>HG992036.1:14235371-15703243 GCA_905220475.3 Ennomos fuscantarius | reverse complement strand
CGCGCCAGTTAGCAGAGCAGCGGGGCTTACTCGTGGACAGGCTTACCGTGGTGCAGGCCACTATGGAGGAGACTCACAAAAACAGTGAGGCGATCCGGAAGTGGCTGAGCTTTGAGCTAGATGGGCCAATCAAAGTTATAAACGGCTTAGAACAGCAGATGCAGACTCTTCGCACGGCCATTGAAGACAAGGAGGCGCCCCGACCGGGCAAGACTGACCCTGATTACACGTTAATGACAAACTGGATGGGAGTGTTGAGATCCGAGGTCAATAACGTCCTAGACTTGCTCAACCGACTTGTCCAACAGGCAGAGAACAAGAAGGCCACCAGTCGTCAGTCGTCTTCGGCTTCGCCCCCTCCGAGGTCCGCTGACTCCGAGATAAACCTTGAGCCAGTGATGAAGGAGCTCAGAGCTCTGCGGAGTGAGGTGGCAGAGCTAGGGAAAAGGGAGATACCGTTGCCGTCTATGACCACCGTGGAGGACGGTATTGCGGCCCTCCTAACTGTGGCAACACATACCCAAACTGCGGACAATGTCGCGTCCCTCCGCAGTGAGGTCAAGGAGGCGTTCGAATCGGTCGTGGAAACGGTGGGACCGATAAGAACAGCGGTGGAGACCCTGCGACAGGACATTCGGGACGGTCCACCTGAGCCCCAGCAGCGGAGAGAGGACAATGCCAGAATGGACCCACCTCCCGCAAAGAGGCCCTTATACGTGGATACCCTCACCACACCCCGCCGAGCCGTGATTGTGGAATCCGTCGACCCTAGAAAGTCGAGTGAAGACATAATCACGGATATCAAGAAGGGCGTGGATGTCGTTGGCTTAGGGATAGCAGTAAATGGACTCCGAAAGGGCCGGAATAGTAAGGTGGTGGTGACGATGAACTCGGACAGGGACAAGACGAAGATGAGCTCCGCCATCAAGCGACTTAGTTCCGAGTACACTGTCACCGAACCGGCACCAAAGTTCCCTCAGCTAAGGCTAATCGGTGTCACTAACGACATGAGTAGCGAGAAACTCGTAGAGGCCATCAGGAGTCAGAATGCGGAGGTCCTTGGAGAGGCTGCTGGAGGAACCCTTAGAGTCTTACGCAGAACTAAACATAGGACTAGCTGCCTTTCCAATGTGGTCCTAGAGACTAGTCCTGAAATTTGGCGAGCCCTGAGAGACAATAGAGTCAGAATAGGATACCAAATAATAAGAGCCTGTGACCAGTCTCCAATTAGACAATGTTACAGATGTCTAGGGTTTGGGCATGAAGCTCGAAACTGTAACGGTACAGAAACCTGTGGCTACTGTGCAGACAACCACGATACTCGGACATGCCCTAGACGTACCGAGCCCAAATGTGCCAACTGTGTGAACAGCACCGACCGGTCGCACCCCGCGTACAGCGATCAATGCCCTGAGTGGCGTAAGTTTGACCGGTTGGCACGGTCGGTTATTAGTTATTGCTAAGGGCGACCCAGGCTCATCGACATGTTCGAACAGTGGTAATGTCTCACAGGGGCATAGAGTAGGACTACCGATTATGCAGATTAATTTAGGTAGAGGACTTGTTGCCAGTCAAGAATGCCTTAGAGAGGCATTGCAGATGAACTTTTCGGTCTTAATGATTCAGGAGCCCTACATCGGGAACCGTGGTTTTGCTAAGATGGGCTCCTATAAAACCATTCAACATTATAGTGGCGAAAAGCCAGTTAAGTCCGCCATTGTCATTATCAATCATCAGCTAGTTCTTATAGAGTATCCTAGCCTTTGTACCGAAAACATTGTTTGTGTAGTTGTTGTAGTTAATGGGCGTAGAGTGGGTCTCGTCTCAGTATATTTAGAAGGGACGGAAGACATGGAGCCGTATCTGCATCATATCCAACGGGCTGTCCAGTGTATGGACACGGTGCATGTCATCTTGGCCGGTGACGTCAATGCAAAGAGTTTCTGGTGGGGAGAGCGAGGGGAGGACAGCCGGGGGACTGCGTATGCGGAGCTGCTGGCGCAGCTGGACATGGCAGTTTTAAATAAAGGCAGAACACCCACATTCAGTGCGATCCGCAACAACAGACCATGCGAAAGCATTGTAGATGTAACCGCGTGCACGACGGCGATGCTTCCTGATATCGCGAACTGGACAGTGAACACCCACCTTGTAACGACGTCTGATCACCGAGCGATTACGTTCGAATTACTTACAGAATTAAACACGGAGGGAATTCCTAGACAGACAACAAGAAAGTTCAATACGGCTAAGGCGGATTGGTCGATCTTCGATGACGTACTGGAAAGGGAACTGTCTACAAGAAATATAAACTCTGGAACGCTTGAAAATGTAATAGATCCAGAAGGCCTAAACCAACTCATCGAGGATTTTACATTGTGTGTGTCCCTTGCATGTGGGAGAAGCATGCCTACCGTTAGTGAACTAAAATCTAGGAAACTGAAATGGTGGACTAAGGAGCTTACCTTACAAAAGGCGGAGGTGATCCGGCGTCGTTGCAGGATACGTGGAGCAAATCGGAGAAGAAGACCATACTTGGTCCAGGAATATCTGGAGGCATTGGAGACCTATAAGGATGAAATCATAAAGACGAGGCTCAACAGCTGGATGCAATATTGCACGGGTCAGAGGAAGGAGTCAATGTGGGAACACGTGTACAAGGCACTGTCAATGACGACGCGTCAGGGTGACTCGCTGCTGAGGTGCCGAACTGGTGGAACGCTGGACCCTAGGCAGTCGGCTGACTTACTCGCAGACACTTTTTACCCTAAAGATGATCCGGAAGAGGACAATCAGGAGCAGGCGACTTTACGAAGGGAGATTGATGAGCACTTTCACCACCTGAAGCAAGAGAGTAATGCAGTGAACCTGGACCGTACCAACTTCCAGAATCATGAGCTTGCCAATATTATTAGAAAGATGGGAGCAACCAAGGCACCAGGAATAGACGGCTTCACTGCAGATATCTGCTCTAGAGCAATTCTGCGTACCGGTGGCCTGTTCCTGGCAATTACAAATAAGTGCTTGAAGCTGGGATATTTCCCCGTAAAGTGGAAATTGGCCGTAATCCGAATTATCCCTAAACCACTGAAGGAAGATTACACAGTCCCTAAAGCGTACAGACCAATAGGACTCCTTCCTGTTTTCGGTAAGATTCTGGAGAAGATGTTCACAACCAGGCTCATGTGGCATCTTGGCAGCCGTGGTCTTCTCAGCAAGCGCCAATATGGATTCATGCCCCAAGTCAGTACTGAGGATGCTCTATATGACGCGATCAATATTATCAGGCGGGGGATTGACCAGAAGGGGATCGTGGCTGTTCTCTCTCTGGATATTGAGGGAGCTTTTGATGGTGCGTGGTGGCCCTTAATACTGAAACAGCTGATACTTAAAGGATGCCCCTCAGACCTTCTATTGCTGATACGCAGCTATTTGTCAGAAAGAGCAGTATGCGTCCAATACGCTGGTGAGCAGGTTGAAAGGGCCACAAATAAAGGCTGTATTCAGGGGTCGACGGGTGGTCCACTGATGTGGAATCTCCAGATTGATCCACTCCTGAGGGAGGCTGAACACCTAGAAGCACATATCCAAGCGTTTGCAGACGACATCCTGGTGATTGCTGTAGCCAATACTGCAGCGGAGTTGAGCCGAATTATCAACACGGCCCTCGAGACAGTCTCAAGCTGGGGAAAGGCGAGCAAGATGAAGTTTGCGGCTCATAAAACTCAAGCTATAGTGGTCACCAGGAGGTTAAAATACGACGCTCCTCACTTTGTGCTGGATGGGGTGGATATAGCGATTGGAAGAGAACTCAAGGTGCTCGGGTTGACCATCGACTCGAAGCTCACATATAAACCACATCTTCAGAACGTGTGTGGGAAGGCGGTCGGCATCTACCAGGCAGTAGCTACAGCAACCAGAGCAAATTGGGGTCTCTGCCCCGATATCACTAGACTCATATATACTGCAGTGGTGGAGCCGATCGTCCTGTACGCCGCGAGTGCTTGGGCATCCGTTACGGAAAAAAAGTATGCCACGAAGAGGCTGAACCAGCTCTCCAGAAAGTTCGCCATACTGATATCTAAGGCACATAGAACAACTTCTCATACATCGGCGTTATGCCTGGCCGGCATATTACCACTGGACCTACGGGTGAGGGAGGCTTCTGAAATTTTTGAGCTAAAGAGAGGTAAACCTTTTAATGAACTGCCAGGCAGACAGTTGGAGAACCGAGTTTCGCCGTTTGACCTGCCTCACCCTGCTGAGCGAAAACCCGTCTTCCATGGTCTCCTTAATACCCAAGATGAGGTCGACAAAATACCCAACACTGCACCGAGACTGTACACTGACGGCAGTAAGATTGAGGGTAGAGTAGGTGCGGCGGTCACATGGTGGGAAAACGGAGCGGAGGTCAGGAGTGCAAATTACTTGCTGGCCCCTTACTGTTCAGTGTTTCAGGCCGAGTTAGTGGCGATGCTGCGGGCTGTTGAGATGATCCTGAAAAACAAAACCGATGTGGCGAACATAATCAGCGACTCCAGATCTGCCCTAGAAGCAATCGAGAACCCAGACAATACAAACCCAATTGCTGCCGAGATTCGAACTGTGCTACAAGAACTAAGTAAACAACAAAAAGTCGTCCATCTATTCTGGGTCAAAGCACATGAGGGGATAGATGGTAATGAGAGGGCCGATGAATTAGCCAAAGCAGCCGCATTAACAAAGAAGACCAGCCCTGTATACGATAGAATCCCGGTGTCCTTCCTGAAGTTCTCCCTGCGACAGAAAACCATCGAAAAGTGGAATGCCAGATATAAAGAAGCTGCGACGGGGAAGATCACGAAGCTCTTCTTCCCTGATGTACGAAGCGCATACCCTGTAATCCGAAAAATTCAGATGACGAACCTTCTTGCGCAGATCTTCACAGGCCATGGTGGATTCCGAGAGTATCTGCACCGCTTCAAGTTGACCCAGAACCCGGGATGCACCTGTGACCCGGATATACCTGAGACGGTGACCCACGTTCTGAACGATTGCCCTAGGTATGATAGGATGAGATCTGATTTAGGCTATAATATCAAAGTCGGACTATGTGAAACAAATCTGTATAAGCTGGTGGAGGATAATGATGACAGGCGGTACTTCTTACACTTTGCCCGAACAGTGGTCCGTGCTGCTGCAAGGGCAAATGGCAGTACATCTGTATAATTGTGGTGGAAAGATCAAATAATCATGTAATGCCTTGATTGTGGTCTCAGTTTTCTGGTATCTTTGTCACACCGTATTATTATTGTATAATGATCGATGGGAATTTATCTGTGTTTCAAATATCCTCAAGATTCTTGTGAAATTTGCGTACTAACTCCTTTTTTATAGTCTAATTTACATTTTCAATCAAATTAATTTACTTTATTTTATTTATTTTAATTTAAATCCGATTTTTATTTTAATTTTATTTAATTTTAATTCTATTCCCACTTCAGTCTGTTTCTAATAGTAATTTTAATTAGATTTTTATATATCGAGAATTAACGTAGCTGCGTGTGTGTCTATTAAGTTATCTATAGTAGTAGTTGTATATAATAGGATAGGATACTGAATAGCAACAACGAAAATTATTCTAAAACTTTGAATAGCAATTGTCTAATTACTATTAATTTAGTAATGTAATTGAGTTTAATGGCTTAATTGCCTTTGCAAAAGGAGTGTTATCTCACAATCATATCGTCTAGAGAAGTAAACTAAGTGTAAAATACTAGGGTTAAGAATTAGTTGGATATTTTAGATTTAAGATAAATTGTATTAATTAGTTATATAATGATTAAATATAGTATAGGTAAATTAGAAATATGAATTGATATAAATTGCAATTATTGTTAATCATAAGTAGGCATTGGCAAAGCTAATGTCTGACAAAATGATGTTGTCTGGATACAGAAATTTAACTCAACTAGAATATAGAGTAAACGATATTGCAAGCTAATTTCCAATAAACAATTAAATTAGAATTAATAGTCTACATACAAAAGAATTAATGTGATGTAGAAGAAAACATAGAACTAAATCGAACGACTGGTAAATTGACTTGGAATTGTATCAAAATTGTATCATAAATAAGTAATGTAAAAGTCAATGATTAGCAATATGATTTTATTTATATAATTATTTTAAATTGATATTTGTATTATTATAAAGATGTAATTAGGACATGGGAATATTGATCAAATCTATGTTTCATGAATTTGTGCAGTCTTCCTTTGTCTTATGACTAACTGTGATAGAATCGAATATGTACCCCGCGAGCTTTAACAACTTTTAATTTTAACCAATTGTTAATTTTAAGTTTAACTATTAAAATTGTAACAAGTGCAACTAGATAATTGAAATGTATTCTTAAACTAAATCTAAGTATTGTAAATTGATTTTGACCTTAAATTGCTTTATAAACTGTGATAGACCTGAAATTGTAAACAACGAGCGTGTATATGTTGTAACGGAAATATATGCAATAAAGCTGGGGGGGGGGGCAGACTGCCCAGTTATTATATGTATTAGTTAATAAAATTAGTTTAAAACGTCAGAAAATAAATACTGACGAGATTAGCTCGCGGGCCGGGCCAAGCGTCCGGACAGGGAAAAAAAAAAAAAAAAAAAAAAAAACCTAACCTAACCTAACCTAACCTAACCTAACCTAACCTAACCTAACCTGAACCTAAGCTCACTATCATCATAACCTAACCTGTTCATCAGGATCCATTCACAGACTCGAAAGAAAAAAAAAATTAAACGTAAATATTTAATAATATGTAATAATAGTCCTGTCGAATGTTTAATAGAATAGAACGACTTTAATGCAAGAAAAAGCAAACATAAAAAAAAAAATATATCAATAAAATGTCTTTCCCACTGCACTGAAATTTTACCTTAGTGATCAAGGACCGGTGGGTGGGCGCTCAATTTTTTTGCGAATTAGGACCCCATGCTTGGTGTCATTGGATGCGGGGCTTCTAGCTGATCACGAAAAACGTTTTTTCACGACGATCGGCCTATAAACACAAAAGTTATAGATGCTTGAAAATTAAAAAAGCTACGTTGTTTAAAGCAAAATTACGAGTTTTCCCGATTTTTTTCAAGTTATTAAACTACATGTTATTTATTTATTTTCAGATTCAAGTATCGCAGCTAGAGGCGGATCTTTTGACGTATCGCACCTGTCGCTGCGACTAATTTTCAATTTTCGATTGGTTCATTAAGATCCTGAATGATCAAACCGAGAAAAGAATGTTCTTGCAACGCTTAAAACAAAGAAATGGATGTCGATCGTGGTTTCGGTATATTTTGAAGACATTAGACAGCCCCTTGTTTGAACAGTTTAAGGAATTCCTGCACTTGGTGCCGACTGATAAACTCCTGATCGGTGGTGACGTCAACGCATGGAACACGTGATGGGGGAGCCCAACGGAAAATGAGAGAGGTAGGCACTGTACGGCTTTCTGCCACAGCGAAGTACTGAGGAAGCACTATGCGACCGAGGGACTTTCGTTTTCACTGTTCTCACACTCTCCTCTCCTCTTCTCTCCTCTCGTCTCGTCTCGTCTCGTCTCGTCTCGTCTCGTCTCGTCTCGCCTCGTCTCGTCTCGTCTCGTCTCGTCTCGTCTCGTCTCGTCTCGTCTCGTCTCGTCTCGTCTCGTCTCGTCTCGTCTCGTCTCGTCTCGTCTCGTCTCGTCTCGTCTCGTCTCGTCTCGTCTCGTCTCGTCTCGTCTCTTCTCTTCTCTTCTCTTCTCTTCTCTTCTCTTCTCTTCTCTTCTCTTCTCTTCTCTTCTCTTCTCTTCTCTTCTCTTCTCTTCTCTTCTCTTCTCTTCTCTTCTCTTCTCTTATATTCTCTTCTCTTCTCTTCTCTTCTCTTATCTTCTCTTCTCTTCTCTTCTCTTCTCTTCTCTTCTCCTCTCCTCTCTTCCCTTCCCTTCCCTTCCCTTCTCTTCTGTTCTGTTCTCTTCTCTCCTCTCCTTTCCTCTTCTCTTACTGAAGTCGCCTAATCGCGCGACAATATTATAATGATTCCAGATTCAGATAATTTTACCGAAGCTATGTATTGATCGGTATTATTATTATATTATTTATATATATTATTGGTTGGTAGATCTGGTAGAACGGCTAATGTAGGGCGAATTCTATGATTAAAATGATGCAACTTCTTTCTTAATAGCGTTATTATTTATCTTAAGATCAATCACACAGGTAGTAACAAGTACAGTTCCATTCTTATCCGATTTCCATAGAGAATGTTTTCTAAACTTAGTTTACGCAGCCCAGAGACATTACAAATACTAATAAAAGTTGCCATTACATTCTTATTTAATGAACACTCAGGTCTTTAGCTGCTTCGGTTGTTGTTGTTGGTGATGATGATCACGTCCTTGTAAACATCGAAGTGTCTGACCACCCACGTTGTCTTACCGCACCCAGGAACCCCATTGACCCATCGAATCTCAGGTATCTTCCAGTTTTCCCAAGACTGCGTCGACTCCAAGGCTTAATGGCTTCAATGGTTTTGGCCATTTCTAGGATCCTGTCATCTAGCATTATCCTGGTACACCGGGCGATAACCACGATGTGATCGTTCGGCGGTGTCTCGTACTTCGGCTGCCCGGTCCGCTCCTCTCACTCTCATCTAGAGCCACCAAACTAACCTACCCCGCGGTATTTAGTAGACTCAACTCTTGTTATGGTTGCACAACTACACGGTAGACCGCTGTGTATTGCGGTTACATGGAAAGGTATGTATTTTTAAGGTAATGTTATTAGCAGGGGCTCCAGCAGATGTCATACTATGTAATATATATATATATATATATTATAATAATAGGTCTTTACCTATGAAATTGCCGTATTGCAGTACAGACTTTTTCAAACAAAAAAAAGTTTTGATTGGCATGAATTCTAAATTCAAATTAATTTTGTTTTAAAAATATGACCTTCTATTTACAATATAAGTCTTTTGTTTATTGATTAGCGTTGTATTTTCATTACATTTCAACATTTTTCCTCATAATGGATACTTTGAAATTTCGTGTAATTATGGAATATGAGTTCCGTTGTGGCACCAACGCGGCACAAACGACACGTAACATCAACGACGTTTACGGAGAGAACTGTACAAACGAACGTACAACCCGTTATTGGTTTGCTCGGTTCTGCTCTGGGAATTTTGACTTGAAAAATGAACCTCATGCTCGTCTGGAAACTTTGGTCAACAATGATGAATTAAAGGCGATTGTGGAAGCTGATGAATCTCAATCTACAGCTGAGCTGGCAGCAGCTTTTGATGTTAGCATCAAAACAATATTGGTCCATTTGCGACAGATTGGCAAGATAAAAAAGCTTGATAGATGGGTGCCCCACGAACTTAACGATCGCCAGCGCAACGTACGCGTCGAGACTTGCCTTGCGCTGCTTAACAGGCACAGAAATGAAGGAATTTTGAACCGAATTGTTACGTGCTACGAAAAATGGATTCTTTTTGACAATCGAAAGCGCTCAGCAAGTTGGTTAGATCCTGGTTCGGTACCAAAGCAATGTGCAAAACGAAAAATGACCCCTAGAAAGGTGATGGTCACAGTTTGGTGGTCTAGTGCTGGTGTGATTCATCATAGCTTTTTACAAAACGGCGAGAGCATTACTGCAGATGTGTACATTGAAGAACTAACCACAATGATGGCGAAACTCGCACGTCTGCAACAAGCTTTGATCAATCGGTCGTCTCCGCTGCTACTTCACGACAACGCGCGACCCCATACTGCACAACAGACCGTCTCTAAGCTGCATGAGTTGGGTTTGGAAGCTCTCCCTCATCCGCCATACTCACCAGATCTTGCGCCTACCGACTATTACTTTTTCCAAAATTTGGACAACTTTTTAGCGGGAAAAAAATTCAATTCCCTAGAGGCAGTACAAAACGCCTTTGAAGAGTTTGTTGTCTCCCGTCCTGCTGATTTTTTCAAGAAGGGCATCCTTAAACTGCCACAGCGTTGGCAAAGATGCATTGATTGCAGGGGTGATTACTTTGAATAAAAGAAATAAATAAGTTCGAAAAAAAAATACTTTAACTTTTTTCAAACAAAACGGCAATTTCATAGGTAAAGACCTAAGTCATCCAAATTTCTAAAAATAAAAATGGTAATCTGTTGGAGCAAGGTCCGTGGAGTACGGTGGATGTCTTAGACATTCCAGTTGAAGTTCTTGTCAATCGTAAATTGTAACTAAATCACTCGTTGAGATGAGTTTTGGATTACGTACTAGTTTTCAGTTTAACGCCATCTAGCGTTGGTGTCTAACAGCACTTGCATCATTCCGTAAAATTCAATAAGATCGAATAAAGGTTAAAAAGGTTTAATACGGTAAGACATACATGGCGTTGTAATAAAACAAAAGTCAACTACGTAATAAGCTAAGCGCGGGAATAATCAAGGAGTTTTTATTTTGACAAAAAAAAAAAGAGAGAAAAAAAACAAGTGAAAGTAGAAGAGGTGCGCGTCAGTCGGGGAACGGTACGAAACGTGGAAAAAAGGAAAAATCGAGGGCTTTTTTAGAGTGAGTGCTTGTGTGTAATTTAAATCAGCACGGCGCGGCGGTACGTGAGTAGTTAGAGGTTAATTCGTTACTTGTTTATCGAAATGTATGAGGGTTTAGGCGAATTACACGTATAATGATATTCTTTTACTTTTGAGTGTGCTAGCAGTGTTTTGTTTTACGGCTTACTAACTGTGAGACAATATTTTATTTTGCGTTTTTCCCCGTGATTTAGATTATACCTAGGTAGGGTTCCTAATTGTGATTACATTGCTAGATTACGGTGATTTTTCTGATAAATTGTGTACAAATGTGTCTGGAAATTATTCGGTAAGTGTTGAGATATTTGGATCAGAAAAGAAAACGGCAACTCTAAAAATCTTGTGTGAGATGCTCATGTATAATGGCGGCTGAATTGCTATTATGAAAAGTGTCAGGAGGAACTAGATTAAGGGACGAGTGTGAAGGATTGAAAGTCTAGATCGAGTATGAGTTCTGTTGATTGCTAGGTGTATGGAATGAATTCATTAAATCATTAATGAGCGGATTTTTATAAGATGTTGTCGATAGAATTCTAATTAAGAATAAACGAATACCATTTAGGCGAGTTCGTGGTAAAGCTAAGTTACATCAAAATTCTCATAGAAATATTTCAAATGGTAATAAAATTCAATAATATAGGGAAATCTTAGATTATCTTCATAAACATTTCATGTTATCTAAATACTCTCTACCTATCAGGTAGTTGTAAAATTGGAATAATTGTTTCATACACTGAAATTCTCGGCTAAATATAATGATACAAAATAGCGGCCGATCGGTTGCTATTGTAGGGTCGTCAAAGGAATCTAACTATAAAACAAGGATAAAGTGGCTACAATATGTATTTACTAATATTTGCTCTTTTATATTTTGTACGTAATTTTAATGCTGTGCGATTGCTATTTTATGTAGTACAAGACGTGTTAATACTCATATAATCCACGGTGGTAACTTCAGTTGACTTGAAAGATAGATTACTTTCTTGTTCAAAAATCCTGAAGTGAGGTTATGTGTAAAAAGGTACGTTTGGAGGTAAGAAGGTTCATATAAGATTCTAGTGTTTTGGCATGGTCTAAAATAAATATCATTCAAAACCTTAGAATTAGGTTGTCTCGGTAAAACCAGTAAAATCGGAGATATTTTTTAAATAAACTGTTGTAACAATTTCACTTTTATTATTTACCTAGGTCTTAGAAGTCGTAGATATATGTATATACATATATAATGTTGTTTAATTAAATGATTGAAGTGGAGTTGGTGGCTTATAGGTTAACCAGAAATTGTGTTACCTATCATCTGTGGTTGTGTCGTTGAACCGAGTGGAACTCGCGGGTTCGAGTCCTGTGAGAAGTATACATAACGGGTGTGACTCTCAACCTTCGAGTGAGATCACTAAATTCCGTTTGACTATTACAGGATAAGAATACTGTGGAATTAAGGTTCAATTCCTTCAAATAAATAATTGCTTGGCATTGTATGGCAATTCTTTTACCAAATATAATTTTATGTTGTTTATACTGTTTATAGGGAGTTCGATTCTCTCGCAACACTTGATTATTATTTTACTCAACTTTCGGGAATAAAGAAGGCTACCTTTCTTCCGTGGTTGTGTTGTTAATCATAGTGGTGTTTGCCGGTTCGAATCCTGTGAAAAGTTAAACGACAGACAGTTCTCCCAAGCGGGATTACAGAATGCTGTTTATTTACTACAGTTAATAAACAGTATTCGATATTATGAAATGAGGGTTCGATTCCTTTAATTACATTAATGCTTGATGATCTATGATAATTCTTTTCAAACATAAATTTTATGTTGTGAAGTTGGGAGTTCGACTCTCTCGTGACACTAGATTACGTTTTCTCAACTTTCGGAGATAGAGAAGCTATCTTCCGTGGTTGTGTTGTTAATCAGTGTAGTCGCGGGTTCGAATCCTGCAGATTATAAATTATAGATTATGCATACTGTGGTTTGACGGTTCGATTCCTTCAGATAAATTATAGATGGGCAGCTACGGTAATTGCTAATATTACCTGTCATAAATTTATGACTATATTGTGAAATGGATGTTAGATCCTTTCAAGACGCTATGGAGTTGTCACGGGTTCAATTCCCGTATTGATAATAACTATCAATGACGGATGTAAACCTGTTGTTTATCTTGATTGAAAACTATATATGTGTTTTTCTAGGCTTAATCGGATCCGAATTAAGTCCATATTATACTTACTTATTCATAATGGCATTGTTCATTATTCATATTGATTATTAAAAAAAAAAGAGAAAATTTAATGATGCCTGGCTTTAGCACAAATCTATGTGTTTCAATACCTTGCATTTTTTTATTTTGACAACAAATCTACCATGTTGTAGCAAACTTAGTTCATGCATATGAACATATCTACTACATTCTCCATATCGATCTACGACTGCACATGTGCAGAGAATCGTCTGTAATACTTGGAACTGGCTCTTGATCCCGAGTTGTCTCTAAAGAGGGAGGTCTAGTTATTCATCTCCGAGCTATGGATCCCTGCTGTATACGTACTCAGGGGGAGGTAACGGAGTTTATAACTAGCCTAGCTGTTGATCTAATCAACCTTGGGCCATGCCTCTGGATCGGATATACTTGGAGTGAGGTCGACCAATATTGCTTACAATTCTTCCTTCCCGACAATTACCCGACAATCATTTTATGTTTGTGCTGGGTTTGCTATCATTTGGTCGAGCAATGTCCACATTTATCTAATAGTTATTCTTTGATGGAGTGCTATAAGCCAGGTCGTGAGACCTTATTTACATGAATGATATTATAAGGTATCTATTTCCGTTACAAGAAGTAGATGTTGTATTATTTACTAATATTGATTTAATTTGGATCTTTGATTAGATCTTTATTATATGATTATAAAAAAAAAAAATATAAAGAAAAAATGAAAAAAAATATTTTTAGGGGTGGTTTTGATGGGGTGGAGCGTTATAAAGCATGAAGGACGAATCGCACTTGACGGACGCGGGCATGTATTTTATACATGGAGGGGGCGTCCCTCCCTCCCCTTCGGGGGGGGCCCCCTTAACCACCTTTATAAATATTCTGTCTTACTAGTGTTCTAAATGTCCTTAAAATTATGACTCTGATCTTCGATCATTTAACCCCTAGCATGAACAACAGGGCAGTTTACATTCTACAATTTCAAGTTTGAATTAATTTATATTACAAAACTGTGTATTACAGAGAGGAGGTTTGAATGGTGTATGCAGTATATACTTAGTTATGTAGTATAATTGTTTATTATTATGTTTATTCCAGATTAAGGTAAGTATCTATGTATGAGTAGGCGATAACGAATAAATAATAAAAAAATAATAAAGAAACCACAATTTATTAAGATCTATTAAACTCTAACGTACCTCTAAAAAGAACTATTGGTTATACGGATGGCGATGTAAGGGTTCCTAGACGATCATTTGGCCATATGAAGGGGAACTCGTATTATCGGCTTGGAGAAGAGTATTTACTCAGGGGGGGCGAGTTACAATTTGGTGCCGTGACCAGGATTATAAACTGGATTTTTGCGGCTCTGTGATATGTAGGCTTTTTAGCCTACAATTTGTTGTTCGTGTAATGGATGGAGGTCTTCAAACGTGAGAGTAACAAAGCTGTGTCTTAATAAATTGATATTCAATATCATAATAGCTTTAAATAATAACAAATAACTTTTACATAGTATTTAAATAAACATTTATATTTTCAGGCGATACAATTTAAGTAAATAAAAACAGTTAAATTAAACAAAGATGCCGAAACCAAAATCTATACCTAGGAAGTGTTATAAAGAGTAAAAGTATAGAAATAGTGAAATTAATGTAGTTGTAGACTCGACTCGTTAACTCGTAAAGCTTGTTAGTTCATGCATGGTCATACTGGAAAAAGTACTCTTGGTTATTTTATAGAATTATCGTCTCTAGAAGTTGTAATTAATTATTTTGCATTTTACTATTGTTAAGTTTTACAAATAACACTATTTTTTGGTTAAACTAAAAATAAAAGGTTGTAAATTAAGAATGAAAGATGTCTGTTGGGTCACGTGAGTAGCATGTTTATGTTCATTATAACAATCAATACTCAATGTATTGAAAGAAGGTCTATATAAGATAATGTATTGAAGGAAGGTCCACGTAAGATAACTAATTACAGGCACATCAAGCAAGTTGTAATGCATAAAAACCCCTTAAGTTGTTACACATTGAAAAAAAAATTAGGCCATATTAATACACGTTCAGTACCTACCCCCAGACTTGACAATAAATAGCTGATTGGTAATTTTATAATTATTATTATTATTTGGTAAAATTTGTACTCGAGTAATTTAATATTTGTATTAGATTAATTAGATTTTAAATAGTTAGAGTTAGCTTCCATTAATAAATATAATTTAAAAAAAAAATGTTGGGTTAGGTTACGGCGCAATCACATTTATTAAAATATAAATATAAAATTTTACATATTTCGATACACTATCTAGAAGGCTTATTATAAGTAGATACAACTGATCATTACATTATCCTAAATATTAAATTTACAAATATTTTTTACTGACTTGAATCCATTTCATTTTCTATGTGCTTTAAAATGAGTGTGATTGTTGGGGAGAAGAATGGCCAGACCCGTAAACATAAAAAATGATGTTAATTAAATTTAAAAAAAAATTGGCTGTATTATTTTAGTAGTAAATTTTAACTCGTTATTAAACTCGTAAAATTTAGGGGGCGATTGTAACTAAATCACTCGTTGAGATGAGTTTTGGATTACGTACTAGTTTTCAGTTTAACGCCATCTAGCGTTGGTGTCTAACAGCACTTGCATCATTCCGTAAAATTCAATAAGATCGAATAAAGGTTAAAAAGGTTTAATACGGTAAGACATACATGGCGTTGTAATAAAACAAAAGTCAACTACGTAATAAGCTAAGCGCGGGAATAATCAAGGAGTTTTTATTTTGACAAAAAAAAAATAAGAGAGAAAAAAAAACAAGTGAAAGTAGAAGAGGTGCGCGTCAGTCGGGGAACGGTACGAAACGTGGAAAAAAGGAAAAATCGAGGGCTTTTTTAGAGTGAGTGCTTGTGTGTAATTTAAATCAGCACGGCGCGGCGGTACGTGAGTAGTTAGAGGTTAATTCGTTACTTGTTTATCGAAATGTATGAGGGTTTAGGCGAATTACACGTATAATGATATTCTTTTACTTTTGAGTGTGCTAGCAGTGTTTTGTTTTACGGCTTACTAACTGTGAGACAATATTTTATTTTGCGTTTTTCCCCGTGATTTAGATTATACCTAGGTAGGGTTCCTAATTGTGATTACATTGCTAGATTACGGTGATTTTTCTGATAAATTGTGTACAAATGTGTCTGGAAATTATTCGGTAAGTGTTGAGATATTTGGATCAGAAAAGAAAACGGCAACTCTAAAAATCTTGTGTGAGATGCTCATGTATAATGGCGGCTGAATTGCTATTATGAAAAGTGTCAGGAGGAACTAGATTAAGGGACGAGTGTGAAGGATTGAAAGTCTAGATCGAGTATGAGTTCTGTTGATTGCTAGGTGTATGGAATGAATTCATTAAATCATTAATGAGCGGATTTTTATAAGATGTTGTCGATAGAATTCTAATTAAGAATAAACGAATACCATTTAGGCGAGTTCGTGGTAAAGCTAAGTTACATCAAAATTCTCATAGAAATATTTCAAATGGTAATAAAATTCAATAATATAGGGAAATCTTAGATTATCTTCATAAACATTTCATGTTATCTAAATACTCTCTACCTATCAGGTAGTTGTAAAATTGGAATAATTGTTTCATACACTGAAATTCTCGGCTAAATATAATGATACAAAATAGCGGCCGATCGGTTGCTATTGTAGGGTCGTCAAAGGAATCTAACTATAAAACAAGGATAAAGTGGCTACAATATGTATTTACTAATATTTGCTCTTTTATATTTTGTACGTAATTTTAATGCTGTGCGATTGCTATTTTATGTAGTACAAGACGTGTTAATACTCATATAATCCACGGTGGTAACTTCAGTTGACTTGAAAGATAGATTACTTTCTTGTTCAAAAATCCTGAAGTGAGGTTATGTGTAAAAAGGTACGTTTGGAGGTAAGAAGGTT
The DNA here is from genome assembly GCA_905220475.3 of Ennomos fuscantarius. Lineage (NCBI taxonomy): Eukaryota > Metazoa > Arthropoda > Insecta > Lepidoptera > Geometridae > Ennomos > Ennomos fuscantarius. The sequence continues at coordinate 15,686,456 of HG992036.1, read as the reverse complement.
CATATAAGATTCTAGTGTTTTGGCATGGTCTAAAATAAATATCATTCAAAACCTTAGAATTAGGTTGTCTCGGTAAAACCAGTAAAATCGGAGATATTTTTTAAATAAACTGTTGTAACAATTTCACTTTTATTATTTACCTAGGTCTTAGAAGTCGTAGATATATGTATATACATATATAATGTTGTTTAATTAAATGATTGAAGTGGAGTTGGTGGCTTATAGGTTAACCAGAAATTGTGTTACCTATCATCTGTGGTTGTGTCGTTGAACCGAGTGGAACTCGCGGGTTCGAGTCCTGTGAGAAGTATACATAACGGGTGTGACTCTCAACCTTCGAGTGAGATCACTAAATTCCGTTTGACTATTACAGGATAAGAATACTGTGGAATTAAGGTTCAATTCCTTCAAATAAATAATTGCTTGGCATTGTATGGCAATTCTTTTACCAAATATAATTTTATGTTGTTTATACTGTTTATAGGGAGTTCGATTCTCTCGCAACACTTGATTATTATTTTACTCAACTTTCGGGAATAAAGAAGGCTACCTTTCTTCCGTGGTTGTGTTGTTAATCATAGTGGTGTTTGCCGGTTCGAATCCTGTGAAAAGTTAAACGACAGACAGTTCTCCCAAGCGGGATTACAGAATGCTGTTTATTTACTACAGTTAATAAACAGTATTCGATATTATGAAATGAGGGTTCGATTCCTTTAATTACATTAATGCTTGATGATCTATGATAATTCTTTTCAAACATAAATTTTATGTTGTGAAGTTGGGAGTTCGACTCTCTCGTGACACTAGATTACGTTTTCTCAACTTTCGGAGATAGAGAAGCTATCTTCCGTGGTTGTGTTGTTAATCAGTGTAGTCGCGGGTTCGAATCCTGCAGATTATAAATTATAGATTATGCATACTGTGGTTTGACGGTTCGATTCCTTCAGATAAATTATAGATTGGCAGCTACGGTAATTGCTAATATTACCTGTCATAAATTTATGACTATATTGTGAAATGGATGTTAGATCCTTTCAAGACGCTATGGAGTTGTCACGGGTTCAATTCCCGTATTGATAATAACTATCAATGACGGATGTAAACCTGTTGTTTATCTTGATTGAAAACTATATATGTGTTTTTCTAGGCTTAATCGGATCCGAATTAAGTCCATATTATACTTACTTATTCATAATGGCATTGTTCATTATTCATATTGATTATTAAAAAAAAAAGAGAAAATTTAATGATGCCTGGCTTTAGCACAAATCTATGTGTTTCAATACCTTGCATTTTTTTATTTTGACAACAAATCTACCATGTTGTAGCAAACTTAGTTCATGCATATGAACATATCTACTACATTCTCCATATCGATCTACGACTGCACATGTGCAGAGAATCGTCTGTAATACTTGGAACTGGCTCTTGATCCCGAGTTGTCTCTAAAGAGGGAGGTCTAGTTATTCATCTCCGAGCTATGGATCCCTGCTGTATACGTACTCAGGGGGAGGTAACGGAGTTTATAACTAGCCTAGCTGTTGATCTAATCAACCTTGGGCCATGCCTCTGGATCGGATATACTTGGAGTGAGGTCGACCAATATTGCTTACAATTCTTCATTTTTCTCCGACAATTACCCAACAATCTTTTAGAATCGTCTGTAATACTTGGAACTGGCTCTTGATCCCGAGTTGTCTCTAAAGAGGGAGGTCTAGTTATTCATCTCCGAGCTATGGATCCCTGCTGTATACGTACTCAGGGGGAGGTAACGGAGTTTATAACTAGCCTAGCTGTTGATCTAATCAACCTTGGGCCATGCCTCTGGATCGGATATACTTGGAGTGAGGTCGACCAATATTGCTTACAATTCTTCCTTCCCGACAATTACCCGACAATCATTTTATGTTTGTGCTGGGTTTGCTATCATTTGGTCGAGCAATGTCCACATTTATCTAATAATTATTCTTTGATGGAGTGCTATAAGCCAGGTCGTGAGACCTTATTTACATGAATGATATTATAAGGTATCTATTTCCGTTACAAGAAGTAGATGTTGTATTATTTACTAATATTGATTTAATTTGGATCTTTGATTAGATCTTTATTATATGATTATAAAAAAAAAAAATATAAAGAAAAAATGAAAAAAAATATTTTTAGGGGTGGTTTTGATGGGGTGGAGCGTTATAAAGCATGAAGGACGAATCGCACTTGACGGACGCGGGCATGTATTTTATACATGGAGGGGGCGTCCCTCCCTCCCCTTCGGGGGGGGCCCCCTTAACCACCTTTATAAATATTCTGTCTTACTAGTGTTCTAAATGTCCTTAAAATTATGACTCTGATCTTCGATCATTTAACCCCTAGCATGAACAACAGGGCAGTTTACATTCTACAATTTCAAGTTTGAATTAATTTATATTACAAAACTGTGTATTACAGAGAGGAGGTTTGAATGGTGTATGCAGTATATACTTAGTTATGTAGTATAATTGTTTATTATTATGTTTATTCCAGATTAAGGTAAGTATCTATGTATGAGTAGGCGATAACGAATAAATAATAAAAAAATAATAAAGAAACCACAATTTATTAAGATCTATTAAACTCTAACGTACCTCTAAAAAGAACTATTGGTTATACGGATGGCGATGTAAGGGTTCCTAGACGATCATTTGGCCATATGAAGGGGAACTCGTATTATCGGCTTGGAGAAGAGTATTTACTCAGGGGGGGCGAGTTACAAACTGTCTGTTGTGCAGTGTGTGGTGTAGCGTTGTCCTGCAGTGGCCTGCAGCGATTGACCAGTCTCGGTGGTTTAGCAGCTAGCTTTACCATCGTGGTTTGCAATCGCTGACAATACACATCTGCCGTAATCGTCTGACCAGATTTAAGAAGGCTAACTTTTCTTGAATCAATTTTCGCTGGGGCAGGATTTGGCTGGTTCGCCAGGGTTCAGCCATTGCGATGAGCGTTTCCGATTATCGTACAAGATCCCCACTTTTCATCACAGGTTCGTTGACATGATTCGATTTACAATCCCTTCGGATTCGATTTAAAAGGCCCGGCCGGAGTCCGCCCACGGGGATTGGATTTTTGCAGATCGAAATTTCCAGCACGACAACGTTGGAACCAAAAACGCATTGTGTTTTCTTTTGCGACACCACCACCATACACATCATCAATCCTCGGCAGCCGTTTCTGCAGCACTGGTGCCGCGGCGGAACTCGTACTCGTATATAGCGCGATATTTTCAGTCTTCCATTTTGTAAACTGAGTGACGCAAAGAAAAAAAAACCAAAGATGGAAAGAAACATAGATTACGGTTTTCGAAAAACAAATGCATGAGTAAATAGCTGTATAAATTTTAAATTGGAATTCCTAACCAGAGGAGATATTTGAGATCAAATTGGCCAGTACGGCAAAACGCCAATTTCATATGTAAGGACCTAATATTTTTGCATTTCGAGCGACTCTGTTCTGTTATGGGTGTCGCTTAACATTAGGTGAACGACTAGCTCGTCACATCATACACTTAAAAATATAGATATATCCTATCGATACGGTAAGCCATTATTAAGCTGTTATTGTCTACTTATAAAGTTATGAACTTAATATTTATTTTGTATTAATGTATTACTTTCATGAAATCATAAACTAAGTTCAGCTAATCTGTAAAACGACATTCGGCCATTGAATGCCAGGGGCGGCAAGAAGTGCGCCGGTCGGCTAGCCATCGAATGCCAGGGGCGGCAAGAAGTGTGCCGGTCGGCTAGCCATTGAATGTATTTGAAAATAATGTCAAGTTACTGAAAGATCAACTATCGTAAACGGAGGTGAGGGCTGTGAATGAAACAAAAAACGGTAACGGGTAAATATCGTTGTGTAATGATATCGTTGTCCGGCGGGTCGTCACATGCGGGTGCGGATCCAGGAGGCGAAGGAGGTGACGCGGGCGAACGCGGCCGGCAGGCCCAGCTGGCAGCCGCGCGCGGAGCCGAACGACGTCACGCCCACCTGCAACACGGGCGGCGGTGAGGGGAGGCGGGGGGCGGGCGGCGGGGGGGCGGCTGGCACTTACGAGGACGCGCTGGCCGCCGCTGGTGACGACGAGCGGGCCGCCGGAGTCGCCGCTGCAGGTGCTGGTGCCGCCGGCGCCGCTGGTGCACAGCGTGGACGCGATGATGCTGTTGCCGAACGACTGCCGGCAGACCGCGTTGGTGATCACCTGCAGGTTCACGTGGCTCAGCACCTGGTTGCTGCCGATGCCGACGCCTGCAACGGCCGCGCGGTACACTCATGTCAGACGTTCTCTCCGCATCATAGTATTATTGACACGTATTACACAGCGTAAGCGGTTCACATCACAACGGAGTCAATTATCAAACATAGATATTTGAATAAGAACATGAATGAAAACGAAATGTAGAATGCACGGCGACGTGCGCTGTGGTGGAGCGTGCGGGGTGCGCGGGGGACTCACTGTCGCTGGTCCTGCCGAAGCCGGCGGCCTGGGCCCACCACCCGGCGAAGTTGTTGTTGAGCAGCGCACCGCTCGGCAGCGCCACCGGCGCGATCACATCTGCAACCGGAGCGCGGGGGGTGAGCGAGGGGTGGACAGGGTGGCGAAGCGGTAGGGGCGCAGGAGGAGACCCTCGGGAGCACGATGATGGCAACGTCGTTATTAAGGTTGTTGGTGTTCCAATTGCCGTGCATCTGCACGTTGTTGGTGTTGACGCGCGTGCCGCCGGAGAACAGGCGGATGGAGCCGAGCACCACCGTGAACTGGCGCGCCTGGTTGCGGCCGTCCCACCAGCAGTGCGCCGCCGTCACCGCGCGCGTGTTGCTCAGCAGCGAGGAGCCGCACACGGAGGTCTCGCCCGACGTCAGCGCGATCACCAGCCCGCCCTGCGACACGCGCACCTGTAGCCGCCGCCAGCCGCCGCCAGCCGCCGCCAGCCGCCGCTGCACTCACCAGGAAGGGGTAGGCGCCGAGCGCGGCGGGGGAGCCGCCGGCGATGCGGAGGTCGGCCCGCTCGGCGCGGCGGATGCGCGCGGCCTCCCGGACGCCGAGGCTCTCGTGGTAGTACCGCAGCGGCTCCTCCAGCGCGCCGGCCGCCGCGCACGCCGCGCCCAACAACAGCACCAGCAACGGTTTCATTCTCGACGGTGGACGGTAGTTTGATTCCTTCCTCCGCGGTTCCCAGTACTTTTATACGCGGCGTGACCGTCCGCGACGTTAATGCCGATCTTATCGCTAATGATCGATCGTTGTCATCAACCTATTTTGTCTGTAATTGTTATGAGATATGAAATCGTAGCCGATGATCGTGACTTTTTCTTGTGCTAAGTAATATTTAATTTTGAAAAAATATTTTACCCCTAATAGATTCACGTTAGACCACTGACTCGTTTGATGGAAGTGAGCATGTGGCCGAAGTTGGAGCGCGTAAATCTGGCCTTGAAGACACTCGGGTTATAAGTTTCCAGAAACGCAGAACGCGGCAACGAGTTCCATTCTTCAGCAGTACGCACTATAAAAGGAACCAAATCACTAGGAATACGAATCGGCGGGACGTCAACTGTTTGACATGGCATTTAGCCAAACTTCGACTTTTCTTGTTGCGGAAATGGAGGGAGGATCAAATCGTACGATTCCGCAGTCCACTCTCTGAAATGGATTCTGTTGAAGGTGGACAAACAGGCGACATTATGGCGGTGTTTGAGACCTAACAACTTGTCGATCTGCGGACTCCTAAGGAAAAGAAAAAGAAAAATGTTTCCTTTTAAGACTCTATTTACCCGACATTTGGAGTGCCCCATGTTGTGCCCCTACTTTTGTTCATTTTTATATAGAAATAGTAAGATACAAATATAGGTAGCAAGAGTAATTTATATTTTATAATATTAGGTCTTTACCAATGACATTGCCGTTTTGTATGAAATCCTAACTCTGTGAAGAAAGTACCGGGATAAGATCAATAATACACAAAATGCCATTCATCCAAATTAATGTTATCGCCTTTGAAGTATGCTCCTTCAGAAACGACACACGCCAACGAATAATCAAATCATTAAAACATGTTTCGCCTTTTCCGGGATTGAGTTCAGTTCTCGCCGCGAATTCTCCTTTATTGCTATATATACTACGTTGCCCGCCCCGGCTTCGCACGGGTGAATTAGTAAAACGCGGTCGAACGGGATAAAAAGCATCCTATGTCCGTCTCCTGGTTTTAAGCTACCTTACTAATTTTCAGCCAAATCGGTTTGTTCGGTTCTTAAGTTATGAATAGTGTAACTAACACGACTTTCTTGCATCATAGCTCCAATATGTCTAGACTAATTTTGATAAATCAACGGACATGTCAACTCAGTCAGTTACCAATGAAGTTGGAGTGAAAAAACGTTTCATAGCCATTTCCTTAACATCATAACAAAATTGATTTGATTCCGCCATCTTGACAATTGTAAGATGTCATTTTACCGGACATAAAATACAAATTTATTCCTAACACATGTTCTAAACAAAAACGAAAAGTTTGTAATCTTATACTATTAATATACAACAATAGGTACTCTTATATTTATTTTTACTTTCGCTACTAACTTTACTTACTTACTTATGTCTATTATGTGCATATTTTTACAGTTCTGTATAAGGACCTGCACGCCTGTGGCTTCTTCGAGATGTTTGTAACATGTTTCAACTTCTGTTTAATGGATCGTTTTATGGGTGCGTAGGCTTGGACTAATGTTTGTAACATGTTTCAACTTCTGTTTAATGGATCGTTTTATGGGTGCGTAGGCTTGGACTAATGTTTGTAACATGTTTCAACTTCTGTTTAATGGATCGTTTTATGGGTGCGTAGGCTTGGACTAATGTTTGTAACATGTTTCAACTTCTGTTTAATGGATCGTTTTATGGGTGCGTAGGCTTGGACTAATGAGTACGTATTGTTTTCTATTCTAACTATAATAATATGGTAACGCACTCAGAAACGGCACTAAAATCGTGTACTAAAGTATTCATTTGTTTTTGACCAGGAAACCCTTCTCTCCTTTTGTTTTTCCATAATAATACATTTTGTAGCTTCCTTTATCCTCTATTTTGTAACCTTCTCATTTTACCTCTGATATGCCAATTACATCCCTTTTTATTTTCGATATAGCATGTTCTAGTTCTATTATTTTTTTCACTCGCTAGTGATTGGCAAATGAACGCTATATATATATTTATATATATTATTTATTATAACAAACAGCTTTAAGCAATATATTATAGTACAAAATTTGTCAATTATCAAACAAGCCTTAACAGTTTTCACAAATAGAACAGAGCTGCTGCAAAAAATATGATATTCCTATAGCTATAGTGTTATTCCAGCTCTAGTATCCTTTTGTTATTGTTTTCCTCAGTTATCTTAGTTTCTCTATTTCTTCGCCTATAGTGCCGAGTCGACGGTCGATATGTTCATTTATGTTTTTGTGATTCTGGACTGATTTACCGGACATACTAACATAATAATACAAATTTTAAGTAATTTTTAACTTTGTTATGTTGACAATGGAGATCTTCATTAAACAACAACTTTCAACTTCCATTCGCCTCGTCACGCATTCACCAGATTACTCCCCAAGACAAGCGTGCGTAAAGAAGTTTTACTTCATAAATGTTTAGGTTTGAAATGGCCTGTTCAGTACTGCACAACGGGAATATCATAGATAAAAAAATATTATGAAATATTATACCTATTATAAAGTCGAAAAAACTTTTAACAATGACGTTACTCATCTGAAATTGCATGAAAATGACAATCACATATTAAGAGAGCCTCATTACAGGAACGCTGTGTTGGCGTAGCGATCCTAGCGCAGCCGATAGCGATCCTAGCGCAGCCGATAGTGATCCTAGCGCAGCCGATAGCGATCCTAGCGCAGCCGATAGTGATCCTAGCGCAGCCGATAGCGATCCAGCGCAGCCGATAGATATCCTAGCGCAGCCTATAGTTTGGCTGTGCTAGGATCGTTCGCGACGAGGACGGGGGCCCCAGCGTCCGTAGAGCAGCACAATCCTCCACTAACCACAGAGCAGGTTAGGGAGTGAAAACTTACTGAACGCCGCAGGCTGGCTGACGGAATCCTCAGACCTATTGTTGTAGGTATACAGGGTATAATGTATTATCATATAATCCGTGTTTATTTTTATTTTAAATAATATATTTACGTTGTGCACGAACCCACTACTACTACTTTACTTTACTAGGTGGGAGGACTTTTCTGCAAAGTTCGTCTAGGTAGGTACCACCGCTTTGCCAGTTATTCTGCCGCCAAGCAGTAGTGCGCAAGCACTACTGTGTTCCGGTTTGAAGGGCACTGTAGCTAGTGAAATTACTGGGCAAATGAGACTTTATGACCTGATCTCACAGTCTAGTAATCTTGTTACTAGATTGTGTTGATGTCTCAGGATGACGTGCGCAGTGCAGTGCCACGCGAAACTCTATACTTTAGAGTTCCGAGTGACACTGCAACTGATATGGGCAGCCGTGTCGCTTAACATCAGGCGAACGGTTAGCTCGTCGCGTCATCCCTTAATATAAAAAAAAAAAAAAAAAAAAAAAACCAATCAAGAGAAACACATTTAGTCAAACATTAGCAGTAGTTAGTAGTCAATAGTCTGTAGCTGACGGCGCCGCGCCTTCATCATCAACTTCCTGCCCTTTTTCATTATAGCCATTGAGGATGTGGCCTTGATCTCTCCTGATGGTAAGTGGCGATGCGGTCTAGGATGTAACACGCTGGCCTAGAAGATACCTGTTCACTCTCGATCCGAGGTTATTAGCATGAAAATTAATTACTTCCGAACCAGCCTCGTGGGCACCCGTTCGGTAGTAATTAGGCCGGAGGGGTAAATAACATATATTATTGTAAAAGGGAAAGGAATGAAAGAAGAGATTAGAAAATGAGTAGAAAAAGGGCAAATAGAGTTGGAATTGGCAGAAGGGCGTAAAATAACATTAACTCATGGAAGCCGGGTGGATCAGCTAGTGATTTAATAAGCTTAAGGTAAACAATAATCACATGCAAATAAATGTAGCGGTAGTAGGTAAGTAGCGGTGATCTTGGAGCGAGTAGGCCGGCGATAAGGCCGCTATCGCGTCCCTCCGCGGCTCGCACAGATTAGCGTCACGCTATCATCCGCTTACGTTCCGGCTGATGACGATAATCCCGTTATTGATGCGTTCGCCCCGACACCGCCCTGCGCCACGTGCGGCTGGCCGCGGTCTCCCTTCACCTATTGTACCACACGTCCATTATAGCCACCACCCTGCGCCACGTGCGGCTGGCCGCGGTCTCCCTTCACCTATTGTACCACACGTCCATTATAGCCACCACCCTGCGCCACGTGCGGCTGGCCGCGGTCTCCCTTCACCTATTGTACCACACGTCCATTATAGCCACCGCCCTGCGCCACGTGCGGCTGGCCGCGGTCTCCCTTCACCTATTGTACCACACGTCCATTATAGCCACCGCCCTGCGCCACGTGCGGCTGGCCGCGGTCTCCCTTCAACTATTGTACCACACGTCCATTATAGCCACCGCCCTGCGCCACGTGCGGCTGGCCGCGGTCTCCCTTCTACTATTGTACCACACGTCCATTATAGCCACCGCCCTGCGCCACGTGCGGCTGGCCGCGGTCTCCCTTCTACTATTGTACCACACGTCCATTATAGCCACCGCCCTGCGCCACGTGCGGCTGGCCGCGGTCTCCCTTCTACTATTGTAGCACACGTCCATTATAGCCACCGCCCTGCGCCACGTGCGGCTGGCCGCGGTCTCCCTTCTACTATTGTACCACACGTCCATTATAGCCACCGCCCTGCGCCACGTGCGGCTGGCCGCGGTCTCCCTTCTACTATTGTACCACACGTCCATTATAGCCACCGCCCTGCGCCACGTGCGGCTGGCCGCGGTCTCCCTTCTACTATTGTACCACACGTCCATTATAGCCACCGCCCTGCGCCACGTGCGGCTGGCCGCGGTCTCCCTTCTCCTATTGTACCACACGTCCATTATAGCCACCGCCCTGCGCCACGTGCGGCTGGCCGCGGTCTCCCTTCTACTATTGTACCACACGTCCATTATAGCCACCGCCCTGCGCCACGTGCGGCTGGCCGCGGTCTCCCTTCTACTATTGTACCACACGTCCATTATAGCCAACGGTTGTAGTGGTCGTGTCTATACCGGGTGGGCCATGAATTCGTTAACATTTAGATCGAACATCCCGCGCGATCACAAACCGTGCAGGGTCCGGGGAGGTGTCTAAGCGCTAGCTTGTTTCTCGGAAATGTAGTCGCAATGGATCGCTTCACGGACCACAGCGTGCTTTTTGTGTGAAACAATTTTACTTAAACAATAGTGCGCTCATAACTGTCAATCTGTAGTCGTGTAAGTCGTACTCAGCGCTTATTAAATTATTTACGCTTACGTCGTATTCGCGTTGAATACGACTTACACGATTTAAGTAAGTGTCCGAGTGCTCCTTTATAAAGAAATGGGTGAAGAAGTTCGAAGAGGCAGGATCGACACTAAATGTGAAGCAAACCGGAGGCCCACGGACTTCTCGGAGTGAAGAGAACGTGGAGGAAGTTTCCGCTTCAGTTCGGCGTAATCCAGATTTATCGACGCGCAAACGTTCTGCATTAGGATCATCCCGCACGTCTTTACGCCGTATTTTGAAATCAGATTTAAAATTACACCCTTATAAGATCCAAATAGTGCAGGAACTAAAACCTAACGATATTTACGCAAATTATATGCGGAAACAATGTTAGGTCAATTCAGTAATTATGACAACGTCTTGTTTTCTGACGAAGCCCACTTTCACATCGACGGACACGTTAACAAACAGAATTGCAGATATTGGAGCAGCGAAAATCCTAAAGCAAAGCATGAGAGACCACTTCACTCGCCTAAAGTAACTGTATGGGCCGCAATTTCAGCAAAACGAGTTATTAAACCCTATTTTTTTGAAGATTCTCGCGGCCCTGTAGTCACTGTGAACTCTGCTGAGTATGTGAACATGTTACGGGAGTTCTTGGCCCCACAGCTACTGGAGTTTACTGGTTACTATCGTAACACGTGGTTTCAGCAAGATGAAGCCACCTGTCACACTTCTAGCGAGTCCCTGCCGGTGGTCAAAGAAATGTTTCCAGAAAAGCTGATTTCCAGGAGAGGCGACATCTCATGGCCGCCTAGGAGTCCAGATTTGTCCCCCGCAGACTTCTTTTTGTGGGGCTATTTAAAGAGCCATGTCTACATTAATAAACAAAAGACACTGACTCAACTAAAAGAAAAAATCCGCGAAGTAATGTCTGCGATATCACAGTCTCTTTGCCGACGAGTATTTGAAAATTTCAGTTTTCTCTTAGAAGAATGCAAACGTCGAGACGGTGGTCATTTAGATGATGTTATTTTAAAAAAGTAAATAACATTCAATAGTCTGTCTCTTAAGTAAACGTTTTTTAATTTATGTCCGATAGTTTTTTTTATATGATTCTTTCTAATGTTAACGAATTCATGGCCCACCCTGGAACTGTGGTGCGCGGCACCCGGCACGGGGCGAGTGGCACGGGGCACGGCGCACGGGGCGAGTGGCACCCTGGGGGCGGCGGGAACGGGGAATCAAACAACGACAGATGTACATGAACAGATTTTATTCGTTGACTTGTCGGCAAACTTAATTGGTCCACCTTTATTGCTTCCAACTAGATATGCGCGAGTGCGCTGTGCGTCAGCGGCGCCGGTGGACCAGCAAGTGCCGCGGCGGCGCACCTACTCTCACACTTAACCTAACTATGTACAGAATTAGTACCCGTTTAAAGGAACGCGTATAATATTTACAGGCGGGGGGCGGCGGCCAGCGCCTTGTACAGCGGCGAGCTGACGAACCGCGGGTACGAGTCGCGGTGCATCAGCGTGTAGATCTGCAGCTGCGCCTCGTCGAAGGTGTGCGGCGTCGGCTCCACCATGTTGCGGTTGACCAGCTCGCGCACGCGCGAGTCCAGCGACACCTGCGACACGCACACCCGTGACGTCACGCGCGCCCGTGACGTCACGCGCCCTCGCCCCGTACGCACCTCCTTGGGGGACAGGATGGAGATGTAGTCCTCGTAGATGAAGCGCGCCTTCTCCTCGACCGCGGCGGGGTCCGCCTCGCGCTTGAGCTCCTCGCACGCCAGCCAGAACATGATGTTCTCCTCGGAGTACTCGCCGCGCAGGAAGTCGCGGAACACCTTGCGCCCCGCTGCAACGTACGAGTGCACTGCATGCAATACCGCGGGTAGCTTAATAAGTAAAATAATGAGTTTCAAGCAGAATGTAATACCGCATCCGTTTCCTATTCTGAATATAGTTTTTCCGCTATTAATGTAGTGTGATATGGAGTCCTCAATATATAATTTATAAACAAAATATTGAAGACATACAGCGTAAGTTCGTAAAGCATTTAAATTATCGATGTTATCGATCCAAGGATTATCATGAATCATGCCGCCATCATCAATTAACTACTCTTGAAAATAGGAGGATCTTAGCAGACATGGCTTTTCTGCATGGCATTTGTGACGGCCATGTTGACTGTCCAGAATTATTAACGAAGTTTTTAAGGTTTTGTTGTCCAAAAACACGTACACGACATACAAACTTATTTGCAGTTTCATATTTCCGGACTAATTATGCTCAAAACTCAATTGTGTCAAGGCTACATAGAACCTACAACAATAGGTTTAACTCTGTTGATGTTTTTAATGAGAGTAAGATGAATTTTAAGAATGAGGTAATTAAACTTTTGATGGATTAAGAACATAAGTATCCTCGTCAACCAACTAGCATTAGAGAGTATTATTACATGTATAAGTATATTTATATTTACAAATATGTATATTATGTATTATATTATTTAATTTATAATTTTAAAATATATATTTAACGCAATTAAGACAGTACAGTGCACACCACACGCAGCAAGTGCAATATAATACACTATCAACATTCGTGTGCGCATACATAAAACTGAATTTACTCTTGTTTCTTTGTTGTTTTTTATTGTTATCGTTTTTCTAGTGACTATTCATGTAAAATTTTTCTTTCGAAATATAGAATGTAAATCCGATTTTGGCTGTAGGTTTAGCATGTAAATAATAAACTTTGTTACTTAAGGGGTGTGGATTTTGTAAAATAAATAAAATAAAATAAAATGTAAATTGCTAAGAATGCATCCAATACTAGCGTTACCACTCGCTGCCGCCGACCGGTCGAGAGGTGCATAATGAACAAAAATCAATAGCTACACTGGAATCCGACTCCGACTTGAATATCTACCTATGTATGTTGCCGCGCGGTCCCAGCGGACTGAGACTAGGACCGCCCCGTCTCGGGCCGCGGGCGCCGTGAGAGCCGGCTAAGGGAATGTGCAGCAGTATTCTCCGCGGTACATTAGACCTCCTGCGGCCGAGCGCGGGGTTACGGGCCCTCCGAGCTGCATCCACGGGGGCTCCACGGGGGCTCCACGGGGGCTCCACGGGGGCTCCACGGGGCCTGCGCTCGGCGGTGCTCGTCTGGCGGTGATGATGGAATGTGAAGCAAACCATCGCGGCTCATTTTATTGCAATTCCGTTGCTATGAATCATTCAACAGGCGCCGGTGCCATCGCTGCTAGATTCCTACAGGTGCTGAGGCAACGATAGTAGACCTTTTCTTCTGATTCTTTCCTCGTCCTTGTCTACGCTCGATCGAACCTACTTTAAATAAAATTCAAGTTTTCCGGGGGCCGGCGGCGGGGGCCGCGTCGATCCGCTTTCATTATTTGACCTAATTTCGTTTCCACCGAGTAGCGAGGCGCTCCCGCTCCCGCTCCCGCTCCCGCTCCCGCTCCCGCTCTCACGTCGAAACACGATTCGAATTCCTAATGCATGTGTTCGAGTATCGTGTAAACAGTGCCGCCCTCCCCCCGCCCCGCCCCGCCCCGCCCCGCCCCGCACCGCACCGCTCTGATACACATTCGTCGTTTCACATTCACTGATTTACTCCAAGGGCAACTGAATTCAGGAGAACAAAAATTGAAATAATAGATACCCTCCGTATTCGAAACATGCACGATTGTAAATAAACTGGATTTAGGCGGAGCTGTGCGCGGCGAGACACCGACGCGATGCAACAACGACCTGACCATCATCGGAGATGTGCCTGCTCCTACTGAGATAACTAGCGCGGAGATGGCCCCGCCGCGCGCCGGCTGTTGTATACACAGGTGGACCCTAAATATTGAATTAACACATTTTACTCAAAGGGTGTATTTCTTATTTTTAGAAATAAAAATAGCTGCTTACAAAACTTTTTTAATCTTCTTGGCAGATCTGTAAATCGAACCCGCTACATGAAGAAAACGATACCGATCGAAAGGGGCCATGGCAAGGAACAAACGTTACCAGTAAACACTGCATCTAACGTTTGATAAAGGCCATGTAATACAATCACAGTTAGATTATTATCTATTAATCAGCATATCATCTAGGAATTCGTTTATTAAGATTGAGGAATTACTTAGACAATTTTGGGGGTTAGAGTCACCCGCATCCAAGGGGGGTTCTCTCTATCAGCTGCACACGTGTGCGTGTGAACTTGTGAACACAATTATTAATGTCTGTGTTGCGGCAAGCAGTTTCGGAGCTCGAACAACTTTTAACTTAATGATAGTACATTTGTAGATAGCATTACAATATTTTTTTTAAATCTGAACATTAAATACAACACGTAACTTTTAAAAGTTTTTAACCATAACATTAATACTTTGAGTATTTTCTTATTTTCTATAACAAAGTAGGCCAAGTCGGACCGAGCCGCCACCGGCGCTGGTGGAGGTACTGTGAAATGTTTTTTGAAAAGAGTATATTATAACGTTTGTACGTAAAACCCACATTATATACAACGTGTCCTCTCGAAACTTATCGCGTACACACAAGTATAAAAATAAACGAAATGGTATTTCTTAGCTTTTCGAAATTCACCCCTTAAGAGGATTAATAGCGTAATTGAAGGTTGTATGTAAATTTCAAAAAATTGGACCGAATCAGATTGATATTTACAAAATATATTCCCTCTTGCTTTATGGTTCACGGTTCACGGTTCACGACTGCAGAGTGATGAGACGAGGTGATGAGTTGGTGATTGCATGTGTGTGGTGGTGTGAGGTGGTGTGAGGTGGTGTGTGGTGGTGTGAGGTGGTGTGAGGTGGTGTGAGGTGGAGTGAGGCGGTGTGAGGCGGGGCTGCACGCACCTGCGCTCCGCATGAGGCGGTCGAACGACTGCCCCCAGCTGCGCACCTCCTCCAGCGTCGGCCTGCAACAGCAACACCACTCTCTCTACTCCACTCTACGCGTTGGTCCCAAATATTTCAATACACTAATGCCACCTGTTGGATGGCAGCTGAAATAGATAGTACACACTACAATACATAGTACCACCACTTGGCACTAGATGTCGTAACGTGTTACAATACACAATAGTAATTTAAATTCAAGAAAGAGTTTGTTCGCTTAGGTCGCGCACTCTGCGTCCAGTCTAGAAATATAGTTAGGGGCAGATTAGAACCGTTTCGGCCCTTGGAACATGCGCACGGCGGGTACTCACGGCGCGTCCCCGTCGAGCAGCGGGTCGAGCGGGCCGGCGGGGCCCCCGGGGCGCGCGGGGCCCCCGGGGCGGGCGGGGCCCCCGGGCGCGGCGGGCCGCTTGCCGGGCCCCGCGTCCGAGCCGCGCGCCGCCAGGCTGCCGCCGCACATGGAACACACGCCGCGTCAGCCGGCTGCCGGCTCCGTGCGAACTATCTGCCCTTTCACATCTCATCGTCCGAGCTTCTTTTCTTTGCCTTTTACAAAAACATCTAAAAACTTGTTGAACTTCTTTTTGGACTGACCTCGATTGACACCACGAACGTGACCTAGAGCCCGCTACAACTACTACTACACTAAAGTAGATATACTATGTGCATAACGCATTACGCGGTGAGCCGCTTCAATATCCATCAACTAGTTTTTGCATAATTAATTTTCATACCGACAGACAGACAAATATTATAAAAACTATACGTTTAGATTTTTCTACTTCAATGTGTTCTCAAAATACTACGGACAAATAATTCTCATATTTCCATGGTTGTCATTTTTATCTTATATAATTATGGATCTCCGAGGACCATGATCCTCGTAGTTCCTGGGTCCCTAGACACAGGGAATCCTTGTTAGGGTCCAGTATTTATGAATGTGATCATTGGGCGTTATTAAAAAAAAAAAAAAAAAACAATAAAGTTCATTATACATACAAGGTATATATAGTACGAGGGTACAAGGTATATATGGTACTCACGTTTCGTCAGCACAGGGGTGACGTTTATAACGATTTCCTCACCAATTGCTTCACTACCTGTGAGCTATGCATACGTGCGAGACATGCCGACGACGCCAGGGGAGGGAACAGGGCTCGGACCAGGAGCAGACGGGACCGGGACCTGGGGCAGGAGTGGGACCCGGGACGGGGGCGGGACCTGGGGCAGGAGTGGGACCCGGGCCGGGAGTGGGGCCTGGGGCAGGAGTGGGACCCGGGACTGGGGCGGGACCTGGGGTAGGAGTGAGACCCGGGACGGGAGCGGTACCTGGGGGCAGGAGTGGGACCCGGGACGGGAGCGGGACCTGGGGCAGGAGTGGGACCCGAGATGGGAGCGGGACCTGGGACAGGAGTTGATCCCGGGACGGGAGCGGGACCTGGGGCAGGAGTGGGACCCGGGACGGGAGCGGTAGGCTTCCGCTTGACCTCCGATACCTACTTACCACTTAGCCCTGGAACAAAGAAAAACTGTGTTTGAGTTCTTTTATTAATTGTAGAAGACATTAGTGACCCCCGGCTTGAAGAATATTGGTGCTAATTTTATTCATGTTTTTTACAAAATCTACAGATCTTAAGGTAAGGTATAGTTTCACATAATACTAAAACTTATATCCAATTACGGATTCACTTTATTCTGTAATATTCCATATTAAAAATAGAGAGCAAAGTACAAACTTACGTAGAACGTACTACGTTACGTATTGACGAGAAGGAAATGGAAGAGGTCGGTAATAACATTATTAACTTAAATAATAGCTCACGATACAACACAATATCTTACAAGATATTACAGACTTACATTTTATTTAAAATCATATTAATGACAGAGCTATTAAACTTTTGTTTTTGGCAGTGAAATATGTCAACCGTCTAAAACGTTTATTAAAACTATCTTGTGTTCGACAGTTTTCATAGTAGTTGGTACGTTCGACGAGCGCGCGGGACAGGGAACCGAGCGAGTGCCGAGTGCGATAGTTGGGCCCGGAGCTGCGGGGACCGTTCGGGGCGCTTGATGCTGGCAATAGTTCGACGAGCGCGCGGGACAGGGAACCGAGCGAGTGCCGAGTGCGATAGTTGGGCCCGGAGCTGCGGGGACCGTTCGGGGCGCTTGATGCTGGCAACAGTTCGACGAGCGCGCGGGACAGGGAACCGAGCGAGTGCCGAGTGCGATAGTTGGGCCCGGAGCTGCGGGGACCGTTCGGGGCGCTTGATGCTGGCAACAGTTCGACGAGCGCGCGGGACAGGGAACCGAGCGAGTGCCGAGTGCGATAGTTGGGCCCGGAGCTGCGGGGACCGTTCGGGGCGCTTGATGCTGGCAACAGTTCGACGAGCGCGCGGGACAGGGAACCGAGCGAGTGCCGAGTGCGATGTTTGGCCCCGGAGCTGCGGGGACCGTTCGGGGCGCTTGATGCTGGCAGCAGCACTGCGACAGACACCGTGCTAATTGATCTAGCAGCGTCCGCATATCCTGAAGCGACACGACGTTTTTGAAATTTGCAGGACTCTTCAGAATTGGCGTATTTGTCATATTATCGGTAATTTAAAGGTTTTAGAAATTTTATTTGATAATTTCGATATCTTGGATATACGACGCATACTGTGTTGATAATTTTATAATTTAGCAGTCGCAGAACAAATCGTAGCACTTCTAATCAAAAGGCTCTTTATAATTCCGCTAGCCCAGCACCCATTGCATGCGGCTCAAACGTCTTTATATTAGGTCTTTACCTATGAAATTGCCGTTTTGTTTGAAAAAAGTTAAAGTATTTTTTTTTCGAACTTATTTATTTCTTTTATTCAAAGTAATCACCCCTGCAATCAATGCATCTTTGCCAACGCTGTGGCAGTTTATGGATGCCCTTCTTGAAAAAATCAGCAGGACGGGAGACAACAAACTCTTCAAAGGCGTTTTGTACTGCCTCTCGGGAATTGAATTTTTTTCCCGCTAAAAAGTTGTCCAAATTTTGGAAAAAGTAATAGTCGGTAGGCGCAAGATCTGGTGAGTATGGCGGATGAGGGAGAGCTTCCAAACCCAACTCATGTAGCTTAGAGACGGTCTGTTGTGCAGTATGGGGTCGCGCGTTGTCGTGAAGTAGCAGTGGAGACGACCGATTGAACAAAGCTGGTTGCAGACGTGCGAGTTTCGCCATCATTGTGGTCAGTTCTTCAATGTACACATCTGCAGTAATGCTCTCGCCGTTTTGTAAAAAGCTATGATGAATCACACCAGCACTAGACCACCAAACTGTGACCATCACCTTTATAGGGGTCATTTTTCGTTTTGCACATTGCTTTGGTACCGAACCAGGATCTAACTAACTTGCTGAGCGCTTTCGATTGTCAAAAAGAACCCATTTTTCGTCGTACGTAACAATTCGGTTCAAAATTCCTTCATTTCTGTGCCTGTTAAGCAGCGCAAGGCAAGTCTCGACGCGTACGTTGCGCTGGCGATCGTTAAGTTCGTGGGGCACCCATCTATCAAGCTTTTTTATCTTGCCAATCTGTCGCAAATGGACCAATATTGTTTTGATGCTAACATCAAAAGCTGCTGCCAGCTCAGCTGTAGATTGAGATTCATCAGCTTCCACAATCGCCTTTAATTCATCATTGTTGACCAAAGTTTCCGGACGACCACGAGGTTCATTTTTCAAGTCAAAATTCCCAGAACGGAACCGAGCAAACCAATAACGGGTTGTACGTTCGTTTGTACAGTTCTCTCCGTAAACGTCGTTGATGTTACGTGTCGTTTGTGCCGCGTTGGTGCCACGACGGAACTCATATTCCATAATTACACGAAATTTCAAAGTATCCATTATGAGGAAAAATGTTGAAATGTAATGAAAATACAACGCTAATCAATAAACAAAAGACTTATATTGTAAATAGAATGTCATATTTTTAAAACAAAATTAATTTGAATTTAGAATTCATAGCCAATCAAAACTTTTTTTTGTTTGAAAAAGTCTGTACTGCAATACGGCAATTTCATAGGTAAAGACCTATTATTTCGGCTAGGACCAAAAATAATAAACCCCATAGATTTATGGTCAATGGCTAGGACCCATTGCATGAGGTCAAACGTCTTTTCTGTTTAATAATATGTTTGGAGCCTTCCTTCACTGCCGGCTTAAAGAACCATAACGAGTTTTAATAATTATTGATTTGAGAAAAAGCTCGGGATAAATAAAAATAAAAGCTATTCAACCCAACCAGCCATTCCACCGATAATGTGAGGCCACTCGGTTGAAATGGACTTGGT
Organism: Ennomos fuscantarius; assembly: GCA_905220475.3. Taxonomy (NCBI): domain Eukaryota; kingdom Metazoa; phylum Arthropoda; class Insecta; order Lepidoptera; family Geometridae; genus Ennomos; species Ennomos fuscantarius. The sequence goes on along the minus strand of HG992036.1, from coordinate 15,666,757 downwards.
TTTCGTTAAATTCAACAGATTTTTAAAATGTTTATGAATGATGTGGCGAGCTAGTTGTCCGCCTGATGTTAAGCAACACGGGCGTTGACAACATGTAGATGTAGTGTTCGTATTATTTATGGATAGCAACGAGCATGTGCGGATATACTATTGAAAGCGAGCAATATTCTTCTGTATCCTCTACTGTGTATGTATATAAGTCGTACTTGTTTTTTTCACCAAAAGTCGTCCCGAATAATGAACAGCAAAGCATTGTCATTCCTAGAACAATAGTGTCGTGTTGGTTGTGCAGCCGTGCTTGTGTTGGTGGTGCAGCCGTGCTCGTGTTGGTTGTGCAGCCGTGCTTGTGTTGGTTGTGCAGCCGTGCTCGTGTTGGTGGTGCAGCCGTGCTTGTGTTGGTTGTGCAGCCGTGCTTGTGTTGGTTGTGCAGCCGTGCTTGTGTTGGTTGTGCAGCCGTGCTCGTGTTGGTGGTGCAGCCGTGCTTGTGTTGGTTGTGCAGCCGTGCTTGTGTTGGTTATGCAGCCGTGCTTGTGTTGGTTGTGCAGCCGTGCTCGTGTTGGTTGTGCAGCCGTGCTGGTGTTGGTTGTGCAGCCGTGCTTGTGTTGGTTGTGCAGCCGTGCTTGTGTTGGTTGTGCAGCCGTGCTCGTGTTGGTGGTGCAGCCGTGCTTGTGTTGGTTGTGCAGCCGTGCTTGTGTTGGTTATGCAGCCGTGCTTGTGTTGGTTGTGCAGCCGTGCTCGTGTTGGTTGTGCAGCCGTGCTGGTGTTGGTTGTGCAGCCGTGCTCGTGTTGGTGGTGCAGCCGTGCTGGTGTTGGTTGTGCAGCCGTGCTCGTGTTGGTTGTGCAGCCGTGCTCGTGTTGGTGGTGCAGCCGTGCTTGTGTTGGTTGTGCAGCCTTGCTTGTGTTGGTTGTGCAGCCGTGCTCGTGTTGGTGGTGCAGCCGTGCTTGTGTTGGTTGTGCAGCCGTGCTTGTGTTGGTTGTGCAGCCGTGCTCGTGTTGGTTGTGCAGCCGTGCTCGTGTTGGTTGTGCAGCCGTGCTTGTGTTGGTTGTGCAGCCGTGCTTGTGTTGGTTGTGCAGCCGTGCTTGTGTTGGTTGTGCAGCCGTGCTTGTGTTGGTTGTGCAGCCGTGCTTGTGTTGGTTGTGCAGCCGTGCTTGTGTTGGTTGTGCAGCCGTGCTTGTCTTGGTTGTGCAGCCGTGCTCGTGCTAGTGCACCCGTGCCGCATGCACGGTATTATGTAAAACGCAACCATGATAATAGGCCCATAACCTTTGACGTAGGACTTCTTAAGTAATTTCATCATCTCAAAAAGTTATTTACTACTTACTGCGTTTTTAACTACAAGTAGTGAACGGCTAACACTCACGAGATACAGCCGACTACCGCGACCGGTGTCCGGCCAATATAGAGGCCATGGCCATCCTCGCGGAGCATGCCGGCTGGCTGCTGCAGCCGTGGATACTACTCACGTCAGTTTCTACAATATTTAACCACCTTTTGCTCGAAATAATCTATATTAGTATGTATTTTATACTAATTTAATATTAGAATTTATATGTTGATAAACAGAGAAAATTATAAGTTTCAGGGATTGTAAAGAAATGACAGGAGGTGGGGGTCAATCAAATAAGGTACCGACCGCAGGCGCGCCGTACGGGAGCCGCGCGGTGCGGAGGCTGGCCGAGCTGTTTTATATTTATTAAATTCTCTTGACGTCCTACTTCAAAGGTCCAACCTTTTCTCAGGGGACCATTTTCTATCTATTTAAAGTACCAGTAAGACATAATTACATCTATGCTCGGCATTACTGACGCCCGGCCACAGAATACACGCTCCTGACAAGCAGTAAGTAAACGTGAGTTATATCAAGAATCGTCCAGCGCCGGATGGGGATGACTTCACGTTACACCCTGTACAGTGCACGGGGAGGCTCCTCGACTCCGCCCGAATACATCGCACTCCAACGGTGTGTCGTTTAATTCATTGCTCATCATTTAGAATCCGGCTATTATTTTATTATCTAGGAAACGGGAGGTATATTATTTAACGTAAATGTTGTGACTTTGACCAAAAACTGTAGGTACCCTTGAAAGTTTAGCAACAAGCGTTATATGTAATCGATCGATTGCGCGCGTGACTGACCAGGAGCAGGAGCAGCAGCAGCACCAGCAGAGGCAGCAGGGGCGCGGGGCCCCGGCGGCGGGGCGGCAGGGGCGCGAGGCCCCGGCGGCGGGCCGGCAGCGGCGCGGGGCCCCGGCGGCGGGCCGGCAGCCGCGCGCCAGCGCTGCCAGGCTGCACATCTGCAAGCACACCGGCGCTATATATAGCGGGCCCTGGCGGCAGCGCGCGCGCGGCGGAGCGCCTTACGATGTCATCGTGGTCGTCGCTGGCGCTGGCGCTGGCGGGGCTGGACATGGGGCCGCGGGCTGGGCGCCGGCCGCGCTGCGCTCCGGTCGATAGCGCGCGCGCATGCGCGGCGGACGGCGCGCGCGGACGCTGGCAGCGGGCCGCGGCCGGGGCGCGACTGCCGCCGCCGCCCTCCCCGCGCGCCTGCCGCCGCCGCCCTCCCCGCCGCGCCTGCCGCCGCCGCCCTCCCCGCCGCGCCTGCGCGCTGCGCCGCCGTGAATGGACGCCCCTCGCTCGCCCCTCGCTCGCCCCTCGCCCGCGCCTATCGATTTTATCCGAACGGATGCCTACGCACTCGCGGATGCAAGACGCGCCGACGAGATGAGCCGCGTTGTCCGTACGTCTTACCGGAGTACTTTGCACCGCAGACCATCGAGGAAGTATCTTCAGCTGTGACATTCACATGGTTGTTTTATCTGAGGCGAACCGGCTGCTGTCACGTATTTTGCGAGTTCTCAACGGTTAAGATACGTGTAGATGCAATCCGAGCGTTCCCGATGGCGAGCTATGCACTCGCGTGGAAGCGCGCTACGGCGGCGTAGCGTCGGAGGCGCGGGCGCGCTACGAGTGCCGCGGCGCTACGCGGCGCTACGCCGCCCGCCCCTCGCGCCGTGTTCGGAGCCAGCTGAAGGCGTGCGCGACGCGTTACATTTGGAGAACACACTTTTGGTTTATGAGGAAACACATAAAGGCTATTATTTAATATAACAAAATTCCATATATCATTAATAATAATGATAATATTTATTCAAATATTTACACGAATGGAATTAGAAATACAATATAAGTCTTAGGAAACTAAAGCCTTACAAACATTATTATTCTTATTATTCTTTCAGTCTTACATTGAAAGGTAAAATAATATAGGGACATTATAACATTTCATGAATGATAAACAAATAGTTGTCTTGTCTAGTTGTATAATATTTAAACTTTAAGTAAGGAGATTTACGTTTTTGTTTGTTTGCTTGGGGGTGATCTTCGAAACTATTCGGAACAAAATCAGTAATTTTATCATTTATAAAATGCTATAAAATGTCAAAGACAACAAACAACTGGCAAAATTATTATTGTATACTAGCTGATCCGCCCCGACTTTGTACGGGCTAATTAATTTTACTTTAAATGCCCTCTCTTCTCTGTAAAATTTAGGGTTACATGCAGTTTTCAATGAAGAATATATAATCATAAAAAAATTAAAATTAAAAATGTTGTCCAACAATAATTTTTGTTTTTGGGTGAGCCGCTCTTATCACTTAACACTCACTACACAGGAAGCGGTTGTCGCGAGGTCAACTACCTGCCTATAGGGGGAGCAGAGGAGAGAAATGAAGTAGACACTAATATGATGTAGTTGTTTACTTCCTAACTAAGCTTTAGCCACAACGGATACCAGCGTTGCATAAAGTAGGAGCAGCTCGGCGGTGATCACACCGGGGGGGTCAGGGACCGCACCGGACGGATTCCTTGTTACATAAAGTAGGAGCAGCTCGGCGGTGATCACACCGGGGGGGTCAGGGACCGCACCGGACGGATTCCTTGTTACAACAAATAAGTAGAAATGGACCGTAGCCAGACGGGCTAGGGAAAAAGATTATTAGTGTTTCTGCGTCCTAGGGTGGTGTCCTCGGAGCCGGAGGGAAGTGGTGCGGGAGAGAAATCTGCTCGAGTGTCGCCTGTTCATAAAAAAGGGTCAAAGTCTCAAGTTGAGAATTACCGCCTTATATCGAAACTATGCATTTCTGCGAAACTTCTTGAGAAGATAGTTTATTTACAACATACGCAGCTATAAATCCAATATTTATACAGGACCGGCATGTTTTATTTTTACTTAACTTGTCTAGATTTTGACCACGCTCTATTCACTCTTCTCTTGAACACGCCCGGATCATATTTCGCCGGAAACGCAGACGCTGGCATAGCATTCTATTCTTTAGCCGTCTTTATTATGATATTATATTTAATGGGTGGTATTGCGACCACGAAGAGATGAGGCTTAGCCGAGCGTCTAGTAGTCTGGTAGTGGCATGGTGATGGACGCATGAGATCATGCAGTTCTTGTGCGCGTTCACCGTGGTGTAATCTGTAAAAGACCGACAGACTTGCCACCTTACGTCGATGTGCTAGGCTCTGAAGCATTTCACCAACCAGTGTCGTCGGCAATAAGCTTTTTACTTTAACCTACTTAGCTTTAGACTCGATGTAGGACAAGTTTAAATAGTTTCTTATGTTATTACTTATATATGTTTTGAACCAGACAGGTTTCGACTGGACGCAGTCTATCGCTGAGACACATTCACTACTACAACAAATACAAATATAATTATATTATAAATAAAAAATCCAATGTTTAATTAATTGGAGTTATTATAACAATGATGTGCGCCGCGTAGCTTAATGTAATGAGGCGCGGTTGGTGAATGGGCAGGGTGGCGGAGGGCGGCGGGCGGCGGGCGGCGGGCGGGGGGGGGCGGCCGGCCTCGGGGGCGGCGGGCGGCAGTCGCGGCCGGCGCGCCGCTCCGAGCTGTGGTGTCCCCGCGCGTGCACCCGCCCTCCCCGCGGGTATCGATCGCGCCGGCCCCCGCCCACCGCCGCACATGCGGATCGTTACGACACACGCACCTCATATTTTTCACCATATCGATTTGTTGATGATATTGCACTTTGGGATGCAACTTCCATAATCGTTATCGACGACCTTCTTGCATCTCCGCTTAGACATTATATAGGGTTTGTGATTTTAGGTACTGGAGCGGGGGGCACGAGAGGGTGCAGCGGGGGGCGGCGGGCGGGTGACGGAGCGCAATGATTTAATTAGGGCGAGCGGGGGCGGCATCGGTCGGTGCAGCGAGAGGCGGCCGCTAGCGAGAGGCAGCCGGCGGGCGCCAGCGAGAGGCGAGCATGGAGGGCGGCGGGGGCGCGGGCGCGGGGGTGGCGGCGCTCACGCTCGACTGCGAGGACATGTTCAAGGAGATCACCAAGAAGCTGTACGGCGAGGAGGCGGCGGGCGGCGGCGTGGAGTTCCCGGCCGCCGAGCGCGACCCGGACGACGACCTGCGGCCCGAGGAGCACATCACGGCCTGGGGGCTGGCGGCGCTCATGCAGAACGGGTTCCCGCCGCCCGGCATCCTGCAGGCCAACTTCGCGCCGCGCACCGACCCCACGGCCGAGGACCGCTGGACGGCGGCCGAGGAGCCGCTGGCGTGGGCGCACTCGCGCGTGGCCGCCTACAACCCGGCGCAGCGCCTCTTCAAGTGCACCGACTGCGAGTGCGTGGGCTTCCTGGCGCGCGTGGCCGAGCACTGGCTCGGGACCCACTCGCAGGCGCGCGCCTTCCAGTGCCCGGTCGGCGGGTGCGGGTTCGCGTCCGGCTGGGCCCGCTCCGTGCGCACGCACCTGGCGCGCGACCACCACTCCGACCCCGCGGCCGCCGACCACCTGCTGCGCGACAACCCTGCGCTCGACGACCTCACGCGCTACCTGCAGCGGCTCAAGACCAAGGTAGGGCTCCCGTCCCGGCCGCGCGGGCCGCCCGGCGCCACTGACCGGTCCCTCGGCCCGCAGGTGGAGGCCATGCGCAGCGAGCGGCGCGGCGAGGGGGGCGCGGAGGGGGGGGCGGGCGCGGGGGCCGACGGCGGCAAGCGGTACGCGTGCGGCGCCTGCCCCTACTCCACCGACCGCCGCGACCTGTTCACGCGCCACGAGAACATCCACCGCGACGAGAAGCCGTTCCACTGCTACCTGTGCCAGAAGCAGTTCAACCGCGCCGACCACGTCAAGAAGCACTTCCTGCGCATGCACCGCGACCAGCCGTACGACCTCAACCGCATCCGGCGCGCGGCCGCCAAGCCGCAGCCGGCGCCGGCGCTGCACTACTACAGCAAGCCGCCGGCGGAGCCCCCGCCCGCGCCCCCGCCGCCCGAGTACCGCGCGCCGCCACCGCCGCCGGTCAAGGTGGAGCGCGCGACGCTCAAGGTGGAGCCGGCCCCGCCGCCGCCGCACAAGGCGCCGCCCGCGCCCGTCGCCGCGCCCCCCCGCCGCAAGGTGAGTGCGCCCCGCGCCGCCCCCGCCCGCCCCGCCGCCCTCACCGCCCCCTCCCTGCCGCAGGGCGAGCGGCGGTACGCGTGCTGCTACTGCTCGTGGTCCGGAGTGGACAACTGGTGCCTGAAGCGGCACCTCAACACGCACCTGAAGCCGTTCGCGTGCGCCCTGTGCGAGTACAAGGCGGCGCGCGCCGAGCGGCTGGCCACGCACGTGCACAAGGTGCACAACAAGAAGACGTGCGGCAAGTGCCCCTTCATGGCGGACGACGGCGCGCAGCTGGCGCTGCACCTGCGCGACGCACAGTGAGTACCGCGGCGGCCGCGCCGCGCGGGCCCCGCTCACCCCCCCCTCGCTTGCAGCCACGTGGAGGGCCGCGGCCTGAAGGTGCCGGCGGCGGGCGCGGCGCGCGGCGCGGCGGGCGGCGCGGCGGGCGGCGAGCGGCGGCGCGAGGCGCGGGCGGCGGGCGCAGCGCGCCTGTTCGGGTACCTGGAGGCGTCGGACGGCTCGGGCGACGAGTACGAGGCGCCGCTGGGCGCGGAGTTCGCGGCGCCGGCCGCCGCGCCGCCGTACGCGCGCGACAAGGAGAACGCGGCGCCGCTGCTGGCGCAGCACGCGGCGCCCGCGCCCGCTCCCGCGCCGCCCATGCACCACGACCACGCCTGCCTGCGCTACTAGCGCCTTCTTCCACGGGGAACGAACGTGCCAGTTTCCTCACCTTTTCCTTCACCGTTGTAAAACCTATAAGTAGCGCATTCCGCACATGCCTAAATAGATAAGACATTGGCGAGGCCAATACGGTCTTTCATAAACTTTACATCGTAGGCATATTCACTATACCACCAACGGTAACAAACGAACTCTAACTTAATAATGAATGGCAATAACAATACACCTTAGAACGCGAGTGTAGTCCGGCCCCGCGGCGCTGGTGCGAAAGAGACAAAAGATGGTGTAACTAGTCTAAACCTAGTTCGTGTTTATTAATAAGGCTGAAAGAGAACTATCTGGCTAGTTTCGTGCCACTACCTTAGGCGTAACTATGTAGGCGTTGGGACTCAGCTTACGTCTCGGAGCCCCAGCCTGACCGGGTCGTAACTATGTAGGCGTTGGGACGCAGCTTACGTCTCGGAGCCCCAGCCTGACCGGGTCGTAACTATGTAGGCGTTGGGACGCAGCTTACGTCTCGGAGCCCCAGCCTGACCGGGTCGTAACTATGTAGGCGTTGGGACGCAGCTTACGTCTCGGAGCCCCAGCCTGACCGGGTCGTAACTATGTAGGCGTTGGGACGCAGCTTACGTCTCGGAGCCCCAGCCTGACACCGGCACCGTGGCGTTGATCCCCTACGTTGGTGGATGACGGCCACTTTCGTAGATATTTTTTTTATAAAGATGTTAAACACTAAAAATGTACAGCGCCTGTCACATTATTATATTCCACTCCGCGGTGTCGGGCGCAGTCTGCTTGCATATAAGTTGTATGGCGACACTCCATGAGGATACATACCCTACTTTATTTTATAGACTTTAGGGTAGTAGTAGTATCACAGCATGGGCCTAGTTCTGATACTATCGTGGACACAGATATTACCTTTAATCATTATGCCACAGGTAGATAGGTAGGTAGGTGCGCGTGAGGTATCTAATTTTAGTACGAATGATCTTATGGGGACAAAAGTGTCCTACAGTAATTAGTATTTGTACTATTATTTAGTCTGCGCCGTAATACTTTAGTTATTAAGAAATTCTAAATACTACTTTTAGTGAGATCTAGGTATGAATAAGTAATGTACGTACTACCTAACAATAATATACCTACCGGTGTCATCTGTCGATACCTAAACAATATATGCGAGTGTTAAAATAAGATACCGTTAAATTGGCGACTGCATGGCCGACGCCGCGGGGCCGCCTGCCTGCGTAGGCGCGGGTACCATCGGCGGCGCCCTGCACGCTCGTCTCGCCGAGGGTCCCAGAGGGCGCCGGCCGCAAGGTCTCCGATACCGCGGGCGCGTGACGTGCGCTCGCGGCGGGACAACCTATCTGCATTGTTCAGTCGCGCACTACGAGTATGTAGTTATGCATCATCATCTACGTCTGCGACTGCGAGCGGGCGTTACTGGAGACGTTGTAACTAGACATGCAATCTGCTCCGCTCCTCGATTCTCGTATAGGTGCATCGCATTTTATTTCTACGTACGTTTGCGATTTTTATTAGCATTTTGGGAATACTCTCAAAACGACAAAATGCCTCGTTGTTACATTATGATGTGTTATGTAATATGTTAAAGCTCGAAATTAATTATTTTTGTGTACAGTATGTATTTAAACGAGTAAATTATTAAACATTCAAAAAGTCACACTTGCCTAGTTATTTTTTATTGTGATTGATCCTTTCCTATTCCTGAAGTTGGCAATTATAGTGGACATTAGGCAGCCGTCTCGTGGACCAAACCTTTCGTCCGTGGTTCTATCCGCCACCCGCCATCCGCCACCCGCACAGTACAGCCGAGGACGGTTTTGATAAAAAGTAAAGCTATACCTAGGTATACATATCTTTGACTATTAAGATAAATACTTATTTATATATATACTAGCACCTGCCCGCGCCTTTGCCCGCGTGCAGGTGCTAGGCTATCCCTCAGAAACCATTAATTTTTCTGGATAAAATTAACTTAACCCTCTTAAATTAATAAATGGCTGGAATCTCGGGCGTGCATTGATTTCTAATAGCGGCATTGTTAGACTTAGCACTATATGACAATTGGCAAGAGTTTGCGATATTGTCATATAATAAAGAAATTAAATGTAAAGAGATCGTCGACTCTGACGATCTCTTTACGGACATCCATTGCCCGTTCCTGAGTCCAACACATTACAGGACAGGGATCGAAAGAGGCAAGCCCCATCACCTACGATTGGTATGATGGTATGACTCACCATTTATCTCTTGAACTATATTTGTTATTACCGATTTATATATGTATATATATATTATGTTATGTTATTTATTAATTACCTATACTATTTTTAACCTGGGAACCCTACCGAAAAATGTACAGTGGAAAAGCAATTACTTAAATCTAACGAATTTACAATCTAGAAATTTGAGAAAACTCAACTATCAAAAACCTCAGAATATAAATAATTATAATAATTATATAATAATCTTTGTGTAAAACTCTGCACAAATTATGAAGAAAAATTTAGAAACACAATTACGCCCAATCTAGGAAAACCACAAAACCTCACTATCAAAAACCTAAGAATATAAATAATATGTTAATGTGTAATCAAAGTAATGATCGATTAGATAACGAGATATTTCAAAAAATTGTAAGTCATCAAAAGAACGCAGTGTTACGAAATTTAGTCTTGAATGATGTATGATGTAACTTAATAATCGATATGTATTTGTACTTAAGAAATATAAATGAGTTTGCTAAAGAGTGCTTATTTTTTTTATTGATTGATTATTTACTGTATTCAATTTTAATTATAATTTGGGCTTTTTTTTAATCATAAATTAAATTAATCACATTTAAATGTTTATACGTACAGGAATGCAAAATTAATTTGGAACTCAAAACTAATCTGCTTATATAGCTTCAAATTTTATATTATATTTACTGTATTTTTTAAATTTTAATTTTTTATTATATTATTTTTGGTTGATTAAATGGTTTTAGAAAAAAAAAATTGTGCCTAATATTAAAACAATATCCTTATAAGCATTTTTATTTATTTTTATAGTTTTTCATTCATTTAATATTTTAATTCAATTATTTTGCATACAATTTTTATAATAGGTTTTTGATTCTGTTCTATTTTTCATATCAATTTTATTATCAAAGCGTAAGAGGTTTGCGATCAAAAACAATACAAGTATTCAACAACATTGTTTGTAACATTTACGACGTTATTATTTTAAGTGACACCTGGCTGAATGGCAGCGTCTTCGATTCGTACATTTTAAGTGACACCTGGTTGAATGGCAGCGTCTTCGATTCGTACATTTTAAGTGACACCTGGTTGAATGGCAGCGTCTTCGATTCGTACATTTTAAGTGACACCTGGTTGAATGGCAGCGTCTTCGATTCGTACATTTTAAGTGACACCTGGTTGAATGGCAGCGTCTTCGATTCGTACATTTTAAGTGACACCTGGCTGAATGGCAGCGTCTTCGATTCGTACATTTTAAGTGACACCTCGTTGAATGGCAGCGTCTTCGATTCGTACATTTTAAGTGACACCTGGTTGAATGGCAGCGTCTTCGATTCGTACATTTTAAGTGACACCTGGCTGAATGGCAGCGTCTTCGATTCGTACATTTTAAGTGACACCTCGTTGAATGGCAGCGTCTTCGATTCGTACATTTTAAGTGACACCTGGTTGAATGGCAGCGTCTTCGATTCGTACATTTTAAGTGACACCTGGCTGAATGGCAGCGTCTTCGATTCGTACATATTTGGTAGCCGTTATGTTGTATACAGACGAGATAGGAAATCAAGCGGTTTCCATAGTAAAAAGAACGGCGGTGGCGTACTTATCGCGGTACCTTTCCAAACGCCTTCAGAGCTTTGAGTCGAAATGCGTGTGTGTGAGTTCCGCAATGATAAGGGTACTATTGACTATTGAGCAGCTGTATACGTGTACAGCATACCTGCCACCGCCTATTCTACATCACTCGATGAGTATATATAACGAACAGTAATCAGCTGTTAGAACAAAATAATATTGAAAACATCAAGTTTCACGATTTTAATCTTTTATATACCTAATATAATATAATCTAATATATATTTCTACTACGTTTATTTTCATTCTTTTCAATCCACTTAGGACTCGCAACAGACATTTAGAGTTCAGTAGTTTGGTTTTTAAACCAAAACAACTGAAAAAGTATGTATTATAACATCATCCACATGTTCTCGGTATGGAATAAAGCGACTTGTGGCCTACTCACATAAAATACACATTATAATTATATCTAAGTGTAATATATACACACCGGCACAATTAGCGGAACACAAAAAAACATCAAGAACATCGTCATTGGGATTTGAACGAATGGCAGCAGGTTCTCTTGACTGATGAGTGCAGTTCTTTTAAAACAGATCGATGGGAGACAGCGAATATGGAGACGCAAAGGAGAACGCCACATACAGTCTAATTTTGAACACACAGTGGCTTATGGTGGCGGCTCAATTATGGTTTGAGGAGGGATATGTTTGGGAGCTCGCACGGAGTTAGTGATAGTCACAGGAGGGACCATGACAGCAGATCGATACATCAGAGACATTTTAGAAGAACATGTTGTACCATTTGCCCCATTTATTGGTGACGACTTTATTCTAATGCAAGATAATGCTCGTGCTCATAGTGCACAATCGGTACAGGCATATCTGAGCCACGTAGGTATACCGGTGATGCAGTGGCCAGCAAATTCCCCCGATATGAATCCGATAGAGCATGTCTGGGACTTGCTAAAAAGAAGGGTTAAATCCAGAATGCCACCCCCCAACAAACTGAATGAACTTGGAAACGCATTACTTGAGGAGTGGGAGCGGTTGCCTCAAGAAATCATCGATAACATAATCTGTAGCATGCCCAGACGAATGGAAACCGTAATCAGAGCAAGAGGGGGAAACACTCGTTATTAATTTTGCTTTAATTTTATTGTTAAATCATGGAATGCTTACTTTTTTTTATTTTTTGTGATGGTTCATAATCATCTAAAAATTTCACTTAAGTATTTCAAATTTCTTTATTTTTCAATAAAAATTGAATTTGACTTTTCAAAGTCGTTGTTAAATGATGTTAATCAATTGGTTATTTTGTGTCTAATTACATTTTCGTCAAATATATGCGTTATTATCTCATAGTCTCACTTTTTTTTCTGTTCCGCTAATTGTGCCGGTGTGTATATTAGTCTTTACCTATGAAATTGCCGTTTTGTTTGAAAAAAGTTAAAGTATTTTTTTTTTCGAACTTATTTATTTCTCTTATTCAAAGTAATCACCCCTGCAATCAATGCATCTTTGCCAACGCTGTGGCAGTTTATGGATGCCCTTCTTGAAAATATCAGCAGGACGGGAGACAACAAACTCTTCAAAGGCGTTTTGTACTGCCTCTCGGGAATTGAATTTTTTTCCCGCTAAAAAGTTGTCCAAATTTTGGAAAAAGTAATAGTCGGTAGGCGCAAGATCTGGTGAGTATGGCGGATGAGGGAGAGCTTCCAAACCCAACTCATGCAGCTTAGAGACGGTCTGTTGTGCAGTATGGGGTCGCGCGTTGTCGTGAAGTAGCAGTGGAGACGACCGATTGACCAAAGCTGGTTGCAGACGTGCGAGTTTCGCCATCATTGTGGTCAGTTCTTCAATGTACACATCTGCAGTAATGCTCTCGCCGTTTTGTAAAAAGCTATGATGAATCACACCAGCACTAGACCACCAAACTGTGACCATCACCTTTCTAGGGGTCATTTTTCGTTTTGCACATTGCTTTGGTACCGAACCAGGATCTAACCAACTTGCTGAGCGCTTTCGATTGTCAAAAAGAATCAATTTTTCGTCGCACGTAACAATTCGGTTCAAAATTCCTTCATTTCTGTGCCTGTTAAGCAGCGCAAGGCAAGTCTCGACGCGTACGTTGCGCTGGCGATCGTTAAGTTCGTGGGGCACCCATCTATCAAGCTTTTTTATCTTGCCAATCTGTCGCAAATGGACCAATATTGTTTTGATGCTAACATCAAAAGCTGCTGCCAGCTCAGCTGTAGATTGAGATTCATCAGCTTCCACAATCGCCTTTAATTCATCATTGTTGACCAAAGTTTCCGGACGACCACGAGGTTCATTTTTCAAGTCAAAATTCCCAGAACGGAACCGAGCAAACCAAAGGCCCGCGCAGACGAGTACGCCCTTCTGTACATGTGAACACAGCTTGCTTCAAATAATTTTGCGTACTCTTGAAAGATGGTAAAAATAGAAATAAATATTAAAAAATTATCAACTCAGTATTAATGTTAGTCCCCGGCCCCGAAGCGCCGCCCAGTAATATACAAGGATCCAATTCTGGTATACAAGTATAAATATAATCTAAATAGGCCTTTGGTAGGCCTGCGCCCGGCGCCGGTCTCACCGGAGGGCGAGCGACGCCGGTCCGCTCGGCCCTCGGAACCTCCCAGATATATCTTCCAGGAGACACAAACGCTGGCAAGTTGTTCCATTCCTCTGCGCCCGCGGAGTGAAGGCCGACGCGGAACATTGTGTACGGAAGGACCTAGCGAGTGGAGCCCGCGGACTGCGGCGGCGGACCTTCGTTTAATGGATAGAATCAGGCGTGACTTCGGGGAAGTTCATACTAACCACTAAATGAAATAACAATATCTAGTGGGATTCCGCTAAAACAAAGCTGAAGCTGTTATAGCGGAATCACACAACATAGACGGAATAGACATTTTTAATTTTGTCTTTGTTATGGACTTTAATGGTAAGGAAAACGACAGGAACTAGTTACACATCGTGACGTCCTTATTATTTATTATGCATGGAAGGAGGGTAGGGAGGCCTTCACTCGGCAGTGGGCAGCGGGCAGCGGGCAGCGGGCAGCGGGCAGCGGGCAGCGGGCAGCGGGCAGCGGGCAGCGGGTAGATCGTTCCTTGGCATTTCAGATTATCCATTTAGTTCACAACGGGATAATATTAGGTCTTTACCTATGAAATTGCCGTTTTGTTTGAAAAAAGTTAAAGTATTTTTTTTTTCGAACTTATTTATTTCTTTTATTCAAAGTAATCACCCCTGCAATCAATGCATCTTTGCCAACGCTGTGGCAGTTTATGGATGCCCTTCTTGAAAAAATCATCAGGACGGGAGACAACAAACTCTTCAAAGGCGTTTTGTACTGCCTCTCGGGAATTGAATCTTTTTCCCGCTAAAAAGTTGTCCAAATTTTGGAAAAAGTAATAGTCGGTAGGCGCAAGATCTGGTGAGTATGGCGGATGAGGGAGAGCTTCCAAACCCAACTCATGCAGCTTAGAGACGGTCTGTTGTGCAGTATGGGGTCGCGCGTTGTCGTGAAGTAGCAGTGGAGACGACCGATTGACCAAAGCTGGTTGCAGACGTGCGAGTTTCGCCATCATTGTGGTCAGTTCTTCAATGTACACATCTGCAGTAATGCTCTCGCCGTTTTGTAAAAAGCTATGATGAATCACACTAGCACTAGACCACCAAACTGTGACCATCACCTTTCTAGGGGTCATTTTTCGTTTTGCACATTGCTTTGGTACCGAACCAGGATCTAACCAACTTGCTGAGCGCTTTCGATTGTCAAAAAGAATTCATTTTTCGTCGCACGTAACAATTCGGTTCAAAATTCCTTCATTTCTGTGCCTGTTAAGCAGCGCAAGGCAAGTCTCGACGCGTACGTTGCGCTGGCGATCGTTAAGTTCGTGGGGCACCCATCTATCAAGCTTTTTTATCTTGCCAATTTGTCGCAAATGGACCAATATTGTTTTGATGCTAACATCAAAAGCTGCTGCCAGCTCAGCTGTAGATTGAGATTCATCAGCTTCCACAATCGCCTTTAATTCATCATTGTTGACCAAAGTTTCCGGACGGCCACGAGGTTCATTTTTCAAGTCAAAATTCCCAGAACGGAACCGAGCAAACCAATAACGGGTTGTACGTTCGTTTGTACAGTTCTCTCCGTAAACGTCGTTGATGTTACGTGTCGTTTGTGCCGCGTTGGTGCCACGACGGAACTCATATTCCATAATTACACGAAATTTCAAAGTATCCATTATGAGGAAAAATGTTGAAATGTAATGAAAATACAACGCTAATCAATAAACAAAAGACTTATATTGTAAATAGAATGTCATATTTTTAAAACAAAATTAATTTGAATTTAGAATTCATAGCCAAACAAAACTTTTTTTGTTTGAAAAAGTCTGTACTGCAATACGGCAATTTCATAGGTAAAGACCTATTATATATAACAATAGTAAGATCGTTGACATAAAATTCTATCGGGTATTTAATGTTAAAATCATAAAACAGTATTTCCTTAAAAAGAGGCGGTAAACGGTTTCCGGTCCCGGTCCCGGCAGACAGCGCAATCCGGGGACCACGTGACTCCACAATCATGATGCAACGTTACCTGAAACGTTTGCGAAGTGTTCAATATTGCGACCCTCTCGAATGGACAGGCGACGCTCACCGCGCCTCAGGCTTGCATCCCGACGGGAACATATCCCCGATGTATGATACACTCCCCGCGCCGGGGACGCAGGCTCGGGTGCCGGAACAAAAACCAGGGGGTGTCGGTCATAATACTGATTTATTGAATGCGGGCGCGGGGCCCAAGTTCCGTATAAAAATATATAATATGACGTCGAAGCGGGCGCCCTAGTCCGGCGCGGGGTCCCGCGGCGGGGCGGGGCGCGGGGCGGGGCGGGGCGCCAGCGCGGGCCGGGGCGGGGCGGGGCGGGGCGCCAGCGCCGGCTTCGGCGGCAGCTCCCTGCGAACGGCGCGGCTCGGGGAGATATGACCGACTTAAACCCTCTTATTACAAAACGTAGACTAAGCGTGGACCAAAGTTATGTCTATGTCTAAACCTAGACTATTTAAAAACCTTATTACAAAAACGAGTTTATCGCTGATAAAGGGATCGTCCATGGTCTAAAGTTAGTCCTCCGATGACCCCAGTTTAACTATGGTACTAACTCGCTAAACGAAAGAAACTAGCGCCACGGTGGTGTAAAAATGAAACTTTTAAGATTATAAATTATTTACGCGCCTAACGCCAATGTTGGGCTATCAACCTTCGTTACACGATTTTGAGGTTGTCTTGGTCTTTGATAAAATATATCTACTCGGTTCAGTTTTTATATTTTGTTGCTTCATTTTTACGATATTTATTATAGTTACAGTTAGTTACAACAACAATAAACAGAAATATCAATTTTCGCGCGTTAAGCATTGCCATATTTACGTTCTGATTCTCGCAAGCCTCGTTGGTAACTATTAAAACTTGATAGTTTTATTAGTTGAAAATCATTGTAGCAAGCTGACTTTTATGTATCTGATTTGTTATTCATTAAAAAAATGCAAACAATAAGCTTTCCAAGGCCAATGCACGTATATTATAGACGAAAACAAAAATTCTAAATATATGAAACGTGTAAAAAGGATCGTGTGAATAAATGTGGTCCAAATGAACAAACTTTTTTCTTGTATTTAGTCTATGGTCAATATTTAAGCCATGGACTATCTCTGGTATCAGCTGGTCTTCGATTAGTCGGCGTTTTGTAATAATGTCAAGGTCTAACTACTTAGTACCGTAACAAACTAGGACTAGTTGGTCCAGGCTGAAACCTCTACTTAGTCCAAGTTTTGTAATAAGACTGAGTGTTTATAATTTAATTTTTATTCCGTAAAGCGTCCACTTACTTGAGGGGCCGCTTCTTCAGCGTGTCGCTGTTGTGGGCGAAGGTGTCGGCGGCGAGCGCGGGGCCCCCGGGGCCGGGCGGGGCGGGGCAGGGCGGGGCGGGGGCGGGCGGGGCGGGCAGGTCGAGCACCGGGGCGGGCAGGTCGAGCACCAGGTCGGGCGTGTCGGCCGGCCTGCCGGGAAGGGGCACGGTCACGGGAAGCGCACAGAGATGCGCGCCACATTGGAAAAGCGATTCTGAAGAATGCATGCGAATATCGTTTTCTAACTCCCACTATAACGTCTAAGCGCAGTGAGAGTGACACGCTGACACTTAAGATGCGTGCAGTGTCGTCTGTGTTAGTTCATAATTTTTTATTTCTCTTTATTTTGTAGTAAAAAAAATGTCTGTTCTCTACAAATATTGCCTTTAACCACGTGGCACAAGTGGGGGCTCACCGAGAGGGGGGCGGCACGGGCGCGGGGGCCGGGGGGGGCGGCTGCGCGGCGCCGGGCTGCAACAGGGGGGGGGGGGGGGTACAGAAGGGCGCAGCCCTCAGGTCTCAGGGACTCATTTCTCTTTTTAATTTGAATATAAATAAATTTAGATTAAAACAAATATTATTACTTTACATTTCAATCGTTCTGGCGGCGACGGTGACCTCCCTCGAAATGCGTTATACCTCCTACTTCAAATTTGATCAATTTCAACATTAGGATAAGCGAATGTACCCCCCGCACCCCCGCCGGTTCCGAGGGGGGCCGGGGCGGGGGGGGCGAACACTACCTGCGGGGGCGGCTCCGCGGCGCTCGACCTGCGGAAACAAACCACGCTTCAGCACATGCTAGACCACCGGGGCACCCTGTGACACCCAGACACTGGGGCACCGGGGCACCCTGAGACACCGGGGCGCCGGGGCGCGGGGGGGCTCACCTGCGGCGCGAGGACGTGCCGCACTCCTCCGACTCGACGGACTCGCACTCGTCGCTCGTCTCCTCTGCAACAAAGAGCGCGCGTCAGGGCGGGGCGGGGCGGGGCGGGGCGGGGCGGGGAGGGCGGGCACGTACCGTCCGTCCCAGAGTCGGAGTCGTCGGCCAGCCCGAGCTGGTCGTGGCCGTCGGTCTCGTCCAGGCCGAGCGGCGCCCCGCCCGCCGGCTCGGGCTCCGGCTCGGGCTCGGGCTCCAGCTCCGGCTCCGGCTCTCTGCGATCGAATTATGTTGTAATTATTTGCTTATTCATTCATTCCATTTTCATAGCTTTGTTTATTTACGTACGTACAGTCTTTCCAAATATTATGCAGTTAAATTCATATTAAAAGGTTTCCTATTTTTTTTTTCATGAAAAACTTTTTGGAGTTGTGATGATCAGCAGCTTCTCGAACATTAAGAAAGAAAATCTAAATCGAGGTTTTTTTTGTACGTTTTGACTCTAACGATTTTGCGTATTTAGCCAGTGACAAGTAATTCATAACTTATCAAGTTAATGATATTTCACGCAAATATGTGTAAAGTCATAGTCGAAGTCATCAAGTCAAGTCACAGTCAAGTCAGTCTAGTCAAAGTCATCCTCCTAGTAAAGTGGTGGCAACTTTACTTGAAGCTTCTGCGAAGTTTTGGAAACAACACGAAAAGAAACGTTTCACCATCATTATACCATTTTTCCACACTCACGCCTGTAATCCAGCACTTAACGAATAAAATAGCACCAATTTTATGCACTAACACTGAAAATAACACAAGTTATGGAAAATAATACAATGCGGTGACGCAATCTTTTTCGCTTTCCCGCCAAAACCCCCCGGCTACGGATTTTATGCTTGAAATGTATGCGTTTTAAGAACTTTGTCTGGGGTTTCTCTATAATGTTATTATATTTGGCATGGTGAGGATCCCAAACCTGCGAAGCGTATTCTAAGTGCCTGCGTACTAAGTAACAGAATAATATCTTTAATGTTTTAACCGATTGAAAATCCTTAGTGACTCGAAATAAAAAACCCAATGTTTTCATGGCGTTAGCTGAAACCTTCTCAATATGCTTATCAACAAGCAGTTTAGGGTCAAGAGTTACTCCTAGGTCAACCGCCGCTTCGGTCCCAGTAGGAGACTGATCGTTGATTTTATAATTGTCAAAGTCAAAATAGTGACACCAATATAAATGTTACAATGACACTTGGAATGTTCTCATTCAAGCGTGTAACACCGGCGCGAGACTTGTTGTCCTACTCTGTTACCAACCGTAAGAAAGAGAAAGGAATGCATGGTTTTCATATACTTACTTGTTTTTATTAAATTCGCGCGCGGTTTACTTCAGGCGCAGCCGGTTACTCGGTCGTACAATGTTCACGATTGATCTCTTTGCTCATTTTTACTAACACTACCAACATTACAGTTCAACTTCACTTTAGTCCCTAGGGCTCAAAGAGTTATTTTAGTCTCTGGTTACAAAGCATGAAGTGGATCTTGTATAATTTTATTTTATTTTTTAGTTCATTTTATTTTATTTTATTTGGACAACCAATAGCTTTCTTACAAAATAATATGAGAACAGGACAATAAATATTCTTAAGCCAAATACAGGTTATCACTCTTAGAATTAATAAGTAGGTTTTTACAAAAAAAGGTAACTTAGCTCAACATAATATCGTTTGTAACTTTTAACAAAAGGAAAAACTATTATCATCAAAGCCATATAATATAAGGTAAGAAGTATAGGGACAGTAGATGTTATCGCGTTTTCAACAGGAACATAAGTATAAAGTATTACCCCGGGCTGTCAGCCGGGCGGCGGTAGAGGGCGTGCGGCGCCAGGTCCTGCGGGAACACCTGCAGGTGCAGCAGGATGGTGCGCTTGACGAGCTCGTTGAGCTGGTGCTGCGCGTGCAGCTGCTGCGGCGCGTCCGCGCGCGCCGCCAGCAGCGTGGGCCCCAGGCACACGGCCAGGTTCCAGGCGTCCATCATGGTGTGCGGCGCCTGCTCCGCCAGGTGCGCCAGGAACGCGAACAGGTAGCGCAGCACCAGCAGCGCGGGCGCCGGCAGCGCGGCGGCCAGCAGCGCGCGCAGCCGCGCCGCGAACGCCGCGTCGTCCGGCTCGGCGTGCGCCGCCAGCAGGCGCTCGTGCAGCGCGGGCGGCAGCAGCGGCGGCCGCAGCTCGCGCAGGTACAGCTTGAGCAGGCCGCACACGCAGTTGACGTCGGCGGCGCCCGCGCCCGCCAGCGGCTCCTCGCCGCGCTCGAAGGCGGCGCGCAGCGCCAGCATCTCGAGCTGCGAGCCCGACACGCGGAACACGCCCTGCTGGCGCAGGCCGTGCGCCGCGATGACGCGCACGCACTCGGTGAGCACGCGCGGCAGGCGCAGCTCCAGCGGCGCCGCGAACCGCGCGCGCGCGCGCCGCGCCGGCGCCCGGCGGTAGCCCCCCGCGCCCCGCAGCGCCGCCGCGCCCGCCTCGGCGCGCGCCAGGCGCCCGGCGCACGCCACGTAGGCGCGCACCTTGGCCACGTAGTACTCCTCCTGCTCGTCGGGCGCCGGCAGCGGCGCGGCGCCGGGCGCCGGCAGCGCGCCCGCCCCGAACAGCGCGCTCACGTCCCACTCGCTGTCGCTGCCCTCCAGCTGGACACAACCGCGGCGCCGGTGAGGCCGAGCGCTTAGTGGAACATCCGCCGCGACCACTACGACTACCAATACTAAACTGAGCATCTGAGGCATCGGCGGAGACGCCCGAGGTGAACCGAACTGTACATTCCTGCTTCATGAATTAAGCGAGAAGAGATAGATCGAATGCTTTACTAAAATCAACATAGATTTAATAACAGTAGCCCTGACTGTACACAGCTGCAAAAACAAACACATCACTAATATACACACACATCAACAAAGTCTAGGGATATTGAACATTTCATTGATTATCTCAAAACCTATATAAAATATGTTATGAGTCTAAATATAGTTATTAATAGGTAATTTCACGGATATTTTGGTATTAAAATTCTCATGAGTGTGATTCATTTTAAATGAATATATCCCCGACTGTTACTCACGAATAGTACGTCGGTTGCTCGACCAGGTTCCGAGCATATCCGACGCTCTTCCTCAGGAAGTGAGTTATACTATTCGTAACAGTCGGGAATATATTAATTTAAAATTTAATGGCTTATACCTAAACATTAACAACGTGATATGATTTTGACTTTTCATTAGTAAAAGTGTTAAATCATTAAAGTCATAGAAAAATACTAAGCAAACAATAACTTTTTATTCTTTTAAAATAATTAAATCAAACTGAATTACTAAGCATCTTATCAAATCTGATAGTTAGTAATCGGTATTGCCTCCTCTGATATTAATTATACAGCAATAACGATTTTCCATACTTAAAATTAGTCTTGCTGGGGTATGCGGTCCCGAGTTCTTTGTTAATGTTCGAAAAGTTGTTGTTCTGTTGTCAAGTTGGGCGGAAAATCCCTCCATGCTCTTCGCTGTAACATGTCCCAGGCGTGTTCAATTGGGCTTAAGTCGGGCGACTGTGCAGGCCAATCCAACACCTGAATATCATTTTCTCGAAGGGCGGCCGACACCAGCCGCGCCGTATGCGAAGGTGCATTGTCATGCATAAGCTGAAATGATTGTCCCGTTTGGGCTCTGAGCGGGACAATAACACGTTCCACTACCTCCTCACGGTATTTATGGGCAGGCATGCCGCCCTGCATCCCAACGAGCTGGGTTCGTTCGCCGGCCCGTATTCCTGCCCCACCACGACCGTCCCGCCTCGGTAGGAGCGAACCTCCCGCGGATGTCGGAGACGGCTGACTCTACCTGGACTTCTCCAAACGCGTGTTCGTCGCGAATCTGGACGAAATCCAAAGCGGGACTCATCAGTGAACGGCACCAATGACCATTGTTGGTCACTCCATGTCAAATGTTCACGAGCCCATGAAAGTCGCCTACCGCGATTGCCACGGCCCAGCGCTGGGACTCGTAGCGGTCTGCGAGCATGAAGACCAACTTCATGCAGCTTTTTTCGTACGGTTTTGGTCGCCATCCAGCAGCTGGTGGTGCTCTTGGAGCCTTTGCACTAGTTGCGTCGTCGTACATTGGGTTTTTTTTTGGCGGTAATTTGTAGGAATCGATCCCGTCTCTGAGTGGTCACACGCTACCTACCTACCCGCGTGCTGTTCTAGCACCCCTCCAGTAGCGCGATAGCGTGACCACAGCCGGGATGTTACATTTTGGCTTGTGCCCAGCCTCAGCAACGACGCGTTGTGTAGCACCGTTTTCTAACATGCCAATTGCTCGTAACATTTCATCTCGACTCAAATGACGGCGTGGCATAATGCTAAAGACTTAACACAATCAATGCACAGAAGAAAAAAAACAATTTAAACCGTTAATCGTAACTTAACACCCGAAAAAAAATTCATTGTAACTTTTCTTAACTCAGTTACTAAGAAAATTGCGCTGTGCTTTGTGTGTTTTCATTTGTTTCTCATTGTAATTTTTAAATTTTGAAAAAGTAATAAACAAGTTTTCAATCTGTATATAAACTTTTTAAGGAAACTAAATAGGTTTTAAACAATAAAGCTATGTTTGATTTCAAAATAACGTATCCTTAGACTTTGTTGATATGTGTATATTCAAAAGAAGAGAGGCGCCGAGCTATCCTTTCTGCACAACATTGTGCTGAACCTTATTGATTCTTCTTCTTTGTTGTCTAATGTCAAACTGACGACGCGAACTGATTTTATTTTCTATAAGTGAAAACCATTTATGGCTATTTCAATACTCAAAAAATATTTATATAGTTCTGAACAAAACGGAGTGTTGCGATCTTCTGTCGAAGATCCAACTCCAGGTACCGACTCGTGCTGTCTCCAGACGGAACTATCTCATGCTGCATGTGGATACATGTTTGACTAATTATAGACAGAATTCTTTCTTTATTTATGTATGTAAAAACTTTAATTCCAACTATACTAAGAATGTTGATTTATTTACAGCGAAATTAAATTTCTTCAAAAATTATGTAACATGTACTTTTTTTGATGACAAAGGTTTACTTTTTGCTCAGGTTCTATAGATTGATATGGATTTGCCTTTTCTTTTCTATTGCTTTTTCTTTTTTTTCCTTTCTACCTTAAAACTTTGTTAAATGTATATAGTACTTACTTATTTAAATATCAATTCAATGTTATAATCGCATCATTTAAATGGTAAATATTTCAATAGTCAGCACTTATTTACTCGTAGTTTAATTATTTATGTAAACTGGAATGTAGCTCGGTTCTATTTGTGAAAACTGTTAAGGATTGTTTGACAACAAATTTTGTACTATAATAATAATAGGTCTTTACCTATGAAATTGCCGTATTGCAGTACAGATTTTTTCAAACAAAAAAAAGTTTTGATTGGCTATGAATTCTAAATTCAAATTAATTTTGTTTTAAAAATATGACATTCTATTTACAATATAAGTCTTTTGTTTATTGATTAGCGTTGTATTTTCATTACATTTCAACATTTTTCCTCATAATGGATACTTTGAAATTTCGTGTAATTATGGAATATGAGTTCCGTCGTGGCACCAACGCGGCACAAACGACACGTAACATAAACGACGTTTACGGAGAGAACTGTACAAACGAACGTACAACCCGTTATTGGTTTGCTCGGTTCCGTTCTGGGAATTTTGACTTGAAAAATGAACCTCGTGGTCGTCCGGAAACTTTGGTCAACAATGATGAATTAAAGGCGATTGTGGAAGCTGATGAATCTCAATCTACAGCCGAGCTGGCAGCAGCTTTTGATGTTAGCATCAAAACAATATTGGTCCATTTGCGACAGATTGCAAGATAAAAAAGCTTGATAGATGGGTGCCCCACGAACTTAACGATCGCTAGCGCAACGTACGCGTCGAGACTTGCCTTGCGCTGCTTAACAGGCACAGAAATGAAGGAATTTTGAACCGAATTGTCACGTGCGACGAAAAATGGATTCTTTTTGACAATCGAAAGCGCTCAGCAAGTTGGTTAGATCCTGGTTCGGTACCAAAGCAATGTGCAAAACGAAAAATGACCCCTAGAAAGGTGATGGTCACAGTTTGGTGGTCTAGTGCTGGTGTGATTCATCATAGCTTTTTACAAAACGGCGAGAGCATTACTGCAGATGTGTACATTGAAGAACTGACCACAATGATGGCGAAACTCGCACGTCTGCAACCAGCTTTGGTCAATCGGTCGTCTTTACTGCTACTTCACGACAACGCGCGACCTCATACTGCATAACAGACCGTCTCTAAGCTGCATGAGTTGCGTTTGGAAGCTCTCCCTCATCCGCCATACTCACCAGATCTTGCGCCTACCGACTATTACTTTTTCCAAAATTTGGACAACTTTTTAGCGGGAAAAAAATTCAATTCCCGAGAGGCAGTACAAAACGCCTTTGAAGAGTTTGTTGTCTCCCGTCTTGCTGATTTTTTCAAGAAGGGCATCCATAAACTACCACAGCGTTGGCAAAGATGCATTGATTTCAGGGGTGATTACTTTGAATAAAAGAAATAAATAAGTTCGAAAAAAAAATACTTTAACTTTTTTCAAACAAAACGGCAATTTCATAGGTAAAGACCTAATATATTGCTTAAAGCTGTTTGTTTTTCATGAAATAAATAAATAAATAAAATGTATTTGCTTGTAAGCGTTCTCCCAGTAAATATAAATAAATGAAGTGAAGCAACCGTAAGTCGACCTGCTTGAGGAGCTCGTCCTCGGCGGCGTCGAGCGTCTTGGCGGCCTCGTGGCACTCGGCGCGCAGCCGCGCCGCCAGCGCCTCCAGCTGCGCGCGGCGCGCCGCCAGCTCCGCCAGCACGGCCGCGTCCGCGCGCGCGTCCGGCGGCGGCGGCTCGCCCGCCAGCGCCGCCGCCGCCGCCGCCTCCGCGGGCGCGGGCGGCGGCGGCGCGCGCGGCGGCGGGCGCGCGGCCAGCTCGCGCTCGCGCTCGGCGCGCGCGTCCAGCGAGTCGGCGGCGGCGCGCAGCAGCGCGGCGGGCCCGGCGGCGGCGGCGGCGCCGCGCGCGCCCTCGGCGGCCGCGGCGCAGCGCACGGCGCGCGCCAGCACGGCGTCGAAGCCCACCTCGGCGCACAGCAGGAGCTCGCCCACGTCGTCCAGGTAGTGGCGCTGCAGCGTGGCGTTGGCCGCCTCCAGCGCCACGCCGTAGTCGGCGCGCGCGCGCAGGGCGTCCGCGCGCGCCGCCGCGTGCCGCGCGCGCCGCTGCAAGCGTGCGCCGGGCGCTCACTCTCGTGTCTATTGTCTGAGCGACTCGCTACATGCAACGTCAAGTCCCGCGATCTCGGGGAACGATTTAAGGAGATACATTTCGTCGCGGCGTGTCAATAAATTTACGATCATTTGATGTACACTCGCAAAAACATTAGCTCTTTTTGCCAGGTATTGTGACATTCATAATTTTAATACTAGGAATTTAAAATAAACTGAAAGTACCAAGATTCAGACTGCAGAAAGTTAATGGTTCGTTCATAGGACATTGTATACGCTTTTATAACAAATTGCCTGACGGTATCGAACAATGATATTGTCAATGCGAAAATGTAGATAATTTATCCAGTATAATAAAAAAGACGTGTGGCACTCGGACACTGCCGCGGTAAAGCTATTGCATAGCATTTTTTATCAACTTATGCAATTATAATTATTTATTTATTTTATTAATGCAATATTTTTTTCCTTTGTTTTTTTTTGTGTGTATTATTATATAATGTGTATTACCTATACATAAAAATAATAAAAAAAAACAAAGGTACTCAATAGTACACGTGCTTGGTTTAATGGTTGCTGTTATATACATAATGAAGAATGAATTTACACATATAAATATATACATACTTATTGAGAATTTAAACTATATATGTGTGTGTGTGTGTGTGTGTGTGTGTGTGTGTGTGTATATATAAAAGAGGGCTACTTTTAATATCGCTTATTTTAATATCAAAAATTTTTGTTATCTTTATAGCAGTATTATATATAAATTAACAAAACAAAAAATAATACTGCATTTGTGATAATAATAATAATAAAATGAATGTATATAGAGTACTAACTCATTTTCTTTCACTATTTTTTCGTGACTTTCTTCATTAATAAATGCACTTTGACTGGCCCGATAACTCAGTTGGTAGTAGCCCTGCCTTCTGAACTGTGGGTTGTGGGTTCGATTCCCACTCAGGACAAACATTTGTGTGATGAACATAGGTGTTTGTTCTGTGTATGTATTTACAAACAAAAAAGTATCTAAGTATTCTATCAGTTATCTGGTTCCCATAGCACAAGCTTTGCTTAGTTTGGGGCTAGATGGCGCTGTGTGAGATGTCCACACATATTATTATTATTATTATTACTTTGTTTATTCATATTTAAAACACTTTGTACACAAATTATACGAGAACAGATATTCACTGTTGTACATAGACGATAAATACCTATACACCTATATACTTTCTCACAAACAGCTGATTACGGTAGTTTCCCAATACAACCAATGCCACCTGAAGGCGGGTTGTATACTCCTCGGGTTGTTGCACTCCGCCCGGCGCAGCGGTTCGCCCCCACCCCCCGGTGTTAGGTTGTTGCACTCCGCCCGGCGCAGCGGTTCGCCCCCACCCCCCGGTGTTAGGTTGTTGCACTCCGCCCGGCGCAGCGGTTCGCCCCCACCCCCCGGTGTTAGGTTGTTGCACTCCGCCCGGCGCAGCGGTTCGCCCCCACCCCCCGGTGTTAGGTTTTTTTCGTTACGGAATTTCTGGATTCGGTCCCCACGCTCAAGGCCCGCGATAAAAGCTATGCAATAGCTTAAAAAAACCTATAAGCCTAAATGATTATGTGTCAGACAGAAAGCTTGGCCTGAATATCCCAAGCTCAATGTTATGAAATCTCTGTTGCTTGTTGCTTTATAATTTTAGCTTCTATTCGTAATGTAAAAATGTGTAAAAAAAGTAGTTTCTTGTAGCTTCTTCTTTATAGATGTATAATCGAAGCTTCGGATCGGAGTTTTCCGTTCCGCATTATGCCGGTTCGCTTGCACCAGTTGTGAGAAAGACAACTTCTTTTTTTTCAAACTCGTGTATCTTAATGGGTTCGCTATATAATATTTGACAATAAGCACTTTGTAATTTTATATGCTTAGTACAATAATTTAATTTTATGAACCTCATATAAAAAATTGACAAGTAACAGCGGTAAAAATGGCGCTTGCAATGAAAGGTGTCGGGTGCGGGGTACCTTCTCGAGGTCCTTGTCGAGCGCCTTGAGCTTCTTGTGGTTGCGCGGCTCGGCGCGCGCGTCGCGGGCGGCGCGCAGCTTGCCGGCGGCGGCGCGCCAGGCGGCGTGCAGCGCGGCGTGCGCCTTGCCGCGCTGCGCCGCCGCCTGCAGCGCCGCCGCCACGTCCGCGTGGCGCTCCAGCAGCAGGTCGCGCGTGCGGCGCTGCAGGCGCGCCGCGTGCTCGGCCGCGCGCTGCACGCGCGCCGCCAGCGCGCCGCCGTACAGCGCGGCCAGCGCGGCGTGGTCGCGGGCCAGCGCGCGCGTGGCGGCGGCGGCGGCGCCCAGCGCGGCGTGCTCGCGCCGGCCGCGCGCCGCCAGCTTGTCCAGCGCGCGCGCGTACTCGGCCTCCAGCTCGCCGCGCCGCCGGCACCACTCGGTCAGCTCGCCCGCCACGCCGGCCGCCGCCTCCGCGCGCGCCTCCACCGCGCGCGCCTGCTCCGCCAGCTGCAGCCGGATGCCTGCAACGCCACGCGACCGTAACCGGACCGCCCCTAGCCTACCCGCGCCGCGCGGCTACTCTACGAGTCGTGCGCGCACCGTACCATATTTATTTATTTATAAGAAAACCAACAGCTTATCTTGACAACGTATACATCGATTTAACCGTAATTATAGGTTCTCACGAATAGATCAAAATATAGTCAGAAATGTGTCGACATTGGAACATAACCAAGTACAATTACACTAATTACCGACATACGACTAATTGTGATAAATTTTTTTTATCAATACAATAAGTAACACAAGACATAGGACAGGGATCGAAAGAGACAAGCCGCAAGCTCCATCACCTACGATTGGTATGATGGAAGTAGTAAGAGACAAGCCGCAAGCTCCATCACCTACGATTGGTATGATGGAAGTAGTAAGAGTCTACCGAAAAATTTACATTATTTTACAAAAAATTACAGCGGGCAAAAATTACAAATCTAACGATCTAGAAATTTGAGAAAACTCAACTATTAAAAACTTCAGAATAGAAATAAATAAATTATAACATATTAAACTTTGATGGGCACTTACAACAACAAACTCAACTACCAAATAACGGCAACTCAAAACAAATAAATTACATGGTAAATATTCCGTTAATACATAATATTTTGGTAAGTATTATTTATTTAATTTTGAAAGATACGAAATATACATTTAATAATAACTGGGTTTCCGAACGTGTGTTCACAAACCTTCCTTCCCATTTTCAACTCTTAAATTAAACCTTGCCAAAAAAAACCCTTCAGGGGATGTAATTCAAAAAACGCCGCGACCGGTATCTATTTATTTCGTATGTTCTTTACAGATGCCAAGTTTCAGTATGATCCGGTAATTTTATTTGAAATTTCCATACAAATTTCAACAATTTTTTTACCCCCTTAATTATTGAATTTCAAAAACTAAAAAGTACTATTTCTTTTATTTTTATACTTGTTTGTATGTGTTAAGTTTCAAAACGATACCTCACGAAATGTAGGTTTTTTATACAAACGTTTTTCACCCTTTTCACCCACTTAGGGATTGAATTTTCAAAAATCCGCTCTTAGCACGCGTTTACGTCATAAAAGGTAACCTGCAAATTTCAAGTCTATACGTCCAGCGGTTTGGGCTGTGCGTTGTCTGTCAGTCAGTCAGGACAAAGCCTTTAGTATAATAGATTAACATTCTGCTATCGTCAAACGTCAAATTTAAAAAAAACTCCCTGCTCAGCCGTCGCCTCGCCGAGGAAGCGCTGGTGCAAAAGAGGTCGAGGTCATTTCGCTTGCTGAGTTTGTTAAGTTGTTGCTTGCTCGCCATAAGTAAGAGTCCTGCCTATAATTAGGTGAAACTAATGGACGTGCAACGGTGCGTTGAATCTCGTTAATTTAACGTGGAACGTTAAGCTTAATTTTACTCGCGAGGTCGGGACAATCAACGACATTGTTCGTAATATTCAAAAGGTATACAAGATCAGCGATTTCGCGCCTTTTTGAAAGGGGTAGAAGATGAAACTGTCTGCAAAGGTTGTGGTAATTGTCGGACGAATAAGGAATTCGCAGGCGGTAGCAGAGATACTTGAGGAATTTAATCTGAATTCGCTCAATTCTTGAGATGTACTTTTCATAACGGAGATTCCAGATTTGAGACGCGTACTCAAGGTGGCTCGTGGTGGATTTCGGGTTATCTACAGTTAATTTCGGGATCCCAGGATAGTCCCTGGACTGTATTGGTACTGGAAAGTGTAAGTAACAAAAAGACAGTAAAACATATAAGTAAATTTTTTATGTATATTTTTGTTTCGTGAGGACATAGAATATTTGATTGATTGATTGATTGATTGATTTATTTATTTGCCAAAAACTTAGCCTAATACATTGTGAAAGTAGTAAATTTTATACAAATATTACAATATTACTCTACAATTTTACACAACGCAAAGTAATATAAAGTGGCGGCACAAACAATTTAATTTTTTTACGTTTTAAATGTTCAAAAAGGCCGTTAAATAAAACTATACATTCTTATAAAATAAACAAACTAGGCACTTCTGTAAATAATTTGTGAAACTAACAATTAACTTCAAAAAATCAACTTCTTTAGTCTTATTTAGATATAAACTATAAAAAAAGACTTCATCCGATATAGTCTTAACAGGTAGGCAACGCATCGGGGTGCTGACCCCTGGTGTCGCTGCTCACCGCCAGGCGGGCCGGCAGCTTGTTTGTCTATGTATGTTATAAAATAATAAAAAATGCTAAAGAGATCAATGCTTATAGGTAGGTACTCATATTTTTAATTTAAATTGACTTAAGACTTAATTTAAATATATTAATATATATAACTCAAAGGTAACTGACTGATTAACTGACTGACATAGAGATCTATCAACGCACAGCCCAAACCACTGGACGGATCGGGCTGAAATTTGGCATGCAGGTAGATGTTATGACGTAGGCATCCGCTAAGAAACGATTTTTCGAAATTTCACCCTCAAGAGGGTGAAATGGGTGGTTAAATTATTTTCCCATAGGCCACGCCGCGGGCGAAGCTGCGGGCAGAAGCTCGTTGATTCATAAATTGCTCATTTAAACCACGAATATACAATTTAAGGAATAACGCATCCAACGTCTCATCTACAAGCATACTTCTCAATTTGTTGCACAATTATGAAGAAGCTGAAAAAGCGCATTCAGGGTCAGTGGAAGTTTGAGGAATCGTCAATATGTTTATAAGTCTTCTCCAAATTATAACCTCGAGTGGAACTAGCCTCAAAAATATTCATATGACAGGGATACCGGGATCGAATCCTCTACTCCTGACAAATTAATGTGCAGTAAATGATTTTTAATGTTTTTGCTCGTTTAAAATCAGCATATGTTCGCATGATGAACCCTGCAGCTCTAGACGCTTTAGTGGCAGAGAGGGATGAGGGTCCAGCTTGTTGTGAGCACAGTACGCATCAAGGCGACACAAGTCGGCTCGGAGGCTCTTAGTACCGTCAATCGATCTAATGGGCCTGAATATTATCAAGTCGTCAGCAAAGCACAATAATTGACTGTGTTTATTTACATATATTGTTGGGCGTACCCAACTATGACGAGGACCATAGTCCCACAAAACATAGACTCAGAACAAGTACTACAAGTTTACTATAGGTGGCAGGACTTTTCTGCAAAGTTCGTCCTGGTAGGTACCACCGCTTTGTCAGTTATTCTGCCGCCAAGCAGTAGTGTGCAAGCACTACTGTGTTCCGGTTTGAAGGGCACTGCAGCTAGTGTAATTGCTGGGCAATTGAGACTTTATGATCTGATCTTACAGTCGAGTAATCTTATTACCAAAATGTGCTGATGTCTCCGGAGGAGGAGTTCCGAAGGACACTGTTATGGGCAGCCGTGTCGCTTAACATCAGGTGAACGACTAGCGACGACATCAAATAGTTCACTAACATAAAAAAAGGACTTGCGCTTTTTTCTGTGCACAAATATTTACAAATATTAAAAAATCGCCAAACTTGATCTTCTGTTCCGCGAGTCCATCCCCCCCCCCCCCCCCCCCCCCCCCCCCGCGATGTAGACCACGTACCCTCCTCCGTACAACCGAGGTAGTAACGATGACATTCATCGGATCATAAAAATATTGCATCTTATTTATCCGATATCTGAAGCAAACTGACCGCCGCCTCGCACTGACGCAGGGTGCGGCGGGCGCGGGACTCAATACTGCCGCATTCGTTCATCGTCGGCCACCGGGTGCCGCCCGTTACCTGCACCCACCCATGCACCGCCAGCAGTACCACCGCATTATTAATCCGTGAACAGTACCAAATGATTGCCGGCGCGGCATTATCCTAGTAGTGTCCGGTTGGACGCACTCGCGCATGCATAATGTTGCGTCGTCGACCCTCCGCGCGAGAGCGGCTGGCGGCAGCACTGCGCGTGCGTGGCGGACAGGCGCCCCTCACTGGTGCACGGAGGTCGGGGCCGGCATGCAGCCGCCGCCAGTAGGCCCCGTAATAGGCACGGAGCACGCGGGCGGCGGGCGGCAGCACTGCGCGTGCGTGGCGGACAGGCGCCCCTCACTGGTGCACGGAGGTCGGGGCCGGCATGCAGCCGCCGCCAGTAGGCCCCGTAATAGGCACGGAGCACGCGGGCGGCGGGCGGCAGCACTGCGCGTGCGTGGCGGACAGGCGCCCCTCACTGGTGCACGGAGGTCGGGGCCGGCATGCAGCCGCCGCCAGTAGGCCCCGTAATAGGCACGGAGCACGCGGGCGGCGGGCGGCAGCACTGCGCGTGCGTGGCGGACAGGCGCCCCTCACTGGTGCACGGAGGTCGGGGCCGGCATGCAGCCGCCGCCAGTAGGCCCCGTAATAGGCACGGAGCACGCGGGCGGCGGGCTGCACCACAGACTGCACTCCACTTACAGCGTTTGATGATGATAAGGTTCAATATCGCACGAGAAGATGGAGAAATGATAGGCGAGCGTGTGTCGGTAGTCAGCGTTTATTAGGAACTGAATTAAAGAAATAAGTCAGTTCACATTGCTTCTAAAATAGCAATGTATCTATATTATATCTATGTACTGTTTTTTATTTACTTATGTATTGATTTGTATCTATATTATATGAGTGGTAATGTAGGCTGACTCTAAATATCTTACAATTCCCAAACAGAGCGGTTTTCTTTCCCCCGTAGTTCTAATTATACAACCGTGTAACAGGCGACGTATTTTTACATCGATTTAAGCATTAAATTAATGTAAAAAGACGTCGCCTTTAAATTTTAAGCAGACGATGGAATATTAATTTAATCGTGTTCAATCCAAGAAACCCATCCACTCCAGTGCCGCGCCAACGGAACGGATAACGATTTCATATCAATCAGCATTATTATTGACTCGGGTGTTGCAGGTGCATATCGCATTAGAAGGGAACATTCGGTCGCCGGTCGCCGCCGGTCGCCGCCTGTCGCCGCCGGTCGCCGCCGGTCGCCGCCGGTCGCCGCCGGTCGCCGCCGGTCGCCGCCGGTCGCCGCCGGTCGCCGCCGGTCGCCGCCGGTCGCCGCCGGTCGCCGCCGCTCCACACGCCGGTGAAGCAGCGAACGTTGCGTACCTACTCTCGGTGCGATGCTCACTGCATTAGATCCAATAACGATAATGGTAATCTGACGAAAACGGTCATAACTATAATATAGTACGAAATAAGGACAATGATGTAACAAAGAATATATAAGAGTATTTGACGAATATTTTGGTTACCGCGCCACGCACTGCAATAACACTTAATTTCTAAAATCTAGTCAGATGAAACGAAATGTAGGTAGTACGTAATCTCCAGCCAAGAGTTCCGTTTTAAAATGTTTTGACATACTTAGGTAATATAACAATACCAAGTTTGAGGCTTGTATGTGTGACCGTTTTTGGGATATGAAAAAATAAAAATAAATTTATCCTTTCTATTCTGTGAACATTTCCGCCGCTACTGGAGCCCACTGCCCGCGCTACGATTGTGACCATCGGACAGGCCTGAGGCTAGCGGTAGAAGGGCCCGTTATCGAGCTTTGGATATTTAAATATATGTCAAGTCAGCTACCAACCAACAAAAAAAACAATTGGTTGTTTCTTTTGTACCTGCCTACGTCAGTGCAGCGGCCGACACAAAGGAATTTATATTTTTTTCATTTTTATGGCTTAAGACCTTTACATGTACACGGTCTTTATACAATAAAGTAAACTATTTCATTTTATTCTAAACAAAAGTGAAATCTCCTCAAACGACATGGTATCTGGTATTTTTCTTTCATAGCTTTTTTTTTCGGGGAGATAGATATTTAGTTAAGAGGTGCAGTAACGTCGAGTGAGGGATTTCAATTCCTGTCCAGGTCTCTGAGCAGAGTACAGAGGTGATGGAAGGCAGCCTGCCGCAGGTGCACAGGCACTCGGGCCGCGGACGAGCTTGCTCCCTCAACAAGGCGATCGATTATGCTCCCGTACCTATTGTAAGCACATTCTATGCGATTAACGATATTTATAAATTAACTACGTTAATTATACTATTGTATCTAGGGAGGCCTATGTCTACGAAAAATTAATACAAAACTGTAACACAGTAGGTATATTCAGGAGTATTTATCGATCACGAGAGTTACCAGTCTAAGGTATTAGTACGTATATGGATAATATGTGCACGGTAATCGTTGCGGTCTTATAAGTCTCGATTGAAACACTATAAAGTTATACCTTTGGAATTTCGTCGCACTGCTTTTGACAGTCATGTTATATCAATTAACTAGCTTCTGCCCGCGGCTACGCCCGCGTGGGCTATCCCTTAGAAACCCAAATTTTTCGGGATGAAATTAACTTAACCCTCTTAAATTAATAAATGGCTGGAATTTCGTGCGTGCATTGATCTCTCATAGCGGCATTGTTAGACTTAGGCCCGTATTACAGAACGATGCTCAGTCATCGATCGGTGCTCAAGTATAGATTTCATTCACTAATTGATCACTTTATGAATGAAATCTCTGCTTGAGCACCGATCGATGACTGATCTGATTACTTAAGTAGATGTATTTTTTTGTGTGTTAGAGATTAATTTTATTGGTCGTGTTAGTGGCTAGAGATAGCGACAATTTGTTAGGAATAAACGCAAGTTAGGTTTACTTCTAGAAGGGAATATGTCCCAGCATGATTTTAGTAGTTACTATATATTTTTAAAGTACTATAATATGTATTCCCAGTTTTGTAAAATTTCAATAAAAAAGAGTGCAATTATTTTGGGCCAAAAACCAGTTTGTTTTAGCAAACAGGCCAGGTTCAAACCAGTCACAGTCACCCGCCACGCCGCCGCCGGCCGCGCTCGGCTCGTTAGTGTGCAGCGAGCGGCGCGCGCAGGAAGGCCGGAGGGAGCGAGACGTCGCCTCTCGCCATCGCCACCTTCTTGGAACGGTTCGCAAGTTCTCTGGCTCTCTGCAAGTTTGGGTGTACGGGTACATACCGGCCCGTCCGCCGTTTGGGTGTACGGGTACATACCGGCCCGTCCGCCGTTTGGGTGTACGGGTACATACCGGCCCGTCCGCCGTTTGGGTGTACGGGTACATACCGGCCCGTCCGCCGTTTCCATGGTTACTGTGAATTGTTTGTCTACAACATCGGCCGGTTTCAACAATAAGAATAAACCTCAATCGGGGGTTTTGGCGGGAAAACGAAAAAATCGCGTCGCCGCATTGTATTATTTTCCAAAACTTGTGTTATTTTCAGTGTTAGTGCATAAAATTGGTGGTATTTTATTTGTTAAGTGCTGAATTACAGGCATGAGTGTGGGAAAGTGGTATAATGATGGTGAAACGTTTCTTTTCGTGTTGTTTCCAAAACTCCATAGAAGCTTCTGGTAAAGTTGCCACCACTTTACTAGGAGAATAACTTGACTAGACTATGACTTGATGATTTGGACTGCGACTTAACACATTATATGATATTGTTACAAAATACTTCACTTCGGGAGCTGATGCAAGCGGCGTAGTATATATACGAGTGACGAAGAAGGCTCGGGCTCACTTTTCGGGCAGCGCTCAGAGGCGACGGACGTTTTATAAAATCACGCTATTAATTATTGTCGGTTCTTAGTAAATCTTAATAAATATTCTTAGCTTCATTGTAAAGCTACTTTTTTTTTAAAACTAAAACCACTTAGGATTTCCAACATCAGAAGCGGGATCTAACTCAATTCTGACTTGGTTATTCTGATTTTAAATATTGCTTTGCTTTTGCTGTTGTGATTTTAAAGAATATCCGCTTAAATTTTTGGAGCTATATCTGAGACTAGTAAACGTAAAAGTCGTAAGCGAAATCGAACGTCTATTCCTGGTTTCGAAGCCCAGCTTCAAACTTTCATAAGCCGCTTAGGTGTTTTGGAAGATTCCAGGACACGCAGTGCAAGTGTTGTTGCGAGTACATCGCGCGCCATGTCGGCGCCAGGACCGGATGCGCCAGCCGCGTCGTGCGAGCCGTCTGCCCGCTGACTGCGCCGTCGAGCGCCGAGTCGTACCCTGCAAGTCTGGACCTGTCCGTGCCGTGTTCAAGCACGCGTCCGCCCACCGCGGATATGGTTATATGTGAAGTAACCGAAAACCTCATTAATGCTATGATGCCATGCCGGTAAGATCGAACCATGTATTTATGTCGAATTTCGATCTGTCTTAGCATGATTTTGATTCGTTGTGTAGTCAAATTGATCATGTGCGCAATCTAAATAGACGGGACGACAGTGAGTGTTTAGCACGTATAGGTAATTGTCTGAAAGGTGACGCGAGGTCGTGGCTATACGATTGGGTTAGTAATGATCGTAGTTGGCCAAATTTCCAGTGTGAATTTAAGGCATTGTGCCCTATACGAGTAAATATCGCGAACATTTTATTTGATGTTATGAAAACTGATTCTGATAACTACCCCACGTATGCAGAATACGCTAGACGTTTGTTGTTGCGTTACGCATTGTTAACGATTTGAGTGATGAGTTCATTGTGGCGATAGTTACGCGCAACTGCTATGAATTTAGCGAATTTTCTGTCTATTTATGTGAAACCTCATCAAATTACACCCGTTCGAGCTCGTGGTGTTTTTCGCAAAGGTTATGTTCAACAAAACAAGCGAAAACGCGAGTATAGTGATTCTAAAGAGTGAGGCAGAATTTTCCATCAACGTTGAATTTTTTACAACTGAAATAGATTACTAAGGTCAAATGATTACTAATGGTCAGGTGAGACCGAGCGAGCACAAGGTAGAAGCTTCTGTTAACACGTAAGTGCCAAGCAATGTCTGAAGAGGTTAGACATTTTTAATGCTACTAAGTTAGTTTTTGTTACTTTAGACGGTACATCCCCGGTTATTCATTCAAAACAAAACTCGCAATGGTGTACCGTTAAGATGCGGTGACGAATAATACTGCGTCCACACTACCTGACGCTGACCAGCAACTCCAAGACGCTTATGTCAACAAGGGTCGTTAGCAGTCACGAACCTTCACCGTTGGCGATTTTGTGTTCGTGAACAGGTCGTCACAATCTACGGGAAAGCTGGACTCTGGCATGCTGGGGCCCTACAAGGTCCTGCATGTGCTGCCACCCACCGCTGTAGCTCGAAACTTCGCGGCGGGTCTTAAGGCAAGACAACGCAAGCGGCCGCCGATCACATGGTGTTTTGGCGGGGCGAATGGACGCTGGAGGCTTGTTCTGCGTTCTCCACTGCGGATATCTGTCTCACCAATGTGACTCAGCGATGACTGCACTTTGTGTGGCGTCGTTTGCAATGTGTGATCATTTCGCACAGTTGCCTTCTCTCTATTTGCAATGTGTGAGGTGGCCTATGCCTCTTCATGCAGTTGCCTTTTGCAATATGTGACGAGATTATTCTCTCCACATAGTTGCCGTTTTTGCAATGTATGACGTGGCTTGTGATTGCCATGTCATATAGTTGCCGTTTTTGCAATATATGACGTGGTTTGTGATTGCTATGTAATACAGTTGCCGTTTTTGCAATGTATGACGTGATTTGTGAGTGTCATGTCGTACAGTTGCCGTTTTTGCAATATATGACGTGGTTTGTGATTGCTATGTAATACAGTTGCCGTTTTTGCAATGTATGACGTGATTTGTGAGTGTCATGTCGTACAGTTGCCGTTTTTGAAATGTATGACGTTATTTGTGAGTGTTATGTCATACAGTTGCCGTGTTTTCAATGTACGACGTGTTTTGTGAGTATCATATCATACAGTTGCCGTTTTTGCAAAGTATGACGTTATTTATGAATGTTATCTTATACAGTTACCGTTTTTGCAATGTGTGACGTGGTTTGTGAGTGCCATGTCATACAGTTGCCGTTTATGCTATTTATGACGTGATTTGTGAGTATTACATTATACAGTTGCCGTTTTTGTAAAATTTGACGTGATTTGGGAGTGTCACGTCATACGGTTGCCGTTTTTGCAATGTATGATGTGGCTTATGAATGTTATCGCCGTTTTCTATTACAATGTGTGGCGAAGTTTAGAAGTCCGGAATTCTGAAATTCGCAATACATTTATTTTTCTTTATTTTCTATGCTAAGGTTCTAAAGTACTTTCTTACATGCGGTTGGAACCTTACTTGTTCTTACAAATTTTCATAAAATTGTTATGTGAGACCTGTGTTGGTTGTACTTGAGTGCACGCTTGTGCTTCTAACACAGTTGTTTTGCAGTCTCCGTTTTCAATGTTTATTACAAGTACCTGTTGAATTTCTCTAAATTGAAATTTCTTTGAATTGAGCAACAACTTCATTTTAATTTTGAAATGGTTTCAGTTACCAACGTTATGCCTGTACATCGGGTCCTAAAATCATGTTTTGTTGTGTTATAGAAGAAGACACAACGGCCGAGGTCGACGACAATGTGCCGCTTGAAGATGAAGCAGCTGTTGAGGACAACACGCAAGCAGGAACGGCCGTGTTACAAAATACTTCACTTCGGGAGCTGATGCAAGCGGCGTAGTATATATACGAGTGACGAAGAAGGCTCGGGCTCACTTTTCGGGCAGCGCTCAGAGGCGACGGACGTTTTATAAAATCACGCTATTAATTATTGTCGGTTCTTAGTAAATCTTACACCCATATTCTAAGACTTAACTCGAGATTTCCTCGACTCGACTTCCACTCAAACTCGACTGGAGGCGCCTCGAACATCCCTCCGAAACTTCCTCAAAATCGGTATTTTTAGTTAAGTTTTCGAGGTTCCTTTAAGTGAGTGGAGTTAATTTGGAGTCGAGGAATTACGTCACTATACGTCATCAGTTCGAGGATAATTTTATCAAACCTGAGGAACTTTTTAGTCTATGCTGGGTTTTGACAATGTAATAATATTGTAAACGTCAAAGAAATTCCATTTCGTGATATAAGTGGTGCCATCTTAGCATATTTTCTGCTGTATTAGCACTTTTTTATGGTTAAATTCTTCAATCCTAATTTTTTTTCTACTTACAATATAAAATTAAACAAAAACAAAAAATGGCGGCTTGACTTATTTACCATTTTAATATTTTTGTATCAGAATGACGTGCTTTGAAGAAACGTATCTTTGGAATATGTAAAGTGAGTTTATTGACTGGCCTGATAACTCAGTCGGTAGTATCCCTGCTTTCGTAGCTGTGGGTTGTAGGTTCGATTCCCACTCAGGAGAAACATTTTTGTGATGAACATCGATGTTTGTTCTGTGTCTGGGTGTTTATATTGTATTCTATGTATGTATTTACAAATAAAAAGTATAAAAGTATTATATCAGTTATCCGGATCCTATAGTACAAGCGTTGCTTAATTTGGGGCTAGATGGCGTAGTGTGAAATTTCTGCACAAAAAAATGACAGTCATTTTCGAAAAAACCGGGGTTGGTCACTTGCTGCTTACGGTAATTTATTTTGCCATCTCAATGGTGTAGCTCAGTGCCATAGATAATATTTTTGTCAAGTTTTCTCTTTATATGTATAATTTACAGTGTTGCACACCTTACACCTTAGCGTTTTTGTCACCCACGGCTGTCGACACGATTGTCAATTAATAACAATGGAAGCAAAATATGCACTACACTATCCTTACTGAAAGGGTGTCGTTTTTGGAATTCGAAATTGTTATATACTTCCAAAGGATTCTCTGCATCCTTAAAATATCTTCGTAATGGGTAATCAGCTTTTTCAAAAGCCATCATGATACAAATAAATACAAGACGCGACTCGAGGAAGTTTCAAGGTAGATCGCGAGGTACCTTGAGTTGACAGGTCGTTCGCTTCCCTCACATGAGGAAAATCTCGAGTGAAATTCGAGTTGAGGTGGAGTGGAGGAAATCTTATCAAATAAAAATACCAAAACTCAAATGTAAGGTTGAGTCGAGTCGAGGAAATTTCGAGTTAAGTCTTAGAATATGGGCCTTAATAAATATTCTTAGCTTCATTGTAAAGCTACTTTTTTTTTAAAACTAAAACCACTTAGGATTTCCAACAATATTAATTAACTTGAAATATTATCAATTATAATAATAATAATAATATATGTGTGGACATCTCACACAACGCCATCTAGCCCCAAACTAAGCAAAGCTTGTGCTATGGGAACCAGATAACTGATACAATACTTAGATACTTTTTGTTTGTAAATACATACATAGAATACAATACAATATGACACCCAGACACAGAACAAACACCTATGTTCATCACACAAATGTTTGTCCTGAGTGGGAATCGAACCCACGACCCACAGTTCAGAAGGCAGGGCTACTACCAACTGAGCTATCGGGCTATTACTTGACACTGGCTCAATACACAAAAGTGTGGAGCCAAAACCAAACAAAAAAAAAACCGTTCAATCGAACAATATACAAACCACCTTACTCACGACTTTTATGGAATGGGAAAGTAGAAAAAAAATTGGATACATGCGAACATCTAATCATATACAAGTGTGTAAAAGTTGGAATAATATTTATGTGAAAGTTATACGAACAAAACGAATGAAAGGCAGAGGGTCTCCAGAATTAATTGTAAGGGTGAAGATTACATTAGAAAATAATTTAAGGAACTACATACTTACATATATTTATTTATACTTCAGCACAAAATAACGTATAAGGAGGACTTAGGACTTATCTGCCAATCAACCCGGATGTGCAAGAAAAAAATGGGAGCGGTGCAGTAAAATTTATATTATAATAAAATACGTATATTGTATAAGAAAAATAATAAAAATATTACATAATATTATATAATATTAAATAATATACTTACTATAGGTCGTCATTAAAGGCAGACGTTACATACAAGTAGGTATGTAGAATAAAGTAGGTAAGTATGGTATAATAATGAGGCAGACCCTGCCTGACACCGAACGAGTGAATTTCTTGTATTCACAACGCGCACTTATTATAATAAAAAAGTATACTTTCAATACCTGCACTCCGCTAAATCTGACAGGCGGCCTCGCGCACCATCTCGCCTGGTGCGCCGCCTGCCTGTCGACGGCGCAAGAGGTGGCGCGCCGCCTTCGCTCTCGCCGGGTATCATTTGGTATGGAACCGCCTGTACGCCTTATACAGAAGGACCAACAGGATCACAAGTACCGTGACCACATTGCTGGCGTACCCCGCGTGCTTCTTGAGCTCTTCTATATGGGAAGTGCCTCCCTCATTTTGGAAGTCTAAAATCTCATCTGTTTTGTCCGCTTGGTGTTGGTGGTTCCCACAATTACAACTTATTAAATCGTTTAAGATCGATGGTGATCGTCGTCGAACGATGATCCATATTAGGATATCGGAATGCACGCGCGGCACAAAGGGACTCCCCATGTAAAGGTTGTTCAGACCTAGGCTTGATGATGCACCATGTCGGTAATGGAAGATGGTGTTGCGGTGCACAAGTGCATTGCTCGGCTTCTATATGATGACAGTCCGCTTATTACTAGCTTATGCTAAGTCGGCTGACCTATATAGGTCGGGCTTGTAACGGCGTGTTCATACACTACGCCGGGCTGCGGGCTGCGGGCTGCTTCAGTAGCGGAGGAGCCGAGGTCCAGCTCTCGACATGCATGGCTGCTACCATAGATTATAGCGACGAAAAACGTAATAACAAAATTAGTTTTGATATTACTATTTTGTTATTGTTTTGTTATATTTGATTGCACGCGATATCGAAAATCGTAGGTAATGTCGGTGGTAAGATCCATGTTCCATGTGCAGTATGGATAGAGGAATATTTCAGAATTCAAAAATACAGGCAAATAATGCATTTTAACTTCTACTAATCTGTGTATAAAATGCCGGGATAAGATCAGTAATACATAAAACGTTAGTCATTATATTTACGCCAACGAATAATCCAATCATTAAAACATGTTTAACGCCTTTTCCGGGATTGAGTTCAGTTCTCGCCGCGGCTTTCTTTCCTTTGTGTCCTCTAACAAATGAAAACGGGAGCCACGAAATGGTAGTTTGAATTAAGAAAAAACAAAGAAGTCCAGGCGACTTCTTTCTTTTGTGAATAAGCTCGATGGTGCTTGTTGAGTAAAAACTCAAAAGATCAAAAATTCGTTTATAGTGATGGCCTGGTACGAAAGCGCATTATCGCGGTGCAAAATCCAAGAATTTTCTTTCAACAAATGTGTCCTTGTCGAATTTGCTCTCTTAAAGCCGCATAAAGTTCAAATAATATTCTTCATTTACCGTTTGGCCCTCCTCACTTTGATCATCACACTTCACACTAATATAGAGGCGAAAGTTTTTATGTGTGTATGTATGTTACTCCTTCTCGCTTAAACAAGGTGAAGATAGCTTATACATTGAATTAATATATAGGCTACATTCTATCCTCGAAAAGTGAAATTTTCCCGTGGGATGAGCAAATAATTAAAATACCTTTTATCCGCGGGTGAAACCGCGGGGCGCAACTTAAAGAAATATAATTCCTCTAAGGCCGCGATAGTCTTAGAATTGCCGTTGTTTTTCAGTTTCGGTTCAGTTGAAAGACGCATGTTGACTAGTTTGCATGTCAAACTCGTAGACCCGCGTTTCGTCACCAGTAACAATGCGGCGCATGAATGTTGGCTCGGAATTGGCTCGTACTAGTATATCCTCAGTGACTAATGCGATTCGAGGTTTCGGAGAAAATTCAGGTACCTATTCCGGGACCATGTTTCACATGGTGATTATTAAAAATGGCACGGATCGACTCGCGAGACAGGAAGCTCAGCGGCTATTAGAAACCATGAGTAAATTTAATAAACTATTTAATGTAGGTACTGTTTGCTATAAGGATGTGAACTCCATGATTCCGCTACGTCAACTCGACTGAAGTCATCACAAAAAATATCGTGTGATTTTTCTTGTACTGCCGATGTATTTTATATAGCTCTACAGTTGTAGAAATAAACGGTCCTTGTGGATAAATAACTGCATTTCTTTAAAAATATGAACATTGGCTATCTTTCTCGAGCTTGAATGAGGAATTTCAGTCACTATTTCCTTCACTATTGCGATAACTTCTAACTTGAATTATAGACGAATGGCCTGCCAGGCGAGGCGAGTCTCGACCGGCACACTACATATCTAACTTGAGTTATAGACGGATGGCCTGCCAGGCGAGGCGAGTCTCGACCGGCACACTACATATCTAACTTGAGTTATAGACGCATGGCCTGCCAGGCGAGGCGAGTCTCGACCGGCACACTACATATCTAACTTGAGTTATAGACGGATGGCCTGCCAGGCGAGGCGAGTCTCGACCGGCACACTGCATATCTAACTTGAGTTATAGACGGA
This sequence comes from Ennomos fuscantarius, assembly GCA_905220475.3. Taxonomy (NCBI): domain Eukaryota; kingdom Metazoa; phylum Arthropoda; class Insecta; order Lepidoptera; family Geometridae; genus Ennomos; species Ennomos fuscantarius. The sequence goes on along the minus strand of HG992036.1, from coordinate 15,623,776 downwards.
TGGCCTGCCAGGCGAGGCGAGTCTCGACCGGCACACTACATATCTAACTTGAGTTATAGACGGATGGCCTGCCAGGCGAGGCGAGTCTCGACCGGCACACTACATATCTAACTTGAGTTATAGACGGATGGCCTGCCAGGCGAGGCGAGTCTCGACCGGCACACTACATATCTAACTTGAGTTATAGACGGATGGCCTGCCAGGCGAGGCGAGTCTCGACCGGCACACTACATATCTATACTAAAAACAGCACAGTATTTAATCTAAATAACAAATGTAGCTCAAACTCTGCGTTGAAGTGGTAAATAGTAATGCCAATCTAACAACAAAATAAATTGAATTTTAAACCATAAGTAAATTATCCATTCCCGATACTTTTGATAGAATGTAAATCGATAAGAAGCAGTCCACCGCTACTAAAGAAAATTAAAAAAAATGAATTGTAGAATTGTACACACGCATCCCAGTCGAAGTTTTATTGCATGCAATTATGTATAGAGTATATATAGATTATTAATTAGTGGTGGAGTAGGTCGGCTATTAACCTCTATTCCAGCGAACCATGTAGGACCACACAACTACAACTCAAATACATTCAAGATCACGGCCGTAGCTAGGGGGGCATTATGTGTGAGTGCAATGCCCTACCTTAAAATCACAATGGCCTACCTTAAAAATATCAAAAACTAAGATGAATTATTATAATTAAATTGTTTGTTCACAGTTTGAGATTTAAAAAAATCTTAGATCCATGCTCATGTTTTGTCATAGAAATTATTTGTCTACGAATAGCTATTGATAGATTTAGGAGCCCGTGCTTTGACGGCCGATCAATTGTGACATTTTTTTTACTTCCGCCCTACCTGTAACCAATGCTGCCTTACTTCAAATTCGACTCTAGCTACAGCCCTGTTCAAGATATATGTTGTATTGATAAAAAATGGCACAGTGAACAGACCGTGATAACATCGAGGATGGGGATGGAGGACCTCCCCCGGCATCGTCTATGACCACAGAATATATTCATAGTACTTCCTATGATCCCGAATTGTCTGGCTGCGCCGCACCGCTCCCTTGGTCACGCGCGCACGGCTAGTCGATGTTATCTATGTCTCGATAGACAGAGTCCGGAAGGGAGATGAACTCATGAATCTCTATGAGACGTCTTCGCAGATAAGGTTGTGGTTGGACTACCGGCCCGCACTAGCCGCTCGCCGGCGACGCTCGCCCTCGCCGCCACCGCCACCAGACAGGACAATCATCCAGTCAAGCCAGCTCGCCCACGCCTACATGCCGCTGGGAACGGTCCGCCTTGCACGCAAACTATCCTGCATGCGTACAATCGATGTTGCATGCGTACCATTTACATAAAACAACCCATTTATTGACATTACAACATTGACAATGAAAACACTAAAAATTACTCTGTAAGTATATATAGCTATACATATATGCTACATAGCGCTATATAGCAATTTCCAATTATAATAGTTTGGGTTGCTGATGAATACTGATTTGATTTTAATAGTTTTTATAAATAATTATTAATTAAATTTATTAATTAATATACTTAAAATAATTTATTTGTATTCCACAATGTTGTTTAGAGATGTTCATTCCACTACAGGCAACATTAGAACCAATCCTACATAGTAGCTACCTAGTGTCACATACTTCATCAATAATGAGGAATCATGTGTACGTACGGAGGTGAGTGCGCGAGGACGAGCCGCGGCCGGCGCCGGCGCTAAATATAGCCGCCGTGCTTCGTCTTACGTCTGTGGGGAATGGGCCGTTTGGCCCCCGCTAACCGAGCTCAGGGACTTCCATGGTCAACATTCATACATTCTACCTGTACCATACAGTGTACCTAATGTCCATGCCTACTGATGTACGATTACATACCAGGAATGTATTGAACCGATTTAATTAGCACTGCGTCGACAATTACAACAGCACCGTAGAGATAGGTAGACCAGTAACAACCGGTTATCGCTGCTAGAGGTGGAAGGGTCCACGGAGTCCGGTGTGTGAGCACGGCGAACATCACGCGGAACTCAATTATGGGGTTTTTGGTAGAACGGTGACTATTGATGAATTAAAGAAATATCCAGTCGCAGCTCTGCATTGCGGAGCAACGATGAACACTGCCTGAAATAGGTTCGTGCGGCTGTGGGAGGGGTAAACTAAACGTATCATTCGTCGGTCAACACATTCTTAGTTTTTTGTTCAAAACAATAAAAGGGAAACAGACGTCGCGCTCGCACTGCGAAACAAAAATGAATCTCCAGCGACGTTTTCCTTGCCTTACAGTACAGAGCACGCGACGGGCGCATGATGCGCGCTCGACGCACTGCATGTTGATGTGAAATAAATCGGATGGGAAGGGTTATTTATAGCGCCAATGTTTTGCGGAGGGAACTTAATAATGACAATGACTAGGTCGGGTCACTGACAGCGGCCAACCGAACATCACTTAGGAAATCACACGCGCCGCGGCGAGCGAATCTAGCAATTCGTCTAGCTACGGCAGCCACGCCCCTATAACCGATAAGGACGACATCTTACTCGGCCTAGAATTAATTTTAGATCTATTGCCCAGCTGGTCGACGCAAGTCATCGTTCGCCGATTTGCGTCACAGCATAATGGAAGGATTTCTTGAATATAAACGGGGTCAGCCTCCTACAACACGGAGCATTCAACGCGTCGGTGTACATGGGAGCCGGCCCCGGTCGGGCACTCGGGGCTGCGCACCAGGGCGCGCACTCTGGTACCAGAGAAACAAGTGCGTCGCTCTTCACTCCGCACGAGTACAAGAGCCGTTTTTGATTTGATGACACACCATCACCAATGTCGACAAGCTCTATATTTCGATGAATTGAACATTCATACATAATTAAAATCTTTTTGTGTATGTACCTATGTGATGTAACTCTTATTGTTACCTAATGTTGTAACGCGGTACAAACACTATTTTCAATTTATCAAGACTCGTGAACCACATCACATTTTATTTAAAGCGGGAGTTATGGGTGAGGTTTGTATCTTTGTCCTAGAATGTCATTGGATCCAGGTTCCAGATGCAATCGACGCGGAGCATCCCGGGCGCGCGATGGAGTAGCCGGTAGTGCCGCGTGGGCGCACCCGAGGCGGCGGCCGCGGGAGCTGCAGGAAGTCGCCAATGAGCCGCCGCCTCGTTTACCCATTCCCAGGAGGAAACCCTCCCACATGGGAAACAAAGTAGCTATATCCCTACTACGTACGTTGCGTTTTTATGTTTAACACTATCATTTTAATAAAAGTGGGTAAGTAAAGTGTAGTGACACTCACTGTATGTTGTATAGTTAAGTATTTTAGGCAGGAATATAATACGAATACGGAAATAAGTCTCTTAGTCGTGATCCAACCTCCGGCCTGCGCGCACCTTCATCGCACGAGCCACTTTTTTTAAATTGAAAGTTTACAAAATTGGATATATATTACTTATGGTACTTTAAACTACTAAAATCATGCGGTGGATATATTCGCTTCTAGAAGTAAACCTGCCTTGCGTTTATAGTTAACAAAATGCTGCTATCTATAGCCTTCAGAGAGCTATACACGACTAATAAAATTAATTCCTACCACACAAACAAAACATGTACATACTTAAGTAATGAAAAGTGCAAAAAAAGTAAAAATAATGACAAGTGCAATTAACTTAATAACCAAGAAGGAGAAATTTGTAGTAATGCCAATTGTTACAAGTTACGTGATAGTATATCAGTAGCACGCCGTCTGACTGAGGTTAGCGAACTACTATCAAAAATTTTAAAATCATACTTTACTCCATCATAAGATAGAGTATATTATAAGGGACAGATTCGTAAGGTGAGTGTTTAACACATATTTTATATAGTTTTGCAAATGGGAACAGTAAATACATGCTTATTGGACAAGAGGCGGTTCCTTGAACGAGGTACTCGAAATGATATTTTATGCAACATATCGGGACAACCAACTAAACCACTAATTAATTTATATATGATAAAATCAAAAGCAGTGCAACAAATTTCTAAAGGGATAACTTTATAGTGATTCAAACGAGACTTATAAGACTGCAATGAGTTCATATTATGCATGTAAGTTAAATGGTCCAAAAATTTCTTGTCATCCATCGCTGCAACATCCCGTTACCACATCAACTACAAAAGTCTGAATCTGAATTACTCGGCTTTCATATTGAAGCTGAGTTATAAAGTTAAAACGGGCACCTATATAGTGCACAGACCCAAGTTTCAGCTTTGGCCATCCACACCTCCATGAAAAATCCAACCTGTATAACTTCTTTGTGATCATCAGCCACAAGATGTCTACAGCTGAATACAGGCTTCCTCTTGCATCCCGCGGCTCCCGCGGCGGCGAGCTCGCCTGCCGGTCCACCTAGTGGAGCTCCAGCCTACTTCCCTTCCCATCGGTTGTCGGTTCGCACGCACACACACACACACACGGGGTACCGGCGCGGCACGGGCGGCATCCATCGACGCACTCGTATGTAGAGACAGCCGCCTACGTCTTATGGAATAACATTCCGCTCAATACACCCATGTGGTAACTGTTACTGAGAAATGTATACATTTATTACTGAACTGAAGGTACCTAGCCTTGTTTTATTAAATTCTGTATGTTATTTTCTTTCTTTACTATGGTGAAACAAAATTACAATAACAACACATTTTTTCCTCAAGTGGGATATTAACACTAAACTTCCTACATAATTAGATTAAATAGAAATAATTATACGAGTTAGATGCACTGGTTACAATGGACTAGTCTAGTTCTTTTTATTCAGCTTTTGATTTGACCTACCAGCCAACAATCTTGTTTCAATGTTTTTAAGAAACTTTTTTATTCATAGACTGACTGCATGTAATTTTGTCATGATACTCTCTAAAGTAAATAATGAGAGTCACTTCATTGGAAGTGACTCTCATTATTTACTAACTTTATATACCAAAAAATTTATTGACATTCTTTGGTATTTTTGTTTAACTGTAGCTTTTATAACAATAAGCCTGATATTGATAAAAATTTGCCCAAACAAATACAAAAATGGAGCAGCAACACCAAGCATCTTCAAAATTATCAGAATTTAAGAATGGGATCTGTGATTTATGTTTTGGGAACTGAATGAAAGTCATCATCATCATCATCATACGAGTAACTGAGGCGTTATGTTTCTATAGAAAACTGATTTTGATTAATACTCTAACAACAACTTCTTCTTTTTCTATATTGCTTGCAATGACAAGGAATGCAAGGAATCCTTGTGACTTGTGTTGTACTTGTGTTTAATAAACATATTGTACAGCCGATCATATGACATTATAGTATCAGAACAAACTCTTCATAAAATTACTTGAAAACTGTACTGCAGCACAAACTGTTAGTTCTCAAAGAGCAGACAACCTGGCATATTGTATATCTGTGTTGTTGGGAATTATTATTATTATCATAGTACCTCAGCCTCTATTGTGGCTCATCAACATGTTTTCTTGAAACATTTATGCAGTTTTATTACCACTAAATTGGGTTAACTAGTCAATGTGTGGTAATCACCAACCTAACACTCCTTGCTACACTTATCATACCTACACTACATTAAGTACTTTGCCTTCTATAATAATAATAATAATAATGATGGAGTAAATTAATTGTCTAGCTCTAAGTTTTTCGACCTCCAACAAATACAATCCTAACAAAAATGTGTTCTTCCATCCTGTTACCATTATTTTCTTAATTATTCACTAGAACAGATGGGTCCCCCCAGCAACACTGCACTTTGCTACATTAGAAAAGAAGTTCAATACCTTGGTGGGGAGCAATCCTGGTCACAAGCAGGAGCTTATTGCAGGACTTACAGGCAAATTCAGATTCATAAAGCCAATGTTTTTCAATGTTTATATTTATTTATCACAAACAATGAAGCTGTCCCCGTCTCTGATAGAAATAATAGCGATGGTAGTTAGTTACTTACTGTTGAAAGCGCCTAATTTCCTGGTTGAGCCGAGTCGCTTCATGGGCGTGCGCGGCTCGAGGTCGTGCTCGTCCAGCAATCCTGCTTCGGCCAGCGGCGGCGTATCGGCGCCCGACATTCTGCCGCGCTAATCACGATCGGCGATCACCAGTCCAAGTCCGTGCTCATCACTTGTCACCGGCAGTGGCTGGCGGAGAACAGCCAAAACAATACGACCCCTCCCTCATAAGTCCCCAGAGTTCTACCTTGTTCACTGATTTCACGGTTGAGATTTAAATAGAATGCCGTATTCGATTACGGCCTAGGACCCTTTGGTTTGGTTTGGCTTGTAATAAAAATAACGTTCACGAGCTAGCTGCTGTACGATGCCAACCAGCAGACTATGCTTAGCATTAGCTTAACACGCAGATATCTTATTTTAAAATTAGTATTTTTATTTATGTTTACAAAAAATACTTCTGTATACACTCAATAAATCTTGTGATATACGACACACTCTGCACTACACCACCCTCGTAGTCTCGCACACGTCCGACCGACGTCCACAGACTAAGTAGCGGTATGTATATGCGCGGCGCGCGTCGAAAGATGCGCTATACGAATGACTGCAATCGATTCGTTCGACTATAACGGTCATTTGTTAGGTTGGTAAAAATAATCGATAATGTCAAAATTTTATTGTGCAAACGTTAAGATGCTTAAAAATAAATTACCAGTTTGCTTGTATGAATCAAATGATATGACTGGTGAAACAAAAGATAAATATGTAAAAATCGGAGTACAAACAACCATGGAGTCTAATTTTCTCCACTTCATTCGTAATCGCCCTTGCCACGGAAAATCTACTGTTAGTGCTCAAAATTGAAAAACACTCTTGAACCCAATCGATGATTGGATTAAACTTATATTTTTAGCGAATGAATAAATGTTTCTTTGGATTCAGGTACATACTTGAGTAGTTGACGAATTTTATAATCGATTTTTGAAATAGGCAAGTAGTTTCAAACCTGTCGATTATCGAAATAAGTTATGATCACACATCTCTAGAGCATCTGTACATTATTTCAGCCAAGGGACGAGGAGGAGCTTTGGCGGGAAAGCGAAAAAGATTGCGTCACCGCATTGTATTATTTTCCTAAACTTGTGTTATTTTCAGTGTTAGTGCATAAAATTGGTGGCATTCTATTCGTTAAGTGCTGGATTACAGGCGTGAGTGTGGGAAAATGGTATAATGATGGTGAAACGTTTCTTTTCGTGTTGTTTCCAAAACTCCATAGAAGCTTCAAGTAACGTTGCCACCACTTTACTAGGAGTATGACTTTGACTAGACTATGACTTGACTTGATAACTTCGACACATATTTGCGTGAAATATCATTAACTTGATAAATTATCAATTACTTGACACTGGCTAAATACACAAAAATGTGGAGCCAAAACATATAAAAAAAAGGGCCGAGGAGTGTGTAAAAGTTTTGGCGGGAAAACGAAAAAGATCGCGTCACCGCATTGTATTATTTTCCAAAACTTGTGTTATTTTCAGTGTTAATGCATAAAATTGGTGGCATTTTATTCGTTAAGTGCTGGACAACAGACATGAGTGTGGGAAAGTGGTATAATGATTGTGAAACGTTTCTTTTCGTGTTGTTTCCAAAACTCCAAAGAAGCTTATGGTAAAGTTGCCACCACTTTACTAGGAGTATGACTTGACTAGACTAAATATTGATAGGAATAAAAATATTAACGAAAATTTAAATTGGAAATTTCATATTGATTTTGTATGTCAGACTTGATCGGTACCTCTTTGCCTTGAAGAAACTGAGACAAACCGTATCTATGGAAGCCGCATTAACAGCTTACCATGGCTACGTGTCGTCTATTCTTACTTATAATATTTATTATAATCTTTAGGCTTTGTCTTGCGGGTAACCAAAGACTTTAAGAACGTTAAAACCCTTAAGATCCTATACTGCTCCCTGGTTCGTAGTCAGCTTGAATATGCCTCCCAGGTTTGGAATCCCAGGTACGATAAATACATAACTCTGCTTGAAAAGCCTCAAAAAAGGTTCTTGCGCTTCATCAATTTTAAGACTAACATTTCTAATCGTAATTTTGACTATGAAAAAGGTTGTAAGCATCACCACCTGCTACCTCTCCAAAGAAGGAGGGAGGCTGCTGACCTCTCCTTCCTGCACAATATAGTGTCGAGTAGGATCGACTGTCCTTCTCTTCTGGCCGGGATCAAACTTGTGGCGCCGTGTTTCTCATCTCGCACCAGCCACCTCCGACTATGTATCCCTCGCTGCCGCGCAAATTATCGTAGAAATTCTTTCTTTCCGCGTACCTTTAAAAGCTTTAACTGCAAATTCTCTGAGCTGCTAGACTTATTTACGTACGACGAGGCAAAATATTTTCATAAACTTAATTTTCAGTGAATTCTTTGACCAGACTTATTCTGTTACAAGAAAAAACCGATATAATTTACTGATGAATCTTATAATAATAATCATAATAATATAATCTAATCTTACTATAATCTAAACTAAACTTAATCAATAACTTAATACTTACGTTTAAAATGTTACTCTTACCTTATATTTATATGGCTTTGATGATAATAGTTTTCCTTTCGTTAAATGTCACAAACAATATGTTGAGCTAAGTACCTACCTTTTCATTGTAATCACCTACTTATTAATTCTAAGAGTGATAACCTGTATTTGGCTTCGGAGTATTTATTATCCTGTTTTCATATTATTTTGTAAGAAAGCTGTTGGTTGTCCAAATAAAATAAAATAAAATAATGTGGGGAAACTCAGTTGAAATTGAAAAGAGTTTTTAAAATTCAGAAACGATGTATTCGTGTAATAAACAAGGCCTGGTTTTTCGATAGCTGTAAGCCATTATTCATCTTCCTTTGGCATGCATCTACATCAAAGAGATTTGTTTCTTTGTTAAAGCCAATCCAACTTTATTTTATAAGCGCAGTGAAATTATTACACGACAAAAAAGATTTAAATTTACGAACCTACCGCATCAACCTCCTTGTCGTACAAGAGAAACGTTTATAATATGTGCATATCAATATATAATTGTATACCAAATGACATAAACATTTTAAAAGGCAAACTATTTAATACTTCGAGCAATAACAAGCAATGCTTGTTATTGCTCGAAGATTTAATAAAACTTTGTACGACTGGTTGTTACAACACGCATATTATAGTGTTAAGGAATTCCAAAAGTACTATTTTTTTTTTTTTTTTTTTTTTTATTGTTAGATAGGCTTGCGTTTGACCACTATCGCACCTGATGGTAAGTAACGATGCGGTCTAGGATGTAGCACGCTTGCCTAGAAGATACCTGTTCACTCTCGATTTGTAGACTCCAAGGTTGTAGTTATCGGGAAATACGGACGCCGGTAAAGCGTTCCAGTCTTTGGCTGTTCGCATGATAAATGTGGAGCCAAAACGCTTTGTTCGCACATGGGGGATATTGACCATGTAACGGTGGCGTTTTTTCGTACATCTGGTTGTTCGATGGTGGAAAGGTGATGGCGGAATCAGGTTATGCAACTCTAATGCGCACTCTCCAAAATGCACTCGATAGAAAACCGATAAACTGGCAACTTTGCGTCTATGGTCAAGGCTTTGTAGGCGGGCCTCAAACAAGTCGCTACCTATGAGCCTCTTAGCACGCCTTTCGATAGAGTCTAAGGCTTCCAGCTGGTATTTAGCAGACCCATCCCACAGGTGGCAGCAGTACTCCATGCACGATCGAACTTGAGCTTGGTACAAATTAAGAAGCTGTTCAGGTGCGAAGTACTGCCTGACCTTAGAGAGAACGCCCAGCTTTTTGGCAGCTAGTTTAGCCTTTGACTCTATAAAGGACCCAAAGTTGAGGTTGGATGACAGAGTCATGCCAAGAAGCTCTAGGTGATCCGAAATCGGTATCGGAACATCATGGAGAGTCGGAGATAGCACAAACGGACTCTTTTTCGCAGAGAAAAGACACGCCTGGGTTTTATTTGCATTGAACTTAACCAAGTTTGCCTCGCCCCATGCAGAGACGGTATTCAAGGCTAAGTTCATGCGCTCAACCATGGTCTCTCTTAGAGTCTGAATTTCGGCACCACTGGCCCTAGCGCTTGACTTGTAGCTTTCTACAACCGTGCTGTCATCCGCATACCCAAAAATACCGGGTTTCAGGAGGTCATTTATATGCAGCAGGAAGAGGGTTGCAGAAAGTACCGATCCTTGAGGTACCCCAGCATTAATCGCTAATCGATCAGACGAGCAGCCGTCAATAACTACTCGAATAGATCTTTCCCTCAAAAAATCGGAAATCCACTTGCACAGGCCAGTGGGCAAGCCGTATGATGGAAGTTTGCTTATGAGGCTGTCGTGCCAGACCCTGTCGAAGGCCTTCGAGATATCGAGAGAAACGGCAAGCGTTTCTCCGTACTTCTCGATGGCCTCGCTCCATGTGTGCGTGGCATACGCTAGAAGGTCCCCAGTGGACCGATTTCGGCGAAAACCGTACTGTCGATCGCTTAAGAGGTCGTTTGCTTCTAGGTATGCCAGGAGCCGGCTGTTCAGGACACGTTCCATAGTCTTACAGAGTATGGAAGAGACTATAACAAAAATACTATTTAATATTTGCACACTTGCATGCAGGTTGAACACGTGTGTTGTGTTCAACCTGCATGCAAGCTTTGCTTAGTTTGGGGCTAAATGGCGCTGTGTGAAATGTCCACACATAAAAAAAAACATGTGTGCGGAGCCCTCGACGGGTGCTCGATACCGACGCGTACTTATACGGTTTTTGGAATTCATAGATAGCATTCAAAAGGCAGGTGGTTAACCAAGCAGAATAAAAATAAAATACACATATTGAGTAAAAAATATTTTTTAACTATAAAAACGGCGTTTCTGGGAGTAGAACATGTGAGGTAGGCGGCTAGGAGTAGAGGCGCAGCGTGCCGTCGGCCCCCGCGGCCAGCAGCCAGGGCTGCGTGGGGTGCCAGGCCAGCTGCAGCACGCACAGCCCCGCGCGCCGCTCGCCCGCCGCCAGCTGCTTGAGCGGCACCAGCAGCGGGTTCTGCAGCAGGTCGCCGTACACCATGCCGTGCGACACCACCAGCCGGCTGTCGTCGCCGGCGGACGCGAACAGCGGGTACCGCGGGTGGAAGGCCACGCTGCGCACGGCGCCGCCGTGCAGCCGCAGGCTCTGGTAGGGCCGCGCCGACAGCTGCAGGTCGAACCACACCAGCTTGCGGTCGTACGTGCCCACCAGCAGGTTGTCGCCGCCGGGGTGCAGCGCCAGGCTCGACACCCACTGCGCGCCCGTCTCCAGCTTGCGCACCAGCTGCTGGCGCACCAGGTCGTAGATGCGCACGGCGCGCTGCGTCTGCGCACCAAGGACTCGTCAACCGCGTTTAATGTAACAATACCCTCCAACGATAGGCGTCCAAGGAAACGTCTCACGGGGAGGCCCACGTTCGACAGTAAATAAAATGTTCATCACACAAATGTTTGTCCTGGGCGGGAATCGAACCCATGACCTGCAGTTCAGGAGGCAGGGATACTACCAACTGAGCTATCGGGTCAGTCAAACAGACAGTGGAGGTCTCCTGAGGCAAAGGAAGGTTTTTTGCGATGCAAAAGCGTCGACCGACGAAAGAGACAACTCGCTCAATCCCCGTCATCGCCGGCGACCTGCTTAATGTCGGTCTGGAAGTTTCGACGTGGACAAACTTGATCTCTGATATTGCGGATGCAGAGGCTCAATTCAACGGGAGACGTCCGCCAAGCGAAGTTCAGAAACGAAACGACGCGGCCCGCGGGGGCACTCACCGCGACGAAGAGCTGCGGCTGCGAGGGGTGGAAGATGGCGCACTGCACCAGCCCCTTGGGGCGCGCCAGCGGCAGCTGCGAGCGGCGGCGCGACAGCTGGTGCACCAGCACGGAGCGCGCCCCCGCGTCCTGCAGCGTCACGCACAGGTAGTCCCCGCGCGCGTGCCACGCCAGCGCCCGCACCGGCCGCGCGTGCGCCACCGCCAGCAGCACGCCGCGCGCGCCCTCCGCGGCGTCGGGCGGCTCCCAGCGCGCCGGGCCGTCCGCCGGGCCCGCCGCCGGGCCCGCCGCCGGGCCCGCCAGCAGGCGCGCCGCGCGCTCGGCCGCCGGCCCGCCCGCGCCCACCAGCAGCAGGCGCGCGCCCGCCGCCGCCGCCACCAGCGGCAGGCCGGGCGCGGGGCTCCACGCCACGCAGCCCACGGCGGCGCCCAGCGGCACGGCGCGCTCGCAGCGCCCGGTGGCCAGCTCCCACAGGCGCAGCGAGCCGTCCTCGCCGCCCGAGGCCGCGCGCCGCCCACCGGGCTCCACGCAGCAGGCGCGCACGGCGCCCGAGTGCCCGCGCATCACCAGCGCCTCGCCGGTGGGGAAGGGCCGCAGCTCGCGCGGGGACGGCAGCGCCGGCACCAGCTCCTCCGGCCGGATCGTCAGCTGGAACGGCGAGCGACTCTCTCGGTGGTGCGCGGTTTGCGCGCGGGGCGGGGGGCGCGGGGCGGGCGCTACTCACGCGCATCTTGATGGCCCGCGGCGCCAGGTAGAGGTCGAGGCAGCGCAGGAAGCAGTCCCGCAGCAGGCGCGGGTAGGCCGGCATGGCGCGCAGGGAGCTGTGCCGCGCCGGCAGCACCCGCAGCTTGCGCTTCCACGGCGTCTCGGCGAGCGCCTCCCACTCCTTCATCTGCGCACGCGCGAGCGGTCAGCCGGGCCCGCGGGGCGGGGGGGGGCGGGGGGCGGCACGCACCTCGCGCTCGTCCAGCAGGTACTCGGGCGGCGGGTTGTAGCTCTCGGCGTGCGCGGGCGGCGGGCGGCGCGGCGCGGGCACGGCGCGCGGCGCGGCGCGGGCGGGGGCGGGGGCGGCGCCCCACAGGTCGTAGTAGCGGCGCTGGCGCGCGCGGCGGCGGGCGGCGGCCGCCTGGCGGCTGGAGGCCAGCCAGCCCATGCGCAGCGCGTGCGCCAGGCGGGACACGGCGCGCGCCTCGTGCCGCGACGGGAGGAACGACCGCTTGTGCTCCGGGAACGCGCGCAGCGGCGCCGCCAGCGGGCTCCCCGTGAACCATTCCACCCACGGCTGGGGAGCGGCTGGGGTCAAGGTGTGCGCCTCCAGCGGCACGCTCCGGTATTCACTCGAGTAACGCGGTCATCGCGTTAATCGTGCGATACCCTTTCTGATAATAATCAACTATGCGCACATCCGTCATTATCTTCGCAAACCGAACGCGAACCGGAACACAACTAAATAAATAAATAACATTTGTGAACGTTTCACGCGACCCCTTCTAGTTCAAACTAAGCAAAACTTGTACTATGGGAGCCGAATAACTGATACGACACTTGATACTTTTTGTTTCTAAATACATACATAGAATATAATATATAATATTAACGTTCAACACGCAAATGTTTGTCCTGGGTGGGAATCGAACCCACAACCTACAGCCCAGAATACAGGGTTACACCAGCTGAGCTATCCGGCAGGTCAATAGTGCTAGCGCAATACTGCTTAGCGGCAGAATAACTGGTAACTGGTGTTTCCTCTCTAGAAGAACTTTGCATTGAAGTCCAAAAAAACCCTTACCGTCTTATTACAAAACGCAGACCAAGCGTGGCCTAAAGTTAGTACTAGGTACCTAGACTATTGAAAAACCTTATTACAAAAACGAGTTTATCGCTGATAAGGGGATCGCCTATGGTCTAAAGTTAGTCCTCCGATGACCCCAGTTTAACTATGGTACTAACTCGCTAAACGAAAGAAACTAGCGCCACGGTGGTGTAAAAATGAAGCTTTATAGATTAAAAACTATTTACGCGCCTAACGCCAATGTTGGGTTATCAACCTTCTTTGTTACACGATTTTGAGGTTGTCTTGGTCTTTGATAAAATATATCTACTCGGTTCAGTTTTTATATTTTTTTGCTCCATTTTTACGATATTTATTATAGTTACAGATCTCGATAGGTTTAGTGATTACTGCTTAACAAATAAATTAGACCTCAATGTTGATAAATGTTATACAATTACTTTCTCGAGGAAAAAGAACGTTATTGAAACAAAATATTACTTAAAAGGTAAAAAATTAAGCCGAGTAGAGATCATGAGAGATTTAGGTGTGCTGCAAGATTCTAAGTTAATGTACAATCAACACATAGATAGTATCGTTACAAAATCTTTGCAAGCCCTTGGATTTATCATGAGGGTATCTACACCATTCAATAATATTAAAACACTAAAGATTTTGTACTGTGCCTACGTCCGCAGTATCCTCGAGTACTGCTCTCAGGTGTGGGGCCACAGTATGAGTGCCATATTTTACGCATCGAAAGAGTACAGCGGAAGTTTTTAAGATTTTTACAGTTTCGCTCTAAAACATTTGACGTCAGCTATGAGCAGCGCTGTAGACGTCATCATTTTCTGCCACTCAAAACAAGGCGGATTATGGCAGATGTAACATACTATTTGAATATCTTAAATAATAAAGTCGATAGTGCCGAGTTACTCAGCAAAATTTCCCTTCGAACTCCAACATTTAATTTACGGCATACACCGCTTCTTTCTGTTCCTTTGGCGAGAACAAACTATAAGCAAAATACCTTCTTCTGGAGAACCTCTTCATTTCTTAATGACTTTTTAAAGATTAATAATGCTTATGACATTTTCTTTGGCGGGGAGCGTTCCATAAGGCAAAAATTGGCATCTGAATTTTTTGTTTCTCAAATTTGATAACATTACTGAATAGGTCTCATGCTAACTTCATTAGCTACCTACTACGAGCTTATTTCTTTATATACTAATGTTTCTATAGGTGGAAACTTGTAACTGGCCTAGTTTCTTTTACTGTAAGTTTACGTTTTTATATGTATTTTGGCTGTAAGTTTTCCTAATATGAATAAATAAATAAATAAATACAGTTAGTTATAACAACAAAAAACATAAATATCAATTTTCGCGCGTTAAACAATGCCATATTTACGTTCGGATTCTCGCAAGCCTCGTTGGTAACTATTAAAACTTAACAGTTTTATTAAATTTGAAAATCATTGACCTTTATGAATCTGATTATTTATTCATAAAAAAATATGCAAACAATAAGCTTTCCAAGGCCAATGCACGTATATTATAGACGAAAACAAAAAATCTAAATGTATGAAACTTTTTTCGTATTTACTCTATGGTCAATATTTACGCCATGGACTATCTCTGGTATCAGCTGATCTTCGATTAGTCGGCGTTTTGTAATAAAGTCAAGGTCTAACTACTTAGTACCGTAACAAACTAGGACTAGTTGGTCCAGGCTTAGACCTCTACTTAGTCCACGTTTTATAATAAGACTGTTAGTGTACCTACATTTAGGTACTTGTTTTGTAACCTCTGATATCTTCCACAGTTATGTAGCTAACTTGTGTAGCAGCTTTTCTACTTCATTATGCTCCATTAAACACAAGGACTACATGTAATATATGTAGATCTTCTCGCGAGAACTTATAATTAATTTGTATGGTTCTATTGATGAATAATTTTGTTAAAGGAAGCTGTTGGTTTTCCATTAAATAAACAAGGTCTCACAACACCCAGACCTAGAACAAGTAATTGCAATTTTTTTTTTCTGTGCTGTGCTATACTTGTCCTGCCGCGGGAATCGAATCCACCATCTCCGGGATTATGAGCCGACCTGCTAAGCCAATGCACCACAAACACTGTCAAAAATCAGGCTGTATATAATTATCACTAGAGAGTGCTTTGTAGTATCATCAGCAATTTTAAAGTACTAATAATATCATAGAGCAAGAAATAATTCAGTCGCTAGACAGTTCGCAAGTACCCCCAGAAGACTATCAGGGCACTGGCCCTACTTAATGCGTTCACTCATGAGTGCCAGCATGTCGACATATTTTACGATAACATAAGGACTATTTGTAATAACTTTAAATTTACACGTAAGTAATCATTAAAATAGTTAGCGTTTTGGTCATAAACTGTGAGCTAATTATTATAAATTGAACAATAATAAATAAATAAATCAGAGCACTCGTAAGCCACAACTACATTGTGCACCAAATCCTTATAATGCGGGTAGCGCGGGTGGCGGCGGTCACCTGGTCGTCGCCGGCGCGCGGCGGCAGGCGGGCGCGCAGCCGCCGCAGCAGGCCGAGGTCGGCGGCGCTCAGCACCACGTCCTGGCCGGTGCGCGGGTCCCGCACCGTGCGCCAGAACTCCGGGTCGCCGCACCTCCTGCCGCAACACGCACCCTCCGTCACTACACCCGCGTCTCACCACACCGCCTCTATTCTCTATGCTTCGTAATAGGTCCAATATGCTGAACTATTTTCTTCTATTTTGTCATCACATTATACCATATTTCATGCAAATAAATCATTTTCATAGATAAATAATACAATAATGGTTGCGCAATTTGAGTTTTTGAGCCACATTCATTCAATGTTCCACTGAACCACAGAAAATAAACCTAGCTATAGTTTTCTGTACAAATGTATGACATTTTAATTTAAAAAGTGATAGTTTGACTTACTTCAGAAATTCATCGATCTGGTCTCTCTGTGGGGGCTTCATAATCTTTCGTCCATCAAGGTCGTAACCAATATGTGGGTACTCATTGTACCACCACATGGGGATATCTCCCACTGTGTTCTGTCTCTCTTCCTCGTCAGATGTGTCCCCAGATTCATACTCATCTAAATACATTCAAACAAACTGTTTCATTCGTTTTCAAGTAATATTGGATTTATGGAAGCCCATTATGTATTTCGTTAATCAATTAGCATGCTGAATGTTAGATATAGGGCAAGAAAACCTTTTGGAAATATGAAAACAAAGTAAATGAATGATACCTGTCCGTGCAACAGGCTGTGTAACCCTGGCACTCCTTATCGAGTCTGCTAATCTGTCTACACTGCTGGTTGTGTTGTCTTTGCTATTTATTGAATTAACCTTTTTTAGCTGTTTGGGCTTTTTATCAGTTTTCTTTTCTGAATCACTGCCACTAGAGTGTGTCTGGCCGATGCCTGATTCTGCTTCACTATTTTCTTCATTACTTTCATTAGCACTGTCACTATCGTCACCATCACCATCGCCATCTTCATCATCATCATCATCATCATCATCATCATCCCCATCCTCAGAATGACCATCTGCCTCCGAGTCTGTAATATCCTACAATTGAACAAAATTAGGTAAAAAAAATATATTTTTTATTTTTGGGAAGACCAACAGCTTTTCTTACATTGTAGAATCATGTTATACATTTGGAATACACATATACACATATATATATATATATATATAATTAATGGATGTGCATCTAACAAGTAGTTTGAACTCCATAAATCTTTCCAAATAATATAAAGTCAGCCTTACCTATTAAGTGCACACTACACAGAAAAGAATTTAAAAATTATTATTTGACTGCAAAGTATTGTCTATCTCTATTTGCCTCAGAGAGATTGAACTTACTGATGATTGGTCAGAAGCATCAACTGTTGGCTCCTCATCACCAAGTGTGCTGTCAGCATCATCCCCATACAATATCTCCTGCAATTATATTATAGTGAAAAACTGAATAGGTATACAATCTTTGATGATAACATGTTATGGTAACAAACCAATGATATGCTATGTATATTGTCCTATTTTTTTTACTTCAAACTTGTCTAGCATTTGCCCACGCTCTCACTTGATGGGAAGTGACGATGCGATCGAAGGTGTAGCATGCTAGCCTAGAAAAAATAAGTAAACAAGTGGGTCTCACGTCTTGTTCAAGGTCGGAAGCGACGGTGACTTCTTCGTGCTCCGAATCAGAGGTGTCTCCATCCAAATTCAACTCGGCGGGGAACAACACAGCGGTTTCTTCAGATCCACTTGTCTGATAAATATTGAGAATGAAGGGATTATTAAACTGTAGTCAACTCATACGATCACCTACACAATCATATGTACATTTGTAAACAACCTCTTGAAATCAAATACCACCTCATTGTCAGTAGATTCTTTGCTTGGTTCTGTTTTTGCTTTACTGGTATCAATTTTCCGCTTTAGTAATCCTGCACGAAAAGGTGGCATTTTCTATGGGCTCACGGCACTATTTTTAGTCCGTAAATCAGCGTAAAATCGTAAATACTGCCTATACCTTTACTCTATTTACGATTTCAAATTTCAATTTACACGATCACACGTGCCAGCAATTACATTTTACATTCACAATTCACCACAGACCAAGTAGAGGATTGACAATTCACATCCGTAAGGATAATCACAGAATACTATCACAGAGTACTTTTCTACATATGGTAATGTATGGTAATGAATACTATTACTTCTCCCGAGAGGATAATAGTATTCTGTGATTTATTTTTTTATTTATTTATTTTTTTTTTTTAAGATTTGGCTCCACACTTTTGTGTATTTAGCCAGTGTCAAGTAATTGATAATTTTTCAAGTTATCGATATTTCACGCAAATATGTGTCAAGTCACAGTCGAAGTCATCAAGTCAAGTCATAGTCAAGTCAGTTTAGTCAAAGTCACACTCCTAGTAAAGTGGTGGGACTTTACTTGAAGCTTCTATGGAGTTTTGGAAACAACACGAAAAGAAACGTTTCACCATCATTATACCATTTTCCCACACTCACGCCTGTAATCCAGCACTTAACGAATAAAATGCCACCAATTTTATGCACTAACACTGAAAATAACACAAGTTTTGGAAAATAATACGATGCGGTGACGCAATCTTTTTCGCTTTCCCGCCAAAACTCTATTCTGTGATTCACATTCACAAATTATTAAGCATAAGCAAAGATTATATATAGTAGGGATGCAAAAAATCAATCGATATCTATTTAATTCAATAATTATTTTCTTATAATTTTTACAGTAATATTAAGCGTATTTTAGTAAATCGATTATATAAATAACATTTTTAAATCGATTTTCAGAAACAGCTCGTATCTTTGCGACCGATGAAAAATCTTGCAGTAGAAAGTTTAAGTTTATAAACAGCGCCATCTATGCGTTAGATGAAAAATCTCTCCCTCTCAACTTCCGTTTGCCTCACCAGCTTACCCCCAATTCGTGTAACGCGTAAAGTAGTTTTACTTCAAAAAGATTTAGTTTAGTTTTGTATGAATTACGATACTATGAGCACTGTTCTAGATAGTATAGAATGTAATTATTTTTTTATTTTTTTTGTTTTGGCTCCACACTTTTGTGTATTTAGCCATTTTTTTTTTTTTTTTTTTTTTACTTCAAACTTGTCTAGCATTTGACCACGCTCTCACCTGATGGGAAGTGACGATGCGATCGAAGGTGTAGCATGCTAGCCAAGTAAATACCTATTCACTCTTCTCTTGAACACGCCCGGGTCATATTTCGCCGGAAACACAGACGCTGGCAGGGCATTCCATTCCTTAGCCGTTCTAATTAAGAACGTTGAGTCAAATCGCTTGGTACGAATGGGTGGTATTTCGACCACAAAAGGATGGCGCTTAGCCGAGCGTCTAGTAGTCCGGTAGTGGAATGGTGATGGGAGAATTAGATCATGCAGTTCTTGAGCGCATTCACCGTGGTGTAATCTGTAAAAAACCGACAGACTTGCCACCTTACGTCGATGTGCAAGGCTCTGGAGCCTTTCACCAACCAAAGTGTCGTCGTCAATGAGCCTTTTGGCACGCCGTTCAATCGAGTCCAGAGCCTCAAGCTGGTACTTGGCAGACCCGTCCCACAGGTGGCAGCAGTACTCCATACACGATCGGACTTGTGCTTGATACAGATTTAGAAGCTGTCCAGGTGTGAAGTACCGCCTTACCTTGGACAATATGCCGAGTTTTTTTGAAGCTACTTTGGCTTTGGACTCGATGTAGGATCCAAAGTTTAGGTTTGACGTGAGATCAACACCCAAAAGCTCAAGATGGTTTCCAAAACTTACAGATACACCACGGAATGAAGGAGCCAGATGGAGTGGGCTCTTTTTAGCAGTGAATAAACACGCCTGTGTTTTTGCAGCATTGAACCTAACCAAGTTAGCATCGCCCCAATCGGACACGGCTTTCAAAGCCAGGTTCATGCGCTCAACCATAGCCTCTCTCTCAATCCGGACGTCGTCACCACTGGCTCGGGCACTGGATGTGTATCTTTCAACAACAGTACTATCATCTGCATACCCAAAGGTACCGGGCTTTAGCAAATCATTGATGTGGAGTAAGAATAGTGTTGCTGAAAGAACTGACCCCTGAGGTACACCAGCATTAATAGCTAATTGATCGGAAGAGCAGCCATCAAGAACCACTCTAAGCGATCGTTCCCTCAAAAAGTCTGATATCCAAGTGCACAAACCAGCAGGTAGTCCGTAAGATGGAAGCTTATTCAGTAGACCGTCGTGCCAGACCCGATCAAATGCCTTAGAGACGTCTAGAGATACAGCAAGTGCCTCTCCATGCATCTCTAAGGCTTCGCTCAATATGTGAGTGGCATACGCGAGAAGATCCCCAGTGGACCGGTTTCGGCGAAATCCGTATTGCCGGTCACTGAGGAGATCATTGTCTTCAAGGTATGCCAAGAGCTTGTTGTTAATTATACGCTCCATACTCTTACAGAGAATGGAGGTAATTGAGATGGGTCGATAGTTGGCAGGATCAGCACGACTGCCCTTCTTAGGTACAGGTTGTACGTTGGCTAGCTTCCAACTCATAGGGACTATTCCGGTGTCCAGAGAGAGGCGAAATAGGCGTGTTAGAATGGGAGACAACTCAGGTGCACAGTTCTTAAGTACAATTGCAGGTATACCATCGGGACCACTGGCTTTGTTCACGTCTAGACTGCGTAATGTTTTTAGTACTTCCTTCTGACGTATGCGTATTTCCGGCATGAAAACACCGCATTGTGGAAGGCAGGGAGGTACCTCATTAGCAGTATCTAAACGCGAAGTTTCTGCAAAGAGAGTGGCAAACAAGTTTGCTTTTTCTTTTGCAGTGTGAGCCAGCGATCCGTCTGGTTTCAATAATGGAGGCAGTGAGGATCGACAGAAGTTCGCTTCAACCGATTTGGCTAGGGACCAAAAAGCCTTACTACCCGCTGGGTAGGAAGCAAGTTTAGTCCCTATTCGACCAATATGATTGAAACGAGCCTTCCTTAATTCCTTCTTACAGGCCTTGGCGGCAACGTTAAAGGCTTTCTTCTTAGCTCGAGTGTCCGAGGCCTTGCGTTTTCGAGCGTCAGCCCATGCCAGATATGCCGCATGCTTCTGCGCTTCAGCACGTGCACATTCGGCTCCAAACCATGGGCTGGCTTTGCTGGTCACGGGTTTATCGGAAAATGGAATAAAATATTCCATAGCCCGACATACTACCTCAGTAACCGCATTCGCGCAGACCGTCGGATCTCCAGAAGAAAAACACGTTTGCCGCCAAGGATATGAAGCGAAGAAATGTCGCATCTCGTCCCAGTCTGCTAAGTTGTATCTCCAGACACGCCGATTGCTCTTAGGGCTTGGGTCAGGCGGGGAGTATACTGAAACGGACTTGACCAGACAGTGATCGGAACTACCAATGGGTGAGGATACCGCCACAGAGTATCGGTCTGGTTCAGTCGTGAGCAGAAGGTCGAGGCAGTTAGCAGTGTGGCTATCAATATCAGGCACTCGCGTTGGCTCTTTAACAATCTGCGTTAAATTGAGCGCCAAAGCGAGCTTACGCGTCTCTCTCCCAGCGTGGTCCGTGATCCGGTGTGGGACTAACCACTCGTGGTGGTGAGCATTAAAGTCCCCCAGAACAACAAGCTGAGCCGAAGGATAGCGTTGCTGAGCCACATCTGCCGTTTCACTGAGATACTCCATTAGAAGAGTTGTCTCCCGGTCACCGCTATGTGATCTGTACACACCAGCATAGAGAATTTTCTCAATGCCGGTGTCCACAAGCACCCAAATCACCGAAAAGTGGGGATGTTCAAGGTGTTCAAGCCATTGTCAAGTTATCGATATTTCACGCAAATATGTGTCAAGTCACAGTCGAAGTCATCAAGTCAAGTCATAGTCAAGTCAGTCTAGTCAAAGTCATACTCCTAGTAAAGTGGTGGCAAATTCAGTTGAAGCTTCTATGGAGTTTTGGAAACAACACGAAAATGAAACGTTTCACCATCATTATACCACTTTCCCACACTCATGTCTATAATTCAGCACTTAACGAATAAAATACCACCAATTTTATGCACTAACACTGAAAATAACACAAGTTTAGGAAAATAATACAATGCGGTGACGCGATCTTTTTCGCTTTCCCGCCAAAACTCAATTATTGTATACTAATGAAGTTGAGCTTGCGCTTGCTTTGCTAGTATTACATACTCTTTGGTCTTAGAAGTCGCAGAAGATACTCTTTGGCAAAGAGTATATAACGCTATGCTCACAAACTTGATAGGATACTACCTACGTGCAATGCTCTTTGATTTCTATTTAGGTTATGTTATGTAAAATATGTTTGTCGCGTAAAATAAAGTGAGTGATTTAAAATTGAAATAAAGTGCTTGTTTTGCGTTGTATTTTCATATTTTGTGATAAAATAACATACTTTCTTAGAGAATAAACTTGATAAACTATACTTATAATGTACAGAAAATAGTGGTAAATAATAAAACGAAGATTCTCAACAATACCCATACTTGCTACTTCTCGTAAGAATGATTCGTCGGCTTGTAAAAGCTTTCGAGCCGGTTAAAATCCAATTGGTACGTAAGATAAATTAGCGGGTTATTGGTGATCTCAAATCGAGCAAGTGTGAAACTGGGCAAGGTGTATGCCCCGTTTCACACATCTTGAACCATATTTTCCATTTCCACGAGGAAGCGGTGTGCAGTGTCAAACATATTCCAAGATTCAGACAGATAATGGTTAATGCTAATGCTAAATAAAACAGCTGAAAGTTAATGGTTCATTCATGGGAAATTGTATAAGCTTTTATAACAAGTTGTCTGACAATATCAAACATTGTCATTGGGTAAATTTAAATCATTCGTCAAGTCAAACCTGATGAAACAGGCCTAGGTACTACGCAATAAATGATTATGTATCAGACAAAAAAGCTAGACCTGAATACTCCAATCTCAATGTTATGAAATATTAGTTACCTTGGCTCTTGCTGTATAGTTTCATTTATTTATTTGTAATTTTTATTAAGATAATCTCAGCATTCTTCTTGAACCAGTGTGAAGTGTAGTTGGTTACTCTAGTAGTATATTATAATAAAAATAAACAAAAAAGACATCACCGTAAAGTTTATTGTACTTTCTTCTTTACAGGTGTAATTAAAGCTTTAGATTGAAGTTTTCTGTTCTTCACTGTGCTGGATTGCTTGCACCAGTAGTGAGAAAGAGAACTTTGGACATTAAGCACTTGTAATTTTATATGCTTAATACAATATCTTAATTTAAGTACCGCTTTTCATTTTGACTTGTTTGAAAATAGCCTATATATATATATATATATATATATATATAGGCTATTTTATATATGTATATATATATATATATATAACTCAAAGGTGACTGATTGATTGACTGACTGACATAGAGATCTATCAACACACAGCCCAAACCACAGGATGGATCAGGCTGAAATTTGGAATGCAGGTAGATGTTATGACGTAGGCATCTGCTAAGAAAGGATTTTTCGAAATTCCACCCTTAAGAGGGTGAAATGGGTGGTTGAATTATATATATATAGGCTATTTTATATATATATATATATAACTCAAAGGTGACTGACTGATTGACTGACTGACATA
This sequence comes from Ennomos fuscantarius, assembly GCA_905220475.3. Classification (NCBI taxonomy): domain Eukaryota; kingdom Metazoa; phylum Arthropoda; class Insecta; order Lepidoptera; family Geometridae; genus Ennomos; species Ennomos fuscantarius. Next base: position 15,599,911 of record HG992036.1, on the reverse strand, counting down.
GAGATCTATCAACACAGCCCAAACCACAGGATGGATCAGGCTGAAATTTGGCATGCAGGTAGATGTTATGACGTAGGCATCTGCTAAGAAAGGATTTTTCGAAATTCCACCCTTAAGAGGGTGAAATGGGTGGTTGAATTATTTTCCCATAGGCCACGCCGCCGGCGAAGCTGTGGGCAGAAGCTCATTTACAATAAAATTCTTTGATGATTTTTTTTGATTGATTCTTATAAAATATTTTTCAAAATCAGGGATCAAGGTTTTGCATGATCTTGATTACATGCTGAGTCGGGACCTTTATCATGACATGACACAACAACTACATTTTATATATCTACATGGACTTGACCTATGTAATGGGGTGAATTCTGTGGATATCTATCATTTGTTTTATTATTGCTTTATATTCACGTTGTACCTATGTAAGATTGTGTGATGTTATGAATAAATGCATTTTCTTTCATTCCTCGTATTATTATTATTTGATGATATATAAGGACAAATAACAAAAAAGATAAATAAATATAATTCTTCATAGGAAAACTTATAGCTTTAATTTAAAGTAAAAGAAACTAGAACAGGTACAAGTTACCTTACCTTTTAACCTTTACCATTTATACTTACCTTTTGTTATAATTTTGCATATAATACATGAGGTATTTATTGTGTATTTGTGTTAGTTCCGGGGGTGCAGCGTTGGGAGAAGTGGTGCAGCGGGTGCGGGCAGCAACTTCCAGCGGAACTGTGTGACCAAGGAGGAGCAGCTAAGCGATGTACTTCGCAGGTCGCTGCCTGGCATTACCTATGTCAGTGTGCAAGACATCTCTGGTGGCTGTGGAGCTATGTTTGAGGTACTGCACTCACCAATACCATAGGCTTCCTGAACATTGTTCATGCGTTGGCAGTCATTGAATGGTTATTGTTATGTAAACATATTCCACAATGCAACCATGACTTGATACATCGAAATTAAAGTTTTCAACTTGATTTTTTTAAATTTTGTCAGTGGATGAACATATTTGCAAATCAACTTTATTTGAATATTGAAAGAGAACGAGGAAACATTTAAAATCTCTGAAATTAAAACCAAAAGCAATCAAGTTTTATGTGTTTTACTTCAAACTTGTCTAGCATTTGCCCACACTCTCACTTGATGGGAAGTGACGATGCGATCGAAGGTGTAGCATGCTAGCCTAGTAAAAAATAAGTAAACGAGTGGGTCTCACGTCTTGTTCAAGGTCAGGATTTCTTTAAATTTTGTTTTATTAAAATTTTGTCAGTGGATGAACATATTTGCAAATCAACTTTATTTGAATATTGAAAGAGAACGAGGAAACATTTAAAATCTCTGTAATTAAAACCAAAAGCAATCAAGTTTTAACCTGGTGTTGATTCTGTAAAACTAATGTAAACTAAATGTTGTTGGATACTCTTCTGATAAAGGGGAATTGATAAAGCTAGAAATAGGTACTTCAATTTAGTTTAACTTTAGAGGATGCAACCCAACCCAACCTAGTAGTAGTCAGGGCTGCTGAGTAAGCAACCTCCTGATAGTATGTCTATGTCAAGGAGTATTGCATTCGGAATCTTACCCTTGATCCAACCCTCTAGCAAGAGCCTCTCGTAGTGTTTGTTGAGGCTCGTCGCTGTAAGGCCGTTCGCCGAAACAACTATCGGGGCAATGCTTCGTGTCAACATTCCACTTTGCGGTTACCTCGTGAGCCAAGTCAAGGTACTTGCTGAGTTGGTCTTTCTCAGCCTTCACGAGGTTCTTGTCATGCGGAATGGTAATGTCGACGAGCACTGCCCTGCGTTGTGACCGGTCTGTCAGTCAACTGTAAAGGAACACGACTGAAGTAAAACTTCTTTAGTTCGATCTATCGGCTGGTATAACTTTTTTAATGTTAATGTTGCCATCTTGACAATTGTAAATAGTCATTTTACCGGACATACTAATATATTAATACAAATTTTTAACTTTGTTATGTTGACAATTGAGATCCACGTGATCCAACCTCAACTTCCGTTCGTCTCGCATTCACCAGCTTACTCCCCAAGTGAAGCGTGCGTAAAGAAGTTTTACTTCAAAAACCTAAACCTAGTGTCTCGTCGGCAGCAGGGCAGGGCCAAGCTTTGGTTTGGTGGTTGGTACTGCTGAGTGAGGAAATGACCTTAAACCTTTTGACCAAATGGGCCATATCACGTAAACTACCCTCTGATCTCACTGTCTGGCGAGAGCCTCTTGAGATTATGTTGAGGCTCTGGTATTCACAGAAATGACTATCGGAATTTATTACTATTATTATTATTATTGGTAGACGTCAAGCAGCAAGATTGCTGATGTGTCTATATCCAGTGTTGAATTCACTTGTAATGTAATTTTTTTGTATTATCTTCAGATTAGTATCGAGGCTAAAGAGTTCATTGGTCTAAACCGAGTAAAGCAGCACCGCCTGGTTACAGACTCCTTGAAAAATGAAATAGCTGAGATGCATGGCATACGCATTCACACCACACCCAGCCCTTCTGACGGAACACCATGATACCCCTACTGTTATGTATTTGTAAATATTTAGAATAGTATTCTTTGTTGTGCATGTGTTATTTTTGTGTTCAGTGTTGAACTGAACAAACTTACGTACACATAACTAATTACAAAAATGTAGATTATAATAAAGTTACTGTTTTCTTGTTATTTGACTTTATTATTTTGGTACCTCAGAACTCTGTCATTTATACACTGATTTCTGTTTATATTTGAAATTACTTGCAGATTAGTCGCAGAAATTTAATCAAAATCGGGTCAGTTTTCGCTTTTTTATTTATTTAATTTAATTATTTTATTTCGCGTATTTTATTCAATTATATTCTTTGATATCATGCATGGCACATGGCATGCACATGGTAAGAATAAGAAGAAAAAACAGTAGGTATATTAAACTTTTTTTTAAATCTGGTAGATCTATACGCTTCATCATCTAGACAGATAGGTATGTAATCTAAGGTACCTAGTTTATATATATATATAAGTAAGTTCTAAGTAGGTGATTTTATTAATATCTATTCTTTAAAACTATTTTTCTGATCCTAATGTTATATGTAAATTATTAGAAATTTAAACGTTATTAATCCGACAAGTTTCCCCGTTTTTAACAAAAGTAAAAATTAAACAAATTACAAGAATATCTAAAATTAAACACCGAACCCAAAAACAATGTAAGATAGTAAAATATATATTCAACTTCAACTCTTTGTAAATGGCCTTTGTGGAGAGGTTACCACAATTTTGCCAATATCACGTAGAAAGATAGCACATCAAACGAAGATTTTTCAGTGAGAAATTTTGGTATATGTGGAGAATGAGGTCAACTATGAAAGTACTAGATGAATCTAAAATGCTGAAACAAAACAAAAGAATACTATATTTACAACAAGTAATAATATTGATAATGAAATAATAAATAATCTAAAACTAATATTTAAGTACACAATATAACATAAATACTTACACAATTTCTAAAATAACTACCTACTTACAACTTAATTTTATTCACTTTAATAAATTTACATAAAATACCTATAAACGGAGAAAATACCAGACATAATAAACACTTGAGGGAAGTGGGACGAGGGATATTGTTTGGAATAACATCATACAATGAAAACTGTAATTTGGAACAACTGAAAAATATATGGTCCACATTTCCTTGATCTAAACCACATTCACAGAGATAATTATCCCTAATCCTAAGTTTATTTAGGAAAACCGGAGTACAAGAGTGATTCAAGCGTAAACGACAAACAACTGAAGTGGTCAATTTGTCTGCCTTTTTTAATTTAGAGAACCAGGGTTTATGAGGAATCTCAGGCTGAACATCACCAAAAAATTTACCTTTAATAGATTTAGAATTTTGCCATGCACTAGACCATGTCTTGAATAAAGCCGGTTCAAAGGTGGTACATAAATCATGAAAATATATTTGAGAATGGTCAAGAGATCCTGTATGAACAGCTGACCTAGCACAAGAATCAGCTGACTCATTACCGAGGATACCTGAATGGCCAGGAATCCAAGCTAAAACAACATTAATACCTAATCTGTTACATTGAAATAGAAGCTCTCTAATTTTAAGGATTACAGGGAACCTGGTTTTTGAACGGAACTGATTAGAGAGAATGGACTGAAGACAACTTTTAGAATCAGAAAAAATAATAGATTTATTAATGTTGTGCGATTTTACGAATTTAATGGCTTCTAGAATGGCGACAGATTCCCCTGTAAAAACTGAATAAACTGAAGGGCACTTGTAAGCTAAAATAATTCTAGTAGATGGAACCCAACTGCAGCACCAACAGAGCTATCAGCAGATTTGGAAGCATCCGTGTATAAAGTGAACCAATCCTTGAAATCAGTATGTAATATGTGGGAGAAGGACCAATTGGCGTCCACTGAGCCCTTATTGATTCCAAAGTCTAAGATAATGTTGGGTTTGAAAATTAACGCATCATAAGGAGTACAGTATAACGGCATTAATTGACTTTGAAAAAGTGGGTTAGGGAGACGAATAAACTGTCGATAACTATGTACAAGACAACAAATCTTTTCCGGTTGCTGGTAACCAAGAGAATCATAAAGAGAAGATAATTGGGCTAACTTACCAAGAAGAGGATGACCGGAATTTTGCACTAGTTTGAAGAAAAATCTGTTGGAAAGAAACTGTCTGCGAAGATGGAGAGGGGGATCCACACACTCCACTTGCATGGCATTGATGGGGGAAGATTTCATAGCACCAAGAATGATGCGCAGACATTTTGACTGAATCTTATCAATTTTCTTAAGACCAGATTTGTTACAAGGGTCTAGAAGAAAAGATCCATAGTCCATATGAGAACGAACTATGGCATTATAAAGTAATTTTTGGGTGTATGGGTGTGCACCCCACCAAACTCCAGACAAAGAACGAAGAATATTGATATTCTTTTCACATTTTTGAGACACAAAATTAAAATGATCTAGACCTGATAGTTTGTTGTCAAGCCACACCCCCAGAAATTTCACCTTGTTGTCTTGTGGAACAATTTCACTGTCAACGGAGATATTAACCAGAGGAACATGTCTTTTTCTAGAAAACACCACTACACTACTTTTGGCAGTCGATAGGGATAGACCATGCTGTACAAGCCAATCAGATAAATAACCAAGAGCGGAAGTTAAACGATTAGAAGCCGTTGTCAAATTTTTGTCAGATATGTAAAGGGCTATATCATCAGCATACTGTAAAATTTGACAAAAAGATTGTACCGAAAGTTCCAGATCACAAGTGTACAAGCTGTAGAGTATAGGACTGAGTACAGACCCTTGAGGCAAGCCTTTCCAAACAACCCTTGGGGAAAGAATAGAATACTGGCTTTTAATAGATATAGTTCTTTCTGTTAGCATGTTAAATATAAAACGGACCAATTTCTCAGGAATACCCAAAAAGGAGAGTTTATCCCTGAGAACAGGAAGTAAAACATTGTCATATGCCGAGGCAATATCTAAGAAAACTCCTACTAAATATTCTTTCTGTAAAAGGGAGATGCGAATATCAGATACCAATATGCTTAAGCTGTCCATAGTGCTCATTCCTTTTCTGAACCCAAACTGGGTTTTAGCCAACAAATTTTTACTCTCTACAAACCATTCAATCCTATGTTTAATCATGTGCTCTGAGACTTTGGCTAAAACCGATGACAGAGCTATGGGTCTATAGCTATTCGAATCGGAGGGATTCTTCCCAGGTTTAGCAATAGGGATGATTATTTGGTTTTTCCATTGCTGAGGAATAAATCCCCAATTTAAAAAGTTATTGATTAAGTCTAGATAATACTGTTTACTGTTATCAGATGAATTTTTTAAAAATGAGTATGGGATACCGTCAGCCCCAGGAGATGAATCTATAAGACCGTCAAGCGCCAACTGAAGTTCATGAAATGAGAATGAAGAATCAAAGCTATTAACTGATGGTATAAAACATGGAGCGGAAGGGAAAGCGTCCACACTTGGAACAAAGGGAGGAGACATCTTATCAGAAAAGCCCTCAATCCATGAAAAAGGGTCATTGATGGAAATATCATTGATATTGTAGGCACCCCTGAACCGTCTTATTTGCATCCAAACTAAAGACGAAGGAGTACGCGGGGACAGATTTTCACAATAAATAAACCAACCATCTCTTTTCTTTTTATTTAAGAGTTTTTTTGCTTTGGCAGCAATCCTTTGATATTTAATAAAGTTGTTTAAAGACATGACTGCATTATATTCTTGTTCAGCCTGCTTTCTTTCTCTAACAACCTCTGAACAATCAGCATCCCACCAGGGAGTTGAAACAATAAAATTGTACGGTTTTTTTAATGGAAAATGCTCTTCAGCACTGGAAATAATGCATTCAACAAATTTAGAATATGATTCAGAGAGGGTAAAAAGGTCAGAGCTGTTAGAAACAGCAAGAGCACTCAATTTATTATCCAAAGTGGAAGAATAAGAAGACCATTTATCTTTAGATAAACCAGATAATCGGAATTTAAGAGAAGGACAAAAGTTCCGTGCAGGAGTTACTCTATCTGGGATAGACATAACTATGGGAAAATGGTCACTGCCATAGGAAAGGTCTAGGACCTTCCATGAAATGACAGATGCCAGAACAGGAGAACAAACTGTAATATCAACAGCACTTCTAGGGTTCTGTGACGGATACACCCTACGAGTGGGCGAACCATCATTTATGATACAAAGATTCGCATCATCAAACATTTCTAAGAGGGCAAGGCCAAAAGCATCGTCGTGGCTAGAGCCCCATGACATATGGTGGGCGTTGAAATCCCCCATTAAAATAATGGGAGAGGATACTGAAGATATAGCAGAAGATATATCAGGGATCATATTTGAATGAGGATGGGGGATGTAAACAGACAAAAATGTGATGTTGAACATTTTTACAGCTATAATGTTAATGTCAGGTGAAATAGGAGGGAAAGGAACTAGTGAAAATGGAAATGAGCGCCTTACTAGTAAGGCGCAACCAGCATACCCGTCAGCCCTGTCATCTCGGAGACAGGAGTACCCTGGAACCCTAAAACGGGATCCAGGTACCAACCATGTCTCCGAGATGGCAATCACTGACGGGTGAAATTTATTAATGAGGTGAAGCAATTCAGGCTTCCTGCGCCGAATGCTTTTCGTGTTCCACTGGAGAATGGACACTTGATCCATGATTGTTAAGTAATGAGATGACTTGTGAAAGTTTATGGGCAACGTTGGACGGTAGATTTGTATTTGTTTGGGAAATGATGCTGATGACAATGGACAACAGCATGGAAATGTTATCAAACTGAGATGAAGGGGAACATGATTGTTGGGAAGACAATAATGCATGACCATTGGGGAGAGATGATGGATAATGTGCAACTATGGCATCATGAGCGGCTTTGTCATATGATTTACCTAATGGAGATTTGGGGCTAGGGGAAGAATACACAGTTTTTCTATATGAAACTTGTGGGGAACAAACAGACTGACTAGTCTGAGAAGAAGATATGTTAACACCTTTAACTACTTCTGCATAAGGTCTGATGGTTTTCGGGTACTGGAAAGCAGCCTCTTCATACGACAAATTTTCTTGTGACATGACAAGCTTAATTGATTTTTGCCTAGCCTGTTCGGGACAAAACCTGCTATTCGCATAATGTTGCCCGGAACAGTGGAGACATGAAGCTTTTGTGGAGTCCACGTCGCAGGAATCACCTGAATGTGGTTGAGCACATTTGAAACACCTGGCCTTCGACCTACATTGTGCCTTTATATGACCAAAGCGACAACAGTTGTTGCACTGTACTGTTGGGAATTGATACAATTCAACAGGTAGGGAGGTGTGAAAGGAAAATATTTTAGTTGGAAAGGTTTGCCCTTGAAATGTGACAACAACTGTTTGAGTTGGGACCCATGTTGCCTTGCCCTCATCTAAAACCTTGCGGTTGAGCCTACGAGCCTTTAATATTGAACCACATCCATTGGGGAGAACTACAGAATCCACAAATTCATTCATGGACATGTCCACGGGAACATGTCGAACCACACCCATTTTGGTGATGTTATAAGATGGAATTCGCACTTCGTATTTGAATTTTTCTAAAAGAGGATTCAATAAAAATTTGTTAGCATCATCTGCACTCTTAAATTCTACACTAATTTTATTTCTACCAACTTTTTCGACGCCGTCAGGACATATGTTTGAAATTTTGTGTTGGCATAAGAATTGTCCAAATTTAATGGGTCTAATTGATGTTCCTGCAGCGGGATCTGGTTCGGAACGTGAAACGTGGACCATAAATGGACCTTTGTCGGTTTCAGTATAGGCTTTTATGCCTATAACTAGGCTGGGATGAACGTAAATGTTTTGGATGGAGGCAACAGTCATATCTCTAGATAAAATAGATTTTTTTGGCCTTCCACTCTCATCACTTAAAATTTCAAATAATCTCCGTTTAGAAGCATGCACCGGGCGATCGGGGGGATCGGGAGGGTCAGGGGGATCAGGCACCATTGGGTCAAGCCACAAATCCTTCTCCATTTTCAACAAATCTCAACTACTTACCTATTTTATGACGAAACACTAAAATAAAACTACACTAACGTAATGAAAACACAAATTTTGCCGAAATCGAACGGAAAAATAAATTTAAATAATTTTATCGAAAAAACTCAACTGAACTCTTCACGTGTGACAGCTGTCTTCAAAATATACATATATATATATATATAAATTATATAATTTGAAATATCATTAACTTTTGTTTTTAATGTTTTAGCTTTTTGTGTATTTAGCCAAATATCATTAAGTTTTTTTTTTTCTCTTTTATGGCCATGACACGGTTTGTGTATATCATTAAGTTGTTGTTTTATTAACTTTCTCATATAGTATTCTTTTGTTTTGTTTCAGCATTTTAGGTCCGTATTACAGAACGATGCTCAGTCGTCAATCGGTGCTCAAGCAGAGATTTCATTCACTAATTGATTACTTTATGAATGAAATCTCTGCTTGAGCACCGATCGATGACTGAGCATCCTTTTGTAATACGGACCTTCGATCCATCTAGTACATTCATAGTTGACCTCACATTCATTATCCACATGTACCAAAACTGAAACTGAAAAATCTTCGTTTGATGTGCTATCTTTCTACGTATATTGGCAATTGGTGGTAACCTCTCCACAAAGGCCATTTACAAAGAGTTGAAGTTGATCATTAATTTGATAAATTATCAATTACTTGACACTGGCTAAATACACAAAAGTATGGAGCCATAACATTTTTTTTTTTTTATCAATTTAGATATAAAAATAAATTATAATTATAAATATATAGTCCATAACAAAGAGCATATAACCACTACGTGGTCCATAATAAACAAAACAGTCAAACAGTAACACAGATTAGGTAGAGATACTTCGTAAAAACCATGGTCGTAGGATCACAATGGACGGCGTTGCCGCTCCGCATCCATCGTGTATACATATTGTCTCGTATCTCTGTCTAATACACGAATAGTCGTATAGAGTATGCGAGAAAGCGATAGTATGAACGGCAACCTCGCACCGCGTGTAATTTTGTGACAGAATAGCAGGTGAGAACATTGAATCGCGAGAGCAAATAAAAGTGAAAATATAGTGATATATTGTTATTAGGACTAAATATTGTGTCCTATAGTGAAAATATGACGTGTTGCGCTGTGTTTTGTTCATCAAAAACAACAAAAGGAGAAATAAGGATTTCAGAATCATAATTTCACACGTAAGTGTTTACTGGCTATTATTATGTTAAATATCGAAGTTTCAAAGTAAATATGCATTTCACATTAAGGATATACATTTTTGGCATCATATTATTACCATGTTGTGATAATTACTTGGAGATTTAAAGATTTAATTGATATTATTGGTATGGGCTATTTTACGCCTCTCGATTAGTGATGTACCAACACTTCCCATTAAACTTTGTCGATATTCGTAAATCTCATACAATTGCACAAAATTAATTTGATTTTAGTGAGAGTAACAGTAGAATATCTCTTTCACTAAAAGTGGCTGAATGGATTTAGATCGAAGTGCAACCTTAACCTTTCCCTACCCTATGCCTACTTTCTAAAATTTCTGACATAATTATGGTTGTAGCGTTCACTGTTGAAGCTTATAACGTTGGTTATCATAGAACATTCTAAAAAATAAAATTATATAGGTGATAAATAAAAATTCATAATAATTGCTCGTAAAGTGGCTCTTATTGCACCGCTTTTAGGGTTATAACCCAAGATTTTGAGCTGATCTGATTATGGAGTTGTAAATACTTACTAGCTGCAAACTAAGAATTCATTATTATTATAATAAAGAGCGCTGTTGTAGCAAACTGACATTTTTATAATAACGAATACTAATTCAAGGTCATAAGTGCAATACTGCAATTTTAAAATATATGTATATATTTGTAGATTTAGGTTTTGTATCATATACAAATCATAAACATTTACCAGTTTCAAACTAAGAATTTATTACATAATAAAGAACGCAGTTGTAGAAAATAGTGCCATATTTTTTTTATTACAAATGAACACTAAAAATCTTTGGTGCAATAATACAATTTTAAAATATTCGTATATATTTGTAGATTTAGGTTATGTATCGCATACAAATTGTAAATACTAACTAGATCCACACTAATAATTCATTATACAATGAATTATGCGTTAGCATTTATAGAAAACAGTGTTAGGATTTTATCATTTTCTGCAGCACTGTTTGGTTAGGTTTAGTATATATCTATACATTCTTAACAGTGGTCTGTAGCTGACCCAAATAAAACACGGAAAATAAGAGTAGTATGACTGATGGTGTCGCGAGCGAGAGGTTGTCCTGTTGGCGCAGCGCAATAACGCAATCAACTACGTCACCGTGCGGCGGCCGGGCGTGAGCCGCGTTCCTCACCTCCCGCTTACCCCTTTCACTGCCCCGCACCCTCACACCCATCTCGGTCGCGCCACCTTCCGTAGCTTTATTTAATAAATATATAATAACAAATAGGCGGCAAAATACAAAATAAAAACAATTATATTTATGCCGTTAACAGTGGTCACTTCCCTACTCACGCACACTAATGCAGATCTAGATACTCACACCAACAGAAAAAGGACACGCATTTTTCGAATACTATCCGTCCATAATAATGAATAAATAAATAAATAAATAAAGTACGACCTTGAGTAAAACGTAGTGGTTATATGCTCTTTGGAGAAAGAATCAATTGTGTACATAGGCTATATAACAATCAACGAGTAAGACACAGACTACAAATACCAATACATTAGCAGAGACATAGCCATGGGAAAGAACATAATAATTTTCTAACATTTATAGTCTCAAAAACTTAACTAAAATACAAATCTTTCGTTAATCTTCAAGTTTAAACAATAAAATAATAGATATAGTCACATAGTTATGTCGTCTTATTTTACGTTTGACTAGTATTAAAAATAAAAAAATGTCTACAGATGGCACCGTTTCTAATATATTTAATCAACTTATACGTATGAACTTAATTCGAGATTTTTTATAAAATTGAAACTTATTACAAGATTGTTTCTGAAAATCGATTTGAACACGTAATTTATATAATCAATCATATATATGTCGGCAGGAACGGGTTTCTGCGTAGATAGGTTGCAACCTATATAACTATAGGCCTTCAGCATATCCACACCGCGCCGTGTCTGAAACAAGAATGCTCCGTAGCGCACCAATCGATCCCTTTATATAGCCAGACGGGTGGGGCAGCGACGACAGTTGCCGGTGTTGCCACTGTAATAAATTTAAATGCTGCCACAGGGTAAATTACGGTACTGCCCGTTGCGCATAGAGTTTATAACTGGACGTAGCCGCCGTCACGGCCATACTGACGTGCGTACGTCCTCGTACGCTTAGCTTCACTTTGTACCTGGTGAGGGACATAAGTATCAGTGTTATTGCTCGTTCATCCTGACAATAAAATTGAGTTAAACTTGGAGTCAAAGGATCAGGTTTCAATTTCATTAGTCAAAAGCATTTTAACCTGCCAGTCATTGTCAGGGTTAACCCATCGACAACCCAGTTCAGGACCACCAATATACCTTCATTTATAAAAAATGGACCGAATAATGCTAACCGGATAGATATCCCTTTAACACCCAAAAATCATCATTACTACTTTTTTTATGGACCAATTCGTGCTAGACCGGATAGATATCCCTTTAGCAACCTACATTTTTTATGTACCAATTAGTGCTAGACCGGATAGATATCCCTATAGCAATCTACATTTTTTATGGGCCAATTAGTGCTAGACCGGATAGATATCCCTTTAGCAACCTAAATGCACCATTCCTACATTTTTTTTCACTTTTTTTGTCACTAACGAATCATCACTTTTTTCCCATAAATTTATTATCATTATTTTTTCACTGGTCCGGGTTAACCCTGCAACTAAATTTGATATTAGTGTCACCCGCCATCACGTCATCATATATTCGGCGTTGCTTGAAGAGTGATGTAGAAATGGGCATTGGGCAATCCCACTTCTGATGTCGGCAGGAACGGGTTTCTGCGTAGATAGGTTGCAACCTATATAACTATAGGCCTTCAGCATGTCCACACCGCGCCGTGTCTGAAACAAGAATGCTCCGTAGCGCACCAATCGATCCCTTTATATAGCCAGACGGGTGGGGCAGCGACGACAGTTGCCGGTGTTGCCACTGTAATAAATTTAAATGCTGCCACAGGGTAAATTACGGTACTGCCCGTTGCGCATAGAGTTTATAACTGGACGTAGCCGCCGTCATATATATAGGTAGGTCATAGGTCAGGTCATAGGTCATCGCGGCCAGTATATAGTCCAAACGTTTCTTTTTTTTGTAGTAGGTAGTTTTTAGTATTAGTTATTAAATCATTGTAGTATTTAGAAAAAAAAGGCAATTTGCCGTGTTAAAAAAATTTACTAAAAATCGTTTATTTTTACATCACTAATTGTCATGCATTTCCATGCCATTCGGTTTGGGAATAGCTGCATAGCTGCAACATTGGCAGTGGCTCTTTGGTCAATGGTATGTCTTTCACACAGACCAAGTAGAGGATACGATGTATTGCTCATTCACTCTAAATTAATCAATCTGTGGTGTGGTGTAATTTTTTTCTTTCTTTAAATCTTTACCTCTGTTCAAAATCAAAATTATAAAATGGCGCTAAGTCTAAGTGTTAAGATTCATCCCGTAGTTTTGTTTCAAATTGTAGATGCTTACGAGCGTCGAAATGCGGATTCACATAGAGTTATTGGCACTTTATTAGGTAAGAGTCGTTTGGAAGCTTTTATGAAATTCAGACAATGAAGCGAGAAGTTGTGCAAACCGTGTGTTTGTGGCTTTGTGCATGGTTTCAGCGGTAAACCACTTGAAAAAATATGAAGATATTCATTGTCATATAAAAACTTAGTTACTTTCTTGTTTTGTGCCGATAGCTAATAGGTATAAAATAATTGTCGACACTTTGAGGTTATGTTATTGTGATGACTCAATGAGTGCTGTTTAAGGTACAACTGATAAGGGCGTAGTGGAAGTGACCAATTGCTTTTGCGTGCCGCACAAGGAACACGCCGACCAGGTTGAGGCGGAGCTCAACTATGCTTTAGATGTCTATGAGCTGAATCGCAGAGTTAATGCATCTGAAAATATTGTTGGTGAGTGTTTACTTTCTTATTTCGTAGACACAACTATCGTTTCTACGTTGGTTCTAATCAAACTAGAATTTGATATTATAGAAACTGACGTGAGTAGTACTCATATATACTCATATCATAACTACAACTATTACATGGCTAAAACTCACGAGATACAGTTGAATAACAATAATATAACATAATAATAAAACTAGAATTTATTGAAAGAAATATCGAACATTTAGATGTTAATAATTGTTATGCCAAATATTAGCATTCTACCCGTTGCACCAAAGTGAATGTTTTGTGCCAATTCTGCCAGAATTTTGGCTGGGCATATTGCACCAGATAGTATAAAGTAGAAGTCAGCTGCACAGTTGTACTGTTTGTGCCCCTTTTTATTTGTGCTGGAGCAAAATGCATTCTTATTATATTTAATAATGGGAAGTTTTCTGAAAAGCTAAATATCCAGAGGGTGTTGTTGTAACTTACAATAGATTATGAATGGAAAATATGTAAACAACACATCATCTTAAATTTAAAATACTTCATAATCAACAAGATGGTTTGTTTTTTATTCTTACTAGGTGGTAGGACTTTTCTGAAAAGTTCGTCTAGGTAGGTACCACCGCTTTGCCAGTTATCCTGCCGCCAAGCAGTAGTGTGCAAGCAGTACTGTGTTCCGGTTTGAAGGGCAATGTAGCTAGTGAAATTACTGGGCAAATGAGACTTTATGATCTGATCTCACAGTCGTGTAATCTTATTACCAGACTGTGTTGATGTCTCAGGATGATGTGCGCATTGCAGCAGTCATGCAAAACTTTACATGTTGGAGTTCCGAGTGACACTGTTCTGTTATGAGTGCCGATTCACTTAACATCAGGTGAACGACTAGCTCGTCACATCATTCAATAACATAAAAAAAAGATGGTTTTAATGAGACATGGTTTTTTTCATTACTATCATTAAACCTCAACTAAGGAATGACTTGAGGAGCTAGTTGAGGCCTGATGTTGAGCGACACGGCTGCCCATGTCAGTTGGTAAGTTGCCGTGTCACTTGGAACTTCAAACTATAGATATAGAGCTATGTGTGACTGCGCATATTTTCCAGAGAAACAGTCTGTCAAACAACACAGTCTATAGTCTTATTTTTAATTAGACGAAGTCAACTGACGTTTACTGTGTTGTCAGTTTTTGATGAAATAAAAATAGTGTTGTGACAAAGTGAATGATTTAAAAAACTCCTGAATGTATGAAATTGCCTCGATTGTCTAGTGAATAGTTAGTGTGCCGAACTGCCAATATCGGGCACGGGGTTCGAATTTTATTAGTGCTTTGTACATACCGACGATTTTTCGACGACTATGTTCCTATAGTATCTTCCTATACTGAATACCGAGTGTTTTAAACATTAAGGAAAACATTGCGGGGAACTTGTAAGTCGTCCTATTTTCAATACATCATGTAGTTGAAACTATAGATGTATGAAATATAACAATTATAAGTAGGTAATGAAAATAAAAATAAAAAAACATCACTTATTACATAATTTGTTTTTTCTTAAACGTGCGCGGAAATATTATCCTTACTTTTGAATAAAGAACACACGAAGTATCATATTTACGTAAACTGAAAAACCAAAATCACTTCCCGGCGCATACTTTGAATTTGGAACGAAGAGCGCACCGGCAATGTTGTATGAAACGGTGTGCTGTTTGAATAATAAAAAAAAAAAGAAAAGTAAAATCGTCTAATTTATCTTTGAAACTGTGTTTCGGTCCACGTATCTCGGGAGACTTAAATTGTTAATTTTCTTTGTATTATTTTAACACACTGTAAACTGAAGTCACATCAATTCCAAAAATGTCAGATGTTTTCGAAACACATTCTTTTTTTCGGGAGCCTCAATAGGTAATAGTGAAGCAGCTTTCCCCTCAAATACGTGTTTGTACACGTTTTGTATCATAAGTTTTTCGTTAAAGCTTAAAGCAATCCGTGGTCTCTTCTTTCTTGGAGACTAAAGAGCGTGAGCGCAGAATAAACATTCGTGCTATCAGACCAGAGGTTAGAAGCCGAATTACAAACAAAATGGCGACCGACGCGGGCGGCGTTGATCGGTGTTGGCACTAGTCGCCGCGCCGCGCTTTGTAATAAGCCGTCAAAAAACTGATTGTAGTAACATACTACTAGTAACTTATATCGGAGCACTTTTATACAATTTTATTGTAAAATAGAAATAATATTCTTTTATAGTTTGAAATGATGAACTATTCACATTCATTGTTCATTTGTCTGACTGAACGAGAACTGAACGCATCACTATTACTTTAAATATGGCAACATTATTTTACAAAGTCACATTAGCTACTGTCAGTTGACTTCGTCTAATTAAAAATAACACTATAGTAATAAGATTACTCAAAATCAAAGTCAAACTGGAGCACAGTAATGCTTGTACTACAACTTTCCATACTTACTATTAAAAATCTAAACTTGTTTAGAACAATCTAGCGTTTCATGCAATATTTGGTGCCTTCAGATGCCTGGTGGAAACCGTTGGTCGGAACCTTGTAATTATAATTATATATTTACAAAATAGATTACTATCCGTTTTCCCTCTCATTGTACTATTGCACACATGACAGGACCCATAACAACAACTATTGAACAAAATAAACATCATAGAACATTGAGGAATGCAAATGAAAGAAAGCGGTAATACGCAGGGTGGTGGGCGACGGGCAACGAGGTGACGAACCACTCGTCGGTGATCCACGAGTACTACGCGCGGGAGTGCCGCGCGCCGGTCCACGTGACGCTGGACACGGCGCTGGGCGGCGCGCGCATGGGGCTGCGCGCCTACGTGTGCGCGGCGCTGGGCGTGCCGCGCGGCAAGCAGGGCTGCATGTTCACGCCCGTGCGCGTGGCGCTGACGAGCGACGGGCCCGAGGTGGCGGGGCTGGCGCTGTGCGGCCGCGCGGCCCGGCGCGCCGCGCCGCCGCCCGCCGACCTGGCGCTGGTGGCCGAGGCGGCGGCGCGGCTGGCGGGCCTGCTGGACCAGGTGCTGCACTACGTGGAGGACGTGGCGGCGGGCCGCGCGGCGCCGCGCCCGGCGGCGGGCCGCGCGCTGCTGGACCTGCTGCACTCGGTGCCCGACCTGGCCGCCGACACCTTCGCGGACGCCTTCGCCGGCCAGGTCAAGGACCTGCTCATGGTGAGTGGCTCCGGTTGTGCAACGTCTATATCGAACGTGGTTGGACCTCTTCAACTTACAATTTTGAGTTAAAATCAACCAAAATCCAATTCCTGTATAATGTAATCTAATGACACACATGCGTAAGATAAATCTGAAGTGCTTACTGAAATTGGCCCGTGTTAAATGGCGCAGTTATAACTATAGTTCATTTGCGATTGTGGAACCCGAGTTAGGATCTTGATTCTTGACATGTCGGCGACTATAGGCCCAGAGCAACTTAGTGTTATAAATCAATTTTGATGTGTTAGTGTTTGTGTGTGTTTTCTATTACTTAATTCTGCTGTTGTAGCTTTATCCATGAGCAAACGGCATATTGTAAAAATTTGATTACATAAAGTCAGTGTTCCTTTACACAAAATATATAATAATAATAACGCCTAAAAATCAGAGTCATAGATCCTGGATCCTAACTGGAATCCGTGTCTAGAGACCCAGGAACTACGAGGACCATAATGGTTCCACAATACCTAGACTCGGAACAAGTAATTGCGCTTTTTTTGTCTGTACACATATACTTGTCCTGCTACGGGAATCGAACCCGACGCATCCGGGTTATGAGCCGACCCACTCAACCACCACACCACAGAGGCTGTTGAATCATGTCATAATAATAAAATGTTCACTAGTTTTCATGGTTCCCGACATGAAATTAGACTAAAAACAATGAAATTGAAATATCGATCTAATAATAATTTTCTTGGTTGATAATGTTGTTGGAAACTGAACTTTTCAAAGGAAATGCGACACAAATGAACAACAACCTCTGAAAGTGTTCAGTAATACATATACATACAGTATACATGCCTGTCAACTAAAGTTAGAAAGCTCCTAAGTTCGCACTTATTCCTCTGTGATCCCCAAATACTTTGCAGTAGGTATGTCATAGAGAGATAAGTGCAAACTTAAAAGCTGTCAAACTTTAGTACAGACGAGCATAAGTCAAGCAAAGTTGCACGGGAAATGTTTTTGCACTTAAAGAATAACTTTATGCTGATTTCGTAATTTTCGCGCTGATAAAATATACGTTAAATATTTGTTGTATAAACAAACAAACAAACACGCGTGGACGCTAGTGACGCCGCCCCCCCGCAGGTGGTGACGCTGGCGCAGCTCATCAAGACGCAGCTGCAGCTCAACGAGAAGCTCACGCTCCTCACGTCGCAGTAACATCAAACCTACTCTTCTTTAACTCTACAGGAAATGTAATTAATAAAACTATTACACCAAAACATCGTTTTATTTACTTTGGTCAGAAATAATATATAATTATTTTAAGTGAGTTTTCTTATGAACTTGGAGAAGTAGATACTTCGAAAAAAAAATGGAACGCGTTTTACCCACTTGCACACTACGGCTATGTCCTCACTAGGCGACCAGCGGCTCGGTGTGTGCCTACATTTCGCCACCTTTATTAATAGCTGACCCGGCCCGGCTTCGCACGGGTTAAATAGTTTTACGCCCTAACCCTGTTCATGAGAAGGGACGTGAAAGGGAAAATATTTTCCCTCTCCCTTTTTTCCTTCTACCGGTGAGTACAGTGGCTTTGTCTTCTTCGTTATTTTCCAAGATGTGAAATAACTTACCATTGTAAATCGTTATTTATTATTTTATACATGTGTCGATACAGCGCGACTACATACACCATACCGACTACAGTGTACAGAGGACTGTACACTGTAGTAGGTACCCTCATTTAAGTGAAAAACTAAAAAAAACTTAAAAGATTTTTTGTTACGCGCTCAATTTTCTCTAGTCGGCGGCGAAGAACGCTCGCTTCGCTGACGAATTATCCTCACTACGAAAACGAGTTTGCCGCTCATTCGACATTTAATTTGTACGCTTCGCCATTCAGATTTACGGACAGTCAGCCGTTTACTGTTCGTCTAATCAGGACACAGCCTAATCGAGACGTCAGGGGGCAGCAGGCGGCGTGACGTCAGAGGGAAGCTGGCATAGTGACGTCAGCGGGCATCAGGTGGCGTGACGTCAGCGGGCAGCAGGCGACGTGACGTCACCGGGCAGTAGGCGGTGTGACGTCACCGGGCAGCAGGCGGTGTGACGTCAGAGGGAAGCTGGCATAGTGACGTCAGCGGGCAGCAGGCGACGTGACGTCACCGGGCAGTAGGCGGTGTGACGTCACCGGGCAGCAGGCGGTGTGACGTCACCGGGCAGTAGGCGGTGTGACGTCAGCGGGCAGCAGGCGACGTGACGTCAGGGGGCAGCAGGCGACGTGACGTCAGGGGGCAGCAGGCGGCGCGCGCGGTGGCAGCGCCACACCCAGCCCACGGAGACGTGCAGCGTGCCGGGTGACGTCACGTCGGCCCCGCCCACCACGTAGTCTGCGGGCTCACTCGCGTCCTGCGGGAGGGGCGGCGTGAGAGCGGGCGGCGCTGTCGGGGCGGGGCGGGGCGGGGCGGGGCGGGGCGCACCTGCAGCAGCGTGCCGCCGTAGGCGCGCAGGTAGCGGCGCAGGCGGGGCCGCAGCGCGCGCGGGGCGGCGAGGCGGAAGGTGCGTCCGGCGAAGGGCGCCGGCAGCGCGGCGCGGGGCTCCGGCGCCTCCAGCGGGGACGCCGCGCGCGACGCCTGCGTGCTCGCCTCCGACCCCGACGGGGACGCCGCGCCATTACTCTCGCTCCAAACATTTTTTTCCTGAGACAAGATATAAGCAGGCGCTGCTTTTCCAAAACTAGCAGAATGTTGCCGTTCGGTAATTTAACAACGACCGCCAGCTAGTAATTAGGCTGGAAGTCGTGAAGGGATCTCTGTCACGACCACACGCGAATCGCACGCGACAATAAATGGCTACCTAAACTTAGTGAAGTGACCCGCCTGCCGACACTACAGTTACCTGAGAGTATTGTCCGCTGCGACGCGCCATACGGCCGGCAGGCAGCCGTTGTATTATTAATTTAAAACAAAAACCCAGTTGGAAGCTCGGCTCGGCTGCTGGAAGCAAACTTTGTGATCAAACCTCATACACGCACCTGCTTCCTGTCATCCCGAACCAACTCCACGTCGGAGCCACCTGACGTCACTCCGGGCGTCGGGGACTCTCGCCTCGAAGTACCGGGAGGGGACTCTGGACTCGGAGATCGATCGGTTCGTTGCTTTTTCATGTTTTGACGGACCTTCTCGATTTCGTCGTCGGTGTCGCACTCTGTGATATAACATAACAAATTAACGCACGATGACTGATGAAATAATGGTTCATCCTCCTCTAGCTGTTATTTAAAAATGTACTCCGGATATCAACATTGTGGAATGTAAATAAACATTGCAATTGAAAAATAGCTCGTGGGAATATTACTATCATTTATATTGGATTTTTAAAAAGCTGTACGCCTTTTGTTCTTGAAATTGGAACCAAGTTGGAACGCTGTAATGAAAAATAAGTCAAAAGTATAGGAGAAAGTAATCGAAGGGAAACTCAAGTTTTACAAGACTCGCAGTGGACGCGGAGTGCACAAACAATGTAAATAAATAAATAAATATGTGTGGACGTTTCGCACAGCGCCATCTAGCCCCAAACTAAGCAAAGCTTGTACTATGATAAAGATAATTTATTTGTTAGAATATGAGTAAATACATTTACAAAAAATATACACGCATTGGTGCTATGATGTTTTAGTGAATGTCTTGCCTGCGCGGGCGGACTCGTTGTTTGTGAATATTGCCTGCCGTCTCGTAATATAAATAACAATGAGAATAATGAAATAATTAAAAATAAAAATTCTAAAATTACAACATGTCAGGTTAAATAAAATTAAAATATACACATCAAACAAACAATAACAATATTGTATAAATATAGTACCTATGTGAACATATTCATGACTTACTAAACAAGTATTTTATAATCGTTAATATCATAATGACATTTTTCTGTCAACATTTGCTTTAATTTAATTTTAAATATGTAGTTCTGATTTTTTATACACTTGGGCACTTTATTCGCTTGCTGAAATATGGCTGCAGCTATCAGTTTTCTTCAGTTCAAACATGGCCCTTATTTATTTATTATTGTTCAATTTATAATAATTAGCTCACAGTTTATGACCAAAACGCTAACTATTTTAATGATTACTTACGTGTAAATATAAAGGTATTTACAAATAGTCCTTATGTTATCGTAACATATGTCGACATGCCGGCACTCGAGTGACCGCATGAAGCAGGGCGGTACCTGCAGCCGTGCGTCCGCGGCGTGGACCAGCGGGCAACTGGTGCCGACGACGGCCGGCTCGCAAATCATTGTTAGGAACGTACAGATTCATGGAAGCTAATACATCCGAATTATCAATTATGCAATGCAGTATTGAGCAATAATGGATCACAAGCAGTGGTTTCCGCCTGAATTCCAATGTGTCTAGTCCAATCACTCCTGACACAAATAAAGACGGGTAGAGGTAAGGATAAACACCATATATTCGTTTATAGATGTATCTAGCAAACTTCCGTTGCACTCTCTCTATCATCACAGACGACAGCGCTGAACTCTAGTTTGCTACGAACAAAAGCATTGTATAGCATTATAGCCACTCTAACATCCTGGAACTGTGAGGCAGTTCTCATAATAAAGCCTAAGATCTTATTAGCGCTTTTACACACGGACATTATATGTTCACGAAAGTTAAGTCGAGAGTCCATAATAACTCCCAGATCACGGATAGTATTAACTCTCTCAAGCGTAGAGCCTGCGAGAGGTGCACGAAGGTGCTAATGGTGATAGCAACCTTGAGATAGTCAGTACGTTACACTTGGCGACGTGAAGCGCCTGTTGGACCGACTCCACGTTCCCACCGAATCGATATCTCGCTGCAGGTCTATGCAGTTAGAAACTTGTTCCACCGACTGATACATTTTTGAATCATCAGCAAACATTAAACACTGTCGTGCTGAGTACGCTGGGGAGATCGTCAATCATAACGAGAAACAATGTAGGTCCAAGCGTGCTACCTTGGCTCACTCCTGATCTTGTGTAAAATTCATCCGATTGGTACATATTTACCTTCACATACTGTCTGCGGTCTTTCAAGTAGTTGGAGAAGAACATTAGTAACTTAGGTGATGCCCCCAGTGAAGAAAGCTTCACTAGCAGGATGCATTATCTACTACATCAAATGCGCGCCTATAATATTATGCAACGTTTTTGAGCCTTAAAAGCTACTTTGGCATCTGTTGAGTTACTCTGAAGCTGCTAACCCGTGATAAGCAGTGAGTAAGGCGTCGCTATTCACTATCGAAGCTAATTTAAGCTTATGCAGAGCTAATTAATCTTTTACTAGTTTATCTATATGTGTCACTTCAATTGCTTGTCGATAAAATTGCAAATTCTCTCTCTCTCTCTCTCTCTCTCTCGTTTGTCCTGGGTGGGAATCGAACCCTTGTTGTTTCTAACCCTACAGTTCAGAAGGTAGGTTTATTTTTTTTTTGTTTGGTTTTTGCACACTTGTGTATTTAGCCAGTGTCAAGTAATTGATAACAAAGGTAGGGTTACTACCAATTGAGCTATCGGGCCAGTCAAATGTGCGTCGCAGTTAGCGGACGCGTATCGCATACCGTCGGGGGGCGGGGCGGCGGGGGGCGGGGAGGCGGGCGCCAGGGCGGCGGGGGGCGGGGCCACGCGGCGGTGCGGCTCGGTGGCGAACCACTGCCACGGCAGCAGGCGGCGCTGGCGAGCCACTTGCTCCAGCCACTCGCCGCGCACGGCCGCCACGCGCGCGCCGCCCGCGCCCGCGCGCACGCGGCGCAGCTTCGGCGTGTTCGGGAACGCGCAGCTGGCGGGGGCGGGTTCATTGTGGATTCAATGTATATTTGTGCCTTGTAGCGCTGAGCGCACGGAAGATATCGTGACCGCGATTCAGAACTTCATACAAACTACCTCAAATTCCATAAAAATTATCATTGACAACTCTAAATAGCGCCATCTAAAAAAAGTTTGGAACACTTCTGTCTTTCTCTGTTACGCCATCATGCAAAAACTACTGGACCGATTTTGATGAAACTTATTATGGTAAATGTTTATTATCCCGGTCAACATTTAGGCTTCTTTTATTAATAGAACTTACTGTCTGCCGTAACCGTAACAACCAATTTATTGTCTGCCTATATGATGCTGCCACTCGATGACAGATGGCGCTATAAAACTTTATGCCATTCGACAACAGATGGCATTAATGGTGCACTTACAGCAGCACGTACGTACATGAGGTGCGTGAGGCGCGGGCAGTAGTGCGGCGCGACGGTGGCGCCGAGCGCGGCGGCGGCGGCGCGCAGCGCGGCGCGGCGCGGGTTCAGGTACCCGCTGAGCAGCAGCACGGCCCCGCGCAGCAGCTCGTGCGGCGCCGCGCTCACCGGGCCCGCCTGCAACGCCCCCGGGCCCGCCTGCAGCGCCCCCGGGCCCGCCTGCAGCGCCCCCGGGCCCGCCTGCAGCGCCCCCGGGCCCGCCTGCAACGCCCCCGGGCCCGCCTGCAGCGCCCCCGGGCCCGCCTGCAGCGCCCCCGGGCCCGCCTGCAGCGCCGGCGCTGGAGGCCACGGTACGAACACATTACTTGACCACTAGGTGCACTTTATAATGAAGCTGATATATTAGGTCTTTACCTATGAAATTGCCGTTTTGTTTGAAAAAAGTTAAAGTTTTTTTTTTTCGAACTTATTTATTTCTTTTATTCAAAGTAATCACCCCTGCAATCAATGCATCTTTGCCAACGCTGTGGCAGTTTATGGATGCCCTTCTTGAAAAAATCAGCAGGACGGGAGACAACAAACTCTTCAAAGGCGTTTTGTACTGCCTATCGGGAATTGAATTTTTTTCCCGCTAAAAAGTTGTCTAAATTTTGGAAAAAGTAATAGTCGGCAGGCGCAAGATCTGGTGAGTATGACGGATGAGGGAGAGCTTCCAAACCCAACTCATGCAGCTTAGAGACGGTCTGTTGTGCAGTATGGGGTCGCGCGTTGTCGTGAAGTAGCAGTGGAGACGACCGATTGACCAAAGCTGGTTGCAGACGTGCGAGTTTCGCCATCATTGTGGTCAGTTATTCAATGTACACATCTGCAGTAATGCTCTCGCCGTTTTGTAAAAAGCTATGATGAATCACACCAGCACTAGACCACCAAACTGTGACCATCACCTTTCTAGGGGTCATTTTTCGTTTTGCACATTGCTTTGGTACCGAACCAGGATCTAACCAACTTGCTGAGCGCTTTCGATTGTCAAAAAGAATCCATTTTTCGTCGCACGTAACAATTCGGTTCAAAATTCCTTCATTTCTGTGCCTGTTAAGCAGCGCAAGGCAAGTCTCGACGCGTACGTTGCGCTGGCGATCGTTAAGTTCGTGGGGCACCCATCTATCAAGCTTTTTTATCTTGCCAATCTGTCGCAAATGGACCAATATTGTTTTGATGCTAACATCAAAAGCTGCTGCCAGCTCAGCTGTAGATTGAGATTCATCAGCTTCCACAATCGCCTTTAATTCATCATTGTTGACCAAAGTTTCCGGACGACCACGAGGTTCATTTTTCAAGTCAAAATTCCCAGAACGGAACCGAGCAAACCAATAACGGGTTGTACGTTCGTTTGTACAGTTCTCTCCGTAAATGTCGTTGATGTTACGTGTCGTTTGTGCCGCGTTGGTGCCTCGACGGAACTCATATTCCATAATTACACGAAATTTCAAAGTATCCATTATGAGGAAAAATGTTGAAATGTAATGAAAATACAACGCTAATTAATAAACAAAAGACTTATATTGTAAATAGAATGTCATATTTTTAAAACAAAATTAATTTGAATTTAGAATTCATAGAAAATCAAAACTTTTTTTTGTTTGAAAAAGTCTGTACTGCAATACGGCAATTTCATAGGTAAAGACCTATTATAATACAAACTGAGCAAGCGAACTTAACCTCTTTTGCACCAGCGCTTCCTCGACGAGGCGACGGCTGAGCAGGGACGTTTTCTTATTTGACGTTTGAAATATAATAGCCATAATAAATGATTGAATAAAGGATTATGTGACAGACAAAAAAGCTTGGCCTGAATATCCCAAGCTCAATGTTATGAAATCTCTGTTGCTTGTTGCTATATAATTTCAGTTTCTATTCGTAATGTTGATTTAATTAATCTTAATATTCTTCTTGCACCGTGTGAAGTGTGGGTGGTTACTTTTGTAATATATTCATTAATTTATTCATACTCAACTGTAATAAATTATAAATATTGTAAAATATAACAGAAAAAAAAAATACATCACAGTAAAGTTTTTGTAGCTTTTTCTTTACAGATGTAATCAAAGCATCGAATCGAAAGTTTCTGTTCTTCATTGTGCCGGATTGCTCGCACCAGTTGTGAGAAAAAGAACTTCTTTTTTTTTCAAACTCATATATTGTAATGGATTGCTATATAATATTTGACAATAAGGACTTTGTAATTCTATATGGTTAGTAAAATAACTTAATTTTAAGTACCTAATATAATTTTGACTTGTAAAAGTGATAAAAATAGCCTATTTGCAATAAATCTTTTGACTTTGACTTTGACACAAAATGCATCGAATGACGCTCGCTGCACGCTGCAGCCGCCCGCCGCCTGCCGCGGTCGGTAGTCGTTAACTAGTGTACAGTAACACGAACTAGCGGTACGAGTGGACTTCATTGTTGGATTTTATTTATCCCATAATAGGAATACTCACCGTACGGTAAAATATCATCATTCTTCATTTTTTCAATTGTATACATTTACACTCGCACAGACATTTTGACAGTATCTGTGGTGTGGTGGTTGAGCAGGTCGGCTCATAACCCGGAGGCGACGGGTACGATTCCCGCGGCAGGACAAGTATTTGTGCACAGAAAATAAAAGCGCAAATACTTGTTCTAAGTCTGGATGTTGCAGGACCATGGTGTTCGTAGTTCCTGGGTCCCTAGACACAGGGAATCTTAGGGTTGTTGTTCTCACTACACTTTGCTTTGTAGCAGGAGTGTAGTGTCCTGTACCATGAAGTGCTAACTGCGCCCTGTGTTTACACCCACAGATAAAAAGTGTCCTATGCTTTAACCGAACGTATATAACATTCACACACACACACGCACATACACACACTTTCATTTTTACAATATTAGTAGAGTTGTTTGTAACATTAAATCAGGAGTTTTGGCGGGAACGCGAAAAGATTGCGTCACCGCATTTTATTATTTTCCAAAACGTGTTATTTTCAGTGTTAGTGCATAAAATTGGTGGCATTCTATTCTTTAAGTGCTGGATTACAGGCGTGAGTGTGGGAAAATGGTATATTGATGGTGAAACGTTTCTTTTCGTGTTGTTTCCAAAACTCCATAGAAGCTTCAAGTAAAGTTGCCACCACTTTACTAGGAGTATGACTTTGACTAGACTATGACTTGACTATGATGACTTGATAACTTCGACTGTGACTTGACACATTTGCGTGAAATATTATTTACTTGATAAATTATCAATTACTTGACACTGGCTAAATACACGGAGGTGTGGAGCCAAAACATTAAAAAAAAAAAAACATATTATCAGATAAGTACCTACATGAAACAGATTGACCTACCAGTAGGTGTGGTGCGACCCGAGTGTCTCCGCTCGCGGCCCCCGCCGCCCCCTCTCGACGGTTTGTGTCCACCGCCTCTTGCTCTGTCATCCTTTTTGGTTGCTGTGCGGTCATCAACTTTTTGTCTATTGTTTATATCCATATTGTGTTTGTCTGCTTGAGCAGTATTTACGTTTTCGTCGTGAGCGGTGCCGCGACACGCCCGCTCGTGGTCGCCGGCCGGTTGCTTCCTTGTGATCGGCGTTTTGACTAACTTTATCGATGAGTCGGGAATGTTTTTCAGCGCTTGAGATGTCGCGTGCCGTATCTGTGCCCCTGGAATGTTATACGGTACACCGCTGAGTTAACCGATGGAGGCAGCAGTATCAACTTTCCCTCCAAAATGGTCGAGGAGGGCGATGGCTGGAACATGCGTCAAGCTCGTGACCGGGCGCTGCTTGCGGGAGCTGGTGTGTTCGTGGTGTATGCGCAAATAGAAACAAAGTCATTCATATTCCCGATATTCCGGATCATAATCCGGAGGCGGCGGGTTCGATTCCCGTGGTAGGACAAATATTTGTGCACAGAAAAAAAGCGCATATACTTGTTCTGAGTCTGGGTATTGTGGGACCATTGTCCTCGTAGTTCCTGGGTCCCTAGACACAGGGAATCCTAGTTAGGGTCCAGGATCTATGTATGTGATCGTTGGGCTTATTATTATTACTTAAATATTATATTGTGACCAAAATTTTAAGAAATAAAATAAAAAATAGATGAGTGATTTTGGTAAAAAATACAACAAACTAATAACAAAACAATATGTAAGCAATATATTAAAAAAGAGCACGGATGCAGGAGAATGTGGTAAAGCAGCATAAAAAAAACTCCAAAACCCACTTCACTCCATTCCTCTTTTTACTTCAATGAAATCTATAACCTGCGAGTAGTTTAGGTTTACTAAGTAATGACTTTTCATTACATTTGAAATAATACACCATATATATATGCCTCACCAGTGTCAGGTGCTGCAGTGGCAGATTGCATGTGTGCGGCGAACAGCTCGCCCGGACGGAACTCTGCCTCCTCGTCCGAGGAGCAGGCGGCGGGGGCGAGGGCGGGGGCGGCGGCGGGGGCGAGGGCGGCGGCGGGCTCCTCCGGCGAGTGGATGTGCACGAACGATAGCCCGTACTGTAACCAACAGTGGCATTGTCATATAATGTTGGCAGCGAAGCATTTTCATTTTATATCCGTCGCTAGCCGATGACCGCCGCGACTGTCGATCCTGCATCCAACTCGGAAAGTCAACGCTGCGATGGTTTAAATTACAATCAATTCTAGTATTTTTGTAACAGCGACAGTATAATTCTTTTATTTTATTTGGACAACCAATAGCTTTCTTACAAAATAATAAGAGAACAGGATAATAAATACTCTTAAGCCAAATACAGGTTATCACTCTTAGAATTAATAAGTAGGTGTTTACAAAGAAAAGGTAGGTACTTAGCTCAACAAAAGGATAATTATCATCATCAAAGCCATATAAATATAAGGTAAGAGTAACATTTTAAACGTAAGTATTAAGTATTGATTAGTTTAGATTATATTATTATAATTATTATTACTAGATTCACCAGTAAATTTTACCGGTTTTTTAATGTTGTAACAGAGTGAGTCTGGTCAAAGAATTCACTGAAAATTAAGTTTATGAAAATATTCGTCGTAAATAAGTCTACCAGCTCAGAAAATTTGCATTTAAAGCTTTTAAAGGTACGCGGAAAGAAAGAATTTCTACGATAATTTGCGCGGCAGCGAGGGATACATAGTCGGAGGTGGCTGGTGCGAGATGAGAAACACGGCGCCACAAGTTTGATCCCGGCCAGGAAAGACTGGACTGGAGGGTAGCAATGGACAGGAACATTCGCTGAATGCATTAGACGCTCGGTTCGTTGTACTGACTTGTCGAATATTGAATGTATTAGAGGCTCGCATGCTCCCGTCAGTCGCTACCTTTATGGTTTGTGACCGGTCGTCAAATTTGTTTATACAAGAATGTGCGACTTGTATTTCGTATGTTGTATTTAAATGAAAGACCCTCAGAAGAGTGATGCCCCTCTGCACTGAATTCTATTAAAATATAACGTTGAAAACGAATCACTCATTGGTTCCCTGTTGATTATCTCTGTTGATATTAGTTGATGTCTTCAACCAATGAGGGTACAGTATTTGGTGTGTTGACTTGACAGAGGCTAACGCATGTGTAACCGGGGCTGGACGGACTTATATAATTTCGTAAAATTGAAGGTATCTAGAGGAGCAAGCGTGCACATCAATGCAAGTATATTGTCACACCTTGCAGTGCTTGTTGTAGGGCTGCGAGCAGACCACCCGCACGCGGTCCCAGCGCTGGGCGGCGGCGGCGGCCAGCGCGGCGCCGGAGAAGGAGCGCACTCGGGCCGCGCCCTCGGCCCGCCGCGCCTCGCCCGGCGACTGCAGCACGCTGCGCGGGACCAGCACCTGGGGGCCTCCGCGCTCGTGATCCGGGCCCAAGGGACGAGGCTGTCTGTCGCCAACACTGACAACTTCGCCCGTGTGAGCGAATATAAGTATATTGTGTAGTGTGCGGCTTGCACGACAAACAACCGACAACTAACCGCACAGTGAAGAATAATGTATCATGCCAATATGAGAAAAGATTTGTAAAATGGAAAAAATATATGGATTGTATTATATTACTTGGTTATAAATGAATATGAGTTAAATTAATTGATATATCTGTATTTATGTGACAGTAATAAATAAATAAGGCCCAATGACTACATACATAGATCCTGAATACTAGTTAGTATTCCTTGTGCCAGGGACCCAGGAACTATGCGGGCCCTGGTCCCACAACACCTGGACAGAACAAGTAGTTAGTACTTGTTTTGTGCCTGAATACTTGTCCTGATGCAGGAATTGTACCAGTCTCATGAGCTAACTTCCTCCACTAGCACACCATAAGGGCTGTCAAGTAGCTTATGAATCTATTGATGAGAATTGGCTTCATCCATGTAACTGATACAAACATTTAAATAATATAAATATATATGCAGACATCATACATTTTTTTTTATAAAAAATGAATTTCAAATATATAATATAAATTATAAATATGGACTTTTTGGAAATTAATATTGGCAAAGCGCAAGTCAATTAAAGCCGTAATTACTACAAGCAGGTTTCATACATATTCAATGTTCTTCTGGCAGCCAGTTACGAATGCAAGCAACGGCGGGCTTCACAAGCGTCAGCGCGTGACCAAAATGAATTATACTCACCATAGTTTATAAACTAAAATTATGTTCCTTACTTGAAAGGGGTCATTTGGTTTCTCAGATCGTCCTACAAGCACCTCAACCAGTGCAGAGTTGTGTGCTCCTATGTGCACTGTACATATCTGCAAAACAAATGTACACCATTACAGTGCATAGACCTCAAACACGAAATCAATATAGACTGTAGAAACTTATCATGCCACTACAAGTAAACATATGTATATGTACATATTTCATTTAGATATATATTAGTGACAATACCTGCACAGCCTTAGCGAGTTGTAGCACAACAGAGCACGATGGCTCTCCCTTGTTGCACAGCCACTTTTTCTTGCTCACATTTGATGCGAGAAGGTTGCTTGCTTGATTTTCCTATGTATATTAATATTTGTAAACACTTTGTATACTTTTTGTTCACATGAATGGTAAACAGACGGAAAACATAGTTAGCAGAGAGCTAGAAAGAATCTTTGTGGCCTATGCCCTATATGTAAATAACTAGCAATTATCACAGAATTTATAAAAATAGGTGACACCTAGTGTTTTTGTTTACAAACCACATAACCTATAACTTACAGGGTCTTCACTACTGAAGCTCACAATATAATCGAATTTTACTCGGGGCATGTTTGTTTAATAAGGTAGTAATTAATATTACTCCATTCCTCACAAATAAAAGTTATAGAATTTAGTACTTAAACTAATAAACTATTAGCTACATATCACTAATTTGTGCAAATCAAATTGGTGCAAATGTCTTCACAGACTAGGTAGAGATAGAGATACTTCGATGGCTCCACCTGTGCACAGAATACTATTACTCTGTGGATGGTTCAAAACTATAATAGTATTCTGTGCTTAAAACACTAGGACGATGAATCAGAATGGACGGCGCGATGCGGCGTTTTTTTTTTTTGTTTTGGTATGGCTCTACACTTTTGTGTATTTAGCCAGTGTCAAGTAATTGATAATTTTTCGAGTTAAGTAATATATAATATATAAATAATAATATGTAGGTCAAGTCAAGTCAAGTCACAATCCAAGTCATCAAGTCAAATCATAGTCTAGTCTAGTCAAGTCATACTCCTAGTAAAGTGGTGGCCACTTTACCAGAAGCTTCTATGGAATTTTGGAAACAACACAAAAAGATACGTTTCACCATCACTATACCACTTTCCCACACTCATGCCTGTAATCCAGCACTTAACGAATAAAATGCCACCAATTTTATACACTAACACTGAAAATAACACAAGTTTTGGAAAATAATACAATGCGGTGACACGATCTTTTTCGTTTTCCCGCCAAAACTCTGCGATGCGGCGTTGCAACTCCGCATCCGTCATGTATACATATAGTATCGTATCTCTGTCTAATACACGAACCGTCGAGATGCGTGCATAGAGTATGCGAGAGAGCGATTGTAGTGTAGCGCCTGCGTCGCAACAGTTACCGCTTACCGATACTTACCTTCTGCACATACCATACCTCAAACCAATTACCAGATTACCAGGATACCAAAAGAACCACATTTACCTCAATACCATTACCAGGATTACCAGGATAACCAGAAGAAACAAGACACACTCAATTCAACATTTATTGAAGCCTGAATCCGATTGTTTATCTGTCACATGAAACAATGAACACTATCGCCAGAGAAACTAAGATGTCGCCCTGAAAAGGGCGGTTTCAATTGGGATAAATATTCGCTCTGAAAAGAGCGAATATTAATCGTATCACCAGCACCTCATCACAGTTCCGAACACCATCAATCAGCACCAGTACAGAGCACCGATAACGTTACGCAGAGACGACCGCACAGTTCGTTGCCCCCGGCGTTATGAAAGAGAGAGCTCGATGCCACCTATATTTAAGGGAAATAGCGCGCCATGCTCACCTGTCCTAGGAGGGAAAAGGACAGCATAATCGCCGGGAATTTAATAACACACGCATTGTAAACAGAAGAACGTTATTTCATTGGTCAATTAATCACGTGAAACAATTGGTGTAATTTTATAATGTTATTTTCTTATTGGACAATCCTAGGTTAAGCTTTGTATAAATATAGGCATTTTTCTTTAATAAATATATTCCGCTACGCTAGTTCTACTGAAACACTTCAAATTGAGTTTTACTAACGTCCTCGTTATATCTACCTACAACAACGCCAAACTGGTATCAACGTTAAACCTGAAAACCTTAACGGTGACCACACCATTAAATAGGTGACCATCGCCGTTAAACTGGTGACCCTCTCTCCAGCCTTACTACAAGGAAGAAAGAACACGTGAAGATGCAAGATTCCTCGACTACGGACACCTCTGCCTCTACTTCTACCAAGAGCTCGCAGCAAGAACTCGCCGGTATCGCATTGTCTATGCGCATACCACCATTCTGGCGCGACAAGCCGCGCTTATGGTTTATCAGCTTTGAAGCCGCTACCAGCGACCAGAAGAGAAGCCAGGCCCAGTTGGCGCAAATGGTTATCCCCATCCTATCAGAGCCGGAGTGCCCCAGGGCTCCGCGCTTTCCCCCTTGCTTTTCTCGCTGTACACCAGCGATATCCCGCGGTCATTTCATCCCAGTGTGCAGCTCGCACTCTTTGCGGATGACACCGCTATCTACTGCTCCGGATGGCAGAGAGTTCACATGCGTGGTCGCCTCCAACGAGCCCTCACCGAGATCGGTGCTTGGTTCAGGAAATGGCGGATCACGGTTAACCCAGATAAAAGTGCAGCGATGTACTTTTCTGACTACAAGCGTGGTCCGCCAGCGAAACCACTGTCCTTGTTCGACAAGCCCATTCCCTGGGCTTCGTCTACCAAATACCTGGGGGTTACCCTTGACACCAAACTCAACTTCAAGGACCATATTAAGCGAGTGCGCGATAGGGCTGCCTTTGTCTTAGGCCGCCTCCACCCTCTCATCTGCAAGCGTAGTAAGCTGTCCCTTAGAAATAAGGTGACGCTTTACAAAACTTGCGTTCGCCCCATTATGACCTACGCATCTGTCGCGTTTGCTCATACTCCCTCAGTACATCTGGATCGACTTCAGGTGATCCAGAACCGCTTTGTCCGCAAGGTGGTCGGGGCTCGCTGGTACCAGCGAAACTCCGACCTCCACTGCGATCTCGAACTCCCATCCATCCGTCAATTTATGAAGGATGCATCCCGCCGCTATTTTGATGCGGCACCTCATCACCCCAACCCTCTCGTAGTCAGAGCTTCAAACTACTGTACAGACACGACAGACTCGCCACCCCGTCGTCGCCGCCCGAGACACGTCTTGAGCGACCCGGATGATCCTATAGCAGCCGTAGTATCGGCTGCGCTAGGATCACCGGACCAGTCTAGCCCTTCTGGCTCAGGTACCGCTTTCGGCACCGGTATAGGATACCAGCGTAACACAATCAGACACCGACCCCGCCGGCGAGGTCGACGTACCCCCCGTAGGTTAGCTAGAACGGTCGCGACTTTCAATAGGGTCCACTCTTCCAGTGGACGTAGCCTTCTCGATCCTCTTATCCCGGCAACGGCCCAAGCCGAGGCTCGCACCCCAGGGGTGCCCTTGAGCTAGTTGCCTCCCACTTTTGACGGCTGGGCGCCCTAAGCGCCCGCCCTCCCGCCCGGTGACGCTGTAAAGGTCGATAGAGACCAACAGCATTAGCTCGTTCAAAAAAAAAAAAAAAAAAAAAAAAAAAAAAAAAAAAAAAAAAAAAAAATTAATAAATATATTCCGCTACGCTAGTTCTACTGAAACACTTCAAATTGAGTTTTACTAACGTCCTCGTTATATCTACCTACAACAACGCCAAACTGGTATCAACGTTAAACCTGAAAACCTTAACGGTGACCACACCATTAAATAGGTGACCATCGCCGTTAAACTGGTGACCCTCTCTCCAGCCTTACTACAAGGAAGAAAGAACACGTGAAGATGCAAGATTCCTCGACTACGGACACCTCTGCCTCTACTTCTACCAAGAGCTCGCAGCAAGAACTCGCCGGTATCGCATTGTCTATGCGCATACCACCATTCTGGCGCGACAAGCCGCGCTTATGGTTTATCAGCTTTGAAGCCGCTACCAGCGACCAGAAGAGAAGCCAGGCCCAGTTGGCGCAAATGGTTATCGCACAACTAGACAAAACGGACGTCGAACAAGTCAGCGATCTATTATACAACCCGCCAGAGACGGACATGTATAAAATACTCAAAGAGCGTCTCATCACCGTATATGAAGAATCTGACAACCGCCAGTTCCAGAAGCTACTCTCCGACATGGAACTTGGAGACCAGAAGCCGTCACAGCTGCTCAGACGTATGCGCAGTTTGGCACGTGATAAAGTACCGGATACAACTCTACGCCTGATGTGGACGAACCACTTACCGTCTCACATCCGCTCCGTTCTTGCCGTCAGCGAATCGTTTAAAACGCAAACCGCATTGGACGAATTAGCACTTCTGGCTGACAAGATGCTGGAGAACAGCAGCTCTGAAATCTCTGCTGTTGCAACAATACCTCGTCCTCAACAGCCACATCATTCTGAGACACAATTTCTCACTGAAGAAATAAGGCGTTTGTCGCTTGAAATCGCCGCTCTCAAGACATCGCATCAATACGAACAACCACAATACCAGCGTCAACCGTATCAACAACAGCGACCATTCTTTAGAAGAAACCATTCGTTACGTCGAAACACAGATAACAACGATCGCTCACGAAGTCTAACGCCGTCGCCGTACTGCTATTATCACCGACGATTTGGATCCGAAGCAATTCACTGCACGACGCCTTGTTCATACAAAAATGAAAACATGAATAAGAAGACGGAAAACTGAAAATTACGCTGGCCGCGGCGGAGTCTGGCGTAAAAGAACATTCATACCGCCTATTTGTCACCGACAAGAAATCGAAGTTAACTTTTCTCATCGATACAGGCGCCAACATATCTGTCATACCAAAGAAAAAAGGCGACTCGCCGAAACCACTTAACTTTCAACTCTACGCTGCTAATAATACTATCATCCCGACCTACGGTGAAAAAACATTGGAGCTAGATTTGAACCTCCGTCGACCTTTCAAGTGGAAGTTTATCGTTGCGGAAGTCAGCAAACCTATAATCGGGGCCGACTTTCTCAAACATCACCAACTGATAGTCGATATCAAGAATAGAAGACTAATCGACGGAATCACGAAATTAACGTCAACTTCATTCGTGCAAGCCACAAACATACCTACAATCCGCAGTATTGACGTCGACAATTCATATCATGATATCCTAGCGGAATTTCCCGGAATAACTCGACTAACTGCGATGCAATTGAACCCGAAACATAACGTTGAACATTTTATCGAGACAACCGGACAACCACTACACTGCCGCGCTCGACCAATAGCGCCACACCGATACGAACTCGTAAAAAAGGAGTTTGAAAATATGATTGAACAGGGTCTCTGCCGTCCAAGCAAAAGTCCCTGGTCATCTCCACTACACGTCGTACCAAAGAAAAACGGAGATCTACGAGTATGTGGCGACTACAGACGACTTAACGCTGTCACGATACCTGACCGCTATCCAATACCTAGAATCAAAGATTTTACATTCCAATTATCAGACAAGACTATCTACTCTACAATCGATCTCAACCGAGCTTACCAACAACTGAAGATCCGAGAAGAAGATATAGAAAAAACTGCAATCATAACACCGATGGGTTTATTCGAATTTCCGCGAATGTGCCCAGGACTTATGAACGCAGGACAAACATTCCAACGATTTATTCACGATGTACTGCGTGGTCTCGATTACGCCTACGCATTTATTGATGATATTTTGATCGCAAGCCCGTGCGAAACTTCACACAGAAAACATCTTCGTGAAGTACTAAGAAGACTAGAAGAAAATGGCATCACTATTAACCCTGCCAAATGCGTGTTCGGCCAACCGGAAGTCAAGTTTCTCGGCTATACCGTTAGTAAAGACGGAATCAAGCCGCCTGTTGAAAAAGTCGCTGCAATTCAAAATTTTCCGAAACCGACAACAATCGAAGAATTAAGACGTTTTCTCGGAATGATCAATTTCTACCGTGACCACCTACCTAAAGCAGCCGAAATGCAAGCACCACTTCATGCATTTCTTCATAACACGAAAAAAAAGGATAAAACATTAATTCAATGGAATGACGAAGCACTTGAAGCATTTGAAGCTTGTAAAGTTGCGATTCAAAATGCAGCTTTACTCGCTCATCCTGTACATGATGCTGCCCTCGCAGTATTCACTGACGCATCAGACCAATGTGCTGGAGCCGTCCTACAACAATTCATCGATGGAAAATGGCAACCACTTGGCTATTTTTCAAAGAAGTTTTCCGACACTCAACGCAACTACAGTACTTTCGACAGAGAGCTACTCGCAATCTACATGGCAATAAAGTACTTCCGGAAAACATTTGAAGGACGCCACCTCATTGTATTCACTGGACACAAGCCACTGACCTATGTGCTGCAAAAGCCACCGTCAGCGACTGAAACACCTCGACGTGCAAGACAACTTATCTTCATAAGCGAATTCACAACAGATATTCGTCACATCTCTGGGGATCAAAATCAAGTCGCCGATGCCCTCAGCCGAACAAACGTAGACAGTATCACATGCCCAACGTCACTCAACTATCAAAAAATTGCGGAAGCGCAAGAAAGAGACAGCAATATCATCCAGCAACTCGCACAACAAAGTAACTTAACAATAAAAAAGGTTACTATGCCCGACGCACATACTTCAATCTACTGCGAAACATCGACGTCACACATGCGACCCTACCTACCTGAAGAATTCCGACGACTCGCATTCGACGCTGTACATAACATAAGCCACCCAGGTGTACGCACAACACGCAAGCTTATGACTCAAAAGTATTTCTGGCCTTCAATGAATACCGATGTTGGAAAATGGGCAAAACATTGCATACGCTGTCAACAATGCAAAGTTCAACGACATACTATGAGTAGCGTATCAACTTTTCCACCTACTTCGGAACGATTCAGCCACCTACACCTAGATTTGGTTGGACCTCTCAGTACCACTCCTCAAGGTTATCGCTATCTGGTAACCATGATCGACCGAGTAACGAGATGGCCTGAAGCAATACCTACTGACGACATATCCGCTGAAGCCGTCGCAAAGATAGTCTATGAACATTGGATTACTCGCTTCGGTATATGCAAATTCCTAACAACTGACCAAGGCAGAACTTTCGAAAGTAAACTATTTGCCAAACTCACCAATGCTATGGGAATCAAGCGCATTCATACGACACCGTATCACCCTCAATCGAACGGCATGATTGAAAGATGGCACCGATCGCTCAAGACAGCATTGAAAACTCGTCTATCGGAACATAAAACGTGGATCGACGAGCTACCAACCGTCTTAATGGGCCTACGTGCAGCTGTGCGCACCGATAATGGCGTAAGTGCCGCCGAACTTACCTACGGGCAAAGTTTACGTCTCCCAGGAGATTTTTTCAACGCTCCACTTGAGTCGAACAGTGACTCCGGTTATGATTACGTAAACAAGCTGCGTGAGACCATAAACACTTTGAAGCCCACCCAAACATCAAGCCACGGAAACAAACGACCCTTGTTCGTGCATCAAGATCTTCAAAAGTGTGAATATGTTTTTCTTCGAAATGACGCAGTAAAGAAGCCACTTCAACCTCCCTACGATGGTCCCTACAAAGTACTACAGCGAAACGATAAGACTTTTGTACTACAGCTACCAGAACGACGGTCATCTACTATTTCTATCGACCGACTCAAGCCTGCCTATATCATAAACGAAGACGAAGATAATTCATTCAACTTACCATCATCAGTACCGGACAAGCAAATTACCTTATCACCACCTGTTACCTCGTCATCAGACTACAGTATTACCTCACCGAATCAACAAGATGTTTTACCAAAGCCAATACTGAAGACACGACGGGGGCGCACCGTGAAACTGCCGGTACGCTTTCGCTAGGGGGTGAATCATGTAGCGCCTGCGTCGCAACAGTTACCGCTTACCGATACTTACCTTCTGCACATACCATACCTCAAACCAATTACCAGATTACCAGGATACCAAAAGAACCACATTTACCTCAATACCATTACCAGGATTACCAGGATAACCAGAAGAAACAAGACACACTCAATTCAACATTTATTGAAGCCTGAATCCGATTGTTTATCTGTCACATGAAACAATGAACACTATCGCCAGAGAAACTAAGATGTCGCCCTGAAAAGGGCGGTTTCAATTGGGATAAATATTCGCTCTGAAAAGAGCGAATATTAATCGTATCACTAGCACCTCATCACAGTTCCGAACACCATCAATCAGCACCAGTACAGAGCACCGATAACGTTACG
Organism: Ennomos fuscantarius; assembly: GCA_905220475.3. NCBI lineage: Eukaryota > Metazoa > Arthropoda > Insecta > Lepidoptera > Geometridae > Ennomos > Ennomos fuscantarius. The sequence goes on along the minus strand of HG992036.1, from coordinate 15,561,595 downwards.
CAGAGACGACCGCACAGTTCGTTGCCCCCGGCGTTATGAAAGAGAGAGCTCGATGCCACCTATATTTAAGGGAAATAGCGCGCCATGCTCACCTGTCCTAGGAGGGAAAAGGACAGCATAATCGCCGGGAATTTAATAACACACGCATTGTAAACAGAAGAACGTTATTTCATTGGTCAATTAATCACGTGAAACAATTGGTGTAATTTTATAATGTTATTTTCTTATTGGACAATCCTAGGTTAAGCTTTGTATAAATATAGGCATTTTTCTTTAATAAATATATTCCGCTACGCTAGTTCTACTGAAACACTTCAAATTGAGTTTTACTAACGTCCTCGTTATATCTACCTACAACAACGCCAAACTGGTATCAACGTTAAACCTGAAAACCTTAACGGTGACCACACCATTAAATAGTTTTTTTTTTTTTTTTTTTTTTTGAACGAGCTAATGCTGTTGGTCTCTATCGACCTTTACAGCGTCACCGGGCGGGAGGGCGGGCGCTTAGGGCGCCCAGCCGTCAAAAGTGGGAGGCAACTAGCTCAAGGGCACCCCTGGGGTGCGAGCCTCGGCTTGGGCCGTTGCCGGGATAAGAGGATCGAGAAGACTACGTCCACTGGAAGAGTGGACCCTATTGAAAGTCGCGACCGTTCTAGCTAACCTACCATTAAATAGGTGACCATCGCCGTTAAAGTAGGAACGGCAACCTCGCACCGCGTGTGCTGTTGTGACAGAACAGCAGGTGACAACGTAGAATCGCAAGAGCAAATAAAAGTGAAAACATAGTGATATATTGTTATTATGACTAAATATTGCGTCCTATAGAGAAACTATGTCGTGTTGCGCTGTGTTTTGTTCATCAAAAACAACAAAAGGAGAAATAAGGAATTCAGAATCATCATTTCACACGTAAGTGTTTACTGGCTAATATTAAGTTAAATATCGAAGTTTCGATGTAAATATGCATTTCACATTAAGAATATACATTTTTGGCATCATATTATTACCATGTTGTTATAATTACTTGAAGATTTAAAGCTTTAATTGATATTATTAGGATGAGTTATTTTACGCCTCTCAAATAGTGATGCACCCACACGGCGCATTAGAATTTGTCGATACTTGTAAATCTCATATACTTGCACAATATTACTTTGATTTTGGTGAGATTATAAAGTAGAAGATCTATTTCCTAAAAGTGGCCGAATGGATTTAGATCAAAGTGTAACCTATTTATTCTTCAAAAGAAACTCATAAGAATAGTAATGAATATCAAGCAAAGAGACAGTTGCAAACCATATTTTAAAAAACACAAAATTTTAACTCTTACAGGCATATACATTTTAGAAATATGTAAATTTGTACGAAATAATCCGAACCTATTTATAAAACGGGAAAACCTACCGAGAAACGTAAACCGTTCAGTTCGCCACGGAAACCGATTGGTACTACCTTCTTCCCGGCTTAAGCTGCATGCTTCTGGTACACTTGTTATGTCTATTAATATATATAACAAGCTTCCAGAAGCAATGAAAAAGGAATCAAATAATGTAATCTTTATAAAACAATTAAAGCATTTTCTAATAAATAAAAGCTATTATACTATAAATGAATATCTAAATGATAAAATTTAAGCATATTATGTAAAAATAATAATTCATTTAACTTTAGTATAAAATAAGTAATCTCTTTCTAATCTAATAATATTTAATTTTGCGTGCCCGACAGGGTCCACGATGAACTGTTATTTAAAAAAAACTACCTACACTTGTACAACATTGTGGAATGCAAATAAAAATTGAAATTGAAATTGAAATTAATCTTAGAAAAAACTACAAATCTGCTAATATAAAAATAGGCAACTAACACTATTTTCTGAAATTTCTGACATAATTATGGTTGAGGCGTAGCGTATAATAGTCTCCATAGGTTTCATTAGCTTATAAAATCGGTTATCATAAAACATTCTAAACAATAAAATTATACAGGTTGATAATATACACAGATTATACAGATTTAGTATTACAGATCTGTACCTCTAGATTAGAAATACGACTCTAAAAAACATGGTACGATACGCTATGTAAGCTGTCGCTCTTACGTTGTCGATTGTCGAGTTTACATTTTTGTTGACCCAGTGTCATAATCTGACACTACCTGGGTCAAATACAGACAAGCAGTATTGCCATGCAAATTATTGTTCAAATTTACCCACTGACCGAGCTCATATTTCCAATATGTGAGTTTTGCTAGTAAGCTGGCTTTTTTCCATAGGTAGAGGTATACACATAGGAAAAAAACACCCACTAACTTACTGACTGATGGCTAATTGACACAATTGGTTTTAGCTCTCAGAAGTCTCAAAACCATGTATGAGGTGTACAGAGATGGAACACGTAGCCCCCATTAACATTCAACACCAGAAAATAATGATCACGGTGCCCCCCCAACCCCAACGGACTCCAACGGATCTCGGAAACGACAAGTGATATGAGGGTACCGTTTTAATCAAAGTTGAAGTAAACCTTGAGAAATTTTAAGAGAAATAAAAAAAACTGGTGCTCCCAAACAAAAACAGTGGCCTCTATATTGAATTGATATTATAAATTAGAAACGGTAATTAATAAATCAGGATACTGAATATTTGCGGCGGCCTAAGTTTAAAATCATTACTGCTTTGCATGTGTAATAAAGTACTTACTTACAAAATCTTTTCGTCCTATTATTTTTTGCAAGACTGTTTGGTTAGGTTTAGTATATATCAATACATTGTGTAATAGGGGTCACTTCCCTACTCACGTACACTAATGCAGTTTTAGATACTCACACCATGTCGTAATATATAAAAAAAAAATTTAAAAAAATGAAGTTATGTTCGGTGAAAGAAACCGAACCGATTTTGAGTCGACCGGGGAAAGTGGTTCCCACCTACTAAATCACGAACAAGTTATATTAAAAAGGAAAAGTAAGGAGGATGCTCACGGATAGAGCCAACGGCTTCACACCGGACCTTTGGTTTCAAGGACCGTCCTGGTGGTGCACTCACCGTGCCGCCTGCCCTACCTAACTCGGTCAGCTAGTTTGCTTGGGACTGTCAATTGGTGGAGAAAGTGAAACTAAAGTGAATTTAGTACAACTCAATATTTACTCAAAAAAACACACAAGTAGAAATATCTTATGCAAAACAAAAGTCTACAAAAATAGTAATAACACTAGGCCGCAGTTAAAGTCTGTAAACCTAATATGATAACGCTAATCCCGGGACGCTCACTGACGACTAACGGGGAGAAATTAAAAAAAACGCACGGGGGGCGCAAAGTTCACATCGGAAATTAAGAAAATGACACGCTCACTCAATCACGGCGGAGGTGTCGTTTCGTGGGAGCCAGCCGTCGCTGGACTACCACCGCGAAACAAAAAATAAATCTTCAACACGAAGGAAAATATGTGGCCATCTTGGTTAGGCCACCAGTCGACGTCGTCACGGGCGGATATGGGCGATCCGTCCTGTCGCTCCCCACACCCGGGGCTCTTGACGCGACTTCGTAAAAAATGAGCCAGCAGCTACTCCTGCGCCATGCCGACCGTAGGAACGGCGGCCTCAAAGAAAACCCTCAGCGCACATCCATGTGGGTGCGGTTTTTTTAAAAGGTGCGCAGGAGCGGCGAACGCGTGCACTCCGTGGGCGCGCGCCTCGCTGACTGTCGTGGCGATTGGTTCGCGGCACGATTCTGCTGGGCGCGGTCCGCGCTTATCGCGTCTTCTCGCCTCCACGTAATATGGCTATCTCTTTCATATATACAATCAATAACCTATATTTATTAACTATTTTAATCTTATTTAATTACAAGTACATTACAAAACTAAGAGGATTTTTCTGATCATTTATATACAAATACGTCCAAGAATGGTTCAGTAATTGTTGTGATATTTGGTTGGAAAAAACCGACAAGAAGCTAATGATAACAAGTATGTACTTTTGGTAAATTACAAGTCCCACAGACTACTACGAGTATGAAATGTGATTACTGAATCGTTATTAAGCTGTTTCTGATAAATGTTTGTCAGTAGGACCCGTACTTTAAACAAACGAAAACATGACTGTCAGGTTCCTTGTCCAAAATAGTTGCATCAAAATCTTATAGAAATACTTTAAATCATTTTGTAATTCATCAGCCTTGGGAAACCTTAAGGTACCTAGTAAGTATTTATTCTACTATCCAAATGATAGGGCTAATGGTAAAGCTATAATTAAGAATAATTGTTTTTCATATCACAAAGTGCCTGGCCTTCTTAATGCGGGAGCAGAGTAGTACAAAAACGTTGCTATTGCAAAAGTGTCAGGAGAAACTGACTATAATTAATAGAAAAAGTAGCTACACGCTACAACCAACAGAAAATGGACACGCATTTTTTGAATACACTCGGTCCATTGATTCATCGTCCTAGTTAAAACATATTATGTGTCCTTAGCCTGCGGCGTGGCTTGCCATGCAAGTTGCTGCTTTCCACAGACTATGGAGAGTTACGAAGTATCTCACGATTTTAGCGATACTTCTGCCAATGTCAAATGAGAATAAATTTGTACAACGCCACAGCTAAAAGTTTTATTTTAAACTATTGTGTTGAGTTTAGCATAATTACGTTTTGTTCCATGATCTTGGTCTACCCGTACCGTTTACATGCAACATGCATTACATGCAGCACTACTTTTTGGTTCTGACTGAATTATCCACTTTTTGCACCGAATGAAAGTAAAATGATTTACCTATAACTATGATTTCAGTAGGCTAGCTACAACTAATTACTAAATTGTTTTACTTGTATACTGGTTCGTGCAATTCGTTTTAATATTTTTGTTTGTTGTATTTTAATTTTAAGTATGTGTTTTAATGACTACTACTTCTGTTTTTTTGCATTACTATTTACACAAATATATGTTTATATATTTTTATCATTTAGAACATCGATGTATGTCTGTTCCGTGGCTTCACCGAACGGTCCCAACCAAACGGAAGACCAGCGCCGGTTCGTAAGAACTAGCACCATGCTGAGTTGGGGCCGGTTTGTGACAGAACTATGAACTCGACGTTCTTTGGCAATTTTCATGTTTTTTCTATGTTTTTGTTCTGTTACAAAATAAATTTTAATTTTAACCGACTTTAATGAGTTTAGGATTTTAGAGTTCATAGATCCCATTCATGGCTATCCCAGCAATGAGGATTTGTGGAGTTTAACTTATTTAAACATTTCTGGTCTCTATCAACCTTCACAGCGGAATCGGTCAGGAGTGCGGGCTTATAAGACCCTAGACGTCAAAGTAGGTCGTAACCTATTAGCTCAAGAGCACCCAAGAGGCGAGCCTCGGCTTGGGCTGTTGCCGGGCCGGAGTCATCAGTAGAAAACTGATGCTCGTTTGTACAAAAGCTTGTCAGCTCTTTAATTCGCACTTATCTCTCTAGGACGTACCCAAATGCGTTGGAGTAGATTCGTTACAGAGGGGTAAGTGCGACCTTAGGAAGTGTCACACTTTAGTGCTGACGGTCATAAGTATTTATTATTATTTTTGATCGACATTATTACGACAATGCGCCCCCAGTAAGCATATAAGATAAACATTTAGACACGGAATAAAACATAATTTTATTTAATTATCTTACTGATATTAAGCACCTGGTTATTATGTGCCACGTTTAAACTTTAATACAAAATTTACCTTTACTTGAAAATAGAGCTAAGTATAATGCGTCTACTTTTAAGTAACCCATTTAACACAATAATTACCTATACTTTAACTAAACGTAATTATCTGAATATCTACCTATTGACGTCGACCAGTCAGGTACAGTGTGTGTAAGTATGTTTGTTGTGTTTTACAAGTTTTTGACTATATTTCTAAAATCTTATTCCATAAAAACAAAATAGCCCATACGTACGACGTCGTAATATGAAAACCGTTTTTATAATAATATATGTATATCATATATTTATTTTAATTTAACTAGGATTGATGAACACTGCTTCAATCAGTGACCGCGCCCAAATAGGTACCTAATTGAAACATTTTTGTTCCATTGTATATGTCCACGGACCAGATATTGATTTGATTTTGAAATTCCTTTATTGACATAAAATTACATTTTATTTTGTAGGATTTAGCGTTACTGTCTAAGTTACAAACTTATTCTAAGAATATAAATTGTTGCTGAATTGCTGAAGGCGCCTCTTAAAACTAATAACACTTAACAAAGTTTATAAATATACAGTTCTATTTAAATCATAAATTATACCTACAAAAATACCTACAATATTCCTATTAGAAGATTTAGTTATGTTATTAGCTGAATGTTAATATGCTATGTTATAATCATGCCAAAAACGCACGAAGTAGCAAAGTAATGCGTAATGTTAATATCTTATTTTTTTTTCATCTACCCTAAAATGTATGATTTATGGACCACAGAAGACCTTTGGAAACGCGATGAGCTCCCGGCCCCCACGGACCCACGGTCTCTAGCAAGACCAAATTGGCTAAAATATGTAACCACTACCGAGATTACTACGTTTTAGCTGCTCAGCCGAATTAGCCGCGGCGCCGGCCCTAACGTGTGTCTCGGGAAGTTTTCACCCCGTCGTCGCCGCCCGAGACACGTCTTGAGCGACCCGGATGATCCTATAGCAGCCGTAGTATCGGCTGCGCTAGGATCACCGGACCAGTCTAGCCCTTCTGGCTCAGGTACCGCTTTCGGCACCGGTATAGGATACCAGCGTAACACAATCAGACACCGACCCCGCCGGCGAGGTCGACGTACCCCCCGTAGGTTAGCTAGAACGGTCGCGACTTTCAATAGGGTCCACTCTTCCAGTGGACGTAGTCTTCTCGATCCTCTTATCCCGGCAACGGCCCAAGCCGAGGCTCGCACCCCAGGGGTGCCCTTGAGCTAGTTGCCTCCCACTTTTGACGGCTGGGCGCGCTAAGCGCCCGCCCTCCCGCCCGGTGACGCTGTAAAGGTCGATAGAGACCAACAGCATTAGCTCGTTCAAAAAAAAAAAAAAAGTGTCTCGGGAAGATGTGACGGCGCCATAGTGTCGATTCAAGTAGCGTCTCACACTAAGGGTTGATTATTGTTATTCTTTGGTTCCTAATAAGTATAGGAGATACTTCTCTTACACTCATTTTGTTATTCAACCAGGTTTATCTTCTGTATTTATGGAGAACGAGAGTCCTATTCACCTCCTTAATAAATCAGTGGAAATATTTATGTATCTAAACCTACCCCGGAATAAATAATAATACTACTCTACTCGGTTAGGTATAATAGCTAACATAATGTAACATTTGCGATCTTAGTGATCTGTATAATAATAATAAAGACTACAAACAAACCAATTCCAGATATTCTTGATACAACATTCGGAAAGTGTTTATTATCGATGGAAAATCGTTATTTATATTATAGGTATTCTACCAGCTCGAAAACACTTGAAAGTAGTGATGGCTTCTGGATGCAGTTTGTTTCTGGCTCCGTGGCGGGCGCGTTGGTTAGTCATTAAATACCTGAGGTCCCGATTACTGAATACATTACTGCGGCTGGAACGGCCGGAAGGTTTCCAATACTTAAACCAATACCAATACCAATCTAGAAGAAATCAGGAAACCATCTTAGTCAGCTTTTTATAATCTTGTGCTTGTGGATCTTGACAACGACCGGCTGCTCCTTCGAAGACGGCGATTTCTTGGACGGACTTTTGGTATTAGCCACCGGCCTGTAGGTGTACCCTCCGGACAGAGAAGGGCGCGCGTACAGCACCGTGGGCGCCTCCTGGTCGGCGTATGGCGCGCCAGCCTCAAGCGTGGCCGCCTGCAGCGCGTACGAGGCGAGCTGCGCCGGCGGCGGGCCAGGGCTCGGCCGCCCGCGCCGCAGGTGCTCCGCGCGCCCGTACGCGGGGCCCGCGGTCTGTGCGTACTCTACCGCATCCACGTACGGACGGGAGCTACCGAACGGACGAGTCTCGGTGTAGGGATGAGACTCCACGTAAGGCCGGACTTCACCGTACGGACGAGAATGAGCGTAAGGCCGAGACTCAGGGTAGGGACGAGATTCGACGTAAGGGTGAGACTCGGCGTATGCGTTGGACTCTGAGTATGGACGTGATTCACTGTACGGACGAGTGAAGGGAGCGTAGCGGACGGAGGACGCGTAGGGGCGCGGCTCGAGAGCATGGTGCGGCGGGGCGGAGAGCGGCGCGGGCGACAGCACGTGCAGCACGGGCACGGGCGCGTGCAGCGGCACGGCGGCGTACGCGTACGGCTCATGCTGGCGCACGAGGGGGCGTGCGACCGCGCACCACCCGCACACCGACAGCAGGAGCATCTGCGTCTGCAACACGAGGCCACATCAACACGAGGCGTTCACTGCATCTAGGTGCTGCAACTGAGAGGGTCATACAGCATAATGTACGACCCTCTCAGTTGTAGCTAATATATCTAAGGTTAAAAAGACATATAACGAAAGATGAAATGACAAGTTCAAGGCAGGACTTGGAATAAAGTAAAGTGCTAGTACTCACAATGTCTCGCATGGTGCAGTCTGAACGGCAGGTCTGACGGCGCGCGACTGCCGCTCCGCCATCGGCCTGCTTCCTTCCTCCTCGTGCAGGCAGGTGGTTGGCATCGCCACTGAACTCCAGCTTCACCCGTGGATGTTGGTTTGAGTTTAATATAGAGTAGTTATAACATAACCGTTTACCGAAAAAGCAATGTAAGTTCAAATGGTAATAATCAAGTTACGTACAATGTCTTATCGCTCATAGGACATTTGAAGTGGAAATTCTCGAAAAGCAATAGTGAATTGGAAGATCTACCTTCTTAGCTGCTTAGGACGGCAATATGCGTAAATAAACCTTGAAGATGAACGAGACGAAAGTCATGTGTAGTGCCCATGCAATGATACTCTCGAAGCTGTCGACGGATATGTCTACCAGACAGACACTTTTACACAATTAGCTAGGTCCAACAATACATCTTGGCTGGCAAGGCATCTTGGGCAGCATCGACCTATCGTTTCGTCCAAAAGATCTCTGAGCCTGAAAAAACCGATCTTTTTAATCAATGTGTGTTGCTAGTGATGACTTATGGCGCTGAGACGTGGTCTCTTTCTGTTAGCCTCGTTAGTAAGTTCACAGTCGCGCAACGAGCTATGGAGAGAGTTTGCTCGGTGTTTTCACGCAAGATAAGATTCAAAATGTGGAAATCCGCAGGAGAACTAAAGTGACTGATATAGGTCTTAGAATTAGCGAGTTGAAACGGCAATGGGCAGGCCATATCGCTCGTAGACCTGACAAACAATGGGGAAGAAAGGTTCTCGAATGGCGACAGACTGGAAGACGCAGCGTATAGGCCAGCCCTCCACTAGATGGACAGATGATATGGTCAAAAGTGCAGGGACCGATGGATGCAGGAAGCAAGCAGTCGCTGAAAGTGGCGTTCTGTGGCGTTGGACTATGTTCAGCAGAGGTCGTATTCAGGCTCATGATGATGATGCTTCCCGTTGGATGGCGGTGGCGTCTACGTAGAAGACATGTGGTTGTCGATAATAATTCATTATATTGCTTGAATTGTGTCTTCTTCGTTGTTCTTCCTATTATTTTTTTTGTTTCTCTTCTCATTCTTTCTCTTCGTATTTCATATTTAGATAGTATCTGAATAAATCAAAAATAATATTATTTTAATGAATAATTCACAATCAAAAGAGAAAGATCTTTCAATTATAAGTTTTTTTTAAATATTTTTTTTACTTCCTTTGAATTTTGTTGGAAACCATCTAAAGCCTGGTGAATGCGACGACACGGAACGTGGCTGCCACTCGTAAGTATGCTCAACCATATCTTGAATAAAAGTCTCGGCGGTTGTATCAGCTCCAAGTGATGTCTTCCAAGCGCATGTTTCGCTCAAATTCCCCCGTTGACGGCGGCACGACACTTCCTCCTTCCTCCGGCTCGCGTGCCGCGCGCACGGCGGCCGCGCTCGGCGCCGTCACTCCGCGGAATTCATCCAAAGTACATAATATCATTATTTTTCAACCAAATACCGGAACATATTCTCGTTGGCTGCAGGTGTGTCTCCAGCGGCTTAGGCTGTGCGTTGATATACAAGTCCGTCAGTCAGGACTTTGACCAGATGCTTGACAGCTCCTAAGTTTGCACTCATCCCTCTATAACGTACCTATTTGACAATTATCAATACTTTTTCAGTTTAAAAAAGTAAAAACGTTCGACCATATTGCTGTGTTTGGGAATACCCCATCCACTTTCCGATTGTCTCCTAATTAGATCTTTTCACATACGCTTTGAGTAGGTAAGTACTGTTAAAACCATACTACTCTCATCCTAAAGTTTCATATTATTGCACTGTTCGGGATATTGTCAGTTTGCATTAGGTCTTTACCTATGAAATTGCCGTTTTGTTTGAAAAAAGTTAAAGTATTTTTTTTTTTCGAACTTATTTATTTCTTTTATTCAAAGTAATCACCCCTGCAATCAATGCATCTTTGCCAACGCTGTGGCAGTTTATGGATGCCTTTCTTGAAAAAATCAGCAGGACGGGAGACAACAAACTCTTCAAAGGCGTTTTGTACTGCCTCTCGGGAATTGAATTTTTTTCCCGCTAAAAAGTTGTTCAAATTTTGGTATAAGTAATAGTCGGTAGGCGCAAGATTTGGTGAGTATGGCGGATGAGGGAGAGCTTGCAAACCCAACTCATGCAGCTTAGAGACGGTCTGTTGTGCAGTATGGGGTCGCGCGTTGTCGTGAAGTAGCAGTGGAGACGACCGATTGACCAAAGCTGGTTGCAGACGTGCGAGTTTCGCCATCATTGTGGTCAGTTCTTCAATGTACACATCTGCAGTAATGCTCTCACCGTTTTGTAAAAAGCTATGATGAATCACACCAGCACTAGACCACCAAACTGTGACCATCACCTTTCTAGGGGTCATTTTTCGTTTTGCACATTGCTTTGGTACCGAAACAGGATCTAACCAACTTGCTGAGCGCTTTCGATTGTCAAAAAGAATCCATTTTTCGTCGCACGTAACAATTCGGTTCAAAATCCCTTCATTTCTGTGCCTGTTAAGCAGCGCAAGGCAAGTCTCGACGCGTACGTTGCGCTGGCGATCGTTAAGTTCGTGGGGCACCCATCTATCAAGCTTTTTTATCTTGCCAATCTGTCGCAAATGGACCAATATTGTTTTGATGCTAACGTCAAAAGCTGCTGCCAGCTCAGCTGTAGATTGAGATTCATCAGCTTCCACAATCGCCTTTAATTCATCATTGTTGACCAAAGTTTCCGGACGACCACGAGGTTCATTTTTCAAGTCAAAATTCCCAGAACGGAACCGAGCAAACTAATAACGGGTTGTATGTTCGTTTGTACAGTTCTCTCCGTAAACGTCGTTGATGTTACGTGTCGTTTGTGCCGCGTTGGTGCCACGACGGAACTCATATTCCATAATTACACGAAATTTCAAGGTATCCATTATGAGGAAAAATGTTGAAATGTAATGAAAATACAACGCTAATCAATAAACTAAAGACTTATATTGTAAATAGAATGTCATATTTTTAAAACAAAATTAATTTGAATTTTGAATTCATAGCCATTCAAAACTTTTTTTTGTTTGAAAAAGTCTGTACTGCAATACGGCAATTTCATAGGTAAAGACCTATTATATCGAGAGAGAGAGAGTAAGAGCGTTTATAATGTTTGTTTCGGCAGAAAAATATGCCATTTGTTTCGTATAGGCCATGCGGGCAAAGCCGCGGGCAGAAGCTAGTTAAATATATAATAGTGAGCCTAACCTAACTAGAGATATTTTATATTTAAGTATATAAAAAATAAATATACAGGCCCTTGTGTTACGTTTTGTCTGCGTGTTGTAGACCTTGGAAACCATTTTTCAGATAACCTTGGCCTTTTACATGTAACATAAGAATTCAAAACGGCTAGCAGTGTAAGGAGTACCCACCTTACTGCATCCACGTAGTGTACATAGAGATTTCATTGTACTACTTAACTGTATGTGCCACCTCATGCAACGACGTCACAGTTGAAGTAAAATTATTGAACTCTAGTTAATTGGTGTACGTAATATAAAATCCAATTAATCTATTACTTGCTGCTTATAACCAGGAAAGAAATTAAATCGATCAATTCTGATTTACGATATGCCATTCTGTTTGTAACATCTTATGTTTAAGGAAATAAATGAATTATAGAAACCTAATAAAAAAATGCTTAGGTATACAAGTGTGCAGCAAACATCCGATCAGTATTATCGTTATTTGTCTGTTAAAATTATCTTGACATCGATCGGCTCGTAGCCTTAATACACGAAACCAACTTTAGGCGAGAGTTCTTCAGTTTAGAAAACTGGACTTGAACCAAATACAACATTATTAACTCATTATCAATGCGTATTAAATAGATTAGGTCTGCAGCCTTCGAGTTTGCAAAACTGTGGTTGATCTAATAATATGATACCTGTTTGTGGAGATGTGGACACACCAGAGTGACCAGAGTGTGTCGTAACCGTGCCTCCGCGAGCTCGCGGCGGTCCACTTACTGAGAGTGATGGCTTCGTTTTTATCGTAAACATTATAATTGCGGTAAGCAGAGACTTGAAATCAATCTGTGTAAGTCATGGCAATATGTAACTGGTTATACAATATTAAATAAAAGAGACATGTATATGTAACCAACATATAATTAAAATACTATTTATGTTTTTGGTTTGTAGCGACGGTCATTTGCGGGCATTCACCACAGCGCATGCGCGGCGGGGAGGGCGGGCAGCGCGTGTACGGCGGGGAGGGCGGGCAGCGCGTGTACGGCGGGCAGGGCATGCACTGCGGGCAGCGCGTGAGCTGCGGGCACTGCCACCGCAGGGATTTGCACCACCTTCTTTATCGAAACAACGTGCTGCTGGAAAAAATTACTAATAAGCTGTTGGTTGTCCAAATAATAAAAAAAAATCTTTCGTCCATAAATTAAAGGTATATTAATTTTTTTGACGTTATAAAATAAATTGGGCAATCTGGGTCGTTCTGAGCTGCTCACCTTAGGCACTTCGACGACTTTCTTAACTGTGACGACGGGAGCGGCAACGACGGGCGCGGAGAGCAGTGGGGAGCCGTACCCAAGTGCACCATATCCGAGGCCACCGTAGCCGAGTCCACCGTAGCCGAGGCTGCCGTAGCCGAGGCTGCCGTATGGGAGTCCACCGTAGGCGAGCCCACCGTAGCCGAGGCTGTCGTAGCCCAGTCCGCCGTAGCCGAGGCCGTAGCCGCCCAGTCCGTAGGGGCCGACGAGGGCGGAGGGCAGGCCGAGGCCGGCGCCCACGTACCCGCGCTTGTCCCGCTTGCCCTCGGGCTCCGCCAGCGCGGCGGCGGCGAGAAGGACCACACACACCTGGATCAATACAATAAACTTATTAAGAGACCTAAAAGAATACTTTTGTAAAATTATGTGGAACATTTTCCAGCTGATGATTTTCGAACATTTTTTAAGATAACATGACCATGTTATACATCCTTAGTCCCCAACAACTCCAACAGCGGGTCGCAATATGAACGGACGCTCTGCATATACAGTTGCATACATCATGCAATATCTTGTTCGTATGTCAGGTAAGTTCATTATGAGCTCTACACAACAAATACACTTACGAAAGTTTTCATAATGTTGCGGTGTTCGTTGATGGCGAGCTCTGCTCGGCGGCACTGATGCGGTTGTCAAAATGTTGTTGTATTTTATAGTATGGAGCAGAGGACGAGGTCGCAGGATTTTGCAAAAATTGGCTCTCGTGTGTCTCGCGGGTGTCGCCGTTACGACAGATGCGCTATGTGACAGTCTTTATGCGAGATCCGATGCTAATGTGACATTATGCTATTTCGCATAAAATATATGAATAATTCAGTGCGCTCTGGTCCGATATCTCGAGTGGCGGTTGTAGGCGGCTACGGGCCGACGCTGTATCCTAACCTATAAAGTACTTTCAGTGTTGGTAGGCGTCTGTAGCTCCCATAGCATGCCGCGGCGCGGAAAAGCCAAGCATAATGTGACACACGTATATTTGTAATACTGATCATCCATGAAGTGCAACCTATATACCCACACCACGTCGGTACATACTAATATCTAGTCTGTGGTATATGTAGGCATGCTGCATTGACACGTGATAGAGCAGCAGCTGGATTACACACACTTATCTCCTTAGCCAATAAGAGACGTTGCTTTAACAGTCATTTAAAACAAAGCAATAAAAGAAAGTTCTAAAATAATATTATATGCCGATGACATGAAGATCCTCTGTCCGGTTAACTCACTTGAAAGTGCGCAGTATCTTCAGGATGATCTGGCTAGATTTGAAAACTACTGCTTAGTCAACAAATTAGATCTAAATGTATCGAAATGTTTTGTTTGTTCCTACACCCGTAAATCAGATCCAACAATTTTTACGTACAAGCTTAAATATTTGGATGTTACTAGGGTAAATTCAATTTGCGATCTTGGAATAAGTTTTGACGGTAAATTACTTTTTGACGATCATATTGATAACATTATTAGAAGAGCCTCCAAAGCACTTGGTTTCATACTGCGTATGTCATCAGATTTTACTTTTTTTTTTTTTTTTTTTTTTTACTTCAGACTTGTCTAGCATTTGACCACGCTCTCACCTGATGGGAAGTGACGATGCGATCGAAGGTGTAGCATGCTAGCCAAGTAAATACCTATTCACTCTTCTCTTGAACACGCCCGGGTCATTTTTCGCCGGAAACACAGACGCTGGCAGGGCATTCCATTCCTTAGCCGTTCTAATTAAGAACGTTGAGTCAAATCGCTTGGTACGAATGGGTGGTATTTCGACCACAAAAGGATGGCGCTTAGCCGAGCGTCTAGTAGTCCGGTAGTGGAATGGTGATGGGAGAATTAGATCATGCAGTTCTTGAGCGCATTCACCGTGGTGTAATCTGTAAAAAACCGACAGACTTGCCACCTTACGTCGATGTGCAAGGCTCTGGAGCCTTTCACCAACCAAAGTGTCGTCGTCAATGAGCCTTTTGGCACGCCGTTCAATCGAGTCCAGAGCCTCAAGCTGGTACTTGGCAGACCCGTCCCACAGGTGGCAGCAGTACTCCATACACGATCGGACTTGTGCTTGATACAGATTTAGAAGCTGTCCAGGTGTGAAGTACCGCCTTACCTTGGACAATATGCCGAGTTTTTTTGAAGCTACTTTGGCTTTGGACTCGATGTAGGATCCAAAGTTTAGGTTTGACGTGAGATCAACACCCAAAAGCTCAAGATGGTTTCCTAAACTTACAGATACACCACGGAATGAAGGAGCCAGATGGAGTGGGCTCTTTTTAGCAGTGAATAAACACGCCTGTGTTTTTGCAGCATTGAACCTAACCAAGTTAGCATCGCCCCAATCGGACACGGCTTTCAAAGCCAGGTTCATGCGCTCAACCATAGCCTCTCTCTCAATCCGGACGTCGTCACCACTGGCTCGGGCACTGGATGTGTATCTTTCAACAACAGTACTATCATCTGCATACCCAAAGGTACCGGGCTTTAGCAGATCATTGATGTGGAGTAAGAATAGTGTTGCTGAAAGAACTGACCCCTGAGGTACACCAGCATTAATAGCTAATTGATCGGAAGAGCAGCCATCAAGAACTACTCTAAGCGATCGTTCCCTCAAAAAGTCTGATATCCAAGTGCACAAACCAGCAGGTAGTCCGTAAGATGGAAGCTTATTCAGAAGACCGTCGTGCCAGACCCGATCAAATGCCTTAGAGACGTCTAGAGATACAGCAAGTGCCTCTCCATGCATCTCTAAGGCTTCGCTCAATATGTGAGTGGCATACGCGAGAAGATCCCCAGTGGACCGGTTTCGGCGAAATCCGTATTGCCGGTCACTGAGGAGATCATTGTCTTCAAGGTATGCCAAGAGCTTGTTGTTAATTATACGCTCCATACTCTTACAGAGAATGGAGGTAATTGAGATGGGTCGATAGTTGGCAGGATCAGCACGACTGCCCTTCTTAGGTACAGGTTGTACGTTGGCAAGCTTCCAACTCATAGGGACTATTCCGGTGTCTAGAGAGAGGCGAAATAGGCGTGTTAGAATGGGAGACAACTCGGGTGCACAGCTCTTAAGTACAATTGCAGGTATACCATCGGGACCACTGGCTTTGTTCACGTCTAGACTGCGTAATGTTTTTAGTACTTCCTTCTGACGTATGCGTATTTCCGGCATGAAAACACCGCATTGTGGAAGGCAGGGAGGTACCTCATTAGCAGTATCTAAACGCGAAGCTTCTGCAAAGAGAGTGGCAAACAAGTTTGCTTTTTCTTTTGCAGTGTGAGCCAGCGATCCGTCTGGTTTCAATAATGGAGGCAGTGAGGATCGACAGAAGTTCGCTTCAACCGATTTGGCTAGGGACCAAAAAGCCTTACTACCCGCTGGGTAGGAAGCAAGTTTAGTCCCTATTCGACCAATATGATTGAAACGAGCCTTCCTTAATTCCTTCTTACAGGCCTTGGCGGCAACGTTAAAGGCTTTCTTCTTAGCTCGAGTGTCCGAGGCCTTGCGTTTTCGAGCGTCAGCCCATGCCAGATATGCCGCATGCTTCTGCGCTTCAGCACGTGCACATTCGGCTCCAAACCATGGGCTGGCTTTGCTGGTCACGGGCTTATCGGAAAATGGAATAAAATATTCCATAGCCCGACATACTACCTCAGTAACCGCATTCGCGCAGACCGTCGGATCTCCAGAAGAAAAACACGTTTGCCGCCAAGGATATGAAGCGAAGAAATGTCGCATCTCGTCCCAGTCTGCTAAGTTGTATCTCCAGACACGCCGATTGCTCTTAGGGCTTGGGTCAGGCGGGGAGTATACTGAAACGGACTTGACCAGACAGTGATCGGAACTACCAATGGGTGAGGATACCGCCACAGAGTATCGGTCTGGTTCAGTCGTGAGCAGAAGGTCGAGGCAGTTAGCAGTGTGGCTATCAATATCAGGCACTCGCGTTGGCTCTTTAACAATCTGCGTTAAATTGAGCGCCAAAGCGAGCTTACGCGTCTCTCTCCCAGCGTGGTCCGTGATCCGGTGTGGGACTAACCACTCCTGGTGGTGAGCATTAAAGTCCCCCAGAACAACAAGCTGAGCCGAAGGATAGCGTTGCTGAGCCACATCTGCCGTTTCACTGAGATACTCCATTAGAAGAGTTGTCTCCCGGTCACCGCTATGTGATCTGTACACACCAGCATAGAGAATTTTCTCAATGCCGGTGTCCACAAGCACCCAAATCACCGAAAAGTGAGGATGTTCAAGGTTTCGGAGACGCAAACAGCAAATGTCATCACGGACGTAAACGCAGATACCAGCGCGTGGAAGGAAGCGGTTTTCCAAGATGAATCCTGGATAGTCCAGATATGCCGTGTCTGATGGACATCCTATTTGCGTCTCAGTCAAGAAGAGCAAGTGCGGTTTGTTGGTCTCCAGATGATGATGGACCGCTTGCAGATTTGAGTGCAGCCCACGAATATTTGTGAGGTGCACTTCAATTAAAACTATCAAAATTTTGTATTGCGCCTTCGTACGCAGTCACTTGGAATATGCGTCACAGGTATGGAATCCTTGTTATAATATGTATATATTACATAACGCGTATTGAACGAATCCGAAAACGTTTCTTACGCTATCTTCAATTTAGAATTAAGACTTATCTCCCCGAATATACTAAAAGGTGTAAAAAATTCCATTTACTACCGTTGTACGAGCGAAGGCGCATAGCTGATATTGTATACTTAATCAACATAGCAAATGCCGCGGTTGACTGTCCTGAGTTGTTGGAGAGCATTGGCTTACGGGTCCCGTATGCATCTTTAAGGAGGCCTTGCACATTGCATGTTTCCGAAGGTAGAACCAATTACAGGCAACATTCATATATCTATTAAGAACTAGCAAGTGTTTCAATGACTTGGCTGTGAGACATAATATAGATCTTTTTAATACTTCCGCTAATCAGCTGAAGAAGCTGATGGCCAATAAAATCTTAAAATAAAATAAAAAATACTAAGGAAGTGTGGAAAAGTGTAAACAAGAAAGCCATAAAAGCTATTATAAGTAATATAACAGTAGAGTATTCGACTGGATCTGGTAGTTCATTGTGTTGGTACAAACGTTAGTTAAACTTAATCAATGTTTAAAATGCCGGGTCTCAGCATTGCATGTACCATTTCACGACAGTTCATATCACAGCACATTTAATGTTAGTTTATACTTACATAGAGCTGAGACACAGCACATCACAACATACATATACAGCCTCTGTAGTATGGTGGTTGAGCAGGTCGGCTCATCACCCGGAGGCGACGGGTTCGATTCCCGCAGCAGAACAAATATTTGAGAGAAAAAAAAAGCGCGAATACTTCTGAGTCTGGGTGTTGTGGGGCCATGGTCCTCGTAGATTCTGGGTCCAAAGACACGGAATCCTAGTTAACGTGCAGGATCTATGTATGTGATCGTTGGGCGTTATTATTATTATGATTATATTATTACCTACTTTATTTATTTATTTATACTTTAGCACAAAATAATGTTATGAAGGAAGACTTATGCTATGAAGCATTATCTACTAGTCAACCTGGATGTTCAAGAAAAGAAATGGTAGCGGTGCAGTAACATTGATATTAGAATAAAATACGTCTATGTATATAATAATTAAAAAATATATATTACGTATAATATACCTACTTAATTATATAAAAAATAATGTAATATACAATACAATACAATACAAAACGCTTTATTGACACCAAAAATAAACATGTAGAAAATAGAATCACATAATAAGATAGGTACAATGGGCGGGCAATATACCTACTTACATAATTATAATGAATACAATTACTTACATATATAAAACTAAGTATACTTACTTATATAACGTCTTATGTTACTTGCAGGGGGCTGCTTGCTATCAATGTCGTGTGAGTACCGAGCCGTGGTGGGCGGAACATACAGCATAGGACTGAATGAGACTGCTCTAGGAATCGTTGCACCCAACTGGTTCATGGACACCATGACAAACACCATTCCCAAGAGAGAGGCGGAGTTTGCATTAACTAGAGCTAGGGTGTTCTCCGTTGATGAAGCTTTGAAGGTAAGGGCAATAGGTAAAAATATTTGGTTTTCATAATTTGTTTGACGTACCTTACGTACCTATATATGACATATATATACAGCAGCGCACGACGTCGGCAAGCTTGTAACGAGGTGAGAGCTGACCGTTCTGGTGATGAGGAGAACAGGCAGCGGGTGAAGGTCACGTGCCGGGGGCTCTGGTACTCCTGCCTTACCCGCGTGTCCCTAGGGTGGACGAATTATCTGACAAGTATCGTTTGCGATAGTACGACTTGTGGGGACATTAACTATATAAATGTTAATTCATTATAGTTTCCTTTTACATATAAATAAAAAATTCAAGCTTCCATTTCAGCATTTATTCAAAATTTCAATCTTCTAGATGAACGAGACGTACATTTTTATATTGTAACGTTAATAAATACTTGGTTTTATACCCCTTTAGGTACTATAAGTGCTGTATACCCAACTATATTGTAAGTCCGGAATAGATAATACTGTTTGTGACCATTTTTATTGTTTAAGATTTTGGCATGTACCTACACAGTTTTTGTACAATAATGTAAATTCTAATTCTACGTTATAAAGTCAGACGGCAGGCGGAATACGCACAAATTACAATAAAATCTAGATTTTACGAGATATCTTTGCATTTATTAAACTATTCAAGCGAGAAGCTTTCAGCATTTTGAGGCCGTGAACCGCGCGGCGACTCGACCTCCACGTGAACCGCGCGGCGACTCGACCTCCACGTGAACCGCGCAGCGACTCGACCTCCACGTGAACCGCGCGGCGACTCGACCTCCACGTGAACCGCGCGGCGACTCGACCTCCACGTGAACCGCGCGGTGACTCGACCTCCACGTGAACCGCGCGGCGACTCGACCTCCACGTGAACCGCGCGGCGACTCGACCTCCACGTGAACCGCGCGGCGACTCGACCTCCACGTGAACCGCGCGGCGACTCGACCTCCACGTGAACCGCGCGGCGACTCGACCTCCACGTGAACCGCGCGGCGACTCGACCTCCACGTGAACCGCGCGGCGACTCGACCTCCACGTGAACCGCGCGGCGACTCGACCTCCACGTGAACCGCGCGGCGACTCGACCTCCACGTGAACCGCGCGGCGACTCGACCTCCACGTGAACCGCGCGGTGACTCGACCTCCACGTGAACCGCGCGGCGACTCGACCTCCACGTGAACCGCGCGGCGACTCGACCTCCACGTGAACCGCGCGGCGACTCGATCTCCACGTGAACCGCGCGGCGACTCGATCTCCACGTGAACCGCGCGGCGACTCGATCTCCACGTGAACCGCGCGGCGACTCGACCTCCACGTGAACCGCGCGGCGACTCGACCTCCACGTGAACCGCGCGGCGACTCGACCTCCACGTGAACCGCGCGGCGACTCGACCTCCACGTGAACCGCGCGGCGACTCGACCTCCACGTGAACCGCGCGGCGACTCGACCTCCACGTGAACCGCGCGGCGACTCGACCTCCACGTGAACCGCGCGGCGACTCGACCTCCACGTGAACCGCGCGGCGACTCGATCTCCACGTGAACCGCGCGGCGACTCGATCTCCACGTGAACCGCGCGGCGACTCGATCTCCACGTGAACCGCGCGGCGACTCGATCTCCACGTGAACCGCGCGGTGACTCGACCTCTACGTGAACCGCGCGGCGACTCGACCTCCACGTGAACCGCGCGGCGACTCGATCTCCACGTGAACCGCGCGGCGACTCGATCTCCACGTGAACCGCGCGGCGACTCGATCTCCACGTGAACCGCGCGGCGACTCGATCTCCACGTGAACCGTGCGGCGACTCGATCTCCACGTGAACCGCGCGGCGACTCGATCTCCACGTGAACCGCGCGGCGACTCGACCTCCACGTGAACCGCGCGGCGACTCGACCTCCACGTGAACCGCGCGGCGACTCGACCTCCACGTGAACCGAGCCGCTTGTGACACGCCCACAGACGGACCGACGCCTGCGGCGGACACGGCGGACGTCTTCAGGCTCTTGATGAAGTTGATGAGACATTACTCTACATATAAATATTAATACATGCGTAGTGCAAAGTACACAATACTTGAATGGAATTAATATATTTGCTTATTTTATGTTAGTGAATAATGTGACGAGCTAGTCGTTCACCTGATGTTAAGCGCCACGGCCACCCATAACAGAATAGTGTCATTCGGACCAAAACATAAAGTTTCGAGCGACACACACACATCGAGCACATCAGCACAGTCTGGTAATAAGATTACTCGACTGTGAGATCAGATCATAAAGTCTCATTTGCACAGTAATTTCACTAGCTACAGTGCCCTTCAAACCGGAACACAGCAGTGCTACTGCTTGGTGGCAGAATAACTGGCAAAACGGTGGTACCTACCTAGACGAACTTTGCAGAAAAGTCCTACCACCTATTGATATAAATATTAATATACTGCAAAGTATGCAATACTTGAATGGAATTAATATATTATATTTGCTCAGTTACTGTCTTTATTTTTGTGTAAGGTAATGTGTATACATTAGTTGTATATACATGTATTGGCTACTATATGTATAAGTTACAAATATTCGTACAAGTTTTCATGTTGAGCAAAATGTTTATTAGATATATATATATATATGTATATATATACAGTGGTGGTCATATAATTAGAAACACTTCATGTGAATTACGAAAGTTTGAAGTCCATGTATTTCATTCTTGAAAAATGTATAAATTCAATTTTTAATAATCATGCAACAATATAGCTACTCAATTTAGAATACTCATAGAATACATTAAAAAAACAAAACTATCTAAACTTCATCATAAAAAGAGTTTAAAGCATACATAGCTTATTTTCTGTTACTGGCCTCTTGGACGCCTAATTAGAAACACTTTAGAAAAGCATCCACGGGACATTCCATTTTTGAAATTGAAAAAATAAAACCTTTTTCTTAGCTATTTTCTATCGTTTTGGCGACAATTGACCATCAAATTGAAAATCCGTTTACAATTTTTTGTTCAAAATGGACAAAAATAAAAGTTGTGACGCGTCAACTAAGCAAATAATTGTTAATTTGCACATCGGCCAAGAATGGACGTACAGGTAAATAGCTAATCATTTAAAATGTTCGGTAAAGAAAGTTTTCAATGCTATTGACCATTAAAAAAGACACGAAACTATTGAAAATATTCCTAGAAAGGCTCGACCGAGGAAAACTTCGCCCAGAGAAGATAAGCTAATCGTACGTATTGCTAAAAAAGACCCGTTTAAAGGCTCCAACCAGATTAAAAATGAAGTTTTTTCGCCTGATGACTCTAGAAATGTCTAGTCAAGACTAGTAAGTCGTAGATTAGTAGAATCAAAATTGTTTGGGAGGGTTTCTCGAAAGGTGCCTCTTCTTACCAAGAAACATCGAGAGAAGCGATTATTATTCGCTAAAAATTATGTCAATTGGACGGTCCGAGATTGAAAAAAAGTCTTATTCTACGATGAAACTAAAATGAACATGGCATATTCAGACGGAAAGCGCTACGTTAGACGTCCAATGAACCATACTTTTAATTATAAATACACTAAAAGCATAGTAGGGATGTTTTTCTGGATGTGGAGTTGGACCTGTACGTAAGATTGAAGGTACAATGGATCAACTGCAGTACAAAAATATCTTAGAAGAGACAATGATTCCCTACTCTGACGACAATTTGCCTGTAACATGGATCTTTCAGCATGATAATGACCCTAAACACACTGCCAACAGTGTAAAATATTTTCTTAGGGAACAGCGTATTTCCATCTTAGACTGGCCTGCAAATAGCCCTGATTTAAATCCCATAGAAAATTTGTGGCATGTCGTAAAAAATAAAGCCTCAAACAAATGTAACTCCAGTCACAACGAACTCTACGAAGCTTTTGTAGAAGCATGGAATTCAATCCCACTAGAAAAATGTATGAAATTGCTTGAATCAATGCCACGTCGTTGTAGAGCTGTGATTGATAATAAAGGATACGCAACAAAATATTAATTACAAGTTTTAGTTGCCTATACACAGTACCTATTACCTAAATTATATAATTCTAAGTAATTAAACCTATAAAATATGAATTATCTTTAATTTTTTTGTATTGTTTCTAATTAGTTGTCCATTACTGTTGGTACTTTAAAACTCATTTATTTGTTTGTATGAAATGTAATATTGAATCTGTTCTTGTTTAGTTGATATTTAGTTGTTATTTTAAATAAATGATTAGTTATTGAACATATTTTATGCTATTTGTGGATTAATTCCCAAATAAAAAGTACTAAGGTCAAATATCTTGTATAATGTTAAGTTCAGTGGGTAGTGTTTCTAATTATATGTCCATCACTGTATATATAGGCTATAGTCTCTAAGAACTTGGCTTGGAGAAGTTTAAGAATGAGAGTATGAAACGTTTTTGAAGGAAACCAAAATAAGCCTACATTCAAATATAAAGTGTAAATTGAATTCCATTATAAAATAATAAATGACATCAAAAACAAAACTTGTAAATAAATCCAAGTCTCGCGCCTCAGTTCTTCTACCGGAAAACGTAGTGGGACGCATGTAGTACCAAGTAGGGACATTATAAAGTAACCACTTTATAAAGCCCCTACTTAAGGGAACTTCTGTCTTTTAGGTATTCCATAATTAGCTAACTTAACAACATCTTATAGTGTGCATATCAATATTAAAAATCTTTTATATTTTAAATAAAATAAATTGACTTGACCATCGCACTGAATAATCTTATTTATTATAATATGTATAATATTAATATGAATTACTTTTACGTCGTGTGGTCTAAAACACACTCAGTTTTTATTTGTCATTGTCTTCATTAAAAAATCCTTAATAATTATTAATTGTATAACTTGGGCCTATAAGTTATTTCGTAAGTTTTCAGATAAGTATTCTTTTATTATGTACTTTTTAGTGTGGTGGGTGTCAGATTGCTTGCAGCAGTATCTAATATGAAAGAGAACTTCTTTATTTTTAGATTAAGTAGTTAATGACTTATATATTGACAATAAGCATGTTTTTGTGCTTTTAATGCTTTGAAAAATTATCTAAATTGAATATTTTTAGAATTCTGACTTGTAAAAGTGCTAAAACAGTATATTTATAATATATTGTGTAACTTTACTTCTCAAAATAATGCCTACTTGAAGCGAATTCCATACATTTTATGAGAAAGCTTTATTAATGAACATATATTTGATTATAATGATTCTATGTGTAGCGACATGAATTATTTTTATTATTATTGTTTCTTTTTTTGTATTTTCATTGATACTTCTTTCTCTTAAGATGTGTAGGATAGTTTTAAATACTTGAGTCTTAAAAAATTACAAAAACAATGCTAGAAATAAGTTTTTTTATTAATATAATAAATAAACAAAAAAGGAAGATATCACACACGAAGACTAAACTAGACGGCGGTGCAGCTGTGCAGCTCACCACCAACCATTGCCGTAGGAGCCACCGTAGGAGCTGCCGCCGTAGGAGCCGCCGTAGGAGCTACCGTAGGAGCCTCCGTAGGAGCCTCCGTAGGAAGCGTAGCTGGGCTCGGCGACGATCTTCCTCTCGGTGAGCACCTGCGGCACGGAGACCACCCTGCGCACGCTGACCACCTGCGGCACCTCCACCACCTTGTTCACGTTCACCACGCGGTTGACGGCGACCACGCGCGCGGACGGCGCCGAGTACCCGCCGCTGTACCCGCCGATGCCACTGTAGCCGCCGAGAAACCCGCGCTTCTCACGTGGTTTCTCTTCGTTTCCGGCGGACACGGCCGCTACTAACAGGCACACTACTACCTGAAATTGTATTTAATAAATTTAATTAACGACATGTACTTATAATGATATTTAAATTAAATCATCTGAATAAAGGGCAGTAGCATAACCACTGTAACCGCCATCAGATATACTATAGTAAATATTTAACGACACTGAGCAGGCCATTTTATGTGTTTTTGCAATTAAGGGTCTTATTCGTTTAAATGATGATGTTGAACTTTAAAATGACCATATATTGTGTTTTCATTCATCTTCATGAAAGTGGAACAATAATATGTAATCGTGACGGAACTACTCACAAAGGATTTCATGTTGTGAGGTGCGAGTAGCGTTCAAACGGTAAGCGGATGAATGATGCTGCGAGACGCCGCGGCTGTGCATATATAGAGCGCAGCCGCCGTGGCGCAACTGCGGCCTTGCAGCTGTCAAACTCATTAAATCGAATGACAAAAATCCTTTCCGTCACTTCCAATTAAAAATGGCTCGGCATGAAATACTATAGATATCATAAGCTCAAAAGCTTTTAGATAATAGCTTTTCCCAACTCTCCCGCATGTTCTCCTGTCAGGCATGTCACACTTCCTCGCGCGCCAATTTGTCGAAGGACCACAAATCTGGAGAAGTTTGTCTACTTCGTTATCAGTTCGTGTTTCCGTAGCTGAAAAATGACAGATTTTTACGTTTTTGATACGTCTTAGTTCCATCTTGATGAAAATATTGCATTTTACTAGGTGGTAGGACTTTGTTGCAAAGTTAGGTAGGTACCACCGCTTTGCCAGTTATTCTGCCGCCAAGCAGTAGTGTGCAAGCACTACTGTGTTCCGGTTTGAAGGGCACTGTAGCTAGTGAAATTATTGGGCAATTGAGACTTTATGACCTGATCTCACAGTCTAGTAATCTTATTACCAGGCTGTGCTGATGTCTCAGGATGATGTGCGCAGTGCAGTGTCACTCGTAACTCTGTTTTGGGGTTCCGAATGACACTGTTCTTTTGTTTTGTGTTCGTTTTCCGAATTCTCCCCCAAGACCAGGGAGTCACCATGCCTAGATATTACTATACAATACTGATCCTAAGGTCGAATAAAAGAGAAAGTTCCCAATTTCTCTTTTATTGGACCTTACGTACGATCAGTAATAAGTAAAGGAATAGGGAAAAGTGCAGAGAAACAACAAATACTGGAGGAATTAAAGTGACGTGACTGAAGCTTCCTTAAGTAATATCATTAATTAGTACCTACGTATTAAGCCGAGACAAGTCAGCTAGTATGGAATTTAACCTAATACAATTTAAATTAAATATTAACATATCTGTAAGTATTGTTGTGCAAAAGTCTTCATTGCAGTATATTGAACTTTCGAAGACCTAAGGATAGTATAGTTCATAAAATGTCACTTAACGTAATCTTAGATTAATGAGTTCACCGCCTTTAGCGTAGTGACGTACGTGCAAGATCTTTTTGCGAAATGAACTGATGAAATGAACTAAACATTTTAATAAAATATTAAAAAAGATAAAAATATTTAAAAAAAGATATTACACTTATATTTTTTCCTAAATTTAATACTTAGGTAATATATATTGATAATGAATAGGAGGTATGTATATATATATATATTCATGAATAATAAATTTAGCAACTCGAGGCCGACCATGGAATCGGCATGAATATGTATACCAAACTTGACAAAATATAGCAAAACTTTGGAACTTTACAAGGTTGTTGTATTGGTCATAGCACAAGTTGCGGTTTCTATAAGTTTCTGGTGTCAACTAGCTGCGCTGAAAGAGCTTACAATATGAATATTGCGTATACTAAAGGACTTGCTGATCGCTTTTTGTTTCCGATCGAATCTAACCGTTGCGCTACGATATGATATTAGCTTTTGTATTCAATTTAGTTAAATATTCTTTAGTTTCAAGGTGTTTTGATTTTTTAAGCATGTCAATGTCAGTATTCTATAAAACAACATCATTATGTTATATTATTGCTAATATTTATAACTGCTAACTATACAATTCACACCTTATGATCAGCAGCAGCGCTGTAATCGACTTGGATATGAAAGCGCCGAGTAATATTACAGTAGCCATCTCATCTGACTGACGTTATTCCAACAAATGATGGGTCAGACTTCATACAAAGTTTCCATAAAAAAAAGGATGTTAAACTTTTTCCATCATGTAAAATTTTCGAGAGAAACTTATTACAATAAAAATTTAAATCTAATACATAGTTCATTTTATCTAGTACACATAAAATGAACTATGTATTTAAAAAAAGAGGTATATCGATCGACCGAACCCAATCACCGTAGCGCACCCTACAACAACAAGCACACACCAAAAATTAATCGTAAACCATCATGTTCCTACCCAATAAACAAATTTGCACTCTCACAATCAAACTGAGTGCATCAACGCGCTCGGGTGCTACGCGAACGCTTGGTGGCGTTATTCTTTTTTAACCGACTTCCAAAAAGGGGAAGGTACTAAACATAGTACCTTACAAACACACAGACGAACACGTCTGTGTGTTTTTTTTTTGTTCGAAAGGGTATGATGTGGTCCCATCATCATCAAGTCAGGATTTGATGATGGAATCTCAAGGAAATCGAGGAAAAACTAACTAACTAACAATGTAATAAAATCTTAGAAGTTAATTTTGACCCACTTCCTGGTTTCCTATTGAGCTGAAATTTTGCATACTGAAGTATGCAACACATCTTAGTTTTTCTTATTAAACTTAGATAATGATCTATATAATAATAGGTAATTATCTAAGTTTAGTAAAAAAAACTAAAAAGGGTCAAAAATATTTCAAAAAAGCGCTACCTACTCACTCATCTATTTAAAGTCGGTGCCAGCCAAGCCAAGCAGGTAATGAATAGATACTATGTATGTAGTGAGTAGGTCGATACTTGTAGGTAGTATCACCACTACTACCCATTAGACTTCGCTGGCGCTGACTTTAAATAATAGATGAGTGCACTTATAATGATCATGTTAATGTATTTTTAGCCTTTGAGTGCTTATTTATGGTTTTGAAGTACGTTAAATTTAAAAAAAATATTTTTTGCCTATGTAATGGATTTCATTATATACGTATATGAACTACACTCTATATACACTGCACTACTTAGGTATACTTATCACAGCCAAACATGATTTTTTGAGCTTTCAACCCCATTCATAAATTCCTCAAAAAAATTACGGAACTACTTGAAATGAAATGAAATAAACTTTATTCCTGACGCACAATATCGCATAGGAAATATAAATACAAAGACAATAGAAACATATATACACAATCACACACAATAATATGCGATACTTGGTATTCTACTGAGTATACCAAGATACCGAGTTATAAGCAATAACTTCAAAGGTTTTATCCTTCCCATGAATGAAAGGTACGACTTGACCTGTACTTATGTACGCAGCTTTGCATGCAAGGATCACAGTGTGAGACTTAAAAATTAAATATTTGTGTACATTTCACCGCCATCTAGCCCCAAACTAAGCAAAGCTTGTACTATGGGAACCAGATAACTGATACTTGGATACTTTTTGTTTGTAAATATGTACGTACATAGAATATATTGTCTGTATTTATATTTTACATCTTTTATCTATTATTACTTATTATTTGTTATTAAATTAAAGTTTTTATTTAGTTTCACTTGTAAGTATGCCTTGCAATGTAATGTAATGCCCTGCCAGCGTCTGTGTTTCCGGCGAAATATGACCCGAACGTGTTCAAGAGAAGAGTGAATAGGTATTTACTTGGCTAGCATGCTACACCTTCGATCACATCGTCACTTCCCATCAGGTGAGAGCGTGGTCAAATGCTAGACAAGTTTGAAGTAAAAAAAAAGTATGTTCTGGAATTGTGCAACCACTTCCACTGAAACTCTCGGGCTGAAATTTGGCACATGCGTTTGGTTCTCGAGTTAATGCACGTTACTTAAATGTTAAACGCAGCCATTTTTAATCCAATATGGCGGACGTTGTAAAATGGCGATTTATCATTTCCACAGAAAACTATGTATAACATAATATACGTATAACATACGAGTATCAAAGGCTTGATGAGTGAAACACAAAAAGTAAAATGATGTTGTTCTAAATTAAATATTGGGTGAATTAATTGTAATAAGCCTTATAAAAGTTAAAAAAAATAAAATAAAATGATTAAAATTGAATCAACAATGAATTCCAAACTACTGCGTATATTTCATAACATCTTTAATACTTTTTTAAAAATATTTTTTCGCACTAAAATGTATGTACCAGATACCTAGTTGAGATTCAATGTAGTAAGTATATCCTCGGCAGAATGGTGCGAGGACGCGTTGCGCCACCCGGCGGGCGGCCGCGGACCGCGCGGTATATATGCGCCCGCTCGCCGGACACGCCACCATTCGTTCGAGAGACGATTCTACCACGCTTTGTAAACATGAAATCTTTTGTAAGTGGTTAAGCTTATTATCTCTAATGGCGGAATATAAATGCAAAAAAAACACATATACTATAATAATAGTAATATATTATAATACTATAAACGACTAAGCACAAGTTTAATTAAAATACGTCAAGTATCCGTTGTACCGCTCGTTATTTGCTCGGATCACCACATTGTAATGTTCCGGGATAAAGAGTTCTATGTTTATCTCAGTAGTACAATAAATCTGTGAACAAAATTTTATTTCCAAATTTCCATTAGAATCCAAATTTGTTCAGCCATTTTTGAATAAAAGCACACATTCAAACACATAATGCTTCCTTTTTTATATTGGGATATATCTCAAATTGAATAATATGTAAAGTATGTAATAAAAATATGTAAGTACCTAAGTGCATTTAAAATGTTATTCGATTCGATCGACTAATGTAATTAATTACTCATAATTGGAATGAAATTCAATATATTTTATATCTACTTATATAAGTTATATTTCCCTAAGTCCGTAATATATTAAATGTAAACGTCTCGTTACAGGTAGTAGTGTGCCTGTTGGTAGCGGCCGTGTCCGCCGGAAACGAAGAGAAACCACGTGAGAAGCGCGGGTTTCTCGGCGGCTACAGCGGCATCGGCGGGTACAGCGGCGGGTACAGCGGAGGGTACGGCGGCCTCGGCGGGTACAGCGGTGGCTACAGCGGCCTAGGCGGCGGCTACGGCGGGTACAGCGGCGGGTACTCGGCGCCGTCCGCGCGCGTGGTCGCCGTCAACCGCGTGGTGAACGTGAACAAGGTGGTGGAGGTGCCGCAGGTGGTCAGCGTGCGCAGGGTGGTCTCCGTGCCGCAGGTGCTCACCGAGAGGAAGATCGTCGCCGAGCCCAGCTACGCTTCCTACGGAGGCTCCTACGGGGGCTCCTACGGTAGCTCCTACGGTGGCGGCTCCTACGGCGGCAGCTCCTACGGTGGCTCCTACGGCAATGGTTGGTGGTGAGCTGCACCGCTGCACCGCCGTCTAGTTTAGTCTTCGTGTGTGATATTAATATTTATTTTTTGTTTTAATAAACCAATTATTTTTTACTTTGATGTCTTATTTTAAAACTTAACGTAGTTTTAAAAAAATCACAACAACGCTTACTGAGTCTGGGAAGATACAGAATGTAATATTAGGTCTTTACCTATGAAATTGCCGTTTTGTTTGAAAAAAGTTAAAGTATTTTTTTTTCGAACTTATTTATTTCTTTTATTCAAAGTAATCACCCCTGCACTCAATGCATCTTTGCCAACGCTGTGGCAGTTTATGGATGCCCTTCTTGAAAAAATCAGAAGGACGGGAGACAACAAACTCTTCAAAGGCGTTTTGTACTGCCTCTCGGGAATTGAATTTTTTTCCCGCTAAAAAGTTGTTCAAATTTTGGTATAAGTAATAGTCGGTAGGCGCAAGATTTGGTGAGTATGGCGGATGAGGGAGAGCTTCCAAACCCAACTCATGCAGCTTAGAGACGGTCTGTTGTGCAGTATGGGGTCGCGCGTTGTCGTGAAGTAGCAGTGGAGATGACCGATTGACCAAAGCTGGTTGCAGACGTGCGAGTTTCGCCATCATTGTGGTCAGTTCTTCAATGTACACATCTGTAGTAATGCTCTCGCCGTTTTGTAAAAAGCTATGATGAATCACACCAGCACTAGACCACCAAACTGTGACCATCACCTTTCTAGGGGTCATTTTTCGTTTTGCACATTGCTTTAGTACCGAACCAGGATCTAACCAACTTGCTGAGCGCTTTCGATTGTCAAAAAGAATCCATTTTTCGTCGCACGTAAAAATTCGGTTCAAAATTCCTTCATTTCTGTGCCTGTTAAGCAGCGCAAGGCAAGTCTCGACGCGTACGTTGCGCTGGCGATCGTTAAGTTCGTGGGGCACCCATCTATCAAGCTTTTTTATCTTGCCAATCTGTCGCAAATGGACCAATATTGTTTTGATGCTAACACCAAAAGCTGCTGCCAGCTCAGCTGTAGATTGAGATTCATCAGCTTCCACAATCGCCTTTAATTCATCATTGTTGACCAAAGTTTCCGGACGACCACGAGGTTCATTTTTCAAGTCAAAATTCCCAGAACGGAACCGAGCAAACCAATAACGGGTTGTACGTTCGTTTGTACAGTTCTCTCCGTAAACGTTGTTGATGTTACGTGTCGTTTGTGCCGCGTTGGTGCCACGACGGAACTCATATTCCATAATTACACGAAATTTCAAAGTATCCATTATGAGGAAAAATGTTGAAATGTAATGAAAATACAACGCTAATCAATAAACAAAAGACTTACATTGTAAATAGAATGTCATATTTTTAAAACAAAATTCATTTGAATTTAGAATTCATAGCCAATCAAAACTTTTTTTTGTTTGAAAAAGTCTGTACTGCAATACGGCAATTTCATAGGTAAAGACCTATTATGATAGTTTAGGGATAATTTCCTGTGTCTATAGACGTACGTAATTAGTATCTAACTTTCACTATGAAATCGAACTTCATCACTAAGTAACTTGTATTTTCTCGGAGCCACGTGAGTTTCCGTCAAAACAACTTCGGTGACATGTGCAGTTACCCATAGTATTTAAAAAAATGCAAATTATTTAATTTTTATCACACCACTAAAACCATAAAAAATCATTTCCTATCTCGGCATTAATTGCCCCACTAGGGATTAGACTAAAAATACTCAGTATATCCTTATGTACTCAAACAATCATGGAACGTGCACGGACGTGATTCGAGTATTTCAGCGGTACCTTTAGACTTGTAATTTTTACGAATTTCTAGGACTTCTGGCAATCAGCAGATTGTTATATATTTAAAATGTTCACAATGTTTAAAATTATCATTATATCTATTCATATGTTTTTTTTTAATGTTACGAAATGACATGGCGAGCTAGTCGCTCACATGATGTTAAGCGACACGACTGCCCATAGCAGCTGTAATGACACTTGACACTCTAAAGTATAGTTGCGCGTGACACTGCACTGCGCACGTCATTCTGAGACGTCAGCACAGTCTAGCAATAACATTACTAGACTGTGAGATTAGGTTATAAAGTCTCATTTGCCCAGTAATTTTAGTAGTTACAGTGCCTTTCAAACCGGAACACAGCAGTGCTTGAACTACTGCTTGGCGGCAAAATAACTGGCAAAGCGGTGGTACCTACCTAGACGAACTTCGCAGAAAAGTCCTACCACCTCGTAAGTAATATGTATTGTAATATGGTTACAAAAAAGTACCATAATAATAACAAACGCAAAGCGTGAAAAGCCGACTACAGATTTATAGGTTTTCTCATGGATGCTATTATCAAAATTGGACCAAATAACACGGGAAGCACCATCTTTCAAATAAAAAAAATCAAAATCGGTACGCCCAGTCTAAAGTTCTGAGGTAACAAACAAAAATAAAAACAGGCGAATTGAGAACCTTTTTTGAAGTCAGTTGAAAGTAAACTGTTTTTATACGATGTTTATAGTTGAGAGTAGGTAAGTTCCAACTTTTTTACGAGGTGGTACGACTTTTCTGCAAAGTTCGTCTAGGTAGGTACCACCGCTTTGCCAGTTATTCTGCCGCCAAGCAGTAGTGCGCAAGCACTGCTGTGTTCCGGTTTAAAGGGCATTGCAGCAAGTGAAATTACTGGGCATTTGAGAGGTGTCTCAAATACCCTTTAACTGGCAAAGCGGTGGCTTTGCCAGTTATTCTGCCGCCAAGCAGTAGTGCGCAAGCACTGCTGTGTTCCGGTTTAAAGGGCACTGTAGCTAGTGAAATTACTGGGCAAATGAGACTTTATGATCTGATATCACAGTTTAGTAATCTTATTACTAGATTGTCCTGATGTCTCTGGATGACATGCGCAGTGCAGTGTCACGCGAACCTCTATACTTTAGAGCTCTGAGTGACACTGCAGCTGATATGGGCAGCCGTGTCGTTTAACATCAGGCGAACGCCTAGCTCGTCACGTCATTTCTTAACATACAAAAAAAATAAAATTTGAGGTTACGATCTGATCTCACAGTCGAGTAATCTTATTACCAGACTGTGCTGATGTCTCAGGATGATGTGTGCAGTGCAATGTCACGCGAAACTTTATATTTTAGAGTTCCGAGTGACACTGTTCTGTTATGGGCGGCCGTGTTGCTTAACATCAGGTGAACGACTAGCTCGTCACATCATTCACTACAAAAATAAAACTGTCGGTCTGTCGATCTTAGTGGGCGCACTCAGGGGGAAGGCGTCTGAATCTGGCATCTGAACCTAAGCTGGGTGATACTTTGACAAGTTTGGCCAAATAAAAAAGACAGAATCTACCTCAACACCAAATAAAGTTTTACATATAGGTAGGTCAATAAAAAAAATACATACAAAGATTACTAAACATTACTCATTAAGTTTTCGACTGGCCCAATATCTCAGTTGGTGGTAACCCTTCTGTGCTGTAGGTTGTGGGTTCGATTCCCACCCAGGACAAGCATTTGTGTGATGAACATCTATGTTTGTTCTGTGTCTGGGTGTTATATTGTATTCTATCTATATATTTACAAAATAAAACAGTATCTAAGTATTGTATCAGTTATCTGGATTCCATAGTACAAGTTTTGCTTAATTTGGGACTAGATGATATTGTGTGAAATTTCCACAAATATTTATTGTATAAAATAAATATAAAAGTGTAAGTACATTCTGAATCGGAAACTTTCAACATGGCAATCCTATCCATAACATATTAAAAACTAGATGCGACCCGCGGTTTCACCTGGAATTTATCCATATTAGTTTAGGGAACTTTTTATTATCTAGGATAAAAATGAACCCTATGTGTACCATGAGCAGTGATTAAGTAATATTTGTATGTCATTTTTTAGTTGCCATATATTTAAAACTGTATATTTATATACTGTATATTTATTTACTTTTTATTTGGTGTTTAGGTAGATTATTATAATTCTGTCTTTTTTATTTGGCCAAACTAGTCAAAGTGTCACCCAGCCTGGGTTCAGATTCCCATCGACAGACCGACAGTTGTCCTGGGCGGGAATCGAACCCACAATCCACAGTTCAGAAGGCAGGGTTACTACCAACTGTACTATCGGCCCAGTCGAAATAAATTACAAGTACACTGAACGTCAGATGCAGTACTACCTGCTTCTTGTATTGTTGCTAGCCGGTGAGCACTTAAATAAAGGCTCGGTCCGGCCAGTTCAATGCCGAGACCGCGGAGTCAACAAAAATGTGTATACATTAGCATTACTTAGCATTTCATTAGTATAATCATCAGTAGGAGCACTAAAAATAAGGCAAATGTAAGTCGCAGAGGTTAACCTTTAACCTATCTACCTTGACACGGTACTATTCGTTTTCTAACTTGTAATCCTTCAAGTTTATAATGTAGGTGATACTTCCAAATTATTGTGCCCTATTTTGGATATTACCAAACTAATTGTTCTACCCTGCGCAGTTCATGATCACCATTCAGGTTGAGTGCTCGCCGGCGCAGAAGAACCATACTTCTTACAAGTGCCGGTAAGAACGTTATACCGGGTCATGATAATAATAAGAATAAATATGCATATGCAAATATGCATATTGCTTGTAAAACAACAGAGCTCTACGAATCAGATATAAATAATACACTGGCATCAATAATCACGTGGCTGAACAGTAATAATTTAAAGATAAATCTAACTAAAACCCAACTCATGCATTTCAGTCAAAGGCCGCAAACACGTGACATGCAAATACATCACCAAAATGTTTTCTTACGTGAAATGGACACTACTAAGTTTCTAGGTTTAGTCTTTGACAAGCAATTAAATTGGAAGGCTCATATAGCGGAATTGTGTAAGAAAGTAAGCAGTTCAGCATATGCACTTTTCAAAATAGCCCCAATAGTGAATATAGATACATTGCTCACAGCCTATCATGGTCTAGCAGCTTCTGTTCTGCGGTATGGAATTATCTTTTGGGGTAACTCAACAGATAAAGAATTAGCTTTTAAAGCACAGAAGCGCTGCATTAGATCTATGTTTAGGTTGCAAATAACAGACAGCTGCAAACCATACTTTAGCAAATATAGAATCCTACCACCTCCGTCGCTCTACATTTTTGAAGTAGCTCTTTTTGTAAAAAGTAGCCCTGGCCTATTCCCATGGTTATCAGATATTGTAAGGCGAAATAGACGCCACAATGAACTGTGCTTACACCGCGCCAAGACAACATTGATGCGTAAAAGTGTTTTATGCATGGCTCCTATTATATGTAATAAAATACCTAAAAATATAAAAGATATGAACACAGTACTGTTTAAAAGGACATTGAAAACATTATTAATTGATAAATGCTATTACTCAATATAGGATTTTCTGAATGACAAGTTTTAATTAGCTATGACAAAAAGTAACTATCTCTTGGACATAAATTGCTAGATAAATAGTTGATTGACCATTGTACACTTTTTTAACCATTTCTAATACACATGACATCATAATAGTGACATTATCAATTTCTTTTTAAAATTTAATTATGTACTTGCCTAAATTATATTATATAATTCTTCTGACATTACTTACATATTTATTAATTAATTAATGAATCTGCATGTATTTAATACTTTTTTCTCTAATCTATGATTTAAACTCATCAAAATGTTTGTTATTTTAATGCATGGCCATTTTGACAATGTTTTTGTACGCCTATATATATATAAAATTTTACGACCTGCATTTGTAAAATAATGTACTTACCCATGTTTTACAATAAATGATCTTTATCTTTATCTTGATAAAGGTAAATAACTAATTAATGGTGTCGATTCTGTGTCGCATACTTTAAAGCTAAACGAAATTAATATATTTCGGTTTTTTCATTTCCCCAATATCAGAAGAGTACCGCCATAATTTGAGTTTACTTAAGTTTTAGAGAATGCGACACAGAATCGACACCACTGATACCTAATCTACTGCGATCACCAAGACACCCGCTACGCGTGGTGACTCAGGAACCCCCCCCCACCCCTATTAAATGTCCAAAGTGTCGTTTTATGGAGGATGCTTTAAGTTCAGCAGTTGACCGTAATTAAAAGGAAACATTTTTTTCGTTGTGATTACATATGTTATTGAAAAGTTAATTTCAAACCAAAGTTTAAAAATTCGCTGTTAATCCACTTGCATTAAAAACTACAAAAATGGGTGATGGATCTCTTCCAGGCAACTTTTGTAGGGACAGGATTTGGAGTACGCTCCTATTTCCATAACATTAGCATATGAGCACTCGTAAATCGGTACGTTTGATAATATTGCGAAGTGAACCATTTGTGTAATTTGAAATGGGTTGGATCGGGTGTGTTCACGGAACATTTCCTCATGCGTGTGACTCGCGGTTACTCAAAGTAAATGAACGTACATAATTATATTTCATTTTTGAAACTTTCATAAGTGTTGGTTGTGGCAACATTCACTCTGATGAGATGACACAATTAAACAATTACGTATGAAGGTTTCAAAATGTTACGATTTAGTAATTCAATAAAAAAGTTGTGTCGGGGCCTTTAAAGGAATACAGAAAAACCGTTTGTTTTTTAAACGACTTTATAAAAGAATTATCTGTGTTTGTTGAATTTGTTTTGAAGGAAAATTTAGAACGTTAGATGCAACATCAATTCGATGGCAACATCTTTTTAGGATTCCGTACCCAAAGGGTGAAAACGGGACCCTATTACTGAGCTTCTATAATGTCTGTCTGGCAGTATGTCGGCAACTGTGGTGTGCGCGTTGCATAGGGTTTCAGGTGATTGCTGCTGCCCTTTCATCAAAATAACAAATTCTACTTTCCAACACATACATACTCAAAAAATTACCCCTGTCATAGCTTTTAGGGCTCAGGTACCTCAAAGGAACAAATAATTATAGAACTGTTTTACGATTGTCTATCTGTTGAACATAAATTAATTTATTTTGGAATTTTCCATTACACAATGTAAAGTAAATTATTCGCGTAAATTTACGCCACTTTATAGTCATACAAGTTTACGAATGTTACGGTTTAGAAAGTAATGTAAGTAAATAACAACGGAATCGTCCACGCGCGAGTACCTGACTGCACCTTTCTGTCATTATTATAGAATTTAAGTAATTTTCTGTAATCAAAACGGCGGAAAGTTGTTAGAAAACGCGTATATGGTTGGAATAATATTGAAAAAAAATACTTTCAAAATTTCGAACATTTTTGTAATCGTAAACGTGTATTTAACTTAACCAGTTAACGTTGATGACCGTTCGTTGCACTCCGAGGACAAGGTTGCACGCTGCCTTCGCCCGGCTTCATGCAAGTATATAATATGCAGATCGCATACAACCAGCATCATTCCTTCTACAATCGTCTGACCAGCACCATCTGACAACATGAAGTCCTTTGTAAGTAATCGTAGATTCCTCTATTCTTAGCAATTATAGATCGTACAATTAGAATTTGACATGGTTTTACTAACGTTGAGCTCATTCTTGCAGGCAGTACTGTGCTTGTTGGTGGCGTCGGTGTCCGCTGCTAACATCCGTGAAAAGCGTGGGTTCCTGCATGGCGGCATCAGCAGTGGCATCGGCAGCTACAGTGGTGGCTCAAGTGGCGGCTACGGTGGCTCCAGCGGAGGGTACGGTGGCTCCAGCGGGGGCTACGGTGGCAGCAGCGGCTACAGCAGTGGACTTGGGGGTTACAGCGGCGGGTACTCGGCGCCGTCCGCGCGCGTGGTCGCCGTCAACCGCGTGGTGAACGTGAACAAGGTGGTGGAGGTGCCGCAGGTGGTCAGCGTGCGCAGGGTGGTCTCCGTGCCGCAGGTGATCACCGAGAGGAAGATCATCTCCTCACCTAGCTACTCCTCTGGCTCCTTCGGAAGCTCCTACGGAGGTTCCTCCGGTGGCTCGTACGGAGGTTCCTCCGGTGGCTCGTACGGAGGTTCCTCCGGTGGCTCGTACGGAGGTTCCTCCGGTGGCTCGTACGGCAACGGCTGGTGGTGAGCTGCTCTGCCACGTCTCTAGTCCTGTACCCGGGAGAGAGTCTCTGCTTTCTTAATGTGATATTGTTAATATTTTCTACGAGTTGTTTTGATACAAATATATTTTATTTTTTCTACTTTTATTGTTTCATTTGTTATTGGTAATTAGGTGACTACTTTTCTCATGAATAGAACATTCAGGTCATAATACCATAACACCCATAATTATGACGACTTATTCTCAACCAGACTGGGTACAGTACATTTTTCAAAGAGCTTTTTCTACTATCATTTTTAATTTTCTAAGTGGGGTCCAGAATAATAATAATAATATGTGTGGACATCTCACACAACGCCATCTAGTCCCAAACTAAGCAAAGCTTGTACTATGGAAACCAGATAACTGACACAAATACTTAGATACTTTTTGTTTGTAAATACATACATAGAATACAATAATATAATAATATAATGAGGTTAAAACCCGTTGTTGAGCTGTATTTTCGTGGTTTAAGTATTCAAATCTTTTTGTTTGAGTTAAGTAGTAAAAGCTAAACGCCTTGACATCGCATTGAGGTTGACCAGATTTCATGTTATTAAATAGTAAGTACATTGAAGGAGTATAAGTATTAAGTATTTTAGATCACCTTCCCGCAGAAGGTGACTTAAATTCTGTATTTTATTTTACCCCTTATTACCTATAATATTACTCTTTTTCAAATAATTAAATATAGTTTAGTTTTTATAGGAATTAATGTTTAAATAAATAAATATTAATAAAGTTTGGTTTGGTACCAAAAAATGGTTGTCAAGCTAAACTAATTTTTAAGCGACTTCCAAAAAGGAAATAAGTATAATTATGTTCATCGGTATTTAGCCAATTGTGAACCGAAAAAAATTTAGTTTCAAAAGATATACTCCCGCGGTGGCTCATTATCATCAACTCAGGATCTGATGATTTCTTTTGAAATCGAGGCAAACTAACTAAGTGACATTGTAATAAAATCATAGAAGTAAATAAATAAGTAATAATTATATTAATTTGTTTTTCGCTTTTGAGTGCCTATTTGTGGTTTAGAAGTCAATATTTTTTTATCCATTTTTTTGTTACTTCCATTGCAACTCTTGGTAAGGCTTTATTTCATGCGGAGACGTGTTGCCTATATAGGCCCTGATTTATTATATACATTTATATCTCCGCGGGTGATTTGCTTTAGACACTGTGCATATAGTAGAGTGACTTCCATAATGATCACCAAGAACCGAATAGTTTAGGGTAGTGTAGTAGTGACCTGACGCAGTGCCCACCTTCTTTGATAAGGATGGAGTTATTTCACAGCCTCTGTGGTGCGGTGGTCGAGTAGGTCGGCTCATAACCCGGAGGAGGCGGGTTCGATTTGCGCGGCAGGACAAGTATTCGTGCAACAGAAATAAAAGTGCAAATACTTGTTCTGAGTCTGAGTGTTGTGGGACCATGGTCCTCGTAGTTCTTGGGTCCCGACATAGGAAATCCTAGTTAGGGTCCAGAATCTTTGTATGTGATCGTTGGGCGTTATTATTATTATTTTGATTGAGTATGAGTATGTTATGTATAGTATGAGTACTTGGTTGTCTATTGTAACGACAAATAAACTCCTACGCAGTGTATGTTGTATGGCATGATTTTAAAAAGTAACATTTGTTCGCGACACGTGAAGAAAGCGCATAAAACTAAATTGCCAATTATATTGCGCATAATTCTAATTTATGAAAATGAGTAAATTAGTTCATTGTTTTATCTCTGATATATGAGTAAACTCTACATTATAATTTCAAGGTTATATCTGATCAAAATCATAAAATTATTTCCTCGATAGGAAATAACGAAGTAGCATCTAAATGTTCATTTTTTCACTTTATACCAAAGCAGCATGCCACAGATTAATATTATAAGACTTATTAATAATACGTATTACGTATACTATGAAATTATATATTTCAGATTTGTCTTAACTGGTAAAGTGCCTTTATTCTTCTAACTAACTAAATACTACAATGATATGGCAACTACTACTAAATACTAGGTACTAAAAAAGTTTGCTCTTATTAGCCGCGTTGACCTATAGACAGTCCAAATGCTCCAGCCCACTATCGGTAGGTAGCGTACCCAACATGCTGGCAGCATTTCCCCGTTGAATTGCAATGCTGATTCATTGTGCCAGCAAACATTGTAAAACACGATGAGCTCCCGGCCCCCAAGGACCCAGGGTCTCAACACCAAACAGCTCAAATAGGTAACCGCTACCGAGATTAATATATTGGCGTCGTTTTACCTGTTCAGACGAATTAGTATTTAGTTCTAGGCATATCATTTTAGGTTTTTTAATATTTGTTACTTAAGTTTTGATGATTCTAAAATAAGGTTTACCTAACTGAAGAATTTTATGCAAATACCTTAGCTTATTATTTATTACCTGAAAATACTTTTGATACTTAACAAATCTTTAATCCGCAAAAAAATAAACGTCCATAGTGTCATTGAAACTTTAAGCATCTTTGTTATCAGTCGCTATCACGTCTCTAACGTATGCTGGCTTGAACCAATTTGCGCCTGCTTAAATGAATCAATTTGAAAACGAACTAACCTTTCCGTTTCGGTATCATCCCGTTCCCAAGATACGACTTAATAATAATAATACTAATTATCCTTGTTTGCAGATATCTAACAGCAAGTCAATAATTCGCATTTTAGTAATATTAAACTGACGATAGTTGATATTTAAAACAACAATATAGGTACACTAAAACTATTAATACTTTGGTATACTACTTAAAAGCTGAATCTTAATCAAAAGTTTAATGTAATATGGTACCTATTGTACTATTCTAACCGTAACTAAAAGCGCACTTCCGGATGGTACTCTAACGATAAAGGGGACTGTCAACTATACTTGAATTAAAAAATCACCAATAAAACCGTATAACTTGCTAATGCTAGCTAATGCGCATCCATTCACGACGGCCGAGGTCGCCTGTACTACCACGTTTAGGCACAAGTTCAATGGCTTTTTAGCGGTCTAGGTTCAAGGGCACGCGA
Organism: Ennomos fuscantarius; assembly: GCA_905220475.3. Classification (NCBI taxonomy): domain Eukaryota; kingdom Metazoa; phylum Arthropoda; class Insecta; order Lepidoptera; family Geometridae; genus Ennomos; species Ennomos fuscantarius. The sequence goes on along the minus strand of HG992036.1, from coordinate 15,519,981 downwards.
CACAACGTGAATTGGTTCTATGATCTAGATAGGCCTGATTTAACCGAAAACAAACTGGAATTAACGGAGAGCCACATCTCTCTCAGAACCAATCGCCGATGGGGAGGAAAGGTTTTCGGAAGACCAGCGTAGGCCGGCCTTATTGAAATTGGTAGCCAACCTGCTTCAGGTTATTCAGTTAAGGAATAATTTTAATATTCAATGTATAGTTATAATAAAAAGAGAAAACGTCACATAGGCGGAGATAAGCCTTAATTTTTTTAAACTAAGACTGAAACGCGGCTCATCGAGCCTATTCTATAACTTTAATGAATTTGTAAGCATTAGGTCTTACTAAAGGACAATAAGTAATAAATAGTATTATAGTATCTATTAATAATAATAATAATAATATTGTACTTAAATTATATGTATTATATTATTTAAATTCTAATGTTAACAATTTTTTTTGATGTTATTAAAACAAATGTAAAAATAGATTTATAATATGTACCTACGAGTACAAATTATTTATTTCTATGTACCAATAAATGAATATGAATATGAATATGAATAAAGTAAGAAGAGATTAGAGCCAATGGATTTCCCTTCCTGTTGCCCTGGTACCCTCAACGGGTACCCATGACCATGACCTTGACCATGTTGTGATTATTCTTGAAAAGTCTTGTTAACGTTTTGATATTTTAATGAAAAGTTCAAGGCCTAGAAATGTTGGCGGTCATATTACAAATTCGTGAACATTCATATTTCCGTAATATGAGCCTCGACGATGATGAAATAGGATGAGTGAAAATAGTGGGTTTTACTCTCTACCTCGTGGTCAACTAGTAAATAGGTCGTTAAAACAAATGTAACAACTGTTTTTAGCATTCATATAGAAAATGTATTCATATTAATTCACATAAACGCAGATAATTATGATAGTGCTTGGATGGAGGCTGCGCGAGGACACACTTGCGCCACGCGCCGCGGTCGCACGTATATATTGTAGCGGCTGGCTGCAGAACAGCATCATTCTGTCGACAGCCGACTGAACTCCATCTCCGACATGAAATCCTTTGTAAGTTATACTTTGATTGATGTGGAAAACTAAACGTACAAATAGTCATATTAATAACAATAGGGGCGGCCCACGGCCCACGCCCGCAATCTGTTATTTCCCCGTGAGGGCTGTAGTCTCCGGGATGAAAAGTATCCTGTATTGATTTGAATAGTATTACCTTGTGTGCCAATATGTATTCAAATGAGTTCAGCGGTTTAGCGTGGTGACCACACAGACCAAGAAATAATGTCTCAGTTTTATATATCAGTAGAGATATACTAAGTTAATAACAAAACTAATGTAATTAATTACTCATAATTGGAATGAAATTAAATATATTTTGTATCTACTTATATAGGTTATATTTCAATAAGTCCGTAATACATTAAATGTAAACGTCTCGTTACAGGTAGTATTGTGCCTGTTGGTAGCGGCCGTGTCCGCCGGAAACGAAGAGAAACCACGTGAGAAGCGCGGGTTTCTCGGCGGCTACAGCGGTATCGGCGGATACAGCGGAGGGTACGGCGGCCTCGGCGGGTACAGCGGCGGCTACAGCGGCCTCGGCGGCGGCTACGGCGGGTACAGCGGCGGGTACTCGGCGCCGTCCGCGCGCGTGGTCGCCGTCAACCGCGTGGTGAACGTGAACAAGGTGGTGGAGGTGCCGCAGGTGGTCAGCGTGCGCAGGGTGGTCTCCGTGCCGCAGGTGCTCACCGAGAGGAAGATCGTCGCCGAGCCCAGCTACGCTTCCTACGGAGGCTCCTACGGTGGCTCCTACGGTGGCTCCTACGGTAGCTCCTACGGCGGCAGCTCCTACGGCAACGGCTGGTGGTGAGCGGCACTGCCACGCTATCAACCTCTAGTCCTGCTATTCTATAAGTGATATTTTCTACTTTATTTATTTTTCGTTGTAAATAAACACAAGACTTTTATTTTCTCTACTTTGTCGTCTTATTTTTAGCCTTTATTTATAAACGTGAGCTTTATCTTTAAAAACCCTTTCCATTGATATCTACGTTCTTGTTTTATTATGATATTAAGTAAATAACTATGGTGTAGCCATGGTCCTCGTAGTTCCTGGGTCCCTAGACACAGGGAATCCTAGTTAGGGTCCAGAATCTATGTATGTAATCGTTGAGCGTTGTTATTACATACTTACACTTAGTGGCTTAGGTACGGTATTATCCTGTGGGGAAATAGTGTAGATGCTCAAGACCTTTTCATTTCCCAAAAAAAGTATGTCCGGATCCTCGCCAATATACAAGAACCAGCTGTAAACCACATTTTATTCACTTCAAACTATTAACACTACCGTCAGTTTATATATTGGAAGTCTGCAAATTTGTAAAAAATTCCCCCCATTTTTTTACAAAGGAAAAATCCCGGAAGTAATTCTCGCCCAAGAAAAAGACTCCGTTTTTAATAGGGCTTTAAAAGATTTTTTGATCAAATATGCTATTATATATATAATTATAATTTAATATTATATATAGGTCTTTACCTATGAAATTGCCGTTTTGTTTGAAAAAAGTTAAAGTATTTTTTTTTCGAACTTATTTATTTCTTTTATTCAAAGTAATCACCCCTGCAATCAATGCATCTTTGCCAACGCTGTGGCAGTTTATGCATGCCCTTCTTGAAAAAATCAGCAGGACGGGAGACAACAAACTCTTCAAAGGCGTTTTGTACTGCCTCTCGGGAATTGAATTTTTTTCCCACTAAAAAATTGTCCAAATTTTGGAAAAAGTAATAGTCGGTAGGCGCAAGATCTGGTGAGTATGGCGGATGAGGGAGAGCTTCCAAACCCAACTCATGCAGCTTAGAGACGGTCTGTTGTGCAGTATGGGGTCGCGCGTTGTCGTGAAGTAGCAGTGGAGACAATCGATTGACCAAAGCTGGTTGCAGACGTGCGAGTTTCGCCATCATTGTGGTCAGTTCTTCAATGTACACATCTGCAGTAATGCTCTCGCCGTTTTGTAAAAAGCTATGATGAATCACACCAGCACTAGACCACCAAACTGTGACCATCACCTTTCTAGGGGTCATTTTTCATTTTGCACATTGCTTTGGTACCGAACCAGGATCTAACCAACTTGCTGAGCGCTTTCGATTGTCAAAAAGAATCCATTTTTCGTCGCACGTAACAATTCGGTTCAAAATTCCTTCATTTCTGTGCCTGTTAAGCAGCGCAAGGCAAGTCTCGACGCGTACGTTGCGCTGGCGATCGTTAAGTTCGTGGGGCACCCATCTATCAAGCTTTTTTATCTTGCCAATCTGTCGCAAATGGACCAATATTGTTTTGATGCTAACATCAAAAGCTGCTGCCAGCTCAGCTGTAGATTGAGATTCATCAGCTTTCACAATCGCCTTTAATTCATCATTGTTGACCAAAGTTTCCGGACGACCACGAGGTTCATTTTTCAATTCAAAATTCCCAGAACGGAACCGAGCAAACCAATAACGGGTTGTACGTTCGTTTGTACAGTTCTCTCCGTAAACGTCGTTGATGTTACGTGTCGTTTGTGCCGCGTTGGTGCCACGACGGAACTCATATTCCATAATTACACGAAATTTCAAAGTATCCATTATGAGGAAAAATGTTGAAATGTAATGAAAATACAACGCTAATCAATAAACAAAAGACTTATATTGTAAATAGAATGTCATATTATTAAAACAAAATTAATTTGAATTTAGAATTCATAGCCAATCAAAACTTTTTTTTGTTTGAAAAAGTCTGTACTGCAATACGGCAATTTCATAGGTAAAGACCTATAATTTGACAGATTTCTTTAACGATAAAAGTAAACTTCTTCAAAATTAACTTTGCCCAATTGTATTTGTATATTGTTTATTTAATGGATCGTCCTGGTCTTCACCTCATCTGTTGCTATACCCTAATGGGGTCATATGTTTCGCAAAAACATCGATAACACCTATGTAATAGAAAATAACTTGGCAATATATGATTGAGTATTGAGTATTGTACACACTCACACATACTTTAATTATTCTCATGGGCAAGCGTGTCCCACCTTAGACAACTTCATCACTTACCATCAGGTTAGTTGTTATCAAACGCATGCCCATTTTACCATTTAAAAAAAGAAAAAAAAATAGTATTAGTTTTTTGCCGCCAAGCAGTATATAGTGTGTAAGCACTACTGTGTTCCGTTTTAAAGGGCACTGTGGCCAGTGACATTACATGGCAAATCAGACTTTATTATTTGGTCTCACAGTCGAGTAATATTATTACTAGACTGTTGTGCTGATGTCTCAGGATGCTGTGTGCAGTACAGTGTCACGTAAATTTTTAAATTTCAGAGTACCGAGTGGCACTACGTCTGTTATGGGTAACCACGTCCCTTAAGATCAGGCGAACGACTAGCTCCTCACATCACTCATTAACGTTAAACAAAATAATAAAAGTCCCAGTGTGACGTTACTCACGTTTAATGCAAACAAATTTGTACTCATAAAGTCAAACCATAAAGTTCTCTCTTTCCATGTGGATGTCGGTGAGGTTCTAAAGAAGTAGAACTAACATACATACATGTAAGGGTTTAGCAACTTTCAAACCGACGCGCTGGCTTGAACCCCGCTCGGCCCCGCACTTACACCAACCACTTTCCAAGCGACGTGCAGAGTTCACATTAGCACTTACAATGGGCAAGGAACAACATTCGGGAACATGTATGTGACATCCACCAACATGCACTTGGCCAGCGTGATGATGGCCTAACCTCTCTCCCTGTGAGAGGAGACCTGGCACAACAAAGAGATTGTTTAGTTACGAGTATATAACTTTTTATCAAATTATTCTCTCAGTTTTTGATGTAGCCTTCCTCGTTCAATTGAAAAATGAACCCAGTCTTTATAATATGTTCTTACAAAAAAAAAAACAAGTATGCTTTAGACTACACGACTGAAGTAAAACTTCTTTAGTTTAGCTCCATCTATCGGCCGGTATAACTTTGTTTTGGCTTTGTTTAATGTGTATGTCGCCATTTTGACAATTGTAAATTATCATTTTACCGGATACACCAACATAATAATACAAATTTTTAACTTTGTTATGTTGACATTGGAGATCTACGTGAACCAACTTCAATTTCCGTTCGCCTCGCATTTACTAGCTTACTCCTCAAGTCAAGCTCGCGTAAGAAGTTTTACTTCAGTAATAATATCTGCGCCCGATAATATAAACGTTTTCAACTATACTTTATCTTATAAGCATACATACAAAAAGAATACCTGTAGGTCAGGAATCTGTTATATTAATACAAAATTAAACTCACGTTGTGCATTTACACTAATTTACAGTGAAACCCAATTTCATCAGTCTTAAACAATCTTGGAGCTTCCAGAAATACAAAACAAAACCGGATCAGTATTGTAAGCAAATCGAGAACATCCTCTGTTCTTGAAGCCGATTAAACATAAGCAAACTCCTTTCGAAAAGCTTTGCTAATATATTCAACGAAAAACCACTTACATTTCAAGGATTATCAAAAAACGGAGCTTCTCAATATGTCTCGTATTTTTACGTAAGCTCCAAAATCAACAAGAGATTTTGCACCAAAAAAGCGTCCTGAGTTCTCTTCATCAACTAGAATAGTGCTGATCATCTACAAATGGCTAAACCGATTTTGTTAAATTCTAGGTACGGACATTCGCAATCAAGTCACTATTCAAATAATAATCACAGCCCAAATATTTTTTTAGGTAAATAAGCTTTTATTTGGTGCAACATATGTTTTTTTTTATTTCAGTATTTATTCATCCTATTTTTATAGTATATATACTGTATATTTTATACGTAGATACATGAGTAATTTAAACTTGTCGTGAAGTATAATAAAAGCTTGTAAAAAAGAAAAATCTAAATTTATTCGTCAGTTTGGGAGGTACAATGTCACAGTTAGACATACAGATGCACACGTTAAACTTGTGACACCCCCCTGTTCGGTCAGGGGTTAAAAGCAGATAAAATTATAATGGGTGATATAGGCATTCCACACCAGTTTGAAATAATCTAATCACTTTTCCGTCGTCAGTTTTCCCACATAGCAAGATAAGATTTAAGGTTAATTCGAAAGTACAACCGAATCTCGAAAAACAATGCATAGCATAAGCAAGTTTAAATCTACTGTCAAAGCTCTCTAAATATATTTTCTATCTGTAATGTATTATGTTTTTTAATTTTATCTTAATTTTAAAACATTTTAATGCAATAAATTTATATCTTTTTTATCACTCTTTTAATATTCTTTATAATTATTTTACTATACATAAATTTCTTTTAACTTTTAAGTACTCGCTAATTCACTTGCATGCAGTCTTCACCTAGTAATGACACTTAGCCTTAATGTAATGTAATGTTTGTTTTGTTATTGTAATAGTGTACATTATGCTGGTGTTCAATAAATAAATAAATAAAAGCGCGTAAGTTTATTCATCGCCGCGAGTGTACAGTTTCCGGGCTTTGTGATATTTTTTGATGAATAACTGGTACTCACTGGTAATTACTTGTTGGTTACTCGTTGCTTAGAACGCGTATTAATGACACCGTAATTATACTGCAGGCTGCCTATGAAGGACATTATTAAAGCTTAAAATGAGACGACAGAATAAAGAAAATTAAAGTCTTTGTATTATTAAGAACAAAATATAAATAAAGTAGAAAATATCACTTATAGAATAGCAGGACTAGAGGTTGATAGCGTGGCAGTGCCGCTCACCACCAGCCGTTGCCGTAGGAGCTGCCGCCGTAGGAGCTACCGTAGGAGCCACCGTAGGAGCCACCGTAGGAGCCTCCGTAGGAAGCGTAGCTGGGCTCGGCGACGATCTTCCTCTCGGTGAGCACCTGCGGCACGGAGACCACCCTGCGCACGCTGACCACCTGCGGCACCTCCACCACCTTGTTCACGTTCACCACGCGGTTGACGGCGACCACGCGCGCGGACGGCGCCGAGTACCCGCCGCTGTACCCGCCGTAGCCGCCGCCGAGGCCGCTGTAGCCGCCGCTGTACCCGCCGAGGCCGCCGTACCCTCCGCTGTACCCGCCGCTGTACCCGCCGATACCGCTGTAGCCGCCGAGAAACCCGCGCTTCTCACGTGGTTTCTCTTCGTTTCCGGCGGACACGGCCGCTACCAACAGGCACACTACTACCTGTAACGAGACGTTTACATTTAATGTATTACGGACTTATTGAAATATAACCTATATAAGTAGATACAAAATATATTTAATTTCATTCCAATTATGAGTAATTAAATACATTAGTTTTGTTATTAACTTAGTATATCTCTACTGATATATACAACTGAGACATTATTTCTTGGTCTGTGTGGTCACCACGCTAAACCGCTGAACTCATTTGAATACATATTGGCACACAAGTTAATACTATTCAAATCAATACAGGACACTTTTTATCCCGGAGACTTTACAGCCCTCACGGGGAAATAGCAGATTGCGGGCGTGGGCCGTGGGCCGTGGGCCGCCCCTATTTGTTATTAATATGACTATTTGTACGTTTATTTTTCCACATTAATCAAAGTAGAACTTACAAAGGATTTCATGTCGGAGATGGAGTTCAGTCGGCTGTCGACAGAATGATGCTGTTCTGCAGCCAGCCGCTACAATATATACGAGCGGCCGCGGCGTGTGGCGCAAGTGTGTCCTCGCGGTATCTTATTAACTGTATCTGTATTTGCATGCTATTTTTCTACATTTTTTAGACGCCGATCTTTAAAATAATTCAGTAACGTTACTTATGTCGAAATTTATAACTATTTCCGAAGTTATTTAGTGTTAGGTATTTCCAAAATATTTATATATTTCGACCTAAATAAGGTTACTGAATAAGTAAGCCCATATCCATTTGCCAACCTTGAAAAGCTTGAACTAGTCAACTGTTTATAAACAAGAATAAGATTTTGATAGTACTTAAAATCGTCAGCGGAAGTATCGGCCATCAACCACCCCGGGGGCGCTGGGGGTGCATTGCCGTTGCCCTTTTTCTATAGAAATGATTTTGTACAGCTTGATTTGGTATCCTAAAGTCGATGGCCGACTTACAATATAAGTTTGTCCTATAAAAGCAACCAGGCATTTCAGGTAGAAAAACTGCCGGTGTAATGATAAAAAATGTATGTAGCAGCATTTTGTCTAATTAAGAATCCATTAATATATGTCTGCTAGCGAGCGGGTTCAAAACGTATAAAGTGTTAGCTGCTCCCGCGACTTCACGTGCGTCGACTATCTGTGGGTACTGTCGGCAAAGAAAATCCCATGGTCTTCCTCAGGGTCTCAACATATTAATCTATTTACTACATTTCATCAAGATTATGACTATCGATTATCAACTGGCTCGATAGCTCAGTTGGTTGTAACCCTGCCATCTGAACTGTAGGTTGTGGGTTTGTTTTACCAACAAAAAAGTATCTAAGTATTGTGTCAGTTATCTGGTTCCCATAGTACAAGCTTTGCTTAGTTTGGGGCTAGATGGCGTTGTGTGAATTGTCCACACATATTATTATTATTATTCAGCCGTTTGGTTGTGAAAAGACAAATAGATGAGAGGCTTACTTTCGAATTTGCAATAGTAAGTAGTATGAATATGGATGAATGTGCGGAGCTTTACCACATGATGCGAAATTTAGTTTAGCGCCATCCTCCATCATATAAAATGTAAAAGTTATTTCTTTATTTATCCCAAGATAAGGTGTTAAACGAGGTGTCAGAAAGGGTGTTTCGTCGTACAATCATAACGTCGTCAATTTCGATTGCCGAGATCATTTGGCGAAGAAGAATAAATATCGCATGAAAAAACGTGGGGGGAAACCGCAAGCTGCCTGGTAAAATATGTTTTTGTCCCGCCGGCAGCAGATATTTTCAATACTGATTTTACTATTTTACTATAATAGTTAACTATACATCTGTGATCCCGGTTTGCGAATAGGACCATCCCATCTCTTCCCGCGGGTGCCGCACGAGCCGGCTCAAGGAACATCCAGGAGCAGCAGCATGTTCCTCAGTTCATTAAAGTCATCTTGGGGTTGATTATGATAAGCATCCAATAGAGCGTTTGATTTTAAACTACTCTAGAGCACCAAGCTTCAAAGAGACTCAAAATTAATTTTGTTTTTAATAAATTGACCACTTGACCTACGATAATTCATGGTTTCTTATTTATTTATATACTTGTTCTATAAAGCCTTAATTAATGCAATTTAAGTTTCAAGGTTCTCACAACGCACATGGACGTACCGACGCATGGTTTGGGCTGTAGTTCTATGTTGAAGGACCCACCTACACTTATTAGCAATGGAATTTATTAACATCATAATAATGTAATACGACGTATGGTAAGATATTAAACAACAATTCAATACAATTTTTCATCTCCACAGCTTAAACAGTTTTTTTTATTGTTAAATAGGCTCGCGTTTGACCACTATCACACCTGATGGTAAGTGACGGTGTGGTCTAGGATGTAACATACTTACCTACTAGTAAACTAAATACTGCAATGTAAATATTAATTGGTAGAAAATAAGTAGGCTAGCAAGAACACGTTCGTTCTCGCTACGCCGCTTATTTTACACCAAACACGATACTTAAAAATGTTATTAGTTTTTTTTTCAAAATTATAATTTGGGATTTCTTCAAATCTATAATAATTATGTTCTCGTCGCTGAGGTGACAAGTTGTATGTGCCACTCGATCGCAAAGTTGTTTGCATCTCGTGCCTTTGGATCACGGGCTTAGCGAGGAATACTAGGATCCATCGCTTGCTAGGGATTCAACACACAAAGATCAGTTTTGATCTCTTTTTGTACAAATAACTAAATTTACCTAATTAAACTCGCTGGAATTTAAAAGCTACTAATTATGATAATTAAGTATTATGTCATACCCATCAATACCCATATTTTTAACGGATCTGCGGTTTTGGGATTTCTTTAGGATAATATTTGCATATACATTACTGGCCTAGACTCATTAACATGCTTGTTAAAACAGTGTGACAAGAACAGTCCGGGCCGGCGCGGGGCGGGAGGGGGGCGGGCGCGGGGCGGCGCGCGGACGTGCTCGCCGTACAAAAGACATCTACGCGCGCGACACATTAGTTGTCGTCACCAAAATCTACCATGCTTTTTTATTTAGAACCTATTGATTACATTTCTCATGGCTTAAATAGCATTTTATTATATTTTATTACGCTAATTATATTAATTAATATTTTTCCAGAAATTAATGGCAAAGTAAAAGAAATACATTTAAAAAAACGCTGATTTATTAAAGCTTAGCAAAACCTTCATTTATCACAATTAATTGTGTTTTTTTTTTACTAGAAACTCAGCACCAGTCGTTGTAGTTGCTCGCGTAGGAGCCCAGACCGTAGGTCGAGCCGTATCCAGAGCCGTAACCAGAGCCGTAACCAGAGCCGTATCCAGAGTTGTACCTAGATTGGTAGCTAGGTGCGGCTACAACATTCGCTGTGATCACTTGTGGCACGGAGACTACTTTACGTACGTTCACTACCTGCGGAACTTCCACCACTTTGTTCACGTTGACGACCTTCTGGACATCTACTACTTGTGCGGCGGGCGCGGTATATGAGTACGAGGGGGCGGTATACGAGGGGGTAGAGTAACTGTATGATGGGGCTGAGTAACTGTATGATGGGGCTGAGTAACTGTATGTTGAAGGTGCAGCGTAACTGTATGATGAAGGGGCAGAGTAACTGTATGATGAAGGGGCAGAGTAACTGTATGTTGAAGGAGCAGAGTAACTGTACGAAGAAGGTGCAGAGTAACTGTATGATGAAGGCGCAGAGACAGCGTAGCTGTAGGATGGGGCAGCGTAGCTGATGGACGGGCTGGAGTAGGTGCTGTGACCACCACTGTAGCCGTTAAGGCCTTTGTAGTTGTTGTATCCGGAGTAGCCGTAGTTAGAACCGAGACCGCTGCTGTAGCCAGAGCCAAGTCCGTAGCTGGAACCGAGTCCACTGTAGCCTAAACCAGATCCAAGGCCGCTGTATCCTGAACCGGATCCGAAGCTAGAGCCAAGGCCGAAGAAGCTACGTTTGTCACGGGCCTCTGTGCTCTTGCCTGGTTGTTCTCGCACATTGCCGGCAGAGGCAGCCACCGCCAGGGCGCAGACTACCACCTGGAAGTTAAGAAGTTAAATTATTTGTGTTTTATTATCTTTATTCACTATTTCACAACTTATACATTTTATTTAAATAGAAGGAAAACTTGTTCTTGTAGGTAATCCACCGTCAGCGTGTGTTATTTTTAAATTAAAATGATTTAGACGACGGAACCAAAAGTTAGAAATTTGTCAGAAGGAAATGAAATCGGTACTTACGAAGTATTTCATATTGTATCCTTGGTGAGGGTCAGCACGGTACTGGGGCCCAGCGGCGTCCTCCCGCGACATATATATCGCACAGTGGTGACGTCACGAGTCCTCGCACACACCAGCCAGGGACAGAGTAACCAATGTCAGAGGCAAAGGTCACGCCACTTTGTGATTATCCATTGGAAGTTGTACGTGACATGAGCGCGAATATGCTAACTGTGAGACACCGATACTTGTGATGATGACATTGTGAGCTTTGTCTCTGTAGTTTAGGAAACGTACAGTAAATACGAGATTAAGTAATGGTTTAAACTGGCCTACTCATTAGAATATTAAAGTTGTGTCTCTAGCGCTAAACGTATTTTATCTGTACATATAAAATTCAAAATCCTGACTGAATGACAGACTTATATATCAACGCACAGCCTAAACCACTGGTCCTAAAGACTAAATTTGGAGGGTGTGTTCTTTGTAGAGTGTAAGTATCCATTAAGAAAGGGTTATTCGAAATTCCACCTCTAAGACGAGTTTTTTCAGTTTTACGAAGTAAAACCGTTTGACCATAATTATTGCTTTATTTGGGAATACTGCATCCACTTTCTGGTTGTCTCCTAATTAGATCTATTCACACACGCTTTGAGTACTGTTGAAACCATACTACTCTCCTGCCAGAGTTTCAAGTTATTGCACTGTCTGGATATTGTCAGTTTGAATTAGAGAGAGAAAGTGAGATTGTCTATAATGTTTGTTTCGGCAAAAATATATGCCATTCATTTCCTATAGGCCACGCGGGCGAAGCCGCGGACATAAGCTAGCTAGCTAGCTAGCATACATAGCTAGTCAGCTTATAAAACGAAAAATGTTGCACACAGTGGTTACCATATGAATCTACTCCTTCAGTATTGAAAACCAAAATACCAGATTAATGTTATAGTTAAAAACTGCGATAATTGGTTATTTAAATAAAATAGAAACAAATGAAATAGATGAAATAAAATAGAAATAATGAATGAAGTGGCCGTGACCCGTGGACGACGGACTTGCCTTTATTGTTTGAACTTTATACAACATTCAGCAGCGCACCGCACATCCATATACAGAGTAATGGCTTTCAACTTTCGAAATTAACTTGTTGTTAAAGTTAAAGCGTTTGCGATGTAAATATACGAAATTCGGAGCACAATGACGCCAATAACGTTAAAGTTTTACGATAATTATACTAATTACAAAAATGATTATTACCTGCTGAGAGTAACTTCTTACCTGCTGACTAAATGAACGATTACATCCCAACCAGTTCTAGAGACTTGATATTTCAAGGGTAACATTTATAGCGTAAGAGCACACTAAGAAAAGGTCTTAGAAAATTCAATTTTAAGCCTTATGAAAGTCAAATTACGTATCAACTTTTATTATAAGCCGCGGGCTGCAACTAGTTGGTTTACATTTTTATAAGGAAAATGCTTAATAGAAAGTCAATAAGCTGAGAATCATAATAACCTTTGGGTATCACCCGCCACGTCGCATGGGTTTTGCAAACAAGCTTGATGACAAAATAGGTGGCTATAAATTAAATAGCTAATTAACTTTATTGGGTGGAATTCCCAAAAAAATCAATTTGTTTTATAAATTATTGTAACTAACCAGATTATCTAGCTTGTCACCTTTGCGATGTAAGTAATCAGTAGAATATAAATGAGTGCCAGGCCCCGCTGTGGACCCGACAGTGTACAAAAAGCGTTGTTCTGATTGGTTGGTGCAATGCTCTGATTCTGATGTGATCGGCTTACTGCAAACGTTTACAGTGGGAATATATTTTTCATACTAAATAGGCTAGCGTTTGACCACATTTCTCTTGACGTTAAGCGACAACGTGGCCGTACGCTCGCCTATAAGAAACCTGTACACTCTTCTCTTGTAATCCTCTCAAGTGAGAGCACGGGCCCAGGAGTCTGTGGTAAAGCAACATAAAATAAAAACCTCTCAGGTGAGTCGGTACGTCAGCCGAATGTCTTCAGTATTCTTTTGCTACTAATCTGGCATTGGACTATATAAAGGTGCCCAAGTGACGGTTGGGTGTGAGCGTAATACCCAACAGTGCTGGTACTTAAAACTGCACATTGCCTTAAGATTTTGAGCTATTACGTAACCTTGAACTTGACGATCTTGTATATTTACACCGTATATCCGGTTTTGGATAGAAATTCCACAATGAACCTGCTGTTTTAATAAGTAATCTGTAATCTGGTTATGTCATTCGATGCTTAAATTAATAATTTGAATAAATACGGTCCTTAGCATCTGTGTGTCGATGGTTTTTCCAATTACAAAACGAAAACCTGCCTAATATATTGATGAGCTTAACTCTATACGAAAGATACCTATTGTAATAGTTCCAACCAAAATGTTTGTGGTTACTGTTGGACGTGACCCTGTGGACGACCGCAAGTACGCCGTTTGGTCTCCGACCGTCAAACACTCACATAATTGTATTAGTTGAATGTCTCTGCTTATCTGCAGACCATCGTTCGCAATCATTGTGTCCACTACGGCGCGGCGGCGTTAAGATTTTGTAAAGTGCTCATAGCTTCATCTTGTCCCGTTCATGAATTAACGTTATCCTTTACATGAATCTGTTTATTAAATTAAGCACGTGATACTGCTATGAACAATAATAAGGAGTGCGCTTTAGACCACACGACTGAAGTAAAACTTCTTTAGCTTAGTTCTATCTATCTACCTGCCGGTATAACTTTGCTTTTGCTTTGTTCAATGTTAATGTCGTCATCTTGAAAATTGTAAAATGTAACTTTACTGGACATAATAATACACATTTTTTACTTTGTTATGTTGCCAATGGAGATCTACGTGAACCAACATCAATTTCCGTTCGCCTCGCATTCACCAGCTTACTCGCCTCAAGCGTGCGTACAGAAGTTTTACTTCAAAAAGCTGATCCTAATAATAATTCTTGCTCTACACCAAGAGCTGCTCTCGTTTAGTGAATGTTGTAAGATGGTAAGATGTGAGTAAACTGTGAACAGCGCCGACGCCGACATTGGCACGCTCGTTAAGCTCGCCGTTAAATAATAATGTTTGGTGTGTGGTGTGTACTCTGGTTGCTCAAAGTGTCGCCGCCCACGACCTCGCCCTCTCCGCCGCCGCCGCAGGATGTTTGCGCTCGGACCGGTGCCACAGACTGTATGATACTTACTGCGGAGCTGTATATTGTCCAAATCTCCATAAACAACCGTCTCAATATAGAATATTCTAAAACATTGAATATTTGAAAACACCATTAACGTTATTAAAATTCAGCGACGTGTGTTCTTAACTGAACTAAATAATAAAAAGCATATGTATTATGTAAAATTAACCACAAACCGATATTGACGTACTGGATCATTTGATTACGTCCTACTAGACACAGCTTGAATTAATTTTTGATGTAGATATGAGCTAACAATACCTTAACCACAGCCCTATACCTATAACCCTGTTCTCCCTGTTCATCTGAAGTGGTTGCTCCTGAATCACATACATATTCATATCTCTGCGATCTGGTGATATGATACATGTGATCATGGGTAGACATGAACTGTGATCATGGGTAGACATGAATTGTGATCATGGGTAGACATGAACTGAAGCGCACCGACGCCCAAAGAGAAGCAAATACAATTACCTATCGCTTAGTTTTAAAATGTTAATTCATCAAAAAATAAGTTTGGAGGTCAACCCCAGTCCATTTGCCAATGAATTACGGGAACTTTAATGAACTAAGACTTTACGCCAATTGATTAGGTATGTGCCGCTGGCGACCGGTGGCGAAGGATGTTAAATGAAGATGATTAACGTCATATGTGTTTATGCTTTCAAATGTTTGTTGGTTGGCTTCACTTCTACACAGCTATCGGCACGCGTACTAGTGTGCTGAAACCCTAATCTGGACTAGACTTGTAGACAGTCCAAATGATAGTCCGCGGCTAGTGAGCTACACTAGCGGCATCTTGTAGTAGTAATAGTCATATTATTGTAGCAGTAAGTTTAAAAAATAAAAGCACTTTGCCCGTAAATAAAAACTAAGTTGCACAATTCTCTTAATCCTATAAATTGTAGCTCCTTGAGAAACGGCCAAAGTGTGTCTCACCGACTGGTCTCGACACAACCCAGATCACATAATAAGTTGTTATTACTGTACATACAAAAGTGAAGCGGTGTGTATATGTATATCGCTTTCATGTCGAAACAGCTGAACAAATTTAGATCGAATATTGTACTGAAGTTGATTACACAAACAGAAAGAACAAAAATAATTCTGGCACCACTAAGTTTAATGAAAGTGCGGGAGGTCTCATAATCTTACCGTTTACATACTGGTGTGAGAGTGCGCTGCGTTGGGTCAAGCTGCCCGGACTCAATGAGCCCAGGTGCTCGCTGTGTGGCCTTGACAGTGGTCGTGGGCGTTGCGTAACGGCTCTACCGACACGTTACGTATCCATGTAAACACAGCTTTGTACGCTTTCATGACTTTACAGAAAAATTGTTTTTAATGCGTGATTTGTGCAGATTATAAGCTGAAATGTCTTTGATTGAGGCCTAACGCCTCAAAAAGCAGCTGTTAACAAACATTTCAAATATTAACTCAAATATGTAAAACAAAGTAAAACATCCGCGATGTACTTCCTCTGACGGCTGCAGCCTTCAAAATATCCTAGTCTGTCGTAATAAATGCAAAGTTTTGCAACGTACAAAAAACTTTAATTTCACCAACTTGATACTTTTTCGAAGACTTGGATTTAAGCGATCATAATGGTTCGCTGGTTTAGTAATAGATTTCTTAATAAATACTCCATAAATCATCCATTCAAGAATTCTGCTACTTCTGAAGTTTCGATGAAGGTTGAATTTGTTGTCTCCATCTCTCTTCCCACTACCTCTATTTTCAAACTACATTCACAAATAACTCTAACTATAGCCATAAAACGATTACGCTGGCTTCTATGGTATTAAATAAATTAGATGACTAGCCCGATAGCTCAGTTGGTAGCCCTGCTTTCTGAACTGCAGGTTGTAGGTTCGATTCTCACCCAGGATAAACATTTGTGTGATGAACATATATATTTGTTCTGTATCTGGGTGTTATATTGTATTATATGTATTCCATTACATTCATGGCTGTGTGAAATGTCCACAGATATTTATTTATATACTTCTTATCCACTACGTGTTAGAGTCGGCCCCACTGGGAACATTTATCATTTCCCCCGTGTAGTATGCTGTTGATGAGGGGATTGATTAATTAGTCCAGCTAACAGGGACTAAGAAAGACTAGATTTAGAAAGAAAAGCCTTCTGTTGCGAGTGAGAGGAATAGAAAGGACCGCTTTTGTAAATCATGTTTGGAATATGAGCTTATAGCATGTTGTGTTGTAAGGCGTGCTAAAAGGCTCATAGGTAGCGACTTGTTTGAGGCCCGACTGCAAAGCTTCGACCATAGACGCAAAGTTGCTAGTTTATCGATTTTCTATCGAGTGCATTTTGGAGTGCATTCTATCATAACCTGATTCGGTTCTGATCAGACAATTAGATGTACGAAAAAAACGCCACAGTTACATGGCTAAAATCCCACACGTGCGAACAAAGCGATTTGGCCCTACATTTCTCATGCGAACAGCTAAAGAGGCCGCTTTACCGGCGTCCGTATTTCCCTAAAACTACAACCTTGGAGTCTTCAAATCGAGAGTGAACAGGTATCTTTTAGGCAAGCGTGTTACATCCTAGACCGCATCGTTACTTACCAAAACGCAAGCCTATCAAACAATAAAATAAAGTTTAAACTTTGTCAATTTTTTTCATTGTTTTAAAAACCCCACAATCTTGTGCAAATAAATAATTAATGATAAAATAGACTGTGTAGAGGTAGATTGACCGCTGCCTCTACTTTGCCTTGCCAATAAAATGTTTTATCGTCTCGCATACATAATTTATCACGGATTTAGTAATGTAATATGTATAATAGCGGCCGCGTCCTTGGCGGGATGCCGCACCCCGATACAATAAAGATGGCTAATCGATCACTTGCTCACCTGAGAACTTAACATTTACTTTGAGGAACTCGTTATTGGGCGCTAGAAGGTAATATAATAGATCGCTAACGATCTGATGTTGGTTGCGTATGATACGCCTACGCAAGTTTTATTATTTATTATACTTGTACTGTTCCAGTTAAAACCTGTTCTAATAAAAAGTGTGGATATACCATAGGATGGACTATAGAGATTCTAAGATAGCATAGGATTATTCATTTCAACTTTAATACCTAAACAAAATATTATTTACTTACCTTATCATAATTTAATTAGTAAAATAAAGAGGATGATGCATCACAGCTGTCGTTGTAGTTATAATAATATATAATTTTCATATCACCTTATAAGCAACAATCGATGGAAGAGTTTATTTAATCACCAAGTCATCTAATTACGTAATGAAACTTCAACATTTTGAAGGAGTAATTATGCAGTTAATTTAATTGAGCACTTTAATTTAGCAACTAGGAATTATTTAGCAACACAGCTTTGCTATGCAGATACAGTTAAGTGGGAAACTGCAACCCGGTGTCCTAGGCTTGAACGAGTTGTGTTTAAAGTTTTGTTTTGCAATGGAATATTCCGGTGGGTTATGCGGCAATATTCATGTCGAGCCTGAGAATGACGGATTTGTTTATTAAGACACCACCAGCATTAGCATAATATAGGTAATAATATTAAGCAGAATATAAAATACAGCCAATAATAGGTCTGGATAGTAAATACATGCTTATAATGAAGGAGACACAGTTAGCACTGTATTACGAATGTTTGTAGGAGTATGAGGGTGTGCTAAGTTTGTAGAGTTAGGTGTATGATTAGTAATAGTGATGACATGTATTATTCATATTAGCCTTAATTGAAGGGGTGAGAATAAAAAGAGTTTAACTGTTTTTCTTTTTCACAAAATGACTTGTGGTTATCGTTGGATTCAGCGTGAAATTATCTTCAATAATACATTCTCAAAATACTGAAATGAGGCTTAAATCTCGAGATTTTGAGTCGAAACATGGTTTATCTGTCACAGGGATACAGTTCGCTTAGCATAAAAACATTATTATATTTATTTTATTATATTATATTTTTACAGTAATTGTATGAATTAGTACTATATTTAGTATTTTAAAATAGAATTAAAACATTTTCAAGCAACTGAAACTCACATAAACGTTTTCTATTATCTTATAAGCACTCTAAATTAAAATGAAGCCGTTGACGTTTAAAGTCAATTTACTCGAAACTGTCAATTTGACTGTTAAACCCTTTTTATTCTCAACCCTTCAATTAGTAATCAGTATATTAATAACAATAATTTACTTTATCTCGGAACGGAAGAAATCCATCGTCGCTACAGTGACATTGGCTGATGAAGATTGAATTTCCAATAATTTTGTTAAGTAATAAAAAAAAACTATGAACAACTTAATAGCAGCGTGTTAATACCAAAGCTTTTTAACTAGAGATTATTTATTATTTATTTATCAGTAATCTATTTTTATTACAATAATATAAGCCACACTTTACGTATTGAAGGTGTACCTTTTTCTCAGATTTCCGTTCCAGTGACATGACGCAGCTTGCAGTTGGGAAACATGTAGTTTGTACAGAGATCAAAGGATGCATGTAGATGTCGCAACGCAAAGCAAACAGGCTAGACCGGGTGTGGGACTACTTAATCTCATCGTTTGTGCAAATATTGTTGGCATCATAGGTCCAGAACACTATGACGGAGCTATTTATATGACAGCCTCTATGATGTGGTAGTTGAACACGTCGGCTCATAGCCCGGAGGTGGCGGGTTCGATTCCCGCGGCAGGACAAGTATTTGTGCACAGAAAAAAAAGCGCAAATACTTGTTCTGTGCCTGGCTGTTGTGGGACCACGGTTTTCGTATTTCCTGGGTCCCTAGATACAGTCCAGTTAGAGTCCAGGATCTATGTATGTGATTGGGCGTTATTATAATTATTATTTATTTATCTATCTATAAAAAGTTTTGTATGTGATTATACAGCCGGCTACAGCCTATACCTTTGATTGCTTCAACTCTCTTTTTAAACATAACTTTAACATTAATAAAATATTTTGAAACAAGTGTTTGCAACTGTGCCGAAATATCAATGGCTCAAAATTAATACGTCTCCGTGGTAAGTCCCCATATCCCATTTTAAAATGTTTTTCTAACATCAAGTCTAAAGCATAAAGTAACCTAATGCACGCTATACACACTCCGTACAGCTGCCTGGACAATGTCACATCATATGACGGCCGTCCTAAAGCATAAAGTAACCTAATGCACGCTATACACACTCCGTACAGCTGCCTGGACAATGTCACATCATTTGACGGCCGTCCTAAAGCATAAAGTAACCTAATGCACGCTATACACACTCCGTACAGCTGCCTGGACAATGTCACATCATATGACGGCCGTACTAAAGCATAAAGTAACCTAATGCACGCTATACACACTCCGTACAGCTGCCTGGACAATGTCACATCATATGACGGCCGCACAGCAGTTAAATTATCAACACAAAATTATCGTATCGTAACATATCGTACAAACACTTAAATTATCGTAATATTTTGTAATAAAACCATAACATGTACAGTACGTCGTTTATTTACATATCACAGAATACCATATCAAAAAAGAAATAAAAAATATAAATAACAAAACAGAACGAAATATTTCCACCCCTCCCATTCTATTAGAATCCGATCCACACCTTATCTGATGTCGATGATGAAGAAACGAGAAATTATGCAGAATATCAAGTTATAGTATTAAGAGAGCGGACAGTAATTGTATACTGATCAGCTATAATTACTAAATCAAATGAATGAGTCATGTTACTGGTTGTCTGCAAGAACCCGTGACCGCGGCGAGTGTCGTGTCGTAAGAGTGCCACTTGCGGAGGCTGCGCGGGGTGCCAGGAGATAGTTGATCTTGGTAACCAGGCGTTTCTTAACCGGGATTTTAATTTTAATTCATTAATAACATTGTAAACTGAAAGTAGCAAATCCTAATTTTGATATGCATATTGCATAATCCAGTTTATACGCTGCTGTGTGATTCCTGGGGAGGTGGGACGGCTGAAGGTTCAACGAGTCGTATAATTGACTACCAGTTCTGGTTGTACCCGCCGTGGCCGGAGTACACGGATGGGTAGTAGCCGTTGTAGCCGCTGTAGCCACCGTGGCTGCCGTAGCCCCCGTAGCCCCTGTAGCCGCCGTAGCCATTGTTGTAGCCGCGGTAGCCGCCGAGGCTGCTGTAGCCATTGTAGCTGCCGAGGCTGCTGTAGCCGTTGTAGCCGCCGAGGCCGCTGTAGCCGCCGTAGCCGAAGTTACCCGCGGATGCAGCGCACACCAGCACCGCCAGCACGACCAAGCACGCCTGGCGCACATACGGTACTAATTAGTCTCAGGAATTTAGTAGGAACTAGCACTAGCACTAGGACGTTGGCAGTATTATATTCTTTATTGACAACCTCTGTGGTGTAGTGGATGGCCAGGTTGGGTCATAGCCTGGAGGCGGTGGGTGCGATTCCCGCGGCAGGACAAGTATTTGTGCACAGAAAAAAAGTGCAAATATTGTAATGAAATATATACTTGTTTAAGTAATATATAATTGAAGGGTTGAGAATAAAAAGGGTTTAACTGTCAAATTGATAGTTTCGAGAAAATTTACTTTAAACTTCAACGGCTTTATTTTAATGTAGAGTGCTTATAAGGTAATAGAAAAGATTTATATGATTTTCAGTTGCTTGAAAATGAATTAATTATATTTTAAAATACAAAATATAGTACTAATTCGTACAATTATGTAAAAATAATATAATAAATATAATAATGTTTTTATGCTAAGCGAACTGTATTCCTGTGTCAGATAAACCGTTTTTAGACTGACAATCTCGAGATTTAAGCCTCATTTCGGTATTTTGAGAATGTATTATTTGTAGATAATTTCACTTTGAATCCAACGATACCAATAAGTCATTTTGTGAACAAAAAAATCAGTTAAACCGTTTTTATTCTCACCCCTTCAATTTTGTAAGTAATATATACTCTTTTTTAAAAAGTATCTCCATGAACAGACATTTCATAATGTAATTCAAAACGTAATGGCTTTGTTTAATGCCTTATTTGAAACGATTTATTCTGATTATCCATTCATTATTGTTATTATGTATGGATTATTGATTTCAAAAAGATGATTTCTATATATAAGTAACAAATTGGGTGCCACCAATAAAAAGTTCTATGTAGTTATAAGCGTATAAGCTATTTGCATTCGAAATTTCATCAAAATTGGTTAAGTAGTTACGCAAATTAATGGTAACAAAAATTCACACAAACCAAAATTCAAATTGACACAACATTTGGTAATATGCGAGGTGTCGAATGGTGCATCTCGCACGTCTACAGGCCGACTATTATTACTTAAATGAAGTCCTCTTTTGTTAAATTGTCGGATTTATAAGTTATCTTTAAAAGCTTAGATTTTATTTGCCCGCCCAGTTATCTAGTCATTAATTTATTGCTCAAACCATGCATATCTGAAACATGAACCAAATTTCCCATTTATTACAAAATTTTATAATTTATGGTTTACATGATGTAATGATAGTGATGTCTAATAAGTAGCCCTTTAGTTTATGAAATTAATGTAATGTTCCTTTGTGGTGACTGTGCTTAGAACTTACAAAGTATTTCATGTTTCTCAGCGACGTGTTGCACAAGAATCTAATCCGAGTATGCAGCGGTGAGCACATCCTCATCCTTTTATATCGATCAGTTTCGCATAATAATACACTGTCCACCGTGCCACAGTCTGAGCAAATAAACAAAAACTAGTTTA
Organism: Ennomos fuscantarius; assembly: GCA_905220475.3. Lineage (NCBI taxonomy): Eukaryota > Metazoa > Arthropoda > Insecta > Lepidoptera > Geometridae > Ennomos > Ennomos fuscantarius. The sequence goes on along the minus strand of HG992036.1, from coordinate 15,497,615 downwards.
TCATCTGCAAACTACTACAGTTCTAATCAGGTGCTTATATAATCTGTGTTCACGTTGACGAGACCTCCGAATTTTGTCTAGTTATATGCTGATATTAGCGAGACTAGCCGGGAGGTACGTGCCGATTGCGTCCTTTGTACCTTCAACACGGGACCAAAACGCTTCTGACCCAGATATGTAATTAATACCTATAAGGAAGGATGAGTAGTGCGGTTACATTAATTTTTATATCTTAACCATTTGTCATTGGTGACATTGAATTTTATGGTGACTGGTTTGGTCGAGCTACTTAATTCATAATTAAAAGTTAAACAATTTTAAGCTACGTATAATGTTGTTATCTAAATATATATAACTCAAAGGTGATTGACTGACTGACTGACTGACATAGTGATCTATTAACGCACAGCCAAAACCACTGGACGGATCGGGCTGAAATTTGGCATGCAGATAGATGTTATGATGTAGGCATCCGCTAAAAAAGGATTTTTCGAAATCCCACCCTTAAGTGGGTGAAATGAGTGGTTGAATTATTTTCCCATAGGCCACGCCGCGGGCGAAGCTGCGGGCAGAAGCTCGTCTTTTTATATAATATGACCACCAACGGCTATTTACACAGCGGACAATCGATTGACATTTTGAATTTATGTGCATTAAGGATTAGGGTCTTTCAAACCTCTTACATTGCATGCACATTTCGCTCTGCGAGGCGGTTTGCCGTGATCTTTGCAGATTATTTGGTAGCTTAGATCATTGATCAGTCATTATGTTATTTTATTTTTTATAATCTATTATACGTCTTATTATATTCTATCTTATGTGCATGTCTTTTTATTTGTAGAACGAGTTTACTAAAGTGGTTTTAAGTGCATCAGATTACAAGAATCGAATAGATTACAAGAATAGGTAAAAAAGTTCTCGATTTTAAAAATCCATAACGCAAGGTAAGGTACACGTGGTCGGGCCCCCTCGGTAGCCGCGGCCAGTAACTCAACAAGATCGGCCGCCGAGGCTCTTGCACAGGCCGCCACCGGCCGCATGGCCGCATTATCATTATCATTATCATCATTATCATGCCGCGGCCGCGCCACTGTATTGTAACAATATAGGACAATGGTAGAAACCAGTGTAGTTCAGTCCAAGAGAGCAATTCCGGCAAATATAGAGCTACATACGAACAGATTGTTCTAAGGTTTCTTTAATTTTTTATCTTATCGTGGATTTGGACGAAATTTGGTACCTACAAGATAGCTTATACACTGGATTAACATATAGGCTACATTTTATCTCGGAAAAGTGAAATTTTCTCGTGGGATGAGAAAATAATTAAAATACTTTTTATCCGCGGTCGAAACCGCGGGGCGCAACTAGTAATTCTTATAGATTTCTTACTTAGCTCGTTTATATTATGTATTATAGGTATATGATAAGTATATGATTAATAATATGCGTCCTATTTATTTATTTATTTGACAGCCTCTTTGGTGTGGTGGTTGAGCAGGTCGGCTCATAGCCTGCGACAGGACAAGTATTTCTGCACAGAAAAAAAAAGCGCAAATACTTGTTCTGTGTGTCAGTGTTGTGGGACCATGGTCCTCGTAGTTCCTGGGTCCCTAGATACAGGGTGTAGTTAGGGTCTAGCATCATCATGTATGTTACCGTTGGGCATTATTTATTTATTTATTTATCAATAATTTTTTTTTATATTTGTGGCGCATTTCACACAGCGAAGTACACCTTGTACTAGATAATTGATAGAATACTTAGACACTTTTTGTTTGTAATTATATACATGGAATAACACTCAGACACAGAACAAACTACAATGTTCTTTACGCAAATGTTTGTCCTGGGTGGGAATCGAACCCACAACTTACATCTCAAAAGCCAGGGTTACTACCAAATGAGCTATCGGGCCAGCCAGTATTCTGTGGTTATGATCAGGTAGCGTGGGATGAATAGTTAATAATACATAATTTACTAGGTGGTAAGACTTTTCTGCAAAGTTTGTTTAGGTAGGTACCACCGCTTTGCCAATTCTGTCGCCAAGCAGAGTAGTGCACAAGCACTGCTGTGTTCTGGTTTGAAGGGCACTGTAGCTAGTGAAATTACTGAGCAAATAAGCCTTTATGACCTGATCTCGCAGTCTAGTAATCTTTTTACTAGATTGTGCCGATGTCTCAGGATGATGTGCGCAGTGCAGTGTCATGCGAAACTCTATACTTTAGAGTTCCGAGTGACACTGCAACTGATATGGGCAGCCGTATCGCTTAACATCAGGCGAACGGTTAGCTCGTGACGTCATTCCATAACATAAAAAAAACCTGCTACTTGTGTTCATCTCTATAGGTATCGAGCAGAAATAAAAATAAAATGTTGTGGTAGATTTAACATACAAATTAGGCGAGCGATGGGCGACTCGTTTTTGAAACCAGATATTATTACACACCACAGCTGCCTAATCCTAAAATTGTGGTAGCAAGAATTATAAATATTTTACACTAGCTATTAAAACTAGCTTGAGTATGTAGAAGCCATGTATATACGACCTACCAATCCTATATTGAACAAACCTTTACTTTAAACCTTTAACCTAATAAACATAGAAATATTTTTGTAGTCATTAGCAATACGTTTAAATCCTATAAATATGTATCTGTTTATTCCCATTAGAATAGCTAGTTTGATAGCTGGTTTGGTGGTCACAGGCATACCTACTGCGGACAGTGTTTATTTATGTATATAGTTGTCGGTCTAAACAAATATAATAAAAATATTGTTAACAAACTAAAAACAGTAAGGCAGGTAAAAGATTGAATTAATTAATGAAAATAAATTCTTGCTGAAATTACTAGGTAGATCCTATTTCTTTTTCTAATCTTACTTGTATTTTTTTTTACTATTTCATGTGTGTACACGTTAATTCAATCTTTTACCTGTTTTACTGTTTTTAGTTTGTTAACAATATTTTTATTATATTTGTTTAGACCGACTACTAGATACATAAATAAACACTGTCCGCAGTAGGTATGCCTGTGTGACCACCAAACCAGTTATCAAACTAGCTATTCTAATGGGAATAAACAGATAAATATTTATAGGATAAGTTTTATTAAGTTTTAGTTTTATAATCGTAGCGCTCGCCTTAGTCCAGACAGACGGAAGGGCAATCAGTTCCAGAAGTCCAGAGTCTATGAGAGTACATTCAAAAACTAGCTTTTTCAGTTTTACGCTTATAACTCGAAAATGAGAAATTAAAGCCTTATTATTTTTCTTATACAAACTAGTTGACTCGCCCCGGCTTTGCACGGGTGAATTAGTAAAACGCACTCAAACGGGATAAAAAGTATCCTATGGTCTCCCTGGTTCTAAGCTACCTCCCCAAAGAAAAAAAAAAGATTTATGAGTATTTTTTAAATTATGATTTGAAGTATATATATCTGCATTGTCACATTGCGATATCGTATCCTTCGTTAAACTGATGCAAATAATGTCCGAAGTTTCCGAGCTTCTGCAGCGAGCAGCGCACCGGTGATGAGTATAATATGAAGGTTCAAGCGCGGGCGCAACGGCGGGTAAAAATTAGTCGTAAAAATTTGCAACGCATCTGCTGACTCATTGGTCACACCTTTTTACATTTGCATTCTGGTAGTAACCCTTGTACAATTTTTACGACGCCGCTCTATGTTATTGGCCAAATTGTATTTTAACCCGCTTTACATCTACGTGGATCTCCTAATATGTACGACTATATTGTTTACTTATGTGCTTAGTGAAATAACTTAATTTTAAGTACCTAATATAATTTTGACTTGTAAAAGTGCTAAAATTAGCCTATTTGCAATAAATCTTTTGAATTTGAATTTGAATACTCAGAGTGATACACAAAATTTACATATCCTTAATGCCACTTAACATCTTGCCGCTTTGTCCACTGGGAGATAGATGGGAATAATTCTACTATTTAAATAGCTTTTGCATTGCTCGAAAATTAGAAGAAAACGGATATTAGGTATAGATAGGGTCAAGAGAATCTGTATAAATATGAATATAAAGATGAAGTTGGTGGAGCGAAGCAAGTGCACATCAAACTTTCAACAACCTGAAAGTCCTTGGATAAGAGTACGAAAGAGATAATAAGAAGAAATATTGACAAAGGTTTTTGTAATACAGATGTAGATGTAAATATTCTCATTCCAGAAAACACACTTTTGATGGATCTGCCCGTTCAGCACAAATAATTGTCGTCCATGATGACTCCACGACAAAGAGACTCGAGCGAAAGAGTAGAGTTAAAACTTTCGAAGCACAGATCTAGAGAATATTATGATTATGATGACGGCGGAAACAATCACTTTATTACTCTCTCATTTATAATATGAAAAGGAAAAAAATCTAAATGAGTACCTATCTAAATAAATTACGGAGATAGCAATAACGATATGTTGCCTTTAATGGACTGACGAGGCACTATCTCACACATCACCACTGATCACACCCGGGTGATGATGATGTAACATCCATTTGTATCTGTCCGACATACAATCGCCGACGTGCTGGTGTTGCCACTCTCCGTAGCCCTTAATAGATAAATTAATGATAATATACTGAAGTCAACTAACGTGTTTGACATTTCGTTTTAATGAGTATCATAAAAACAACTGTTAATTCTAAATCTTATAGCGAGCTAGTCATGAAAACAAATACCTAAGTGTTATAGTTTACAGAGAATTATTTACACGGTACGGGCTCTGCGTGGCCCGTACCGTGAGCTTTTAGCGCGAGCCTGAACTGAATCGCTTTGACTTTCGTCTCACTTTTTCTCCAGCTGACAGAGCAAGACGAAAGTCAAAGTCAAGACGATTCAGTTCAGGCTCGCGCTAACAGCTGACGGTACGGGCCCAGATAATCATAGTCTTTAAACTTGTTTCGCATTACACTTGAACAGGGGGAAATGAGGAAATCCGCAATCCTCCCAACGCGGGTAACCCTTTGAGCTATAATTAATACGATAATCAGACGTTATTGTAAGATACCAAAAAGATAAACCGTTACAGTTAATCGTTGTATACTTCACCGTAATAGGGAAATGGATATTAAGAAATGTCAAGGTGCGATTCCGGAGGATCCTCATAAGGAGTGCATCAGACTTCCTGGTGACCGGAGGCCGGCGCGGGCGGCGTCCGCTGCGGCCGGCGGCGGCGGCGGGGGTGTTGTGAAATATGTTGTAAACGCGGCCTCGGTCGCACCGGATTTTTATTATAGCGGATACTACGAGATTATACCTAAAGGCTGGTAACACGCTTATTAGTGTAGGCTGCTTGTGGAGAAGTGGAGCAGAAAGTGGCTAATTTTGCTTAAGTATGGTCAATATAATCCGTCCGGAAAATATCATTTCGTAATGAACTATGTTTGCTGAATATTTTTCTTACCTGTTTAAGTATGTACCTATCTATTTTGATTAAATATATTTATATCATAACGTAAATACAAACTTAACAAATGGATTTGAAGTAAAAATCATGCATCAGAATAGCGAATAATGATAGAATTCGTTTTTTGAACGAAAATTTTTTTACGCACCGTTAACTTGGAGTAAGCTGGTGAATGCGTGACGCGGCGAACGGAAGTTGAAAGTAGTTAGTTCACATAGATCTCCATTATCAACATTACTCCAGTAAAAATTACTTAAAATTTGTATTATTATGTTGGTGTGTCTGGTAAAATGACAATTTACACTTGTCGAGATGGTGACATTAACATTAAACAAAGCAAAAACAAAGTTATACCGGCCGATAGATGGAGCTTAAGAAGTTTTGCTTTAGTCGTGTGGTCTAAAGCACATTTGTTTTATTAGCTTTGATAGGCTTACATTAGACCACAGTCTCACCTGATGGTAAGCGACGACGCGCTCGACGATGGAACATGCTTGCCTAGAAGATACCGATAGTTAATTAAATTATTAGTTCAAGTTTCTACCCAATCCCTCGACTCTGTAAAATCTATAATTGAATGATGGTAATTAATCAAACGCGCACGTTTAAAAGTTAATGTTCCTTTGGTAGTATGTTCGTAAGGAATCTGTGGATGATGTGGTTGGCTGTTTATTTAATAATACCGCTTATATTACATCTTGTTACTTTAAATTCTAATCCAGTTTGACATTCTAAAAATAAATAAAATAAAATCAATCCATCAAACATAAATACACTACAAAAACCACAATGCATCTTATGTACCCTGGACAAACCTTTAAAAGAATAAAAAAGACGCCCAACGATCACATACGTAGACCCATAAATATATTTCTTTCTTTGTTTCTTATCATCAGAAACGGACGCCGTCCGTCCAGTGCTGCCACCATAGAGCCTCCAACTCCACATAGAGTTCCCACAGCTCCCCGCGGCTTAGAACAGGTCGACCTTATCATATTTAGTGGTGAGCGAGCGAGCAGCCACACTCCTCGGCCACTAAACATGTCATCCGCAAGGTCCTTTCGCAACCGCGTGGAATCATCTTACATTACATTTTTATGTAAATGCGGAACACAGCCATCAAACCCAGCTCCGTATATATCATGTTGCATAACGAACACCTTTAGCTCCAAGGTTAATGTCTGAACATCTATCATAATGACCTAATCGATTACTCGACCTACCCGATTATTTAGAACACAATAAAGGAAACCGAGAAGGACAAATATTAAAATTATGAGCGAAGCAACCGAATTTTATACAAAACCAATAATAAAACGTGATGTAAAAACAAACGTATTTAATTTGGCACAAAGGAAGTCTTATAGTATCACCATCCGTGCTTGATGGGGCGCAGGGTCTTGGTGACGCGAATGATGGTGGGGGCATGATGGTGCGACAACAACGATGAATGGTGCAGGTCATGATGCAAGATTGGGGAGCTGATGATGGGCGCGTGGTGAAGTAGCTCATGATCTAGAAGATCGTGGTGGTGCAGGCCGGAGTGGTGGAGGTCGTGGTGGAGCACAGGCGCGTGGTGGACTTCGTGGTGCAGCACGGGCGCGTGGTGAATGTCGTGGTGGAGAAGCGGCGCGTGGAGTACCGAGGAGTGGAGCGGCGCGTGCAGGTGCAGCGGGGCGTGCAGGGGAGCGTGCAGATGCGTGCCGTGCAGCGGGTCGTGGTGCAAGTGAGGGGTCAGCAACCCGCCGGGCTCGCCGAAGATGCCGCGCTTGTCGCGGCTCGTCTCGCCATCCTCGGCGGGCGCTGCCGACGCCAGCGCCAGCGCCACTAACGTGCACACCTATACGACAGTAAACAATACTTATATGCAACGGTGTTAGGCTACATTGGCTTTACTTAGGTACAGAACAACGTCACGACAGAAGAGATGGGTACGGCAAAAATGATAACATTTAAAAATATATTTCATCGTCACTTTTAAAGGATTGTGTATGAGGTTAAAGTAATTAGGCCATATTTTTAGGTGCAAGGCTAACCGCTATGATATCACACTTCGTCTCCACTGCGCGGCATAAATGACCCTAATAATCATAACTAATCTACTTATCTCAATCCTAGAACCAATTAAAGGTAATTGAATGGTGAATCGTGTTATTGATAATAGGAATGATGAGACTAGTCTCTATTAGAGTACTAAAATTATTGATGCGCTTGAAGAAATCGTTGCAATTTAGATTGGAATGCCTTTAATGGGCGACAACAATTAATACTCACGAAAATTTTCATGACTGTTCGTTTGAAGACGCTCAAATCGGAAAAACGCTACAGTTGTGATGCCCTGCAACCATTTTGGGACACATTTATATGAGTAAAGGGCTATTAATTCTACTATGATTGCGTAAAGCGTCCCTCCACAGCTATCCACCGAAACGTCCAAAACTTGATGTGTGGTAATATAGCTCAGTTATGAAACACCATCAAATTATACAAAAATCAATGCTACCCATAAACTACAAACTATTTAATTAGAATGAATGTAGGCCTGCAGGGGCAGGGCACGCCATTCAGCCATAAACATATCAAATCAGCTAAATAATTGAAAATAAGTCGTAATCATATCTTAAAATCTTAAATACATAGCGCAGATTATAACGCAAAAGACCCTTCATGTCGCAACATACACCTACATATTTCTATTTTAATATTATTTTATCAATATACTTACACTATAACTGTAACTTTATTAAAATATGACTTAAAACATTAATCATTACTACTACTAATCCATCGTTATAATATTTGTAATTGGTGCGAAGCGTGAGCGCCCATTAATTAACTCTCCATTTCGCTGGCCCGCTAATGCACCAAGCTACTCATCACAATTATCTATCTTGCCGCTCCTGTATAAATGATGACCAATTAGGTATTTAATTTAAATAATTGATGGTTGTGTTATAATACTCATTTGGGTAGCTGTTAGCAGATATGTTATTAAATACTGTAGCATTTTTTACTGCTTATTTCAATTTTATCACAATTACTTTTCGCAGTTTATTTTATAGTAGCTGTTATAGTGTTGACATAATGACCGGCTTTCTTATGAAGTTTACCATTTGCTTTTACATTCGTTTTTATATTGTTTGTATGTGCCAAGTTTCAAAACGATAATTTTACGAATTGTATGTTTTCATACAAACGTATTTTTAGTACACTCATACGTCATAAAAGGAAGCCAATCTGTAAATTTCAAGCCTTTGCCTCCAGTGGTTGTCCGTCAGTCAGTCACAGGACAAAGCCCAAAGATAGATATATTGATAGATGTAATGTAGGACGTTTGTTTGATGTTGTTTCGACAAATGTAACCTGATGCCTCAAATACATGTCTCATTATCGTTGTTGTTAACATTTTAATTAAAACCAAGGCGTTAAAATTTAAATTAACCTATTCCAAAAAATAATCATAGTTCATTGATAAACTTGGAATAAATTATAATTATTTAACGTATTTTGTATTAGATTGCCCAACAATAAATTCAATGCTATCAATGTATCTATTTATCTAAGTAGGTCTAGATTGCCGACGCGACGCGCCCCTTTGTTATTTGTTTATCTTTTTAATCATTTTATTAATTTGGTTTTGTATAAATGTAAAAGATTGTCTGGAGAAATTGGAAACATTGCAAGGCTACCTTCAATTTCAATGCCGTGATGATTTGATTAGATTTTAATAATAAATCTATTTCATGGTCGTCACAAGTTTTCAGCTATGGATGCGCAGCGGTCATATAAATCGTAAAAAGGATGATTATGATTAAACTTTCTTTAAAAAAATGAATACGATTTGCTAAAACTATCGTGAACTTTTAAGAAGAATTATTTTTGATAGGCTAAGGTAAGAATAACCAAAGACATGTGACACCAACTGCGATCCATCTTTCTAATCAATGACCTCACTAAAAGGTCCTGTGTTCATTAAATAATCGATTCCTATCCGTAATCCCTCGATAAGATACCGCCATCAATATAAAGTGCAGTAAACATGACCGCCGATCAAATCTTTGGTAACGATGAAGTGCTTGTTATTCCTCGGCGCGGTGACGCTGGCAGCGGGAGTCCTGGCCGAGGAGCCAGTTTCGATGTACTACCATGAGAACGAGGGCATCCCGGAGGCGGCGAGGATCAAGCAGGCGGAGGCTAAGATGGACCTCGACGGAGGTCGGATAGTAGGCGGCTCGCCGGCGGTGCTGGGCGCCTATCCCTTCTTGGTGAGTGTTGCTACCAATGTTTCTGAGGAGATCACTATCGGAAAGATGTAAATACTACAACTTGAAAGATGAAAGTTATCTACTAACATAACTACACTCAATACATTATTATTAGTAGTGAAAGTAATGAAGTATTATTGGTAGGTACCTATATTTTGAGGGTCATGAAACGTTTCATGCGTTTTCTTTCACATATCTGCATGTTCCAATACTTTTTTGAAATTCTGTCCAAAAAAACAACTATACAACTACTTGCCAAAAAGTTTCTAAGGGAGTCATAAAAGTGTTAAAAGTCGACAAATAAATAAAAAAGAGGACAGATATATTGCCGACTAGCTTCTTAATCCCTCAGCTATTTGTTGATTAATGTATACAAATGCAAACAAAGTTTTTAGAATTCAGATGGCAGCGTTTGTTTACAATAACTAGACTAGCCACGATCTGACCGGGAAGATACACGACGCGATCAAAGGTCTAACATGCTTGTCTAAAAACACCTTTTCACTTCTAATTTGAGCACCCTGAAGCTTTAAGTGCCGGTGGTCAACTGATCAGTCATGATTCACCGCCAGCTACATTTACAGTTCATAATGTGTCAGGTGGGTCTCGTGGTCACGCTGACGACCGGAGCGACCTCCGTGTGCGGCTCTTCGCTGCTGAGCAACACGCGCGCGGTGACGGCGGCGCACTGCTGGTGGGACGGCCGCAACCGCGCGCGGCAGTTCGAGATGGTGCTCGGCTCCACCAGGCTCTTCTCCGGCGGCACGCGCATCCGCACCTCCAACGTCGTCATGCACGGCAGCTACAACACCAACACGCTCAGCAACGATGTCGCAGTTATCGCCTTCAGCTTCGTCTCTTACACTAGTCAGTACAACCCAATGAGGTTGGCTGTTTTTCTCCACTTTAGCAGCCATTAAGTGCGCTCAATCACATATTTATTTAACAACCCATTTACGCGTTACGGCATTGCAACTGTTATGGGTGTGAATGATTAGCTCGTCACGTCATTCATATAGCTCATGGGAAGCGTGCGGTGACGATGACGCGAATTTCGCGCATTTTTTCACCCAAAAAATACACATATTACGGTATACATAAAGCTTATGAAAAGCGTTCGGTGACGATGACGCGAGTTCCATGAATTTTGTTAACCCAAAAAGTGCTCAACGCGCCTAAAGAAGTATTCACTTCAAATATTGGTGTGTAACAATACGGTGTTTTATAAAGGGATATGCTAATGGCCTCTACCGACATTTGTGGTAAGAAAGTAATACAGAGAGGTAGAAATACAGGGCGGGAGCGGTTATTTCTGTTTTAGATCTCTCTACACTTCATTATAGAGTTGTGTGTATTACAGATGTGATCCAGCGCATCGCCCTGCCTTCTGGCTCCCTACTGAACAATAATTTCGCCGGCGCCTTCGCGCAGGCGGCGGGGTACGGGAGGACCAGCGATGGTAAGAGCTGATGTGTTCTGAATCATTTTTAATGTCTTACTAATATAATTATCTTGCAGTTCAATTAAAAACTGTAAGGTCTACAAACCATCAAAAAGAAAATAGTATCTGATGAGTATTCATGCGCAGGAACGCGCTCTATGACTGGGTTGCAGCGAGGATATATTTCAAAATGAAGAGACAAGAGAAATGGTCACACCTCTTCTCAGTTTTATGATTACGGTCCGCATTCATAGTAGTGATACTATTATTGTAAATTCAATAGTAGCTCTCTGTATATATTTCTATCTATCAGTTTGTTAGTTGCATTTCATGACTAAATGGCTCAACCGATTTTAATACAATTTGGTAAATGTAGATAGAATATGTATTCCATATGTGCAAATCCACGATTGGCTGATAATATAAAACTATGATCACATCAATAAAATAACGTAGCTGTTGCCGGGACACCGGGATTGTTTCACAGATGTATTCATTGTAACCACAGATATGTATGTATATATATAATATTTAGCCTTTATTTTATCTAAAACTTTCATGCTATGCTGCAGCCAATATTTCTATGTCTTCCCAGCGTCCGGAATCTCAACGAACCAGGTGCAGAGTCACGTGCGGCTGCAGGTGATCACGAACGCGGCGTGCCGGCAGGCGTTCGGCAACATGGTCCTGGCGTCCACGCTGTGCACCAGCGGCGCCGGCGGCTCCAGCACCTGCAGCGGCGACTCCGGTGGCCCGCTCGTCGTCACCAGCGGCGGCCAGAGGGTTTTGGTAATGTGCCGACCACTTCATAACTTCACTTCACGTCTGCAGCCGGAAGACGTCCACTGCTGATCATTGCCTCCCCATCACCTCGCTTGGCAGGCGTCTTAGTGATCGCAGGAGACTATGATGCAGACTGAGGAGAATATTGCTGCCAGTTCCCTGAATGTTCCCCTTGTCGGCTCTCACGGCACCCGCGGGAAGATAACCTATTCTTAGGCTTTTCTATTCTTATTCTTAGGCTACACACGACTTTATTAACAACAACATGCTCTAAGAACAAAATTGTGTTATGTTTCCGACGCCTAATATTAATGCACGTCTCCGGAGGTGCAAGATAAACAATCTTGTAGGCGCATGGCGCATGGTTTAAATACGACGTAAAGGGCAAAATCAGAACTACGAGCAGGCGCAGCCAATATTGATGACATTGATGACTTTGGATTTTTTAATCTTGCATTTTTAATCATAACATTATTATCATCAACCCTTAGGTTCTCACTACTGAGACACGCTTTCTTTCAACGGGAAAGAATATATAGGCCATCCCACCAAGTTAGCCAAGTGCGAGTTGATTAATGGCACATGTTTAAAATTTTGTGATTCATTATTTTTTCAGTTTTTTGCTATGTTTTCCGTTATCATTGTGGTCATATTCACCTGTGTAATAGTATAAAAAAATCATGTCATGCGGAGCCTTGCGGGGTTAGAACAATGGTAGGTATTGAAAGACACACGAACTAGGTCAGGTAAGCAGTAGTGATCGCTCTTTACAACATGCTTAGTAACTATTAAATATACGACCTACTGATACAGGCTTTTTCAGAGTCCTGCAGCCCTGGAAAAACGCAATATTAAAAAATCTGTTGTCACCAACATCATCAATATTGGGACTGCGCCTGCTTGTACATCTGATTTTGCCCTTCACGCCGTATTTTAACCATGCGCCGTGCGCCTACAAGACTGTTTGTCTTGCACTTGCACTACGATATGAGAGACGTATTAATATTAGGCGTTAACGTGCTTAATAATCTGTTCGGAAACAACACAATATTGTTTTTGGGGTCTCCGTGACTTCCAAGTCATTGAGCTCACATCGCAACAAAATTAGTTTCTCAAAAGTTTTCAGTGTTAGCGATCGTAAACAGTTAGAGACTTTGGACGGTAGCAAACTCTAGAACATCGAGTAAAAAAATGAATCTTCTGATCTGTAGCACGACGCTTATTTAAGGAGCCTTAAAAAATGCACCCACAATCCATAAAGATGCACGGGATCTCAGTACTCGGTTAAACAACCCTTATAATCTCATACCGTCTACTAGAACTTCTGTAGTCGGAAACCTATAAGCCAGCTGAGCTCTGCTAAATGCGCGCTATCGCCTCAGAATAGGTTACTAATATTACTCGATGAGGTTTTTGCTTGTGCCTTCAGATCTGTACTTTAAGTTTAATCCGACGTAACTTACATTTTTTTTATACTGCACATCAGACACCTTGTTCCGTGCTTTTTGTTAGGTTAATTTTTATATTTATTAATTAAGCCTATTATTAACATGAACATATATATAATACAGGGAGGACAATACAGCCAATAACAATATATAATAATGAGGTTTCGTTTCAGATCGGCATCACGTCATTCGGGTCGTTGCGCGGCTGCCAAGTGGGGCTGCCAGCGGGGTTCGCGCGCGTCAGCTCCTTCGCCGCCTGGATACAGGCGCGGCTGTGATGCTCGCAGTCGCAGGGGAGGGAAGAAAACCACTCGAACATTATTCTAAGATATTTATTAATTACTTTAAGATTGGTAAGGAAACTCAAAGTGTATTTAATACTATTACTCGATGAGGTAGGTCTTGTGCCTCTAGGTCTTGAATGAAAGTTTTTTTGGCTTTTTTGTATAATAAGTATTTATAACCAACATAAACTTTTTTTTGTAAAATAATAATATTTACTGAAAACTATTCATTGTTTTTAATTACACCTACTGCCCCAAACGCACTAATATCCGACTGCACTAGCCCCCGGCTTCTTGTACGTTTGTCAAACTCGTGTCAAGTCAGCACACCAAATACTGAACGCTCATTGGTTGACGACAGCCGATGATCAACTGGCAAAAACGAGCTTTCAGTATCTAGTGTGACAAGCTGACACGAATTCAACAAACGTACGAGATCCCAAGGGTTGAATTGTAATAGACTTGAGAGCAGCCATTGCCCATTAACACTTTTACCAATCTTTCCAAATAGATTAACAAGTTACAAGCTCTGATTTCATATGCGGCCGAAGCAGTACATAGCTCGAGTGTAGGCATAAAATGTAAATAAATAAAATGTATTGTTATTTGCTGATAAGTGTGTTTGTAAATAAAAAAATAATAAAAGAAAAACGCCCAACGATCACGTACATAGATCCTGGACCCTAACTAGGATTCCCTGTGTCTAGGTAGCCAGAAACTACGAGGACCATGGCCCCACAACACCCAGCCTCAGAACAAGTATTTGCGCTTTTTTTCTGTGCACAAATACTTGTCCTGCCGCGGAATCGATCCCGCTGCCTCCGGGTTATGAGCCGACCTGCTCAACCAATATTCGAACAGATTGAAAATAATCACCATTACAGTGAAGTAAACGAAACTGACCTACATTATTATCATAATCAGCTGCAGTCTGATATGAACCACTATAAGCCACAGTTTATCGGTGTTACAATCAAGGCACGTGTAGGACGCCACGCCACATGTCGCAGCCACGGTGTTGGCACTTTTAGATACTATTATTTAGTCTGTGTTGTTGGGCAACAGTAGAACTAGTCCAGCCTTTACACGGACGGTACAGCTGCCGCCGTGTAGCGGCCGGCACGAGTAATGGTACCACTTTTTGTTAGGAACTTGCGCAGTTTGATCTTTATGGAAGCGTTTCAGTTTTCGTGTTGTCATTATTATGTCACAGTCTCATGATTTTATGACACGAGGAAATATTATAGACGTAGGCCTGTCGCTACAGTTTTGTAAATCGAACACTTAACTGGTTGGTTTGAAAAGATGTGTTATAAAACTGTAAATTGTATGACCCAATCAAAACTTACTTTGTTAAACATCGATTAAAAGTTAATTTTATTAGCCTAGCAACAGTCAATGAACCTGCTTGTATTTGAAAACCACCGCCTACCGGCTGCTGGCTGAGGGAATATTTAGGAATGGCAGCAGCGTTATCCTCGGTACACAACATTAAAATTATTTGTGATCTCCAATACGCTTGCCAAGCGCGGTGATGAAGAGTTTGCCTTGATCGCCCCCTGTGATAAGTATCCGAACACTTAAAAATAAATTAAAATATCGCCTCGCCTAAGGAGGATATTCGTTATTTTATTAACACTATTATATTATATCATAAAAGCAAACGTGAGTAGCTAGTATTCATAATTACAACTATTAAACGGCGGCTAAGGCTCAGCGCTGACTGAGCGCATTGCAGAGTGCATTGTGCAAAAGTGCCAGCATTGTGATATTATTATTATTTTATTATCTGTGAGTTTACGGTAGCCGCTAATCTGATGGACATTAAAAACGTGAGTGCTCACTGGTACGAATAAAAGGACTACTTTTTTGAGAATCGATAGGATGCCCCTCGCACCGGCCGCGGCCACACGCCGTGCCTCTGCTATGGCTCAATAGGTGTCGATTGTATGCGCACTGCCTTATGCTTGTGGTTGAGTGATAAATCAAGCAGTAAACTAGATGCTCTTGAGAATATTTGTTAAGAAATTTGTCAACTTAATGTGAATTAATTCAACTGGTTAAATAAAATTATCCTCGACCAGCTTCTCTTTCAACACCTCATTAATAAAAAACCGCCTTGCAATTATTCATAAACATCGTATGTTAGTGCGATGTTTGCCAACTGCTTGAATGTTTGTTGATAACGTTTGCAATAGTGTGCTTGTATCGATGCAACTGACTGCATTTCCCAAGGTCCGCTGGTACCTAATGTGGAGTTTCCTCTTGCGACACGGACGGCGGACATTTGGTTTCCTATCCATTTTAATTGGCTATATGATTGAGAAATTAAGTAAATTGCAAACGCGTAGATAAGTTAATTTGATGTAAAGATTATGCTCCGGGCATAAATTTGCTTAAACTTAATAAATTTTATTAAACTGTACAAAATGAATTTAATAATAAGCCATTTAAACCTATTTATGCTATCGTCATCAGCCTGAAGGCGTATATATATATATTTTTTTCATTAAAAAAAAAAATATATATATACAGTTGCAATCGGGTTACGTGATCACCCAGCAGGTCGTCGGTCCACCTAGCATAGGGGCCTACGCTGCGTCTTTCGGTTCATGTCAGTTTTACTAGTGATGTCGTCTGCACACTGCCAATTCAACTTGATAAGTTTAAGAGATATAATTTAATATTAAGATTAGTTAACATTTTACTACTGTATAATACTATAATTATTTGCATGGATTATATATACTGTAAGCAAGCACACTTTCCTTTAAAAACACTTAAAAATTAACTACTTATTAAAAAAATAAAAGAAATAATGAGTATTTAAAAATTTAATTAAAATGTAAAACGAATAATTGTGATCACCAGCGACCTTACTAAGAGTTTGGCATCAGAGCTCGCAGGACTCAGCCGGCGCGGCTCAATGCCAGCCGTGGCCGAGGCCGAGCAGCGGCGCGTGGCTCACGAGGGGCGCGTGGCTCACGAGGGGCGCGTGGCTCACGAGGGGCGCGTGGCTCACGAGGGGCGCGCTGTAAGCTACCGAGTGGCTCAGCAGGGGCGCGCCCAGCCCGTGCCCGTACACGCCGTGCCCCAGACCGAACCCATGACCTGGAAACAAATAAGTTCGTAAGTTTTGTTCAGTTTGAGTTACATTTTTAAAGGTACTTACAAGTTATACTTAATACAGTCGAAGGAACCCAAGTGCTAGTTTGTGCTGTGATTTTTCAGCTCATAGATTTATTAAGAGTATAAGGTATGGTGATTGCTCGTGTGGAATTAATTACGTCACGTCGTCGGCGGCGCGGAGCCGTTCATAGGTTGCCTGTTAGCGTAGTCTTAGCAAAGCGCTGGCCGCCCACCATGTCGAGTGTGAAGCTAGCCCCGCACTTTTTGTCCCGATACATTGTGAATTGGACGATTTTATTGACCGATCAGGAATTAATATTCGGTTAAATCCTTTTCTTCTGTTCTTTAGTCTTCTTCCTTTAGTTCTGTTTAATCTTCCGTCTTGCGGCCGTGTCGCTTAACATTAGGTGAACGACTTAGTTGACGAACTCGTCGCGTTATTCAATAACATTAAAAAAGAAGAAGATGACGATGATATATGATGGTCCTGCGATCAGCCTCCGTATACGTCACAAATATCCACTATCTGAGATTTGGTTAAGTCGTGTCACCGGATCATGAAAGATTGGGTTTGATTATCTAAAATATCTAAATAATACAATATGATACGTAATTAAGGTAAGGTGTTGCCATAAGAGCATTGATGTTGAGAACCAACCATCTGTAGGTAGGTTTCTTCATGATAAATAATTTGTTGAAAATAGTCTCTCAAGTTACCTCCCAGTCCCCCGTAGCCGGCCAGCCCGCCGTACCCGCCGTACCCGCCGTACCCGCCGTACCCGCCGTAGTACCCGCCGAGCCCGTGGCCGTAGAGCCCGAGCCCGCCGTGGTACCCGCCGCCCAGCAGGGGCGCCGCTCCCAGTCCGTACCCGAGGCCGAGCACACCTCGCTTTTCGTTCTTCTTCTCTTCTGCACCGGACACCGCGGCCACGGCCAGAAGTAGAATACACAACTGGAATTGAGGGCATACATGAGATTACGGAAATGAGATGAATTATTATTTATGTATCATATCGAAGACTTGTTCTGTAAGTAATAGAAGCTTTGCTTAAAGATTTCTGTTCTGTATAAGCGAAAATATTGAATGATTATAAGGTTATTTCAGTTGTAAAGTGTGGTGTCGAAAGGTGCAACTCGTGATGTCGTGGTGCGCGGCGCTTGTCAAACGCCTGGGAAACGATGGTGGCGCGGGAGCCGGCACAGGTCAATAACGTGGAATCACGAGCACTGCTGTTAGCTAGGGCTGCGTGAATGTTGCTACCACTCCTTAGCTAGGGCTGCGTGAATGTTGCTACCACTCCTTAGCTAGGGCTGCGTGAATGTTGCTACCACTCCTTAGCTAGGGCTGCGTGAATGTTGCTACCACTCCTTAGCTAGGGCTGCGTGAATGTTGCTACCACTCCTTAGCTAGGGCTGCGTGAATGTTGCTACCACTCCTTAGAACTACGCACAGTTACTTGGGTAAGCATTCAATAGTGCTCAAGTAGTCAGTCACTTGTCCCTGATTATCAGAAATTTACACTACTATGAGGCAGTTACAAGATACATTATTTCCCAGGTATTCACGGGAAAACTACACAAAATAATTTTTAATGGTAGCCATTACGTATATTTCCGGATACGACAGAAAACTCAGAAACAAATGATTGTAATAATAATAATACATTTGGTTTAACAACGCTAAAGTTACTAAGATTTGGGCGCCAGTAGAACACCACCCACTGGGCTCCACAATTTTATTTTCTTAGACTATATATAGTTTTAAAATGAGTAAACCTAACAGTGTATACGTACGTACTTATACGTATTATTAATATACAAATTTTCAAGTAAGCTTAGTGCTTGAAGACTCATTGAGACATTATTCTCAGAAATTATTGACACATAATAAATTAAAAAAATGAAGGTTTACTTTACACAAATACTTACAGCAGCCTTCATTTTTAGCAAGTTTGGTTGTACTAAAGCTACGTCGTAGAGTTCAGCCGGAGCACTGATCCTGCCGCGGACCTAGCCGCCTTATATTGTATCCAGGCGGACCTAGGCCCCTCTAGCCTAGCGCTAGTACTGTAGTACTCTGAGCAGCCACGCTCCACCTGCGGCGTGCCCAGGCTGCAGGTGGATGGAGTGGGTCGCATCGTAATTCTAATTATTATTACGAGTGCTTTGGAAATTAGTCCAACGCGCACTGACCGTAAAAGATTCAAATTAAAGTTTCTCAAAATTAAAAACATTATTGTGAAATTCATCTAGACTTGAGTAACCTGAAGATGAAAACAAGAGGAATACAATGTCTGAGGTGACTTCCTAACCATTTTATACTTATTTTATTTTCATGTTATAATAGGTAACTGTTAAAATGCTAAATTCATAGTTTTATGCTTAGTACAATAACTTAATTTTAAGTAAGTACATAATATAAATTTAACTTGTAAAAGAAATCTTAATATATAAAAATAAATCTCTATTTCCCTTATCGCATCACGCGTGAACGGACGGTACTTTTTCGCAAATTCTTCTTTTGTTGTGTTTATTTCCAAGAGAAGGTTCGTATGAAAGAAAAATATATGAATATTTAGAAAATTTACCACGCGGGTAAAGCCGCGGGGCGCAGCTAGTTTGCAATAAAATCTTTTGATTTTGACTTTAGTTCGATGGCTATTGTGCAGGTAGGTACTTAAGGTGCATACTATGATAGCTTACTTGGAATTTTGAATCACTGATCGTACTCCGCCATGCGGGCCGGTGCTTGAGCGCCGCTAACGTAGTATTACAGTGTAGGCATTCTGTAGTTCTGTAGTGCCGATGTCGGCTACATTGAAGGGCGCGATGTGATTCACAGTATCGCCGTGGACCGTGGGAGCGATCGGTATTGTTCCGCTTGGATCCCACAGGGCTTCGGCCCGCGGCGGCGGCGCAAATTTTGCTGGCATTTTATTGTTATAATCATGCACTAAAAAATTATGATTAAGTAGCTTAGATAACTATAAAGTCTAGCCTAGAACTAGATAGACTGGCCTGATAGCTCAGTTGGTAGTAACCCTGCCTTCTCTAGGTTGTGGGTTTGATTCCCACCCAGGACAGACATTCGTTTGATGAACATCGATGTTTGTTTTGTGTCTGGGTGATATATTGTATTCTATGTATGTATTTATAAACAAAAATTATCTAAGTATTGTTTTAGTTATCTGGTTCCCAATGGTACAGGCTTTGCTTAGTTTGGGGCTTGTGTGAAATGTTCACAAATATTTATTATTATTATGATTTATAATTAGAATATTATTTTAATATTGAAACGTAGATTTTATTAATTAAACTGAACATTTGATTTACATAAAAACTCTCAAGTTGTAGGTAGCGCGTTGACGTCTTTTCTACGACAGTTTTTACAATGTTTTGAAGTAAAACTTCTTTACGCACGCTTGACGTAGAGAGTAAGCTGATGAATGTGTATCGAAGAGAACGGAGGTTGAAAGTTGTTGGTTCACGTAGATCTCTATTGTCTACATAATACAAAACAAAGTTAAAAATTTGTGTTATTATGTTCGTAGGTACATCTGGTACAATGACAATTTACAATTTCAATGTCAATTTGGCGACATTAAACAAAGCAATAACAAACCGGCCGATAGATGAAGCTAAACTAAGAAGCTTTACTTTAGTCATGTGGTCTAAAAGCACACCCGTTTTTTTATAATAACTAAGTATATTATACGATACAGCATCGTAAAAAAAACGGAATTAAGTTTCTGTAGAGTATTTAATGTGACGGCGGATAGACAGACATTATCTTAGTGAATTCTCTGTACCACGAGAATAAGTACGTAAAGCGGGTAAATGTGTACTAACGAACCGAAGTACCTACCTATGTTTAATATGAAAAATCTCAAGTGGCGTTCGAAGAATGTCCGCTCGTAAATATACGCAAAAGGCGTCCCTGCTTACGATACACTTGCCCAAGCCTTATAAAACTTCTAAGTATATTGGGCAGTGGAATACTTCCTATGGTAAGGGTCAGACATTAGCCAACTATACGGGGATGTTACATGTAGAAATCAACGCATCTTATAATTTTTATTGCCCAACGTTAAGTAGAAATGTTGCTGTCTTTTATTGATAAAATCTGAGTGAACTAGATCGCGTGAGAAGTTTTACCGGGTTACGTTAGATGTGGTCCCCGCGCCGCCGGCGGCCGGCGAGGGCGCGGCGCGGAGACAAGTCACCACGCGCCACACGCACACGTGTGCTCCAAATCTGTGCCACATTAAATGGACTGGTCTAACATATTGCTAAATCCACTCGTAGTAGTACATTAACTTGCCCATTGCTAAAAACACGAAGGGAAATAAGAAACACATCTCGAATTACGTTTTTAATAAAACAATAAATAAATAATACTTAAACATACGTTAATAACTTAAGTTAAATGGTATTAGGCAATATATTAACGTGAATAAAACGTGAAACAATGGAAACAAAGAGAATTGTTCCTGCGTGTTACGGCTTGTTGTTCATTCAATTTATAATCACTACTCGTTCTATGAACAAATTATAGAAGAGAAGCTTCAACTTGAGATGCCTCGCAACGCACTCCGACATCTCTTTGGCTACATTATACTAATAATGACTCGTTTATCACATCTTCGAGGAGGTAACTTGTAAATTCTACATCTTAGCCGAAACTTAACAGTCCACGTGGAGGCGTAACTACCGGAACTTGTCGAGCGGACGGTCGATGGGCGGCTGCAGGCCCAGCGGGATGTGGTTATGATACAGCTGGTGAGGCTCCCCGTCGCCCTCCGCGCTGCGACCCTCAGCGCCCTGCGGCGGCCCGTACTCCGGCGCCGGCTGCTGCTGGAAGTTGTAGTCCTGCCCGGCCTGCCCCTGCGGCGTGCCGTACTCCTGCCCCAACTGGTGTTGGTTGTTGATATGTTGCTCGTACTGCGCTTGCTCTATCTGTTGCTGAATGTGATGCTGCAGCTGATTCTGATAGTCGTGGTACTGCTGGTCGTTCCCAGAGTGGTGCTCGAAAACCTGATTTCCCTGCTCCTGCGTGAAATGGTGGTGTCCATCGTTCGGGTAGTGAGCGTCGTTATGGCCGACGTCGCTAGCCTGCGAGGGCACGGGAGACCAGCCGTTGCTATCGACGGTGGGCTGTGTTGGTTGCAGCTGCACTCCTGGCTGATTCGGTTGAAAGTTGTAATCGGGCTGTGCCGGTTGCAGATGAATGTCGCCCTGCCCATGCTGCAGATGATATTCTGGTTGCGGCTGCAGTTGTACACCTGTGTGGCCCCCTTGGAAGTGGAAGTCAGGTTGGCCCGGCTGCAGATGTCCGTCGGTGTGCCCCGCCTGAAGGTGGTATTCCGGCTGAGCCGGTTGTAAGTTGAACCCTGGCTGGGCAGATTGTAATTGAATATCAGGTTGATCGTGTAAATGCACGCCGGGTTGAATATGCAGCTCGGGTTGTGCGGGATGCAAGTGCACGCCAGGTTGAGCATGTAGTTCAGGCTGGATAGAGTGCAGTTGCACGCCGGGTTGTACGGGTTGCAAGTGAATGTCGGGTTGTTCAGGATGCAGGTGGATGTTGGGTTGAGCGGACTGAAAGTGGAACTCGGGCTGACCAGGGTGGAAGTGGATGCCAGGCTGCGGCACCTCGCCGCTCGCGTGCACTAGCGCGGGCGTGGGCTCCACCGGCACCGCACCCGGTGGCTCGAGCACCACGCCGTCGTGCGCGTCGCCCTGCGGCACTACGTACTGGTGAGGTACGATCTGACTGTAGGAACTTGCAGATAATGGAAACAGCGGAGATGGATAGTTGCTAAACGGATATCTAGGATATGTAGCAAATACGGATGATTGAACGGCACCACCTGGCCTTAAAATATAGGGAAATGCAGGAGCGAAAGAAGAATATGCCGGTGCTACGACCGGTGCGGGAGCTGCCGGGAACGCTGGAGCTGCTGGGAGGAGGGGCCTTAAGTGGAGGTGGTTAGGAGGAAGGATGTGTCCTGGCGGAGGAAGAGGCGCAGGCTGAGGCAGGATGACGGGGGGAGAGGGTGCTGGGACAGGTTGCGCGATCGTTGGTGCCGCTATGGGAACTGGGGCCGCTGGGACCACTGGTACAACCGGCCGAGGTTCTACGTGGTGATGATGGTGGTGATAGTAATGGTCCGGTTTTGACAACACTACATTTTTTGTGTGGTGAGGAAACTTAAGACCGTAATGTGGATGAGGTAAGAATGGAACTTTATGTCCGACACCGACGGGATAGCGCGGGAGTAAGGGGTGCGAGAGCGGGACCTTGACCGCCGTCACGGCTGCGGTGGGCGGGTAGGTGACCACGAGCGGCTTCACCACGGAGTGCGTGACGCGGGGGATGTCGTGCCCAAGCTTGTAGGGCGGCACTTGCGACAGCACGCCCCGCTTGTGGTGCTTGTGGTGCGCCAGCCGCCCGAGCAGCTTCAGCTTGGCGGCCTTGATGTGAGCCCCGTCCCCGGCTGACAACCATATGCAAGCGCACAACACCAACGCGATCTGAAATACACCACGCACCATTTTAGTTTGATACAAATACACTATCGTCACACTGTTCACTGCACTCATTTCACTGGTATCCCAACGCATCCACTGTACTTACAGCGGTAAGTCTCATATCGAAGCGGTCGCCCGGTCGGCGCAACTACCACTCTGAAACGAAGTGTCATGAGGGACGAGCACCCATACTTATAACTTACTTACAAGAACCGCATTAGTATGTAGCCGGCGTGTAGGTTTCACTCGGGGTAGCCGGACGCACCGACGAACTTCGTCCTTACGCGATAATGCTTTCGAGTGTTCCTTAACGAATGCATCTACCGAAGACTCCTTCCGATGGAATCGCGTGCCAAATTGAGCTTAGTAGCGAGACGGTGAAAGTTCATTTTGGAAACGACCCGGCTGCCAATGCTACGGCATCACGTCGCGGGCTGCCGTCATTCCTGTAACAAGACATGCGGATGCGCATACTAATCGATTAAGAAACGTAATCGAGAGAAAATTGTAGCAATAGACGCAGGAATGGACTTGCTTCCAACAGTTTCATTGTAAACTATATTCTTAGCTTATATTTACAGAAACTGGGTAACCGTTATAATAAAAAAAATAAGAAAATATTTCTGAATAATTTCTAAAAACTTACTGTTAAGCTGAACAAAAATGTCATGTACATGTAACATCATCGGTTGAAACGTGCCTAACAAAGTACTTCTTCTATCATTAGGTATCTATGAGTTATATTTACCTAAATAATCTACTCTATGGTCCGTATTACAGAACGATGCTCAGTCATCGATCGGTGCTCAAGCAGAGATATCATTCACTATTTGATGACTTTATGAATGAAATCTCTGCTGATCTGATACTGAGATCTGTAATACGGACCTATGGCTGGCAGGATACAAAATAATGCACGACATGATCGTGCCCTGAGTCCGTTCGAGTTCCCCCCAGGACATCTGTATGCGCAGGCGCACGCGTCGGTTACCAAATCTACGGCGATCACTTTCCTCGCTCTCACTAATGGTGCGCCATCACAGATCATTCAATCGACGACCACATGCCTACATCACATCTATTCCATTAGCTTTACAAAACGCTTGCGTAACAGTAAGATAAAGTGACAATCCTTATAGGGTAGCAAACACGGTAAACATTCGCGTGCGAGATAACGTCACAATTCAAATGCAAACGCTTACAGGGTTCCATAATGTTATAGGTACTACATGAAGATACAAGTATGAATTAGGATCATTATGGAATATTAGAGGACAGATAGTAAATGTCAAATGCTCACAATTATTAATACAAATCTTGTAGTGTTACTCCTGCAACCGGCTTGCGTTTTGTGAAATAGCCGTCAACGTCATCGAGAAGTACAATATTTAAAAAAAACTTTAAATTTGGTTTAATTTATAGACTTTTGGAATAACATTACAGATAAATAAAGTATAATTTTCAAGAGAAAACGTGCATGGGCGTCATTCGAGATAGACGAAAATTTCGTGCTCGACATTTTTCCTATGACCAAACCGGTACCAAACGGCCAGACTATTTGTTTTTTCTATAATCTGTGGAAGGGCTGGGTGAATGATAATAAGTACACATTCGGGAGTTTTGGCGGGAACGCGAAAAAGATTGCGTCACCGCATTGTATTATTTTCCAAAACTTATGTTATTTTCAGTGTTAGTGCATGGAACTGGTGGCATTCTGTTCGTTAATGCTGGATTACAGGCGTGAGTGTGGGAAAATGGTATAATGATGGTAAAACCTTTCTTTTCATGTTGTTTCCAAAACTCCATAGAAGCTTCAAGTTGCCAGCACTTTACTAGGAGTATGACTTTGACTAGACTATGACTTGACATATATTTATCATAATATAATATCATTAACTTGATAAATTATCAATTACTTGACACTGGCTAAATACACAAAAGTGTGGAGCCAAAACATAAAAAAGTACACATTCTATTCTACACCTATCATGTGGAAGTAGCAGGCGGCTTGAATACGTGATTTTTGCTATTTGTACCACGCTCGCCAAGAATTTTATACTAATTTCGCAATGAGGAAATTCGTCAATATTTAGCACCACGCCTCTGCATGTTTACCCACATTACATTGTACCTGTGACTTTCGTAAAATATGGAGAGGAACGGCAAATGAACCACTTACCCTCCATAATACGAATTTTGAATGATAGTTTTTAATTGTTCACTATTTTTATGTTCTTTAAAACTTTAAAACTAATTAGTATGACATAGTTTAAGTAAAAGTAATAATGGGGCCACGGACTCAGTTTCCACTAGTTCGGGAGTCTATGGATTCATCAAGACTTTGTTACCAATTTTGTCAATAAATAAATTTGTATTTTTATTGTTTGTATTGTAATTTAATTGAATTGGTGTACCGAGTATAAGTGCAGGCATGAACTCGATCTAGATAGCCGTTGTATAGGTACGAGTTAAGGGACAGCATAATATTTTGATTGCATATAATATTTGAATTGTTTAAGCATAATTTATGGCCCGCTATAAATTAGTGTTAGATACTATTATTTATTATTTAGATACTTGGAAGATAATTAGGTTCGCGGCCCGCGGTTTCACCCTTGTGGTGATGAAAAACGGTGA
Source organism: Ennomos fuscantarius (assembly GCA_905220475.3). NCBI lineage: Eukaryota > Metazoa > Arthropoda > Insecta > Lepidoptera > Geometridae > Ennomos > Ennomos fuscantarius. The sequence continues at coordinate 15,471,662 of HG992036.1, read as the reverse complement.
TGATAATGAAAAATAGATAACAACCTATTCTCATTCCTACAAGTGTCAAAATTTCATCGAAATCGGTTAAGCCGTTTCGGAGGAGTATGGTAATAAACACGGTGACATGAATTATTTATATAAGTATATATATATAGATATTATGTTTGGGTTGTCTTCATGCAAATAGTCTCTTTAGCCAGATTCGTTTTATTTATTTATTTATTTATAATAATAATCTTATATGTCACATAAAAGCCATTGCAATAATAATAATATAGTACTACGTAATACCGTAACACGCGTATTCTACTTATTGATTACCCAGGTACATATCTAACAAAATAGTTTAATAAAAACGAGTGCGCTTTAGACCACACGACTGAAGCAAAACTTCTTTAGTTTAGCTCCATCTATCGGCCAGTATAACTTTGTTTATGCTTTGTTTAATGTTAATGTCGCCAGAGTGTGTGTCATTTTACCGGACATACCTACTACCATAATAATACAAATTTTGTCGTTTTGTTATGTTGTCAGTGGAGATCTACGAGAACCAACTTCAACTTCCGTTCGCCTCGCATTCACCAGCTTACTCCCCAGGTCAAGCGTGCGTAAAGAAGTTTCACTTCAAAAATGGTATAACTATAAATCTATATCGCAAAAAAATCATAATTTTTTCTACCTACCAAATATTTTCCGATTTCGATGACTTTTTTATATTATGTTGTCTACGCAGTGAAAAACCCTACTCATACATTTTCTTTTATTTTAATGTTCGCAACATCTTCGTAGTTATAACAGTCCCCTAAAGCGACGAATTAAAAACCAAATAAACAACACGCCTGTTACTTTTCGAAAAACTTTTAATTGCCTTTTGATAAAACCAAAGAAGTCAATTTGAAATGTTGTCTATTATCTAAGACATCCCACAAGATTGGGAACAGTAAAAAATAACGCTCTTTGTACGCCAGTCCATTACATACACAGAAAATATTTGTATATTTTGGACCTTGCGATTTTTAACTGTGCATAATTGAGAAGTTAAGGCACTGTAAATAATTCAGACAGACGGACTGATGAACTTATAAGGGTCCTTTGGTTTTTTTTTAAATGTTTTGGCTCCACACTTTTGTGTATTTAGCCAGTGTCAAGTAATTGATAATTCATCAAGTTAATGATAATTCACGCAAATATGTGTCAAGTCACAGTCGAAGTCATCAAGTTAGATAGTTAAATCATAGTCTATTCAAAGTCATACTCCTAGTAAAGTGGAAGCAACTTTACTTGAAGCTTCTATGGAGTTTTGGAAACAACACGAAAATAAACGTTTCACTATCATTATAACATTTTCCCACACTCACGCCTGTAATCCAGCACTTAACGAATAGAATGCCACCAATTTTATGCACTAACACTGAAAATAACACAAGTTTAGGAAAATAATACAATGCGGCGACGCGATATTTTTCGTTTTCCCGCCAAAACTCCTTAACCTTAAAGGGTGGTTGATGGCCACAGAATTATATTTTTTTTTCTGTAACCTGTGTTGGTGGTAAATTACGATAACAACATCAGCAGTCACTGTCACTGTAACTGACACTTACTAAACTACTGTCTCCTGTCAAGTATCTTGTAAAACAAAACAAATTCAAAATACATACATAAACCATTAAATTTAAAATTAATTAAAATTACACTACATATTAAATCAGACGATAGTAATTATTTATATTTATGCTTCATTACTATATAATTGTAACTTGTATAGTAATGAAGCTAGAGACTGACGATAAAAAGTAGAATATGTTTAAATAGACAGGATACCTTGTTTTGAATCTTTCACAAGGGACGTGAAGCTTCGCCCTATGAGAAATTGGTTACCAAAACCACATTGAAGATCAAACTAAACGATGCTGGGACATCTGCAATTTGTCCCCAATGCCTATTAGACTCAGATACCACTGTGTCTTTCTTGGAAAAATGTGAGCAGCCGAACCTGGCTCTGGCAGCAAGGTTTGAAGAGAGATAAGAGGTAGAGAACTTTTTTAAATAAACTATTACTAGATGAAAATGTGAGTAGGTACCCACAAAAATAATACCGCCCATTACAATAAGCGCTCCCACAGTCACCCATGCTGATGCTGGTTCCAGTCAAAGTGACGATAAAGCCCTGAAGCACAGTGAAGTGATAATGGGCGCCCACAAAATTGTTCGACATGTGGTTCGAACTCAGATTTACGCATTGGGCTCCAACCTCCTTCACATGCCAGTACTGTGATAAAATATTCAATAAGATATAACTTTCAAATACCTACACCTATAAGTAATTAACTACTAAGGAACTTAAATAATAGGTCTTTACCTATGAAATTGCCGTATTGCAGTACAGACTTTTTCAAACAAAAAAAGTTTTGATTGGCTATGAATTCTAAATTCAAATTAATTTTGTTTTAAAAATATGACATTCTATTTACAATATAAGTCTTTTGTTTATTGATTAGCGTTGTATTTTCATTACATTTCAACATTTTTCCTCATAATGGATACTTTGAAATTTCGTGTAATTATGGAATATGAGTTCCGTCGTGGCACCAACGCGGCTCAAACGACACGTAACATCAACGACGTTTACGGAGAGAACTGTACAAACGAACGTACAACCCGTTATTGGTTTGCTCGGTTCCGTTCTGGGAATTTTGAATTGAAAAATGAACCTCGTGGTCGTCCGGAACCTTTGGTCAACAATGATGAATTAAAGGCGATTGTGGAAGCTGATGAATCTCAATCTACAGCTGAGCTGGCAGCAGCTTTTGATGTTAGCATCAAAACAATATTGGTCCATTTGCGACAGGTTGGCAAGATAAAAAAGCTTGATAGATGGGTGCCCCACGAACTTAACGATCGCCAGCGCAACGTACGCGTCGAGACTTGCCTTGCGCTGCTTAACAGGCACAGAAATGAAGGAATTTTGAACCGAATTGTTACGTGCGACGAAAAATGGATTCTTTTTGACAATCGAAAGCGCTCAGCAAGTTGGTTAGATCCTGGTTCGGTACCAAAGCAATGTGCAAAACGAAAAATGACCCCTAGAAAGGTGATGGTCACAGTTTGGTGGTCTAGTGCTGGTGTGATTCATCATAGCTTTTTACAAAACGGCGAGAGCATTACTGCAGATGTGTACATTGAAGAACTGACCACAATGATGGCGAAACTCGCACGTCTGCAACCAGCTTTGGTCAATCGGTCGTCTCCACTGCTACTTCACGACAACGCGCGACCCCTTACTGCACAACAGACCGTCTCTAAGCTGCATGAGTTGGGTTTGGAAGCTTTCCCTCATCCGCCATACTCACCAGATCTTGCGCCTACCGACTATTACTTTTTCCAAAATTTGGACAACTTTTTAGCGGGAAAAAAATTCAATTCCCGAGAGGCAGTACAAAACGCCTTTGAAGAGTTTGTTGTCTCCCGTCCTGCTGATTTTTTCAAGAAGGGCATCCATAAACTGCCACAGCGTTGGCAAAGATGCATTGATTGCAGGGGTGATTACTTTGAATAAAAGAAATAAATAAGTTCGAAAAAAAAATACTTTAACTTTTTTCAAACAAAACGGCAATTTCATAGGTAAAGACCTAATACTAACTCCAGCATTAAAATATATTCGTTTTGGGGCTTTTTTCATTCCCTTATTATTCTATATTTAAGACTAAAACTACACCTATGAATAGAGGCTTTGCAGTGTCAATAGAGTGTGCCAAATGGCCAGTTATTGTTTTGTATATATATAATATATAAAGGTAATGGTGCCACTGGTTTGAATAATACCAAGAATTCAATTTATATCTTTTTCTTCAACATCTTTCAGTAAGAGGCACCTGGGCAAATGAGACTGTCTGTGTTCCAAGTGTGGGACCTACCTTCTGAGTGGCTAGCACTGTGCCACTCCCATTCTAAGCCACGGAAGCTCTGTTTTGTCTCTGACTGTGGAATAATATGATCATATAATGACAGTCTGTAGATTTATGTCAGGTGTGTGTAAGTGGTAAGTTTTTGATTTGTAGAAATAACCAACCATTGTAGTTTTGAATGAGCATTGTATGATTTGTGTGGAGGCCTCTGCAGGTTTTGTGGCAAAATTGATCTCAGAATACTAAAACACCCTCAAATTATTGTTAATAAACTAAATAAAATTGCATAGTACTAAATGTCAAAAAATAGTAGGCCACAAATTAATGAGTTTGTAAAAAAGTTACTACTACTGGTGCAAGCAATCTGGCACAACACTAAAGGAGACTCCAATCCAAAGCTTCAGGTGTAATCACACTTGTAATGAAGGAGCAACAAGAAACAAAAATAACATAAACAATATAGCAAGCAAAACATAATTTTTTTTTATTGCTGTAACATTGTACAAGGTACTTAATAGATTTAAATATTGTCAAAAATTCGCTAAATTACTTTTTTGCTATAATACCCAAGAAATTGGCTCCTTACCATTAATTTTGATTTGAACTTTTAGTTGAATAGAAAGATATCATGAAGATTTTTTTTTCATATTTTACTTAAGTAATCATAATTTAATATTTTGCAGGAGAGAGACCTTTTGAATGCCATGTCTGCGGTAAACAGTTCACCAGTAGGAACACTGAAAGACCACATCAGGATACATACAGGTGATATTAATATAATTATTAATTTTCATTTTCAATTACCCATGATGCTATAATTAATATAGTGCTATATAATCTTTGCCCATGGGCATAATTTTGTCAATATCTTACTTGAGGAAGGGATAAAAATATGCTCTAAACGGGGAGTTTGTTTGGTAGAGGTAATGTATTTATATAATACACAAGTAAGTAAATTGTTGCTGTGATAAGGTTGCTTTTTGACTGTATGATAGTATGCAAGTAAACAAATGTGTGTTCTCAATAAGGTATACTGCTAGACTAGGTGGTAGGACTTTACTGCCAAGTTCGTCTAGGTAGGTACCACCGCTTTGCCAGTTATTCTGCCGCCAAGCAGTAGTGCGCAAGCACTGCTGTGTTCCGGTTTGAAGGGCACTGTAGCTAGTGAAATTACCGGGCAAATGAGACTATGATCTGATCTCACAGTTTAGTAATCTTATTACTAGATTGTGCTGATGTCTCTGGATGACGTGCGTAGTGCAGTGTCACGCGAACCTCTATACTTTAGAGTTCCGAGTGACACTGCGGCTAGCTCGTCACGTCATTCCTTAACATAAAAAAAAGACTAAGATAAATTAAGATAGTACATGTATTATAAAGAAATTGTGTGGTGTTATTGCAGTTTTCAAGCCAAAGCAATGTAACCAGTGATGATGTTTAAACCTAACAAAATCAATGCTCAGATTCTATGTACCATCCACTCTCCTGCATCACAACAGAGTGGATACTGGACAGTGGTGGAATCTTCAGCCTATTGATATGTCATTATGATAGATAACTATGTATTTCATCTTATTTTGAGTGTTACCTTATTAATTCACGTTAATACTTGTAGAATATATGTGAACAATGTTGCTGAGCATTCTATGCAAAGAAGGAACACATCAATCATCATGTTGGAAAGCGCCTCCTAAAGAATTAACTGCTCAAGTGGAGTCTAAAAACAATGGTAAGGAATATGTTTTAATAAATTTTATTTCCTGTGTTTTTTTAATGATAATATAAGGGCTTGTATTGTTTGCTTGATGGTTAGTGCAGCAATTGCAGTGCCATCCAGAACATTATTTTTTAGACCCTGTGCAGCACAGCACTGCATTATCCTGAGGCTGTAGCTTTTAAGGCTTATATATCCAGCAGTTTCCATGTCCACCTGGAAGATAATAATGCTTATGATTGATTTGCTTCAGATTAACTGAAGCAGTGGTATAATATATTAGGTCTTTACCTATGAAATTGCCGTTTTGTTTGAAAAAAGTTAAAGTATTTTTTTTTCGAACTTATTTATTTCTTTTATTCAAAGTAATCACCCCTGCAATCAATGCATCTTTGCCAACGCTGTGGCAGTTTATGGATGCCCTTCTTGAAAAAATCAGCAGGACGGGAGACAACAAACTCTTCAAAGGCGTTTTGTACTGCCTCTCGGGAATTGAATTTTTTTCCCGCTAAAAAGCTGTCCAAATTTTGGAAAAAGTAATAGTCGGTAGGCGCAAGATCTGGTGAGTATGGCGGATGAGGGAGAGCTTGCAAACCCAACTCATGCAGCTTAGAGACGGTCTGTTGTGCAGTATGGGGTCGCGCGTTGTCGTTAAGTAGCAGTGGAGACGACCGATTGACCAAAGCTGGTTGCAGACATGCGAGTTTCGCCATCATTGTGGTCAGTTCTTCAATGTACACATCTGCAGTAATGCTCTCGCCGTTTTGTAAAAAGCTATGATTAATCACACCAGCACTAGACCACCAAACTGTGACCATCACCTTTCTAGGGGTCATTTTTCGTTTTGCACATTGCTTTGCTACCGAACCAGGATCTAACCAACTTGCTGAGCGCTTTCGATTGTCAAAAAGAATCCATTTTTCGTCGCACGTAACAATTCGGTTCAAAATTCCTTCATTTCTGTGTCTGTTAAGCAGCGCAAGGCAAGTCTCGACGCGTACGTTGCGCTGGCGATCGTTAAGTTCGTGAGGCACCCATCTATCAAGCTTTTTTATCTTGCCAATCTGTCGCAAATGGACCAATATTGTTTTGATGCTAACATCAAAAGCTGCTGCCAGCTCAGCTGTAGATTGAGATTCATCAGCTTCCACAATCGCCTTTAATTCATCATTGTTGACCAAAGTTTCCGGACGACCACGAGGTTCATTTCTCAAGTCAAAATTCCCAGAACGGAACCGAGCAAAGCAATAACGGGTTGTACGTTCGTTTGTACAGTTCTCTCCGTAAACGTCGTTGATGTTACGCGTCGTTTGTGCCGCGTTGGTGCCACGACGGAACTCATATTCCATAATTACACGATATTTCAAAGTATCCATTATGAGGAAAAATGTTGAAATGTAATGAAAATACAACGCTAATCAATAAACAAAAGACTTGTATTGTAAATAGAATGTCATATCTTTAAAACAAAATTAATTTGAATTTAGAATTCATAGCCAATCAAAACTTTTTTTTGTTTGAAAAAGTCTGTACTGCAATACGGCAATTTCATAGGTAAAGACCTATTATAAACTCAGTAAATTTATACAATTTCAGATATACCGGAGCTATCTACAATTCTAGCCCGATCTAAATCTTTAGTGCCATCTTCGTCACAAGACATTCATAAAGTCCAATTGTCAGGTTAGTATTTCAAATACTTATTGCTATATCTAGCTAGATTGGATGGATGATCGGTTATTTTCTGCATAAAATCTTAAGTTCTTATGAGGAATAGTCAATTTGTTCAAAAATCTTTTAAAGCTTTTTGATCAAATTATAATAAAGACATTCTAGTTCCATCCCTGCCTGCACATATAGATCATTTCATTGAATTAATAAAAAATAAGCATTAAAAATGCTTTGGGTACGAAACTGCTCATTGTTGTTTACATATATTAATTATTAAATTCTACTACTTCAAATGAACAAGTGTCTTCATCTCAAGACAAGCATCACCCTTAAGTACAATTGTCAGGTTGGAATAAAAAGAAATTGATGACATCAATTCAATTATTAAAAAAGTATTATTATTATTCTTTGAAGCTAAAAGAAATGCGTCAAGAACGGCCAGAGAAAAAGAAGAATGGAAAAAGCTGGAAGAGGCCTATGTTAAAATAAGACAAATGGATATACATTATACTAAGTTAGATTTTTTATGGTAATAAATGTTTTGACGAGCTATTCGTTCACCTGATTAAGCTACACGGCCGCCTATAACAGAACAGTCGGATCACTAAAATATAAAGTTTCGCGCGACACTGCAATGCGCACATCATCCACACATCAGCACAGTCTGGTATAAAGATTACTTAACTGTGAGATCTGTAGGCCTATCATGAATCTCTGTTGCGAACACTAACTTGATGCTGATCGATTGGAACTGAAACTAGTAGCAGTCAAGAGTATGGGATCACGTAGCGCTTAAATCATCGATTACAATGTGTTTTTATCGATAGCTTACAATGTGAAGTTGCAGCTAACTCGACCGCGTTAAAAAGCTAGGAATTATAATAGGAAACATGTTTAACTTGGTATACATTTCTATATGGCTGTATTGTGCGGCTTTTTTGTCTATGGTTTTATTCGAAACAATAAAGGTCAACTTCAACTCTTGGTTAATGGCCTTTATGGTAACCATAATTTAGCCAATGTCAACAGTGAACACAGATATATTGGGTTATCTGTGACAGTAAATGTCATTTTTTTATTATGTTTGGCTCCACACCTCTGTGTATTTAGCCAGTGTCAAGTAATTGATAATTTATCAAGTTAATGATATTTCACGTAAATATATGTCAAGTCACAGTCGAAGTCATCAAGTCAAGTCATAGTCTAATCAAAGTCACACTCCTAGTAAAGTGGTGGCCACTTTACTTGAAGCTTCTATGGAGATTTGGAAACAACGCGAAAAGAAACGTTTCACCATCATTATACCATTTTCTCACACTCACGCCTGTAATCCAGCACTTAACGAATAGAATGCCACCAATTTTATGCACTAACACTGATAATAACACAAGTTTTGGAAAATAATACAATGCCGTGACGCAATCTTTTTCGCGTTCCCGCCCTAACTCCCGAGTAAATGTCATTAGGAATGCCCAAAAAAGTGTTCTGTATCGATATATCGCATTATAACTTTATCGAAATCGTTTGAATCGATACGCGATGTTAATGCTTCCCTTTGTATAGATATATCGGACCGCATCGGTATCGCATGCTTATCTATCGATATGCAATATAATACTGCCCTCCTAAAGATAACTAACGAATTCGCCATTTTTGGTGAAAATGAGTTGTATACATATTCAGGGTGTACTGCAGTGCAGCGGGATCTATCTAGATCAATTACCCGTTTTTTTCTATCTCTGTCAGTTATCAATTTATTGATAAGTATAAGTAGCGTAATCGCTAACTTTACATCCTTTTCCTAGACATAAGCAACGCATTGTCCATTACAATATTATATACACAGTACCATTTTAGTAGGTAGTTGCGTTAGGAATCCTAGGCATAAGGAACGTAAGAGTCTGTATTTATATATGGCACTTAGGTACTGTATTTTTGTAATCTTGACTAGAAGGGCCAATTATTTCAATGTAAGGTTTTATGTTAGTAATCATCTCAACTACGATCTCAATAATTATAATTCTTATATATACTGCAGCTATATTTAATACACTATAATATTAAATATAGCTGGTATTTGTACTTATTTATAAAAAAGGTACTATAAAGTGATACAATTTTGAGTAAACTTATGCATAAATGCTTATTTTATAACTTATTCGATTTTATCGAATTTTTGTTTATAATACCGGCTCTAATACTATAATTATTATTGTCATATCCACTGATATAATTGCAGCATACATAAATAAGATACAGCCTAATCCGCAAAATAGGTGTATGTGTATGTTTATCCTAATTAAATTTATAAAATACTGAAGCAACACACAGTTTATACATGGATATTTCATAATAACTAGTAAAGGAGCTATTCGCTATAATATACACATCGTTTATGAAAGCTCTCTTAGGCAATCGCTGAGAATGCGTTGGTTATGCTTAGTAATTGAATGAAAAATATTTTATGTATACTAATCAAAATAAGTTTTGGGGGTTATTTTAATATAAATAAAATTAAATAGATAAATTGTGCTCTAACATAATAAAGTGAATCATATAAAGTTAAAATGTTTTGAATTTATTGATTAGTTTAGGCGTGACAGCAAAAAGAAAATAAAAAACTTTAGGCGCGTTTTTCTCAAAACTCGCCAACAGGCGCATGCGTTGGTTATGCTTAGGAGGGCAGAATAAGCGTACATCAATGCAAAGGGGTAACTTTTGAATGTTTTTCAATAGTTTATTAAATAGGAATCTGAGGAATCTGATTTAAAACAACCTTCGAACCAGTTAGGTCATCGCGTTCAGTATAGTCCGAATGTTGTTATTTTTTTTAGTAGGTAGTGATAAGTATTGATTATTATTCTGTGTCGCGTTCTCTTAAACTAAAGTAAACGTAAAGTAAAGAGGTACTCTTCTTATAAAGAGGTAATGAAAAAGACGGAAATATGTTAATTTCGTTTAGCTTTAGAGTATGCGACACAGAATCGACACCACTGTGGTATTTAGTTGAAAGAATAAAGGCAATATGCCGGTTTAAAAAAAAGTAAGCGTTACTAGCGGCGCCATTGTAATTATATGAATTTGAACTTGTAGCTTCAACTTAAACGAAATGAAATAGGAAAAGACAATAATAAACTTTCATTGATAATATTTGACTGTATTACAAAGTCTAAAGATATAGGTATTTAAATATTTAAACGAAATTTCTAAACAAGAGTCGGGTGTTCTTGTTCTATAAACATTTTTGTTAACGATATCTTTTATTACGAATAACAATATATTCAATGGCGGCACTGTTTATCATCATTTTGTCACGATGAACAAGAATTTTTAAATTATAAACTGTAAAACATTGTTATAGTTTGATGCGATACGTTAATGTTATATTTTTATACGAATACGATATATCGAACATATCGTATGGCCCGAATATAGTATTAAATATCGACATATCGTATAGTGCTGTATCGATATTACGATATATCGTATCGGGCATCCCTAAATGTTATTACGTTCATGAAAAATTAGCTGAGTTTTTTTTTGGCTGGAAAGCGAAAAAGATTGCGTCACCACATTGTATTATTTTACTAAACTTGTGTTATTTTCAGTGTTAGTGCATAAATTTGGTGGCATTCTATTCGTTAAGTGCTGGATTACAGGCGTGAGTGTGGGAAAATGGTATAATGATGGTGAAACGTTTCTTTTCGTGTTGTTTCCAAAACTCCATAGAAGCTTCAAGTAAAGTTGCCACCACTTCACTAGGAGTATGACTTTGACTAGACTATGACTTGACTTGATGACTTCGACTGTGACTTGACACAATCATATTTGCGTGAAATATCATTAGCTTGATAAATTATCAATTACTTGACACTGGCTAAATACACAAAAGTGTGGAGCCAAAACATTTTAAAAAAAATTAGCTGATGAATTGCCGTGAAGTGAAGTGGTGTATATATTTGCTAATATTAGGTCTTTACCTATGAAATTGCCGTTTTGTTTGAAAAAAGTTAAAGTATTTTTTTTTCGAACTTATTTATTTCTTTTATTCAAAGTAATCACCCCTGCAATCAATGCATCTTTGCCAACGCTGTGGCAGTTTATGGATGCCCTTCTTGAAAAAATCAGCAGGACGGGAGACAACAAACTCTTCAAAGGCGTTTTGTACTGCCTCTCGGGAATTGAATTTTTTTCCCGCTAAAAAGTTGTCCAAATTTTGGAAAAAGTAATAGTCGGTAGGCGCAAGATCTGGTGAGTATGGCGGATGAGGGAGAGCTTCCAAACCCAACTCATGCAGCTTAGAGACGGTCTGATGTGCAGTATGGGGTCGCGCGTTGTCGTGAAGTAGCAGTGGAGACGACCGTTGACCAAAGCTGGTTGCAGACGTGCGAGTTTCGCCATCATTGTGGTCAGTTCTTCAATGTACACATCTGCAGTAATGCTCTCGCCGTTTTGTAAAAAGCTATGATGAATCACACCAGCACTAGACCACCAAACTGTGACCATCACCTTTCTAGGGGTCATTTTTCGTTTTGCACATTGCTTTGGTACCGAACCAGGATCTAATCAACTTGCTGAGCGCTTTCGATTGTCAAAAAGAATCCATTTTTCGTCGCACGTAACAATTCGGTTCAAAATTCCTTCATTTCTGTGCCTGTTAAGCAGCGCAAGGCAAGTCTCGACGCGTACGTTGCGCTGGCGATCGTTAAGTTCGTGGGGCACCCATCTATCAAGCTTTTTTATCTTGCCAATCTGTCGCAAATGGACCAATATTGTTTTGATGCTAACATCAAAAGCTGCTGCCAGCTCAGCTGTAGATTGAGATTCATCAGCTTCCACAATCGCCTTTAATTCATCATTGTTGACCAAAGTTTCCGGACGACCACGAGGTTCATTTTTCAAGTCAAAATTCCCAGAACGGAACCGAGCAAACCAATAACGGGTTGTACGTTCGTTTGTACAGTTCTCTCCGTAAACGTCGTTGATGTTACGTGTCGTTTGTGCCGCGTTGGTGCCACGACGGAACTCATATTCCATAATTACACGAAATTTCAACGTATCCATTATGAGGAAAAATGTTGAAATGTAATGAAAATACAACGCTAATCAATAAACAAAAGACTTATATTGTAAATAGAATGTCATATTTTTAAAACAAAATTAATTTGAATTTAGAATTCATAGCCAATCAAAACTTTTTTTTGTTTGAAAAAGTCTGTACTGCAATACGGCAATTTCATAGGTAAAGACCTATTATTTAGAGTTAATTACTAAATTAACATTGTTTATAGGTAAATACGTGCAATTGCGGTGTTAAAACACTAAAAGAATCTCTTGTATGTATTGGAGACATTGATGAAATCGTCGTCTAATTTCAGAGTTGAAGTTGAATCAGTGAATTGTTGTGTTATATCGAGCAGCTAGTTCTTAAAGCGTGGTAGACTTTGTTTCGCCCCCAAAATGCTTGTGGCGAAGGGGCCAAAAGAACTCCCGACCAGTGGAAACGGGTAATTTACTTTTTTTCTCTATGTACTTGTTTGAAATGTAAACAATATGCATGAACATCACAACTCGATAATCATAATATTACAGCAATGAACATATCTGCCGTTTATTTTACACAACTGCTATGTACTGAACCTTAATTAACAGTCTTTCAATCCGTAATGAATATTCAACCGCTAGTAATCAATGGTGTGGCTAAGGATTATTTAGTGTGTAATTCAAAACTCAAATGTATCCAAATACCGATTTATTGATATTGCATTAAAAAGTCAATGTTTTCCCAAGGATTTAAAGTTCAAACTATATGCATACTTACAGGTTCATAGGTTCAGCCATCTAGTCATGTGAGCATAGTTGTATAGCTTTATGGATTATTCATGTAATATTGTGCTACATATCATATGAATAATTTTGTTAATTATTGTACAGAATAGAAATTTTTATTTCAGTAACATCGGCTGAGCCATCCTCCGTCCATCAAGCATGCAGTACCGTTTCAAGTTCTGGAGATTAATCTCCAGTACCCCATTGGAAGGTAACGAAAATCAACTGTGTTATTCATATTATAAAGCAGCTGCAAAACAAAACCAAAAAGTTGAAGCTTGTGGCTGAATTACATGTTTTATCAGCAATAATCAACATCTACCTATTTTCTACATGTACTAAACAAAGTATATGATGTAGCCTGTCGGCATGTATAGGTAATGTGTAACTTCTCAATACTTCTAAACATCTTGATGATAATTGATGCAATTTTCTATTGTATGGCGGTTTTGGTGTAGGTTATCAAGTTCATAAACATCAATATAAATCATCATTATAGTTAACTATCTGACTAATATAACATAATTGTCCACCCAAAGATTGCTTTAGATTGATTGATATAGGAGTGATCACTTTTAGTAGTAAGGCCCACTGAAAGTGTGCTGCTATAGTACTCTCATGTAAAGTTTTAATGTTGGTTTATGCAATAACGAGTTACTCTGTTCCATAATATGTAATTGTATTTCAGGTACATCAGCACAGCTGGCGGTGGAGAATAGGCATTCTGCATTGTACCTGATTGCTAGCACCGGTAGTGGGAATGAGAAATTCTTTTTTCAAACTCATTTATTATAAGCTTGCTGTATTTCATATTAAGCACATTGTAATTTTATATACTTAGAACAATAAATAAATAAATAAAAAGTAGTTATATTAAAAAAGTATAACATTTTGATAAGACTTTTATTTATTTTCATTTAAACTATCTACATGCCAAATAACATCAAGTTCTGTTGAGCCATTTATAATTATATTATTATATATTTATTATATAATAATTATATATTTATAATTAATAGTAACAAATAGATTAGAGTTACTTTCAAATGTACAATAAATATAAATAAGTATATTTTATGTACATTATATTTGACTGGCCCGATAGCTCGATTGGTAGTAACCCTGGCTTCTGAACTGTGGGTTGTGGATTCGATTGCCACCCAGTACAAACATTTGTGTAATGAACACATAAAAGTATAATTCCAACTAAGAGTATTTTATTCAATCTTGTCTTGCCGCCCATTATCTCTACCAGCAATGCTCTGTCATCCGCGTTTCGGATGTTGTCTTGATTTACTGTAAATTATAATCTGACACGCTGCAGTGCCTACAATTTGCTCCACACAAACTTCAATTGGCTCCTGTCGTGGGCATCACCACCATAGGATGAATCAATGTGGAGGACATCAAGGCGCATTTCACAAATCTGAAAGACAAATGTATGTTTTATTATTGTCATATAAAATATAATTCAACAAAAACATAATAGTTATAATCTATTTTTTTGAGACCTAATAAATATTTTTGAAAGCGACATAGATTGCATACTTACTCTGGCATTATATGATCCCTTCTTTTCCACTGAGAAAATGCTTTATATTTTAGGTGGATTTCCAGGGAGTCCAATGTTGATTGGTATATATTATGAAGGTGAGAGGTACCTACGCCTTGCTGGTAGGAGCCATGCCCACAAAAGGCCAAACCCGCCAGGATCTACAATTTAGTAACATGATTAGATTACTATATAATTTGGAACGAAACGAAATTTACTTCATTAAATTTGTAGTGTACTGTAGTGTAGTGACACACATTAGGTACATAGGTATTTCAATTTATGGTCATGAATCTAAAAAAGAAATCTTAAGTACTTAGTTACCTATGTACCTATATATTTGAATTTTCGGTCAATCATTTAGCTGTTGGGGTTGTTTATTTTTGTTGCCCCTGTTAATCTATCTATGTACGAGTATTATAAATTCTCTACTATAATTAATTGCCATTAAATTCTTATAACCTTACTTTGAGTTCTTCTTGTTCATCTTCTTGATCTATGTGGGAGATGTGTAGCTGCTGGAAGGCAATTTTCGACAGCCGAAACTAACGGACAAACTCATTTTAGGATAGCAAAATGAGTTGGATGTTGGGTTTTTTTTTCAATGGGTTGCTGCTATGCCTTCATGTCCGTCTCGTCAGTTTCAGCTGTCTTTTGCGACGATTTTCTTCCGCATTTGCCAACAAAAGTGCCCGCAACATTTCTAACTGAAATACAACAACACTTAATGTTGAGTTATACCGACAAAATATATTTTTCATAACTATGGTGACAAGCTTCCGCACATAAATTACCACACATTATTATCGGTACGTTTTACTTATATGTAGGTAGGTACTTACTTATTTCGTAGGTAATTCACGGGTTGAAGATGCTCAATTTTCAGAATAAGGCACAAAAATCAAATTCAAGTACTAAAAGTAAGAAAAGTTAAGTACTACTCTATATAAGAAACAACCTTTACCCTGTTTCTATGAAAATCGCAATTATTGTTGTCATTTTGTTTCAAAACGCAATTCGTAATCGCAATTTGGCCATGTCGATAAAAATTTTTACGTCAAAAGCTTTAGCAGTTACAATGGATCTTTTGCTGACCTTCATTGCAAAAAATGTCGTGCATGTTCAAAAAACTATGATTGTAACACATTTCATATTGAAACTGATCGAAATCAAAGATACATAATCGACCAGCTGATCATAGAGTCTTAATTCCCCAGTAATTTCACTAGCTACAATGCCCTTCAAACCGGAACACAGTAGTGCTTGGCGGCAGAATAACTGGCAAAGCGGTGGTACCTACCTAGACGAACTTTGCAGAAAAGTCCTACCATCTAGAATTAGAATTTAAGTAAATCCGAAATAAAGGCTATATTATTATCATTCTTAAACATATTATTTTCCCATCCACAGGTGACGAAAACGCAAAATCAGAAAACACGGCTACAAAAAACGGGTGAACACCGTAGAAGCACTAACTCCGAAATGTAGAAAAATCTACCATGAATACAGGAAATCAACCAAATTACCAACTTTAAACGCAGTTGCAAAAAAGCATTTAAATTTAAAAGAACAGTTTTCATATGCAAGAAAAAATTGTCCACCAAACAGATGAAAGCCTGGAGGTTCACTCTAGATGAGAAGCTGATATCTTTCTAAAAAGACCAAAATCCTATAGATTTCGACAAAAAATATTTATCCTGCCATCATTTTCAACATTAAAAAGTTGGCTGCTAATTGGTTTGGTCGGTAATTTGATAGGATCAAATAAAATAAAACTATGGTGTACGCAACAATTGTGTTTTAATTTACGAAAAATATACACGGGAACTTATAGGGCCGTGGTTTCGATCACTGTAACCAACTTCTAGAGTTCACGCACTACCGCGGGAAAATTAATTTCCTGGTGTTAAAGGGGCCCGAGCAGGGATGCAGCTGCAGCACTCCTAAGATGGCACCGGTGGTTGTACCGGGCTTGGTGTAAATTCCGACGGTAGGAAACTTTCCGGAAGTCGGAAGTTTTACGTTGGTTCCTGGAATCGATAAATTCCTTCATAGGTGACTGGCCTTTTAGTTCAGTTGTTAGTATCCCTGCTTTCTGAACTGCAGGTTGTGGGTTTGATTCCCACCCAGGACAAACGTTTGTGTGATGAATATCGATGTTTGTTCTGTGTCTGGGACCTGGGTGTTATATTATATTCTATCTATGTATGTATTTACAAACAAAAAGTATATGGGAACCAGATAACTGATACAATACTTATTGTATTACACAGATCCTATAAGACAAACTTTTTTTGTAGGATCTGTGTTGTATCAGTTTATCTGGTTCCCATAGTACAACCTCTGCTTAGTTTGGGGCTAGATGGCGCTGTGTGAAATGTCCACACATATTTATTATTATTATATTAGTATGGGAATCCATCTAGCTTCTACTCTGGGAGCCCACCAACTGCTACAGGATCAGAAGGAAATGCTGACCCCGTTGTTTATAAATGTTTGTTACCATTTCTCCCCTTAACCAGTTTTGATGAAGTTTGCAATGCGGATAGCTTATACGCTGGATTAACTGCAGAGTGCAACTAGCATTATTATAAGTGTAAATATCTTGAGAAATTGGTGACATTACAAAGGTGTTTGTCTACTTTTCTATCTATATATACAAATAAAATAAAAATAATCATTGTTATATTATAAAGTTGGTAATAGTTTTTGTCGGCACCTCGCGGCTGCAACTTGCCCCTCCCGTCGCGTGTGAAATCGCTCCGGTATTGAGATTCGCCGCGGTCAAGGCCGCCTCGGATGGATGTCTAAACCTACTATAGATTTGAAGTCTTGAACAAAGTACTCATAGCCACGTTTAAAGAAAGTTTTGTTGGTGCCCATGGAGGTGTCTTATTAAGCAATACGTTATTTCACAATACTAAGCTATAGTAGGTATATTTACCTATTTATTAATTCGTAATGCATGCGATAATGAAGTAAGTAAATCAAATCTCATTGTGTTAGTCGTCTGAGGTTTGTAGCAGTATGAGTGCTACGTTTTGTAATACAGTTGGGATGAGGGTATTATAGTGTCTACGTAATGTAGTTTATGTAGACTGGAACGTTGAGGATCTAGTACCTTAATTTACGATAGGCGTGTGTAAGTTGGGGAGGTAAAAGAATACACGAGCTCGCCAAAGATGCGATCTGCTTCCTATTGCATATTGCAACCGGGCGCGGTGCAGCGGCGAGTGGTCGTTGCTCCCGGCTCGGCTCCGGCGGCCGCTTTTCCACACTTTTTACTCCACCGCGAGACCTTCACCCAGTGCGCGCCGTCACCTCGACCCGCACTATCGCGTTTCACGCCCGCCGATTCGACACGGGCTCGCCAATACCAATAATGAAATCAACCAGATATTTACGAAACCGTTTATTTAGAAACTTATCAATAAATACAATCGTTACGACTAAGTATAAAAATAATAACACAGTGAGGACCTACGTAAACCATCGGCGTCACAGACATCTCCCGCGGGCTCCGGCGGCGGGCTTCTCACTATCGGACCGTATTCTACGTATCAATAAATAATATGTTATGGCGAGCGCTGGCAGCGCGGCGGTCACGCGCGCCCCGCCGGCCGCGGCGACTCCACCTGCACGTTGGTGGCGCGCACGTAGTTGTTGCGGTAGCCGGACTCGCGCACCCGCGCCCGCGGGCTCAGCCGGTCCGTGCGCTCGCGCTCGTCCGCGCGGCCCTGCTCGCCCGTCCGCTCCGCCTCCTCCGCCGACCGCTCGCTGTCGTCGGCCCGCTCCGACTCGTCGGACTTGTCATCGTCGTCGGCGACGCGTTCTGGGTCCTCGCGGATCCTCTCGCTGTCGCCCAGGAACCGGTCGTCATGTGCCGCCTCGTAACGCGCCACGTCGGCGTCGGCGGTGGGCGTCGGCACGGTGAGCGCGCGGTAATACCGCTCCTCGTCGGAGATGGGCAGCTCCTTCCCGCTGTAGTCGTAGTCGCCGGCGGAGTCCGGCTCGTTGCCGGCGGAGCGCGCGCGGCGGCCCTGCTTGCGGCGTCGCTTGCGCGGCGCGGGAGGCTCGGTGAGCGGCGCGAGCCAGCTGTCGTCGCCCTCCGCGTCCGCCTCGCCCCCGCCGCCGCCGTCGCGGTCCTCATCCTCCTCGTCCCGGTCGGGGCGTGCTCGGTGCAGCTTCTTGGGTCGCTTCTCCTTGTATATCGGCGGCACGCGAACGGTGACGGTGTCGATCTGGCCGGGGTTGTGCTCGGTGGGCGGGAGGACCCTCGGTCTCAGCGGGCGGCGCGGGTCCTCCGTTGTGGTAGTGGCCTCCTCGTCGTCGTCGCCCTCGGGCAGGGCCAGCGGGATGCGGTTTGGGTGAGCGCGCTCGCGCTGTAAGTTCTGGTGAGTGACGCGTTCCTTGGACCGCGGCGGGTTTGCGAGATCGCGATCCCCAAAGTGGACGTTCTTGTAATGGTTCGGGGGAAGCTTCGCCTTGGCCTTTCGCGGTTTTTTGTTCTCCCAGAACTGGTCGACGGCCGTGCCGAACTCGCGCACCGCCTTCGCGCGGTCCCGGGACTCCTGCACGTCTTCGTAGTCGTCGTACTGCGGTTGATCGTCGTTGTCGTCGTACGCCAGGTAGTCGTCGTTCGCTTGCTGCGCGCCGTTGTCGTCGAGACGCTGGGCGTCGACGGTGTCCACTCGCTGGGGGACTCCATTCCGGAGTACGAATGCGTCGACGTAAACTCTAGGTTTGCGAGGCTCCGTGGCGGGCAGGGCGGCGGCGCGCGGTTGGATCGGTATCGGCACAAACTGTTCCTCCTCCTCCTCTTGCTGCGGCTGCGGCTCCTCGGCGGCGGCGGGCGCCGGAGTCGCTTGGTTCCTGTTGAAGTTGAAGTTAAGCTGGAAGTTGGACGATATCGTTTCCAGGTTATCGGCCTTGGGTGGAGGCGGAGGAGGTGCGGGCGCGCAAGGTGATGGCGTCGTCGGATTTGCACGAGGCTTTGCACAAGGCGGGGGTGGCGGGGGCGGAGGGGGAGGTGGCGGTGGCGGGGGCGGGCGGGGCTTGGGCCTCGGCACCGCTCTAGGCTTCGGACACGGTGGCGGTGGCGGTGGACGTCTCGGCTTCGGTGGCGGTGGGGGCAGCTGGGCGCGGCAGGGCGGTGGCGCGGCGGCTCGCGGCGCCCCGCAGGGCGGAGGCGCGGGCGCGGGGGCGGGGGCGGGAGCGGGGGCGGCCTGCAGCGGCGTGTCTATGCCGGGCACAGGGTCGAGCGGCGGCGGGAAGGGCTGCGGCGGCTTGCGGGCCACGTTGTACCCGAGCACGTCAGCCAGCCCGCGGAAAACGATGTCTCCGAAGGTGCGCTTGCGGCGCACGATGGGCTCGTGGTCGCCGTCCACGTCGAGCACGGTGCCATTGCCCGCGTCGAACACCACTGTCTGGTTGCCGAAGTCCTCGAGCACGAACACGCTGGTGGAGTTGTGGACGAGCGCGGCGCGGGCGAGCGCGGCTGCCAGTAGCAGCAGCAGCGGCGGCGGCGCGGCGGGGCGCATGGCGCGGAAGAGAGTGTCTCGCGGGAGCCGTTGCGCCGCGGTTTTGTCGCGCCCGCGCTTGCTCAAGCTTGGATACGCTTCGCTGACTACAATATCGATATTTTTTCTGGGATGTTCTACTGGGATTTATCTTGAATATCATCCTTACATTAAACTGGTCCATGGCAGGATATTACGCTCGCCTCTGCGTTTGTCGCACACTTCTAATTGGCAGAGCGCGCGAGCGGAATCATCTTCATAGGCGCTTTAAATTGTAGACCGTATATCTCAGCTACCTTACTTATTCATTTAATTATAAATCGCTTCGAATGGAATCGTTACTGTGATTTCGATCGAACTTCACTTGGTAAGTCTGTTCTGTAAACGTGATCGCTACTTTTACTTAAAAAGCGGAAGATTGTATACCTCATGTGTTGTAAAGTTTCAGTTCAAAGGCTCGTAAATACCCGATGAAGCTTGCTTCATATATATCGGCATGATTACACATTACACATAATGCATGTAATTAAACTTTCATCACGAACGGGGTACTAAGGTTGGTACTTGCATTAGAAGTTTATTGTTACCGGGTTATATAAAAGTAAATTAGTATTTCAAAATGATTCCGTTTCAGATTGGAGCGATGACGGCTTGGTGGCGGTGATGCTTGAAGTCGCGGTGTGGTAGGTACATAGTGCTGTATGTCTACAACTTAAAGAACAGCTAGTGTTTGATGACGAACACATAGGTGTTGTATCACCAAAAATACACAACATATAGATACATGATATGTGCCTGTCAGTCAGCCATCATCATTTAATACTGGAGTAGGGATTGAACTTTAAATTCTTAATAGGTACACCTCAATCATAAAAAGAAGGCACCCTCTTCATGTCAACTCTCTAGGCCTCCAATTTTACTACCATATCTTCAATATTTTTATCGTTGATACTTAACAGCCTTATTAATAAACACGAACTAGCTTTAGACTAGTTACACCATCTTTTGTCTCTTTCGATTCAGCTAAATATTCCAGTAGCAAAAAAAGGCAAAAGCTGAAGTAACTAATCCGAGACTAATACACGTTTATTAATAAGGCTGTAAATGTGTATCTCTTGTATATAGTTTGGTCTGAAATAAAGTAGGTATTTTTCTATTCTAGATCCAACCGTCGAAGCTCTACGTTGTCTGTCAGTTACGGCCAAAGCCTTAATATAGATGATTGATTCATAATTGATTGATTAATAAGTAGGGGTGCTATACTTCATAAGCACTCTGAATGTATTTTCTAAGTTTATAAAACAGTTGGTGTTCAGTTGACAGCTATTGCAGATAATTTGTACTTCGTCTATTGTATTGTATTCTATCTGCCGCTTGCTTTCACAAGCATTCTTCTACGTGTTATGATTAATTTTGTAATGAACCAATGATAAGTTCATGTTTTGTGGTTATCGGAAGGAGGTCAAGGAGGTTCCAGTTCCAGTTAGTTTATGGTTCAATTCATTTATCAGGTGGATACATATTATGATACCATATAAATATATACTCTACTGAATAGCTCTTTTATAAGTAGTATTTGCATCATTTATTTTATTATTGACTAGTGAATATAGGGGCTTGGTGAACTGGCGATCATGGATTAGAAGATAGAACGCAGGTAGTGTACTAGAACTACTACTTGTGCTAGGAAAGTCGTTAGATGCAACGGCCTGCCATCCATAGAGTCCGTAGATATATACATTTTTCTGGGACCGGCGGTAGGCCCTTTCGGTCCTGAGCGCCAGTGGGTAGGTAACCTTACAATACGTAGATATACCTACGCTAATCTCACCTGTAATGCAAGTAATGCGTTTGTAAGCGCCTGCTAAAAACCTGATAGTTGGTTATTAGTGAGCGTGAATTTGCTGGCAAAATTAATACCACATTGCGCGTTACCTTCTAAATTTACGTGCTCCATTTTCGACCACACCGTCACTTACCATCAGGCGAATTGGTGTTCAAACGTAAATACAATAGCTAAAAAAATTACTGACCGTATTACCCGTATTCCTATATGGTCTGAAGCAAAAATTTGCGAGTAACATATTACCCGTAGGAAAGGGATTGAAAACATAACCAACGTCATTCAATGGCACATGTCCTTGCTTCAAAGCGTGATTCAATTCAATCTCCAGTGTTCTATATTTTCTTGGTTTGTATAGTGTAAGTATTTGTGAGGACCTATTGACTTGTGGCAGACGCTTACAAACGCACTGTAGCGAGCACTTAGGGCCTCCTCAATAGTGCTAGTCTTCTGGTACCTCGTCATGCTTATGAATAAAATATTAGAAAAGCTGCCATCAGGGAAGCCGGTTAGTGGCGAGTGGCGGAGGCTATTTGACATTTCCGCCTAATTAACCTCTGCAAGTCAATACCCCAGTTGACAATGATGTTAATTACATTTCCTTTGTCAATGAAATTGCAGTATTAGAATTTGTACTCTACATCAGCTTCAGTACAAAATATTGTAATTTTTAAGACTTTTTTTCTCAGTGTATAGTTTTTTTTTGTAACTCGCTGCCCTAGGCTCCAGCCAGCCTACTCAGCCTGCTGGTAAATCCACCACCCGTGGCCGTTGCTGCAATTTCTTAACGTAGGCGCAACCGGCCCCACTCTGGGCGGTTACTACTACTTAATTCTTAATTACCGTAGCAACAGCCCCAGTAGGGGGCTGTTGGGATCCCTTACCGTCACCTTTAAGCGCAATTACAATGAAAACCTACAGTTTAATAGCCTCAGTACAAATTGTATTGTAGTAATCAACATATGTCTTGAATCACGCTATAATATCATAAGGGGTGACGGCAAGGTCCCAAAACTAATTAGCGGATATCATAGCAAGGTACGGCTTCGAGATTAGCCTTAAGTTTTCATGTAGGCGCTTAGAAATATGCTCACCACGTCTGCGTGACTGCGTGATCTGAACACGTCATGTTAATTATTAGCGTGCTGTTAGATGGTCTAATTGAGTTAGTGTGGTAGATATCTCAATTCCACTGCTCAGATAGGCTATTACTAAGTGCGGATCGTGAGGTCACTGACATTGGTATTGTGCCTGAATGTGTCGACTTCACCTAGTTCCATACTGTTACCTACAATATGGAACTAGTTTAAAATGTAAATTTTTGGTATATGGTAAAAATTTAGGTAAATAGTAGCTTCTTATAGCATTTTAAAAATTTATCAATCGCCTGAAGTTCTCAATTCAGTTGTGCTTATTGTTTTCTTTTTTTTAAGTTTGTGCCTCAGATTTCCATCATTTATAAACCAATTTGGTTCTTTTTTTTTATTTGTAAAGATATGCCATGAACTTGGTTCTATTGTTTTTTTTTATTAAAACCTAGGTTACAATTAATTGATTATGGGCGTACACCTCACCTCAATTCAAAATATTATACGGTCTATATACGTTTCAGATATTAGGTTAGCTAGACCTACATTTATTAAATTATTGTTGACCTTTATAACTTAATCAATTCTATAACCTCATTAATGATTTAATAGCCTTATTCAGCTGATTCGAATTAACAATGCTAACAAGATTTGGCAGTAATTTCGTCTGACATTGAGCCCGAGTGTCAGCTGACCTAGGTCTAGGCACGAGGTACTACAAGCTGGCACTTCGGCAGGCTCAGTCTGCCACGTGATTGCAGAATACCATAGAAGACTTAGGTACTTAGTACCTACAGCTACCTATTAGGCCCAGATCGTAAAATAAACTGTACGTACCAAAGATGAGATTATTAGTCTTGAATAAACGACTTGACCACTGACCCATGAGTGTCCGTTCTAGAAGATACCTCCTATAACGATTGTGACCTCGACCTCGCCCTCTGATGACGCTGCTGGGACTTGCCAGTGCCCAAGTTCCAAACATCAACTCTCACTTGGCAACTCTTTAATTTATAAGTATTATTGAAGTAAAACTTCTTTCTTTTCTTTCTTTCTGACTTTCTTTTTTATGTTACGAAATGACATGACGAGCTGGTCGCTCACCTGATGTTAAACGACACGACTGCCCATATCAGTTGCAGTGACGCTTGAAACTCTAAGGTATAGTTTCGCGTGACACTGCACTTCGCACGTCATTCTGAGACATCAGCATCACAGTCTAGCAATAAGATTACCCGACTGTGAGATCAGATCATAATGTCTCATGTGACCAGTAATTTCACTAGCTACAGTGCCCTCCGAATCGGAACACAGCAGTGCTTGCGCACTACTGGTTGGCGGCAGAATAACTGGCAAAACGGGAGAAAAAAAAATTAAAACGAAAAACGCAAAACTTACTTAAGTACTTGGGGAGTAAGCTGGTGAATGTGTAACGATGCTAATGGAAGTTGATTGTTGGTTCGCGTAGATCTCCATTGTCAACATAAAAAAGTTAAAAACTACTAACATTTGTATTATTATGTTGGTGTATCCGGTAAAATGTCAATTTACAATTATTATCAAGATGGCGACATTACCATTAAACAAAGCAAAAACAAAGTTATACCAGCCGATAGATGGAGCTAAAGAAATTTTACTTCAGTCGTGTGCTCTAAAGCACACTCGTTTTTTTTTTAATAAGCGGTTGTGACCTGTTTATATATGCGTTGGCGAACCAACGCACCCAGGTTCAAATCCCGGCCCTACGCCTCTCCCTGTGAGAGAAGGACCGTGTGGAATTTATCTGTGTTTGTATAGAGTAGGGCGTACAGGAAAGCTAACTCTCTACCTGTCTCTTCGAGCGTCAACTAATTAATATTACCTGTTATTAGTGTCACATATAATTCAATTTATGTAAATCTGTCCTTAAGCCAGATTAGAACAACAAATCCGCTTTACTGTAGTACCTAATTGGATTCGAGTGATGATACCGTCAAAATTCAATCTGGTTTACATTCTTATGTCACCCCCACATTGTCGCCGAACCATACATACCCACTAGTCATTAACATGTCCAACTTGCTGCTGGTGGGCTGGTGGTTGTCCAACGTACTGGTTCTTCTATGAAGCGGTTGATAGGATACTTATTACCTACGTGTGACGAAAGTTGGGTCAGGAGTCAGGGTCAGGACCAATATGACATCGGAGGCAAGATGGCTGGACTGCAAACGAGACCCCTTTTCGCCCCGGTACTGGAAAAGATGGCCCACAGGGTTTTAGTGGGCTCGAGTCCCACATACGGAAGTACGATGCTTCCCCACAGGGAAGTGCGAGGGCATTTCTCCCCTAAAAAAAGGAACAATATGACATTGACATGCCGTCCCGCAACATTATTTATTTGTATTCATGATTTGTGTTACTTAAAAAAATATTATAGTGTAATGTCTTGAATTAATTTTTCGTTGCATGTAAGAATATAGTTTAAAATGCCTTCGTTTGTGTGCCTGTGGAGTGTGGAGATCATTCAGTTCACAAACGTACCAATATTGTTTTGATGCTAACGTCGAAAGCTACTGCTGATTCAGCCGTAAATTGAGTAGGTATCATCATCTTCCACAACCGCCTCTAATTCGTCATTGTCGACCAGTTTACGGACTACCTCGAGGTTTATTTTTCTGGTCGACATTTCCGGAACGGAGACAAGCAAACCAATAAGTGGTGCGTTCGTTTGTATTGTTCGCTCCGTAAACGTCGTTGATGTTGCGAGCCGCTTGTGCCGCGACGGTGCGGATGTCACGACGGTACTCATGTTCGATAATTACTCGATTTTTTAACGTACCCATTATAACTAATAAGATTCAAATGCGATGAGAACCACAGACCGAGTAGGGGATACATGAGAACATAACGTTTAACAATAAACAAAAGCCTAATTAAAAATATATTTTTTAAATAGAATTAATTTGAAATTAGAATTTTAAGCTAAACAAAAAACATTTTGATTAGAAATGGCCAGTAGGTACTGCAGAGCGGCCAATGACCTATTATTTAGTTCGATTCCTATCTATCTTAAAACTATTTTTCAAATTAAGTAGAAGAATCTATTGGTTATTAGTATCCTGCTAATTTTATCGAATAAACCACATAATTTTTCATTTAGATTGTATAAGAATAAGGACTGCCTACTCCTTATCCTTATGCTTTTTGAGTGGTTTTGTAAACTGTAATAATGCTTGATGCGTGCTCGCTGCAGCGGCGACCGTTGCGTCTTGCGGTGCTAACTGTGCGTCGCGTCGCGTGCGATTTCGAATGCGAGAGGTCGCACCGTTTGCCCAAATTTACGACATGCAACTATAACAAGAGTATATCGACCTCTGTGGTGTAGTGATGAGCAAGTCGGCCACAGAGTTACTAACACTTACTATGTAATGTCAGCCTATATCCTGGACGGTACGGGTTCGATTCTAGCAACATGATATTTGGGTACAGAATCAGAATGAAAATGAAGAAAACTGCATAATATGCATACGTAACTTATTCTGTGTACAGCTAGGACGATAGGCCCCGTCCACTCGTCGGCCTGGGTACTTAGAAACAGGTAAACTTAGTTAGAATTAGGATCTGTGCAGGTGAAGCCTTCCGTTTCGTTACTCGGGAGATACGAACGAAAATAAATTATAGTTGGACAATTAATGTACCTATTTGAACCCGCCTCACCGCGCGGTGAAGTGTACAACTATACAGTATACAGTGTATAGCGTCGTCCTCAGATTACAGCCACCGTTACGTAATTATGTCATCTGTACACCGAGTAAAGACACAGACTACGCAGACTGGTTTCAGCGGAACTAATCTAGCTCACCATTCACATAATATATTTAAATATTTATTGCTCGGAAACTTATTTTATCAATATTTCTTATTTAATTTAGCTTCGACCCGTAGTTCCGTGTGGCATCTAGATTAGTCTGATTTATTTACATACGAAATTTCATAAAAACTCGTTCATTCGTTAGGTAGTTGCGTGGTGCCAAACATATCGCTAGTGTAGCTGCGGTCGGAAGCTGTTATGTAAATAAATTATGGCGTGTAATATTTATTTATTTCTTGGAATACAAACAGCTTTAATCATCAATTTATAGTACTGTTACCAAACAAGCCTTAACAGTTTTCACAAATAGAACAGGGTTACATTCCAGTTTATGTAAAAAATGTAAACTAAAGTAGTACTATTGAAATGTTTACCATGTTGACATAATGTCAGTAGTCCGTAGTGGCTAAGTATTTATGCCGATGATCGCACTGATGAGAATTTTTCGTCTCAGTAGTCCAGTTACAGACAATCTCAATGACCATAATACTATGTCTATCAGTGAAACAATTTTCAGAATCGGTTAAGTAGTTTCTTAATTTTTTTAAGCAATTAGGTAAATACCTTTTCTTTCATTCTTTCACATGATATCCTGCGTAAAAGAAACGTACAAGACTGGCCCGATAGCTCAGTTGGTAGTAGCCCTGCCTTCTGAACTGTGGGTTGTGGGTTCGATTCCCACCCAGGACAAACATTTGTGTGATGAACATAGGTGTTTGTTCTGTGTCTGGGTGTCATATTGTATTCTATGTATGTATTTACAAACAAAAAAGTATGTATGTATTGTATCAGTTATCTGGTTCCCATAGCACAAGCTTTGCTTAGTTTGGGGCTAGATGGCGTTGTGTGAGATGTCCACACATATTATTATATTATATTATATTATTATTATTAAGACTCCTTTACCCATATTTTCGGATTTGGCCATGTGAAAGATTCACCTGGATAGCTCATTTGGCCATGTGAAAGATTCACCTGGATAGCTCATTTGGCCATGTGAAAGATTCACCTGGATAGCTCATTTGGCCATGTGAAAGATTCACCTGGATAGCTCATTTGGCCATGTGAAAGATTCACCTGGATAGCTCATTTGGCCATGTGAAAGATTCACCTGGATAGCTCATTTGGCCATGTGAAAGATTCACCTGGATAGCTCATTTGGCCATGTGAAAGATTCACCTGGATAGCTCATTTGGCCATGTGAAAGATTCACCTGGATAGCTCATTTGGCCATGTGAAAGATTCACCTGGATAGCTCATTTGGCCATGTGAAAGATTCACCTGGATAGCTCATTTGGCCATGTGAAAGATTCACCTGGATAGCTCATTTGCGTTGTGTTTTCGTCGCGGGAGTGACCACTCACTGACACTTCAAAACCTTCGATTTAATTAACGGCTCTACTAACCTTCGACGTGACATTAAAAAGCTGATAATTTATGGTCGTTTAAAACGAATCCACGGCTGCTGAGTGATTACATAACAAGATTTATTTAAGCGCGTTAAAAAGCGCTAAGCGTCATATCACGCGCTAGAATGGAAAGTGATTGCAATTCTGCAGATATTCTAACAAAATTATAATAGAAGACCTACGCCAATCTTCTCCTTCATTTTATTTTACGTCATCTCTCGTCCAAAGGACGATCTTTCCTATAGCATAAATGATCCTAACCTTTTAGAATTCTGTAAATAGAAAGAAAAGAAATAAAGCATTACTGTGTAGGTACACGCGTTTGTTTACGTTCTTCACGACGCCAGCGCCGACCTATATAAGGGGCGCGAGATTTAATAATAGAAGATTTGCATAACAGTAGCCTTTTGAGACGCGCGTCCTCAGTCCTCACACACCCTGGGCTTACTCATTTTATAAATATTTCGTGAATTATGTGTTCGGTCCGTGAGAACAATGTATGTGGTGAAAAGCAACAGTAAAACTTTTAGTTATCCCATTCCGGTAGTGAGGTTATCAATTAACATAGCACATAAAACTGCAAAAGCTTATCCGAGTTTATTTTAATAGTGCCGTTTTGAGTAACTGTAAGAGATCGGATGATTCCGTGATCAGCATTTTTATTTGTACACGCAAGTCGGACGTGTGTGCGACATCCACCTGTATTGTAGGCACGTGTGATGTCAGCGGTATATAGTTTTCGTAACTGTTGTAACCGGATCGGAATATACATTACGTGCTCCTGGAGGCCTATTTATGTTTCATAACATCGTACAAGTTACAACTAATACACGCTGTAACTTCAAAGAAAGTCGTGATGGTTTTTTTAAATAATAACGTTTCCAGACAATTAACACTTATTACACAAATTATTCATTATAATATTTCGAAAATGTACAGTTGTTTTACCAAGAACCGTAGATACTTAATAATAATAAACGCCCAATGATCACATACATAGATCCTGGACCCTAACTAGGATTCCCTGTGTCTAGGGACCCAGGAACTACGACGACCATGGTCCCACAACATCCAGACTCAGAATAAGTATTTACTCTTTTTTCCTTGTCTGTGTCGTGGGGATCGAACCCGCTATCTCCGGGCTATAAGCCGACCTGCTCATCCACCACACCATAGAGGTGGTTTTCCACTTGGTTACTTGCACACTTTTTATTCGTCTAGGCTACATTAAACGAAAACACTTATCATTATATTTAAGAGTTATATTCACTAGGTGGTAGGACTTTTCTGCAAAGTTTGTCTAGGTAGGTACCTCCGCTTTGCCAGTTATTCTGCCGCCAAGCAGAAGTGCGCAAGCACCACTGTGTTCCGGTTTGAAAGGCACTGTAGCTAGTGAAATTACTGGGCAAATGAGATTTTACGACCTAATCTCACAGTCTAGTAATCTTATTGCTAGACTGTGCATGTCTCAAAATGACGTGCGCAGTGCAATGTCACGCGAAACTATACTTTAGCGTTTCAAGTGTCACTGCAGCTGATAATGGGCAGTCGTGTTGCTTGGCAGCGACTAGCTCGTCATGTCATTTCATAGCACAATAAAAAAAGAGTATGTTTTGGCACGTATATCTATCAAGTATTATTTATTTAAATATACATACTTTGATTATATTAATATTATAAACACGAAAGTTTGTACGTATGAAGGTTTATTTAGATGAAATTTGGAGTATAGATAGCTTATATAATGGATTAACACATAGGCTACTTTTTATCCGCGGGTGAATCTGCGGGGCCAGCTAGTAGATAAATAATCCTCATTTATCCGCATATTCCGCAAGACACCGTTGTAAACTACAGTGTGAATGACACCCGAAGTATTATCTAAACATACACTTTATCCACTTGCGCTTAGCTATTCGATTAGTTCAGGCGGATCGAGGACACTAAGCAACGTCACTTTACGTTGCCCCCGATTGCAGGTAGCTGCAGTAAAAGGTGTGGTGATGGAAAAGTGCAGGAGAGCAATCTTCGCCGCACGGCCGCCGCGGCCGCTGCGCTTTCCCTCCTTCGAGAACCTTTCCTAGAATTTGATTGGACGGTAGAGAAATCGATGACGTCGCCGTTCAATATTTATTTGGTGCAGAACTGATAAAATGGAGTTTTGGCGGGAAAACGAAAACGATCGCGTCACCGCATTGCATTATTTTCCAAAACTTGTGTTATTTTCAGTGTTAGTGCATAAACTTGGTAGCGTTTTATTGGTATAAAACACTAACGCTTGCTGGATTACAGGCATGAGTGTGGGAAAATGGTATAATGATGGTGAAACGTTTCTTTTTGTGTTGTTTCCAAAACTCCGTAGAAGCTTCTGGTAAAGTTGCCACCACTTTACTAGGAGCATGACTTGACTAGACTATGACTTGACTTGATGACTTGGACTGTAGTTTGACTTGACACAATATATGTATATAAAGTATTAACTTGAGTTATTATCAATTACTTGACACTGGCTAAATACACAAAATTGTGGAGCCAAAAACATCTGTTAAATATGTTTCATTTGACATCGTCCAATGACGAGGTCGAGGTGTTCAGAACGCCGGCGCTGTCTAAAAAGTTGGCTTTACAGAAAGCCCGAATCGATAGGTAAATATTTCGTATCTCATATAATTTAATATGGATATACTGAAGACATTTTTAATAGTTCCTATTACCAGTAATTTTATATTACCTACGTATTAATTACCATTGCGTATCGTAACATGATACCACGGAGCACACAGAAAATGCTTCAACTTTTTTGACTCACTTCTCCAGTGAGCACGACAACGTTGGACCCAATGTAACGGCACCAGTTTTTGTGCTCGTTCCTCGAACGCTGAGCTTTTATCCGCTAACGTAATTAAAAAGCACAAAAACGAACTATAATCCACTGTCCGTAGCATTTCATTTTCTATTTGATGATTTGGTGTGTTAGGTCCGTATTACAGAACGATGCTCAGTCATCGATCGGTGGTCAAGCAGAGATTTCATTCATAAAGTGATCAATTAGTGAATAAAATCTCTGCTAGAGCACCGATCGATGACTGAGCATCGCTCTGTAACACGGACCTTAATTAGGTTTTTGCATCACGGAATATTCATAATTTCGTTTATGCGGGTAAACACGGAAAATTGATGCCACTCAGCCAACATAATTGATGACAAGTGACAATTATTTGAGTAACTACAAGTAGTGAACGGCTAACACTCACGAGATACAGTCGAATAACTCGACCGGTGTCCGGCCAATATAGGTGCCCATCCTCAAGGAGTAAGCGCGGCGGCGGTGCAGTGGCGGCTCGGCGCTGACATATGGTGGCGGCGCCGGCACTTTTGTCCGAACACCGGTCGAGTTATTCTAGCTCTAGCTAGGTGGTAGGACTTTACTGCAAAGTTCGTCTAGGTAGGTACCACCGCTTTGCCAATTATTCTGCCGCCAAGCAGTAGTGTGCAAGCACTGCTGTGTTCCGGTTTGAAGGGCACTGTAGCTAGTGAAATTAAATTAATATATCCCCGACTGTTACTCACGAATAATATGTCTGGAAAGTGATACGGTTAGTGTAGTGTGCGATGACACCTATGACGCACACGAAAATGGAAATGCAGAGCTGCCTTCACTGACGTCGGTGCAAGTCGGCCGGACTTGTGACCCCCCTGTGACCCCTCAGCGCTCGCGCCGGGCCGAACGGGCGGCCGTCCGCAGTCACCGCCGCGATCTCGCTGCGTGAACTCACCTCCTGAGGAAGAGCATCGGATATGCTCGAAACCTGGTCGAGAAATCGACATATTATTCGTGAGTAACAGTCGGGGATATATTAATTTAAAATGAATCACACTCATGAGAATTTTAATACTAGTGAAATTACTGGGCAAATGAGACTTTATGATCTGATCTCACAGTTTAGTAACCTTATTACTAGATTGTGCTGATGTCTCAGGATGACGTGCGCAATGCAGTGTCACGCGAACCTCTATACTTTAGAGTTCCGAGTGACACTGCAGCTGGTATGGGCAGCCGTGTCGTTTAACATCAGGCGAACGGATAGCTCGTCACGTCATTCCTTAACATAAAAAAAAAAAAAAAAAAAAAATGATGCAGGTTCATATTATTTTTTATTGTTTGATAGGTTTGGCCACTATCGCACTTCATGGTAAGATGCGGTCTACCGCATCGTTACTTCCTTGTTACGTGTTACATCCTAGAGGATTTAACAAGTTTGCCTAGAAGATACCTGTTCACTCTTGATTTGAAGACTCCAAGGTAGTTTTCGAGAAATACGCGTTCTCGTACGTTCCGCACTTTCGCTGTTCGCATTATAAATGTGGAGCCAAATCGCTTTGTTAAATAGTATGAAACACTCCTCCTGGTGTTGACGTGCTATGGCACTGACTCAATATGTGCTTAGCTGATGTTCAATTTTAAAATTAATGGAGATATGTGCAAATAATTCTTACTCATAGCATCTCTATATATGAGTTAGACTCATATATATAGTCTATATACTGAGTGATATATAGACTCTATATACTGAGTTATGGAAAGGTTAGCTACATTACGTACCTACCTAGTAACATAATTGCTTACTTACATACAGACGTCCAAGGACCCACGTTTCGGTTTCGTCTCCCCGCCGGCGCCGGAGGAGATAAAGATATTCCAAAACGTTCCTACTTCAATATTTACAAAGTAACACGTATCTAACCGAGGCGGAGCGGAACTATTCATCCTACCTTTCTTTTATAAAGGTCATAAAGGTAGCAGTTATATTATTTAAAGTTTATCTAATAGTTTTAGACAAACTTTCCATCATTCGTCAACAATTGCAACTCATGAGAAAACGCATCGGAGTTAAGGTCGAATAGATGTATGCATGATTCATTCACATCAGTTTGAATGTAGTGTATTTAGGTGTTCAGAAGTTTAGAGACTTGGCGATGGTTCTGTGAGTGTTGGCACAGGTGGGCCGCGGCAAACAGGCGCCTCTCGGAACCGAGTGAGTCAGCCCCGCGCCAGACGGCCGGCGATGGTGCTGTTGTCGCTAGCAACGCTGCATGTGCTAGCAGAAAGCTCTCGCTTTTAACTTTCGAACAAGAGCTTTCACAAACTTTTCGGCAAGTTTCAGACATTCTATAATGTCCAATTAAGCTGTGTATTTTTTGCAGTTAACTTACCTGTCAAATCTTAAATTGAATAGATTTGAAAGGTTTTCTATATCAGTAGATAGGATGAAGCTAAGCTAGATAAAATTAATTAATCTGATTAACCTTGAATCTTATGTATTGTTGAATGTTTCATAACAAGTCTGGCTATTTCCCAGAGCAATCCGCAATCCGCAACTACAATGGTCGAGCTGGAGTCAAATGTTTTCATTACAGACCTAAACATTGTCAGTAAACTCTCACGATATTTTTGTTTCTCATCAAACTGGGAGCTGTGTTTTGTTGGGTGTTGAGAGCTCGTGTGAACGGTTTGCTTATGAATGTTAAAATGACTTGATTCGTATAAAAATATTAAGGTATTATTACGTAAAAGCAAAATTGAAGTTTTGCTTTTAACGAAATTATATGTGAACATTAAAACACAGAAGTCACCCTATTGACAATAGTAGGCATTAGCAGTATAAGTATATACGGGTAGCTTCACAATGCAATTAATTCTAAAATACCTACAATCTCGGTATAGCTAAGTATCAATTAACTTCGGGCTACGGCTATTTTCACGAGTCATGGCAGTTCAAACGATTGTCACGGTCAAAGTAGGGCATGAAAATGAAAATATCACGCACGTCCTGTAGAGAGAGTATTGTAGAGTACCTAGCAGTATGGGTAATTACTCGGTTATAAGCCTTTGCAGAATTCACGACACCGTTACTGCTATTGTTGATCATGGGGTTCACTTCTAAAGATTGATTGATCTTCTTGTTTTTCATCTGTGTTTCTAATTAATTTTATGTTAGGTACCATTCAGAAAATCTGCTCAATATCACTCAAAAATTGATCGATCGGGTCGTGCTCGCGGTGCATGGGTCATTATTTTAAATTTTTTGTATGCTGCTTTATATCTACAAAAGGTAAGGTATACTGACCGCAGACGTGTGGAAAGCTTCGCGCAAATGGTGCTAGATGAGAATTATGTTGCGCAGCGCTCTGACAGTCAAAAGGACGAATGCAGCAATACCTACTCAATGGAACTTGCAGAATGACCACTATGATATCATCAATTTAGATCCAGTAACTCCTTTATTGATTCTGCTATATTTCCCAGATGAAAAATGTAACCTGGAGAAGGTCATGGTCATAGGAAAGCTGGAGGGGAAAAGCCATGAGGACAAATTCCATTGCGTTGAACGGACCAACTTTGCACAGCACTCGACATCGTAATACAATTTATACACGCCCCTGTAGACCGCGGTTGCGTAAACTTGCCAGAGACAAATTGATCCGTTGAGGGAGTCACGATCCTCAGCACTGAGGAAAAAACGATAAAAAACGATTGAGATGAGAAACCAAAAACGATGGAACGGAGGGGTACAAAAGGTAAAAAGTAAGGGAAATATACAAACTCCGATGGAAGTGATAGTTGCTGTGATAGAGATCAAAGGAAATCGACTTAGGTACACAGATTATAAAATATAGGTAGCTACAGAATGTTGTCTAGGTACGTACCATTATTTTATTCTGTGATAGTACGGCTTCCCCAACAATAAAACGGTAGCGGGTGGCGGTGGCGGCGCGATCAAATATCCGCATTGTGCCCGTCCGCAGGCCGCAGGCGTCCGGCCCGACCCGGCACAGGTTATACAGCAGTTACTATGGAACCAACGACCTGTATCCGGGCATTCACCGCCGAGTGACGTCACACACGACCTTCCTTGAGAACCTTGTTGGGGTATGATATGGGAACGGGAACATTTCAGATGTATGCGAATCACCTACCTAGTTAGTCATTAAGTTCTTAGTGGATATAGAATCGAAAGTTTATAAGTATTTTTTTCCACGACTTAATAGGTAGGTAGGTATTTGTAACAGATATGATGTTCAATAATAGATGCCAGGGGGGCTTATTCTGAACATCGATTTGAAAATTTTCAAATCGAGATTTTCGCAATATTTGTATAGAAAATTTAACGCAAATTCTTTTATTCATCTGTATTGTGTTGTATTGTATAATTTGTGTAAGTATCTAATAACTTACCTAATAACATTCAAAGGCTAATAAAATGGCAACTAATTATTGAGTCTGAGAATAGCTCCGTCATTAAAATTACAATTAACAATAGAGACACGCAGCACAATCTGTTTTAATGTTTTACAATTAACTACACAATGTTTGCGAGATGAAAAGGTCTTTAGAAGTTATGTCGCACCTCGTCATATCACAGGTGAGAGAGGTATGTTTCCCTCACTTTCGAACGCATTACTCAAACGTCTCGAATTACACCGCCTGCACATACAAAAAATCTTAAAGTTCAGTCACGCCACTTGTGAAGCTGTTCTAGACATTGAGTTTAAATGTGTGTGTAACAAATAAAATTTCATCCGTAACCTGCAGTAGTGTAAAATTACACTAATTCAAATGCCAAGCCAACGACAGAAACGAAAAATTTCGTTACCTATGAGTAGGTAACTTACAAAGGAGAGTTTCTAATTTGTAGCTATGTAGTAAGTACATAGAATATATTTTTAATGTGCCTTCTTATTCTTATTTTGACCACACACTCTCAATATAAGGGTTTATCATCATCATGATTATCGCGTGTATTAATAATATACCTACTGCTGGTTGTGTAGTTTCAAAGAAAGCAATTGTCGATATTCTGCCGCTTCTCGTATCCAATGTTGCAATGAGCGGTGAGCTTCTGAGTTTCAATAAACTCTTATAAATACGTTAATAAATCAGTTCCTCAGCAAATGAGACAATGTATGAGTAGCCAATATGGATAAATTTAGTGAAAATCAGGAAGCTACAAATCCTTTTGTCAATGCCATTGGGCGAAGCAGCTTATAAGACGCTCTTTGCAATGGTCTATGACTTGGTCTACTTAGCCTGATTTTATATACAATACCGTTATTGTATATACCCTTATATAGCCCCGTATTATATAGACTCGTGTCTGACATAGTCGCTCAGCGACTAGAAGTCGAAGTCCCAAAAAAAGTCAGTTCTACAGATGCAATAGGTCGATGGTTATAAGACGTAGTCTGTATCATATATACGAGCATGCACAAAGCTTTCTAATGTTGTCTTATAAAACAAAAGGTCTTGTAAATGTTGTGTAATTTTTTTATACAAGAGAATGACAAATTTACATCCGTATGCATTGTCGGCTTCCTCAATTTATCAAATTATATATTTATCTACTTAAGGTTGAATTTTAGCTAGCAACCATTCGACTTGAAGTGGGAGGTATATTCAGCAGTAAAGGAATTAATGTTACGTGAGCTTATAACACGCGAAAGGATAATGATATCGTTTTCACTCTCACAGGTTGCGTGCGGAGACAGCTTTACTAACTTAATATAACTTGGGCGTGTGAACCATGCAGAACTCTGCCGAGCGTTTGTGAACTCTACTTAAGGTCAGCTGTAATAAAAACAAACATTGTGTGACTGCGTCATTTTACATAGTCTGTGTCTACACTCTAATTCTATATCCTCTCATAAGTGCATAAAGACTAGTGATATCCTGCGGTTTCATTTATTAGTTTTTCAGTAACTACTCTTACTTTCTGGGATAAAAATTATCTAATGCTGATTTGGAAAGAACTATTTGTGAGCAAAATGACATCCAAATCGGTTTAGCTGTTTTGGCGTATAAGCCACAGAACTATAGCTTACAAACAAACAAATTGTAACCTCTAACTTTTACCTACTGATGCCTATCTGCACTTATCTCTCTAGATCGTATCCAAATGCGTTGCAGTAGGTAAGTGATAAAGAGATAAGTGCGACCTTAGGAACTGTCACACTTTAGTGCAGACGGGTATTAGTTAATATACAGCTTGTTTAAGCAAGTTACTAAAAAATATGGGGCACAGCTTAGAGGAATTACGCTATATTTCGTTAGAGTTATATTTCTATGGGGCACATTGGACCTAAGCATTGTACAGCAGCTCAAAGAATTCTAAAAAACCCCAAACACAATTTTTATGCATATCAGTATCGATTTATACATAGAATTGATTTGTGACGAGTAATTTAAGTATTTATAAATGTTGACTTTCGCCGGAGTCACGTAACACCTACTCATTTCGGCAACCTGCTTGTATTGTATAACAGACATAAAATCGAGATCAGCACAATCATTTTCCTTATGCTTTTAAATTATTTTGAATATAAAAAATCTGGTGAATGCAAAATGCACAATTTATGAGAGAAAGGTGAACCGAAGTAAACTCTGCAAGTTGAGTTTCGGCGTTGTATACGATATTGCACGATAATGCAACATTGTTCCTCCTCCCTCGTGACACAACGCTGTATTAATATTGTGCAAGATTAAGGGATCGTTCTGCAGCGTTTATTTCCATCAGTAAACTCATTAGTCACAAGTTAATTAGGTCGACCATTAGTATCTATGACTAAATTATGCGTAACTGACAGTCTTCATTTTTTTTTATCACCCGATGGTGATAAAAAAAATGAAAACTGTCCGATGATGGCTCTTGCCACTTACTATAAATCCATCCGGGCTTTATTAACTTTGGCTCTTGCTTAGACGTCTACACATTTAGTAACAAACGAATTTTTTCAAACTCTTCTGCATCCGGGGCCTACACATCAAAGCTCACTAGGTCAGCGGTCCCGGGTATAGAGTCCTATCGGAATTCGTGGGGCAGATTTTCATACCACTAACTAAAAACGTGACA
Organism: Ennomos fuscantarius; assembly: GCA_905220475.3. Classification (NCBI taxonomy): domain Eukaryota; kingdom Metazoa; phylum Arthropoda; class Insecta; order Lepidoptera; family Geometridae; genus Ennomos; species Ennomos fuscantarius. The sequence continues at coordinate 15,433,392 of HG992036.1, read as the reverse complement.
TATTTGAACAAGTGGATATTAGTATATGTATCACAGTATTTACTTACATTATAAAGTATCATGCGTCCTAAACAATGAACCTCTGCCGCCGCCGGCGGCCGCCCCCGCCCGCGGCGCCGCGTGGTTCCGCCTCTTGCGTCACCGCATGCGAGCCATTATTTACATCCGAGTCCTCTTAATTAACTCACTCATTTTAATGTTAATCACACAGAATGAATGTAAAGAGAAAGTTTTGCGAAATATTTTTATTTATTTACTTATTTCTTTAGTCCCGTCTCGTTACGTTCTGAGACTTCTGAGCGTACCTACCAAATGTAGTTTCCGCACGCAAAACGGGTGTTTAGTTCGAATCGGCTGCTCGCCGCGATCGTTGATACGCAGTTATTGGAAACTTATTTAGAGAAAGCATTCACAATGGATTCGGATCAGTTCAAGATGTGCTGTGCTACAATGTTTACCTTAATCTTCTCTTTTGAAGCGTATTTTATCCACTCAACGTGAAAATACAAACTCAGCTAAGCCCCTTAGAAAACAAAATTACATAATAATTTATATAATTTCATTAAAAAAAGGTAACTTAATCAAAATCCGACTTAAATTTTAATTATTCTTCGTTATTAGCCATGAAACTAAAAATGTAAAGAAATACAAATTCCGGCCACGTACGCCACCACGAGACAGTTCAACATTCTATTCATGCCATCGAAACAATCGGGCATGGTGTCCGACCGCGTGAGTAAACTGTGCTATGACATGGGTTCTAACCAACAATGCCGCATTGTGCCGCGCGGTCGCACTTCCCATGTGTAAGTACTACGCGACCTGTAGGGCCGCCGCCGCCGCGCCGACAGAGCACTTTGTTTTGGATGTTTAAAAGGGTTTTGGGCCATAATAAGATGAGTCCGGTCCAGACGAGTGGCGCGATGATGAACAAATAGTTGAGACAATGGAAGGACTTTTAGAGTGAAACCAAAATGTTGTTTTACGTAGAATTCGGAAGCCGCTACAATTGTGTCAACGCTTGTATTTTTATTGAAATAATTACAAAGCTATTAAAGTTTGTAATAAATAGCAATCTTAAAGTTTCTAAATGTAAAGTGTGGAGAAACAAAACGGTACTGTTTTCATTTAAAGCGAACAAAAGTCAACAACTTTGCGGCAGAACCAATTGTTTGTCCACGGATTGGCGACCGTTGCTTTTATTTCGTCCAGTAGACGAACCATACTAACTGCTGCCAGGCCACGTACTAACTGACGCCTCACCTGTGGCGGAATGTCGCTCGCGGTTCCAGCAGTTATCGATGGATTTCTAATTGAGTACCTCCAGCTAAATAGTTCGCGGGGTGTTAACTTGCGTAAAGTAACGGACTGCCAGGTATCCCGTTAGGTTATACTTAGGTGTGTCGTTTCGAGAGGAAATTGTTAAAACGTGTACTACTTATCTATAGGTGTATAGTTTATCTTTCATTAAAAGGAAGGCCTGTAAAGTCGCGTTAGTATAATTCTCAAGTATTGTATTTTTTTTATCTTATGGTAGCTGGCAACCCGAATAGCATTTCGCGGCTTTGGTATTCTGCAGCAGATGTGTCCAGAATGTAGGTACTTGCCGTCATCATCAGTCAAATCAGCAATCTCCTTTTCATTACAAGGGTGCTAGTCAGCGTGTCACTGGTGTTGTATTCGTATTCAACCCACATTTCCACCCCATTTTCCATTCCGTCCTCATCAGCTCAGCTGAACATACCTCGTAGAAGTTTCCTCACAATAAAAAATGTGATAACATCGTGAGGAAACTTAATCATTTTAGGAGCGATTTTAATTCCGCACATAGCTTGACAAGTCATAAAATTGATGCTTGGTTTTTGAAAACCTTATAGTTTTGCCGCTATTAATTATTCTTTAATAAAGACATAAACTCTAATATAAATGAAATCATTAAACTCCAACTAGCGACGGCTGAAGATTGCCCCCAAATAAATGAATCTAGGTATACTTAATCAATTAAGGCGATAGCGGGCAGATATTGGCACCTAATCTACCATCCGACACGGCTCAGGCATTAGCGGGCTAGCTGTCGCACCTGATTGGTCAATGCGTTGGCAGATAAAAACTACAGCAAGTTAAAGCCGTATATAAAACGTAGACAGAAGCCATATTTTAGGGATTTTCACCCCGTCGTCGCCGCCCGAGACACGTCTTGAGCGACCCGGATGATCCTATAGCAGCCGTAGTATCGGCTGCGCTAGGATCACCGGACCAGTCTAGCCCTTCTGGCTCAGGTACCGCTTTCGGCACCGGTATAGGATACCAGCGTAACACAATCAGACACCGACCCCGCCGGCGAGGTCGACGTACCCCCCGTAGGTTAGCTAGAACGGTCGCGACTTTCAATAGGGTCCACTCTTCCAGTGGACGTAGTCTTCTCGATCCTCTTATCCCGGCAACGGCCCAAGCCGAGGCTCGCACCCCAGGGGTGCCCTTGAGCTAGTTGCCTCCCACTTTTGGCGGCTGGGCGCCCTAAGCGCCCGCCCTCCCGCCCGGTGACGCTGTAAAGGTCGATAGAGACCAACAGCATTAGCTCGTTCAAAAAAAAAAAAAAAAATTTTAGGGATTTGTTTCACGTATATAATGCATTTTCAAGTATTACGATAATGAGCAAAAAAAAATTTTGTTAAAACAAATGAAGCTGGTAGCCAGGTGATATGATAAACAGCCGGAAATCATTTCAGATGTACTGGGTACTTACGAGTAATTTTGGTGATGATCTATGAATGACATTAAATACCCTCGATAAAGAAAACTTAAAAAAAGGAATCATAACAGTTCATCCGATTGGGAGCTACGATGCCACAGACAGACACAGACATACACTATACACACCACATGACATTTGTAATCCTCCTGTTTGGTCGGGGGTTAAAAAGACTACCGTGGCAGATTACTTAAATTATCCGCGGCACTGAAAATCGAATCCTCGCACGTAGGGTGTACCTAGAAATATCGGGTATGGTCGCTATCCTCGGCGTTGAGGGAACTTCAACATTCAACAACACTCATAAAAATAACCTAGAGTAGAGAAGTGAAAAATGCGTTGCAAAAGTGGAATAAATCCAGTGAAGATCCAACCTGTATAACAATACAAAGCACATGCTATTCAAGCAATTTAGTGGTCGCCAAAGTTAATGTGCATCGGTTTGATGGTTTTATTGTTGTTTTAGGCATTAAATGTCCAACAGCCATAAAGGGGATAGAATGTGGGTCAGGAATGGGCCCGCCGCCGCCGCACGCACCGCCCCCGCGACCTCGTCCTCGTTCCGTCACCTTGGAGGCTTGAAGCACATTCATGGTTTACTTCCAAGCTTCTCAGATTGAGAACTTTCTTTTGAATTCATTAGCATCCTGTGTAACTAGATACCTACTCCTTACACCACGGTCACGTGAGGACCAAAATTTATGAAATCAAACGACTCGATTCGGTTAATACCGAATTATTAATATAATACTTAACTCTAAAAAAAAAATTTATCTAACTAACTATTAATATACCCATTTACCAACACCAACTTTGAATTTTCAAAAATTTGGGGATACCTAAAAAAGTTGTGTTTATATTAAGGAATATCTGAGGAAAATTCGCCAGCGCAGTAATGGATACACATAATGTAACACATTTTGATGTACTCTCCGTACTACCGCACCTGCATATTGCACCAAGCTTACTCTAAGTTTATAGCGGGTAAAAATCTAAGCTAGCCAAATTTATTTGCAGACAGATGCAGAGCTTTTTAACTGGTTTAAATACAAAATTTGATATCCTTTTTTCTACCCCTAAATATAATCCGATATCCATCTTTCAATGTCATTTAATAGTCAATGGTTATCTTTGTGTTTTTGGTTTTATTTGAACAGACAGAAGATAGGAGATAAAGTTTAGTAACAGTTTTTATAATATGACTTTTGTAACTGTATAAATAGGATATAGCAGAATAAACAGATTGGCAGAATTTACCAGGATCCCAAATAAATTATTACTATTGACCTATTTGCGGATAACATTCGCAAGTTTAAAAAGACTAGTGAAGATCTGTGATATTGTGTTGTATTTATTAATCTAATTATCAATTTTAAAATCTTTATTTTTACATTTTTATATTATTTTATTTTTAATCCATTTAATCAATATTACTATCTTGACTATGTATTCGAACAGCTGGTACCATAATTCACTCTTTTTATTACGCATGCAGTCTTTACCTGCAACTGTGGTGACACTTAGCAATGTTTCCTTTTTAATTGTGTTATCGGACCTGGCTACGGTGTACATTATGTAGGTAATCGTGATAAATAAATAAATAATGTGCGCAGGTCGCAGTGCATGCATTACTTTATAATGTAGTTTTCTGGGCGTGCATTGCAGCGAATGAACGAGTACCTCGGCACGTCATTCGTTGCTAAATGGATATTGGTATATTTTTCCATCTGTAATATACATATGAACAGGTAGTCAACGGCTGTCGTAACTATTTGTACCTACTACCGATTATACCTGCGTGTGTGCTGTACGAGACGGAGTCTCACATTCTACCCTGAACTAATCGTCCCCTCCACGGCAAACTTGCGAATCTGCATTTATATATTTTTCAGGAGACCAAGAAAACTACTACCTACTTTACTTTATATTACTTTATGGTATAACGAGATTCTGCCCGCAGCTTCGCCCGCAGTGTGGCCTATGGGAAAATAATTCAACCACCCATTTCACCCTTTTAAGGGTGGAATTTCGAAAAATCCTTTCTTAGCGGATGCCTACGTCATAACATCTATCGCATGCCAAATTTCCGCCCGATCCGTCCGTTGGTTTAGGCTGTGCGTTAATAGATCACTATGTCAGTCAGTCAGTCAATCACCTTTGAGTTATATATATTTAGATTTTAAAAATCAGATTCGCTTATTTCCTGCTATCGTATCTCCTAAACTATAAGAGCTAGCAATACAAGGATTTGCCACGATGTGTATCACTTTCTTCTAAGCTGTTTGCCCAAAAACACTAATTTTCGCAAGTTTGCCATGGAGGGGACATATCACTTTTTTTATTTTATGTTAAGGAATGACGTGACGAGCTAGCCGTTCGCCTGATGTTAAACGACACGGCTACCCATATCAGCTGCAGTATCACTCGGAACTCTAAAGTATAGAGGTTCGCGTGACACTGCACTGCGCACGTCATCCAGAGACATCAGCACAATCAAGTAATAAGATTACTAAACTGTGAGATCAGATCATAAAGTCTCATTTGCCCAGTAATTTCACTAGCTACATGCTGCTTGTAATGACCGCGCTGCACATTGTCATCAACGACAGCGACCGACATTATAGCCATGGAATAGCTAAACCACCGCTTACTCGTTCACTATTACTCATTAACATTGTGTAGGTAATTAAATAGTTATGTATTAGTTACTGGTAAAGTTATTTATAGCCAAGTAAAGTGCGATTATTGGTGAGACGTGACATATGGCAGTAGGTAACCTTGCGGTTATGGAACTTGGAAAATATAAAATGCTTCAGTAGAGGAGTAGTAAATATATGGATGACTTTTTACTACATGATTCGCCCTATTGAAGTAAAACTTCTTACTACAACAATTAATTAAACAATAATTAATAAAAAATATATTTAAAAAATATAATTAATAAAACCACCGTTCTTAGTTTTATTGTTGTTTCCTACATTTTTGGGTTCTCTGGAAGAGATAATTTGGTATTAAAAATTGTACGTAAAGAAATGCAGGTGAGCCCGGGGGCTGCATCTAGTATATTACTATTATCGTGAATATAATTTCCACATTAAATGTCAATTAATTTTGACAACATGTAATTGGAATGCGGATTTAAAAATATAATGACTCAACAAATGACGAAATTTATTTTTATGATCTATATACCTATACCTATTGAATATTTTTTTGATTCATCGTAGGGTAGATAATGTACCCCGCGTAACTAAAATGGCAACGGGCGCTTGCAGAACCGAAAACAGATGAGAAAGAAAGGGGAGACGTAGTGTAGGCTCCTCTCCTTCTATGTGGACCAACAACCTATGTAGTTAGAACCTTTGGGAGCCGTTGGAGACGAGGAGACGAGGAGCCGGTCAAAGTGGCGCTCTATATGGAAGCGGCCTATGTTCAGCAGTGATGTCAGTTCGACTGATTATAAATAATAAATAATAATAAAGTATTTTATTAGGAACCAAAAACAATTACACTTAAAAGAAAATGAGAATCGATGACACCTGCAGAAGTACGAGACTGTGTCGCAGATGTCAACGCCCTCCTCCGTAAATAGGACAGTAAAGTTCCAAACTAAAAACACAATGTAGGTAACAAATATAAAGTTTTAAACAAAGATAACATTTGAGAAAACTTAAATTAATAAATGCTAGGTAGGGATATAAAAAAAGTTATTTTACGATTCAAGTACGGGAAATAGGCAAACAAATGAGAAGGATGTGAACGTATGGTGATTGGCGTGTAGTGCGTGATGTGTGATATGTGGTATGTGGTGTGTGGTGTGTGGTGTGTGGTGTGCGGTGTGTGGTGTGTGGTGTGTGGTGTGTGGTGTGTGGTGTGTGGTGAGTGGTGAGTGGTGTGTGGTGTGTTGTGATAGTAAGTCTTATTTCACAACCATCAAGAGGTCTTCAGTATCTTGGTATGATAAAGTTTGAAGCCATTCGACACATTTTAGCTTGCAATTATACAACTTTAGGGAATAAATATTTAATTGTCTGTTTAGTCTATTGTACAGCATAGAGCTCATATAGTGGTAATGCCGACTCGCTATTGCCGTCCGTCTTTTTTCTGTGGCACATACTATGTCCGATCTGCGTTTAGTTTTAGTAAGGTTAGGATTATATTTCAGGTGAGCATGTTTTCTTAATACGGTTTGCAGAATAAAAAGTTGTCTAATTGTTAGGACTTGGCATAGCGAGTAAAGTTCACTGGTGGGAAAACGAAGGGGCTTGTTGGAGAGTACTTTGAGTACGGCTCTTTGTGCTTTTTCCAAACATATCATATGGGATTTTCCGGAGCCACCCCAGGAAGTGATGCAGTATGACATGACGGATTGAGCTAGGGCAAAATAAACAGTTCTTAGATATTGGAAATCAACCACTGATCGTAAGTTTTTAAAAACAAAAATTAGTTTTCGAACTCTGGACACAATAGATGTAATATGATGCTTCCAAGCCATTGCGCTATCAATCACCACACCCAAGTATTTAGTTAAATAGGAACGTTCTATTATCGTGCAGTTACAATTAGTGGAATTAGCGTTAGTAGCACACAGGTGAGCACGTATATTAAACGAAATAGGTGGTTGACCGGATATATTAGGCGCAAAAGCAATAAAATTGGTTTTAGAAAGGTTGAGGGTTAAAAGATTTGAGCATAACCACGACATTACAATTCGTAATGCGTTTTCAGAAAACTCACGCACTTCGGACCAACTGTGGCCATGAATGAGAAGCGCTGTATCATCAGCATAAGCTATTAGTTTACAGTTTGGAAGTGACAGGTTACATAAACTATTTACGTAGATTAAGAACAACGTAGGCCCCAAAACACTACCCTGAGGGACCCCAAACGAGAGCTGAGCATCAGTACTTTTGACACCGTCTATCGATACTTGTTGTGTGCGATTGTTAAGGTAGCTGCGGAACAAATCATGAACAATGCCTCTTATACCAATGTGTTCTAGTTTGGAGAGAAGAATAGGGATAGAGACAGTGTCAAAAGCTTTGGAAAGGTCTAGAAAGATACCAATAGTCTTTAACTTTTTATCAATATTTTTGATAACTGTGTCTGAGAGTTCCAATACCGCGTCCTCTGTGGACTTACCGCGTCTGAAGCCAAACTGATTTTCCGAGAGGATGTTGTTCTCATTTAAGAATTTCACTAAGCGCTTATTAATAATTTTTTCAAAAACTTTAGATTCAGCTGTTAGGATAGATATGGGTCTGTAATTTATGACACTGTCTCTATCACCACTCTTAAAGATTGGGTGCACTATGGCTTTTTTAAAAGATTGTGGAAAAATGCCGGTATAAATGAAATATTGAAAATATGAGTGAATATAGGAACCAAAACATTTTTGGCAGCTTTAATAATAGTTGTTGAGATGCCGTCCCAACCAATCGCACATTTTTCTTTAAGATTAGTTATGATCTGATTAACTTCTTCATAGTCCACGCTAAATAAGACCATAGAATTTAAAGGTCCTTGGGTAGATGCACTAACAGATCTTCCCGGAGAAGAGGTTAAAGATAGCACATTGGATTGCACTTGAGAAAGAATTTTAGAGGCCAGATTTTCCCCAACATTGGCAAAATACGAATTGACTGTATTTGCCGACGATCTTGGATCATCAGACAATTTTAATAGATTACTTGCAGAGTTATGTTTTTTGTTGATATTGACCATTTGGTTAATCATACTCCAAGCCTCTTTAGGATTTCTCCTTACCTTCTGAAATTCCTTTTGATGATACTCACGTTTTACTTTTTTTAATAAGTTATTACAGAAAGCACGGTATCGCGTGTAAATCAGTTTGTTAGTTAAATTATCGGGACTTCTTTTAAATTTTTTATACAGTTTATCTCTATGCCTAATACATCTCAATAGGCCAGGAGTAATCCAAGGCTTGATTATTCTTTTTTTACTCGGAATTTTAATTATGCTAGTATGCTTTTTAATAATGTCAGAAATGATTTGTATCAATATTTCAGAAGCTGTATCAGGATTATTACAGAAAATAATAGCAGAAAAATCAGTGTCTGTTAAATCATCTACTATTGCTCTAATATTGACACGTTGCGAAGTATGAGTGGAGACTTTTTTTTCAAGCTGTAAGCTGCAACTAAAACGAACTGGAGCATGATCGGTGATCAATGTATCAAGTACCAGAGTTTTTGCATTAAAAGGAGTACGAGCAATGGCATGATCAAGGCAGTTATTAGCTCTGGTTGGAAATCAATGAGCAGGGAGAAGTGCATGTGATGCCACAAGATTCAGATATTCTTCGACTATCGCGTCATTATTTGTCGATATGATATTGATGTTAATATCTCCAATAACGACAAGAGATTTAAATGATTTTAAAGATGTCAGAACATGATCCAGACTGTCAAAAAAACGGTTTGCATTTTTATGGGATGGGGATCGATACAGAGCAACGACAGCCAATTTATCTGAAAATGTGATAATTGAGCAATTAGCATCATTAAAATCAGGCTTAAGAATATTATATTTCATGCCACTTCTAATGTAAGCCACAACACCTTCATTTTGGTTACTAAAATCAGATTGGTAGGAGTCAAAACCGGGGAGTAACGGTATAGAAGGAGATTTGCTTAGCCAGCATTCTGACAAAATAAAAGCATCAATTCTGACTTTAAGTCTGTGAATTAGAGTTAGAAAACCATCAAAATTGCAGTTTATACTTCTGATGTTAACGTGGAGAATGTTGAATCCACTACTAGTACCACCAACAATATGAAGATTAGCAGCCTCTGGAGAACATATATCTGAGTCTGAGACAGAGATTTGTTCAATATCATTTATCAGTCGGTTTGTATCATCCATTATGTGAGTAAAATATAGAACGATGGAACAGTAACAGTTGTTTGTAAAGTATAAGCGAAAAAGGATTGCCAAGATTTCGATAGCCATTATTATGTCGGTGAATTGAAGATCTTAGTAGTAGTTGTGAGTGTTTTGATTGTTTGTGTGTGTAGGTAGTAAAGTTATAACAATGTGTAAAATTGAAAAATATATAAATAAAATTGAAAAATTTACGGAACATACGCTTAATTAAAATAACGAATTTAAATCTAGTTAATACGCTTCTTTGTAGAGAATAGTTGTCCAGCATTCCGCTACAATCTAGTCATTTCAAAACTTGTACCCGCTCGAGGTCCTTTTCATCAGTCACTCGGATCAGAGGCCCGTTTTCCCTTTTGCGTAGGAAAATCTTTCCATGGGAAACCCAGCAGAATTTAAAGTCATTAACTTTGGCATAGTCTCTAGCCAAGAAGAAGAGTCTTTTCATCTTAGATGTTAGATTTTCAGAGATGAAGATTGGCTTTGACGGTCCACTTATGCGGATGTGTTCAGTGGTTAATCTAGAAGTACCTTTGTTGAAATCTCGGTACATACTTATAACTTTTTCTTTTTGCAAGGTACTACACAGCTCCACTATAACGGTTCTGCTTGTTGGGTCTTTGGATCTAATGCGAAAGATATCTTTGACCTCGGTTTTTTGTATAGGCACTTTGAGGACTTCTCCAACTTTGATGAAGGTATCTAAAAGAGATGATTTTGTCTCCGTGGGGACCACAGGAATATTTCTTATTTCTATGCAAGACGATCTGGAGCCACGCTCCAAGGCCTCTAGTCTATCTTCTAAGGCCTTGAAATACTGAACATCGGTCTCACGTGCAGTCTCCAGCTTAACGATTCTGGCCTGGACTATCTCTAAATTTTGTCCAAGAAAATCCAGAGACGCGCGTATGTCCTCAACGGCAGCACATTATGAGGTACATCAATTATTCCGAATCGCTATATCATGATCTATATTTAGGATTTTAAAAGCTTAAAAACATTCCGTTACAGGACCAAAGTGGACAAGTAGAGTCCAGTAGAGCTGTACGTAATGTCCATCACTTTTAGATTGAATTTTTCTATCAGCGTACAGTTTGATATTTTACTAGGTGGTAGGACTTTTCTGCAAAGTTCGTCTAGGTATACCGCTTTGACAGTTATTCTCCCGCCAAGCAGTAGTGCGCAAGCACTGCTGTGTTCCGGTTTGAAGGGCACTGTAACTAGTGAAATTACTGGGCAAATGAGACTTTATGACCTGATCAAACAGTCTAGTAATGTTATTACTAGATTGTGCTGATGTCTCAGGATGACGTGCGCAGCACAATGTCACGCGAAACTGTATACTTAAGAGTTCCGAGTGACACTGCATCTGATATGGGCAGCCGTGTCGCTTAACATCAGGCGAACGGTTAGCTCGTCTCCTCATTCCTTAAGATAAAAAAAGTATTTTTATTATGTAATTTAATGTGCAAAATGTAAATAAAAGGGATAATAATACGCAACTTGAAGAGGTGTCGAGACGCCAGCCACTTTCCATGTCATGCATCTCATCGGCTGTGTCGTTGCCTCGAGTGACCTCACGCATGGTGATGCGAGTGTAATGACTGCACAGTTCGTGCAGTGCGTCAGTCAATGCAGTCACAAGGAGACTACGCAGCCTGCACAGGGAAGTTTACGGACTTTAGACCTTCGTGAGTTCATCAGCTATACAACACCTATTAAGTAAATGTATTTGTACTTTACACAAATTGAGTCATTCTACTTACTTATACAATTACTTGGAATTAATTTTTGAACCACTGATTCAACTTATCGGAGTGCTAGACTATGGAGATTTTATTATTTAACTAAACTCTAGCCATTAACCATCATTAATAACAGTATAACGGCAAAAACGCGTACACATCAGGAAACTGACTGATCGAACATGACACGTAGATAAGTTCGCAACGCAAATTGATTATTATGTTCCGCTACACTCGCTGCGGTGCAAGATATATACTTTTGGAGATCTTGCGTATACCTGCTAAGTATACCGTGTAACTATAATAGTGTGTGCATGGAATAATAATAATAACGCCCAACGATCACATACATAGATCCTGGCCCTAACTAGGAATCCCTGTGTCTATGGACCTAGGAACTACGAGGACCATTGTCCCACAACACCCAGACTTAGAACCAGTATTTGCGCTCTTTTTTCTGTGCACAAATACTTGTCCTGCCGCGGGAATCGAACCCGCCGCCTCCAGGTTATGAGCCGACTTGCTCATTCACCACACCACAGAAGTTGTCAATATTGCAGTGTCGGTGTAAGGTAGCTTCTAATAATCCCGAGCCAGTCTGCTGAACGCCGTTTCATGCTCAGGAGCAGTTTTATCTCTTGTGCTAAAGGTAGAGTCGCATCTAAGGTAATAAATAGTAAGGTAAGGTAAGGTAGTAAATAAGATGTCAATCGTCTAGAGTCTCTACAATAGATTAAATTAAATTAAATTAGTCTGTACTAAAGTAGGGATTAGAATTAAAGTTGACTCAATCAACTCGATGTCACATACAATGCGTCCTCGTTTTAGTCATAATGTTGCTCTATAGTTAAAATAGTAGTGTACGAGCCAGCCCGTAACATTATTACTTATTTTATTTTCAAAGCAGTGTCAATAAAGCATTCACCAAGAACACACGTCGTATCGTTTTCTGCTACTGTTCCCGGTTGCGTTGGTACTCACTAGCAATCTATCAACTATCAAAATCTATGTAAGATTGAGCACTAGAACCTACAAGTATAGTAATGTTCAACATCCTTACTATTTCAAGAAGCTTTACAGCTTCTAAGGCTTAGAAGCTGTAAAGCGAAGTTATAAATAAAAAAATTATAAGCCACAAAACGCTGCCTGCTCATACCTCGACCCCCAGCCCGCTGTCAGTCGGCACCGTGGACTTGCACAGTACAATCATACACTTGCACGGTAGCGTCCATAAACAATTGGTCTATTAGTGACCTATCTCAGATATAAAATCCAATATAATTTATTAATTATTTATTTATTTATAGAAGACCAACAGCTTATTCTTACATCGTAGAAACTGAAAATATGCACTAGGAAGTCAATTAAAGGTCCTCACGTCTAGCGGTATAGTAGCACTAATGCTTGAGCACGCAATAATGAACACCTGATTTTAGTAAATTTAAAAACAAATTAAGCTTTGACAAGAATCGGTAATACTTAATTTGTAAACTATTGAAATCAAATCATTTATTTTGTGATACACAGGTCATAAAACAGATGTTACAATAAAAATATGAAGTCCATACTACGATCAGCCGCAACGGCATGTAAATATGAAGTCCATACTACGATCAGCCGCAACGGCATGTAAATATGAAGTCCATACTACGATCAGCCGCAACGGCATGTAAATATGAAGTCCATACTACGATCAGCCGCAACGGCATGTAAATATGAAGTCCATACTACGATCAGCCGCAGCGGCATGTAAATATGAAGTCCATACTACGATCAGCCGCAGCGGCATGTAAATATGAAGTCCATACTACGATCAGCCGCAACGGCATGTAAATATGAAGTCCATACTACGATCAGCCGCAACGGCATGTAAATATGAAGTCCATACTACGATCAGCCGCAGCGGCATGTAAATATGAAGTCCATACTACGATCAGCCGCAGCGGCATGTAAATATGAAGTCCATACTACGATCAGCCGCAACGGCATGTAAATATGAAGTCCATACTACGATCAGCCGCAACGGCATGTAAATATGAAGTCCATACTACGATCAGCCGCAGCGGCATGTAAATAAGCTGAAGGTTTTAATATAAAAGTGTCACTTATAGCACTTATAGCTTAAATTAATCCAATTACATCACATAATTCACTATTCACTATTCTGAATAATATGTAACAATCTAATTAACGAAGAAGTCTCTGCACAGCAGTCACCTCGCGGAGCTCACGCTCGCGTTTAAGACTTACTAACTTAATTTTAAATACTTAATATAATTTTGACAAGTAAAAAGTGCTAAAAAAGCCTATTTGCAATAAATCCTTTGACTTTTTCCATAGTAATAATTGAATTTACCGTAAAGGATATAAGACAACCGACGTTACACAATCTTGTAAAGGTATTTCATGATAAGCTTGATTCCCCACGGAACTCGATCTCGTATGTAATAACTACGAGTACTACTCGCGTGAGTACTGAGCAAGCTGCTAGCACGTAGAGTACTTAAACGTGTAGTCGCATACGATGTAGACCTATCACAAACGCAATCGAAGGCTCGACGCGTGTCGTCTAGAAATCTGATTGAGGTTCAATTGCACCATAACTACGTCTGGATGTCCTTTACAGCATTTACTTTTCTAGTAGCGTATACATAGTACGCGTTGGATTTTCAGCTTAGATTGGCATATAGGTAATTAATTGATGCATTGTAGCTTCTTCTTTACAGTTGTAATCGAAGCTTCGGATCAAAGTTTTCTATTCTGCACTGTGCCGGATTGCTTGCACCAGTAGTGAGAAAGAGAACTGCTTTTTTTTTTAATTCACATATTGTAATGGGCTCGCTATATATTATTTGACAATAAGCACTTTGTAATTTTGTATGCTTAGTGAAATAACTTAATTTTAAGTACCTAATATAATTTTGACTTGTAAAAGTGCTAAAAATAGCCTATTTGCAATAAATCTTTTAACTTTGACTTTGATGGTATTCAAATGACCTCCAAAAAACCTTTATTTTTATGAATTATGAATCACTATTAGCTTGCTACATATTCCTTCCTAATTTGTGGGATCGTTGTAATGGAATCGCTTATTGTATATTTTATAACCATTTTAAAATAAATAAAATATATCGAGATGATATATAGCTGATGTTATTGTGCGCGGTAATATGTTTGCGATATGAATCATGCCACAACACAAGGTGTATTATCGATGATAACAGCTGAATCGAAGCCGATAGCGTTATCGACTGATACTGAATGTTTGTTTAATATTTTAATTGTACATTTCACATTTAAATAATACGTGATCGAAAGAACTGTAGAAAAGACTTTATCAACAATGACTTTAGCAGGTATAGTATAAGACTTCTCTAAATCGGTGAAAATTATGTAAGTAACCCACGTCGCAGTCATGGCACCGAATAATGTGACTCTATCATTTATTCTTCTTTCCACTTCTTACTTTACCCTTGGTCCTATTTCCTTGGGGGTCGGCCTCCGGCCTTCTTGTGTACGAAACCACTAAACGTAGTACGAGCGTTCATCTTGTATTGTTAGTTGCTAGGTCTTACTATAAAGGAAATTTCGAGCATAGTTCTCTCCATAGCTCAATGGACGACTTTGAGCTTACTGGGTTACACCCAGATATAATATAATTTCGTTACGTTTTGTAAGCCCGTTAATTTATACTCATTATATTTTTTTTGCTTTTAATCTAAGACACACTGTGCAGCCGTGATGGAGCTGATAAAGGACAAAAGTATGGTGATGCGTGCGTGGGCGCAAGTGTTATCAGTGCGGCCATCGATCAGCTGATTGTAGCATATTGTTGGATATGAATGCAATAACCACCATATCAGTTTTCTTTCCTATCTCTTGTCGCCACTCACTAGGATTCACAAAACATTTAAAAAATTGAATGATATATATTATTTTATAGCGTTTTTCAATATGTGAGTACCTAAGTCGGTCTGTCAAGTATCTAGGACACTACAATTAAGTCTCGAAGACTGTCTACTTATTTATTATTTCTCGTTTTGTATTCTATATTCTGTGATAGATGGAAAGACGTTACTGTCGAAAACTTAATTACTTTAATAAGTGATAAATCATCCTTGGTACCATATAGACTGTTCCCACGACTGGCTGTTTGAAAAGCTTTTATTTTTTGACCCACTGTCCTCATTCATGTCCGTTAGATTTTAAGAGAGATGACAACCATATCGGCTTCGGCCTGTATTAGTCCACTACTGGACTTTCCCAAAGTACGACATTGAGGAACGGGCTCAAATTCATATCTTTGAAATTTGTATCTTCTCATACAATTAAATTGATGCTAGCTTTACCACTGCTCGGCACCAGTCGTTGCTGCACTATGTTTCCATGTCACGGTGGTATCCACTCCACTCAAGATCAAAACCACTGTTTACTCCAACGAGTAGCGGTCCTGCATGCGGCTCTCCACACGACTTGATATTGAGGGAGGATTAGCTACGTAGCGAGCGATACGATAGATTATACTAAACACACACCTATGTACATTTTAATACAGACCAAAAGCTTAAAGCTGCAGCAAAACTTTTGACATTTATTGTGGTAATTCCCCAAATGGTTTCGCTTTACCTGTATTAAATACGAGGAAAATTGTGGTTAATAACTTTAATACCTTTGGTAATATAAGAAAAGATTCTTGTCTTGACCTGTTCATATGGCTAGAAGGAACTAGGAAGTTGATCATGTTGTCTACCCTCCCTTGGGGTTCTTTAGTACCTATGTAAGTGCATAGTAAGTACCTAATATAAGTTTTGAGATCATTTATTGCACTATAGTGGTTCCAAGTAGATTTTCAAGTATTCAATTGTGGTATTGGCCCAAATGGAACTACATCTTCCTTGTTGTCGATGGAATGTCGTTACATTTCGAAAGTTCGGCATTTTGCCAGCGGCTGCGGCCGCCTTCGACCTAAATACTGGCTGCACACCTGCGCTACTGCCTTTATTGCCAGCTGGCTGTTAGGGAGGTAACACCGGCCGACACCACAATAAACAGCATACTGGCAATAATTTATGTTGATGACTTGTGTCTAACAAGCGCTATCGTCAGTCCACTTATACAGCTTTAGTCCTCAATACGTTAGTCGAATGCGCTCATTGGCAGATGATTATTATTGAAAGTGCACTTTTGGTGGTATCTGCACAAATAAAGAAATATCAATGCCGAAATAAAGGATATACTTAATATTCTAGTTTTTTATTTATACACTGAGACGTACGTAGGTCAGAAAAATATAGGTACAGATTTTCCTTATCTAAGTTTAAAACCTTTTTTTGCAGTTGCATATACTTACTATATTTTTTACTGTAATATGCAACGGATAGATGTAGGTGATTATAAATCTTTGATAATGTATGGCTTTGTTTGCTTGATACTTATATTATATTGTTGACAGATATTACTGATATGAGACTAAACGTTCGATTACCCCAAGCTAAATACGGGACAACACGGCAACGTTTGTACTAAGGTAAAGGTATAATAATATTGTTATTGTCTAACTTATACTATGGAATATGGAATAGCTCAGAGAGTTGAGTAATTCCAAAGAAGTATAACGTCCTTGCCCTGTTACGTGTAGATCGGCGGCCGAGGTGGCTGCACTGCATATTGCATGAGTGCCGGAGAGCACGCGGTGCATTTCAAGTTGAACATACTTACGATACGACCCTTGCAACTATCTGACGCCATTCGTGAACATTTTATTGCTGTCTACATACTTACACTTCTTATCTAAGAGTTACTCTTGTTAGCGCGTTATATAGAAGCCTCTTCATTTGTACCGGTTCAGAGCGTTTTCTCTTACTTCCTGGCGCGGACGTCACTGTGGCCTTTCCTTTAGCTAATAATAATAATAACATCCAACGATCACATACATACATCCTGGACCCTGTGTCTAGGGACCCAGGAACTACGAGGACTATGGTCCCACAACACCCAGACTCAGAACAAGTATTTACTATTTACGCTTATTTTTTTCTATGCTCTTGTAATGCCGCGGGAATCGAACCTGCCGCCTCCGGGTTATGAGCCGACCTGCTCAAGCACCACACCACAGAAGCTGGCAGAGGTAGCTTTAATGTGTAGGCACATATCCATTGATGGCCTCTACTTCTCTTGCCTTGTAATTTTCCTTCTATTAAAGGTTATAATAAAGATCGAGTGTGGTTCAGCCAAGAAAGTTCCGAGAAAATATCGTAATGGAACAGAATGTTCGAGAATCTAATATGGACGACGTTTCTGGTCCATCAACCATTATGTGTATTTCGGAACCTTCTCCACCTCCTCGATTTGAATTAAGGATGCTTCCGTAGACTGATCTAACACTTTATGGTTCACAAGTAATTTTCATGTCTGAATTATGAGGTGTCGTGATAGGTAAACTCGCAGGAACAAAAGCCGTCATACACAGAGTGGTTGAAAAGCGTCAGGTGGCGGCGGTAATTATAGCTGTTGCAACAGTAATTATTCAATTACATACAGGAACAGAAGTAACTTTTACGTATTGAGGTTTTTTTTCCATAACAGCAGGAACTTTTTGGAATATTATTTACACACCTACAAACTGCTTGAAGGAACGTACGAACGCTGGGAAAGAGTTTTTGTCGGGAAAACGAGAATCGCGTAACCGCATTGTATTATTTTCTAAAACTTGTGTTATTTTCAGTGTAAGTACATAAATTTGGTGGCGTTTATTCGTTAAGTACTGGATTACAGGCATGGGTGTGGGAAAGTGATATAATGATGATGAAACGTTTCTTTTCGTGTTGTTTCCAAGACTCCATAGATGCTTGTAGTAAATTGGCCACTACTTTTCTAGGGATATGACTAGACTATGACTTGAATTGATGACTTGACACATATCTGCTCGATAAATTATCAATGACTTGGCTAAATACATAAAAGTGTGGATCCAACACACAAAAAAATACTGGTAAAGTTCTTGCCAAATGCTTTTCCAATAAAACATTTTTTTATACTATGTATATAGGCAGGAGTAGGTGTACGTAGTGTACTACATCTTATATAATACAATACAATACAAATGGTAAGGACCTTCTTATCCTTTTACAGCTCGTTTGAGCCCATTCTTAGCCTAGTCATCGATCAAGTAAGTAATATAAATTCATCACTCCTAGCGTCACAATGTGAACTTTCACATCTCGAATCCAAATCGATCTCGTAATCCGTCCATTATGCCACAAATGTATAAAAACCAACAAATCATGTCTGTCACAAAGTGAATCACGCCGTAATGGGAGAAAGCGTCAAATATACTTACAACTAACGATGTAGGTATTCGATATTAATAAAAGACGATGATAATGTAAATTGTAATGCGAACCAACATAATACAGTAGAGTCTATCTGTTTTCGGTATTACAACTTGGACTGGATTTTATTTACCTACTTTGTGTTATTGGAAGCAGCTGTCGCCATCTTATACCAACTGTGTGAACATTTCTCTCTCTTGCCAACTGTTCTCTCGTTCTCTCCATCTCTGTCGAAGTGACTACTCGTGTCCGTACATGGTCAAAAAGGCTGACCTGTCCCGGTGTAGGTAACCCTGGAGACAGAACGCCCTGGGGCCTATTCCCTTTGGAACACGAGGTTCCTGGCATCATGCTCCCAAAATACGAAAATCATGGAGATACATAACATAGAATTCAATTACGAAAATATAAATATACTTACAACAAAATCAATTACGGTCACAGGGACACGACGCCACATGTTAGTGCTTCAAACATATAATTATGCGCAGCCGAACTATTTACCTTTTTAAATCACCTATGACTTAAAGTATATGACTAACCTGTTAGCTCAGTTGGTAGTAGCTTTGCCTTCTGAGGTTGTGGGTTCGATTCCCACCCAGAACAAACATTTGTGTAATGAACACAGGTGTTTTTCTGTGCCTGGGCATTATATTATATTCTATCTATGTATTTACAAACAGCAAAGTATCTATGTATTCTATCAGTTACCTGGTTTCCATAGACAAGCTATAGTTTGAGACTAGATAGCGTTGTGTGAAATGTCCACAAATATTTATTTATTTATATATTATATCTAGTATAATTATAGTAAAGAGACACTACAAGCAGGCTTTCATTAAATGGTAATATATTTTTACTTTAAAAATATGCTAAAGTTTCTGAACCGATAATATACATTATATAGTCTCATATATAAACTATAATGTCAATCGAGTTTTGATTCTCAAATACGAATAGTTTACATTTACAATAATAATATGATTAGCCTCATTTACATTGTAGGCAGTCGATATCTAAATGTGCTGATATCCAAATTAGCAATTTATCGGAACAGGTTTCAACTGTGTGCTACATTTTTTCAAGTTGCCTTATTCGTGAAACCAACTTGCAGTTGTGTGGTCAATACGAAAAACATACAAATATTAATCTTGTTATCTCTTAGGTTATTATATGCAAAGCTACTTGTTTGATTTGACTTAGCAATATTAGATCTTTCAGGTAGTAGAACTATAGGATGTCTGAAGGATAGAAACCTGGACGGAGTAATACCGACTGTAAATTGACGAGAATTTAGCCGTTGTTATTTACCAAAATGGTTTCCTTAGAACCGACAACCTTGAGGATGACGTGTTCTTAAGTTGGATACGATTCTTAGGATCGGATCCAACTAGGTAGGTTTACTTATATGTGGAGCGACATCTTCAGAGAGGCTGGCAGCAGAACCAAAGACCGGCTTAGTCACCGTTAGAGGGGGCCATGTCCAACTGAGATACAGACTGATTAATATTTTATTAACATCTTTAACTAAGTAGTAGGGCCTCCATCATCAATATCAACAACTATAAGTTCTCAATGCAAAAAAAAATCTGCACCTCTTCATCTTTTTTAGCTTACATGGTACTTCATTTCATAGGCTGTATGCAGTATGCGGTTGTAGTTAAAACAGCCTCTTTGATGTGGTTGTTGAGTAGCTCGGCTCATAACCTGGAGTCGGCGGGTTCGATTCCCGCGGTAGGACAAGTATATTTCTGCACAGAAAAAAGCAAAAGCTTGTTCTAAGTCTGGGTGTTGTGGGACCATGGCCCTCGTAGTTTTAGGGTCCCTAGATACAGGGAACCCATATTAGGTAGGTACTATGTATGTGATCGTTGGGCGTTATTAAAAATAAATAAATAAAATAAATATCTGTTGACATTTCACACAGCGCCATCTAGTCCCAAACTAAGCAAAGCTATTATCATTATATTATTAGTAAGTCCGTAGTCGCCATAGAATACGCTGACCTACAATAGTTCCTAGTTAAGTCATCCTGAACTATGTAGTCTTCTGCGGAAAATCTCGTTAAGGCGGCGACATCCTGGCGTCCTATTTTATTTAAAATCCCTTCCTGTTTGTAGGCGGAGGATGTTGTGCAAGTGCAGTTAGCCTTTTATAGATAAGTACCGCTAATAAATAATGACGCGTGAACATTGTCAGGTCCTGTTACTATAAGAATTCGAGGTGGATACTCCTTTTCCTGATTAGCTTTATCTAATTAAGTAGAAAACTATATCCCCAACCAATCTATCGTTTTAGTAGAAATAAATATATTGTTTCAATTAAATTTTTTTATGTATCTACCTCCAGTTTAAATAAATCAGTGAAAGTGCAGTTTTTGAATTTTACTTCGACTACTTTCGGTCTTGCGGCATAGTCGGCAACAAGTGTCAAAAGAAATAAATATAGGTGTATATATTCAAACCTGTCAAGTGCTAACTCATCAATAATAATATTATGTCCGGTCAAAAATGTAACTCGACCCGCGTGTTAATGGATCATATTACATCCCGGAAATTGAACGCCCTCTTGTACTTCGAGTTCATAGGGTAACTTACTATATACCTAGTACATCGTTGTTATATTATTGTAATAGTTAGTTAATAGAATAAAGGCACATTGTCTGTTTAAAAAAACGGGTGTGCTTTAGACTACACGACTGAAGTAAAACTTCTTTAGTTTAACTGCATCTATCCATCTATCTCCATCATCTATCTATCGGGATAACTTTGTTTTTGCTTTGTTTAATGTTAATTTCGCCATCTTGTCAATTGTAAATTGTCATTTTACCGGATATACAAACATAATATTACAAATTTTTAACTTAGTTACGTTGGCAATGAAGATCTACGTGAACCAACTGCAGCTTCCGTTCGCCTCGCATTCACCAGCTTACTCTCCAAATTAAGCATGCGTATGGAAGTTTTACTTCAAAAAGAAAATTTTGTGAATGGTTAATTACTATAGATTAATCTATTATTACAAAGTAAAGAATTCAAAGAAGAGTGCATGCATATCCGTAGCCTGCATAGTAGTGGCGACGCAATCGCGGGTGTGTCCTGTTCATACATAATTATTTTTACTCTCGATTCATTAAGTATTCCTAAAGTAATGCATATAATGTTTCCGAGTGAAGGTGCGTGCTCAGCGACCGTGATGGCGCGGGCGGCCGGCAACGGCGACGTGTGTATGAGGAACTGTCTGAAGCGTTTTTATAAACATTACCTCTCTTCGTAAACATTGTAAACTATAAGTAGCCATACCTCGAGTGTATGAGGAGATCCGCAGGATAACAAAGAGACCGATAGAAAGCATTTTGAATTGACGTTGGGCAGACCACATCGCTTGTCGGACCGGCAACCGATGGGGAAGAAAGGTTCTCGAGTGGCGACCACGAACCGGAAGCCGCAGCGAGGTCCACACTAGGTGGTGGTACACAATATATATAATATAAATACCAACATTTATTTAATGTATAATATTTATTTGTTTTTTCACCAAGTGACAAGACAGAATAATGACAATGGAAAAGAGAAAATAATATGATATAAATCAAAGAGTCTGAATGATATTACTTTGAGGTCAGGATATAACATTCCTCCTCACTCTAACTCTTCAATAAGCCGTCGTGCAGGCCTGGATATCCTGGAGCTCCTTCGAAGAGTCGGTTCTGTATTAATGACAGGAGTATCAGGAGTAATGGGTGATGCCTCAGACGGTGTGGCTGTTGTTGAAGATGGTGTTCCAGTGGGTGTTTGAAAAGGCGTTGAGTTAGTGTCCACTGTGGTCGTTTCTTCCGTTGTTTCAGCTCTTTGTCTTATATGATCTGCATGTCTGCGCTTCAATATTCCTTCAGGTGTTCTGATTATATATGAGTATTTGTGAGTTCTTTTTTCTATCTCAGCTGGTTCCCATTTTTTTTGTTGTTTGGTACGAATATAAACCTTACTAGCTGGTTGGTGGGTAGGAGTATGGTTTGTATTTTCCATCATTATGTTTGCTTGTATTTCTTTATGTCGTAACATTTTTTTGGTACTTGGACGAGCATTGTCTAAAATACAATTTAATTGTCTTCCAAACATCATGTAAGCTGGAGACTTTAGGGTAGTATTATGAGGCGTGTTTCTGTAGGAAAAAAGAAAATCTCTAAGTCTTTCTGTTGTGTTTATGTTTTGATTCCCACTAGCCATGCGACTTTTAAAAGTGCGTACCAAGCGTTCAGCTAATCCGTTGGTACGTGGATGATACGGGGACGATGTTATGTGAGTAATTCCTCTCTCTTTACAGTAGGTTTTAAATTTATCAGACGTAAACTGAGGGCCGTTGTCGGATACTATAATTTCAGGTAATCCAAATGTTGTAAAAATATCGCTTAGTACATCGCATAATTTGTCAGAAGTTATGTTATTCATGGGCCTCACTTCAATCCATTTCGATAGTGCATCATATAGAACCAGCCAGTATTTGCCTTGGAAAGGTCCTGCAAAATCGATGTGTATTCGCTCCCATACTTTGTCAGGAATGGACCATGAATATACCGGTAATTCCGAATTGTTTGGTCGATTTTCTTGACACCCTCGACACGTTTTGACATAATTGTCAACATCTTCTTCAATTGAAGGCCACCAAACATAAAAACGTATGAGTGCTCTCATGGCGGATATGCCAGGATGTCCTCGGTGTAGATATTTTAATGTTAATCTTCTCATAGAAAATGGTATAACGATTCTACCTTGCCATAATAGAATTTTATTTTCCACAGATATCTCGTTTCGTTTTTTGAAGAATGGTTGTATGTTATTGTCATCGTAACTGTAAGTGCTCCAGTTTGTTTTCATGTACTGTATAACTTTCATCAGCGTTGTATCTCGCTTAGTATGCTCTTTGACAGTTTCTTCATTAATAGATAAATCTACGAATTTTCTTTCATTTAAGCTTTGTACGATTTTATTAACTGCACATTCGTCCTTAGAAGGCTGTTCATCTGTGTTTGGCATTCTGGACAATGAATCAGCAAGAATGTTATTCTCTCCTTTTGTATATATAATTTCATAATCATAGCTACCGATCATCAAAGCCCACCTGATAAGACGATTGTTAACTAACTTTGGTAAGTTTCTGTTAGTTCCGAGTATATAAATGAGTGGTTTGTGATCGGTTATCAGGGTGAATTTAGACCCTCGTAGATATTGATCGAATTTTTTTATGCCAAAAAATATTGCTAGTGCTTCTCGATCTATGACTGAGTACTTACTCTCTGCTGGTTTTAATTTTCTTGAAGCAAATGCTATTGGTTGCACATTGTTGTTCTTTTTATGGTATAAGACAGCCCCCACTCCCTTTTCTGAGGCGTCACATGCTAAAAATAAGGGTTGTTTTTCGTCAAATGCAATAAGAGGTTTAGATTTTGCTATACATTTCTTTGTTTTCTCAAATATCGTGTTTTCATGTTCAGTCCATTTCCATTTTTGTTTTTGTCCCGAAATACTATGCAATTCTGCACAAATGCTATGTAAATGAGGTATAAATCGTTCATAAAAATTCACTAATCCAAGAAATGACCGCAACTCTTTAACGTTCTCAGGTGTTGATGCTTTGAGAATAGCCTCCACTTTGGATTTTGTTGGTTTAATACCATCTTTACTTATTGTGTGGCCTAGGTATTCTATTTCGTTTTGAAGAAAGGTGCATTTCTTTAGGTTTACTTTGAGCCCAGCATTTTTTAGTTTATTGAACACTAGCGTTAATGTTGTAAGGTGTTCCTGCTCATTTTTACCAGTTACAGCAATGTCATCAAAGTATATGGCAATATTAGGTATGTTTTCTAATAGTTTCTCGAGGTATTGCTGGAAAATTGATGGAGCTGTAGTTATTCCGAATGGCATTCTGTTATATTGGAAATATCCTTTGTGTGTTGAGATGGTTAGTGACTTTTTTGACTGAGGTGCTATTTTAAATTGCAGGTATGCGTCTTTCAGATCAATTTTTGAATATTTTTCTCCGTTAGCAAGACGTTGTCTTAAATAATCAAACTGTGGTACTGGATGTGTATGTGATATTAATACTGGGTTGAGAGTCGTGCGATAATCTCCGCATATCCTTATTTGTCCGTTAGGTTTGACGACGTTCACAGTTGGTGTTGCCCATTCTACTGGTGTTTTGTTAGGGTCAACGCTTTCAATGATCCCTTCTTTCATTAGTCGTTCCAGTTCAAATTCAACGTTTTTCCGAATACTGAACTTAATTGGTCTTGATGGTAAATGTTTTGGTTCGGCTCCAGGCTTCACATGAATATTTACTTCATAGCCCTTTACTTCTCCCAATTTGTTATCAAAAAGTTCGTTGTTTGTGTTAATAATTTGTTTCAGTCATTGTTTGATGTTTAATGGAGTAAACAGGATTAGGAAATGGCATATTAAAAATTTCGCTCCATTGTAAGCCAAATAACATAGGATGCGCATTTTTTATTACAACGACTGGTACAATTTTTTGTTTCCCTTGTATTTCAACTGTAACGTCTGTTATTCCTTTTGGTTTGAGTTTGTGGTCACCGTATGCTCGTAGTTTAGGTCCTTCCATTAGTTCTGGTGATCCGATTTCCCTCCAAAATGTAGTACTAATGATTGAGTAGATAGAGCCTGGATCCCAATCCATGGTACAATGGAAACCGTTGATCGTTATGTCAATTTTCTTGCACCGCATATTGGCAGCGTTAATTTTATACACATTTGATTCCTCATCACTCTCATCAGAAGAATCACTTCTAGTAGAGGTGGACGGTCTGTTGATTACAAATCTGTTCTCCTTTTTTAGTATGCTGTTTACTCTTTTGTTATTGTTGTTGGTAGTGTTTGTTGTTTCTTGTCTAAATGATATATAGGCTCTTCCGGACTTTAGACAACAACTTTCGTAATGGCCTTTTGATTGGCATGCTTTACAAATATGATTGGAAGCTGCACAGTTATTAAAATCATGTTTTTCACCGCTTCCACATCGTTTGCACTGATTTTTGGTTAATGGACGTTTTTTATTACTATCGTTTCCATTGAATTTGTTTGTATTTCTCTGCTTGATACGCTGTACCGTGTAGTCATTATTCGTGTTATCATTTTCTGCTAATTCCCGTGACTGAGCGACAGAAAATATTTGTTCAAATGTAATTTCAGTCATTTTCCCATCAGCGTTCCTATCTTGAAGATCTGGCCATTTTTGTTTCAAATCTATTTCCAGCATTTCATGGTTAAGACCTGTTGCGAAACGGTCGCGTAATTGTCGCTCTAACAAATCGCCTTTATACCCACATTCTTTACTAAGTTCTTTTAATTTGTTTGCATAAGTGTCCATAGACTCATTATCTTTTCTTGTGCAATTCCAAAACTCTGTTAACGTTTTGTATCTTGTAGTTTTCTTATGGTAAAAACTGCAAAATTTCTCTTTTATTTCCTCGTAAGTTCGTGACGGAAATGTGTTGATAAAAGCAGTTCTAATGTTGTGCAAAACATTCGGTGGTAGACACGTTATGAATAGATCTTTTTGTATTGCTTTGTATTCGGCGCCATAGATATTGCATTTCGTTTCAAAAAATTCTATAAAATTTTCCGCTGATGTTGTTTCAGGGTTAAATTTATCGTGTGAAAAATCCTTAATTTTTGTACTTATATCACTTACGCCTCTTTTGAGTTCATCTGGATGTGTGTCCGTTGTACGTTGTGCAGTTTGAACTGTTAAGATTCGTAAGAGTTCAGTTAGTTGTTGTTGTTGGGCTTGTTGTACCCTTAGAAAATCCGTAAACTGTTGTGTGTTCATTTTATTTACCTTCGTCGCCACATAATATAAATACCAACATTTATTTAATGTATAATATTTATTTGTTTTTTCACCAAGTGACAAGACAGAATAATGACAATGGAAAAGAGAAAATAATATGATATAAATCAAAGAGTCTGAATGATATTACTTTGAGGTCAGGATATAACAATATAGTTTTCTTTCTCAAAGGTACGTGACTCCCGTGGTGCCCCGCGGCTGTAGAAGCAAATAAGATCTGCTAACCTTAGGTCCAAAATTACGAAAAATTGTCCTCTTTTACCAAAGCCCGCACCTACACACGTGAAATAATAAATAATAGCAGTAGTTACGTAACCTGAACCTAGGTCAAGTTCAGGTTCATGGACAAGTTTCAGATGTCCCACTGTCTTCGTTCCGCTGAGATGATTCCCCGAGGCGAACCAGTATCATTCCGAACTTGACATTAGATAAATAGATGACCACCACCAATGAAATATAAAAAAATCAAGAAAATCTTATAAACTAGTGCTACAGTGGGCGGTCTTATCGCTAAAAGCGATCACTTCCAGGCATCCTGTGCTGTATTGTGCTCGTTCACATTGCATGTTAATACGAGAAACACTGTTTTGGTGTAAAAATACCTCTTGGGTTTTATAATCAAAGCAAAAACACTATGGTTCATTGCTTATTTAAAAGAAGTCTGGTAGTGGGACCTCTACGAGTATATCGTCTGACGCGATTAGTCATTTGAACTTGCTTCTAATTACAGTAATCCTAAAGTACAGTCTTCAGTGAGTAGAATAATGATCGAATGGTCCAATTACCCAGTTATTAGAGTGAGAGTACTCCGCTCGCCTTCGACTAATCATCTCCGAACGGGGTCGTTGATTGTTCACCGTTATTTACGACCGATATAATACATAAATATCTATTGTCTATTAAAATAATAATATCCATTGCAGAATACAATAGCTCGGTAGTCTTATTGACGACTACAATAAGTGATTACGACCTCTATTATCACGGATTATGACGCAATTTGAATACGGCGCGATTCGGTCTGCCACAAGGCGCGGTGCTAGCCCCGCTGCAACTCTTACTTCGCAGTTTACACCGCGGCGCAGGCGAGGAATGCGACTAGGTATATTTGGTTTTATTGTTCTTGTGGTTTGATCTGGTTTTAGAGATATTCAAATCAGATCTTCACGTCTTACGTGACTTAATAGTATGTTGCTACTTGTAGTGATTATGTAGGTGCTTTTTGTGATGAATAGTAAATAATATATTGTATTTAGATTGACAATGCATTTTATTGCGAAAAATCTTAAAAACAAAATATAAATTAGCATCTCAATATTCTCAATATACAAATCATTTTATATGTTTAGTAGAAATAGGTACTCATATACAGTTCGTAGATAAATAATTTGTTATCAGCTATTATTGTAATAAAATCGATTTTAACAATAATAAGGCAATCCACATATCACAATGTTGTTTATATAAAGACATTTTTATTCTATAACACCTAGTTACCGATTATTACCGATATATCTCCTGTAAACTGGTTGATTTAACAATTTAACTAAAACTAAGTACAAACTTTAAATAAAACATTCAGCGGCAAAACTTTCTGAACGAAGTACATATTAAAATAAATAGGTAAATAGATATTAATGAAAATATAGAGGGAAGAATTTTGATAATTTTATTTGTATAATATTTGTAACTACGAGAGGTCGAGGAAGGCCGGAACACGAAGATACCAATGGATAGGTCAACGAAACTTCTGTTCTCAAATTGGTTATGGGGCTACGCATGCGCAGTAACCTTTTTTAAATACAGCTTTTTGTGTCAGACCCTAGTATTATACCTCATCTATATTGCCTTTCTGTCCTGGCAGTGCTGGCACTAATGGGAATAAAAAAACGAGTGTGCTTTAGAGCACACGACTGAAGTAAAACTTCTTTAGTTTAGCTCCATCTATCGGCTGGTATAACTTTGTTTTTGCTTTGTTTGATGTTAATGTCGCCATCTTACCGGACATACCAACATAATAATACAAAATTTTAACTTTGGTTATATTGACAGTGAAGTGATCTACGTTAACCAACAACTTTTAACTTCCGTTCGTCCCGCCAGGTTACTGCCCAAGTGATGCGTGCGTAAAGAAGTTTTACTTCAAAAACGAACAAAAAGTACCAAAACATTGCAACAATGAAGTAATCGCTATCAATCTCAATCATAACTATTATTTGTTGGCTCTATTATTATATAAAATTAATTTGACTAATTTATTATTATGCTAGGAAAATTATTACTTAAGTACTAATAAATACCTAGCTAAAAAAATCACCTACTATATAGTGACATGGTAATTACAGCTACAATGATTTAAGTTTTTGTTATAGCTTGCAAACTATAGAAACTGCTTTAAATTTATAAGTAATTACACATTAGGCATGTCTCATCGAATTCTACATTTAAGGCACATCAGGCTGTTTTGACACTATTAAGTATTTATAAGTTCATAAAAACTCTTTCTTCGTGTAAATATACATACATAATTTAAAAATCACATCTACTTACGAAAATATAAAAATTAAACATTTTAAACATTTTGGAATGTCTGTGTAAGTATTGTTTCAATCTTATCGAATACCTAGCTTTAGATATAATAATTTACCTACCACCTTGCAGATTGGTTATCGTTTATCATTTAGTTTAACGAATAACAATAGGACGTCATAATTTTGTAAATCCCAACCTACATTGCAGTGTATTCTAAGTAAGTTTAAATAACATATTCCGAAGTCCAGCTTCGACTAGATACCCAAACTGCGCGCGCCCCACCGATTGCAGCCTACAGGAATTATAATTACACGCACAGTTATCAACAACACCGACGCAGTTAATAAAGGTACAGCCCATAATATTATCAAATCAATCGCTAGTAAGTTACAACTTAATGTGTAGGGGTTCTAATTCGCTATGTGAAAATTACACTACACAATACAATACAATAATGGCGACCTACTAGACCGCATTAAGTAGAATGTTTAACCTTTGCCAGGCCATTCTAAGTGTATTAGGAAGTCGGAAACTGTGTAGGCCATCGCGATATCTGCCGCAGTGTGCAACAGGCACAATGCTGGGAGCTTTTCAAGGTAGGTATTGTTGTTTTACTTAAACGTTTATAGCAGCCGATACATTTCCCAGCGCGCCGCGACAGCAGGCGATACCGACACCGACGCCGTGCATACGGTACGGGAAAGCGCCGCAGCCGCAAAAACAGATCGTTTTTCACAGCGGAGGGAGAACTTGGAACAATAGGAAGAAACTAACGCACTTAACGTAGGGAGAAGAGTTCGCATCACGTATATATCGGCCGCTTTCCAACCGTGCACGAACGATTTAATTGCTGTTACGGATAACCATCATTTGCATTGTTTGCCTCTGGAGAAAATTAATTACTCGGCGATCGAACGACGACAAAGAAATCGATCGAAGCACACGACGCGCGGCGCGCTCGAGGAATTTCAACGTATACGCAATATTGTACGCATTCGCTTTTGTTACGGTACTCTCCGAGCTCCGAATGCAAATCTCCGAGACGCCGAGCACTTACTCATAACATAACCGTTCAAGCGCTGTACCATTTGCACCGTGTTCCGTTCACGACCGCCGAAACATTTTCACATTCTGATATGTAAAAATGCGCCTGTGCCGCTAGCGGAGCTCGCGGACGTTGGTATTTGTAATTGGGCTTCGCAATCGCACATCTAAATATTAAACCGGTAGCTTTTCTCTATCGCCCATTATCAGACCTTAGGCCGCGCCCGCTTCCTGTTTCTGTTGTATGATAGATTCCCATTGCGCAATAAGCCGCGTGGAGCTCGGCGCGAGGAACTCCTGGCCGGGGCTTAGCTCGCACAGCTCCGCCAATGACTTGGCCGGCTTCAGGCTGCCTAGCGAATCTTGCCCCGAGCTGTTTCTGGGAGAGGGTGACCTCAACTCTTCGTTCAATGCTTCATACAGCTCTCCTATCGACTTGGTCGCCTTTAATTTTCCCGGCATCGGAATTTCCTCGTCCTCAGACTCCGAAGTAGTTTCGTTATCGCTTAGTTCTAGATCGAATGGTTTCGACTTCTTCCTCATTTTCTTTAGCTCGTGTTCTCTGTCTTTCATGTCCTGCAATTCTTTTTGTATTTTTTCTTCGACGGGTACGTATCCCTTGCGCACTGGTTTGCCTTCTGGTGTGCGCGTTATTACGGGCGGGGCGGAGACGACGGGCGCGATGACCGGAGACGCGGGGAATGCTAGCGGCGGCGCAGCAGCCGCGGTCGGAGTGGAGGGCACAGGAGTCGCGGGCATCTTGCCTTTACTGGCGATGAACCGCTGCATAATGCCCTTCGTCCCGGTCTGCGGCGTGAAGCGGCGCGTGTAGCCATTGGTGTTGAGGAGAGTCTGCGTGGGCGGCGGCGAGGGTGCGATGGGCCCGAGCAGATGTGAGGTCGACACGGCCCTGTTGAGGGACTTCGCCGGCTTGTGGTCACCGTTGACGTGGCCATTCTGCTGGTTAACATCTATGGTTGATTCTGACAAAAGTCTGTTGATCCTAAAGTGACCCTCCTTGAACTCTCGTTCTCTCTCCGTCACTTCTATTATTTCCCTCTGGATCCTGGAGAGGGGATCCTCTTTCAGCAATGACTGCAACAAAAAATGGTAAATGTCAGAAGTGAACAGAAAAGATTTAGAAATATTAAGAATTCAGATTTTCCGTAAGTAATTACATTAATGTTTGTGATTTGAGCCTGATCGGTTTGTGGCCATGTTATGTGGAGAGTAATCGCAAGTGAAGAAAAACACGAAACTCTCCAGTTGCGCATTCCCGCTGCGCACAGACCACAAAATTGATTCATCAACATTAATCAAAAGTTGGCTGTTGCCGACTTACTTCATAACAATATTTTAGATGTGCTTAATGAAAATGTAATAATGGTTGAGTAAAAAAGGAAGACTGGATAATTGAATAGTCCGCTGGTACATTAAGAGCATAGCGGGCGTATTCGAGGGCTGCAGCTATCTGCAGCCCGCGACTACGCCCGCTTGGGCTTTAAAGTTACAACAATTTAATCACTATCTTGTCATGCTTCTATCCCAACTCTGCAAATAAATAAATAAATTACTTTATCATTTTTTTTAAATGTTAAGGAATGACGTGACGAGCTAGCCGTTCGCCTGATCTTAAACGACACGGCTGCCCATATCAGCTGCAGTGTCACTCGGAACTCTAAAGTATAGAGGTTCGCGTGACACTGCACTGTGCACGTGATCCAGAGACATCAGCACAATCTAGTAATAAGATTACTAAACTGTGAGATCAGATCATAAAGTCTCATTTGCCCAGTAATTTCACTAGCTACAGTGCCCTTCAAACCGGAACACAGCAGTACTTGCGCACTACTGCTTGGCGGCAGAATAACTGGCAAAGCGGTGGTACCTACCTAGACGAACTTTGCAGTAAAATCCTACCACCTAGTAAAATTACGGTATAATTATTACGGTAATAGTGAGATTAACGTGCAATAGGTAGGTACTAAATACGTAGTAATATAATTATTTATTAATTTGTGGCAATACGCGCTTAACCTAATCCATACATTGTAGTGTTCCAGTCCTTTGCTAGTTTTACAAACGGATTGTAAAGCTGTGTCATTACTACGCATACCTACTATAATTTTATTCTGCGTCATGCTTTACGCAACGCCAGTTAATAAAAACTTGAACCTATTGGTGTCTCGGGCGCGGATTTACTATCGTACCTAGTAACAGTGCGTTACATATATAATAAATAATAGTACTGCGTATGTATACCTACGTTATACAAACTTTAGTGTTCCGTAAGCCTGCGGGTTATTTATTCTTGCTTACACTTGTGCGCTTGAACCGACCTTTTACCAACTAATATAGTATAACTTATATATAACTCGGAGATGGTAAATATAAAAACTTAGTGCAAGCTGTACTAGTAGTATGTAAGGTTATTTATATTAAATTTTACTAAGTGTTCATATTTAACATCTCGCGTGTGATTTGTTAACTTTCCTGGAACAAGACGTATCCATGCCTATAACATTTATATCTATTATATCTATAAATTAACATCATAATTGTTTTTCAAAGATATTTTTCGATTTATAGATGTTAAGGCCGCGTTTTGAAAGGCCTTTATTGAAATTGTAATAAACTGTAACTTTGTTGCCATTAGTTAATTTAGTTACAGTTGGTAACTAATTTTTAAGAATTACATAATTGTCAATTAAACCAATGTTTGTCAACCTGTAGTCCGCGGTCCACCCTTAAGGGTCCGCGAATATACGCATGGGGGTCCGCAGACTTATCTCTGAGCTATTTAACAACAATAAATAAATAAATGACACAAAAAAATCTTGACACCGTTATGTTTAGCACTGCAACATGCGCCAGCGGCCCGAGTGCGGAGTGCAGAGTGCAGAGTGCACAGAGCACAGAGTACCTATAGAGTATATATAGTGCAGAGTGTAACACTGACTGTAGTAACACCAACCCGAATAAAAGAGCAACATAAGGTAACACATTTATAATAACGAAACCGAAATGCCTATTTATTTATAAAAATATTTAAAATAAAAAGCTAAAATAAATGGTCTTTGATAATTGAACTTTTTGGCCCGTCAGAAAAGGTTAGGAAACAATGAATTAGAGCAAAAGCCCCCCTTTATTTGACCGATAATAAGGTAAGGTATAGCGTGCCCTTGGCTCCTTAAGCACTGTGTCCTTAAGAAATCGTAGAAATAATATTTGACAGTGACCTCTGAAGCCTTTCCTCCATAGATAAGTTTTATTGCATATTTAGTACAATTAAGATAAATTTAACGCATCAGGTAAGTGTAGATATTGGAAACTGTCAAAATCTTTATCGAATTATCGAGTAAATCCAATTAGATACCTGTACTACATCGTTACTGCGTGATATCTGCCGCACTATCGCTTCTTTATCGTAAATTAATAGATTCCCAAGAAAAATGGTTTGTTATCAAATCTAAAGAGCTCGCAATGTAATTATTTCCTGTTATTACCTACGTGCCTATCTCAATTCTATCGATCGCCGATACGCGGCTTTATGACTTGCCCATCAGCGTTGCCCATAACCTTGGTGATACGGGCATATACCCTTGTGGCCTTCTCCGAATGTTTTCTGTCTCCGAGTTAAATGAACATCAACTTAGTTACTATTAGGTAGGATCTATCTAAATTACATAGTGTTAAATGTTGTGTTGCTGTTATTGCAATCTCCGCCCAATGATACTGAGTTATACATATTTATATCTTTTTTACAACCGTCACATCCGGTTTTCAAAATGAAGAAGCCTTCGCAACATTTCACAAACGCTTAAAAATACATTAGACATCAACCAACTGGATTAATATGCATGGAATTGCCTGATCGGCATTATAGAGTTGCTGGCATTGGGTTTTTGGAATGAGAATCGGTTGCATTATTATAAGTTTCATCATGTGAAAATAAACGATTGGAAAGAGGTCAGTTGCTCGACGGACGGCGCGGTGCGGGCGGCGGCGGCGGGCGGCTGGCCATGCTTGTGCGAAATGCACGTTGACCTACACACTGCCACATTCAGTTTCAATAACAATTCTACTTCGACATCTTTCATGGAATCAAGTTCCGAGTTCCTCGCGTCCTTTCACGACTAAACATTGTGAGCTGTTCCCTCGAGGGTAGGTTTAAAAAACTTATTTTACCCGACCTTTTCCACGTACCTTCTATTCTAATTGGATTTCTCAAGTAAATAGGTGTCATTATGTGTTTTATTTAATTACAATACTAGCTCAACAAAAGGACTAATCAGAAGCGGGGCTATTCCACGAGATAAGACAATATCCACTTATTGCCGTTGCACGAACGTTGTGGCAATAAAGGCAAAAAATCGAACAATATCGCAGATAATGTATCGGCGGAGCGCGTTATCAGATGTAGAACAGTACCTACACGGTAAGCCTCGAATGGGTACTTTTACCAGTACTTTTACCAATGAAGTGAACGGCGACGGAGACATGTTTTAGGGAGTTTTCCGCCGGCCTTCAAACCGGCATACATTCCCAATCCTAGGCATTATTCCCAAGCGCAAGGCGTGCGAGGGTGGATCAGCGAGCCGCGAACCGCCGCCTCCCGTGGTCACCTCGCGGTCAACTGTACGCATCTCATGCCGTCGACCTACGAACTATGATCACAATCGCAGCACTAGGCCCCGTAGCCGACCTAACCGGAGCACGCTCGCATTCCGGCGCAGAACACTTTACACTAGCTTAAATACTCACTTCACCCATGGTGAAACTCGAAGAACAATCCGATATCCGAGCGGGAAGGAACTACAACACACACGAACTGTTTCACGGTCTAAACATCACGGCACAAACACTGCCACGGATGAGGTGCGCGCGGAGACGTGCGTTCCGGCTCGCGGTCGCGGGCTAAGCTAACGTCCTCACCGCGCCGCGACTCACCTGGCGGGCCTAATTGGCGCACGAACGAGAAGCCCTGATAACGTCATACGACGGAACGAGAGAGCAATACAAACTGACAACACCTGGTGGACTGGTGCTGCTTTGCTGCCGCGGCTGGCTGCTTTACCGAGCCAGCGAGAGGGCGCGCTTTTTTGGGACCCGTCTGCGGATTTCCGCGCTATTGCGTTTTAGAGGGATAAAGGTTTGAGCCCCACCGCCACCGACATAAATAGGGATTAATTATACATACAACCAGCCGTATGTACTTATAGCTAGTAATACGTTTTAACCAAGGAACATAATACACATGTACTCACTTAACAAAATTGGCATAACTTACGATTGCATCCAATTTTGTTCTATTTTATTCAATTTATATATTGTCTTTGCGCATATAGATAATTAAATTATATAATTATGTAGGGTAGGTATAATAATTTCGAAGAAAGCTTATGTGTGGGCATATGAAATAAAGATATTTTGGAAACTTAAAAATTGAAAAATTTATTATTTACATAGTTATGTATTACTAGATAGAATATATTCATATCATAGCAACTCAAATAATAATCAAATATAATGACTAAGATTAATAAATTAGACACAACCAACATTCAGCATACATATACAATGAAACATAAATAATATTTTAAATGCAAGTAGAGAAAACCCTCTGTGCAAAAGCGAGATTCTGTTGAGGATAAAAACCCACCTAAAACAGTAAAAATGAGTTACATAAATAAAAAAAATAAAACCTGTAGATACGTCGCAGATATCTTCTATGCCATTGCCATAATAACTTTGTAACAATCACAAGTATTATTGCTTTTTTGCTACTATATGTATATCTCTGTGATATGAGAAGTGCAACAGCCACAAGTCACATTTAAATGCATGCGATTGTCCTGTTAAAAACATGTTGTCATGACAATTTTTGTATTGCCACAATAGAAAAAAGAAAAAAATCTGCCGTCTTGTACTGCAATAAGCCTATGAGAGTGAAGGCTCGCAGTCTTTAACAATAGCTTTAAGGAACTGCGATTTGACTCTCGTTTGCGTATCCATGTGGTTGAGCTTGAGATGACGCGAGAGGTCGCAGGGGCGCAGGAAGCCGCGCGCACAGTGCGGGCACACGTACGGCGTCGTGTGCGTGTGGTGCTTCAACACGTGGTACTCCAACATGGCTGCCGTTGGAAACGCTTTAGGACAGTCCTCTAAAGCACACTTAAACTTCCCAGCATCTCTGTGCTTGAAACCCATGTGATGCGACAGACTCCTTACTGAACCATAGCTCTGATTGCAAATCTTGCATATGAAAGGCTTCTCCCCAGTATGCACTCTCATATGAGCTTCAACATCGCCATACTCTTTGTTACACACCAAACACAGCCCAGACTTCTCAGAGTGCTTCCTCTCAATATGCGTCTTTAGGTTGCCTTTGAAAGTGAATGTCATACCGCAGTAGCTGCAGATCCAGAGCTTTGTTTTATTGTGGCAATCTGTGTGTACTTTCAAGGTTCCTTTACTTTTAAAGTCTTTATCACAGATATGGCATTTGAAATTTTTTTCAGAAGTATGTACAGTTTGGTGCTTAATTAATAAACCTCTATCTATGAAAGATCTCCCGCAAGTCTCACAGGTGTATGGTTTTTCACCAGTGTGCCGCCTTTTGTGGCGGATCAGTGAGGATGCTTGGCAGAATCGTTGTGTACAATATGGACAGTGATATGGCTTAGATCCAGTATGTATTCGCATGTGAGTCACTATATTAGTCTTAGCAAGGAATGATTTCCCGCAGTGTTCACAAGTATACTGCTTGTCAGGATAGGTTTCTGGATGACTACAGTGCATGTGTCTTTTCAAAGTGGCCTTAAGTTTGAATTTGGTCCCACAAAGTTCACATGCAAATGGCTTTTCCCCTGTGTGAGTCCTCATATGATTCTCCATAGCTGAATGACTTGCCACCATCTTCCCACATATTGCACATTGGAATGGTCCCATCTTAGGCCGCTTTGTTCTCTTATCTGTTGCTTTAAGAGCCTTATCTTTGTTGTGCTCATTAGTTATTCCATAATGTCTTTGAATGTGTTTTTTTAAGGTGTATTTATTCGAAAATGTTTTACTACACATGTCACATGTATATGGCTTTTCTTTAGTGTGTGTTCGCATATGTGTTTCAAATGCAGAGTGACATGGCAGCAACCTGTCACAGACCAAACATTGAATTGGTCCTGTTTTGAGTCTCACTTTTCTGATGCGCAAGTGATTGGGCAAAATTTTCTTACTGTAGCTATACTTGTTATTTCCATTTGAGTAAATCTCTGGTTTATCATTCATGAATTCTTTTTTGCAGCCAAATTTAGAAAGTGGTTCATTATCTGTAAAGCTGTCATACAGGTCAGACTCATGTTGAGCAAAGGAGGGGTCAACTTCAGGTTTAACTTCATGTTTGGATTCAGGCTTGGCCTCGGGTTCAAGGTCAGCGGTCTGCAGAAGGTCGAGGCAGCGCAGTGCCTTGTCGGAGGCTTCACAGCGCGATGCGAACTCGTAGCTGACAGCCAGATCACTGGCACACCCCTCGCAGATTGCGTCCGGAAATCCGTCACCCTCTGCGATCACAACATTCACACACTTCATTATTTTCGTACAGTACTGCACGTCATCCTGCGTATTGAACACAGATATCGTGGCGGTCCTGTCGAGGCAAACTCGACATATCTTAAACTCCATAGTGGTGAATGGTGTAGCTGGAAGAAATGTCTCCACACAGAATTCACCTTATTTACATAAGTCTATGTGTCTCTACTTTGGCTTGCTGCAGTGTAACATAATTATTTGGCTTACTGTAGTTTACTTAATTACAACTTCGCACCGTGGTCCATGAAACATTAATCAAAATAATCACATGAGCACGATCAGGGTAACGTTAGCGCTATCGAGATATTTGCACCTCCTGTTTTGTTTTGGTATGGTTATACATAGTGTCTCGTATCATTCAATGTACTTCGGTATAATTTGTGGGTGGAGTGGACCACAAATGGACTGAAGAATTGAAAAAGTTGTACGTAATTACGTATATAACTATATATTATGAACCGTAACGTAACGTAAATAAAAGAGAGGCCGGAATGCACGAACAAAGTATTGCACAGTACCACAGACTACAAGTGTCTCGTATTATTCATAGTATTCTATATACTAGTGTCTGTGCAGGCCTCTCCGTGGCGGCATTTCCGGCACAATACCATCGGAATTGCATCGTGCAGTGCTTTATTGTTAAAGTTCGAACTTTGCAATCTTACTTTACCAAATAATTTGTTTTTGCCTTAAGTTTTCACCGAGTAAGCATTCAGATGTTAAGGCAAACGTTCCCACTGATGTGTAATGTAAATGTTTTTGGATTTATACATGTAACTTAAACATGTAGGTATATGTTATATAACAAATCTGGTTAAATTATCATTCTTTTTTGACCGAGCAAACGAAATAAGTGAAAATTCTTCAACAGCCAAAATTTAAATATAGGTTGTTTTTGGAACCTGAAAACGAAGATTCTTAAAATTTTCCTTTTAAACATTTATTTCGGTCATGGCCAGTCATGGTAAAAAAGTCTGTTGAAAATTGATATTTGAGAATCCCCGAAGATACTGGATTAAAATATCGTTAACCAAAATTGGTGCAGGCCTGCTGTATTGTATAGCTTAATATTTAGAAGCCATACACACCAATTCCGGACCGTATATTCCTGGTCATACAATACGAGCTGTGCAATATTTCCAGTCTCTCTATTCGTCTTGTAATTTGTTTGTTTATAGTGTTCTGTGGTTTGTTTATTTTATGTACTACATATGTAGTTGTTAGTTGTATAGCGCGAAATAAAATTATTGAATTGTAGAAAATATTTATTCCTGCATTTAAAAATAAAATGCAGCAGCCACCAGAAAAGAGAAAACGATCAGCGAACTTCTCCGAGGAGGAGAAGTTACGATTTGTTCGCATTGTACAAAAAAAAGGTAGTATCATTATTAATAATATTACTTCGCATGATAAGCGAACAAATAAAAGAAAGGAGGAGACATGGAAAGTAATTTGCCGGGCCTTTAATACGAGCGGATCTGTATTTAGGTAAGTAGGTATTTAGGCAATAATAAATCGAATTTTGATTACAGGTTAATCAAATAACACCA
Source organism: Ennomos fuscantarius (assembly GCA_905220475.3). Taxonomy (NCBI): domain Eukaryota; kingdom Metazoa; phylum Arthropoda; class Insecta; order Lepidoptera; family Geometridae; genus Ennomos; species Ennomos fuscantarius. The sequence goes on along the minus strand of HG992036.1, from coordinate 15,394,082 downwards.
CTAGCTTCTAAATGTTGCCTTTATTTATTATTTGTAAAGTTAAATTTATTTTAGAAGTCCATATACACTTAGAAAACTATGGCAGAAATTGAAGAGTGATGCAAAAGTCTTCCAAGCCTCTGGTGCAGGATGCGGTCCTTCAAAAGTAGACAATCCCGTGTTGGAATTGGTATTAGAGTTGACTGGACGTAAATCCTCCGAGATATCAGGGGTTTCACACTGCAACTCAGATCACTTACCAGGTATCTTAATGCTTCATACCAGTTACCTACTTCTACAGTATAAATACCTATGTAGGGACACCCATTTAATATTGTATTAATTTATGTTCTTACATATTTTCATTTTACAGTGAAAAAAGTAGAAAAATGTGAAGACTTTGACTTGGTAGCAGAGATGAGAGAATGTGAAAGTCCTGAGGCATCAGGACCTTCAGACTGCAACTCGGATCCCTTGCTAGGTATCTTATTACTTAATACCAGTTACTTCTATAGTATAAATACATATGCTATTTATTCATATTATTATTTTAATTTTATAGTGAGAAAGGTAGAAAAATATGATGACTGGGCTGTATGCAAGCCACCCTTATCTGTACTACAACCACCACCAACACCACCACTACCAGCAGCTCAGGTGCCAGTGTGTATGTTCCATGATATAATTTGAACATAATTGCAATATTTTTGTAATAATATCCATAATTAAGGTATTAGTAAAAATATAATGAAAGTATTAAGTTGATATTGATGTCAAATACTTTTAAAGGTCTATAAGCTCAAAATTCCGTGAAATAACATTTTAAAAATATTGATTCATATTTTGCGCTTAATCTAAACCTATATGCTAGTTTAGTTAATGTACTTAGTTTTATCATTATAAATGAATAATAATATTTTTCATTTACAGTTAATATAGTAAATGAGAACTCATATGAGGTACCAGTACAACATGACCCTCAAGTACCTGTTTCTGCAGTTGTTAAAGTAGAAAGTTGCAGCCCTCCAATACCAATGAAAAGAGTGAAGAGCCTAAGACGAAGAAGGCCCCAGCTAGATCAAGTACTGAATGAAAGATGCGGGTCCACAAGCATGAGGTCTCAGACCAATCATGGTCATTCTTACGCTTTTGAGAGGCTCAGAAGTGAGAAGGCAAAATTTGATTTAATAAATCTAAAAAGAGAACAAGAAACCGAATTACATCAGTTACGAATGGAAAATGAACGGCAGCTGTATTCCTTAAAAGAGAAAATATTAGAAAAAATACTAACAAAAATAGAAGGTAAAAAATAGAGTTTATTTGAACAATTTTGTGCACATAGCCAATTAAACTAATTATTAAAATAATTATAAGTCAGCAGCACCCTCCTATCAACGCCTAGGCTATCGTTTTGGTCATTGGAGTTGTGACTTATCTGACCCTCCTCAATTAAATTTTGTATAACATCTTCATTTGATTCATCCAAAGGCACATTTTCCTTGAATTGAATGCATATGTTATGTAATATGCAACAAGAAATGATAACATCTACTGCAGTATCCAGTTTAATTCGCAGACCATGTGCTAAAGCAGGAAACCTGTGTTTCATAATGTCATATTGCCTTTCTACTGTGTTTCTGGTCTTGATTTGGCTGGTGTTATAATTTTCCTCAGCCATTGTTTTCGGGGTCACATATGGGGTGAGTAAATATTCCTGAAACAGATTTTTTTTCAGATGGCAGCCATCTAGATGCAGACATCATTGAAGTAGCTTTCAGCGCAACTGGTGAAAGGCGCAGGGAACAATAGTCACATCAAATCGTAATTAATTAGCTTTAATAAACCTATGTATAAAATATTTAAGAATGAAATAATTATTTTATTTTAAACCTACCTTTAAAGCATAGCTACTATTGCCCAAGAGGTAGCTATTTCTGTAGAGCCCTGATTCAAAATTATGATAAAGAGTGCTGTTTGTGAATATGGTAGAGTCATGTGTTGATCCTGGCCAATGTGCAACAACATCCAAGACTCTGGTTTGAGCATCTGACACTGTCTGCACTTTGAGTGAAAAGTATCCCTTGCTATTGCGGAATAGCTTTGCATCTATCCCACCTGAAATAATAATCAAACTGTCAATACATTATGCAACTCACACTAACATTTGTGTCACAGTACGTTTTTGTAACTACCTGGCGATTGTATCTTCACATGAGTACAGCCAATCGTTCCGATCACAGATGGAAAGTGAGAAATGCTGTAGAATTCTCTTTGGCAGGTTCTGATCTCTTCTTCTGTGGACGGGAACTTAATGAATTGTTCCCGAAGCCCCGCTATGGTATGCGACACTCTTTTTACAATCCTACTAACTGTGGAATTATGAATACCATGTATATCACCGACAGCCTTATGGTGATTGCCAGTTGCATAAAACCGGAGTGTCACCATTAGCTGGATTGCTGGAGAAATGCTGCAATTCCTAAAAAAAGTCGGCTCTTATAACGACATTCACTTACAATAAATTAGTTTATAATTTAAATTGAGGTAACCTAAGTATAGATTAATTATGAAAAATACCTTACCGGTCACTCTCATACTCCAGGCTTTCATCAATTTTTTGAAGTATATAGAGGAATACTTCCTTTGAGACACGATAATGTTGAAAAAAATTAAAATCATCCAGTGTTTCAAGCGGGTTCTGTCGTGGCCTTACAACTCGTATTCTTTTTTTGTTTTGCGGGTTTTCTAGGTTTTCAAGATACTCCAAAAATTCCATAAAATCGTCTAAATCATTATTTATGCTCATTATTGAGATTATAAAATTAATTTGATCGGCACTTTTTTTTTATATTTTGGCTCCACACTTTTGTGTATTTAGCCAGTGTCAAGTAATTGATAATTTTTAAAGTGATATTTTCGCAAATATGTGTCAAGTCACAGTCGAAGTCATCAAGTCAAGTCATAGTCAAGTCATAGTCAAGTCATGGTCGAGTCATGGTCGAGTCATGGTCAAGTCATGGTCAAGTGTTTCATAGCCAAGTCATAGTCAAGTCATAGCCAAGTCATCAAGTTAAGCCATAGTCTATTCTAGTCAAGTCATACTCCTAGTAAAGTGGTGGCAACTTTACCAGAAGCTTCTATGGAGTTTTGGAAACAACACGAAAAGAAACGTTTCATCATCATTGTACCACTTTCTCACACTCATGCCTATAATTCAGCACTTAACGAATAAAATGCTACCAATTTTATGTATGAAGGCATGTAATAATAAATAAATAATACAATGCGGCGACGCGATCTCTTTCGTTTTCCCGCCAAAACTGCAGAAGTACTTTTTTATGTTTTGGCTCCACCCTTTTGTGTAATAGGTCTTTATAATAATAGGTCTTTACCTATGAAATTGCCGTCTTGCAGTACAGACTTTTTCAAACAAAAAAAAGTGTTGATTGGCTATGAATTCTAAATTCAAATCAATTTTGTTTTAAAAATATGACATTCTATTTACAATATAAGTCTTTTGTTTATTGATTAGCGTTGTATTTTCATTACATTTCAACATTTTTCCTCATAATGGATACTTTGAAATTTCGTGTAATTATGGAATATGAGTTCCGTCGTGGCACCAACGCGGCACAAACGACACGTAACATCAACGACGTTTACGGAGAGAACTGTACAAACGAACGTACAACCCATTATTGGTTTGCTCGGTTCCGTTCTGGGAATTTTGACTTGAAAAATGAACCTCGTGGTCGTCCGGAAACTTTGGTCAACAATGATGAATTAAAGGCGATTGTGGAAGCTGATGAATCTCAATCTACAGCTGAGCTGGCAGCAGCTTTCGATGTTAGCATCAAAACAATATTGGTCCATTTGTGACAGATTGGCAAGATAAGAAAGCTTGATAGATGGGTGCCCCACGAACTTAACGATCGCCAGCGCAACGAGACTTGCCTTGCGCTGCTTAACAGGCACAGAAATGAAGGAATTTTGAACCGAATTGTTACGTGCGACGAAAAATGGATTCTTTTTGACAATCGAAAGCGCTCAGCAAGTTGGTTAGATCCTGGTTCGGTACCAAAGCAATGTGCAAAACGAAAAATGACCCCTAGAAAGGTGATGGTCACAGTTTGGTGGTCTAGTGCTGGTGTGATTCATCATAGCTTTTTACAAAACGGCGAGAGCATTACTGCAGATGTGTACATTGAAGAACTGACCACAATGATGGCGAAACTCGCACGTCTGCAACCAGCTTTGGTCAATCGGTCGTCTCCACTGCTACTTCACGACAACGCGCGACCCCATACTACACAACAGACCGTCTCTAAGCTGCATGAGTTGGGTTTGGAAGCTTTCCCTCATCCGCCATACTCACCAGATCTTGCGCCTACCGACTATTACTTTTTCCAAAATTTGGACAACTTTTTAGCGGGAAAAAAATTCAATTCCCGAGAGGCAGTACAAAACGCCTTTGAAGAGTTTGTTGTCTCCCGTCTTGCTGATTTTTTCAAGAAGGGCATCCATAAACTGCCACAGCGTTGACAAAGATGCATTGATTGCAGGGGTGATTACTTTGAATAAAAGAAATAAATAAGTTCGAAAAAAAAATACTTTAACTTTTTTCAAACAAAACGGCAATTTCATAGGTAAAGACCTAAATTTAGCCAGTGTCAAGTAAATGATAATTTATCAAGTTAATGATATTTCACGCAAATATGTGTCAAGTCACAGTCGAAGTCATCAAGTCAAGTCAGTCAAATCATAGTCTAGTCAAAGTCATACTCCTAATAAAGTGGTGGCAACTTTACTTGAAGCTTCTATGGAGTTTTGGAAACAACACGAAAAGAAACGTTTCACCATAATTATACCATTTTTCCACACTCACGCCTGTAATCCAGCACTTAACGAATAGAATGCCACCAATTTTATGCAGTAACACTGAAAATAACACAAGTTTAGGAAAATAATACAATGCGGTGACGCAATCTTTTTCGCTTTCCCGCCAAAACTGGCAGAAGTACTTTATTTACCTTCTATAAAATAAGTAGATGTTAGTACAGATTATATAGTAGGTACTATACTAGTACTGGTATAATTGCATTGCATTTTTCTTGTGATTTTATACGTATTGATTATGACTATATGATATTAATCAACTTGAGATATAATCAATTACTTGACACTGGCTAAATACATAAAAGTGTGAAGCCAAAACCAAACAAAAAAAGTACTTCCGAATGTTTTTATTTTTTTTCAGGTGAAAAATGTGCAATACCTCTGAAATGTCACTCTGACACTGACATATTTTGACATTTCTTTGTTTACCTTTTTGATCTCAATTGTATACGTGCATAATTATTTATACATGAGCCCGTTTTTAATGATTGTCTATATTAATAATCTCTGCTCTAGTTACTGTGGTGTGTGATTTAAAGCATGAATCTAAATCTCTGTCGCTTATGTTACGTAAACGAAGGAAATGTAAATATATTTAAGGACAACGAAGTTAAAATGTGCGCTAAAATTAAGGTTTGTTGTGGATTTGTAAATGTTGAAGAAAATGATGGGCTTCCATCTCTTATATGCAGTGGCTGCGAAATGGAGCTCAATGCTTGTTATCAGTTCGTGCAGAAATGTAAAGCCGCTGATGAGAAAATACGTAATTTTTTGGTTAACAAAGGCTCACTATGTCCCAAAGTAGAGATCAAAACCGAACTGAATGTTTTGGATGACGCCTTCAATGCTGACGAAGCACACCTATACTCGATGGTAGAACTCAAACAAGACAACGTAAAGTTAGAACACAAACATAACCGAAATGCCGCATTTCACGTAAAGGCTGTCAAGAAACGGTGCAAAAAAAGCATAAAGTTAAATAAAGATTTGATGTGCTCCACTTGCGGCAGGAAATGTCTCAGTTCCTCAGCTCTAGCCATACACATGCGTACACACACCGATGAGAGACCCTTTAATTGCCCTTCATGTGACAAGACATACAAAGATAGAGGAACTTTGAAGAGGCACGTAGAGAGGAACCACTTGCAGAAAAGAGAGCGTAAATTTATCTGCGAGAACTGTGGCAAAGGTTTCTATTCTAAAAGTGATATACAGATTCACATGAGAGTCCACACAGGCGAGACACCCTACACCTGTACTATTTGCCCTGCTCGTTTCACACAGATGAGTGCCATGCTGCGGCATAAGAGGAGGCACACCGATGAGAAGTCTCACATGTGCTCCACTTGCGGTAAGCCATTTTGGACCAAGGAGGAATTGAAGAAACATTTCAGTGTTCACATAGACATTAGAAACTTCTCCTGCCCTATCTGTAAAGTGGAGTTCAAACATAAGGGCAGCATCCAGAAGCACATGAGAGTCCACTCAGAACCCAATCGCTTTGTGTGCAGCCACTGTGGAAAAACATTTAACAATAAAGGCAATTTGAAAAGCCACATGGAGAGAAAACATTCAGAGAAATCAGGATACTGCAACATTTGTTCAAAAAATGTGTCTAACATTGAAGTACACATGTGGCGGCACACAGGACAGAGACCTCTCAAGTGTGAATTCTGCACAAGCAGTTTCTATGAGATGAAGGCTTTGGCACTTCACATTAATTTTAAACATAAAAAAACTGACAAGTTCAAGTGCACTTCAGAAGGATGCACCAAAAGCTTTCCTTCCAATCCAATGTTGATGTTCCATGTGGCCAAGTTTCATGAACAGCAGACTCCTTACTCATGTGAAAGATGCTCCAGAGGCTTTTACAGAAAGAATGATCTCGCTAGACATATGCTTGGGACTCATAAAGAAAGACTGCTATGATTAGTATTACTAGCTGTTTGTTAGCTTAATTAATGTTGTCTCTAGTCATTACTTTGTAGCTTTGTAACTTGATCTCATGGTATGTGTGTATATTTCTCTAAAAAGGGGAAAATAAATACAAGTATTTATTCTATACAATATTTATTTTAGTGCTGATGAATATCATGATCCTGGATCCAATAGAAACTGTATCACAGTCTGGCCACCAGTAAATAAAGCTTGATCAATAATAAGTTCACAGACATATGGGTATCAAATGATCAATAGAATTAGATGAACAATCTGTACAATAACATTAAATATCTGCATAATCAAACCAGAACATAATATTTTATTTCACCCCATATAGTCATCAACACATGTTTTTTACAAAACAAAATAACCATTCACTATAAATACATCGCAATTATTATTTACAGTCATTTTATAACATTCAGTATTGTAAATAAAAACAAATTGCACACCTTGTATAATCAGATTATTTTGATCCAGTCAAAAAGTTTTGAACATTACTGAATATCGATAATAACTTAGAGATAATAAAATTGTAAATAAACAGCTTCATAAATTATATGAACATCATCAGTCAACAATTACCACTAACACAGACATAGTTTAGAATAATAATATGATGTTCCACATACACATACATAACGGTGGCATGAGGAAGCCTGCTGAGGGCAAGACATCAAGCGCAATCACAAGGCTACAATGCCTCGCCAACAGTAGAGACCTGCAGCACCTTGTCCTTTTCACATGACTTCCATGTGAAGTTACGAGTCAACAAATACGAACCACCAAACAACACTCATTATACAAATTGCTAACATAACATTTAAATAACCCATGAGTAAGTTAGGCCATGGTCGACGCCCAGTCTTTGTAACTCGAGGCTACAGTCAGGTACCAGTCATCGCTCAAACAAACTGCAATTAACTAGCACCAGAAAATTTAGGATTAAATTACAGAGTCGATGTAACCGATTCCTTACAAATAACACTTAAGAAATATTTAGAATTTATTACACAATCATAAACAGTAATTGAGACCAAAATGCAAATGATTTATTATAAAAAGCTATGTATGAACGCAGTTCAATGTCTTAATATATTAATTTGTATCCTTTCACCGAGGCATTTTACATTAAATAATTAATCTATGCTTAAAACAAATCTAGACATAATAAGTATTATAACATAAGTAAAAAGCTATAAATTAGGGCACTGCCCAATGCAAACCCAGTCCAACAAAATTGACAGAACATTGCGTTCTGATAAAATTCCATTTAATTGCTAAATAAATAACGTCAATATGTCATAATCATACTTTAAATTAAAAAACGATAAACAAGGGTGCATCAAGCTCGATATAAAAAGTTCGCTAATTAATTTAATATTACCCTTTCGAATTTCGAATGAAACTCAACCTGATCTTAGTTTCGAAGATTTCACAATCCAAACAATCACATGCTTCTCACAATCATATTATTTTAGTAAATTTTTAAGCTCTAATAACCCTAAAAACTATTGCACGCGACATTCCTCGGTTATTTCTAAATTTTATCCGAATCTTCCAAACAAGATAGAAACCCGACAAGCACATCAACACCTTACTTCAACAATTCTCCCGGAGTAACTAGGAACAATTGTAAATCAATCTTATTTCTAAGAGTGATCTTGATATGCATAACTTAATTAATAAAAGCCTCTTAAGATTTTAATTTTTACCATGGTTTTAGATGCTATTATTAACTGAGCTGGTAGTTATTTATCTCAAGATGACTTTCAGAATTAGATGTTTCCTGATACTCAAGTCAAGTTTGGACCAAATGTGATTCAATTTTTCAAAATTGTGTGCAAGTGTCTGAACGCTTGCACACAATTCAATGTCAAAACGTGATGTATAGAATAAATATCACATGAAATCCCAACACGGTCCACAATCTATTAACGTTTCAACTGTACTGAAACGGTCACACATGTGGTCGTTTCCGGTAAATAATATCTTCCAAGCTGTGGGGATAGTAGCAGTTGAAGAAGGGGTTTCTAAAAATCCCGAGCACCTTGGTTTAAACTATGCACAACCTTCTAAGGGTGTCAGAAAGTGAAATTTTCGCCAAATATATTTTTGTACCTAATGATTAGGTACTGCGTCGATCTCTAAGGAAACGGGCGAAAGTTAAGTCTAGCGCACTCCGCACATGTACATCGCCGGGTTCAACGGAGAGACAGCAGAAACACAATTTCGTTAAAGTAGTTTAATATAATTTTAGGCACGATCTAAATTACACTTTATTCGTTTGTAAATAATAGTCATTGCGGAGTGACGCTAGCGCTTGTCATAAGTGGCGAAACGCGATTTCGTCTGAGCAGTTGAATTTTAGGTACAATCTAAATTGCATTTTATTCGTTTGTATCAAGAGTCCTCGTGGAGTGAACATTCCACCAGCAGTTTCAGTTTTAGGCACGGTCTAAATTGCACTTTATTGCGTTGCATTGCGAGTGTTCTTGCGGCGAGCGTTCAGTTGATGGCCTGGTCGGTCATCTGCTTGCAGAGCGCGTCGAGCCAGTCGTCGTGCGGGGGCGGCGCGGGCGGGAAGGGCGGGTAGGAGTGCGACTTGCCGCGCGGCACCGCCGGGCCCTCCGCCGCCCAGCGCCGCGGGGGCCGCGCCGCCGGCCGCGCCGCCGGGCCCGCCGCCCCGCGCCACCTGCGGGGGCTGCGGTCAGGGGCGGCCGTACGCCGCGGGGCGGACACTGCTTTATGCATGGCCAGCTGGCCGACCGCGTAACTCGATTGCAACCGATACAAACACTAATTTGTATGGATTTGTTAGTTTCAATACGCAATTTGTGTACAGAGTCAGTATGGAAATTTCTCCTGTTGCATTGCGGTAGATGTTATGACGTAGGCATCCGCTAAGAAAGGATTTTTCGAAATTCCATCCTTAAGAGGGTGAAATGGGTGGTTGAATTATTTTCCCATAGGCCACGCCACGGGCGAAGCTGCGGGAAGCAGCTCGTTTAGTTATAAGGAGCGTCCTATAGCAAGGACTGTGAGTACATAAATTTAAGGGAAAGAACGAATTAAATTCCACCATGTATAGATATAATATAAATGCGAGGGAAGTGGGCGGCACTCACCCCTTGGAGCAGCGGCGGTGGTGCGGCATGTCCCCGACGTGGAGGAAGAACTGGCGCGGCGGCAGGCGGTGGCGCAGCCCCGCCAGCGCCTCGCGCAGCGCCGGGCTGCGGAACGCCTCGTGGTGCAGCGCCTGCGACACAGGCTCAGCGGCTGGCTTTATTTATCTTAGTGAATCGTGTGACAAGGTCGTTCATCTGATGTTAAGCAACACCCGCCAACAACAAACACGCCCGCAACAGAACAGTGTCACTCGGAACTATAAAATATAAGTTTCGAGCGACACTGCACTGCGCATATCATCCTGAGACATCAGCACGGTCTGGTAATAAGATTACTCGACTGTGAGATCAGATTATAAAGACTCAATTGCCCAGTAATTTCACTAGCTACAGTGCCCTTCAAACCGAAACACTTGCACACTACTGCTTGGCGGCAAAATAACTGGCAAAGCGGTGGTATTTATCTAGACGAACTTTGCAGAAAAGTCCTACCACCTACCACCATACGACTGCCAGTCTTTGGGTCGACAGTTTTAAAGTACTGGTCGATATGACTAATAATACTAATGTGCAACGTTAATCTATCTATCTCGTTCCTGCATCAGTTCGATTCCGGCCGCCGATCGATCATTACCCAAAATCCATTTTTTCACTATTAATCTTAATTAACAAAAAAAAAATGAGAAAAGCACGCAGCTGAACTGTACAGGTAGCTAATTGATATGACCAAACCATTTTAGGAACATTTTTAAATAATAATAATAACGCCCAACGATCACATACATAGATCCTGGACCCTAACTAGTATTCCCTGTGTCTAGGGACCCAGGAACTACGAGGACCATGGTCCCACAACACCCAGACACAGAACAAGTATTAGCGCTTTTTTTTCCTGCACTAATACTTGTCCTGTCACGGGAATCGAACCCGCTGCCTCCGGGTTATGAGCCGACCTGCTCAACCAACACACCACAGAGACTGTCTAAACAATAAATAGTTAATTAAGTTAATAAAGTTTATTACTGAGCAAAATGTGGAGGATATTAGGTACTGTGATTGTTGCGCGCGCAAACATTAATAAATAGTTAATGTTAAAGTTTTGCATAGCTTGGAACAGGTTGTTTTACTATACATGATTAACTTCTTTTTTTTATTTAGTAAACGAAAAAACCGACTTCCATTCAAAGTTGATCACGTGACAGAGTGATAAGTTTAGAACGCGACTGTACAATTATCTGTAGACGGATGGTACTGGGACACACTACTGAGGTTTTGTATCTCGGGGCCATCTGTGTTCTTATGGTTTTAAGTGCACTTGAGAAGGGTTAGGATGGCGACACTAGAATATATCTTCTTATCTAATTACCGGGTCACAATGAAATGTATTTTATTTTTATTTTCGTCACCTTTCCCTTTTTCAAGTGCATTAAATGTGTATAATGTATCTTTAGAAGTATTCGTTTTATCTATATCATTTATTCTATGTATATTGTGTATATAATTATTTAATTCACACAAAGTTATTTGTATTATTGTATTATTATTTTTTATTAAGTTCTGTTTAAGTTTGATTATTTAAGGTACACTCGTTTGCTTACTTTCTCATTATTTCTTTTCGTTTTTGTGATAAGTATGTAATTATCACTGTTTTAAATCAGGCTGAGTGCATGTGTAATTGGATTATAGAATTGTTCACAATGTAATTTTTAAATCATGTTGCTTTATAATATATTTTCTATGATCTGTTATGTGCACCTATAAAATAAAATAAAATAAAAATAAAATAAAATAAAATAAATAAAATAAAATAAAATTAGGAGTCGCAGATTAAACGTACAGTCACGTACAAAGTAGTTAGTTACTAGTGATAGCAAACAAAGGGTAAGTCAAATACCAATCACCAAAAACCCTTTTTATATTATATTTCAATTAATTTCGTCACTTTCCGTCAGAACAGTGGTCAAATATTATATACACGGTGGAATTTAATTCGGTATTTTTCTTAAATGTGTACCCAGACCGTGCTATAGAATAATCATTCAGTGCAATAAAAAATAATAATTAAAAAACGCCTCTTAAAATAACTGGACAACAGCAGTCTTGTCTTTTAAACGCTACACACAGCGCGGGCACCGGCTGAGCGCTTTGTAAATATTTCGTAGGTAATATAGCACCTGCTTTGTTCAATGTCGCAAAGCTTTTTTTTAGAATGTGGATTCGCAGTAGCTTAAAATAAAGATTTTAGTTTTTTTTTTTCATTATTACTTGTGTTATTTATTAGTTTTATAGGAGCGTTCTATAGCATGGACTGAGTACAAATAATATATAAGGAAAGGAACTATTTAAATTCCACCTTGTATATATAAACAATTTAAAAAAGGGAACAGGCAGGATGCACGAAGTAGGGCACCTTTTCGACGAGCCAGCAGTGCAGCGACAGCGGCGTGGGCTCGGCCTCCTCCCCCGCCGCCCGCGCCGGCCCCGCGCCCGGCTCCAGGCACTCGGATGCTGAATGTGGAAACGTTTTTTTAGTTGTTTCGTTATACAGGTAATAATCGTTAATTTTGTCAGGGAAATTAATCGTTACATTAAAATTGGACACTTACAATATTCCTTTTTTAATATGTAAGTACGCAAAAGAGATAAAAAAAGTTTTACTATTGAAGGTACATAAATACAGTTAGATAATATTATGTGTTCAGGCCATAAACAAGTCATGGTTTCTGGATAGTTGTAAACCACTTTTTAGAGCATGCAATATTCTTCCTCTGCCTTGCATGTATATTAGGGACATTTGTGTTTTCACCAAGACTCACCCCGAATTCTTTAAAAAGCGAAGTGATGTCATTACTAGACAAAAAAGATCTAAGTTCGCGAACCTGTTGTACCAACCTCCTTGCCGTAAAGACATTTATAAGAAAAACGTATATAACATGTGCATAACTATTTTTAATAATTTGCCTAATGAAATTAAATGTTTGGAAGAAAATATATTTAAAAAAAATTTGAGTGACTGGCTTTTAAGCAAATGTTTCTATAGTGTCAAAGAATATTTAATAGGTGATAACAAATGTTAAGTAGTAACAAAAATATTATTTTTAATATTTGCACGCTTGCATGCAGGCTGAATGCACGTAACCACGACTTATACTATGTGACCTTGTATCCAAATTGTATATTGTGTATTCTTGCAAATAAATAAATGATTGATTGATTGATTTTTATTGAAAGAGGCAGGTCTAGGTGCTGGGGCGACAGGAGGACGTACCTAGGTGCAGGGCGCGCACCACGGCGGGCGGCAGGGCGCCGCCGGGCGGCATGGGCGACAGGAGGACGGCGCGCAGGCGCTCCAGGGCGCGGCCCACGGCGGCGGCTCCGGGCCGGCCCGCCAGCTCGGCCTGCAGCGCCTCCAGCACGGCGCCGCGCTCCGACAGCTTCTTGATCGACGCCAGGATCTTGTGCCGGGCGCCTTTCGTCACGCCTAAAAGTAAGAAATCTCGTTAAACGTGATCACCTTCGGTTATGTAAATTGAAGGGATGAGATCAAGAAGGATTTAACTGATTTTTTTCACAAAATGACTTATCGGTATCGTTAGATGCAGCGTGAAATTATCTACATTAATACATTCTCAAGATACTGAAATGACGCTTAAATCTCGAGATTTTCAGTCTATATTTATTTTATTATAATAGGTCTTTACCTATGAAATTGCCGTATTGCAGTACAGACTTTTTCAAACAAAAAAAAGTTTTGATTGGCTATGAATTCTAAATTCAAATTAATTTTGTTTTGAAAATATGACATTCTATTTACAATATAAGTCTTTTGTTTATTGATTAGCGTTATATTTTCATTACATTTCAACATTTTTCCTCATAATGGATACTTTGAAATTTCATGTAATTATGGAATATGAGTTCCGTCGTGGCACCAACGCGGCACAGACGACACGTAACATCAACGACGTTTACGGAGAGAACTGTACAAACGAACGTACAACCCGTTATTGGTTTGCTCGGTTATGTTCTGGGAATTTTGATTTGAAAAATGAACCTCGTGGTCGTCCGGAAACTTTGGTCAACAATGATGAATTAAAGGCGATTGTGGAAGCTGATGAATCTCAATCTACAGCTGAGCTGGCAGCAGCTTTTGATGTTAGCATCAAAACAATATTGGTCCATTTGCGACAGATTGGCAAGATAAAAAAGCTTGATAGATGGGTGCCCCACGAACTTAACGATCGCCAGCGCAACGTACGCGTCGAGACTTGCCTTGCGCTGCTTAACAGGCACAGAAATGAAGAAATTTTGAACCGAATTGTTACGTGCGACGAAAAATGGATTCTTTTTGACAATCGAAAGCGCTCAGCAAGCTGGTTAGATCCTGGTTCGGTACCAAAGCAATGTGCAAAACGAAAAATGACCCCTAGAAAGGTGATGGTCACAGTTTGGTGGTCTAGTGCTGGTGTGATTCATCATAGCTTTTTTCAAAACGGCGAGAGTATTACTGCAGATGTGTACATTGAAGTACTGACCACAATGATGGCGAAACTCGCACGTCTGCAACCAGCTTTGGTCAATCGGTCGTCTCCACTGCTACTTCACGACAACGCGCAACCCCATACTGCACAACAGACCGTCTCTAAGCTGCATGAGTTGGGTTTGAAAGCTCTCCCTCATCCGCCATACTCACCAGATCTTGCGCCTACCGACTATTACTTTTTCCAAAATTTGGACAACTTTTTAGCGGGAAAAAAATTCAATTCTCGAGAGGCAGTACAAAACGCTTTTGAAGAGTTTGTTGTTTCCCGTCCTGCTGATTTTTTCAAGAAGGGCATCCATAAACTGCCACAGCGTTGGCAAAGATGCATTGATTGCAGGGGTGATTACTTTGAATAAAAGAAATAAATAAGTTCGAAAAAAAAATACTTTAACTTTTTTCAAACAAAACGGCAATTTCATAGGTAAAGACCTAATATTGTATTTTTATAGTAATTGTACGAATTAGTACTATATTTTGTATTTTAAAATAGAATTAATACATTTTTCAGCAACTAAAACTTACAAAAACCTTTTCTATTACTTACCTAGTTGCGCCCCGCGGTTTCGCCCGCGGATACAAATTATTTTAATTATTTGCTCATCCCACGGGAAAATTTTACTTTTCCAGGATAAAATGTAGCCTATATGCTAATCCAGTGTATAAGCTATCTTGGTACGTAATTTCGTCCAAATCCATTCAGCAGTTTGAGCGTGAAAGAGTAACAAACATACACACAAACACACGTACAAACTTTCGCCTTTATAATATTAGTGTGATAAGCACTACATTAAAATGAAGCTGTTGAAGTTTAAAGTCAATTTACTCGAAACTATCAATTTGACAGTTAAACCTCAAGTTCAATTATTAATCGAGCCAAAATCTAGCCCTCATGATAATCCCTTGGATTTATCATGAGGGTATATTATATATATATTATATATATTAGGTCTTTACCTATGAAATTGCCGTTTTGTTTGAAAAAAGTTAAAGTATTTTTTTTTCGAACTTATTTATTTCTTTTATTCAAAGTAATCACCCCTGCAATCAATGCATCTTTGCCAACGCTGTGGCAGTTTATGGATGCCCTTCTTGAAAAAATCAGCAGGACGGGAGACAACAAACTCTTCAAAGGCGTTTTGTACTGCCTCTCCAGAATTGAATTTTTTTCCCGCTAAAAAGTTGTCCAAATTTTGGAAAAAGTAATAGTCAGTAGGCGCAAGATCTGGTGAGTATGGCGGATGAGGGAGAGCTTCCAAACCCAACTCATGCAGCTTAGAGATGGTCTGTTGTGCAGTATGGGGTCGCGTGTTGTCGTGAAGTAGCAGTGGAGACGACCGATTGACCAAAGCTGGTTGCAGACGTGCGAGTTTCGCCATCATTGTGGTCAGTTCTTCAATGTACACATCTGCAGTAATGCTCTCGCCGTTTTGTAAAAAGCTATGATGAATCACACCAGCACTAGACCACCAAACTGTGACCATCACCTTTCTAGGGGTCATTTTTCGTTTTGCACATTGCTTTGGTACCGAACCAGCATCTAACCAACTTGCTGAGCGCTTTCGATTGTCAAAAAGAATCCATTTTTCGTCGCACGTAACAATTCGGTTCAAAATTCCTTCATTTCTGTGCCTGTTAAGCAGCGCAAGGCAAGTCTCGACGCGTACGTTGCGCTGGCGATCGTTAAGTTCGTGGGGCACCCATCTATCAAGCTTTTTTATCTTGCCAATCTGTCGCAAATGGACCAATATTGTTTTGATGCTAACATCAAAAGCTGCTGCCAGCTCAGCTTTAGATTGAGATTCATCAGCTTCCACAATCGCCTTTAATTCATCATTGTTGACCAAAGTTTCCGGACGACCACGAGGTTCATTTTTCAAGTCAAAATTCCCAGAACGGAACCGAGCAAACCAATAACGGGTTGTACGTTCGTTTGTACAGTTCTCTCCGTAAACGTCGTTGATGTTACGTGTCGTTTGTGCCGCGTTGGTGCCACGACGGAACTCATATTCCATAATTACACGAAATTTCAAACTATCCATTATGAGGAAAAATGTTGAAATGTAATGAAAATACAACGCTAATCAATAAACAAAAGACTTATATTGTAAATAGAATGTCATATTTTTAAAACAAAATTAATTTGAATTTCGAATTCATAGCCAATCAAAACTTTTTTTTGATTGAAAAAGTCTGTACTGCAATACGGCAATTTCATAGGTAAAGACCTATTATATATATATATATATTTATATATATACATACACCATTCAATAATATTAAAACACTAAAGATTTTGTACTGCGCCTACGTCCGCAGTATCCTCGAGTACTGCTCTCAGGTGTGGGGCCACAGTATGAGTGCCATATTTTACGCATCGAAAGTTTTTAAGATTTTTACAGTTTCGCTCTAGAACATTTGATGTCAGCTATGAGCAGCGGTCTTAACGTCACCATTTCCTGCCACTCAAAACAAGGTGGTCTATGGCAGATATAACATACTATTTGAATATCTTAAATAATAAAGTTGATAGTGCCGGGTTAGTTAGCAAAATAAAGTCGATAGTGCCGGGTTAATTAGCAAAATTTCCCTTCGAACTCCAACATTTAATTCCCGACATACGCCGCTTCTTTCTGTTCCTTTTTGGTGAGGACAAACTACAAGCAAAATACCTTTTTTTGGAGAACATCTTCATTTCCTAATGACTTTTTAAAGAGTAACCATGTTTATGACATTTTCTTTGACGGGATGCATTCCATAAGGCAAAAATTGGCAACTAAATGTTTTGTTTCTCAAACTTAATTGCATTACTGAATATGTATCATGCTAACTCTAATAGCTAACTACTGCGCGCTCATTTTTGTATTAACTAATGTTTCTATAGGTGGGAAATTGTAACTGGCATAGTTTATTTTATTTTAATCTTACCTTTTTATGTGGATTTGGCTGTAAGTTTTCCTAATATGAATAAATGAAAATAAATGAAATAAGGATACAGATGAGGAAAAATTTTTGTGGCACGAAACGATTCATCGTCCGTTAAAGCGACTCACCTAACTTCTCGAGATACTCTTCGTCCATCGCCATCATCTGTTCGTACGTGATGTTGGTGAAGAGCCAAACGTATTTGTGCAGTCGCAGGCTCTTGAGCCAGTGAGCCACCGTGGTCATCCCGGGGGCCGCGGTGTGGTCCCGACCGCAGCGGAGGTCATCCAACCTGGTCTCGGAGCCGGCCGTCCCGAGGAACCCGAAGGGCCGCAGCGGAGCCAAGGAATGCTCACTCGAGAGCGAAAAGCTCCGCGGCTTCACCACGAAGGGCTCGTCGCTCAAATTCTCAGCCGACGACGACATCTGCATGAAGCTCGACGACGGCGGCGTGAGGCTGTTCGACCGCTGCGACTTCGGCTGGGATATCGCCGCGTCGAAGTTCAGCCGATCCGATTCTATGCTGATGTCCACGTCGCGACCGTTCTTTGAAAAGGATTCCTGCAGCGGATCGGTGAACCTTTCAGCCGGGTCTATGACCGTCCGGAACACGTTTTTGCCTATAGTTCTTCGGAAGGGAGTCGCTGAGCTCCAGATGTTGGGTTCGGGGAGAAGGCTCGGTTCCATTCTTTGTTGCCACACGCTCTCCGTGCTTCGGTTGCCAGACATGTGGTTTTCTAAGTAGCGGAGCCATTGCGTTAGCGTTCTGGAAGGAACGAAAAATGAGGATATAAATCTATAAATAGATATTGCATCAATGTTTGTGGATAGATAACACTTTATTGGACCAGTAATTATAAACTTATATTGATTGATTTGTGGTGTGCTAGCCCACGAAAAAGTTTACATACCAGTTTAATAGAGAACTTTTCCAGCTAGTTGCTAGGGGCAACGAATGTTGTTGATATAGACTTCACATGAGAGAAAATTTTATTTTCCGCATTTTGGTTTTTGTAAATATCTTTTTAATTAATATATCTTATACAAAGTCAATCGGCATATCATTAATTCAGCAAACCTATGGACCTCCTTCTATTACAACAAAAGTGTATCTAACTTCGCTTTACTGGTGACCTGTTTTGAACCGAAAGTCCACGTTTGCAGTAAATGTGTGTGATTTTGATTTTGTTGCTGATTGCGATAATTCTGATACTGATTCACATAAAAATGTCGCTCTCAACCGATAAGAACGAAGATGTTTGTCGTGTGGGCGTGCGAATTCCGCCGTTTTGGCCTGAAAAGCCGGCCATTTGGTTCGCGCAGATTGAGGGCCAATTCGCGATATCGAACATTACTACGGACAATACGAAGTTTTTCTACGTTATCGGCCAACTAGAACCGCAGTATGCTTCTGAGGTGGAAGATATAATCATCAACCCGCCCGACACCAACAGGTATGAAAAATTGAAGTCGGAACTTATCAAACGACTGTCCGCGTCACGAGAAAAGAAGGTCAAGCAATTACTTATGCACGCAGAACTTGGAGACCGTAAGCCATCTCAGTTTCTAAGACATTTGCAACATTTGGCTGGACCTGGAGTTCCCGAAGATTTTCTACGTACTATCTGGACCAGTCGCTTACCAAGTAGCACGCAAACGATAATCGCTTCGCAGATGACGTCTTCACTGGAAGCGCTCGCAGATCTCGCTGACCGCATCCATGACGTTGTTTCGCCTACAGCGCACGTAGCATCAACATCAAGTGTCATACCAGGAAGCTCTTTAGAAGCCATGAACCAACAGATTGCTGAACTTACCAAACAAGTGCAAGCTCTAACTGCGCAGGTGAACCGGCATTCACGTGCACCGAATCGTTCAAACAAGAAAACGCGCGGTCGTTCTAGCTCCACACGATCACAGTCGAACTATAGAAAATTTCCTGTGTGCTGGTATCATAGTAAGTTCGGCAATGAAGCAAGTAAGTGCGTAAAACCATGCGACTACCATGCGGGAAACGCGAACAGCAGTCGGTAATGGCGACGACCGATTGCCAAACTTCCGGTCGCCTATTTGTCACGGACGGCGCTACGAAGATGCAGTTTCTCATCGATACTGGCAGTGACGTATGTGTCTTCCCCCGATCGGCACTCAAGGAACGTCGTGAGAAAACAAATTATGAGCTGTGTGCGGCAAACGGTACACCCATTTCTACTTACGGCTACGCTCATTTAGTGCTGAACCTAGGCTTGCGCCGCGACTTTACTTGGCGATTCATCGTAGCGGACGTTACAAAGGCCATAATAGGTGTAGATTTTTTATCATTTTACAACCTCATCGTGGATTGTCGAAATCAACGTTTAATCGACAACACCACAAGCCTTACGTCCCCAGCTTCACCTGCACAGTCAACTGGGAACATTTCATCGGTAAAAGTTATTTCTGGAAATTCCGTATATCATAACATACTAAGCGAATACCCTGAGATTACTCGACCTTCCGGTGTCCACCGTGTTCCGAAGCATAATACCATGCATCATATACAGACTACTGCAGGACCGCCAATAAGCAGCACACCACGAAGACTAGCACCGGATAAATTAAAAATTGCAAAAGACGAGTTTGCAGATATGTTGAGGAACGGAACAGCCAGACCTTCAAAGTCACCATGGTCATCACCACTTCATCTTGCGCCTAAAAAAGATAACGGCTGGCGTCCATGCGGTGACTACAGAATGCTCAACGCTAGAACCGTACCAGACAGCTATCCCATTCGACACATACATGACTTTGCACATTGTCTCTCCGGCTGTCAAGTATACTCGGTTATCGATCTCGTAAAAGCTTATAATCAAATTCCTGTCTGCCCTGAGGATATTCCGAAGACCGCAATCACGACGCCGTTTGGTTTATACGAATTTCCGTTCATGACGTTCGGACTACGTAATGCCAGTCAAACGTTTCAACGATTTGTGGACGAGATGCTTAGGGGCCTTGAGGAGTTCTGCTTCCCGTTTCTGGACGATTTTTTGATCTTCTCACCTGATCAGGAATCACACAAGAAGCACCTTCATCTGCTCTTCAACAAACTAAAGGAATACGGCATGGTTATCAACACGAACAAGTGCATATTCGGTGTATCAGAGGTAACGTTTTTAGGACACAGCATCTCAGCAGCTGGCACTAAGCCGTTACCATCGAAGGTAGAAGCAGTTGCGAATTACCCTCCACCGAAAACCGTTAGAGAACTGCGAAGATTCCTAGGAATGGTGAACTTTTACAGAAGGTTTATTCCTGACGCAGCGCGGCATCAAGCGCCTCTGAATGCACTGCTCACAGGATCAGTTAAAGGTTCACATCCCGTGCATTTATCAGAAGAAGCTACTAAAGCATTCATCGCCTGCAAGGAAAGTCTCTGCCAAGCAGCACTACTCGCTCATCCAGACTGCCAAGCGAAGCTCGCTATAGTCACCGATGCTTCAGACACAGCAATGGGCGCAGCTTTACAACAGCATAAAGACGGCATGTGGGAACCTTTAGCATTTTTCTCTCGAAAGTTTTCACCATGTCAACAGAAATACTCGCCTTACGATAGGGAACTTCTCGCCATCTACGAAGCAATAAAATACTTTCGTCACATGGTGGAGGCGAGAGACTTTATTATTTACACTGACCATAAGCCCATAACTTTCGCATTTCATTCACGAAAAGAAAAGTGCTCACCAAGACAGTTCAGACATCTGGATTTTATTTCACAGTTTTCCACAGATATCAGGCATATTTCAGGAAAGGATAACGTTGTGGCTGACAGTTTATCACGCATCGAAGAGATTACTCAGCCCATCGATCTATCCAAGCTTGCTCAAGCACAAAGCACAGATCCTGAACTAGAACAACTTTTGGATAGCGATACTTCTCTGCGCTTGACAAAAATCAAACTGCCTGGATCTCACACAGAAATCTATTGTGACAAGAGCAGCAATGTGGCCAGACCTTATGTGACCAAAGACATGCGACGGCAAGTGTTCGAAAACTTGCATTCTTTTAGCCACCCTGGCATAAATGCGACGACGAAACTGATATCGGAACGCTATGTATGGCCTAGTATGCGAAAAGATTGTAGAGAGTGGACTCGTTCCTGCCTAGCATGCCAACGATCAAAAATAACACGTCATGTCTCATCTCCATTAGCATCATTCAGCTTACCTCGAGCCAGATTCATGAAAATCCACATAGATTTGATCGGACCTTTACCTCTTTCACAAGGGTATCGTTACTGTCTCACATGTGTAGATCGCTTCACACGATGGCCCGAAGCTATACCATTACAGGAGATAACAGCTGAAACAGTGGCAAAAGCTTTAGTTCACGGATGGATATCCAGATTCGGCTGCCCTGAAGATATCGTCACTGATCGTGGTCGACAGTTTGAATCAGAACTTTTTAAGCATCTGTCCCACATCATCGGATTTCAACGCAGACGAACTACAGCCTACCATCCAGCATGCAATGGACTTGTCGAAAGATTCCACAGACAGCTTAAAGCCGCTATTACATGTCATGCGACCAGCAGCTGGCTTGAAACACTTCCACTTGTACTACTGGGAATCCGGGCGGCATTTAAGGAAGACTTACAAGCGACTCCAGCTGAACTCGTATATGGAGAGACACTACGACTCCCAGGTGACATTTTTTGTCAATCGGCTGATGGTACAGAGGACTTGACAGTATACACTGAAAGACTGCGCACATTCGCCAAAAATTTGTTGCCATTACCAACTTCTCACCATGGGAATAACCGCTCCATATTCATTTTCAAAGATTTAGCAACAGCATCCCACGTCTTTCTAAGAGATGACACCTCGCACCCATCTTTTCAAGCAGCTTATACAGGCCCACATGAGGTGATAAAACGAGGGGATAAAGTTTTCAAGCTCCGCATAAAAGGCAAAGAAGTCACTGTATCAGTCGACCGCATTAAACCTGCCTACATACTTCGTGAGTTGGACCATTCTCCCGCCGTGGCAGCACCTGAGACCCGAGACGCTCCAGTGACCACCACTCGATCAGGACGAACAGTGCGTTTTCCAGAATATTATCGCCCGTAGGACGGTCTCTGGAGGGGGGTGATGTGGTGTGCTAGCCCACGAAAAAGTTTACATACCAGTTTAATAGAGAACTTTTCCAGCTAGTTGCTAGGGGCAACGAATGTTGTTGATATAGACTTCACATGAGAGAAAATTTTATTTTCCGCATTTTGGTTTTTGTAAATATCTTTTTAATTAATATATCTTATACAAAGTCAATCGGCATATCATTAATTCAGCAAACCTATGGACCTCCTTCTATTACAACAAAAGTGTATCTAACTTAGCTTTAGATTGTTTTTCCCTATGTTTAGTTACAGTGTATTAAATAATAAATAAAATTACCATCTCATCATACAAATTTATTATTCGTTACAAATATTAGAAAAAATATTGTCGTAGTTTGGAAGTGGCAACTAACTCCAAGGGTACCTCTCGGATGCGAGCCTCGGGTTATGCCGTTGCCGCGAGAATAGGATCGTGAAGTCTACGTCCACTAGAGGAGTTAAAACCTTGAAAGTTGGTGCTATTAGAGTTTATAGAGGTACATAGACTTTATAGGTGATTTGAGGAAGTTTTAAGTAAAAAATAAAGGGCTTTATCACCATTTGCGATTATGCCGCCCTGGATGTTTTAACTAATACTAATACTTAAACTAATATATACTAACTTAATATTATAGATCAGTTCAATCTCTCTCTATAAGTTTGTTCATCATTTTTGCTGAGTCTGAGAGAGGCTCAGCAAGAATGATATTACAATTTCCCAGGTGTAGTGGACGAGAACCAAATAATGTATCTCTAGTCTTTGTTCCGGACACATTCTATTAGAATATGATAAAGATCGTCAACTGAATTACATTCTAAACAATTCGGAGAAGACTGATACTTTTTTCTGAGACTGAGAGACTTTTTCGCATTAAATATGAAAACTTATTGCATGGAATGTGCCCGGTCCGAAGTCTTAGAGCTACAATTGTGTAATGCCTGTTAAATAAACTATTGTCTATCCAAGGATAACGCAAGGGTTGTGGCTGATCGTACGATACCAAATTCCTTTTTCACGTGATCTGATATCAAAATATTCTTTGAAAAAATCATAACATTGAATTTTAACAGTTGAAATGTGATTTCTATAATAAGGGAAAGATTCAATGGGTACTCCTTCCAATGCAGCTATCTTTGCCAAAATGTCAACCTTATCGTTTCCGTCTAGGCCAATATGGGATGGGATCCACTGAAGGATTATTGACACATCTTTTTCCTGCAACTTTAGGATTCTAACTTTAAGTATCTAGAATGGAGTAGGAGGAAGTTGTCCGAGTGGGTTGCGATAGTTTCTACGTAGCGGTTAGACTTGTACAGACATCTCGCTTAGCATATGGAACAGTTCTCCAAGTCAGCCCAACTTGTGAATGTGGTGTAGCTGATTCACCAGTTAGTGTCCTAATCGAGGCGCATAAAGGTTTTGGGGCCGAAGATCTATCAGAACAGGCGAGTCACCCTAGCCCAGCCCGGGAGATATCTGTGATGTGAGGAATGGCGACAGGTATAGAAGCATGTACCGTTATATGGTTAAGGTTAATTGTTCGTACTGTGGGATCACATGTGCGAACAAAGCGACTTGGCTCTACATTTATCATGCGAACAGCCAAAGAGTGGAACGCTTTACCGGCGTCCGTATTTCCTGAAAACTATAACCTTGGAGTCTTCAAATCGACAGTGAACAGGGATCTTCTGGGCAAGCGTGTTACATCCTAGACCGCATCGTCACTTACCATCAGGTGCATCCACACGCAAGTGTTTTATTTTTATTTGTTGTTTTTTATGTTAGTGAATTGCGTGACGAGCTAACCGTTCCCCTGATGTTAAACGATACAGCTGCCCATATCAGTTGCAGTGTCACTCGGAACTCTAAAGTACCTATAGAGTTTTGCGTGACACTGCACTGCGCACGTCATCCTGAGACATCAGCACAATCTAGTAATAAGATTACTGGACTGCGAGATCAAGTCATAGTCTCATTTGCCCAGTAATATCACTAGCTACAGTGCCCTTCAAACCGGAATACAGTAGTGCTTGCGCACTACTACTTGGCGGCAGAATAACTGGCAAAACGGTGGTACCTAGACAAACTTTGCAGAAGAGTCCTACCACCTAGTGAAAGTGGCAAAGCCTATCAAAGAATAAAATGAAATGTAATATGAGGGTTACCTGTGGTCCGCGGGCTGCAGCGCGGGGTGCAGCAGCAGGTAGCGCAGCAGGCGGCGGCAGCGCTCGCGCGGCGGCGCGCGGCGCGGCAGGTCGGCGCAGCGCTGCGCCAGCGCGCCGGCGCCCGCCGCCCACGCGCGCGCGGCCCGCTCGTTGTCCGTGCGCAGCAGGGGGATCAGCGACACCAGCTTGTGCATGCGCTTCTCCGCTGGAACGAGGCGACCTATCTCTAGGACGAGGGTAATGTTGGAGCCAGTCTTGATGGCCGCAACCTTGTGAGGCGCAATACCAATATTTTATATCATGAAGAAGGCCACTGCTAAACATAGGCCAACCTAAAAAATTTATACAAATGTAGAACGAAAGTAGGTGAGCATTTGCAAAGCTTGTGGCTTTGTTGATGGGTACTCTCATCCCCATTTGTCTCGATGGTCACTTTATTAATTTCATTTTTCTGTGTATGCGTAGTGTTAAGTTACAATCCAGATCATTATTTATAAGCATGTCTGTTTCGAATAAGTCAATGATTGCAATTTGTTTTGTGTACCTATATAAAATAAATAAAAAATAAATTTGAAGACGAGAGCTTCATTCCCTAGGCCCTCTTGGTCGTGGGATATAGACATAGAGGCTAGGGACAAGAGTCAGTCATGGCAAGCATATTGTGTGCACATAGCCCACCGGTTACTACACACATTTGCACGCTTCTTATGATCGATTAGCAAACTTTATATTGTATTATTTGCATACAATACAAAGCTTGCCAACTATAACAGCTATCGCGGCGCACTGAACAGAAGCCAAAAAGTTTTGCGAGTTTTGAAGGTAGTGGGATCTATAGTAAAATGGCTGATTTATTAATCTGACAGTGTTGTAGTCAATCTTGTGATTTATTCTACAATAGTTGGTGACAAGCTTACCCACCCCAGCATTGTGCGATCCGATTAGTTTTACACCCTGCCCAAAAAAAGAGTGTAGGGATGAGCTGATGGCGAATAAGAGCGTTACTCGCCTTTGCTAAAGTAGTATTCTGATTTTTACTGGTATAGGTGCTAAAAATAGCCTAATTGACTTTGATCAGTTAATAAATATGCATACAAAAACAGATAAACCCTTCTCATGTCTCAACTGTGAGGAGGAAATACCCCGAGGCAATTTATGACAAAGCATGCTCTAGACCATTCTGTGTGCCCCAATCTCAATCAACTCATATGATGTGATTCACAACCCGAAGTAATTGCAAATTAGACAACATATTAACAAAAGGAAAATTTACTCAGAATGGAATTTTTCTCCATAGAATCTCATTTGTAGGGAAAAATGAATCACTCTAACCACACAATGGGATGATAATCCTTCGCCGTAGTGTGACTGGGTATAGATTGAAGTCCATTTATTAAACCATGTATTGTAAACCAACCAGATTTTTTGTAAAGAAATACACACTAATATTATAGTATTTACATAATTATTATTTTTTTTTGTTAATTTTTTTTTTTTTTTTAAATATTAGTTACATAATTTTCTCAAAATCTGCAGTTTTACTACCTTTTTGTTTTTAAGGAAGGTATGAGACTTAGAGGGCCCCATTTAGAAAACAAATTGAAGCGAACTGTTCTCTCTATAAACTCCTATCTCTTCCCTACCACCATTAGTTTAGTCAGTATGTGTCTTGGAAAATAAACAAACTGGTAATTTTTTATTTCTTAGAAATAAAACCATCTGCAACTTACTAGATAAAGCCAGTCACAGATTGGGTTTTGTTCTAATCCAAAATATACCTTCGGTATATAGTGGCATACAATAGCTTTAATCCAAAATCAATCACAGTCATTGAATATAGTCATAGTTATAATATATATGAAATTTAACAATTTGAAGTATGTAAACATTTTTGGTAAATACAAAAAATAGAAGCCAAGATATTTTAGCCAATTCACTTATTATTTCTTCAACTTTATATTTAGATGTATGAAAGTTAGCACTACAAAAATTACAAACATAAACATAGATACATATTTAGATAAACTCTTTGTTGAAAACACCATATTACAGGAGCAATCAGTAATAAAAAATTTATAACTAAGCATGAAGATAATGTAAAAAATATAATATACACATTTGGAGTACTATTTCACATCCCATACTACTTACTAGGTTAAACAAAAAGTTTTATAGGCCTGAAATCTTTTAAGTTTCTTTGAGTGCATTGTGAAGACTTGATATTTGGCAAATACACAAGAATATGTAAAGCAAATGGCAAACTTTGAGCAGTATGATGCACCGCAAGTAAGAGTTTATATAGAAAATAATTGTGAAGGTATTCACAAAAATTATGGTGACTTACCATCATCCTCATCGTCGTCGCTGGGCGGCGCGGCCAGCAGGCCGGCAATGTAAACCTCGTCGTTGGCGTCTCGTTCCAGACTTTCATCCGCGACGTGGTGTCTAAGAGCAGCTTCCACGGCTCTTTGAAGGAGCCGCAGCCCTGGCCACGGTACGCGCCGTGCCAGCGTGCACGCCACGACCGTCCGCTCGCAAGCACCCCATTGATCAAACAGCCCGGTGACACCCCCCAACTGCTCATTGAAACTGCCGTTCATCTCGAAAACACCATTTGACTCGAAGATTTGTTTGTATTCTACACGTCAATGATTCGTGACAGCTGATCGTTCAGCCGCTTGTTGACTTGATGTGTGAGCAACGAGGCAACCGGGAAGGGCGGTGCTTCTGCCGCACTATACGAGCGTTATTTCCTCATGCACTTATAGGGTAGATTGGAAAACATTAATTTTTGTTTCCGATGTCTCGTATTATCAAAATCCAAAATGGCTAACCATAGACAAAAAATAATGAATTAGTAAAAACTCTGTTTTATTTCTTTTGTAATAACTGTTATTTATTAACTTAAATTTATGATTATATTTAATATGTCGATTTTTTAAACATTTACTTATTAGAAACAGAATAATACTCATACAAGCATGTTAATGTCAGCTGTTATGCAATTAACACTTTTATATGGCAATATTCCTTAGTCTTGCCACTCGACAACAGATGGCGCAAAATAAACTTATTGTAGCAAGAAAGAGCTGCAGGGTTTTTTTGGTAAGAGTAACGTGATTAAAATAATAAACTATCATACATAATGTGCGTGTTTTTAGTTTAATATAGCGTTAATAATAATAGCTATTAAATACTTCAATAGTGCAGGATATAGGGTTTAATTGCATGGTATAAAATTGTCAGAGATAAGTTATTAATATGTAGGTAGGTAGGTACCTAACTTTCCTACCTGTTAATAAAGACGGTAGGTAGATCATGGACTCGTGGGAAGTCTGAGAAGTGTAGGATACACTAAAAGACTAATAAATAAACATAAGTACCTACATCAAACTAATCAAGCTTTCTATTAAAAATCAGCGAATAATAATTTATAATATCAATATTTCAAGTAGGTACCTACGTGTATTATTAAAGTGCTCATATCAATTTTAAAATCTAGCTGAAACGCCTCAGGCAAGAGCAGATTTCACTAAATGCTGTTTTTATCAAAATTTACACTAAAGTTCTAAGTGAGGTCGTGTATTTATCGATTTTAGAGCTACCGTAAAATTGTAAATACCACAGAATAAAAAATAATAATATTCTTTCGTCCACATATGAAATAATGAATAAAGATTGTAAAACCGTAAGCTTAGAAGACTGCCGGTGGTCCTTATAAATTGTACAACGGCTGCCTTTCAAGTAACATAATAATTATCGTCCGTCGGCCGCCCGCGATGTCCAGACGAGAAAACTACAAGATAAATTGATACTTAATTTAATGCAGTTAAGGTTTGCCTTTTTTCTTTCGTAAGTAGTTTTCGGGACAATTAGGATTTCTTTGACGCAATCCTTAGGATTTTCCGCTTGAACGCATCATTGCTTGTTTCTTAAGCAGATAGGATGTGAAGGACACATTGGGAAATTGTAGGGACATCCTTTTTTACCAATACCCCGAAAACCACCATTATTTTTATGATTACCTAAGTATTTGGTTTATTGATAGTTGTTTGTGTGGTTTTCAACTCTGTCTGTAATTTAGCTGTTTTGAACAAATCGACTCGGTCAAAACGGCTGACTGCGGATTTGCAAACAATTCGTGTAATTTGCACTGCTCTTTCTTTACTATTGACTTTGTGTTCATAGGAAAGGTTTGCACCGTTCTGTGATACAAAGAAATATTCACAACTTGCGACTAATATAATTATTTGTCCAAAATGGTAAACAAAACGGTTGTGGGATTTTATAACTTACGTACTAATATTTTAACATATATTTAGGCATGCACGCTCATTCAATTACAAAATGGCAATGTATGAAATGAAATTTGTTTGATTACTGCCTTCATAAAGTAGGGAAGTTGGTACACAGGGAGAATGAGGGCGCCTTATGAGCGTTGCGGTCTGGGATCTTCTAATAAGAAAGTCTAATACTGTACGTAGTAGGTACTTATACGTAGGTACTATATACCTACTAAAGAAATAATTAGGTACCTACTTGCGTACGTACCTACATGGTAATTAACCTACGATAAGTATTTACCTACATTATAAAGCATGCCATTTGGTAAAATGTTCGGCTAATTACTATCTTCCCGCAGACCTTCATAATCTCTCGACCATAGGTACATAAACGCCACACGGTGCCATTACCAAATTGCATCTCCATCTTCCATACAAAACAACCACGCATGGGTGATTCCGCACTTTCCGCAACTGTCGTTTTCCGAGAGTCCACGCTTCCGGCCGCCATCTTATAGGTAACAATGACATTGACAACTTTTTCTCAATTATTGTCTCATACACGGTGGTCCAAGTGTAGCCATCAGTTTTTGGCGGGAACGCGAAAAAGATTGCGTCACCGCATTGTGTTATTTTCCAAAACTTGTGTTATTTTCAGTGTTAGTGCATAAAATTGGTGGCATTCTATTCGTTAAGTGCTGCATTACAGGTGTGAGTGTGGGAAAGTGATATAATGATGGTGAAACGTTTCTTTTTGTGTTGTTTCCAAAACTCCATAGAAGCTTCAAGTAAAGTTGCCACCACTTTACTAGGAGTGTGACTTTGACTAGACTATGACTTGACTATGACTTGACTTGATGACTTCGTCTGTGACTTGACACATATTTGCGTGAAATATCATTAACTTGATAAATTATCAATTACTTGACACTGGCTACATTGGCGCATACACGGAGGTGTGGAGCCAAAATATATAAAAAAAAAAAAAAAAAAAAAAAAAAGTGTAGCCATTTCTGTCTCTCTGAATATTCCGAATCGGTTTTAAATGAGATAGATCCTTTGTTTAATACATTATTTATTATTTTTCACAACAGATCTTTAAAACAAAAATCCGAACGTAGTTTTTCCTAGAAAGTAAAATAGTTGGGTCTTTATCGACAGCTTATCCCAATATGACAGCCTCTGTGGTGTGGTGTTTGAGCAGGTTGGCTCATAGGTTTCGATTCCCGCGGCAGGACAAGTATTTGTGCACAGAAAAAAACGCAAATACTTGTTCTGAGTCTGGATGTTGTGGCACTATGGTCCTTGTAGTTCCTGGGTCCCTAGACACACGGAATCCTAGTTAGGGTCCAGGATCATGTGATCGTAAAAAAAAGTAGTATGTACCTAAGTATTTCCTAGCAGGACCTATTTTGCTAAACATTCTAATTACTAGAATCTGGTAAATAACTATGAATTTACTGACAGGTTCATTACATACATTATATATTACTATCTTAGGAAAAATAAAATTTGGCTATTTAAGTAGGTGCTTATCTCAACTACACAAAATTGAAAACAACACTATTATCTCTTCCACGAACAATAATGGTGTTGTTACATGTATCTTTTCCGTTATTTTATTCCTACCTACTTATTTAATGATTAAATATAAAAAAATATTATATTAACGCAATTAACTTTATTAAATATTAATATTATTTGATTGTGTTTTTCTATAGCAACATTAAATAATCACTATTCTCTAAAATATTACTATCTAGTTCCGTTAGATTTCGCAGGTAGTGATTCAACCCTTCTCTAACTCCCAGAATGCTCCCTTATTTACTAAGCCCCGCCCACTTCAGACTCTTGAGCACGCTTTGCGACCCTCGTCATTCGTGATCAACAATTCAAAGTGAGAAGTTCTGTGGAAGAGATGGCTTTGTGGACGCCTTACGTTCAAGAAGCTGCGCTTGACCTCAGCAAACCAACCGTGAAACTAGAACCCCGCTCACCAACTTCGGATTTCTTGCCTGTGATAAATACTTCGCCATCGATTAGCGATTATGCATATCCACCGTACGCCACTTACGATAACCAACCCCCAGGATACTTCTACACGTATCCTGCGCCTGTAGAGCACACCGTACCCATAGCTCAGATATCTCCAGATTCTGTTGGAAATGCATG
This sequence comes from Ennomos fuscantarius, assembly GCA_905220475.3. Lineage (NCBI taxonomy): Eukaryota > Metazoa > Arthropoda > Insecta > Lepidoptera > Geometridae > Ennomos > Ennomos fuscantarius. The sequence goes on along the minus strand of HG992036.1, from coordinate 15,362,921 downwards.
GACACCTTACCAGCCGCACAAGAGTCACAGTAGCGCGCCTTCGCCACCAGATTCACCGCCGGATTTCTACGATGCTGAGTCGTTGTCTGATGACGTGGAATATCAAGCATTTGAGAGGGATGCTTTGAGAGCCATGGCAGAGAAAAACGGAGGAACATTACTTGGCAACAATCCAAGAATGCGGAGAGCTGTTCAAACTAGTCAGGCTGCTGATGACTCCTACAGGAAGCAAAGAGAAAGGAACAACCACGCCGCGAAACAAAGCAGAGATAGAAGAAAGCTTAGAGAAGTTCGCTTAGCGTTTCAAGTGTCTTATTTGAAGAAGAAAATGGCTGATCTCAGAGCAAAACTCGCGACTGGAGTGTGTAGCCGCTGCAGGCAGATTTGTGAATGTTGAAGACTTTTATCTAACGACAGTTTTGTGCCATGTTAGTGAACCAAAAATTTAGTTAATAGTGTAAACCAGGCATACAAGCTCTCAAAACATTTCTTTAAATAAATTTTGAGCGTTTAGTCTTTTATATACTTGTCATGTCTAAGAAATATTTACTATTTAGACGTAGTAACCAGACAATATTGTAAAAGTAAATTATTACATTAAAAAAGTTGAGTGCAATGTGAATTTCTATGTTATGATTTGTAAATAATATGTGTGTATCATACGTGAGAATAGAATTAGTATTACCTAGTTGATTTTAGAGTAATTTATTTAGATATTAATTATCATGTAAATAGGTAGGCTTACAAATTGTGGTAATATGTTTGATATTTTATTTAAATATGTTATTAACACAAATTTTATTTCATTTTATCACCCTCGTTAGCATCTAAGTAGATCAGTACCTACGTTACAGAAGTAATTATTTATTCCTTTTCCCAAAAGTATTTTCACCAATCTTCTTCCGCCACTAATCAAAGTTTAAAAGATGCAATAAGTCTACATTTACCTACCTTTGCAGAAATGCAATAAAATAATCGTTATTAAATAGAAAAAAACGAATGTTAAAAACTTATACACGAACTGTGCAACTGTAAAATTTGTAAGCAGTAGACCTATAAATAGGTACTTTTTTTTCACAATTTAACATTGAATATGTAGGTACGTAATTGATTATTTTGGTTAACTAGGTATATTTAATTGAAATAATATACTTAAGTACATTATTAATTAATAAATAGGTGTTATTATTAATAAATAAAGTTATTAAAAAATATTAGTATTATTCGTATTATATTAGAGTTTTGAGTAAAACTGCAACTGTTATGGCAACCGTGACGCTTAACACCAGGAGAATGACTAGCTCGCTACGCGATTCATTATCATAAGAAAACCTTTATTCATTGCTGAGTCAACAAAATAATAGTTATGTAGTATAGGTAGGATATCAAAGAATAAGTACCTACCTAGTACCAGGTACTTATTCATTAAAATGAAAACATACTTAGCATATTGTCTCTAATTATTAAATAATATAATATAATAATAATACGTGTGGACATCTCACACAACGCCATCTAGCCCCAAACTAAGCAAAGCTTGTACTATGGGAACCAGATAACTGATACAATACTTAAATAATTTTTTTTTATATTGTAAATACATACATAGAATACAATATAACACCCAGACACAGAACAAACATCGATGTTAATCACACAAATGTTTGTCCTGGGTGGGAATCGAACCCACAACCCGCAGTTCAGAAGGCAGAGTCACTACCAACTGAGCTATCGGGTCAGTCAAAGTCATAACTTTTTACTAAGAGATTCTATTTATCACGCCGTTAAATATAAAAATTATATATTTTGTTCGGAAAATTATTCGGCTAGACACAAACTTATAAATAACACAACAGGCATACATCACATATTTCTAGTCTGTGTCTATCCTTACAAACAATTTAAAATAAAAACAGCGCAGTCATAAATAAATAATATAGTAAAGCGTGTGTAAACTTACACACGCTGGCCACATGAATCACTTATCATAAGTAATGTCTTATCAATAATCTCATTTTGCAAAATACTCAATTTGGCTTCCACGAAAAGCTCTCATGTCAAACAAAATCGTCTCGTATTCCCAATCTCGCTATAAAAACATTCGGCACGCGGCCACGTGAAGATGTGACTGGGTCGGATAAATATCGTGAAACTTTGAACGGATTGACAGTTAAAAGGATTGTTATTTCTGCGCACACGCCGGTGTTGGTAGATCATCTGATAGAGAGGTGCGTGGGCAATATCGAAAGCTAGATGTCACAGCTGCTGCGCGTTTCAATCCTTATCTTGTTTCATAACTCATAACATACGCAGATATTACTTCTAAAAACCTCCTTTACTACAATCCTTTAAAATTATATATTTAAGGAATAAATGCATCATTGATTCATCGAAGTACCTAACAGTGGTGAGCGATCAATAAGCATGTATGTGCTCCGCATATAAGGGTGGACGACTGGACGTGTCCACGCAAGCTGTCAGCAGCGCAAGGGTTACCATAGAGGGAGTCACCCTCTGACTCAATTAAACGCAACCCCCTGCAATGCAATCACTGGAACTGGGCTCAATACACTTTTGACGAAATATTAATAAAACTAAATCAATTTACTAAATTTGCGCGAGGAAAACCTTTTAAACAGATATCTTTTAAAAACTAAACGCTTTAAAAAACATTGTAGGTAATAGATTATACGCTTATCTACTGCAGCATACTGTTACTTTACCATTAACAAAAGAGTTTTTATTGTGGTTCGTTACTTATTGCCCTATTGGTTGTGCAAGCTCGTTTTACAATACTCTCTTGCCTACCTTTATATTTTTAGGGGGTGAATGGGTGTGGCGTGTCATAATATAAGCGTAACTGATGCATAATAGGTATCGTGTTCATTCATGTCATGTAGCGACCAATATTTTGAAATCTGTGAATTTAATAAGAGATTGTCAGTTTCTTGCTGTCATTAGAGAGATATAATAGGTCTTTACCTATGAAATTGCCGTTTTGCAGTACAGAATTTTTCAAACAAAAAAAAGTTTTGATTGGCTATGAATTCTAAATTCAAATTAATTTTGTTTTAATAATATGACATTCTATTTACAATATAAGTCTTTTGTTTATTGATTAGCGTTGTATTTTCATTACATTTCAACATTTTTCCTCATAATGGATACTTTGAAATTTCGTGTAATTATGGAATATGAGTTCCGTCGTGGCACCAACGCGGCACAAACGACACGTAACATCAACGACGTTTACGGAGAGAACTGTACAAACGAACGTACAACCCGTTATTGGTTTGCTCGGTTCCGTTCTGGGAATTTTGACTTGAAAAATGAACCTCGTGGTCGTCCGGAAACTTTGGTCAACAATGATGAATTAAAGGCGATTGTGGAAGCTGATGAATCTCAATCTACAGCTGAGCTGGCAGCAGCTTTTGATGTTAGCATCAAAACAATATTGGTCCATTTGCGACAGATTGGCAAGATAAAAAAGCTTGATAGATGGGTGCCCCACGAACTTAACGATCGCCAGCGCAACGTACGCGTCGAGAATTGCGTTGCGCTGCTTAACAGGCACAGAAATGAAGGAATTTTGAACCGAATTCTTACGTGCGACGAAAGATGGATTCTTTTTGACAATCGAAAGCGCTCAGCAAGTTGGTTAGATCCTGTTTCGGTACCAAAGCAATGTGCAAAACGAAAAATGACCCCTAGAAAGGTGATGGTCACAGTTTGGTGGTCTAGTGCTGGTGTGATTCATCATAGCTTTTTACAAAACGGCGAGAGCATTACTGCAGATGTGTACATTGAAAAACTGACCACAATGATGGTGAAACTCGCACGTCTGCAACCAGCTTTGGTCAATCGGTCGTCTCCACTGCTACTTCACGACAACGCGCGACCCCATACTGCACAACAGACCGTCTCTAAGCTGCATGAGTTGGGTTTGGAAGCTCTCCCTCATCCGCCATACTCACCAGATCTTGCGCCTACCGACTATTACTTTTTCCAAAATTTGGACAACTTTTTAGCGGGAAAAAAATTCAATTCCCGAGAGGCAGTACAAAACGCCTTTGAAGAGTTTGTTGTCTCCCGTCCTGCTGATTTTTTCAAGAAGGGCATCCATAAACTGCCACAGCGTTGGCAAAGATGCATTGATTGCAGGGGTGATTACTTTGAATAAAAGAAATAAATAACTTCGAAAAAAAAATACTTTAACTTTTTTCAAACAAAACGGCAATTTCATAGGTAAAGACCTAATATTTGGATAGGACGTATTGTTTTTAATTATTTGAAGCACCTAACATAAATAAATTTTAACATCGTCGTTAAGTAATGATTCAAGTTTCTTTATAGGATCTACAAATGCAACAGATTTGTTCCTTGCATTTTAAGAGTCGACTCCCTTGAGATCACGAATTCATTTCAAAAAGTCCTTTCCATAGATCGCAAATTAGTTAAGGCTAAGAATTCGCTGATTCATTGTCTTGAAAATACCGTTCAATTTGCAAGTTACTTCGAAACCTTTCTTTTGTTTGAGACAACCCTTTGTGACTGTAATCCTTCGCAAATGTTTGACACAATATGATATACAATTTGCATATTGTACAGTTTCTATTCATTTCTTAAGGTTGTGTAAGGCACCTTTCGTTTGTGGAGGATATTATAATGTTGTGTTTTGTTTCACGGTTACTTAGCAGTACTTTCCTTCATTATTCTTTTGAAACTTACAAGAGTAGCTAGAAAACTAGGATAAGATTGTTATTTAAATATTTGGTACCTATGCCTACTTTGATCTATTAAACGATTTTTTTTCCTTATTTACGTGTATGTAACTAACTGTAGGTACGAAAAATCATGAATTGACAGAGTACAACCAAACATTATATTCGTGTGTGGTCATCACTTCGAACCATCCATCTTTCCTGGCACACATTTGTTCACACCCCTAGCTCTCATTTTCAGAATAATTATTGGTCCATTCATGTTTTTTAATATTGTTTATAAACAAAAGCATTTGACGATTTTCTCACCTAATGGATGTTATATGTGTAGGTAGTAGGTACAGTATATCTTCTAAATATATATAATTCAAAGGTGACTGACTGAGTGACTGACATAGTGATCTATCAACGCACAGTCTAAACCACTGGACGGATCGGGCTGAAATTTGGCATGCAGGTAGATGTTATGACGTAGGCATCCGCTAAGAAAGGAAATTCCACCCTTAAGAGGGTGAAATTGGTGATTGAATTATTTTCCCATAGCCCATAGTCAAATTCCCGAAGCTGCGGGCAGAAGCTCGTTATATAATATATATAGTAGTAGGTGTGTATGATTTTTATCGGTACGCCTGTTATTGATCGATAAAATTTCGCATTGTCTAAAATTATTTGGCTGTAGTTAAGCAATCAATATAGGACAACATCAGAGTAACAACATATGAAAAATAAATCAGTGCATTTAAAAATAAATTTAAAATAAGACCATCAGTATAATCTTCTTTCTAAAAAGGTCAAACTATAAAAAAAAAACCAAAGCGCGTGCCGCCGTTTTCGTTTTTTGTATAAGCTGCAAGCTGGAAGTTTCCTATTGCCTAGCTACTTAGCAGGTACCTAAGGTATCGGCAGCCACCACACTTACTCATTGCCTTTTACAGTTTATACAATCTATTTTACAATAGACCCGTACTCCATTACAATAAAATAGTTATATTACGGTTCAGAATTTTTAAACATTTCTTAATAGCTGTAAAGGTTTTCTGATAATTTTGCAGGCTTCAATCGGATTAAGATAGATTTGAGCGAAGAAACTTATGAAATCTTACTGTACCCGTCGTGCCGCCTGTTTCTAAGATTACCTACTTTAATGATATAAGTATTAGGTTTGAGTATTTGGTTTGGTTTTGACAGCCTCTGTGGTGTGGTGGTTGAGCAGGTCGGCTCATAGCCCGGAGGCGGTGGGTTCGATTTTCGCGACAGGGCCAGTAATTGTGCACAGAAAAAAAAAGCGCAAATACTTGTTCTGAGTCTGGGTGTTGTGGGGCCATGGTCCTCGTAGTACCTGGGTCCTTAAACACGGAATCCTAGTTAAGGTCCAGGATCTATTTTTGTGATCGTTAGGCGTTATTATTATTATTTAATTGGTAAGTTTAGGTACCTAAAATATAAATACCATCTAGATTGGTACACGATACACACAAGACATATGTACACAGAATATATTTCCAATTATTAGACTGCCGATACGTAAGTAGCTTTCAATCCGATATATATATCCGAATAATACTTGTAATAAAGTGGTGGTATTATAAACATAGAACAGCTAATAATACTTAGGTGTCATCCAAATACTAAAGTATCTACCTATATATAGTAGATAGGATTAGTACCTACACTAGGTACCTATATAACAAAAACTTAACTAAGATATTGTGAACGGTATTAAACTGTGGTTCTTAGAGTCGGAAATCGATTTGTTCTGTAAATGGTATACGAATTCCATCGAAGTATCGAAATGACAGTACTACAAAAATCTTAATTTTACTATCATAATAGAATGCTGAACTGTCACAATTGAATCTGCCAGTATCCATTACGGTTACGTTATAATTCTACAATGATAATCCATCTTCTTTACAGAATAATTATTATATCCTTACAAACGTCCGGGTCCACAATCGGACCACACCGTGACAGAATCGATCGAGAAAGAGTTGTCCAAGATGGCGGCCGGAAGCGCGGACACTCGGACAATGGACGTGCGACAGTTGCGGAATCATCCACGCGTGTGTTATTGTTATTAGTACCTCTATTTTATAATACCCTAATGGATAACGGACATACGCATGAATTGAGTTTCAGTAGTACCTACTACTTACCTACTTATCTCATCCTGTGGAACTTATTGAAAGTTATTTTTTATGTTAAGGAATGAGGTGACGAGCTAACCATTCGCTTGATGTTAAGCGACACGGCTGCTCATATCAGTTGCAGTGTCACTCGGAACTCGTAAGGTATAGAATTTCCCTGCACTGCGCACGTCATACTGAGACATCAACACAATCTAGTAATAGGATTACTAGACTGTGAGATCAGGTCATAAAGTCTCATTTGCCCAGTAATTTCAGTAGCTACAGTGCCCTTCAAACCGGAACACAGCAGTGCTTGCGCGGTGGAACGAAGACGAGAACGAAGACCTAGACGAACTTTGCAAAAAAGTCCTACCTACCACCGAGTAAATCTTTAATAGAATGCCACTTCCTCGTTAATTTAATTGAATCGAAAACCTTTCCACATTTTTTATGCTGCTTTACCACAGACTCTCGAGTCCGTGCTCTTTATTAATATATTGCTTATTTATTTATTGTTTTTTTTCTTTTTTAAGCCTTCCTGTTTAGGTATACCTACAACTCTCTCACCGAACATGATTTGATCACGCGCGAAATAGGTACCTACTTACCACTTAACAAATAGGTCCAAAAATATTATATTTATGTCATATGTTTATGTATTCATTGCTTTGCATTCCCAAGCTTAAATTTTGTAAGTACAGGACTACTAGATAAAGCTGGCTTCAACTGAGAAAGAATCTAATGAGAGACAGATAATCATAATCTTAATCATAATCAATTTATTCATAAAATGTCAATTTACAAGTCAAAATAATTCTTACAATTTAAAATAGCCTACATTGTTATCAAGTGCATTTAAATCATGGAGACCTATGTAAATAGGGTGAATGCTGTGATTTAAATAAAACATTTCTTACATCGTTCGTAGGTATACGAAATTAATAAATATATTTATATATATTTAGATAATTGTGGGTTAAATTTTTCCACGCTTTATTTTAAATCTTAGCACCCCATGAAACCCACAATATATACGGGGAAGTATAGCAGTAACCTAATGAGTAAGTATACCTATACATGCTTACCGAGCAACTTTCAGTTAGGTATAGAGATATATAATTATAGCCAGCCGGCTTTGCCGAGTAACTTATACCCATGTAGGTAGATACCAAATACATACTTACCTACTTTACCTAACACGATCGTACCTATTTAGTGTATCTAAAAGCAAATGTTACTTACCAAAAATAGCATTCAAATAAGCTCTTAAAATCAACTCGAAGTCTTAATCGCTGTCCAAGATTCAGTCTGGCATAGGATTCAATAAAACGTAACCAGACCTACCTTCCTATGTGAGTAAGTATACCTATAGGTACGTAGGTATAACTAAGCTCCGATGTGTACCTAATATCATAAAAATTCTCAGTTTCCTTCTATAAGTAAGTAGGTAAGTTACTTACCACGATGAAAAGGTGAAAACAAAATCTTTAGTCCAAAGGTAGTCTATTGTAACGTAATCATTAGCTAAGTTGTTTACGTCCATCTAAATTACCTAAAGCACCCATAGCACTGCGACTTAATTTGTTTATTTATGAATGACGCTAATTTAATGATGTCAATTACAAAAGTAGGTGGAATGAAATAATATTATACTTATTGTAGGTAGGTAGATAAATGGACCATAGTCTTAAAGAATTACAAATCATAATAAAACTACAATATACCTACTCTTTTCGTTTCCGTGCCATGCAGGTTGTCTGGAAAAGATCACCTTGAGTCATAAAACCGCAGATTATACGGCTTGCTAAGTTTGTTCACTTAGTTTTAGTTTTTAAACGATCTTTGATGTGGTGTTTTAATATAGAGTTTATCTATCGATCTCCTCATTTACAGCTTTAATATAAATATACCTGCTTATAATAGGCATGTAGGTACCTACTTATAGGTTATATAGGCACCTACTCAAGTTATCGGTGATTTTATGACAATCAATTCATTATTTCTATTTTTATAATATTTAATAGGAATTATGAAATGTGTAGAAAATTATGTGACCAATTTTAGTTAAAAAAACTATAGTGAGTACTTATGATATGTTTAAAAAAATTAATAACGCTAATCTCACGCTGACCTGAACACTCGCGAAGTCCTCCGCGGTTTGCTTCAGTAACTGGCTCCCAGAAGGACATCGAAATGCAAAATATGTGCGTAACCAAGCCCGGAGTAATTTCGATTTTTAATTTGCGTGTCCAAGTTAAAAAAGATGAAGTTCTTTCTGACTGGAGTCTATCTTTATACCTATTATAATGTATAATAAAACAATGAATGTTATATTTAAACAGCTGTAGTGTACATAAAACAATTACCTTAACCTAAGTACTTGTAAGTGTAAAAAATCAATAAACAAAACAAGAATTGCATTAGCGATGACGCCATTATTTTTTTCGCCCCAAGGTCCCGTTACCCGCAGGTAGTTGCACCCACCAACCAGCGACAAGGGTGTCCCACCCTCACTCTGCAAGCCACGCCCTCGCCGACGAGCGCTTGAGCAACCCTCAACGCAATCATTACTTCGATCTGGCTCTCGGAATCAACAATACCACGCAAAGCTCCCGACCGAGTCATCCCACGAAGATATAACCTAACACAAACATCAATTCAAGAAAGTTTACAGTAACGTCAACACCATGTCACTGTGGACTCCGTACGCAGACAACACTGCCCTGGACCTGTCGAAGCCCATCAGAGAAGACTCAAGACAGTTTCAGTTAGAATACCCTGTCTACCATTTTGGCTACAACTACGCACCCATCCCGCAAATATCGCCGCTATCCTGCGCAAGCGTGAGTTCCTACGAAATGCCCTTCACTCCACAACGAGCTGTAACTCCGAGTCGAGTCCCAACGCTGTCACCCCCGATCTCACCAGCTTCGCAAGCCAAGCGGACGTATTCAATGATGGACGACTCCTTGTCAGATGATCCGGACTTTCAGGCGTTTGAACGGGACGCGTTACACGCCATGGCGGTGAAGAATGGAGGGACATTGCTCGGGAACAATCCCAGGATGCGGCGCACAGTTCATACGACTAATGATAGCAGCGATGGTTCGTATAGGAGGCAGAGGGAAAGAAATAATTTCGCGGCGAAGCAGAGTCGGGATAGAAGGAAGCTGCGCGAGATCCATCTGGCGTTGAAAGTCACTTATCTGAGGAAGGAAGTCGCTGCATTGAAAGCTCACCTCGCATCGAGAACTTGCAGCAGATGCCATCAGAGTTGCAGATGTTAATCCTTAGACTTTTCGATTAATTTTTTGTACAAGACCTAGTATTAAATATTATTTATTCTGTGCCAAGACTTTGTATTAGAGTGAACCTCGTAATGTAAATGTAGGTAGATATTCTAAAATAAGTTAAGCCCTTAGAATTAAGTGTTCCTATTTTAGTATTTATGAAATGTAACTGTATAAATGTACCTCCGTTACCTATCTTTGTAAATTACCTCAAAGATATTAATTAAGATATTAATTGTAAGAAATTAATTAGTAAAGTGTGCAATTGTTATATTAAGATAAATAGATTAAGCGTAAAGACTTATACACCTCCATAGAATTGGTAACGTAAAATTATATCATCATTATTATTATAAATAAAAATAAGTAAACATTGATTTGTTTAAAACTTGTTGTTTTTCAATGACTTACTTCCTAGTAGGTATTATCTCAAAGTATGCGTATACAGATAGGTGCAAAATCACCTCATTTTACCTATTAAACAATTTAATTTAAAATATTAATCTTTTATCATCTATATAAATGACAGTTGTGTTAGTTACACTATTTATAACTCAACGGCTCAACTGATTTGGCTGAAAATTGGTGGGGAGATAGCTTAGAACCAGAAGACGGACATTGGACACTTTTTAAGCCGTTTTTTTTTTTAAATATTTATTTATTAGTTTTTAGAATATAGGTAGCTTATAATAAATCCACTAGGATTAACCCATAGGCTACTTTATGGCCGCGGGTGAAACCGCGGAGCGTGGCTAGTCTATATATCGCAAACTTGTTCTGTGTCTGGGTGTTGTGGGACCATGGTCCTCGTAGTCTCTGGGCCCTTAGACATAGGAAATCCTAGCTAGGGTCGATCTATGAATGTGATCGTTGGGCGTTATAATAATAATTATAAACCGTCAATCAACCGAGTCATGCGTGCGTTGTCTTTGCCGTAAGCGCCGCACTTATGTACTTAAGTTTAAACTAAATGAATGTTTCAGTAAGATCGATGTTTCTTTAAACAGATTTTGATTACGTTATAGGTACCCAACGCCTTAAAGATCTATACCCAGGTACATAAAATAGAGATGTTAAGTACATAATCCAACGGTTGTATGGATCAATGGAGCGGGGTCGACCGTCGTAAAGGCGGAGCTTGCGCAAGAGTTCACGGTCTCATCGCGCTGCGACCAATCGCAGGACGCGTTATTGTAGGTAGGTAGATCATTGTGATACTACGATATATATAAATATATATGAGGTGGCGGGTTCGATTCCCGCGGCAGGACAAGTATTTCTGCACAGATAAAAACACTTGTTTTGTGCGGGTGTTGTGGGAGCGGTCTTCGTAGATCCTGGGTCCCTATTAGATACAGGGAATCCTAGTTAGCGTCTGGACGCTAACTAGGATTCCCTGTATCTAATGCTGCAATGTCCCACAAATCCTGGGATTTGTGTGATACTTGGGCGTTATTATTAATAATATTATTATTTATTTAATATGTACTTAGGTATTATATAATATAATACGTACTTCTCGTTATTTTAATAATGTTTAAGAATGAAAATTGGGAAGCGGATCGGCGATATAGATAAGTCCATAACGGACCCGTAGCACCCCCGTAGGACACCCCTTGCAACAAACAAGCTTTGCTTAGTTTGGGGCTAGATGGCGCTGTGTGAAATGTCCACACATAAATATTATTATTATAGTTATATATGTTCGTATACCACACCAATTCATGACTGACGGGGTAAAATTACGGCTAAATAAACTACAAATTTCAACTTTACACCCAGTTTCAATGCAAGATAAATCTCTCTATAACATTAATCACGTATGTGTACGTACAGTTGTACTACTAGGTGGTAAGACTTTGTTGCAAAGTTCGTCTAGGTAGGTACCACCGCTTTGCCAGTTATTCTGCCGCCAAGCAGTAGTGTGCAAGCACTACTGTGTTCCGGTTTGAAGGACACTGTAGCTAATGAAATTACTGGGCATTTGAGACTATGATCTGATCTCACAGTCGAGTAATCTTATTACCAGACTGTGCTGATGTCTCAGGATGATGTGCGCAGTGCAGTGTCACGCGAAACTCTATGTTTAGGGTTCCGAGTGACACTGCTATTGATATGGGCGGCCGTGGCGCTTAAAATCAGGTGAACGACTAGCTCGTCACATCATTCAATAACATAAATGTATATATATAAATGAAACAAGCCCAATATCCTTAGCCTAACCTCTGTATATTCAACTATAAAATCTATATATTTAATAACACGACACTACACTTTCTGTTTGACGACATGCGGCAGGTCGTACTTGCCGCGGACACACTTCAGCTTCACGCCCGGACAATCTTTCAACCTGCGAATGGAAATGTATGTAAGAAAATATATAATGTTAGCAAACAAATAGCTCAGTTGGTAATAACCCTACCTTCTGAGCTGTAGGTTGTGGGTTCAATTACCACCCAGGATAAACATTTGTGAGATGAACATCAATGTTGGTTATGTGTCTGGTTGTTATATTGTATTCTATGTATGTATTTACAAACAAAAAGTAACCAAGTATCAGTTTTTTAGTGTTTTGGCTCCACAAGTAATCGATAATTAATCAAGTTAATGATATTTCACGCAGATATGTGTCAAGTATCAGTACAAATCACAAAGACAAGTCATAGTCAAGTCATACTTCTAGTAAAGTCGTGGCAACTTTACCACTTTCCCACACTCATGCCTGTAATCCAGCACTTATCGAATAAAACGCCACCAATTTTATGCACTAACACTGAGAATAACACAAGTTTTGGAAAACAATACAATGCGGTGAAGCGATCTTTCTCATTTTCCAGGCAAAACTCATCCCAAGTATCAGTTATCTGGTTCCCATAGTACAAGCTTTACTTAGTTTTGGGCTTGATGGCGTTGTGTGAAATGTCCAAATATTTTTTTTTTATTTTGCCCAACGATCACACACATAGATCCTGGACCCTAACTAGGATTCCCTGTGTCTAGGGACCCAGGAACTACGAGGACCATGGTCCCACAACACCTAGACTTAGAACAAGTATTTGCGCTTTTTTTCTGTGCACAAATACTTGTCCTGCCGAACCCGCCGCCTCCGGGCTACGAGCCGACCTGCTCAACCACACCAGAGGCTGTCAGCATTTATTATTCATTAGTTGCACCCCGCGGTTTCACCCGCGGATAAAAAGTATTTCAATTATTTGCTCATCCCATGGGAACATTTCACTTTTTCGGGATAAAATATGTATCTTAATCTAGTGTATAATCTATCTTGGTACCGAATTTCACCCAAATCCATTCAGCCATTTGAGCGTGAAGGAGTGACAAACATACAAAGTGTCGCCTTTATAATACTAGTGCGATCTATGTGTCCAGGTGTCCTCGTGTCGGGGCGCACCTGCCGACCCGCACGAGCACGACGTTGTGTTCCTGCAGGTTGTGCCCGACGCCGGGGACGTACGCCACCATCTCCCTCCCGCTGGAGAGCCGCACGAGGACGCACTTCCGGTTCGCCGAGTTCGGCTTCTTCGGCTTCTTGATCACCGTCTTCAGAACTACACCCTGGAACGATACGAACCGGTGCGGTGCTTAATTCATTATATTTTCTTAAAATAGAGGATGTTTTATGTTCGACTGCATGTATTTTTTCTACCGTCTTCAATAAATATATATGTGTGGAAATTTCACACGCAAAGCAAAGCTTGTACTACGGGAACTAGATAACTGATACAATACTTATATATTTTTTGTTTGTAAATACATACATAGAATACAATATAACACCCAGACACAGTACAAACATCGATGTTTATCAGACAAATGTTTGTCTTAAATGGGAATCGAACCCACAACCTGCAGATCAGACGGCAAGGATACTACCAACTGAGCTAACGGGCCAGTCAATATGAGGAGGATCTCAATTTGGTTGTTTTTTTTTTTTTAAATGTAACAAACATTTTACTTCAAATCTTCGTCATTTATGAGAAAAAAATATTTGAAAGATTTAATCTGAGTACCAATACTGTAAAATTTCATTGAAATTGGTTCTGTAAATTGGTTATAAATCATACGTGGAAAAAGTTTGAATTTTAATAAAATCTAAGTACATATCGCACCTTTAATAATAAAGTAAATCAAGTCAAAAAATTGGGATTCGCCGATTTTGTAGTAAAACGATTTCTATGCTCCTAAAGAATAGGTACAGTTTAACAGCCGCTGCATTCACGGCTATACGAGCGAGATAAAGGAATGTTCGCCTCTTTTTGATTGACTCGTCGATCCCTTCCGAAATCACAAAACGAACCAATTAGAAATGCTCCAGCAGTGATCAAACTGAGACGTGTGCTTGAGTGGAATAATTCAAAATAAATAATTTTATCAATTTTTCTTTTTTTTTTCTAAAATTTTCATTTAATGGTAAACAGCATTATATATTAAAACACCTTGTTTCATACTATGTTTTTACTAACAAAATGCATTAAATACTAGTGATGCATTTGTTGCAATATTTTTTTACATAAAGACTGTACTAATAAGTATTGTGTCATGAAGTATGATTAAAACTTGACGAAATTTTTAATCAAAAAAAGATCTGCATCACAAAAAATGTTTAATTTTTATTTCAAACCTCAATATTTTAGTAAATATTAATAATTCTAATTATTTTGAAGTCCATTTATGTACCACCATCATTTTGACAAAACTTTAAAGACATTTTACTTTTTAAAGTGCTCCAAAAATCGAAATATTCGCTGAAACATAGTCAGTGGTAGACTTGTGAAACTTTAAACGTGATTTCCCAACAATCATGAATTTTGAGTTGATTCACTTTATTTTTAAAGGTGCGATATGTTCTCTTGTATGAAATTAAGACGAATAAAATCTATAACCCTTTTTTTCAGATATTGTATTATATTAATACTTGTTAGTTTGGAAATTTTCAAATTAGGAATGATATTTCTCCTGTTGCATTGAAATCAAAGTTCCGTGATAACCCCGTGAGCGGCGATCACAGAACTTTCAATTTAATTGTAAAAGCGCAAGTACTTGTTCTGAGTCTGGGTGTTGTGGGACCATGGTCCTCGTAGTTCCTGAGTCCCTAGACACAGAGAATCCTAGTTAGGGTCCAAGATCTATGTATGTGATCGTTAAGCGTTATATTATATGTTATATATTTTATTAAACTGAAATATTTAATGGCCCGATAGCTCGGTTGGTAGTAACCCTGCCTTCTAAACTGTGGGTTATGGGTTCGATTCCCACCCAAGACAAACATTTGTGTGATGAACATTGGTGTTTGTTCTGTCTGGGTGTTATATTGTATTCTATGTATGTAGGTACAAACAAAAAGTATCTAAGTATTTTATCAGTTATCTGGTTTCCATAGCACAAGCTTTGCTTAGTTTGGGGCTAGATGGCGTGTGTGAGATGTCCACACATATAATAATTAGAAAATTTTCATAATAACTATGTACATTAGGTGAGTATTGAAACGGTCAAATCCATACAAATTTGTCATATCGATCAGCTGATCTCGATAGTAAACTTTCCATGTTACCTTAGCGAACGGGTTTCCATTGAGCGGGTTCCTAGGTTTCCTCTTTTTTATGTGGGGCCCTGTTCTATGCATCTGCGCCAGAGTGGCCATCGCTCGGGCCAGCAGACCGCTGGGCTCTGGGGGCGACGCTGACTGCACTATACTTGGAGCTGGTGGAGTTAATGCTGCAATACGGTGGATAAGTTTATTTATAACAGCCTCTGTGGTGTGGTAGTTGAGCAGGTTGGCTCATAACCTAGAGGTGGCGGGTTCACTCGCGACAGGACAAGGGCAAGATATTTGTGCACAGAAAAAAAAGCGCAAATATTTGTTCTGTGTGTTGAGGGATGTTCCTGATCCCTAGATACAAGGAATCCTAGTTAGGGTCCAGCATCTATGTATGTGATCTTTGGGTGTTATTATTATTATTATTATAATGTTATGTTATATTGGAAAACCAAGAGCTTATTTTAACAAAATTATTCATCTATTTAACCATATAGCATATATAGGTGGTAGAACTTTTAGGCAGACTTCGTCTAGGTACCACCACTTTGCAAGTTATTCTGCCGCCGAGCAGTAGTGCGCAAGCATTACTCTGTTCCGGTTTGAAGGTCACTGTAGCTAGTGAAATTACTGGGTAAATGAGACTTAGTGCATGATCTGATCTCACAGTCGATTAATCTTACTATCAGACTCCTGATGTCTCAGAAAAGAAGTGACACTTTCTATTATGGGCGGCCGTGTCGCTTAACATCAGGTGAACGACTACCTCGTCATCATTCATTAACATTAAAAATAGAGGAAGTTTCCCAGGGGGACTTATTTTTCGAGGTAAAAGGATTGCGTGAGCAATCGGCAAACAAATCAGTTCTGCCGTTTTGGAATGAAAGCCGCACTAAAATAGACTACGTTTCACTTGAATACCAGCTATTCATAGTTGGGTTTGGGTTGGTGCATAGCTTAGCCTTGAAAGTATATAGGAATGGTCGAAATTCGTATAGGACTGGAGCAAATGATGGGAAAGGGAGGATGGATAGTGATGCTTGTGATTTGACGACGTTATGGATTTTGTTAACAGTAGTGAAATTATGTACTTTCAATAACTTATTAAGAGTTTACGTAACTTAATCTTACACGTTGTTACATTATTGTGCCCGTATCCATCTTACACCGTTACCCAAACGCTTTGGCGACACCAAAACAAAACCAAAGCAGGTGCTAACGCCGAATTGTCGGTCGGATTATCGCCAGCAGATTTGCTATCTACCCACAAAATACCCACACTCTTGTACCTATACGCTAGACAATTATCAACCTTAAACCTACGCGATAAGAGTAACGCGAGTGCAGGGAAACAGGCGTGATGAATAGGCTCGACGAATGTTTGCAAAAGGCTAAAGTTTTACAGTTATGGGGAAGTAAGTAAAGCTTTTGAAGCGATGCAGGCGAGGCGTTCCCGCAACATCGATTGTGTCAATTGTGCCTATTATAAAGCTATCTATTGAAGGGTTTTGCGATTAGATTCGCATATATATCGGCCGCATAGCGGGATGTGGCGATGATTGACGTGTCTATGACTGAGTACCTTGGAATATTGAAAAACTGTGGCGTGTGCACATTATAATTTTGGCTACTTGTTTAAGCGTTTAGGCAGGCGATATTTGTAACAAACGCACTAGAGAGGTAGAGATGTAATCGCTTCCTTAGCTATCACTCAACAGCGTTTAGCTTCAGATAAGTCGAATAGCTTCAAAGATGGACCAACGACAACATATAAATATCTTCGTCGAAGACATTTTCAGAAGTTGATTCCACAACAAATACGACGGACAGGAGTGATGTAAAATAACAAACGCTGGCTTCCTCACAGTGGCCGAGGCACGTAGCTCAGCTCTGGATGACCAGTGTGTTATTGTTTGGGATAATCGTGTCCATCCCGTGGGATGGTGCAAGATGACAAGCTTGCATCTGTTGCAATGCAAGCAAATGTTCAGTGTGGTGCAAGGTAGGGGCGGTCAGAGAGAGACACCGTATCGGCGTTCAAAGTCAAAGTTAAAAGATTTATTGCAAATAGGCTATTTTTAGGCACTTTTACAAGTCAAAATTATATTAGGTAACTTTAATTAAGTTATTGTACTAAGCATATAGAATTACAATGAGTTTATTGTCAAATATTACATACATAATTGGTTGCATTGTATAGTTATGGTGTTACATATTTTGAAATGCAATGATGACCGTGTTTAGATAATCTATATTCATAAAATATTTCGTGGGATAAAAACTAAATTAAGTGAAATGCCGATCGAGATCCGAGCGATAGAATGTGCTTTAAGAATAATGAAATGTAGAGGAACTCCTATTAACAAAGCGGGGTTGAGTAATACGTTTATTATCTCTGTGCATTTCTTCTGAACCTGTACTATTAAATCTTCTGTGGTTACACATTCTTAACGTTAAACAAAAATGCACAAAGTAATAGGTAATAACAATCAAAAGCAGTCCTTGAAAATGGCTGGATTTACTCAATGTTATGGAGTTCAAAGACAAATCCTGTAAAATACAACACGGCCCAGATTAAGGAAGGATTAAGTTTATTGGCGCTGAGGCGGGGATTATAGCGAGGCTGTAAAACGGCCGCGGCGACTCATCCCTTACACCAAACGAAAACAGACCTGCTCTTTTTGCGGATTATAATCCGCTAATAGTGGGCATTGTCCCCAGTGACGGACATACGGGATTTATAAATATTCGCTCACACTGACTTCTATTGAGGAAAAAACTCGGACAAGCGGCAAGAGTTGAGCCATTGTGCTTTCCAGGAACGATTGTAAATCATATTTGTATGCTGCAACTTTATCAACTAACAGATAGTGACAATGGAGTCGAGCAACATTTTCGCAATTGTCGAGACTCCCCACACAATGAGACAGCTTCTATAGAAGGATTTATAATAACTAACCAAAGCCTGATTATTACGTGCAGTCTTAGAATATGCTTCAATACAGAGCAGTATGTTTTCAATTCATAAGGAACGCGGAATTTCTTAGAAGGGTGCGCGGTTATGATTTTTGTCATAACTGAGTGGATTTATCTTTTTGATCAGTTTATGAAAGATTTTATGAAATTATTCCATTCTTTTTTTACGAAGCAAGACTCTCTGTTAACATATTTCAGTGTAACAACGGTGAAGGAAAACTCCGCCAGGATATGGCTGTTCTGATAAAGCACAAAGTTTACGCTGGGTCAGCGTGGCTTGTGAAGAAAAGGACTAAATCCCGTTTTAGAGACATAATAACCTAGTGATAAAAATCTATCGAGATTTTAATACACAATGGATATACTTTTGCATGGCAGCATCTGACATGATGGGAAATGATGATGTGATCAATGGTGGAGCTAGGTTTACCCATTAGATCCCCATTCACGCTCGACTCGAATTAAAAGTTCCTAAGCGAACATTGCTACCGCTACAAAAAGTGGTATTTACAAGTGAGCGCTATCGTGCGAACGCACGCTAAGCCGTTCGATTCCGGCTGTTGTAAGACAAGTCAGAAGACTTTGGGCGGCCTAAGCATCGACACTAGGGCCGACGGCCTGCCTACACGAGAACACGGAAACACTGATGTTGAAAGTGCAAAATGCTGCAGACTTTAGGTAGACTAAGCACCATCCCTTCGTACTCGAAATACCACCCATTCGTACCAAGCGGTTTGATACCACGTTCATAATTAGAACGGCTAAAGAATGGAATGCCCTGCCAGCGTCTGTGTTTCCGGCGAAATAGTGTTTAAGAGAAAAGTGAATAGGTATTTACTGGGCTAGCACGCCATCTTCGATCGCATCGTCACTTCCCATCAGTTGAAAGCATGGTCAAATGAAACACAAGTTAGAAGTAAAAAAAAAAAAATTACATTAACGACGGATCAACTGAAATATGTATGAAATATTTGACGATAATGAGTTTAACAAACACAATCTGTCAAAAAATTGTAATTGTATAAAAGTGTTTTCAAAATTATTGCGATCTTATTCAACTTCCGCAATTCCCAGCATCGTGGTCAAGCAAACAAAAAAGGATCACAGTGCTCCCTAAAGAGTTCAGTCAAGGATGTGGCACCACGCTTTCGTAGCTATTTGTGCTGTTGTATGAGAAAACTGATACGGGGGCGGTCTCACGGTGCCGGCAGACGAATGGGTAGATTATAGCTGTATCTCTCCACATGTTTGGCAAATACTTGATGTGAAAGGTTTGACAACATTGAATAACGATATTAGTTCATGAGGCGGTTGTAAATTTGTATGAAATATTTGTGGTTTTTAACAGTACTTTATCATGCATGATTTGCATAAAATTCGGATTTCATTTTGCGGATCATGCAGTTTATTGTTAGTAGAATAATAATAACGCCCAACGATCACATACATAGATCCTGGACCCTAACTGATTTTTTTGTCCTTTTTTTCCTGTGTTTAGGGATCCAGGAACGACGAGAACCATGGTCCCACAATACCCAGATTCAGAACAAATATTTGAGCTTTTTTTTCTGTGCACAAATACTAGTCCTGCCGCGGGAATCGAACCCGCCATCTCCGGGTTATGAGCCGACCTGCTCAACCACCACACCACAGAGGCAGTCAAAGAAACATTTCTGTTTGAATACATTCAGTAGAGGAAAATGGGTGATAACCAAATTTCAGCTTTAGATATTATAGAATATACGCAAAAATGGCCTATGCCGTCAATGTTTTAAATAATCGTGTCCAATTCAATACGCTTTATCTCTCAATCGTCAAATGCGAACTGCCGAGAGTATAAAGGCTGGCAATATCGCGATGTAATCGCAAATGGAAATCTCAAGTCATGCGGACGAGCGGACAATGTTAGAGGTGTGAATGGTTGCGGTCAGCGTGATTATAGGAGCTGTCGGACCCTGTGGTTAGCTAGGGGTTGGCTGGGACGTGGTCCCTTCGCTTTCAGGACAAACAACAAACGTTCCCTGATAAAATTCCTTACAACTTCTTTATGTTCAAAGTGTAATCTATTTTTCATTAATTTAGGGTACACTTGTTTCTGTAGTTGCTAAGATTCAGTAACGGGAAACGATGGTATTTAAAGACTTTACGATAGCCAGCTAGGTGTGCCGCGTGACGAAATATAATTGACTGCATCCAAGTTAAACCTAAAGAATCCAATTTTTGAAGTAAAACTTCTTCATGCACTCTTGACTTAGGGAGTAAGTTAGTGAATGCGAGGCGAACGGAAGTTGATTCAAGTAGATCTCCAATATAAAAAAGTTAAAAGTTTGTATTATCATGTTGGTATATACGGTAAAATAACAATTTACAATTGTTAAGGTGGCGACATTAACATAAAAACCAAGCAAAAGGAGGAGTTTTGGCGGAAAAACGAAAAAGTTCGCGTCGCCGCATTGTATTATTTTCAGTGTTAGTGCATAAAATTGGTGAAATTTTATCCGTTAAGTGCTGGATTACTGGCATGAGTGTGGAGAAGTGGTATAGTGATGGTGAAACGTTTCTTTTCGTGTTATTTCCAAAAAGAAGCTTCTGGTAAAGCTGCCACCACTTTACTAGGAGTATGACTTGACTAGACTAGACTAAGACTATGACTTGATGACTTGGACTGTGACTTGATTTGACGCATACATATACATAATATTAACTAACTTGAAAAATTAATACGAAGCTTGGACCCAAACAAAACAAAACAAGAGATAAGAAAGTTGTATCGGCCGATAGATGGAGCTACACTAAAGAAGTTTTACTTCAGTCATGTCTAAAGCACACTCGTTTTTTATGATTTAGTATGGCAATCAAGGACGGCCTTATGGTAAACGGTTCGCGTAGCCGATGAACACCTAGCAACATAACCGTTATGGTTGCGTGATTGGGTAGGTTACGCTTCTATAGGTATACAAAGGGCCTATCGGGGGGCGAGTTGGCTGGACTGCAGTCGCGACCCCTTCTCGCCCCCGGTACGGCGGACGAGGTGCTCACGTGTAACAAGCAGACGGCCTTTTAGACGGACGGGGGTTTTAGTGGGTTCGAGTCCCACATACCACGGGGGTGGTGGCAGGGAAGTACGAGGGCATTTCCCCCCCTTAAAAAAAAAGGTATACAGTTTGGATTAGGAAGAGTAAACCCTAGAAAAATAGGGAGAATAGAAACTAAAGCCTTATATATCATTAAATTATTTATTACAGCCAATGTGGTTTGCTGGTTGAGCAGGTCAGCTCGGAGGCAGCGGGTTCGATTCCTGTAGCAGGATAAGTATGTGTGCATTGAAAAAAAAAGCACAAATACTTGATTTGTGTCTGTGTTGTGGGACCATGGTCCTAGATACAGGGAGTCCTAGTTAGGGTTCAGGATCTATGTATGTGATTGTTGGAAAATACAACGCTATTTTAAGTTATATATTTTATATCATCACGAACCAGGAGAGCTCTTTAGATTAACCAATGGAGAAACCTTAAAAAGCTGAATGATCACGGACGTACAGTACTGTACCTAAATTTGTGTTGCGGTGGTCAGTGTGTGGGGGAAACGCTGACTCATCGCACCCCCGGTTATTAGCAGGGGTCGGCTACGGACAGCAGAAGCAAACGAGCAATAGGTACCTATTTATATCAAAAAAAGAGAAAACTAAGTAATTAGCTCATGGGACGTGCGGTGACGATGACGCGAATCACACGCTTTTTGTTCACTCAGAAAGTGCTCAACGTGCCTAAAGAAGTTTTCATTTCAATAAGTCCGTTAACTGCAAGTTGTGGAATGAGCTACCATCTGAGGTATTTCCGCTGAGCTACAACATGAGGCACTTCAAACATCGGGTAAATTGAGTCTTAAAAGGTAGGCAACGCATCGGCAGCGCCCCCGGTATTGCAGGTATCTATAGGCGACGGTAACTGCTTACCATCAGGCGGGTCGTCTGCTTGTCAGTCGTTATGTCATTAAAAAAAACTATATTTTAATAAAATCCGAAATGAGTGAAAAGCTAGTTCTAGCCAGTTGGTTTGGAAAAGCTGGCTGGTAACATCATCCCTTTGAAATCTAATATCTTTTTTGGACATTTTACATGGGTTCATACTGATTATAGTTATGTGATGGAAGATCGAAACAACGAAGAATTAGATGATACGAAGTAGATACATTTTCATCCCGATATAACTATTGTTTTTTTTCTATCAATGATTGTCCAAGAAATTAACAAGAGAAACGAAAACAAACGCCAAGCCTTCTAATCTAAATCCCAAACAACAGTTACGTTAGCCGGTACCATCTCGTATTACCACTTTTTCATCGAAATATTACCGCACTTTTTCTGCTGTCACTCCTAAAGGACGGGACATAATCCACGCGGAAGGGTTTTGTAAATGACAGGCGCGTAACCGAATTGCAAATATTATTTTTGACCACACCATTAGGTAAGCAAGAATAGACTCTTTAAATGAAGGGGTAAGGTTGGATTAAGATGACGGGTGTAGCACAGCTGCTTTTAGCTGCAGATGTGAACTGACATGTCATCGAATTATTGACAGTTACTGCAGTTTCCTATGTAATAAAACTGTTATGTAACAGGAATATCGATTGCGATACGATTGTGATTTGGTTTTGAAAAAAGACGCCTCACAATATCCAAGTTGCATCGGGCACAATTTCACCGAACCATTGTAGGTAAATACGGCTTAAGGTCATATCAACTGTATTGTAAAAAATCTATGTAAACAAAATGTCTCAGTTGTAGAATGACTATGTGGGGAAAACGTCGTATTTGCGCAGTCTGTGTTGCGGAAAGACTATGTAAGCTAGCTAGCTATTACTGAATGTGACTGAGGCTCAGACACTTTGAACCGACGCACCCAGATTTTAATTCTAGTTAACATCAAGAATCTTTTGAGTTATGTGCAGAATTTCCACTATCTGTTACAATGGTGAAGGAGAAAACCAGCATGTTCAAGACTCACAAAATTCGACACCTCCCCCACCAACCTGCCACCCTACACTTGGCCAGCATAGTGAATTATACCTACACTCTCTTAATATGAGAGAAGGCCCATGTTCCTGAAGTGGACAGAGGCCCACTAGAGTCTAGGTGATTAGATGGACTGAATGACGTTCCAAAGACATTAATTGTGATAAGACCAAAATAAACGAGCATTCTGAACTGAATAATGATTGAAATAAAAAATATTTTTCTTGAATGGGGACTTAGTTTTTTATATTTGTAATTTTTAACAATAATGCATATTTTGTGAAAATTTCAGTCCTATCTTTGGTGGTTCAAAAGATAGATAGATAGATATCCATTAGATACATCCATTTATGGGTCAGACATATGGACAAACAGACACTGGAAGCTTAGTAATAGGTCCAGTTGTTATGCTTTGGGTACGGAGCCTATAACTAACTCTCTGGTGCTAGAAGCGATGTTAATATTATTTTGAAAGACTTTTAAAAGAAGTTAGGTATTATGTATAATACTTGGCTCATAGAATTTGCCAATGTTTAAATTTTTTCTGCAATATGCCTATTGTAGTCCGATTTTCACTTTGAAGTGAATGAACCAATTTGGATCCATTAGGCATTATTGGTTTTATTACAACACTTTATGTCTAAGAATAATTTAATTATTTGCTGGCATACCACAGGTAACATTATTTGACAATAAGCACTTTGTAATTTTATATGCTTAGTGAAATAACTTAACTTTAAGTACCTAGTATAATTTTGACTTGTAAAAGTGCTAAAATTAGCCTATTTACAATAAATCTTTTGACTTTGACTTTGAACATGTAAGGCTAAACAGAAGGCTATTCATAACTTAATTTGTGTTTCCAAATGTGTAATATTTACATGCTTCTCTCAACAGAAAATTTATGAAAAAGGCAATAAAAATACAGGAAAACAGGTCCTAATTAAGTGCTAAGCCCACTGGCAGCTAAACTTTTAGGTACTATGATATCTTTATAGGTGCATACCTGATTCAATACACATCCTGTCACAAAGTCAACTGGAAGATGTTCACTGCAGAACATATGCATCCCCCCATATACCACTTTGATTTATTTACATAAAACTACCAGTCACTAAGTCTAATACAAATGATATTTGATAGAATCAGACATGACTTTGCGGAAGTACATCTTAAATGCAAAATGAAATATGAATATCTAGTGTGATTCCGCTAAAAAATGTTATATTTTTTTTTAGTGGGATCACACTAGGTATTTTTATTTCATTTTGTATTTAATACAAATGAATTCTAGATTACTTTGTATTTACATAACCTCTTTGAAACCATTTTCGTATCGGTCCATTATCTACATTAATTAACTACTCTAAATCGATATTCATAGGTATACCTAATGCCTTAAAATAATAATAAATAAAATATACCTTTCAATTGGGTGCATTGTGTCCTAATTCCCATAGATAGCAGAGAGAATCCTTTTCGTAGGAAATTCATCTAAAATAGAAACATAGCATCAGTATTCTCAATAATCATTACTTCAAATAACTATGGAATAGTAATTTACCTCTGCAACTAAAGTGAAACGTTATTTTCTTATGTTTTTATTTATTTTTCCTAATTTCTCCAACTTAAATTTCCGCATTTATAAATTTTGTAATTTTTGAGCATTAATTCAGTATGTCGATAAAGTCAAATGTCATTATTTTTTGACATTGACACTCATTTCAGAGGTGGTATTGCTATATTAGAAAAATAATTTACCGCCATCTAGTGACAAAAGGTAGAAAATATTAGTTTTACTATTCCACAATAGATGTCAGCTGTTAATATTAGTACTTTTAACAATTTTGCTACTCGACAATAGAATGCGTCAATATAAACTTGGTTAAGTAACCGAACTGCCTGAGAATTTTTTGGTGTAAAATATTCGTCGGGAGT
Organism: Ennomos fuscantarius; assembly: GCA_905220475.3. Taxonomy (NCBI): domain Eukaryota; kingdom Metazoa; phylum Arthropoda; class Insecta; order Lepidoptera; family Geometridae; genus Ennomos; species Ennomos fuscantarius. The sequence goes on along the minus strand of HG992036.1, from coordinate 15,337,299 downwards.
TTTGGCGGGAAAACGAAATAGATAGCGTCACCGCATTGTATTATTTTCCAAAACTTGTGTTATTTTCAGTGTTAGTGCATAAAATTGGTGGCATTTTATTCGTTAAGTGCTGGATTACAGGCACGAGTGTGGGAAATCGGTATAATGATGGTGAAACGTTTCTTTTCGTGTTGTTTCCAAAACTCCAAGGAGCTTCAAGTATTAAACCACCACTTTACTAGGAGTATGACTTTGACTTGACTTGATGACTTCGACTGTGACTTGACACATATTTGCGTGAAATATCATTAACTTGATAAATAATCAATTACGTGACATTGGCTAAATACAAAAATATGTGGAGCCAAAACCTTAATTAAAATATTCGTCTATATAGGTACATAATTATGCAGTACACCGTTTTCAAACGAATACTCTGTCAGTACCTATATTGTACCTAGCTATCGTTGCTATGTATGAATAGCGAAATATTTTATTATACACGTAACACAGGTCAGAGCTAGAGCTAACTAGTCGAACAATTGATAGTTGTAGACTTGTAGAGCAATGTGAACACACCTCCAAAATCCGCTAAAACCAAGCTAGATACCTTAAGCTATGAACTGGTGCGTAGCCAGTTACATCGTATCCCGATATATTGAATGTTTAAAACGAACGTTTCCGGTATCGTCCCGAGGCGGCTATTGAATAAAACAAAAGGTTTGGCGCAAAACACTCTGTATTTCATACATTTGGGATTAAATTAAAAAGTTGTATCGTCCCGCCAAGTTTTATTGAGCCGCGCCTGAATGTTTAACTTTTAACATTTATATTGAAAATTTAACCTGATCTCTGGCGAAGCGGCTTTCTGGGCCTTTTTTGTTTTATATCACCAAACCAACCCAACCTACTGAAACACACAGTTACCTACCCTTAGTAACTATATTTATACCTAATCGTTGCATCTTTTTAGGTAATCTCTAGTAAAAAAATAACTGAATATCAATTTTCGTCATCACTAAATCATTCATCATCTCATTCTCCCATCACCATTCCACTATCGAACTACTAGACGCTCGGCTAAGCGCCATCCTTTCGTGGTCGAAATACCACCCATTCTTACCAGGTTTAGGTTTAAAGGAATTTATTCTCAAATAAGACAAAAAGTCACTTCCATGAGAACATAGTTAGACTTAAAGAAATACAAGTACATATTCGTCGTCACTTTAAATAATGTAGGTATAGTAACATAAATATAAATACGTGCTTAAGTAACATTACATTCCAACACGACATAATTTAAAATGATTAATTAAAATTTACTTCGGCAACTCATCCGTCGTAAGGTATTGAGTCAATTGTTTCTTGAATTCGTTAAATGAATATATTTTTTTTAATATGCGAGGGTATTTTATTATAAAGTTGTGCTCCTTCAAAAGTAAGAATTTGATTCCACGTTCTTAATTAGAACGGCTAAGGAATGGAATGCCCTGCCAGCGTCTGTGTTTCCGGCGAAATTTGACCCGGGCGTGTTCAAGAGAAGAGTGAATAGGTATTTACTTGGCTAGCATGCTACACCTTCGATCGCATCGTCACTTCCCATCAGGTGAGAGCGTGGTCAAATGCTAGACAAGTTTGAAGTAAAAAAAAATCAAAGTGATGGCGTTAGGTAGGTACCTACTTTTATAATTTTGCTTATTTAGATATAGTGGATACTTTGTATATATAGTATTAAATATAATTGAACCTGTGCTAGAGCCGAGTGCCCTGTCTGTAGATGAATAACCTAACCATTTTACCTAACAAGATAGATTTTTGCCTAGCAAATAAAAGCAGCGTTGAATTACTATAACACAGAAAAATATTTATTCATATGTATTGCAATCAATTATCAAAATTAAACCCTTTTGTTATTTTTTCGAATTGGTTATTAAATACAAAACGACCACTTAAATAATTAACCTTATCTAAACGAGTGTAAAATAATTGATTTAAAACAGTTTGCATCTAAAAGAAACATAAAAAACGAGTGTGCTTTAGACCACACGACTGAAGTAAAACTTCTTTAGCTCCATCTATCGGCCGGACATATCAACATGATACAATTTTTTAACTTTAATATGTTGACAATGGAGATCTACGTGAACGAACAACTTTCAACTTCCGTTTCGCTTCAGCTTACTCCCCTTGTTAAGCGTGCATAAAGAAGTTTTATTTCAAAATAGCATCTAAAACTAGTTACATAAAAACGTATATTAAAGTGAGTGGGGCGTCTTCTGGCAGACGTAAGGTTGACGCCGATGGCACCAGTAGTCCCGCAGGCCCGGGTTCACGGCGTCGAGCCCGACGCAGTGCGGCTCCGACGGAGCGTCGCTGGGGACAGATTATTTTTTCATTTCATTCATTAGTAGATTAGATAAGACGTGCTATTATTAGTAGGTGCAGTGGCGTAGCTAGGTAAAGGCACTGGGGCAAAAAATAAAGGTTAAAAAAAGCAATAAAAGTAAAATTAATATAGGTACTAGGGCCCCAACTAATTTAAAATAGTTTGTTCCGTGTACTCGATGAAATAGAAAAATTCAAATGTCATTCAAAAGTTCCAGGGGTTATCGGTTAATTCGTAAAATTTTATCGAATTCGTTATAAGTTCGATAAAAAATTGTTAAAATTAAACGATTTTGTTTACCGGTCATCTAAGTTTTGGTAACGGTCGATAAAACCATTGTTAGTCTAAATGTTTAATTGTGCAATCGACAAAAATGGTACTAGCAGTGCAGCATTATTTATATTCCGAATGTGGGAGAAATTGTTACTAGTTCAATATAGTATGTTCGTCAGTCAGGGGCCCCCTGAGATTGGAGGCCCCAGGGCACTGTCTCGTCTAGCCCTTCGGTTCTTGAAAGCGATGTTCTTAGGCAATTTTCATGTTTTTTCAATGTTTTTGTTCTGTTACAAAATAAATTTTCTTTCTTTCTTTCTTCTATTTCTTTCTAGGTGTTTTATTTTTAAAACCGGCCAAGGCAAGGCATCGGACACTCGAGCTAAGAAGAAAGCCTTTAATGTTGCCGCCAAGGCCTGTAAGAAGGAATTAAGGAAGGCTCGTTTCAATCATATTGGTCGAATAGGGACTAAACTTGCTTCCTATCCAGCTGGTAGTAAGGCTTTTTGGTCCCTAGCCAAATCGGTTGAAGCGAACTTCTGTCGATCTTCACTGCCTCCATTATTAAAACCTGACGGATCGCTGGCTCACACTGCAAAAGAAAAAGCAAACTTGTTTGCCACTCTCTTTGCAGAAGCTTCGCGTTTAGATACTGCTAATGAGGTACCTCCCTGCCTTCCACATTGCGGTGCTTTAATGCCGGAAATACGCATACGTCAGAAGGAGGTACTAAAAACATTATGCAGTCTAGACGTGAACAAAGCCAGTGGTCCCGATGGTATACCAGCAATTGTACTTAAGAGCTGTGCACCTGAGTTGTCTCCCATTTTAACACGCCTATTTCGCTTCTCTCTAGATACCGGAATAGTCCCTAAGAGTTGGAAGCTAGCCAATGTACAACCTGTACCTAAGAAGGGCAGTCGTGCTGATCCTGCCAACTACCGACCCATCTCAATTACCTCCATACTCTGTAAGAGTATGGAGCGTATAATCAACAACAAGCTCTTGGCACACCTTGAAGTCAATGATCTCCTCAGTGACCGGCAATACGGATTTCGCCGAAACCGGTCAACTGGGGATCTTCTCGCATACGCCACGCACATATTGAGCGAAGCCTTGGAGATGCATGGAGAGGCACTTGCTGTATCTCTAGACGTCTCTAAGGCATTTGATCGGGTCTGGCACGACGGTCTTCTGAATAAGCTTCCATCTTACGGACTACCTGCTGGTTTGTGCACTTGGATATCAGACTTTTTGAGGGAACGATCGCTTAGAGTGGTTCTTGATGGCTGCTCTTCCGATCAATTAGCTATTAATGCTGGTGTACCTCAGGGGTCAGTTCTTTCAGCAACACTATTCTTACTCCACATCAATGATTTGCTAAAGCCCGGTACCTTTGGGTATGCAGATGATAGTACTGTTGTTGAAAGATACACATCCAGTGCCCGAGCCAGTGGTGACGATGTCCGGATTGAGAGAGAGGCTATGGTTGAGCGCATGAACCTGGCTTTGAAAGCCGTGTCCGATTGGGGCGTTGCTAACTTGGTTAGGTTCAATGCTGCAAAAACACAGGCGTGTTTATTCACTGCTAAAAAGAGCCCACTCCATCTGGCTCCTTCATTCCGTGGTGTATCTGTAAGTTTAGGAAACCATCTTGAGCTTTTGGGTGTTGATCTCACGTCAAACCTAAACTTTGGATCCTACATCGAGTCCAAAGCCAAAGTAGCTTCAAAAAAACTCGGCATATTGTCCAAGGTAAGGCGGTACTTCTCACCTGGACAGCTTCTAAATCTGTATCAAGCACAAGTCCGATCGTGTATGGAGTACTGCTGCCACCTGTGGGACGGGTCTGCCAAGTACCAGCTTGAGGCTCTGGACTCGATTGAACGGCGTGCCAAAAGGCTCATTGACGACGACACTTTGGTTGGTGAAAGGCTCCAGAGCCTTGCACATCGACGTAAGGTGGCAAGTCTGTCGGTCTTCTACAGATTACACCACGGTGAATGCGCTCAAGAACTGCATGATCTCATTCTCCCATCACCATTCCACTACCGGACTACTAGACGCTCGGCTAAGCGCCATCCTTTCGTGGTCGAAATACCACCCATTCGTACCAAGCGATTTGACTCAACGTTTTTAATTAGAACGGCTAAGGAATGGAATGCCCTGCCAGCGTCTGTGTTTCCGGCGAAATATGACCCGGGCGTGTTCAAGAGAAGAGTGAATAGGTATTTACTTGGCTAGCATGCTACATCTTCGATCGCATCGTCACTTCCCATCAGGTGAGAGCGCGGTCAAATGCTAGACAAGTTTGAAGTAAAAAAAAAAAAAAAAAAAAAAAAGTGCTTGTGTTGGCCTCGCTATTGGCTTGCATTTGACTGGACATTTGACACCTTGGACACAGATAATGGGGTTCCGTACATACGTACTTTAATCGCGAGTCCAACACGCACTTGGCCGGGTTTTAGTATTTGTTGTACCACAGAGCTCTGTTTGGGGCTTTTATGTTTCACCATTTTTCAATGTAAAGAAATTAAAAACCCGTTACTAACACGTTTCTTGTATGGGCACATCCTTTAATATTTACTCTTCCCGCAGGAACAAATAATGAATGTTTTTTAGATTAATAGGCCTTTATTAAGTTTTTAGGTATATTTTACATGTTGGATTACGTGGTTTATTCTTGTAATTTTTTTATTGAGTGTGTTATATTAACGCGTGTGGTAACAAAAAAAAGTTTTGTTTGAGTAAAAACGTTCTGCTTTTGTTCTACATTTTTGTAATTTTTCAATAATAGGTGGCCACACTTATTACATGGATGACGTGCGCAGTGCAGTGTCATGCGAAACTTTATAGTTCAGAGTTCCGAGTGACACTGTAAAAAAAAATGTAGTGCTAGCTAGTCGTTCACCTGATGTAAAGCAACACGCTCATAACAGAACAGTGTCACTCGGATCTCCAAAATATACACGGTGGAATCTAATTCACTCTTTTCCTTAAATGTGTATACTCACACCATGCTATGGAATATTGTATAGCTTCGTGTGACACTGCACTGCGCACATCATTTTGAGACATCTTTATAGTCTGGTAATACGATTACCAGACTGTGAGATCAGATAATAAAGTCTCAATTCAATTGCCCAGTAATTTCACTAGCTACAGTGCCCTTCAAGCCGGAACACAGTAGTGCTTAAGCACTATTGATTGGCGGCAGAATAACTGGCAAAGCGGTGGTACCTACCTACACGAACTTTGCAGAAAAGTCCTACCACCTAGCAGTGTCGCTTAACATCGGGCGAACGACTAGCTCGTCATATAATTATCACTCTTTAACATAGAAAAATAATTGTTTAATAAACGCTCGCTTGTCTAAATTATATATTCATGCCTTTACAAGTATTATCTCGCCACTGGGTCGCGGTACACGGTTAATCCTGCGGGTCCCTGAGGTGAGTTTGTGGCCACAATCTTTTTGATTTATTCACATTCCTCTGTACTATTTGTCTACGGGGAATTTTATCATAAAACCGCAAATTTTTGGTACGACGGGCACGCAATTTGCGCATTAGGTCGACTCGTGGGTACGTTCCGGTGGTATATAGACACCTATATATAAAGGTCGAGCACATCTAGGTCTCTTATCATGTCTGGCCTTGATATATCTCGAGTAACAGCGGGCGTGTAGCCGGATGAAGCGGTATCAATAACAAAAATTTAAAAAACAAGTGTGTTAGGCCACACGGCTAAAGTAAAACTTCGGCCGGTATAACTTTGTTTTTGCTTTGTTTAATGTTAATGTCGCCATCTCAACAATTGTATACCATGATAACACAAATATTAAGTAATTTTTAACTTTGTTAGTTGACAATGGGGATCTACGTGATCCAATAACTTTCAACTTCCGTTCGCCTCGCCAGCTTACTCCCCAAGTCATGCGTGCGTAAAGAAGTGTTAACTTCAAAAATAAAAACACAATACACCCGAAATAAGAACGTCCTCATCTTTTAAAGTTGGTTCAAAAATTGTGGGCAATTGACACAGCGTCATCAAGCCCCAAAAGCAAAGTTTAGGTACTTATGGGAACCAGCTCTGAGAGTGCTTACATATTTAATAACTTAATCATTACCTACATTGAATAAAATGTTGCCGAGATCTATAAGCGACAATTAGCGCTCACTATGAGGTGGACCGTCCGCTTTTTTGCCACTCTTAATATAAGATATACAATGTGGAAGACAGTGTTTCATTTCATACCTGAATCCGTTTCCATTGTACTCCCCAGTCCACGTGTGGTATCCGGTATCTTCAATGTTCTCTCCTATAGAATAACACAAAAAGAAAAAATAAGCAAGTAATAAGCGAACCAGGGTATTCCTCGTACTTAAAAAAAAATACATAATTTATTCATTAAGGTAACGTAAGTCATAATATGATTTATGAATTAACATAATATAACCTGATTCCACCATCGGACAACCAGATGTACGAAAAAACGCCACCGTTACATGGTTAATATCCCACATGCGCGAACAAAGCGATTTGGCTCCACATTTATCATGCGAACAGCCAAAGAGTGGACGCTTTACCGGCGTCCGTATTTTCCCATAACTACAACCTTGGAGTCTTCAAATCGAGAGTGAACAGGTATCTTCTAGGCAAGCGTGTTACATCTTAGACCACACCGTCACTTACCATCAGGTGAGATAGTGGTCAAACGCAAGCCTATCAAACAATAAAAAAAATACTGGTAACATCTGCTATGGCTACAGGCCAATCTCTAATTAAGCGGAAAGGTTTATGCATTGCACCATTTAACCTTTGTCAAAATAGAGGTAAAGTCCTTTGGGCCCAGCTTGAAACCCAGCGCTGGGTATCGTTAAATACAATAAACAAGTAGCAATCCTGAACCTATAATATATATTTGAACATTTCACACAGCGCCCTCTAGCCCCAAATTAAGCAAAGCTTGTACCATGGGAACCAGATAACTGAAACAATACTTAGATACATTTTGTTTGTAAATACATACATAGAATACAATACAACACCCACCACCTAAACCACGCGGGTCCAGTATCTTACCATCCACATTGGTCCACACTTTGTAGTTGGCGAGGTTGTTGATCCCGAGCCACGCAAGGAGCTTGTAGTCGGTGCCCGTGATGTTGGGGTAGTACATCCCCCGGACCAGTTGCTGGATGAACCGGAACTCCTCCTGGGAAGTAAAACCAAATAAATTGAAAAAATCTATTGTTAATTGACAAAATTATAATAAACGGTTTTATTTATAGATAGCAAACATTTACAATTATTATTTTATCTTAATTATTTTTTATCTAACTTAATTTGTTTAAACCACCGACCTCTATCTATCCAATAATTATTTCCATCAAAAGGTTGACTGGAAGAGATCACTTTCAAGATAAGTCAGCCCATTGTACTATAGCTTTAAGTTTCATCATCTGCATATCTGTTTTTGTGTCTGGTACTTGTTTATTTGTATTGATTTCCACAACTTCGTGTTTTGAATTAGAGCAAATTAAAAAGTAAAATTACGTTTAGCAGATCTAGAATATGATGAAATCGAATTGATGAAGTTTGATCCTTCATCACTTCCACGCTTCATTTAAGCTTTGTGTAGCGATAAAGGGTGATGTAGGTGTGACACAAAAGTGATGAAGGAGATAAATCAATGATATAGAAATGATAAAGGAATGCTTCAGAAGTTATGTGATTGATTAACGTTACCTCTGACTTCGGCACAGCTAACTTTCCGCCTTCTTGTTCGCACATTGCCTTCGCCTTGTCCCACGGTTGGGAGTGGTACATTATCCTGTACCCGATACCGTTCGCTTCATTTACTATATAATCTGGAATTAAATTAGTTTTCATCAAAGTACATGACTCCTAAAAATAGCGTATTAAATAGTGAAATTATTGGGTAATTAAGACTTTATGATCTGATCTCACAGTCGAGTAATCTTATCACCACACTCTGCTGATGTCTCAGGATGGTGTACGCAGTGCAGTGTCGCGCGAAACTTTAAACTTTAGAATTCCGAGTGATACTGTTCTGTTATGGGTGGTCGTGTCGCTTAACGTTAGGTCAATGACTAGCTCGTCACACTATTCTTTAACAAAAAAAAGCCATTGAAAGTAATTGCTAAGTGATTGTTTACGACGTTCATATATCATAATAAAAATAAAATACTTAGAAATAGTTATCAATGATAGTTAATTGTTTGTTATGTGGAGCCAAAAATAATTTATGAGCTTTTGATAAGATAAAAAGCATAAACATATTTTTTGGCGGGTTCCGATGATCGGAACTTTGACCGCTGTTTTTAGCATATTATCTATAAAATGTCATCATCGCCAACAATAGCCTAAAGACGTCCAAATACTGTCCACTGCATATTCATATTAGTTCTCAGCCACAGATCGCTACTTTGAGCAGCTGATTGCTTCCTGCATCCATCGGCTTCCCCGCAGGGACGAGGTGGAAGGTGGACCGACGATCCTGGTCACAACCAACACAACGTCTCCGGAGTGGACACATCCATTGACAGCGCACAGCGGGCAGCTGACATGGATACCTACCGCGCGATCGCGTCGGCTTGTTTCAATCTTTACTTAGTAGATATAATGTGTGATATAACTAAAGTCTAAGGTCCGTATTACAGAACGATTCTCAGTCTTCGATTGGTACTCAAGCAGAGATTTCATTCATAAAGTGATCAATTAGTGAATGAAATATCAGCTTGAGCACCGATCGATGATTGAGCATCGTTCTGTAATACGGACCTAAGATTGAAACCTAGTAAATTGCGTGTACCCTACGACCGGTCAAAACTGCGAAGAACCGATGGATGCAGAAGGCAAGCAGCCGGTCAAAGTGGCGCTCTTTGGGGGATGTGTTTAGAAGTGGACGTATTCAGGCTGTTGATGATGAAAAGCCAACATACCATTAGGCCTCGTGCACACAGCCGCAATGAGTGTGACAAGCACACACACCACAACACACCTGAAAGAACACCTCCGTTACTGGAATGATAATGTAATCGGCGCGCGGCGCGGGAACCTCGGGACGTTATAGTCGAAAAGTTAACGTAAATCCATACGAACTGGAATTACGCGTATGATACGCTTGGCGAAATAATTAAAAACGGTCTGCGAATAGATTTTAGTTAGGTAATTACAACGTGAAGTGAATAAATTGATAATAGCTGCACATAACAGTGAGATGCATGCAGTAGAGTACATACGGTGGAATATAGAAAAGCAGTAACGACAACAGAATGTGGTTGAGCTCTTTTTTATATTGCTTGCGTTAATGCCGTAGTACCTATGGGTTGCAAAATTCACGCGAAGTTCCTCAGTTGACCAGTTTTTCTCGAACGCTGCCACAGTCACAGCGCCATATAATTGCAAGGCATATTCATTAAAAGATGTTAATCAATGTCAATGAGTACAATTACACTACCAATAAGTGCCATGAATCATCACTAGATCAATCAATTGAATGGGGTAACGCTGCCAGCATGTTGGGTACGCTACCTACTGGTAGTGGGCTGGAACATTTGGACTGTCTATAGGTCAGGGCGGCTAGCATCCGGTCCAATAATGTTTTTGTAGTAGGCATAGTAAAGCTGGTAATGCCATCGTATTGGTGTTTTATTGACTTCGAGATAAAACTCCAGTGTGTTTACTGATTTAAAAGTATTGGTCTTGAAGGTGCAGTAGAAGAATAGAAATGAAGAAATAACACAATACAAATAAGTTATCGTCACGACTCACATAAATTATGACAGTACCCTACACAAGGCCCTTACCTCATTTTGTCTGATGTTGTTGAAGATATAATTTGTTTTTGTCCCGAGTCCAAAGGCTGCAACACCTCTTGACTCCTACAGACAAAATATATTACTGTCTAGATTTTAAAATATTTATAGATAATATTCTAGGTCTCGTGCATAATTTAAGAATATTAATCACTAAATTTCTCTACAGATGTTCGCAAGAAATTATACACTTATTTATCTTTCTCGTGTCACACGTGTCGTCGTCCAATAGGATCGATGCATAAATAATACAAGATTATTGATAACTAATCTGTTTTTGAACCGACAGTCATTCCCATGTTGAGATATGAAACTACAAGAGTTATTTATTAACTAACAGCAAACATTCGATAAATTAAATCACACAAGTATATGCCATGTTATAGAAAAACTCAGTTCAGCGTTATCGTCAGACCAATACATTATCAGTTGCATACACTTTTCACCTTCACAATGCTAGTTTATGCAGACTGTATACCTAGTCACAGCGCACTGCCTCAGACGAAATACGTAAAGGCTGCCTTTATCTCACCAATAATAATAATAAACGCCCAACGATCACATAATTATATAGATCCTGGAATCTAACCAGGATTCCCGGTGTCGAGAGACCCAAGAACTGAAAGAGCCATGGTCCCACAACACCCAGACACAACAAGTACCTGCGCGATTTTTCTTAGCACAAATACTTGTTCTGCCGCGGGAGTAGAACCCGCCACTTCCAGGTTATGTGCCAAACTGCTCAACCACCACACCACAGAGGCTGTCAGTTAATTTATGTTTCTGAATCTTGCTTTGCATATTCAGTTCATCAGTACATTATCTTCTGTGATATAAACTTACACTACGATAGATGGATGGCACAATGGAACAGCTACCTCTGTTAAGCACTCCTATTTATTCTGTGACAAAACGAAGAGCCTATTTCTATATCAGCATCTATTCACGACAGCTTCTGTGGTATGGTGATTGAGCAGGTAGGCTCATAACCCTGAGAGTTCGATTCCCGCGGCACGACAAGAATTTATGCACAGAAAAAAAGCGCAAATACTTGTTCTGAGTCTGGGTGTTGTGGGACCATGGTCCTCGTAGTTCCTGGGTTCCTAGACACGGAGAATCCTAGTTAAGGTCCAGGATCTAGGAATGTGATCGTTGGGCGTTATTATTATTATTATTATTATTCCCGATATCTTGACGTTAACATCACCAAGAGAAAGCCTCTAACAAAACAAATCAGGTTTTCTAAAGTCTAGAATAGATAAAATGGAATAAATCACGAACCTTAATTAATTGACTGTCCAATCGCCTCCTTGATTTATCTTCGATCTTTAACCCGATGTCACTGACACTAGCCCAGAATATATAATAGCCTAGTGTTTTTATGGGAGGTTCCAGACACCGGCCGAGTGTTTGCTTGCGGCTGGCAGACTGACTAATGCGTAGCGGTAAAAGTATATGACGCTGACGCTCGACTCAAGTGTCATATTTATATGTTTTCTCTCGTAGTATTTTTATCGTACGTGTTAGTTATCATCACGAGCTGGAGCAGTGATATTTCATTCATGTATTATGTGTGACGGTACCTAATCAATGTCTTAACTGATTGTTGTATGGAATTCTTTATTTCCGATTCTTAGCGTCATGTAATTGTAAATTTATTATAAGTTTGATTTATATCAAATTATCCATACTCATTACTTAACGTAACTTTGTGAACCTACTGGCAAGGAAATAAAAAACATTTAGTATGTATGCGGCAGGACAAGTATTTGTGCACAGAAAAAAAAACGCCAAGTCTGGGTGTTGTGGTCTTTGTAGTTCCTAGGTCCCTAGACGTATCATGACTAAACGGCTGAACAGATCTTGATAATTCTAGGTCAGAATGATGGGGAGCTATTAAACATAACAGGCAAGTATGTTATCAAAGTGGCGCTCTAAATTAATCAAATTATTTCTACATTAGGATGTAAAAATAAAACAGCTAATAAAAAAACATTATTAATTTATTAAAATAAAAGTCTTTATTAAAAGCTCTATTTTCCGTAGGCATAAAAACCGTGACCAGAACCGTGACCTCCAAAAAACAATCCATTACCGAAACCTCCATAAAAATTGCGGTATTGATTATTCTGCTCTTCCTTTTCTTCCTCTTTCTTCTCTATGGCAGCCCTGTACTGCGCGACTTTATGGTCTATTTTATTCCTCTGTAATGGTATCACCGATAAATCGTGTACCGGTAATAAATGGTTACTGGTAGTGACAATACTGTGGATCGGAATTAAAATTGGTAACAAACTCGGGTGGGTATAGTTACCGGTATTTTGCGGTACCGTTTGGGAAATAACCGGTGTTTTGTTGCTTTTGGTTACAATGTGTTGGACGGTGCCGTGCACGTGGTTAGAGTTGGCCGGGATGACGTGGAACTTGTACAGCTGGGAAAGTGGTATTGGAGCCAATAAGGGTATGACGTTTCCTCGTTTCGTGAAGTAGTTCTGCTGCAGAACTGGATGGGTGGAGATGAGGACTGGCGGTTGCAGCTCCCGAGGCGACCGCTTCCGTCTCAGGGGAGAGTTCACCGCTTGCTGGAGCTGGATGATGAGCAGTAAGAGTAAAGTGAGCCTTATCACCATCTGCAATTAATAAAACATTTATGTACATATGTATTTATGTACATTTATTTACAGATTACACCATGTGAATGCGCACAAGAACTGCATGATCTCATTCCCCCATCACCATTCCACTACCGGACTACTAGACGCGCGGCTAAGCGCCATGCTTTCGTGGTCGAAATACCACCCATTCGTACCAAGCGATTTGATTCCACGTTCTTAATTAGAACGGCTAAGGAATAGAATGCCCTGCCAGCGTCTGTGTTTCCGGCGAAATTTGACCCGGGCATGTTCAAGAGAAGAGTGAATAGGTATTTACTTGGCTAGCATGCTACATCTTCGATCGTCTTCCAGCGTGGTCAAATAGATTAAGTTTGAAGTAAAAAAAAAATGTTAATTACTGGAACCAGTGGACTATTATGAGTCAATCAGCTAATATGATGACTGTGATGACTAAGTAGTTATCATCTAATTATAATCTCTTTAGACAGGTTGCAGTTTACACCCGGCATCCTCTAAAGTCTATTCCTACCGTGCCTCCGGGATGTTGTCACTAATATTAACAGCCATTTCATTATCATGTCGGTATATAGGACAGGTGGGAGTTGTCACTTACATAGTTGTGACGTAGTACATGTCAAGTGACGTAATACCTACGTAACATATTGGGAACATAAATCTCGGTGACAAGCGGCTTCATAATGCCACTCGTCACCGGAACGCCCAGGATTGCAGGGCAATACAATGGTACCGAACTATATTATGTAGGTACCGCTAAATGCAAGATCATAGTTTTATTAACGGAATAAGATCCTTTATTCGTTAAGTTAACTACTACAATAATATCAATGACTACTAGATGTTACTAGCTACATTACCTACTACATAAAACATTTGGACTGTATACGCTAGTATGTAGTAGGTAGACAGTGACCTTAGACAGTCCAAATGCTCCAAATTTCTACTTACAACAAAAAAAAATTGCTATATTAATGGCTGAATGAAATTTTGTGTGTGTGTGTGTGTATGTTTATATGTTTTTTTTTTAGGTCGGGCTAATGATGTTTGTATCTACCGAACTCTACCGCGTCACCGGAATCGAGAAGGCTACGGATAGAATGAAATCTGGAATGCGGATAGCTTATACGCTGGATAAACACATAGGATACTTTTTTCTGCAGATAAAACCACGGGCGGAACTATATAACGGAACTTTAAAATCTGAGGCATTTAGTTAAAAATCGTTACGAGCTAAAACTTTTAAACGCTTTATTCCCAAAAAAGAAAGCACAGACAGTAATCATTATTATGACAAGTTCCTTTAGAGTATGCAGAGAATGCGGGCGTATTTTATTATAAAATGCCTATAATTATTACAAAAGCTGGTAAAACAGTAGATATAATCACAAAAAACCTAGATAGTCTACCTCGCAGAATTCTCAGAGCTGGCAGCATTGTTCCGATGAATTGCAATGCTTATTGGTTTTGCCAAATGCTTCTGAATCTTAGTGATGCGCTCGAACCTCTATATTACTTATTGAAGTAAAACTTCTTTACGCACGCTTGACTTGGGTAGTAAGCTAGTGAATGCGAAGCGAATGGAAGTGGAAGTTGGTTCACGTAGATCTCCATTGTCCACATAACAAACTTAAAAATAACTTAAAAATTGTATTAATGTGTTGGTATATCCAGTAAAATGTTGACATTAACATTAAACAAAGCAAAAACAAAGTTATGCCGGCCGATAGATGGAGCTAAACTAAAGAAGTTTTACTTCACTCGTGTAGTCTAAAGCACGCTTGTTTTTTTATATCTTGTCACACACACCCTTGTCTGTCTATAAGTGAGTGTATATTTGTAAACATTATACAGATAGACAATATAGATAAGGGTGTTTTCTATGTTCACAAACTTATGTAACCCCCCCTTTTAATCAAAGGTTAAATGGGCAAGTTTTTTAATTTGATACCTAGTCGGGAATCAATTAGCGCGGCTTACGGGATTAGTTCGAAGGTCGGCCCGCCGCGCCCGGACCTGAGCGTCCACGGCGGGACTTGCGGGACGCAAGGACCGATAATCTTGTTTCGTATATTCACAGAAGTATTTTTAGAGACTTAAATTATATTTGTAAATAAGAATTTTTTTAATGTTTTTTATGGTAGATTTACTGCAATCGGCGGGGAAAATCGACGGAATTCACGATTTCAGAAAAATCGCCAATCCAAAACAAGCGAGTAGTTCCTGCGACGGGTGTACATAATGTTACAACTATTACACGGCTAAAACTCACGAGATACAGTCGAATAACTCGACCGGTGTTCGGGCAATAAAGATGCCCATCCTCAAGGAGTACGCGCGGCGGCGGTGGTGGCGGCTCGGCGCTGACTCAATTTGACTGAACACCGGTCGAGTTATTCGACTGTATCTCGTGAGTTTTAGCCGTGTAATAGTTGTAGTTATGAGTACTACTCACGTCAGTTTCTATAATATTATGTACATAATGTTGGCAATAAAAGAAAATCAAAGATTAATTCAGTTTAAAGTTAAGTATTGACTGGCTCGATAGCTCAGTTGGTAGTATCCCTGCCTTCTGAACTGCAGGTTGTGGGTTCGATTTCCACCCAGGACAAACATTTGTGTGATGAACAACGATGTTTAATTTTGTGTCTGGGTGTTATATTGTATTCTATGTATATATTTATAAAAAAAGTAGATAAATGTTCTATCAGTTATCTAGTTTCCATATTTTGTTTAGTTTGGGACTAGACCCGTTTACTACACATTTATTACATCGTTTACTAGTTGTCGTTATGAATACTACAACATAATGGCGTTTGTTAATATGTTCATTAAATCCTCCAGCCATCGCTCTTTGAGACTTATTGGTAGTCTGTCGAGCGCACTCATTACTCAGCGGGTTAAAGACTGGGTCGGTCGTATCTGTAACAATATCTGACGTCCAACGGGTGAGGTAGTAGTAATAATCTAGGTTATTCGTTAGCTACCAGATTTAGCTTTCATTGATTAGTTAGTTATTGTGGTCTCCTCCTTTTTTAAAGTAAAACTTCTTTACGCTCGCTTGACTTTGGGGAGTAAGCTGGTAAATGCGAGGCGATCGGAAGTTGAAGTTGGTTCACGTAGATCTCCATTGAAAACATAACAAAGTTAAAAAATTGTATTATTATTATTGTTGACAGCCTCTGTGGTGTGATGGTTACGTAGGTCGACTCATAACCCGGAGGCGGTGGTTCGATTCTCGCGACAAGACAAGTATTTGTGACCAGAAAAAAAGCGCAAACAGTTGTTCTGATTGTGGGACCATGGTCCTCGTAGTTCCTGGGTCCCTAGACACAGGGAATCCTAGTTAGGGTCCAAGATGTATGTATGTGATCGCTGGAAGTTATTATTATTATTATTTTGGTATGTTCAGTAAAATGACTTGTCAAGATGGAGGCATTAACATTAAGCAAAGCAAAAACAAAGAAGATAGAAAAAGCGAGAGACGTTTCTTATAAGTATACTAAAGAAGTTTATTTCATTAGCGTAGTCTAAAAACACTTGTATTTTTCATTATTAAGTTATTGAAATTGTCTCCGCTATAGTAAGTATTATAACGGAAACTCGATGGGTTTCAGAGGGCATAATCTGAGTTTTGCGATGAAAAGTGATGCACTAACGAGTCATTGAAAATGTTTGAACACTGTTAAAACAAAAGTCATCGTTAATTTTTGAATACGCAATTTTCACTGACACAGCAATAGGCGTAGTCTTGTGACAATGGCGGACGCGTAAGTTGTATGTGACGGTGTTAAAAGTTGCCAAGAATTTGAGGATATGAAAAAAACAATAGGCTATTTGACTACAAAAAAAAATGAATAGGGTAATTTGACTGGCCCGATAGCTCAGTTGGTAGTAGCCCTGCCTTTTGAACTGTGGGTTGTGGGTTCGATTCCCACTCAGGACAAACATTTGTGTGATGAACATAGGTGTTTGTTCTGTGTCTGGGTGTCATATTGTATTCTATGTATGTATTTACAAACAAAAAAAAAGTATCTAAGTATTGTATCAGTTATATGGTTTCCATAGCACAAGCTTTGCTTAGTTTGGGGCTAGCGTTGTGTGAGATGTCCACACTTATTATTATTATTATTATTTTATTGGATATAATTCTCCATTTTCTTATTATTCGTATCCAATCCTTCATCCCCCCTTCATTTACTCAAGAAAATATATAAAATGTGGATATGTAAATAAATATTCGACGTAACGGTAAATCGATCTATGGATCGAATAAAGAAATTCGAAGCGCGCGACAGGTTTGCTTGTCGCGCGCTTCTCATTAGAGATCTATGTGCATTCATTGATAACCTCACCTATGAGAACCATATCTATACTATATACATATATCTATACACATATCTATAGTATAGTGTCCAAAAATTAAGTAAAAACGAAAAAATGTGTAAATAAGTCCCTCCCTAATAATAATAGAACAACTAACAATATGTAAGTAGTATATTAAAAAAGAGCACGGACCCAGGAGTCTGTGGTAAAGCAGCATAAAAAAACCATATCTATACATATAACATTCTAAGTCCTTACTGACTGACTGACTTATACATCAACGCACAGCCTTAACCGCTGGTCCTAGAAACTTGAAATTTAGAGGGTGTGATCTTTGTAAAGTGGAAATATCCACTAAGAAAGGTTTTTATTTCTTCTTCGTTTCCTATAGGCCACGCGGGCGAAGCCGTGGGCAGAAGCTAGTCGGGTAAATCGCGAAAAATGCCTTCTTCGGTGAAGGTTGGGCGTAATTTATTTATATATTTAGAAACGTTACGAAAATAGCTAAGCTAAGGAATAAATTTATAGAATTTAATAATTATTTACAAACATTGTAATACCCATAATTTATAATTTAAAGAGTAAATAGGCAGGTATAAAAGGATAGATTTAATCTGGTTTCCAAAATTTTGTTAGCTTGTTGGCAGATAATAAATCAAAGCTAAAGGAAAGTTGTTAGAGTTGTTTTAATTAAGGATTTAGATTTATATTTAGAAAGAAGGTCAGTGACATTGATTATGGTTGCAAAATGAATTTCTAAAAAACTGTTAGACCGCTAATATAATATATTATATCAATGGAAATAAAGAAGTTCGAACAAACATTTCCTGAAGACATGAAAATTTAACACCTACTAGGTGGTAGGACTTTTCTGCAAATTTCGTCTAGGTAGGTACCACCGCTTTGCCAATAATTCTGCCGCCAAGCAGTAGTGTTCAAGCTCTACTGTGTTCCGGTTTGAAGGGCACTGTAGCTAGTGAAATTACTGGGCAAATGAGACGTTATGATCTGATCTCACAGTCGAGTGTGACACCACAGACTATGCTGATGTCCAGGATAATGTGCGCAGTGTCACAAGAAGCTATACAAGGTGGAATTTAATTAGTATTAATATTAAATGATAAATGAAAAAATAAGGTTAAACTGACTTCAATCCTCTTAATTTCATATCGAGAAATACTCAATCAACGTCAATCAACTTCCGTTCGCCGTGCTACGCATTCACCAGCTTACTCCCCAAGTCAAGCGCGCGTGATGAAGAATAACTTAAAAAAAAAAACAATAACCGGTAACAAATGACGGAATTCTGAGCTAACTCACAACTGAATTAAGACATTAATAACCGCTATTATGCGTTCCATTATTAAAGCTCAGATACTACATCGTGTTTTATTTAATCTGTGCCCAGCTACATACATTATTTATACTACTATCACAATCTTTTGATACTTTCCATCCAAAGGTTGTCTGGAACAGATCGCTATTAGCGATAAGACCGCCCATTGTTGCACTAGTATGTAAGATTTCATCATTCCTGTATTGTATGAATTTCGTTGGTGAGACAATAAAGAGTTATCTATCTATCTATCTATTATTTCTCACTACACCTCGGTCAGTTCCAGCACCAATTTGCATACTACAAGTGCATTGAATAATATTAGAATAGTGTCGAGTGACAGGTTTGTGTGCGCTACTTTGAACCGATTTTGAAGACGAGGACGTCGGGACGACGACTCAACAAGTGAGAAAGGACAATCAAAATTTTTTTTTGTTGTTTGTTTTTGACTCCACACTTTTGTGTATTTAGCCAGTGTCAAGTAATCGATAATTTATCAAGTTAATGATATTTCACGCAGATATGTGTCAAGTCACAGTCCAAGTCATCAAGTTAAGTCATAGTCTAGTCTAGTCAAGTCATACTCCTAGTAAAGTGGTGGCAACTTTACCAGAAGCTTCTATGGAGTTTTGGAAACAACATGAAATGAAACGTTTCACCATCATTATACCATTTTCCCACACTCATGCCTGTAATCCAACAATTAACGAATAAAACGCCACCAATTTTATGCACTAACACTGAAAATAACACAAGTTTTGGAAAATAATACAATGCGGCAACAGGATATTTTCGTTTTCCCGCCAAAAAACCCAATCAAAATTTAGCAACACGTAGTATTTTTCTACTGACTTAAAAAAAAGGAAGAAGTTCTCATTGTTTGAAATAAAAAAACATCATTTTGACAGGCTCTGTGGTGTGGTAGCTGAGCAAGTTGGGCCCGGGAGTTTTGGCGGGATCGCGAAAAAGATTGCGTCACCGCATTGTATTATTTTCCAAAACTTGTGTTATTTTCAGTGTTAGTGCATAAAATTGGTGGCATTCTATTCGTTAAGTGCTGGATTACAGGCATGAGTGTGGGAAAATGGTATAATGATGGTGAAACGTTTCTTTTCGTGTTGTTTAAAAAACTCCACAGAAGCTTCAAGTAAAATTTTAAAGTTGCCAGTTTTAAACTTTATTAGGAGTATGACTTTGACTTGACTTGATGACTTCGACTGTGACTAGACACATATTTGCGTGAAATATCATTAACTTGATTTATCAATTACTTGACACTGGCTAAGTATACGGAGGTTTGGAGCCAAAAAAAGTTGGGCCCGGAAGCGGTGAGTTCGATTTCTATAGAACAAGTATTTGTGCAGAAAAAAGCGCGCATGTTCTGCGTCTGGGTGTTGTGGGACCTCGTAGTTCTTAGGTCCCTAAATACACGGAGTCCTAGTTAGGGTCCAGAATGTATGTGATCGTTGGGTGTTATTATTATTATTATTAAATGAATTTATATTAATCATTCCTATTTTATCTACCATTAAGTGGTAACTATATTATGGTTTATATGGCTGGGCTGGCTATCAAGGGAATTTACTGCAGTTCTGCGACTAGTTAACGACACGTTACGCATTCTCTACCGCTTCGTAAACATGCGAAATTAATCCTTCTCTATCGGACTTTATGCGCTAGTGCGATGGTTGAGCAGGTTGATGCATAGCCAGGAGGGGCCGGTTTGATTCCCGCGACAAGACAAGTATTGCACTGAAAAATAAAGTCAAAACACTAGTTCTGGGTCTGAGTATTGTGGGACTATGGTCTTTGTAGTTTTTTGGTCCCTATATATTAGGATTTATGGACGTTGATATACATCCCCGCAACTTACGTTTTCAAAAGTTGATCTACTGAACTTATTGAACAATGTAAAATTATATACATTGTAAAAGACAGTAGAAAGAAGAAAAAAAAAAATACATCACTGTAAAGTTTCTTGTAGCTTCTTCTTTACAGTTGTAATCGAAGCTTCGGATCAAAGTTTTCAATTCTGCATTGTGCCGGATTGCTGGCACCAGTAGTGAGAAAGAGAACTGCTTTTTTTTCAAACTCATATATTGTAATGGCCTTGCTATATATTATTTGTCAATAAGCACTTTGTAATTTTATATGCTTAGTGAAATAACTTAATTTTAAGTACCTAATATAATTTTGACTTGTAAAAGTGCTAAAATTAGCCTATTTGCAATAAATCTTTTGACTTTGACTTTGAATGAAAAATAAATACTAAAAAATAATTGTCCAAAAATAAACCGTACTTGAGTGCAATGTCATTTAAAACCCAAGGTCTTATGAAAATTGTGAAATCACCTCTTCTAACGCATTCCTTTCCGCGTTACACGTGCACCCACATAAAGCGTCCTACGGGGTCTCTTCTGTTTCATCATAAAGAATATTTATTAATATTTAGCTACTAATTAAATGTGGAATTTATTTAAATTACGTGATGATGATGATGATGATTTTCATCCCGCCTGATGGGAAAGTCAAGCAAGCTCTTTAATAAATATAATAATCACACTAATATTATAAAGGCGAAAGTTTGTATGTGTATGTTTGTAAGTGTGTAGGTGTGTATGTTTGTTACTCCTTCACGCTCAAATGGCTGAATGGATTTGGATGAAATTCGGTACCAAAATAGCTTATACACTGGATTAACATATAGGCTACATTTTATCCCAGAAAAGTGAAATTTTCCTGTGGGATGAGCCAATAATTTGAATACTTTTTATCCGCGGGTGAAACCGCGGGGCGCAGCTAGTAATAAATATGTGTGGACATTTCACACAGAGACATCAAGCTTTTAGCTGGTTGTGAACTCGGCTGTTTGGCGGTCGGAGCGAGGCCTATTATATTATGTGTCCGGAAGAAGCTGTTATCATCAATTATCTAAGTGAACTACGTCTAAAGCAACTTTTGAAGGCTAAAAACAATATTTATACCATTTTTCCTTTACTCGTTCCTACAAAATAAAGGTAAACAAGGCGTGAAGGCCGAATTTCACTAATTTTAAGAGGATTTTTATTATTATTTTAATATTTTTAGTTATTAAGAGCAAAAGGATGTCTAATTTGACAAAACCTTGGTAAATAATAGATATAATATCGCATTGAAAATCTACTTTAGTGTATCTTTCAGTGGTTCATCGGTCATTGAGATGTTGAAGGACCACCACAAGAATATTCGATATTTGAACCTGGAGACATTTTTGGAGGAGTTTCTATCTTTAGCATATATTTATTTAAAGGATAAATATGCCTATAGTTATAGGGTTGAAACCATACAATTTACCCCGCCCGGTGACGCTGTAAGGGTCGGTAGAAACCAACAGCATTAGCCCGTTAAAAAAAAACCTTACGATTTATAGAAATTTCACGTTGATCAATGTAGACTAGAACGTATCACTCTGAGAACTTGGTCTATTACTGAATGTCACTATCACAATGATGAGTTTAGTTAAAGGACGTTATTTTATCCAACGCCTGTCCACAAGTTCAGCAAGAGACATCCCTTATCACTACCCTTACTTTACTATATAAACTTGTTGTTTTCACGGGAGCTAAAGGGGATTTTGAAACTAACCCGAATCGATTTAGTTATATTACAATAGCTTCTGCCCACGGCTTCACCCGCGTGGCCTGTAGTAAAATAATTCAATCACCCATTTCACCCTCTTAGTGTTAAAATTTCGAAAAATCATTTTTTAGTGGATAACTACAGTCCTACACTTTACAAAGAACACACCCTCCAATTTTCTAGTATCTAGGACCAGCGGCTTAGGCTGTGCGTTGATATATAAAAGTCAGTCATTCAGTCAGTCAGGACTTTGTATTTTATATGTATACATTACGAAATTTACCACCCCGAAAACCGAAATATTTTCGCGGAAAATCAAATAAATATGATGAATACCTAAATAATAGGTCTTTACCTATGAAATTGCCGTATTGCAGTACAGACTTTTTCAAACAAAAAAAAGTTTTGATTGGCTATGAATTCTAAATTCAAATTAATTTTGTTTTAAAAATATGACATTCTATTTACAATATAAGTCTTTTGTTTATTGATTAGCGTTGTATTTTCATTACATTTCAACATTTTTCCTCATAATGGATACTTTGAAATTTCGTGTAATTATGGAATATGAGTTCCGTCGTGGCACCAACGCGGCACAAACGACACGTAACATCAACGACGTTTACGGAGAGAACTGTACAAACGAACGTACAACCCGTTATTGGTTTGCTCGGTTCCGTTCTGGGTATTTTGACTTGAAAAATGAACCTCGTGGTCGTCCGGAAACTTTGGTCAACAATGATGAATTAAAGGCGATTGTGGAAGCTGATGAATCTCAATCTACAGCTGAGCTGGCAGCAGCTTTTGATGTTAGCATCAAAACAATATTAGTCATTTGCGACAGATTGGCAAGATAAAAAAGCTTGATAGATGGGTGCCCCACGAACTTAACGATCGCCAGCGCAACGTACGCGTCGAGACTTGCCTTGCGCTGCTTAACAGGCACAGAAATGAAGGAACTTTGAACCGAATTGTTACGTGCGACGAAAAATGGATTCTTTTTGACAATCGAAAGCGCTCAGCAAGTTGGTTAGATCCTGGTTCGGTACCAAAGCAATGTGCAAAACGAAAAATGACCCCTAGAAAGGTGATGGTCACAGTTTGGTGGTCTAGTGCTGGTGTGATTCATCATAGCTTTTTACAAAACGGCGAGAGCATTACTGCAGACGTGTACATTGAAGAACTGACCACAATGATGGTGAAACTCACACGTCTGCAACCAGCTTTGGTCAATCGGTCGTCTCCACTGCTACTTCACGACAACGCGCGACCCCATACTGCACAACAGACCGTCTCTAAGCTGCATGAGTTGGGTTTGGAAGCTCTCCCTCATCCGCCATACTCACCAGATCTTGCGCCTACCGACTATTACTTTTTCCAAAATTTGGACAACTTTTTTGCGGGAAAAAAATTCAATTCCCGAGAGGCAGTACAAAACGCCTTTGAAGAGTTTGTTGTCTCCCGTCCTGCTGATTTTTTCAAAAAGGGCATCCATAAACTGCCACAGCGTTGGCAAAGATGCATTGATTGCAGGGGTGATTACTTTGAATAAAAGAAATAAATAAGTTCGAAAAAAAATACTTTAACTTTTTTCAAACAAAACGGCAATTTCATAGGTAAAGACCTAAATATCCTTTTTAAAAGGAGGAGTTAAGCTGACTTTGATCGCCTTAATTTTAGACTGCGAAATACTTGGATGATATTATTATACATGTTTTCTATCAGTTATTTTGATTTAAAACCAAACTACTGTGACAATTTTTATGAAATTTCTATGGGACCAATCTGAAAGTATATTAAATGAAAAATAAAAACTTAATTAAATTGTCAAATCGGTTAATAAATGCCGTAACTCTGAGCTAACAAAAAAATACTAATTGAGAGCCTTCTTTGAAGCCGTTTAAAAAGATTAAAAAAACACTAACCTTTCGTATCAAAAGCAAATCCAACTTCAAAAAAATATCACAAGTTCACTGAAGCTTATTTAATTTGTAAATGTTTGTTTTAGGAATGCGCGCCGTACATGGTCACAGTAAGCTCAGTAAGGACGGGAGCCCACGCCTGCTCGGCTCGCGTGCCTCTACTGTCTACTGCATTTGTTATTTGGTCACAGGTGAACTGTGCTTTACCAGGTTTGCGGCCATTATATTGGCGTGCAAGCAACATAACAAAACCTGCGTCTTACCATTTCAACTACTCAGTGACTGGTCTGATAGCTCAGTTGGTAGTAATTCTGCCGTCTGAACTGTAGTGGTTCGATACGCCCAGGACAATCTTGTGTGTTGAACAAAGTTGTTTGTTCTGTGTCTGGGTGTTATATTGTATTCTATGTATGTATTTTTACAAACAGTCCTTCCTTATTATTGTATCAGTTATCTGGTTCACAGAGTACAAGCTTTGCTTAGATCGGGGCTAGATGGCGCTGTGTGAAATATCCACATCTATTTATCACTAGACAGTTACCGATGGGGAGCAAAGATTCTAAAGTAACGAAGATGCAGCGTAGGCCCCCCACTATATATGGATCGACGACCTGGGCGAAATTGCGAGGAGATTTTGGATGCAAGAGACACTTATCTCTTGCATCCAAAATCTCCCGCTCGAAATGGCACTGGGCGAGGTCTATGTTCAGCAGTTGACGCCTTCAAGCTGATGATGAAAATTAGGAGTAACAGTACGTTTTAAACTAAAACTTCTCTACGCACGCTTGACTTGGGGAGTAATGATGAGATGTGATGATGAGAATGTGTAACGGAAATTGAAAGTGGTTGGTTTACGTAGATCTCCATTGTCAACATAACAAAGTTAAAAATTTGTATTATTGTGGTGGTTATTGAACAAAGCAAAAACAAAATTATACCGGCCGTAATAATTAAAGAAGTTTTACTACAAGCGTGTGGTCTGAAGCACACTCGTTTTTTCATACTAATATCACGCGTGCAAAAACCAAATTCACAAGGAAAGATTGATAGAAATTTCACAAAGGAAAAATTCAGTGGACATGCAGTTCCCGCTACTAGATTATCGCGGCATGGCAGCAAGCCTCTGCCCGGTGACGTTGTAAAGAACGGTAGAGACCAACAGCATTAGCCCGTTCAAATAAAAAAAATTGCAGCAAGCCATTTCTGTGGCCACACACGGGTGGCAGTAGAATGCAGGCCGCGTCTCGGGGAAAGGCCATCAGCCGACGAGTTTGACGTCCTTGGTTTGGATTATAAATAATTGACCGCATGATAATGTAGTAATAGTAACCGGACTAAAATTACGTTACTTTGCATTTGTATATTGTTTGTGTTATGTAGAGCAGACCCTTCTTTGGTTTTAAAAGTTTCGTGGCGTCACAGAAACGGGTATTCTAAGTATATGTTGGTAGGTATCTGTCTATGAAATTTTACCCCCCCTTCTTTAGTGAATTGCTTTTGTTTTGTGATGAGTATTCTTCTACATATAGAATACTGTTTTGGTGTCTGGGGTATTAAAAAAAACGAGTGTGCTTTAGCCCACATGACGGAAATAAAACTTCTTTAGCTCCATCTATCGGCCGGTGTAAGTTTGCTATTGCTTTGTTTAATATTAATGTCGCCATCAAAAATTGTAAATTGTCATTTTATCGGACATGCCAACATAATAATACAAATTTTAAGTAATTTTTAACTTTGTTATGTTGACAAGGAGATATACGAGAACCAACTTCAACTTCCGTTTGCCTCGCATTCAGCGCCTTACTCCCCAAGTTAAGCGTGCGTAAAAAGTTTTACTTCAAAATATTTGAAGTTACATTAGATAATTGTACCATTAATATAGTGACAAACGATAAAAGAAGATTTGAAGTTATTAAAGGTTCTATTTTATTTGTACCATTAAGACGATAATGACTTCCAAATTGACTTAATTTGCGCTACCTGATTTACTGTTCTATTTCTTTATATTTCATATTTATTAAGCTTGGCTATTAAATGTTCTAGAGCGGATTTTTATATCACTTATTTATTGTTTTATCTTATAAGTCTAATAAATAAACATACCGCTCGTGGTATTTTTCTCTAAAATTTATGACACGGTATTTAATACTGCCTGTTACAAATAATATTTTTGAACGTTTTATCTTTTTCTTTCCGTTTTCTTCCAAGGTTTTCTAAAAGCGTAGGTAATAATATCTAATCATCCAATTCAAATTAAGTAAAAAAAGATTATAAATTCTATATGTATATTTTTCTATCCATTACGAACACAAATAGTTCGAAATACACACTCATTAAGTCATGGGTAGCATTTTGTTCGTTGTTTGAGTATTTTCGGTAAGCGCTCTGGGTGTGGTGTCATTACGAAAATTTTATTGAATTTTTTACTTACTTGATTTACATGACTAGCATGCTACACCTTCGATCGCATCGTCACTTCCCATCAGGTGAGAGCGTGGGCAAATGCTAGACAAGTATGAAGTAAAAAAAATAAAAAAGTAAGGTACTTAATACGTTTGGTAAAAAAAACGAGTGTTCTTTAGACCGCACGACTGAAGTAAAACTTCTTTAGTTTAGGTCCATCTGTCGGCCGGTATAATTTTATTTTAGCTTTGTTTAATGTTAATGTCCCCATCTTGACAATTATTGTAAACTGTCATTTTACCGGACATACTAACATAATAATACAAATTTTAAGTGATTTTTAACTTTGTTATGTTGACAATGGAGATATAAGTGAACCAACAACTTTCAAGTTCCGTTCGCCTCGCCACCTTACGCCCCAAGTCTGACTTGGGGCGTAAGGTGGCGCACGCTTGTACGTAAAGAAGTTTTACTACAAAACGTGCACAGCGTAGACCACGGAATATCCTAATGATAATGCCGTTACTATTCAGGCTTCATCAAATACAATATTTCTAGTGCGTCATTTCCGGGCTATGCCATTCGGCACCGTATTTACCGCACTGTTCTTCAAGGCATCAATCACGTACGCCGCACACCCTGTGAATACTAAAAATGCAGGAAAAACGAAACCTAGTGGGACAATGCACACTCAGTTCCGAGTGGCCGGTTGACGTCCGTTACGTGGATGGCCGGGAATCTGTACAGAGTGGAAAACTAACGGTTGTGCTGTCTGAAATATCCTCATGGAAGTATGATAAATCATTTCACTTATAAATCAAGCGAAGCGATTTCCAACCATATTTTTAATCAAAATAAGGTTAAACATACAATTCAGAAATCTAAGATCAGAAACACCAATCATGTTTATAATCACTCAATATAACTTTTGACAGCCTCTGTGATGTGGTGTTTAAGCAGGTTGGCTTATAACTCGAAGGGGGCGGGTTCGATTTCCGCGGCAGGACAAGTATTTGTGCACAGAAAAGTGTAAATACTTTTTTTTTTTTTCTTTTTTTATGGTTAAATGGGCATGCGTTTGACAACTCACCTGATGGTAAGTGACGAAGTATTCTGAGTCTGGGTGTTGTGGGAATCTTAGTTAGGGTCCAGGATCTATATATATATATATATATATGTATATGATCGTTGAGTGTTATTAATAGGTCTTTACCTATGAAATTGCCGAATTGCAGTACAGACTTTTTCAAACAAAAAAAAGTTTTGATTGGCTATGAATTCTAAATTCAAATTAATTTTGTTTTAAAAATATGACATTCTATTTACAATATAAGTCTTTTGTTTATTGATTAGCGTTGTATTTTCATTACATTTCAACATTTTTCCTCATAATGGATACTTTGAAATTTCGTGTAATTATGGAATATGAGTTCCGTCGTGGCACCAACGCGGCACAAACGACACGTAGCATCAACGACGTTTACGGAGAGAACTGTACAAACGAACGTACAACCCGTTATTGGTTTGCTCGGTTCCGTTCTGGGAATTTTGACTTGAAAAATGAACCTCGTGGTCGTCCGGAAACTTTGGTCAACAATGATGAATTAAAGGCGATTGTGGAAGCTGATGAATCTCAATTTACAGCTGAGCTAGCAGCAGCTTTTGATGTTAGCATCAAAACAATATTGGTCCATTTGCGACAGATTGGCAAGATAAAAAAGCTTGATAGATGGGTGCCCCACGAACTTAACGATCGCCAGCGCAACGTACGCGTCGAGACTTGCCTTGCGCTGCTTAACAGGCACAGAAATTTTGAATTTTGAAGGAATTTTGAACCGAATTGTTACGTGCGACGAAAAATGGATTCTTTTTGACAATCGGAAGCGCTCAGCAAGTTGGTTAGATCCTGGTTCGGTACCAAAGCAATGTGCAAAACGAAAAATGACCCCTAGAAAGGTGATGGTCACAGTTTGGTGGTCTAGTGCTGGTGTGATTCATCATTGCTTTTTACAAGACGGCGAGAGCATTACTGCAGATGTGTACATTGAAGAACTGACCACAATGATGGTGAAACTCGCACGTCTGCAACCAGCTTTGGTCAATCGGTCGTCTCCACTGCTACTTCACGACAACGCGCGACCCCATACTGCACAACAGACCGTCTCTAAGCTGCATGAGTTGGGTTTGGAAGCTCTCCCTCATCCGCCATACTCACCAGATCTTGCGCCTACCGACTATTACTTTTTCCAAAATTTGGACAACTTTTTTGCGAGAAAAAATTCAATTCCCGAGAGGCAGTACAAAACGCCTTTGAAGAGTTTGTTGTCTCCCGTCCTGCTGAGTTTTTCAAGAAGGGCATCCATAAACTGCCACAGCGTTGGCAAAGATGCATTGATTGCAGGGGTGATCACTTTGAATAAAAGAAATAAATAAGTTCGAAAAAAAAAATACTTTAACTTTTTTCAAACAAAACGGCAATTTCATAGGTAAAGACCTAATATTATTGTTATTTTTATTCCTGTCGGAAGTTTGGTGGGAACGGGAGTATTCCGGATTATAATATTACCAACGCAAAGCGTAAAAAGCCGACTTCAGACTTATATGGTTTTCTCATGGATGCCATTGTCAGAACTAGACCAAAATAAAGGGGCTTCACGGGAAGCACCAGCTTTTAAATAAAAAATAATCATCAAAATCGGTTCACGCAATCGAAAGTTCTTAGGTAACAAACATAAAAAAATACAGTCGAATTGAGAACCTCCTTCTTTTTGAAGTCGGTTAACAATCGTGAACTGATCCCAAACTCGCGGCCATAGATGAACTACAAATGTATATTCGCTACCACATTTCCGCACTTCCAGTGGTAGAAGCAGCGTAGTATTCTCAGCGGATGTTCGTCCTTCGTAATGATATTTTTAAGGTCAATATTGTACAAAATGTCTCGTAACATCCTTATAAAGTACTGCTGACTGATCGACAGATTACACAAAGCCCAAAACCCCAAAACGCTCAATAAAATGAACTCAGTTTTTAATACCAAAGCGTCTCTTTCATCCCTCCTATATGTATCGAATAGACGAATATTTCTGTATCCTTTTCTACGTAATCAGGGACCGGGTGGGATGTGACCCCAAAAACCGCAGTATATTTGAGCTGCCGGTAATATAGGTCAAGTCAAAAGAAACGTCACCGGGGAGACAAACACTTTCCCGTTTTTTAAAAGTTTCTTTACTAGGTAGGTACTTAAGTTATTACCGTAGGGGTTTCTGCATAGTTAGTCTAGCCACCGCTTTGCCAGTTATTCTGCCGCCAAGCTGTAGTGCGCAAGCACTACTGTGTCCTGGTTTGCAGGGCACTGCAGCTAGTGAAATTACTGGGCAAATGGGACTTTATGACCTAATCTCACGGTCTAGTAATCTTATCACTAGACTGTGCTGATGTCTCAGGACCACGTGCGCAGTGCAGTGTCACTCGAAAATTATGAGTGATACTGCAACTGATATGGGAAGCCGTGTCGCTTAACATTAGGCTAACGACTAGCTCGTCACGTCATTCCTTAACACATAAAAAGCTAAATACAAATAGAAAAAGAACTTCATCTTGACGGTTCTGTGACGAATGTTTGTCGCTTTGGGAGCATTTAAATTGTGATTTATGGTTTAGGGAAGTAATTTTTATAATGCACCTAATAATTACGGTTTTGGCAGTAAACTCGACTTGTGTAACTGTCTCTGTTTATACTGCACCCACCCGGGATAAAGGCTTGCTTTATTGGAATAATCGAGGAACCCTGGATTACGAGCCCCGGACAGTTCCGTATGTAAATTTTTCACATGCAAATTTCTGGGCGACCTTTTCTGCGGTTTCGTTTGACCTCTCGTCTCCTCCTTGTCTCTTGTTTAAATAGGGACGTTGTGGAAAGGAATTGGATGGCGGCGGATGTATAGTAATAGATTGGCTCTAACCTCGGTGAGGTGAAGGTTGTCTTTGTACCTTTGCCTACATAGAAATAAATTTGCGCTCAAATGCTTTCAGATTTTGTGCGGCTATTATCTATTATTCGTAGCATGGTTAAAATAATTTTATTTCCATTACGTGGTTCAAAAATAGAGGGAGAATGATGAATAGAAAACTTACTGAAGTAGCAAAAGTATAGTCGTATTCTCTGCAAAACCCACAACAGAGGGTGGACTTATTTTTGAGTGGGGTTCAAGACTTGGTAAATGTATTGTTTGGCAGCAGTTGGATGAGAAGAGCTAAAAGACGAGCTCATTGCCATGCTTTAGGAGGAACAGTAGACTAACGATAATGAATCTTGTAGTCAGGTTTGATGTATTTTCCAAAAAACGTTTTTCATTATTTTCTCCCATCAGAGTTGGTTGCCATTAAATATCACCAGGCGTTTGTAGATTATTGCCAGCAGCTATCTCTGAATTTCTTTTAAATTACCTCTGTGATTCAACGTTACACGTCTTGATTAACGTCATACATTATAAGGTCAAAATCTTTTAAAAAATCCCATGTGGAGTCATGACGACCTATATCGTCATCATGCTCACCCTGAAGACGCGCATTGCTGAACATAGGCCTTCTCCATAAACCGCCATCTTGAATACGGCTCACCCCTTGCATCCACCGGCATCCAGTGGATTTGACCAGGTCATGACTAGTAGTGGCAGTTTGGCCTACTTTGCGTTTTCTGGTTCTGGGGAGCCACTCGAAAACTGTTCAATATCTATGTGATCATTGGGCGTTGTTGTTATTGTTTGTTTGTTCCTCCTCGGGCTGTTCGCATGCCCATTGCCATTTCAACTTGCTAATCCAAACTACCGATAGAATATTTCTTCATATAGCCGCCTTAGCCTTTCGTTTTAAAGTTTAAACGATTAAAATTTAAATCTATTGTAACGCCGTTCGTTCCATTGTCCTTCTCCCCAAACAATTTATTACGACAAAGGCGCTCGGCAACAGAGTCGAGATACTTTGATGGCTCGTAAACTCCTGTACTGCCCCTATAAGCGTTAATACTGCCATTGTACCCAGATTACTGTTTATGTGTTAATCAATCGGGGTTCATGGATGTAGAATATAAAGATTTATTGGTGCTATTTTTAGGCTGGCTTAAAGTTCATCAGTCACCTTCGACTATTTAAGCTACATGGCTAGATGACTATCTGCAGGTATGGACTACAGTTTATCACAATAATAAGTATTTTTTGTTTTTTTCGTAGGGTTGTGGCGTAGTGTTTGTTGGGTAGTGAGTGACCAATCTATTTAGGAAATAAACAGCAATCGGACGCTATAAGGAGAGGTAATTTTGTTGCATATAAAATTTAGATAAAATAATAATAATGCCCAACAATAACATACATAGATCCTGGCCTCACTAGGATTCCCTGTGTCTAGTGAACCAGGAACTACGAGGACCATGGTCCCAAAACACCCAGACTCAGAACAAGTATTTGAGCTTTTTTTTTGTCCTGCCGTGGCAATCGGACCCGGTGCCTCAAGGCTATGAGCCGACCCGCTCAACCACCACACAACAGAGGTTGTCCAATGAAATAATAAATAACTAAATCCTTTATGGTAACTATATTTAGTAGGTGCCTAATAAAGGAAAATTTAAAACCAATGTAACAGATACCAGCAATAATCGAATTTAGAGATCCTACAAATACTTCAACCAAAATCCAATCTATTTAACAAAATACAGACATTCGACTCTTCGAATCGGAGTTCTGAAGAACCATAAATAAGTCAAAGCAATAAAACCCTTAATGCTACCGCCCTTGGAACCCTTTTCACGAGTGTCATTCGATAGCCAGCATTTTGGCAAGTTTAAGGAAGTGTATGAAAAAGCTTTAGTACATACTATCTATTCTTATATGGCTACTTATACAAGGTGGAATTTATTTCGTTCTTTTTCTTTAATGTATGTATTCAGCCCATGCTATAGAACGCTCTCATATAACTAAATAAAAAAGTACTTATGAAATAAAACTTCAATCTAGGTATTATTAAATTACAGCAAATTTAAATTTTAAAGAAAAGCCTTGCGACATTGAAAAAGTAGCAGTTTTATTGCCTACGAAACATTTACAAAGCACTCAGCTGGTGCCCGCGGTGTGTGTACCGTTAAATAGATATTTCGGCTGTCATGCAGTTATTTTACGAGGCACTAAAATCTAAAAAAACTTTTTTTTAAATTGGCCTCGTAGGTATAATCTATAGCATGGTCTGCGTACATACATTTAAGGAAAAGCGTGAATTAAATTCCACAGGGTATAAGCATAGGTTTACTTTTAGTTATTGTGACATATATTATTCCATATTTTTTTATAGCGCTGACATACATGGTATTTTGACTAGTTAATAAAGGTCACTTTTTTTGATGGTATCATGCCTACCATCTTATGTTACTTATGTTACCTATCAATGTTAGTTATATTATAAACGTATCGCATATGCGATGTTAATGTTTTTCATTTCTAGTAATTTCCTTCTATTCTCTTCTTGGTGATAAACTTAACGTCAACATTGCCATAACTTTTCGAAAGGTGTTAGATAAATCATTTATATGTACGGTAATGTTCCTATCTTTTTAAAGAAATTATGAGACAAAACACCGCAAGTTCATGATGTCACTACAACTAAAAGCGATGCGACGTCGTATTTTCCGATCTCTTTTTTACAGGATCAGCTCAAATAGTGGTGGATTTAGTGAACCCTGAACTGATCCGGAGTTTCAGCTGAGCGCCTATTTTATTTTTCCAATAGACGCAGACGAACCGGGAACTTTTTTGGTTAGTAATAGTTGCTGTCCAGCGTATTTGCGATGCTACACATCGACAAAAATTTGTAGAATTTCAAAACTGTTGAACTGAAGTTTACAGCAATAGGTTTATGCAGGCGGTTTGTATGAGAGTTTATCTATTTCTATAATCTTGTATTTATGGAAGTAAAACTTCTTTACGCACGCTTGAATTAGGGAGTAAGCTGGTGAATACGTGATGAGAGCGTTACGGAAATTTATCGGGTGAGGCGAACGGAAGTTGAGAAGGAGATATAATTTAGTGAAGATAGAGAGAGAGTTGCGTTTCATACAGAAGTTTTACTTCAGTCGTGTGGTCTAAAGCACACTCATTTTTTTTAAAGATCCGTACCTAATCAGACTAGAATTATAGTAATCATAATAAAATAACGCCCAACAATCACATACATAGATCCTGGACCCTCACTAGGATTCCCTATGTCTAGGGACCCATGAATTATGAGGACCACGGTCTCATGACACTGAGACTATATGTATAAGTAACAAGGAAGTAAATATAAGTATTTGCGCTTTTTATATGCCAAAATACTTGTCCTGCCGCGGAAATCGAACCCGCCGCCTCCGGGTTATAAGCCGACCTGCTCAACCATCAGAGGATCAGCAGAGTCCACCGAAGAAAAAAGCGAGTTCTGAGTCTGGGTGTTGTGGGACCACGGTTCTCGTAGTTCCTGGGCCCTAGAGACAGGAAATCCTAGTTAGGGTCCAGGATCTATGTATGTGATCGTTGGGCGTTGTTACTATTATAATTTACCACGCTGGTTAACCGACATTATGAATACCTATGGATTAAAACTAATGTAAGAAGGGATCATCGAAAACACAAATCTATAGACTTATCATTCACCCAGTAGAGATCCCCAGGTAACTTTCTATCCTCACTGGAGTCCGCGCCTATCCAGAGATCCCTATGGAATATTAAACGCAGCCGAAACAGGCACGCGCGGGTCCGTCGGAAACCAGCTAATGGACCAGAAATACAGCGGGACGTATCTGTATAAAGAATATGCAAGAATAAAAGCGATGATTTCAAGATTAAGCAGCTCAAACACTCTACAGTTTCATTGGAAGCCACGATCTATTCTACTGATCGTAAATCTAGTTAATGTAACGACGATGTGGGTAGATATATCAGTCATTAAGACTTTATTGTGGGATGTTTTGAAAATATATTCGTCCAAAACGTAAGTGTCTCGATACAAGCTCAACCATCGAGCTAACCAAACCCTGTTAAATATTCCATTGGCAAAGTAATCCAATTCCGAGAGTCGTTGTAAAATCGGCGCGATATGGCAACATTACACGTGATTGTATCGCTTCTCTCTTATATCGGAGTACACGATGTAATTTCCTTAAATGTTTCATTTTGATAAAATCTTAATTGATATTCGATGCTAAAGATAAACATTGCGTCGCATACTAATTCAGGTGCTTTGGTATGAATATAAATTGACCAGTTTTCATTTTAAAATATTTTAATATTTTCCATTGTACTAAAGATCCGACTACAAAGTTAGTTATGGCCATTACTGTTTCAAGTCAGACCCGCTATTTTTTATCTTCCCACAAAATATCAGGAGTCGCTTTTAGAAAATAAGATTGTTGAATTCGTATTTACTCTGCAGGTTAGTACAAATTATGTAGTTTGATACCTATTTTAACCATCTAAGGGAAGCTATTATCTTAGGGTTTGAAAATAAGATATTTGAAATATTTTAATTGTTGGAACAACATAAAAATTTATGGAACCAATAAAAATAACATTTATGTGTTTTTTTATTTCTTAAATCTCTCTCGTAAAAATTATTTTAAAAAACCTAAAAACAAAAAATGGCATTATCAAACACAGTCAAACTTTACCACTTTAATCTTAAAGATTGTAAAGTGAATAACATTATTAACAAACTAGAATTTCACTAATTATATTTAGAACTGAAATTTATGGAAGTTAGTCTACAAGTCCGTTCACATTTTTTTTTATTCAATCACAAAGCCAACAGTAAAATTTTACTTTATA
Organism: Ennomos fuscantarius; assembly: GCA_905220475.3. NCBI lineage: Eukaryota > Metazoa > Arthropoda > Insecta > Lepidoptera > Geometridae > Ennomos > Ennomos fuscantarius. The sequence continues at coordinate 15,301,736 of HG992036.1, read as the reverse complement.
AAACTATTTACAAGTTTAATCGTTCAGCTAAATGCATACCTAAGTAACTAAAATGACTAATCTTCCATAAACCCTTTTTTGATTGTCTGTTAAATTGTGCTCGTAGTTCAGGCATTAGTGCCAGCCCTTGAAATTTTTAAACACGTCTGGAGCATATTTCCCGAAGTATTGTACAGATGGAATAGATGTGGTGCTGTGAAACGAATGGAATCCTGGAGAAACCCGTAGAGGTGAGGCATGTAACGGGTGAAGTGGCTGTAAATGAGGCGCGTGTATCCTGGCCGAGTGTAAATGAGAAGGATATAAAGGAGAAGTAAGCAGAGGAGAGGGATGTAAAGGTACGGAATGTAGTGGTGACACATGTAAGGGTGAGGCATGCAAAGTAGCCGCATGGTGTGAGGGAAAAGCTACCGGTACTGGGTGCAAAGGAGGAGGCCGGAGGTACAGCGGATCAGGGTAAATATTGTTGTGCAGATATTGAGCGTAGTATTCTTCTATCGCTACGTTTGCCTCTTGAGAACTTTTCTCTTGCTTTTCAAATTTTTCCTTTTCTGATTTTTGTTGATTTTGCTGTTGTTCTTGAGACCTTTCCTGAGCTTCAGCTTGTTGTTGAGCTTCTGTTTGTTGCTGAATGATTTGAACCTGTTGAGGTTGTGGTTGAATCAACTGCGAATGCTCTTGGATTAATATAGGTTGTTGTTGAATCACCTGAGGCTGTTGTTGGATCAGTTGGGGTTGTTGTTGAATTAATTGAGGCTGTTCTTGGATCAGTTGAGGTTGTTGTTGAATCACCTGAGGCTGTTGTTGGATCAGTTGGGGTTGTTGTTGAATTAATTGAGGCTGTTCTTGGATCAGTTGAGGTTGTTGTTGAATCACCTGAGGCTGTTGTTGGATCAGTTGGGGTTGTTGTTGAATTAATTGAGGCTGTTGTTGGATCAGTTGGGGTTGTTGTTGAATTAATTGAGGCTGTTCTTGGATCAGTTGAGGTTGTTGTTGAATCACCTGAGGCTGTTGTTGGATCAGTTGGGGTTGTTGTTGAATTAATTGAGGCTGTTCTTGGATCAGTTGAGGTTGTTGTTGAATCACCTGAGGTTGTTGTTGGATCAGTTGGGATTGCTGTTGAAGTAATTGAGGCTGTTCTTGGATCAACTGAGGTTGTTGTCGAGTTAAAAGAGGTTGTTCTTGGATGAGTTGAGGTTGCTGTTGAACTAACTGGGGCTGTCCTTGGATCAGTTGGGGTTGTTGTTGAATTAGTGGAACAGGTGTTTGAGCTTGAACCAGTTGGACTGGTGGTGGAAGTGGTGTTGGCTGATCCACTTGTGCTGCTTGAGGTAATTGCTGGATGAATTGAGGGTGTTGTTGGATGAGTTGTAGCTGGTGTTGGATGGATTGAAGTTGCTGCTGTATTTGTTGTGGTTCTTGAATCAATAATACTTGCGGTTGTTGTGATAGTTGCTGCTGCTGTGAATTTTCTACAGCTTCTTGGATCTGGATTATTGATTGAGGAGTGGATTGTATTTGGTATTGCTGCCTGACAGGTGTATCTGGTTGAGACAAAGTGGACGAAGTTTGAGGCTGTGTTATGAGTAGCGGCTGTACAGTGGTGAACTGTTGCAAAGGACTTGATGTAGGAGTGGACTGCGTTTGGTATTGTTGTCTAACAGGTATATTTTGCTGAGGTAAACTTGGCTGTGTTATAAGGAGAGGTTGTACCGTAGTAAACTGTTGCAAAGGTCCTGATTGAGGCGTGGATTGCGTTTGATATTGTGGCTTGAAAGATGAATCTGGTTGAGAGAAAGTGGAGAATGTTTGACGTTGCGTTGTTACTTGTGGTTCTATGGAAGTAAACTGTTGCAAAAGACCAATTTGTGGCGTTGATTGTATTTCGTACTGCGATGCCTGAGTGGTAGTTGATTGAAGCTGTTGTGTTTGTACAACAGGTAGCGGAGTCAATGTCGATTGGATTAGTTGAGGTTGTACAGTAATTGGTTGCAGAGTGGAAATTTGGGGTTGTGGTGTTGAACTAGACTGTGTGATGATGGGTTGAGTTGAAAGTGTTGAAGGAAATGTTGAAACTGTTCGGAACGTAGTTTGTTGACGGCGTGGTAGTGAGCGGAAAGTGGGCCTTGACCGAAATATGGACTGTGATGTTGGTTGTGGCGATGTTCTTGGGGCTTGAGTTTGGAATGACCTTAATGTTGAACGAGTTTGTAAAGGAGGAAGAGTAGTTAAAAATCTTGTTGTTGGAGACTGCTGTTGAGTAGAAGAAGACTGTGAGTTTTCAGTAACTACTGAAGAGGTCGATGAACCTTGAGGTTCAAGCGTGCTAATGGTTAGAGGTTGCGGCGTTGTAAGCTCTTGTCTGATTTTGGAAACAGCAATGCGACGCGGTTCTTGGTTAGTGACAATGTACTGTGTTGTTTGCGGTGAAGGGGTGGTTCTTATAGGCCGATATGTAGGCCGAGCTTGTGCTAGTTGCAACGGTTGGAATAAAGGAGGTGCTTGTGGTTTTGGAAGCTGCTGCTGCTGCTGCTGTTGTGGTAATGCTTGCACTTGCTGACCTTGATTTTGGTTTTGAGAAGATGCTGGAAGACTTTGAGAAAAACTCGCGTAGCTTACTGCTTGAGGTTGAGTGTTGGTGTTCTGAAATTACAAATATAATAGGGGTATTATAAAAATTAATGTAGTGTAAATAATAGGCGTGCTGTGCAGCTGTAGCGACTTGTTTGAGGCCCGACTACAAAGCCTTAACCATAGGCGCAAAGTTGCCAGTTTATCGGTTTTCTATCGAGTGCATTTTGGAGAGTGCGCATTGGAGTTGCATAACCTGATTCCGCCATCACTTTTCCACCATCGAACAACCAGATGTACGCCACCGTTACATGGTCAATATCCCCCATGTGCGAACAAAGCGATTTGGCTCCACATTTATCATGCGAACGGCCAAAGAGCGGAACGCTTTACCGGCGTCCGTATTTCCCGATAACTACAACCTTGGAGTCTTTAAATCGAGAGTGAACAGGTATCTTCTAGGCAAGCGTGCTACATCCTAGACCGCATCGTTACTTACCATCAGGTGCGATAGTGGTCAAACGCAAGCCTATCTAGCAATAAAAAAAAAATTACACCTGGAGTTTAGTTCATAACTGATATGTAATAATATGCCTGTAAGGCTAATCCTATTTTTAACTTAGCTTGGCTATGAGTAATTATATACCTGTTGCGATACATTTTGCTGCTCTCGTTCTATTGCTTGATCTTCTATCTTTTGGCCTTGTTGTTGAGCTGGGGTGTACTGTACTCCTAGGGTTTGCTGTTGTTTTTTACGATTCTTTGATTCATTATTTTCTGTTTCTTCGTTATCAGAACCTTGAGAAAACTGAACAGTGTCTTCGTAAGACATTTGACTGCCCATTTGGTTAATTTCATGGTAAATGTTTTGAGGGACACCAGACTGCTGGGAAAACACTTGTTGGTATATTTGCCCTGGGAAATTTGGTTGCAATGGCAGGCTGGGAGTTTCTAAACGAGGCAAAAAATCGTTAGACAAGATTTGTTGAGGTCCTCTAGGTGGTTGTAGTTGTGAAAAGGCAGGGGAAGCATTTAGTTGAACTCCAGATTGCTGAGGTTGAAGCTGCTGTGATAATTGGAGGTTTTGGTTAAAAGCCTGCAGGTGTTCATTCAAACTCTGGATGTTTTGAGTCGCTTGGAGTATATTGTGTTCAGCGTAAGCGAGTTGCGAAGGCACCGGGTGAGACACTTCGAACGCTGTTGGTGATCCGAGCTGGAAAAGAAAAAAGGTCGTTGAAAGGCAAATTTCATTTCTTCGATTGATAGAATCGAGTTATATGATGTAATTCGAAAAATGAACTCCAAATGATGCCCTTTTATGGGTGTTTACATCCTAGATTTTGACGAAGGATGCTAAATAAAATTTGAAACGTACCCTGGGCTGGTAAACTTTCACCGGCGAGTACAGATGACTCTCAATGGCAGTGGGAAACGACGAGCCCTGTCCTGCAAGCACGTCTGATATCTTGGCGATATCCTGCTTTGGAGGTCCATACTCTTGCTGTAACAATAAAACGTAATATTTGACTGTTTTCTCTGTTTGATACGTGATGGATTAAGCAGAGAAAATAGTCATTATTTGTGATATTAATGTGCAATATGGACGGGCATGGGCGTTGATAAGTAGAATTTAAGATGGCCATCATGAACGGAAGCTACCTTAAAAGTACTGGACCCCCTTTCGATGCTCACTCTTATGCTATTGCCCTGCTAAAAAGGATGTTATAATATCAAAAGAGCATTTAAGAAAGGCATGGCAGGAAGGGCACGCGTTTATAATGGGTCATTATTAAAATGTAGCGTACCTTCGCTCCAACATGCTAGTATGAAATATTTTTGCTTCAATTTTTGTTCATTGAAAATTTATGTAAATTGTAAAAGTGACTGGAAATACTGGCCTGATAGCTCAGTTGGTAGTAGCTCTGCCTTCTGAACTGTAGGTTGTGGGTTCGATTCTCAACCAGAACAACAATTTATATGATGAACCTAGATGTTTATTCTGTGTCTGGGTGTTATGTTGTATTCTATGTATGTATTTATAAACAAAAAGTATTAATGTATTATATCAGTTACCTTTTTTTTTTTTTTTTTTTTTTTTGGGGGGGGGGAAATGCCCTCGCACTTCCCTGCAACCACGGGGGTGGTGGCAGGGGGTGTGTGGGACTCGAACCCACTAAAACCCCCCCGTGAGCCCTCGACCGCCATACCGGGGCGAGAAGGGGTCGCGGCTGCAGTCCAGCCAGCTCGCCCCCGGCGGCAGGCCCTTTCGGGCCTCTCCGCGCCAAAGGATGGGTGACCTTGCTCACCAAGGTCACCCACCAGACGTGTGGGGCCGTGCAAGCCGGCGGAGAGTCCCCCGACTCTCCACCAGTGGCCCCACTACGGGGGAGGGAGGAGGTGCGCGTAACGCCTCCTCCTCCCTCCCATTCGTCTGCGCCGGAGTGGGTCAGCTCCAGCGGCCTCCTCTCTGACCCTCTCCGCGGTTTCCTTCTGCGCCATCACGTACTCGCAGAAGGAGACCACCGCCTGCCACGATCTCTCGCTGTCAAGCATGGCTCTCACCACGCTTGGCAGCGAGAGATCGTGGCCTACTGCCAAGGAAAGTGTGTGCCGCTGCGGGTCTCAAGCGGCACACACTTCCAGTGTGTGGGGCGCTGTATCCTCCAGCGCCCCACACTCATGGCAGGCAGGGGTCGCTTCCCGCCTCGCGATTTGGTGCAGGTACTTTCCAAAGCATCCATGCCCGGAAAGCACCTGCACCAACCGGAAGGTCAGCGACCCGTGGGGCCGCCTCACCCACCTCTGGAGGACCGGACGGATGGCCTCCACCGTCCTTTGCCCTGGGACCGGTGGAGCCAGGTCCTCCACCCACCGCCTCAATAGGGTGGCCCGCGCCTGCTGCCGCATGCGCCTAACCTCGTCCCACCCTGGGGGCTCTCCCCGAAATCTCCTCGCCGCCACGAAGTGGTAAACTTCAGCGAGGATCTCGGCTTGAAGCTCCCAGGGTGGGTCACCGGCTAGAACGCATGCCGCTGTCCAGGACACCGTTCTGTACCCGCGTATCGCCCTCGTCGCAATAACCTGCTGCGGACGTCGCATCAGGGTTTTGTTACTGCGACCGAGGGCGTCCACCCAGACCGGTGCCCCGTACAGCGCCATACTCCGGATTACTCCGGAGTATAGACGGCGACATACGGCGCTCGGGCCACCCACATTGGGCAGCAGCCTCCCCAAGGCGGCCGCAGCTCCCACCACTTTTGGGGCCAACTGGGCAAAGTGGGCCCCAAAAGCCCATCTCCCGTCCAGGGTAAGGCCCAGATATTTCATCTGGGCCTTAACCGGGACGGGCACCCCATCCAGTACCACCCGCGTACCTGGAGGGGGTCCCCCCCGAGGCCCATGGAACAATAGGGCCTCGGTTTTGGAGAGAGCGACCTCCAAACCCAGGGCGCGTATGCGGTCGACCACGAGGCTAGTGCCTACCGTGGCCAACCGCACCGCCTCCCCGAGGTCCCTCCCTCTCGCTACGACCAGGGTGTCGTCTGCGTAGCACGCTACCCGCATATTGGCGGGAAGCGTGCCACGCAGCACCCAGTCGTAGCCTATGTTCCACAGGAGCGGTCCCAGCACCGACCCCTGTGGAACCCCGCAAGAGACGCGACGGTGCCTTAGGCCGTCGCGTCCTACCACCAGGACCTCGCGGTCCTGGAGGTAGTCGGCCAACAGCCTCCGCAAATACAGGGGCAGTCCGTGGTAACGGAGAGCCTCCTGTATTGTTCCATGCGGGAGGCTGTTGAAGGCATTGGCTATATCGAGCGATACAGCCAATGCCTTTTCCCTCTCGCGGACCGCCTGCTGTGTCCACCCTTTGAGCCAGAGAAGGGCGTCTATCGTAGACCGCCCTTCCCTGAACCCGTACTGGGCATCGGACAGAGCAGGCCCCGTCCCCTCTAGGTGCCGGATGACACGGGAAGCCATCACCCTCTCCAGTAGCTTTCCCGTGTCATCCAGCAGCACTATGGGTCTGTATGCGGAAGGCGAGTCGACTGGTCGACCCACCTTGCGCAACAGGCACAGCCGGCCGTCCTTCCACAGCTTCGGGAACCTTCCCGACGTGAGGCACACGTCGAAAAGTTCCCGAAGCCGGTCGCCCATCTCCCTCAGGGCGATCGCAAGGACCCGGCCGGGGACTCCGTCTGGGCCAGGGGCCGTCCTCTTCCCACGCAGCCGACTGACGGCGACCTCCATCTCCACCTCCGACACAGGCGGGATGGAGGCCACGTCCAGCTCCTCGGGGAAGGGGACGGACACTGCCATCATCGGCGGGGTGTGGGAGGGGCGATCGGGGAATAGCCCCTCCAGCACCGCGCCGAGGACCTCCGGCTCGAGGGACTCGGCCACTGGGGACGTCTGGCCCCGGAACTTGTTCCGGGCTACCCTATACGGACGTCCCCATGGATCTCTCTCGAGTCCCTCCAGCGCCTCGCTCCGCGCCCGTTCCTTGGCCTGACTGATCGCGAGCTGCAGTTCCCGCTTGGCGGCGCGATACCTCTGATATGCGAGAGTCTCGGCCGCCAGCTCCTGGTCAGACAGCTGGAGATCAGTCCGGCCATGGCGCCGTCTCCTCTGGTGGCCGTAGATTCGCCGAACCCTGGAACAAGTGTTCCGGAGTTCGGCGATCTCCGCGGACCACCAGTAGACCTCGCGGCGGGATTATATCAGTTACCTGGTTTCCATAGTTCAAGCGTTGCTTATTTTGGGACTAGACAGCGTTGTGTGAAACGTCTACAAATATTTATTTATTTACTTTACACAAATTATCTAAGGAATCACGAGCCATAGAGGCAGTTCTGTGTACTCGTTATAGTCGACCCTTTTGTCTGATTTATGGCAGTTATACTCATGAAGCCTGTAGTACTATATGTTCCACGAGCTTCAGCCCGCAGCTTCGCCCACGGCCGGCGTGGCCTATGGGAATATAATTCAACCACCCGTTTCACCCTCTTAAGGGTGAAATTTCGAAAAATCCTTTCTTAGCGGATGCCTACGTCATAACATCTACCTGCATGCCAAATTTCAGCCCGATCTGTCCAGTGGTTTGGGCTGTGCGTTCACACTAGAGAACGCTATGTCATCACTATGTCAGATAGATAGATCACTATGTCAGTCAGTCAATCAGTCAGTCACTTTTGAGTTATATATTATGTTCCATGTAGTAAATTACTTATTTCTGAAAGGATCAAAGGTCATTTATTTCACAGTAGAAGGTGACCTTAGACTAGTGATTAATCTCTAAGAGGGAGCCCTGATTGAAAATAGTCAGCTCAATATCAGCGTGCAATGAAAAACATATTCATAGTTTTTCGAAAAGAAATTCGATTGATGGCGAGCAATTTAATTTATCTAAAAATATAACCTAGAAGAATGTACCTACTATTATATAATACTGCAGTCCTGAGCCTTGTCCATTTACATTACTTGATAAGAAACTCCACCCGAACCTTCCGACATACCTAAGCGATTAGGAAACCACCAAAATCAGGGAGACTTCTGCATTGATGTCCATTTGTTCGTTGTTAATACTGATGTGTATATATAACTCAAAGGTGACTGACTGATTGACTGACTGACATAGTGATATCTATCAACGCACAGCCCAAACCACTGGACGGATCGGGCTGAAATTTGGCATGCAGGTAGATGTTATGACGTAGGCATCCGCTAAGAAAGGATTTTTCGAAATTCCACCCTTAAGAAGGTGAAATGGGTAGTTGAATTATTTTACCATAGGCCACGCCGAGGGCGAAGCTGCAGGCAGAAGCTCGTATTGTATAAGGCGAGGAAAGCTCGCAGTGAGGTAAAACTAAAAGCGAATGAAATCTATTGCATGGCAAAAATTCTTATCATTGCAGTCGCTTAAAATGCTTAGGATTGGTAGCTGGATATTTATGAGGGCTCGAGGGCATTGAATAATAGCCCGAATTTCAGTAACAACTTGTAGGCTCGAGCGCCCGCAGTCATCTCCAACAATTATTATATGTGTAGCTATAGAAATATGGAAACAAGGTCTTTAAAAGGAAAAAACGGCGCCGGTTCTGGACCGGGTGCCCTAGCCGGATCTACACCCGGAAGCCAGTCGTTAATGGATCTGTACGTTGACAAGATGCCGGTACTATGGACGGCGGACTTTTCTACAGCCAGCACGCAATGTATGATAACGAGTAGAACCTATCTCATGTGCATGGCCTACGTCGGCCGGATAGAAGTCAAGCCGTGTTAAAACCGTTTCGAGTGAAGGGGCCCATTAGATTTAAGTTAGAGCTAAGAAGTGAATGGCCCTGACTGTCACATACATAATGTATTATACAAATTATTGACCCACACAAAATTAGCCAATTTTATTATTTAATATTACCAAGCAGAGAATGTCCCCTCCGAACCTCCCTAAGTGCCCCCCCTGCTTGGCTAGGCCTCGGCTCGCAGCTCGCAGGCAGTCTGCGTTAAATAAGATTACACGCAGGCACGGTTCATGGTTCACACTGAATGAAATTGACAGACCAGCTCATATTTTAGGGATGAGTCTTAACAAGTTTTTCTTGGGTATAGCAAAGATGGAACCTTACCGGTTTATTTCAAATGCGTTTAACACCAAGAAAGTGATGTAGTGAAGAAATACAATGGACATCTTGAAGTGTAGGCAAATAATGAAATTGAATTGAATTGAAATGATTAAAATAATGTCCTAGTGAATTTTTGATGAAGATCTCCATTGCCAACATATCACAGTTAAAAATTTGTAATTTAGGTAAAATGACAATTTACAATTGGTGATGGCATCAAGATGGTGAATTGCCTTTATTTTCTAAATACTACAATGATATAATAATTAATACTAAAAACTACCTACTACTACTTTTTACTAGATGATGCCATTAACATTAAAAAAACAAAAACAAAGTTATACCGGCCGATAGATGGAGCTAAACTAAAGAAGTATTACTTCAGTCGTGTGGTCTAAAGCACACTCGTTTTTTAGACCGCCTGAAGGCTTGGATTTGCGACTATTGTTTTACAACAAGCAGCACCGACGTGACGGCTGACCGTGCCCCCTCAGAGCACGTTAGAGCTCAGTTATAATATACACCAATTTTTGTGGTGGTCACCCATCCAACGTAGTGACCGCAGCAAACGTTGCTTAACTAAAGGCTTTTATGTTTAACGTTATAATTAATTTAAATTTATGTAATAGTTTGTTAAGTATGTAAGGTTTCACGCGGAATCCAGTCTTACAAAAACCACTGTAGTTAGAGAAATTACTGGCAAATTGAGACTTTATGATCTGATCTCACAGTCGAGTAATCTTATTACCAGACTGTGCTGATGTCTCAGGTGCGCAGTGCAGTGTCGCGTGAAACTTTATATTTTGAGTTCCGAGTGGCAATGTTCTGTTATGGGCGGCCGTCGATTCACATCAGGTGAACGACTAGCTCATCACATCATTCACTAACATAAACAAAAAGAATATACTATAGAATACAAATTTTCAGGACTGAAATAATAACCCTGACTCGTTAAATCTGAATTTCTTGGATATCCGTTCCAAGATCTTATGTTATTTATTTTCATTTAATAACGAGAATCAACATGTTACGGATCACCTTATACATACATACACACAAATATTTGTATTCCGTGCCTCCCTAGGAATCATAAATCATAAAGGATAATCTAACAGTGGATAATTTTGAAAGCGAGTAAATTGCTTTTGTACACAGGCTGCAGAGATGTTTCTTCAATTTATTATAATTTTGGAATTAAAGAATTATTTCGGTATTCCGAAATGATTTCATGTGAATTCCCAAAAGAATACCGAAACTAAAATATATCTTCTTCACCCTTAAGTCGAGATTTTATTTTCCAACTAATCACACTGTTACACTAAGTAAAGTAAAACGGGTGTGCTTTAGACCACACGACTGATGTAAAACTTTTAGGTGAATTCCGTCTATTGGCCGGTATAACTTTGTTTTTGTTTTTTATTTTATTAATGTCATCCTCTTGATAATAGTAAATGGTCATTTTACCGGACAAACCAACATAATAATAAATTTTTTTTACTTTATGTCGACAGTGGAGATTTACGTGAACCAACCACTTTCAACTTCCGTTTGCCTCGCTAGCTTAATGCCCAAGTCAAGGGTGCGTAAAGAAGTTATTACTTCAAAAAAAAAAAACAAGCCACAAGCAAAATCTAACTTAGATCATCCGTTTGGGAGCAACGCCAGTGCCTCAGACAGATATTAATGTACACAAATGTAAAATCAAAACGCGCAGGGCACCTAGCTCAATGTACCTAAATTACGCATTAATTTTTCAAGATTCTTTATTGTACGTAGAAATAGAAGTCTAATTAATGCAATTAGTATAAAACTGTGCTCTATCTCGTTCCTCCCATAAATCTCACTGAACAATTTAATTTACATTCCCCGCGTTCTATAAGCATTATCTATTCTAACTAAAGAGCACTGTGCATACTCCTTATACCTAAATGGGTGGAACTTTCTCAATTGTAATTACTTATTTAAAAAAAAAAAGATTGTGCTTTAGACCACACGACCGAAGTAAAACTTCTTTAGTTTAGCTCCATCTATCGGCCGGTATTACTTAGTTTTTGCTTTGTTTAATGTTAATATCGCCATCCTGACAATTGAAGGGGTGAGAACAAAAAGGGTTTAACTGGTTTTTGTCACAAAATGACTTATGGGTATCGTTGGATTCAGCGTGAAATTATCTTCAATAATACATTCTCAAAATACCGAAATGAGGCTTAAATATCGAGATTTTGAGTCTAAAAACGGTTTATCTGTCACAGCAATACAGTTCGCTTAGCATTAAAACTTTATCATATTTATTTTATTATATTATACTTTTACAGTAATTGTATAAATTAGTACTGTATTTAGTATTTTAAAATATATTTAAAACATTTTCAAGCAACTGAAACTTACATAAACCTTTTCTATTACCTTATGAGCACTCTACATTAAAATGACGCCGTTTAAGTTTAAAGTAAATTTTTAAAGTCAATTTTTCTCGAAACTATTAATTTGACAGTTAAACCGTTTTTATTCTCAACCCTTCAATTTTAAATTGTCATTTTACCGGACATACCAATATAATGACACACATTTTTGACTTTGTTATGTTGACAATGGAGATCTACGTGAATCAACTTACGTTCTCCTCGCTAACCATTCACCAGCTTACTCCCCAAGTCAAGCGTGCGTAAAGAAGTTCTACTTCAAAAAGTACTTATATAAGTGTGTAGTAGAAAACTTTTTATTTAAAAATTCATAATTTTAAAGTAACATGTCAAGAGCCAACCAATGGAAACACGAATTCGTAAGGATTTGACAGTTTCAATTTGCAGTTTATGTTTAGGAATGTAATTCTCTCTGTTACACTGTAATCAAAGTTCCGTGATCATCCCCCTGGAATCTTTACAACAATCGGTAATTACAATCTTGTAAATGTTTGATCTTTCGCAGAAAATGCAGGAGTACCTTAGATGTAAACAGGTTGTTTCATAAAAAGAAAAAAAAAAAAAACATTTTAAAAGTCTTGTCTTTATGTATTTTAGAAATTGTAGAGACAACATAAAATTGTTCCACCCGAAAATTTGGCACGTAGAAATGTTCCTTTTTTGCGAGTATTAGCTGTTTTTTATTTTCTATGTCAAAGTCAAAAGATTTATCAAATAGGCTACTTTTAGCACTTTTACAAGTCAAAATTATATTAAGTACTTAAAATTAAGTTAATGTACTAAGCATACAAAATTACAATTATGTACAATAATACGCATAAACAGGCGTAGTGCATAATCAAACGTATGAAGATTTACGGAAAGGAGAGGAGATGCTTATAAGAAAGATGTGCGATAGAATGAGATTCAACTAAAAATTACAGGTGCAAGCTAAATTGCACTTTATTGCGTGCGGAAAGAGTCGCTATTTCCATAAATGTCAATTCCAAGTGACTCTTCTGTTCAAGTACTTATACTATTTTTTCGTGTTGTATAATAGGTACATTAGAAATCTATTCACGCCTTAAAACTTGAAAATTCCATCCAGACTATTTTAGTAACGGAGATGAATCAAGTGAAAGTGTGAAACAGTAAACAGTCCACGGATTGAATGGAGCCCCAGTTTTACAGCCGCCGTGCCCTTGGCACGTCTTACCCGCTAATACTGGATTACGGGCCCAAGTGGGAGGCCGGAAAGTTACTGCACTTAAGATTTTTTCGTAAGTACGTAAATTAAACTTTATTTCGAGAATAAAAGGAAAAACCGACGTTTTAAAGAGTTTTTGGGAATATTACATGTTGTGTAATATCTTCAGTTGTTGTATGGAAAAATGTATTGAATTGATTTAACTCTTCTTCTTCTCTTCGTTTAATGGCTTTCTATCGCTTGTCAGCGATAATTCTACCAATGTCATGTAAAGAATTTTGAACGATTATGTCATGTCAAAGTCTTATTTTGTCAAAGGGATATGCCACAGTAAAAAAGTGAATATTTTACTGAAGACTCTAGGAAGCCTTGAAAAGAAAACGCTTGCCCTGCCGCGGGAATCGAACCCGCCGCCTCCAGGCTATGAGCCAACCTGCTCAACCATCATAGCACGGAGGCTGACACTGGCTAAAAAAAACTAGTCAAATATAATACAGTTTTGTTAGAGTAAAGTCTAAACTAGCAAAGATAATTCTGAAGGCAGCAAAAAGACCCTATTCTCAGAATAATTTCGCAGTCAACGTAAAACAGGGATAGCAAACTGACGAACGATTTCTTAATAAAGTCTTACAATATTCCTCGTTAGCATCCCGCTAAATACTACCGTATAGTTATCTCTAGCAGTTAGCTCGGGATCTCTTAATTCCGCGCTGATTATAATTAAACACTGAGCGGGAAACTAGTTGCAAGAGTTGGCAACTAGTTAGTAGACCAGTTGCGAAACTATATAGAAAAAGGTCTTAGAAAAACAAGCAGCAAATATAGCAAGAATACTTTTTTCTTAAACCGTATCAGTCCAATTTCAAATCTCAAAGTGTGGAACAGCTTTTTATAAAAAAGTGAGTGTGCTTTTGTCCACACGACTGGAGTAAAACTTCTTTGACTCCATCTATCGGCCGCTATAACTTTGTTTAATGCTTATGTCGCCATCTTGACAATTGTTAATTTCCGGACATACCTAGATAATAAAACAAATTTTAAGTAATTTTTAACTTTGATAGTGGAGATCTACCACTTCATCAGATTCTCTCCATCCAAAGAAAGTTCAAGAAATTATTCTTACAAAAAATCATTGTTACAATTTATATAAATAATAATTTTTTTTTGTAATTTTTATTATTCGGTGTTTACAATAATTTGTTCATCTATCTATTTATCTACGATGACCAACAACTTGCAACTTCCGTTCGCCTCGTTACACATTCACCAGCATACTCCTCAAGTCAAAAATGCGTAAAGAAGTTTTACTTCAACAAAACTCCCATCCGCTTATACTGCAGATCTAATTGGCAGGACTCGTTGAGAACTACGAAAACATGCTGCGTGAGTTAAACAGTTCTGTTTCATACAATCAAAGATAGAGAATGACAATGCAAGGATAGTACAAATACGAATGAATCATGAATGAAACCGAGCGTTTTTATTTGAGTTACAACCTCTCACAATATGCGCAGCGCAGGATATTACTTTAAAACACACAACTGTGTGTACGTTATGAGATTTCCGTGATTTCCTCCGCGAGCTCCGCGGTATACACATTTCAAATATTCTATTATAATAGGTCTTTACCTATGAAATTGCCGTATTGCAGTACAGACTTTTTCAAACAAAAAAAAAGTTTTGATTGGCTCTGAATTCTAAATTCAAATTAATTTTGTTTTAAAAATATGACATTCTATTTACAATATAAGTCTTTTGTTTATTGATTAGCGTTGTATTTTCATTACATTTCAACATTTTTCCTCATAATGGATACTTTGAAATTTCGTGTAATTATGGAATATGAGTTCCGTCGTGGCACCAACGCGGCACAAACGACACGTAACATCAACGACGTTTACGGAGAGAACTGTACAAACGAACGTACAACCCGTTATTGGTTTGCTCGGTTCCGTTCTGGGAATTTTGACTTGAAAAATGAACCTCGTGGTCGTCCGGAAATTTTGGTCAACAATGATGAATTAAAGGCGATTGTGGAAGCTGATGAATCTCAATCTACAGCTGAGTTGGCAGCAGCTTTTGATGTTAGCATCAAAACAATATTGGTCCATTTGCGACAGATTGGCAAGATAAAAAAGCTTGATAGATGGGTGCCCCACGAACTTAACGATCGCCAGCGCAACGTACGCGTCGAGACTTTCCTTGCGCTGCTTAACAGGCACAGAAATGAAGGAATTTTGAACCGAATTGTTACGTGCGACGAAAAATGGATTCTTTTTGACAATCGAAAGCGCTCAGCAAGTTGGTTAGATCCTGGTTCGGTACCAAAGCAATGTGCAAAACGAAAAATGACCCCTAGAAAGGTGATGGTCACAGTTTGGTGGTCTAGTGCTGGTGTGATTCATCATAGCTTTTTACAAAACGGCGAGAGCATTACTGCAGATGTGTACATTGAAGAACTGACCACAATGATGGCGAAACTCGCACGTCTGCAACCAGCTTTGGTCAATCGGTCGTCTCCACTGCTACTTCACGACAACGCGCGACCCCATACTGCACAACAGACCGTCTCTAAGCTGCATGAGTTGGGTTTGGAAGCTCTCCCTCATCCGCCATACTCACCAGATCTTGCGCCTACCGACTATTACTTTTTCCAAAATTTGGACAACTTAGCGGGAAAAAAATTCAATTCCCGAGAGGCAGTACAAAACGCCTTTGAAGAGTTTGTTGTCTCCCGTCCTGCTGATTTTTTCAAGAAGGGCATCCATAAACTGCCACAGCATTGGCAAAGATGCATTGATTGCAGGGGTGATTACTTTGAATAAAAGAAATAAAAAATTTCGAAAAAAAAATACTTTAACTTTTTTCAAACAAAACGGCAATTTCATAGGTAAAGACCTAATATTTCACGGTTCCTTCTTGCGATGTATGTTTACAATTATAATTCAGTACCATTATTCAAGGCCAATTTACAACAGTGTACTGTTGTAATCATCAATATCTTGATGACATGCATAGAATGTTTAAAGCTTGAATAAAATAAAATACTCTATCATATGGTTCTCCATCGAAAATTAGACTCATGTATGACGAGAGTTATAAATGGTAGAGACTGTTATTACTGTAAAGAGGAAAAGATTTATATTTATAGTAATTTCGAGCCAATACAATAAGGATCAGAACATCCCTATTTCTATGTTTCTGTTCTTAAAATAAAAATGATTGAAGCCCTTATGTATTATTGTTTAAATGACGACCGAGGTGAGCATATTTTTAGGCTGAAAATTTAAAAATAGAAGTCCCCACCATTTCTAACAAATGGAAAAGGGACGAAATTCCCCCGGGGGTCTAGGTCTCGAGATATTAATTTAAATTGCGAAACTAAAAAGAGTGAACGTAGCCTGACATTTCAGAATTAATTGTGGGACTGTTCGCGCCGTCTAATGACTCTGGCCAGCGGTTGACATGTCCTGAGACAGCGGCTCTCAAACTTTGTGTTTTCACTCCCTTTTTCCCGTGCTTTTGCTCCCTCATTTATTTCAACTAATGTTGTTTTTAGATAAAGTTTATAAAATCAGGTTCTGAATTCAAATTTCAGTTTTATTTTAGCAATGAGTCGAATTGGGTCATATGAAATTTAACAGTATTGTGCGCATTTTTATACTTGACAAAATTGGTTGACTGCGCATTTGTTTTAAAATTGTGGTATAAAAAAATAAGTATGTTTTAATTAAATCCGAACAAGTTATTGAATGTTTCTACTAATGTGGTAACTCTTTATTTATTTATCTGATACCTATCTCTTTTTATACTCATAAATGATTAGGTAGTTAAAATTTTAGTTTATAAGTACTTCAGTTTTTAATTCCTTTAGGAACAAAATTTAATTTAAACAATAACTTAAAGAAAAATAATACTGAACTAAAGCATGAAACTTTATAAGACTATTAACAAATACTTATTATAGCAGATTCTCTAATGGTCATGCAGCTATTTAACATCAGGCGAACGACTAGTTCGACACGTCATTCGTTACATAATAAGTTGCAGTCCCCAGAAATGTCCTATAAAGCCAAAATGTTGAGAACCATCGCCGGTGAGAATTTCACAGTATTTGTGGCCAAAATGAACGCACGGCCCTTTGTTCCAATCCGGCGGAATTCGACACTTTAATTATGATTATTTTTGTTTACGACCGTCCCGAGATGTTTCACAAATTCACTTAATATTTCAACGGTGAACTTTCCCTGTAACAGGATTGTTTGTTTTGTTCGAAAGCTTTTAAATCGTATACAATTTATTGTATCACACAGGTTTTTGGTTTTCATGGAAACTCTCGGTGCAGAAAGCTTTTCCCAGTTTTCACTAGGATATGCGACAAAGTGACAATAATTACTCACGTCAAAGGCTTGGAGCAAAATTAAACTTCTAAAAACTGGGATGAGTCGACATCGGGAAAAAGGCGCATTCATATCTTACGTAAAGGAATAGAATACAGCCCGAGGAACTTAACAACGGACTTATCGGTTCAGTTTAATGCTTTGAAAAAAGCTTTGCCAATAGCATGAAAGATAATAAATAATGTGGTTTGGCTTGCATGAGTTCATGCTTCGTCAATGGACGGTGGCTATGCCACGCCACGGATACTTCACGGAAAATGAATCCATAAAAAAAACATTTGAAGAACTAGTAAAGATACATTAATTACGTCACACTAATTTCATGAGTTTTTGACCCCTCCCTCGCCCTTGTCACAGCTGTTGAGCTATTCAGAAGAATCGTCCGCTGGTCACATTTGCGAGACCTAGTGTGTACACATTTCGCAATTTTACATTTCGAAATTAATAAAATTAAAAATTAGTGTTGTAATACTTAGATATAAACATTATATTTTGAAAAAATGTGATGTCACAAAATTTGGGAACCCTCTTCCCCTCCCCCTTAACGTGTGACGTAATTTATGGGCGGCCCCTAAAGAGAAATTAATGAAATCTAATTCTGACTATACTGATGTAGGCATACATGAGAAAGAAAAATAAGATCAGATAAAAATAAATTATGAGGTAAGCATTTGCCAATATTTAGATCGGTGTCAAAACCAAAACAAGTCTTCTTTAAAATGTGGATCAAAAAGTCAATGACATTTTTGAAGAGGAAGCTCATAAAACATTTAAATTAAAATGTATACGCAATAATATACCTTATTAGCCACAGTATAAGGTCACCTGTAGCTTTCCTATGAAGCGGACCGGTTTGGTTATGATACCGGTCCAGATCAGGTGTTACATAAAATAAAAACTATGGTTATGTGGATCACGCGTTCTTGAAGATGTACTATTTTTAACCGACTTCCAAAAAGGAGGAGGTACTATGTTCGTCTGTATGTTTTTTGTGTATGCTCATCGAAATTTTCTCCAAATGTGAACCGATTTTAAAAATTATTTTTTTAGTTTGAAAGGAAATCGAGGAAAACTAACTAACAATGTAATAAAATCTTAAAAGTCAATTTTAACCCACTTCTCGGTTTCCAATTGAGTAGAATTTTTGCATACTTGTTTAAGATTAGTAACAATAACTAAAAATAATAAAAAAAATATTAAAATCTGAGTATATGAAATAGGCACTAAAAGCCAGTTTGTGGTAGCTTTTGAGTAGTAGGCACTTGTGGATTTGAAGTCCGTTTATTTTATTTATATTTTTATAGTAATTTAACACATTTCAATAAAATTTGAATGATTAATAATAGGTAATGTATATAAATAACTTGTTGCCTCAACAAGGTTGCCATCAAACATAATATTTATACAAAAATAGATTTAATTGCATTTAATCTACGAGTCCGATTATCTAAAGGTCAGTTATAAATTTAAATCAATTCTATGAAGGAAATGATTTTTTACAAGAAAAAAGAAGAGAAAAAGGGGCAGTGGGGCATAGATGGAGAAGTTAAACGCTTGTATTAAACAAACACTGAATCTGTTGAGTACTCAGCAAGTATGAACATTTATGTATATCACAAATGAAAACTTACAATTAATAAAAAGCAATGTACAACTAAAAAAATAAACATTATTTACAAAATAAATATGCCATCAAACTCATCACCGCGCGGTAAGGTTCCAAGAATACTGGCAGCATTATTTCGCCGAATCTGAAGACTAATCTTCTGAGCGAAGTATGTGCCAGCTCTGGGATTCCCAAGGCTAGGACCAATATCGTAGAAAAAAAAATAGCAAATAAAACAATCTAAATATATATTAGTCTTTACCTATGAAATTGCCGTTTTGTTTGAAAAAAGTTAAAGTATTTTTTTTTCGAACTTATTTATTTCTTTTATTCAAAGTAATCACCCCTGCAATCAATGCATCTTTGCCAACGCTGTGGCAGTTTATGGATGCCCTTCTTGAAAAAATCAGCATGACGGGAGACAACAAACTCTTCAAAGGCGTTTTGCACTGCCTCTCGGGAATTGAATTTTTTTCCCGCTAAAAAGTTGTCCAAATTTTAGAAAAAGTAATAGTCGGTAGGCGCAAGATCTGGTGAGTATGGCGGATGAGGGAGAGCTTCCAAACCCAACTCATGCAGCTTAGAGACGGTCTGTTGTGCAGTATGGGGTCGCGCGTTGTCGTGAAGTAGCAGTGGAGACGACCGATTGACCAAAGCTGGTTGCAGACGTGCGAGTTTCGCCATCATTGTGGTCAGTTCTTCAATGTACACATCTGCAGTAATGCTCTCGCCGTTTTGTAAGAAGCTATGATGAATCACACCAGCACTAGACCACCAAACTGTGACCATCACCTTTTTAGAGGTCATTTTTCGTTTTGCACATTGCTTTGGTACCGAACCAGGATCTAACCAACTTGCTGAGCGCTTTCGATTGTCAAAAAGAATCCATTTTTCGTCGCACGTAACAATTCGGTTCAAAATTCCTTCATTTTTGTGCCTGTTAAGCAGCGCAAGGCAAGTCTCGACGCGTACGTTGCGCTGGCGATCGTTAAGTTCGTGGGGCACCCATCTATCAAGCTTTTTTATCTTGCCAATCTGTCGCAAATGGACCAATATTGTTTTGATGCTAACATCAAAAGCTGCTGCCAGCTCAGCTGTAGATTGAGATTCATCAGCTTCCACAATCGCCTTTAATTCATCATTGTTGACCAAAGTTTCCGGACGACCACGAGGTTTATTTTTCAAGTCAAAATTCCCAGAACGGAACCGAGCAAACCAATAACGGGTTGTACGTTCGTTTGTACAGTTCTCTCCGTAAACGTCGTTGATGTTACGTGTCGTTTGTGCCGCGTTGGTGCCACGACGGAACTCATGTTCCATAATTACACGAAATTTCAAAGTATCCATTATGAGGAAAAATGTTGAAATGTAATGAAAATACAACGCTAATCAATAAACTAAAGACTTATATTGTAAATAGAATGTCATATTTTTAAAACAAAATTAATTTGAATTTAGAATTCATAGCCAATCAAAATTTTTTTTGTTTGAAAAAGTCTGTACTGCAATACGGCAATTTCATAGGTAAAGACCTATTATAACTCAAAGGTGACTGACTGACATAGTGATCTATCAACGCACGGCCCAAACCACTGGACGGATCGGGCTGAAATTTGGCATGCAGGTAGATGTTATGACGTAGACATCCGCTAAGAAGGATTTTTCGAAATTACACCCTTAAAAGGGTGAAATGGGTGGTTGAATTATTTTCCCATAGGCCACGCCGCGGGCGAAGCTGCGGGCCATAAGCTCATAATAAATGAAATAATAATACTAACACTGAGTTATACTTCTAAATGACGATATAGATATTCCGAAAAGCCATGCCTCCATTATGTAAAAATAAAATTTTGTATTATTATGTTGGTATGTCCGGTAAAATAACAACTTACAACTGTATTCGTATCGGTTAATAAATTTAACTATTGTTTAGTGCCGTTCGGAAATAAAACCACAAAAAATAACTTATACAATGTGTGCTGCCCTTTTGCAAGAAGTAAGCGCAAAGGTCGTTTTATTGTCATCCCCAACTGACTCTATTATGTATTATATTAACAGCCGTTGCGGTGTAGTGGTTGAACAGGTCAGCTCATAACCCGGAAGTGGCAGGTTCGATTCCCGCGTCAGACGAAGTAATTGTGTACAGAAGAAATGCAAGTACTGGTTCTGTATGTAGGTGTAATGGGACTATGGTCTTCGTAGTTCCTGGGTCCCTAGACATGGAATCCTAGTTATGGTCCAGGATCTATGTATGTGGTCGCTCAGCGTTATTATTATTACTATTATCATCTGAAAATACATTTCAGTATAATATAATACACCACAATAATTTGATGATTATGCTTTTGTCCCAAGCTGTTAAGTAAATGTTTGTATTTAATTATAATTAATACTGTTAAACTGTAAACGAAACCTAGACCGCAAATATAATATGAAATGGTTTAAACTTGTTAATAAAGGTGGAAGGTATTTCCCGAGATTAGATCTCGGGCGGCCAGTTCTAATTAAAATAGGGCTTCATCCGGAAATCCCGGAAATGCACGTCTTATGCTTACCTATCTTTGGATAATAAAGCTAGCGAACTATTGGGTACCCTATTTATAATGACCGAAGTACTTATAGTTACCAAAGTATTTATTTATAGATTTACGAGATTCTGCCCGCAGCTTCGCCCGCGGCGTGACCTAAGGGAAAATAATTCAACCATCCATTTAACCCTCTTAAGGGTGGAATTTCGAAAAATCCTTTCTTACCGGATGCCTACGTCATAACATCTACCTGCATGCCAAATTTCAGCCCGATTCGTCTAGTGGTTTGGGCTGTGCGTTGATCACTATATTAGTTAGTCAATCAGTCAGTCACCTTTGAGTTATATATATTTAGATTAGAACTCGTAGGTAAACATTTTTAAATTTCATATTTTATTATTAGCGCCCATACGGTGAAACAAAAAAATTGGTGTCAGAATTAAAAACTTTATAAAATATTCAACGCAAAACACGGTCGAATAACTCAAGTTTTGAGAACAATAACGACTAAATAACAACCACTAGCGAATACAAGTAATAATGTATAAGCTATTGTTAACAAATCAATTAACAATTAACCTTCAAACAAAAGATTTTTTTTTACGTTGTGTCGTTAGTCTAAGTTTAAGATCGTTTGCGTTCAATATACTTTAACAAAGTAACCTAACTCAGAACCTAGAGAAGGTTATTAATTAGGCCATTCCTTACAATAATGAGTAAACAATACAGGCCGTCCTGAAGGGCTGACTCCAGCCGGGTTCAAAGGTAATCCTTTAGGGGCAAGAGGCAAGGAACAATAAGCGCTCCATCAATCATAGCGCTAAGAGGCCAGGGTACAATGAGGCGACGTGGCTCGAACACCGAGGGTGTGGTCTTTAATCAATGGTGCCTGACCACCTCGATATATCGAACTAGTGATTTAGATAATTAATTCAATAACCCATTTTTTTATATGGTATAATGGGCATGCGTTTGACAACAACTCCCCTGATGGTAAATGACGAAGTTGTCTAAGGTGGAGCACGCTTGCCCACGATAAAATGTTTTGACATTTATGTGACAAAGACGCTACAAACTCGGTAACAGCTCACTGTATCTGTATTAGTAATTTCTGTCGTGATGAATTTAGCATCTAGATTTTTATTGAAGTAAAACTTCTTTACGCTCGCTTGACTTGGGGAGTAAGCTGGTGAATGCGAACTGAAAATGAAGTTGGTTCACGTAGATCTCCATTGTCAACATAACAAAGTAAAAAATTTGTATTATTATGTTGCTATGTTCGGTAAAATGACAATTCACATTTGTCGTAATGGCGACATTAACATTACACAAAGTAGTAACAAAGTTATGTATACGGGCCGATAGATGGAGCTAAACTAAAGAAGTTTTACTTCAGTCGTGTGGTCTAAAGCACACTCGTTATTTTTCATATTATTATCATCACATCCCTAAGGCTTTAAAAAATCATGTAGCCATGACAATACAAACACTTTTTAATTTTGTACGTATTGTCAAGTCACAAGTGTTGAAGCTCTCCACGTTGCCAATAAGTACTTACTATACCTATTTTCTTAAAACAGCAATAATAACAATGAGGTTTTTCATTGAAAGTCAGCAGTAATTTATCTTCTCACTAATATAGTTTGAGCAAAACAATTTATTAAGTACGGACAACAGTAGGCCCGTTTCTAAAAGTTGACAGTTTAAAATTTTCATAATTGCTCCGCCGATTTTTAATCTTTTTACGGAGGGATGGGGGAGGATATTATTATTTTGACAAGGTTTCTTTAGTGTTCATATTTGATGAGTTGCTTCCCAGAATAGTTTTACGTTTTAACTTACGAACGTGCTATATGTACCTACATAATGTAGCACGTTTGGAAGTTAAAAATAACTATCAAAGATTATTCACATAATACCCTATTATGTACCTACCTATAATGTGAATAAGCTTTGATAGTTATGTTCGCAGCTTAAATATATTTCATCTCTGAATTTTATTTTAACAAAATTGTATTATTATGATGTATAAATATTTCGATGTTATTAAAAACTAATCAAGATTTATTAAATTATACTTGACTCTTTAAATCCTGTTAAGATATAAATAATAATTTAAATGTCACGGAAAAACATGTTGTTTGTTTATATTTACAGCGTTCATAGTTTTACATACGGCGATATATCAAATAAAAGAATTCAGTTATTATAAAAATATGTATAAAATTATATATTTTAAATTGAATTTTAAGGTGATTAATTATTCTCAAACTTTTATTAATTATTGCACAAGAAAAAAATCATATTACCTACCTATACATATAGCACGTGACCCAGATGGGCCAATATGAGAAATCAAAATTAATTTAAATAAGTTTACGATGCGCAACTTTGCCGATGCGTTCTACACGATTTGTTAACTTTATGGTAATACATATTTGCTTTAGGCAATATTTAAGAAAATGTATATGTAGACAGGAACGGGTTGTGGGTAGATTGCAACCTATATGACTATAGGCCTTCAGCATGTCCGCACCGCGCCGTGTCTGGAACAAGAATGATCCGTAGCACACCAATCGATCCCTTTATATAGCCAGACAGGTAGGGGCGCCATGACAGTTGCCGGTGCTGCCACTGTAATAAATTTAATGCCACCACAGGGTAAATTACGGTGCTCGATCGCTGTGCATAGAGTTTATAACTGGACGTTGCCGCCGTCACGGCCATACTGACGTGCGTACGTCCTCGTACGCTTAGCGTCACTTTGTACCTGGTGAGGGACATAAGTATCAGTGTTATTGCTCGTTCATCCTGACAATTAAATTGAGTTAAACTTGGAGTCTAAGTCAAAGTCAAAACATTAGTTTTCAATTTGATTACTCAAAAGTATTTTAACTTTCCAGTCATCGTCAGGGTTAACCCTTCAAGACCAACAGTATCCCTTCATTATTAAAAAATGGACCGAACAGTTCTAACCGGATAGATATCCCTTTAGCAACCAAAAATCATCATTCCTACATTTTTTTAATGGACCAATTAGTGCTAGACCGGATAGACATCCCTTTAGCAACATACATTTTTTTTATGGACCATTAGTGCTAGACCGGATAGATTATCCCTTTAGCATTCGGACACATTTTTCTTGTCATTTTTTTTTTTTTATCTATCTCTTTTTTTTTCTTGAAAAAAAAAACGAATCATTACTTTTTTCCACAACTTTTTTTCTCTTTTTTTTTCACTGGTCTGGTTAACCCTGCAACTAAATTTGATATTAGTGTCACCCGCCGTCACGTCATCATTCACGTCACGTCACGTTTCGCGTTGCTTGAAGAGTGATGTAGAAATGGGCAATCCCACTTCTGATGTGGGCACGAACGTGTTGTGGGTAGGTGGGTTGCAACCTATAGAACTATAGGCCTTCAGCATGTCCGCACCGTGCCGTGTCTGGAACAAGAATGATCCGTAGCACACCAATCGATCCCTTTATATAGCCAGACAGGTAGGGGCGCCATGACAGTTGCCGGTGCTGCCACTGTAATACATTTAATGCCACCACAGGGTAAATTACGGTGCTCGATCGCTGTGCATAGAGTTTATAACTGGACGTTGCCGCCGTCATATACAAAGAATATTAAAAAAAATAATAATTACGCGTTGACCTTGCGAGCGAGGCGTCTCCGTTACAGCTTCGGCGAAAATGATTTCGTATGTCTGTCCGGAGGATGTCCGGCGGATGTTCGACTGGTTCTACAAGTCGCATTTTTCAACCGGCTTTCGTAAATTTCATGAGCGGGTTCAGTAGTTCGGTACTACCGAATTTTACCAAAATTTATTTTACCGGATGGATTTTTAAGTCATTTAGGCTTGGATTTTTTTAAAAAGGTAATTTAAAGCTTTGCAAAGACGGGCCCGCAAATTCTACAGCTTACACAACCACCAAGTATTATTATTAGTAATAATAAGTATTATTATTAGTAATAATAATACTTGGTGGTGGTGTAGGCGTTATTATTATTATTATTAATAATTATTATTATAATAACACCCAACGATCACATACATAGATCCTGGACTCTAACTAGGATTCCCTGTGTCTGGCACCCAGGAACTACGAGACAACACCCAGACTCAGAACAAGTATTGTAGTGTGCGCTTTTTCTTTTTCTTTGCACCCAAATACTGGTCCTGCCGCGGGAATCGAATCCGCCGCCTCCAGGTTATGAGCCGACCTGCTCAACCACCACACCATAGAGGCTATCTTTAGGTATGTATATGGATTATTTGTCATTCAGTTTTTGGAAATTTTTCAAATAATGTTAAGCTATACTAAGACAAGCTCGCGAAACCAAGTATTGTAATAGAGACACCAAATGGTAAAATTAACTGTATAAGTAAATGTTAAAGGTTAATATACTTTAATACATCTAACGTTCTGAACATTATTTTGTGCTCTGACTTAAATTGTCTTCCAAATTGCTTAACGAGGAATGCTTAACCCAGACTGCTAGGAATGTCTTGTTATGACAATATTAAATGTAATAGTCTCTGAGAAAATACGATTATTATAAAGGTTAGGTCGTATGGAAAAAAAATATCAATTAGGAACCCAGCCTAAGCACAATGTCAAATATTCGCAATATTTGAAATTAGAAGCGACCCTGGGTTTTTACCCTCAATTCACTTGTTTTCTCGCTGGAATCTTTGATTTTATGAATTAAAATGTCCTTATAAGAGAAGGGGTTAAAACAAAGAAAATAATTTTCCAAATTGCAACTGAATTGAGAAACTCATTTTTTTAAAGGTAGTTGAAAAAACTAAGTACATAAATTATTTTTCTTCACACTTGCTCCTAAAGTGGCTTTTTAGGCCGCTTTTAAACTCATAATCCAATGTATATTACGTGTGCATGTTTTTTGCTTTACATTACGGCACTAGTGTTTCATGATGATATCCCGATTCAGCTAAGTATTTTTTTTATGATTTGGCTCTACACTTTTGTGTATTTAGCCAGTGTAAAATAATTGATAATTTATCAGTAGTATAGTCTAGTACAAGTAATACTCCTAGTAAAGTGGTGGCAACTTTACTAGAAGCTTCTATGAAGATTTGGAAACAACACGAAAAAGAACGTTTTACCGTCATTATACTACTTTTCCACACTCGTGCCTGTAATCCAGCACTTAAGGAATATAATGCCGCCAGTTTTATGTCCTAACACTGTATATAACACAAGTTTTGGAAAATAATACAATGCGGTGACGCGATCTTTTTCGTTTTCCCGCCAAAACTACAAGTTTGTATTTCACTGCAAGTTATATGTAATACAAATTCAGTATTTTACCAACAAAGAGTTTTTATGCGGCTAAAATAGTAGGTACTATTCTCCTTGAATAAATAAATAAAATTGTGCCTCTTTAGTAAACATTTAATTGTAGTGAAATATGAAAATATACATGTGGGCAGGAACTTGTTGTGGGTAGGTTGCAACCTATATAACTATAGGCCTTCAGCATGTCCACACCGCGCCGTGTCTGGAACAAGAATGATCCGTAGCACTTTTTTTTTTTTTTTTTTTTTTGAACGAGCTAATGCTGTTGGTCTCTATCGACCTTTACAGCGTCACCGGGCGGGAGGGCGGGCGCTTAGGGCGCCCAGCCGTCAAAAGTGGGAGGCAACTAGCTCAAGGGCACCCCTGGGGTGCGAGCCTCGGCTTGGGCCGTTGCCGGGATAAGAGGATCGAGAAGGCTACGTCCACTGGAAGAGTGGACCCTATTGAAAGTCGCGACCGTTCTAGCTAACCTACGGGGGGTACGTCGACCTCGCCGGCGGGGTCGGTGTCTGATTGTGTTACGCTGGTATCCTATACCGGTGCCGAAAGCGGTACCTGAGCCAGAAGGGCTAGACTGGTCCGGTGATCCTAGCGCAGCCGATACTACGGCTGCTATAGGATCATCCGGGTCGCTCAAGACGTGTCTCGGGCGGCGACGACGGGGTGGCGAGTCTGTCGTGTCTGTACAGTAGTTTGAAGCTCTGACTACGAGAGGGTTGGGGTGATGAGGTGCCGCATCAAAATAGCGGCGGGATGCATCCTTCATAAATTGACGGATGGATGGGAGTTCGAGATCGCAGTGGAGGTCGGAGTTTCGCTGGTACCAGCGAGCCCCGACCACCTTGCGGACAAAGCGGTTCTGGATCACCTGAAGTCGATCCAGATGTACTGAGGGAGTATGAGCAAACGCGACAGATGCGTAGGTCATAATGGGGCGAACGCAAGTTTTGTAAAGCGTCACCTTATTTCTAAGGGACAGCTTACTACGCTTGCAGATGAGAGGGTGGAGGCGGCCTAAGACAAAGGCAGCCCTATCGCGCACTCGCTTAATATGGTCCTTGAAGTTGAGTTTGGTGTCAAGGGTAACCCCCAGGTATTTGGTAGACGAAGCCCAGGGAATGGGCTTGTCGAACAAGGACAGTGGTTTCGCTGGCGGACCACGCTTGTAGTCAGAAAAGTACATCGCTGCACTTTTATCTGGGTTAACCGTGATCCGCCATTTCCTGAACCAAGCACCGATCTCGGTGAGGGCTCGTTGGAGGCGACCACGCATGTGAACTCTCTGCCATCCGGAGCAGTAGATAGCGGTGTCATCCGCAAAGAGTGCGAGCTGCACACTGGGATGAAATGACCGCGGGATATCGCTGGTGTACAGCGAGAAAAGCAAGGGGGAAAGCGCGGAGCCCTGGGGCACTCCGGCTCTGATAGGATGGGGAGACGATCGCTCCCCCTCGACGCGGTAGCGAAAGCTTCGATCCCTAAGGAAGTCTTGTATGATGTGCACAAGACGATCTGGCACGCCGATGTGGTACAGCTTGAAAATCAAGCCGTCGTGCCAGACTTTGTCGAAGGCTTTCGCCACGTCTAAGAAGACTGCGAGAGTCCCTTTCGGTTTTGGATTCGCGTTGAAGCCATCTAGAATGTGCTCCGTGATGCGGTGCACTTGTTGAACGCAAGAGTGTCTAGCTCTAAAGCCAAACTGCTCGTCGGGAAGGAGTTTATGTTCGTGGATATGGGACCAGAGACGCCTCCGAATGAGACGCTCGTAGATCTTCCCCAGAGTACTGAGGAGACTGATGGGCCGGTAGCTAGAGGGCTCGGTAGCCTTCTTGCCTGGCTTGTGGATGCCGATGACGTCGGCGGACTTCCACGCAACGGGGAAAGAGCAGTTGCTCATGGCCGCATTGAAGATGCTGACTAGGAGATAGATTAAGGGGACAGAAAAGTGTTTGACCACTTTGTTGCTGATACCATCAGCGCCGGAGGCTTTACGGATAGCGAGACCCTTGATGACAGACTCAACTTCGGCGGCCCTAATAAGCTCGAGCGGGGGGTCGGAAGGTGGTAGGGAGCTGCGACGTTCGACTTCACTGACCACCGTATGGAGGTGGGCAGGGTCAACGTGATCGGGGGAAAGGTTGCACTGGGCCTCGAGGCTCTCAGCCAAACACTCGGCTTTTTCCTCATCATCGAACGCGGGGACTTGGTTTGGCCTATCAAGAGGGGGCATCGTTCTAAGTGTGTCACTTTTCAGAGTTCGAGCCAGCCGCCAGTAAGCCTGGTGGGTTGGCTCGAGCCCTGAAAGTAGGTCTGTCCAGTTCTGGGCGCGAAGATCACTTATGCGTTTCTTAACAGCACGCTGTAAGAAATTCAAAGTGGATTTGTTATCACGGGAGGGAGCCGCGTCATATGCCCTAGTGGCGGCGTTCTTTGCTGTCAGCAGTCTCCTCACGTCCTCGGGCAAGTCCCAGCGGTGGTCCACCACCGGTACCTGCTTAGAAGACTCACCGATCACAGTGCGGAGGTGACTAGTGAGAGCATCGATCGCGGTGGAGACGTCATCTAGTGTCTGTATGTCGTCAGGTACCTTGTCTAAGTCTGGTGAACTGATAGCTTTCAGGGATTCCCCCAATCGCTTCCAGTCCACCACTGTCTTAGTCTGGGGTATCAGTTCAGTTGGATCCGAGCCTAGTCTCATGAGAACGGGGCGGTGGTCAGAGTCAAGTTCGTGGAGCACTTCTATCGAGCTTAACCTGAGGGCTACGCCTTTTAAAAGTGCTATGTCGAGTATGTCTGGTCGTTGGTCGAGGTTCCCGGGGAACCTGGTCGGAGTCATGGGTGCGATAATGTCAAAGGTGTGGTGGTCTGTGTCTGGTCGTGGGTCAGTTAGCTGTTCAAGTATCCTACCGTTGGTGTTGGAGGTGTGACAGTTCCACATGACGTGTTTGCTGTTGAAGTCTCCCGCCAGTATGACGGAGCTTCCCAGAGAAAGTAGCGCGTTGATATCACTACTGAGCAAACGTTTATCAGGGGGAAGGTAGCAAGACGCTAGTATGATCGGTTCGTGGCCGTTCATAGCTAGGCGACAGCAAGACGCTTCTAAGTTGATTAAAGATGAGGGAGTATCAATTGGGATGCAGTGAAGAGACCTTCGGTAATAGATAAGCGTACCGCCTCCGGCATTGGTAAGCCTATCATTACGAACCACTACGTAATTGGCGATCTTAGGATCCCGCTTACTAGGTTTCAGGAGGGTCTCCTGTACAAGCATCACATCGACCTGATGGGCAAAATGATCCGTAGCACACCAATCGATCCCTTTATATAGTCAGACAGGTAGGGGCGCCATGACAGTTGCCGGTGCTGCCACTGTAATAAATTTAATGCCACCACAGGGTAAATTACGGTGCTCAATCGCTGTGCATAGAGTTTATAACTGGATGTAGCCGCCGTCACGGCCATACTGACGTGCGTACGTCCTCGTACGCTTAGCTTCACTTTGTACCTGGTGAGGTACATAAGTATCAGTGTTATTGCTCGTTCATCCTGACAATTAAATTGAGTTAAACTTGGAGTCAAAGTCAAAAGATCAGGTTTCAATTTGATTAGTCAAAAGCATTTTAACCTTCCAGTCATCGTCAGGGTTAACCCTGGTCTCCTCTCCACAAAGGCCATTTACAAAGAGTTGTAGTTGAAGGGTTAACCCTTCAGGAACATCAGTATCCATTCATTTACAAAAAGTGCACTGGATGGTGCTAGACCGGATAGATATCCCTTTAGCAACCAAAAATCAACAAACTAATACCTTATCCCTTCATTTATAAAAATGGACCGGATAGTGCTAGACCGGATAGATATCCCTTTAGCAACCAAAAATCATCATTTACCTTATCCCTTCATTTATAAAAAATGGACCGGATAGTGCTAGACCGGATAGATATCCCTTTAGCAACCAAAAATCATCTTTCCAACTAATACCAATTAGTGCTAGACCGGATAGATTATCCCTTTAGCATTCAGACACATTTTTTTGTCATCATTCTTACATTCTTTTTTTCCTTTTTATTCTCTTTTTTTTTTCAGTTTTTTTTTCTTAAACTTTTTTTCTTACCCTTTTTTTTCTCTTTTTTTTTTCTCTCACTAATAATTACTTTTTTTACCATAACTTTTATTCTCTTTTTTTTCACTGGTCTGGGTTAACCCTGCAACTAAAATTGATATTAGTGTCACCCGCCGTCACGTCATCATTCACATCACGTCACGCTTAGCGTTGCTTGAAGAGTGATGTAGAAATGGGCAATCCCACTTCTGATGTGGGCAGGAACTTGTTGTGGGTAGGTTGCAACCTATATAACTATAGGCCTTCAGCATGTCCACACCGCGCCGTGTCTGGAACAAGAATGATCCGTAGCACACCAATCGATCCCTTTATATAGTCAGACAGGTAGGGGCGCCATGACAGTTGCCGGTGCTGCCACTGTAATAAATTTAATGCCACCACAGGGTAAATTACGGTGCTCAATCGCTGTGCATAGAATTTATAACTGGATGTAGCCGCCGTCATACACATGAATCAAACTTTGTTTGTAATATTTTACAAATAATAAAACTAAAAACAAAATAATGCATAAGCAAAACAGTAAACACCCGTAAACTGCGCAAACTATTTTCATGAAAGCCTTGGAAAACTTTCGAAATGGTGATTTTTCCTTAAGTAAAATTTATATCGCGGCGTTTGTAGGGCGAGCCTACAACTTTTATATTAAATTTCTTCCGGAAACTTGGCTTCAGCCTCGGCAGTGACACGCCCGATGCATCATTGTAATACAAGGTCAAGAAAATCGCTCATATTTTTGTGGGATGACGTGGAAACGACCAGATGGACTACCGGATAGTTTTTTTTATCTGAACAGAACTGTGACAGACACCTGCGTCAGTGCTTTTTGTTAAATTAGTTTAAATTTATTTCTTTACCTTATTATTGATATTTTGACTGACCCGATAGCTCAGTTGGTAGTGACCCTGCCTTCTGAACTGCGGGTTGTGGGTTCGATTCCCACCCAGGACAAACATTTGTGTGATTAACATCGATGTTTGTTCTGTATCTGGGTGTTATATTGTATTCTATGTATGTATTTACAAAAAAAAAGTATTCAAGTATTGTATCAGTTATCTGGTTCCCATAGTACAAGCTTTGCTTAGTTTGGGGCTAGATGGCGTTATGTGAGATGTCCACACGTATTATTAATAGTATTATTAATAACGCCCAACGATCACATACATAGATCCTGGACCCTAACTAGAATTCCCTGTGTCTAGGGACCCGGGAACTACATGGTCCCATAACACCCAGACTCTTTTTTTTCGCTTTTTTTTTCTCTGCACAAACTTATCTTGCCGCGGAAATCCAACCCGCAGCCTCTGGGTCATGAGCCAACCTGCTCAATCACCACACCACAGAGGCTTTATATAAATACAATACAGGAAGGATAAAACAAACTTTTATACATAAGTACTTGTTCCTATTTGCGTGTACACCACGAGCAAACCAGAGCGCCCGTTCACGAGCTTGACGCATGTTCCAGCCATCGCCCTCCTCGACCATTTTAGAGGGAAGAGGACGACCCGACACACGACGCCGCCGCAAGAAGAAGCTTTTTAGTGAGCGAGAATGCTCTCCAGAGCATACTTACCAGATTTTTTGTAACATATTCATTATCTCAACTGTAATGAATTATATACATTGTAAAAGACAGTAGAAAGAAGAAAAAAAAAATATAACACTGTAAAGTTTCTTGTAGCTTCTTCTTTACAGTTGTAATCGAAGCTTCGGATCAAAGTTTTCAATTCTGCATTGTGCCGGATTGCTTGCACCAGTAGTGAGAAAGAGAACTGCTTTTTTTCAAACTCATATATTGTAATGGGCTTGCTATATATTATTTGACAATAAGCACTTTGTAATTTTATATGCTTAGTGAAATAACTTAATTTTAAGTACCTAATATAATTTTGACTTGTAAAAGTGCTAAAATTAGCCTATTTGCAATAAATCTTTTGACTTTGACTTTGATAGTTTTCTGCTATTTCGTTTAGCTCAATACTTCTATAGCTGGTCTGATTTAATCTACTAGTCGTGAATGATTAAATACCAACTTACCACCTGCGATCGAGTTTTGCATAATCATTGCATAATATTTCGTAATATATTATGTGAATATTTTCTGCAAGTTTAATTCAGACTATTTTTGATTTAAAGTTTTTAACGATTTAACCTGTGAATATGCTTTCAGTTCAGTAAGGCCCTTTGGCCGCTCGTGCTTTTTCAATTTAAGAACATCATTTTTCAACCGTGGCAATGTATTGTTTTTCTCTTTCTTTCTTTTTGCATTTATGATTAATCGCAGATTCCCGTATCAATACGTCCATGTTTCTACTTATCAAATCAACGGATTATTTTATAAGTAAAGGAACAATTTTAAAGTTTATACACCTAATTAGTGATCGGCATAATTTATGGTGTTTGACTACTATATTTTTATTACATACATAAATAATATACCTCAAAAAATAGATAACTGTGAAAACAAAACTTGAATATCTCAAAAAATTACTAAGTTACAGGCATTTTAAAATACAGAAATAGAAAGAGACAACTCAAACACGCAGTGACGTCAGTTACCAGTCCTCACAGTAACTCATTACTAAGCTGTGGTAGCTCTACATACAATCTTTTTGGTATGTGACGTCACAAGCCATGCCTTCATAGTAGCTGTGAGGAAGCTCAACACGATCTCTGTTTTGCGAGAAAGGGACAGGCGATGAAACTTTAAAAGCGTACTACTCCGTGATTAACTTACCGATTTTACTTATTTTTACAATGATTATATTCATTTTTAACCTACTTTATGAAAATAATATTTACTTGTTCATTTTTGATAGTAGTCAAATAGCCTATTTATGGTATTTTGTAAGTATTTAGTAGTTAGTTCCATAATGAATATTGTTTCAGTGCTTACCTGTGGCGGCCCTTCACGGATGTCGTTCTTGGTGCGAGTATTGGAAGATAATGCTGAAATTAATAAGTTATAGTTTGTAATTTCGATTACACGCAAGATTGCAAAGATAAAACGGGTCGATTCGCGTACAACGATTATTATCAAAACATAATTTTGACTAACCTCGACGTTTCGACCAAGTTACATTGGCCGTGGTGACGAGGGGACAAGCATGCCCTGAAAGCCCAGTCTTTGTAAGAATAAAACATTTATAATTGACAGCCTCTGTGGTGTGGTAGTTGAGAAAGTCAGCTCATAACCCAAAAGCTGCGGGTTTGATTCCCGCGACAGGACAATCACTTGAGCAAAAAAAAAAGTCTAGAAAAAGAAAATCTTTGTTAGAGTACAGGATCTATGTGATTATAGAAAAATAATTGTTACTCACCGGCGTCTTGAGATGAGGGCTGTAGCTTTAAGCCGAAGCCTCCTTGTTGAAGCTCCCGTTTAGCGGTGTTGTCTTCTTCTTCCTGTCTCGCGGACGCTCCTGCCGCGCGGCAGGCGGCCACCAGCAGTAGGGCCGACACCTAGGTTCAGAGAAAGAATAAACTTAATGGATGTTTGATATTTTAGAATTAAAAAGTCTTTACGTACGCTTGGCTTAAGGGGTAGCTGGTGAATGGGTAGCGAGGAGAACGTAAGTTGATTCACGTAGATCTCCATTGTCAACATAACAAAGTTAAAATTTGTATTACTATGTTGGTATGTCTGGTAAAATGACAATTTACAAGTGTCAAGATGACGATTAAACAAAACAAAAAACAAAATTATACCGGCCGATAGATAGAGCTAAACTAAAGAAGTTTTGCTTATCAGTTATGTGTTCTAAAGCAGCGTTTTTTAAAGTAGGTTTTTGAACCCGGAAACCTTTTTGATAGTCCCAAGAAACTTACCCCTTACTAATTAGTACTATATACAGCGGAATAACAACTCAGTATTGTTCCTTGTGTTATCTATGCTCATTTCAAGTTCAAGAGAAACACTAAATAATTATTCCTTCACTACGCAATGTTAATTAGTTAGTGGTTTAAATATATTAACTGAAAGTGAAATGATTAATTTTTACTGGTTTCGATATTCAAAATCCAGGTTAACTCTTTTAAAAATAACAAAAAAATGGACAAAAATTTGTAAAAAACAACATAATGGTCCGGTCCCATGTGATTATTTGTTCACATCAACACTAGAATATTGGATAACATCACTTTATCAGTATCACCAACACCACCACTTATCACCAAAACTATAAAATTCACACCTTAAACATTTTAATGTAATTAATTAAACTATATTTATAATTAATAGATAATTAATATTAACCATTAACTTCATACTGCGCCGCGACATTCCGCGCCTCCAATATGTTATAAATGAATGCGCGCGCGCGAGCTAGTCTGTGACTTTATAAACTTTCCTTTGCTGCCTGTACACTCGGACTAAGGAGGATTGGCTCGTGGATAGAAGTTTCTTTATAGTACGGTGCTATTTAGATAGATAGATAATAATATATTTATGTATCTATAAAAGATATTGTAATATAAATTGTAATGTAAATAACTAGTCGATTTTATACCCATATAGTTACTATAAGTGCTGTATACACCCAACTATATTATTGTACGTCCGGAATGGATAATACTGTTTGTGACCATTTTTATAGCTTAATACATGTATAAAGTGTAAGTTATTTGCATGTACACAGTTTTTATACAATAAAGTAAATTCTGATTCTGATTCTGAAGAACATTTAAGCATATAAATAATAGTTTTCATAGCTTATAACATAAATTTTATTCTGAGTTTATGTTATTTTATGGAACTATTTTTTATAGCTTCCAAAATATATATTGAATTGATTATACGAATATTATCTTTAGAATATAATCAAATGGTAAAAGAATCTCACAATTTTAATTAATGGCAGGTTCATTGTTATAAAAGCTTTACCAAGAAAAGTATAAAAATTTTTCGTAACAGGAAGCGCCCTATAAATAAGAATTAATCAATTGCGCAGATGAAGTATTTAGAGACCCTCGTTTGTGAAAAAATGAAGTTCAAATTAAAGCGGAAATTACAATTTGTCGGTTGTCTCATCTCCTTTAATTTGTTCCGTGAATTCTGGAGCACTTCTGAGATGTTTGCAATTAGTTGTATATTCGGAAAAAATTCGGAAGAAATTAAATAAACATGTTTATTTAATTTCTTATAGTTGGGCTAGATGAAAAGTGTCGTGAAGTGTGGCGTGTCCCCGGCGTATTGGTACGATTTATCTACAAAGTTAAAGCCCAAGGATTTTATGGCAAATAGGCTATTTTTAGAGCTTTTACAAGATTTACCCTGAAACAAATGCAGAAACTAAAGCTATTCTAACTGACATCATCATTTTTTAACCTTTACTTTATGATTAGTATGTATGCATGCTTTTTCATCTAAAAAGCATGCATACATTGTGTCTGGGTGTTGTGGGAACAACACCCAGACTTGCAACAAGTATTTGCGCTTTTTTTTCTGTGCACAAATATTTTTCCTGCCACGGCAATCGAGCCTGCCGCCTCCGGGTCATAAGCCAACCTGCTCAACTACCACACCACAGATAGTGTAATATTTTTGTAATTTTTTAAATAAATTAAATAATACGTAAGCCAATCCACGCGAGAACGGCTATAGGGTCAGTTATGGCATAAACTTGCACCACTAGCGACCGGTCCAGCGACCGACTGCCCAGTTGTATCATACTGTCCGAACGTTTTTAGCATCATCCTTACATTTGTAATCATTCTAACATAATAAGGCATAGTTAACCCTTCATAAACAAGTGTTTTAGTGTTTAATTCCTTAAATAACTGAGTAATATAAGTACATTACTCAGTTATTTCAGGAATTAAAGCAACCGACAAGTTGAAGCAATTTGCAAAGAAATAAATGCAATTGGGAAAGAAACAAAGTATTTCGACAGCCTCTGCGGTTTAGTAGTTAGTAGGTAGACTCATAACCCAGAGGCGGTGGGTTCGATTCCCGCGGCAGGACATATACATTAAATTATTTAATTGTATAGGTATATTAAAAAGAAATTATTTTTTTGTTGGTATTTGCAGAAGCCTTTAAAATCCATTATCTCTAAGTCTGATAACTTTATTCGAATTGAAATCCTCTCGAGGGTCATACGCAAAAGTTAATGCCTATTCCAACATGCTCGAGACATTATGAACCGTATTGTGGTAAAAACCCGAGACAAGTGCGAGTAACTAGGTACATTACAGAGGTTCCGTAGCTTAAGAGTAAACAAGACATTTATAATTACTGTATGCAATTATTTCAGCCGCCAAAACCAAAAAATACGTAGTTCGAGGATATTCAGGTGGCTATTCTTTGTGGGGATAATTAAAACTAAGAAGTTTCGATCAAAGTTTGTTTTCGTTTTTGGAGCCAGATTGCTTATATGTAGAAAACCTTCACCAATGCAAAGCGTATATAACCGACTTTAGACTTAAATGGTTTTCACATGGATGCCATTGTCAGAACTGGACTAAAACTAACTAACGGGAAGCACCAGCTTTCAATTAAAAAAAGGATCATCAAAATTAGTTCACCCTGTCGAAAGTTCTAAGGTAACAAAAGACAGCATAAAAACATTTGAATTGAGAACCTCCCCTTTTTGAAGTTGGTTAAAAAGTACAAAATAATTAGTAAAATTTTAAACTTGTAGATATAGAAGCTTGCTGTATGTTTAAAGTAGATACTTTTTAATTTAGACTTAGATTTAGATTTTAAACAATAAAAATTTTCAAACCGTAAAATGTTGTTTCATAATGGCACCTACTTGAACAAAGTTCACTCCTGGTACTCTAAAATTACACGGAACCCTAAAAAGTAAGATTATAAGTAACGATCGCAAGCTTCAGAATAATGCCCGTATAAATCGTGCGAGCTTTAGACGATCTCCGAATCTGAGGATTTGAATAAATCCCTAAGATAGAGGAATATTAATGGCGATAGGTATTCCTAGGTCTAGGCAAAGGCCAGACTTTTGGTATAGACATTAGGTCCAAAGCGAAGGATCGAATGCCCGTTTCAGAAGTGTATCAAGTCATTTTAGTAAGTCACAAACTGATACACATAGTTCCTATTAAGTAATACGTAATTACAATTACGTAATTATATCTATAGTTTAATACTATAAGCATAATAGCTGTCAAACAGTTGACAGCTGGTAAGTTCGCACTTATGTCCGTAGCCACCGGTACCTCGTACGTTTGTCAAACCCGCGTCAAGTCTACACACCAAATAGTGTGTACTCATTGGTTGAAGACAGCTAATGATCAACAGGCAACCAATGAGCGTTCAGTATTTGATGTGGCAAGTTTATAAGAATTAAAAAAAACGTACGTGTTCCCGGGGAACGGGGAACAATGTCACGCAAAACTCTATACTTTAGAGTTCCGAGTGACACTACAACTGATATGGGCAGCCGTGTCGCTTAACATCAGGGGAACGGTTAGCTCGTCACGTGATTCCTTACCATAAAAAAAACCCAGAATGCATATTCTATTGTGTTACGCGGATCCAAATACTATTTAGGTTTACTGACAACGAATTAATTTATTAATCCAACATTTTATAGTATAATTTCCTTCACCTCTCAATGCAGGATTCGAACCCGCAGCCACGGATTTCAAGGCGACATCATTACCAAACGTTGACTTTTAAAGTGTATGGACATTTATATCATAGCTAAAAACATACTGCTGTTTAAAATTAGGTACTTACTTAATTCAAATCTGAATTGTAAATCATCTAGATGGCTAGATCTCTGGTTAGTCAATAGAAACTTTCTAGATATGTATACGTCATAACCGTCTTATTTTTTTAGAGTGTTTGATAATAAATTAGGTGGACGCATTATGCTATAATATTTTGTTTAGAACCGGAAACGGGCAATGCTATTACATTAACCGGATTAAAGAAAGATGGCAGAGTTGGATCTACCATTATTCTTTAATCCGACCAAATGATGACATTTTGCATAATTGTTATGCAGATACAAAATTGCTTGTTTTTTTGCAATTTTTCATGGAACATGACGTTTTTTGACTTGATCAATATCATATGTCTTCTTAAGCCAAAGCATGATGGAAGCAAAGAAAGAAAGTCACTGACATAACTCGACGACTGAATCTGAAGTATTATTAAAAAGTTGTAATTAACTCTAATCATTTGAAACAGTGGGTCCCTGGGGTCCGCAAGGGCGCCTTCTTGTAAGGGAGCTGTCCAGACGCCTGGTTGAGCTGACGCGCGACCAGAAGGCTGGCACATACCTCGGCTAACGAATCAACCTAGCTATTCAACGAAGGAATGCTGCCAGCTTTTTGGATACGCTTCCCGCAGAAGGTGATATAAATTGTGTGTTTTATTTATTAACATTCATACATACATTCTCCCATTTACCTACAATTTCGCTTTTTCTCCAATAATTAAATATACTCTAGTAAAATATAGATAATTAAAAATTAAATATAGTTATATAGTTTGAATGAAACAGCAAATAATCATTTAATTAAATAAAAACATTGACGAGTGATTATTGCATATTTACGACTCGTAACTTTATATTGAAAGGCAATATAATTAGTTCCCAGCAATTTGACTAAATTGAAATAAAATCAAAATAGGTACCTAATTCGTTTGAGTTCAAAGAGACCTCTCATAAAAAGCGTTTAACCTTTCCAGCGAGTATAGGCCTAGTAAATACTATGTACGTTGGACGTTATTTTAAATTCTAAGTTTATCCAAATATTGGTGCTAATTTATATTGAAATTTTAAGGTATTTAATCATTACTATTTAGGAAAAACATCTCCATCCAGTTCAGTCACACAGAAATACTGACCACCTGCGGTAAATGCCTTGATTCCACTTTCGCAACTCACATCCTATGCGAACGCAGCTGTCATACACACACACACAGCCTATTTACAGCCTTATTACACGCATGCGCTAACTATGCGACGATTAAAGTTAATTTGTCTAGTTATGGAATATATATCAGATATATACATCAGAATGTCCCATCAAAGTTTGTGACAGAACTATGAAAGCGACGTCCTTAGGTAATTTTCATGTTAATGTTTTTGTTCTGTTACAAAATAAATTTTCTTCCTTTATTTCTTTCCATTATCATTGAAAATAAGAGGATCAGTAGAGTGAAAAACTCGTGCACTGGAGGTTACGGTACCTCACATTGTGTAGGTGACACTGGTTTTTTAATTTTTGTTTGTATATTATATTTCATACATTGTGTACAATAAAGAGTTTTGACAAAATTCAATTATGTACTTCCTTCATAGTTATAAAAAAGAAAAGAAAATAATTACGTACATTATAATACAGTTGTAAATCAAATATCAGAAATGGCATTTGCTGTGGAAAGTGCCACATTGTATGCAAGTCCCTGTATACTTCCTAAGCACCTCGTCTCCACGGTCCCGCCGTTTCTACCCCAAACCTCCATCAAGGTAATAATAATAATAATAACGCCCAGCGATCACATACATAGGTCCTGGACCCTAACTAGGATTCCCTGTGTCCAGGAACTACAAAGACCATGGTCGCAAAACACCCAGACACAGAACAACTATTTGCGCTTTTTTCTTTGCTGAAATCCTTGCCCTGCATGATAATGGTGATGAATTCTTATTTGCACTCATAGAGCGGTTGGATCATGCTCTATAAGCCTTTTGAGCAAAAAAGGCGGGTTTTAATTGATTTATGTATATTTGAATATGCTATGTACAATGAAAGTCTCACTAGGTGGTAGGACTTTACTGCTAAGTTCGTCTAGGTAGGTACCACCGCTTTGCCAGTTATTCTGCCGCCAAGCAGTAGTGCGCAAGCACTGCTGTGTTCCGGTTTGAAGGGCACTGTTGCTAGTGAAATTACTGGACAAATGAGACTTTATGATTATATTATCTGATCTCACAATTTAGTAATCTTATTACTAGATTGTGTTGATGTCTCAGGATGACGTGCGCAGTGCAGTGTCACGCGAAACTCTATACTTTAGATTTCCGAGTAACACTGCAGCTGATATGGGCAGCCGTGTCGTTTAACATCAGGCGAACGGCTAGCTCGACACGTGATTCCTTAACATAAAAAAAAATGTTATTGTAACAAAACAAGGAATAGATAGGTCTAAATACTAAATGTTGATTTTTTTAGTTCAATAATAATAATAAATAATAACGCCCAACGATTACATACATACATACTTCTTAAATGAATCACGATCGAAAGTATTTCTAGTCTCATTTATACCTATTTTGTGTGTTAATCATCAGCGAAACTTCTGCAAAAAATGATAAAAATCAGCAAGACTTTCATCGAATTCTTGCAAATCTTACGTGTAAAACTAGTTTCTAGAAAATTTGTATCCAATATTTTCAAACAAGATCATTATAATTATTGCGCTAACATAATTTACGATGCGCTTTGACAAATTAATTAAATTATCATTGAATTAATCAAAATCAAATTTATTGGCTATATTTTGTATTTTTTTTGGCTTTGAATTTTGAAAATAATCTTGAACAATTACGCAACAAACATAGTGATTTAGATCACCAATATGTATGTAAGAAACCATTCTTAAAAGCGAGTGTGGCTCAACGTTATCCCATGCGAATTTCAAATCGACGGCGCCCTGGTTTGAATTCCGCTCGACCCAGCACCGATAATTTTTCAAGTTATGTGCGGACACTGCACTCGCTCCAGTGAAAGGCACCAATTCCACACGTAACTTGAAAACTCAGGTGCAGGGCCGACTGGGATTTTTTTTATTTTTTTTTATAATCTGCATTTCCACAGACACCTGGGTCCGTGCTTTTTGTTAGATATTTTTTTATATATATGAATTAAGCCTATTATTAACATGAAGTTCAGTTCATGCCGACTGGGATTTGAACCTGGATACGTCGCGTCGGTTTGATAGTCGCGCAGTTACAGACACCAACACGAGGTGCTGTGTGAGTTTCTGGGTGTATCACCATTTGATCTAAGCGATCTTATTCGAAAAGAGTCAGCCATAGATTGATGGTAAAGGAACTTGAATAATTAACCGGTGCCAGTCTATTTTTTTTTTAAATCTATTTTTTCATTCTTTTATTTTATGTTTTTTGTGATTAGTCGATTCTTTATATATAATACGAGCTTCTCGCAGCTTCGCCCGGGCGTGGTCTATGAGAAAATAATTCACCCATTCCACCCTCTTAAGGGTGGATTTTCGAAAAATCCTTTCTTAGCGGATGCCTACGTCATAACATCTACCTGCAAGCCAAATTTCAG
Organism: Ennomos fuscantarius; assembly: GCA_905220475.3. Taxonomy (NCBI): domain Eukaryota; kingdom Metazoa; phylum Arthropoda; class Insecta; order Lepidoptera; family Geometridae; genus Ennomos; species Ennomos fuscantarius. The sequence goes on along the minus strand of HG992036.1, from coordinate 15,259,685 downwards.
CCCAATCCATCCAGTGGTTTGGGCTGTGCGTTGATAGATCACTATGTCAGTCAGTCAGTCACCTTTGAGTTATATATATTTAGATTACTTTGATTCGTAACGATAAAAACATTGTACCATCACTTATGAGTTTATTACCCCGGGGAAGGTGCTCGAGAGGCTCGTATCGGTTGCCGATCAACCCGACCCGTTGTGGGGTACCTACAATGACGTCACGGGCCGAATCGCGCTATTTGTCGTATCGTCACACATACATAATGTATGTATCGGAGATCGACAATAACTCATACAACGGAGGACATGATTCGCGAATGCGAGACTGACATGGATATTCTACCCAAAGTTTCAAAATATATTCTTACATACCAAATTTGGTGTGATAAAATAATAATAATAATGACGTCCAACGTTTAATAATAATAATATGTGTGGACATCTCACACAACGCCATCTAGCCCCAAACTAAGCAAAGCCTGTACTATGGGAACCAGATAACTGATACAATACTTAGATACTTTTTTTTGTAAATACATACATAGAATACAATATAACACCCAGACACAGAACAAACACCTATGTGAGACACATTTGCGATAAATTTGTTTTTCCTGTAGCTGAAAACCACCGTCCTTATTTTTTTTGTTGTTTCCTTAAATTTTCGAGTTGTTTGGAAAAGATTATTTTAAGCAATAAGACCACCCATTGTGACTGTATAATAAAAAATGCGCTGATAGAACTTTATAAAATGTTTATTTTAATTTGGCACACCTTTACAGAAAAACAAAATCGGAAGAGAGAAAAAAAGTTGCCACTTTATAAAAGTGGTAAAACAAAAACATGAAAATGTTGCTATTACTAATTATGTGAATTTACACCATTTTAAATATATGCTTTTACAAACCTTTATTTACATGTTTAATATTAATTAAACATAGTTGGGCCACACCACATGATATACTGGTATTATACATTGGTTTAAGATAAGGTTATTTTAGGTTAAACATTTAAATTACACTGTTATTTAGACTTGAATACATAATTGAATATAATTATGTTTTATTTCCTAAAAAAAAAAATTACAATAAAAAATGTAGTGGGCTTGGTAATAATATTATGAAAAGTTAGAAGAATGATGAATGTTGAACATAGTGGTAATTTACACAAACAATAACTGCTTCTTAGCAGTAATAAAAGTTATAGATCAATTAAGTGGTAAAGGACAGAGTTTTCTTAAAGATCTAACATAAGTTTTTCCATTAGCCATTTTAATCTCTGCCACTCTGACCATTCCATCTGGACCTTGGATAGTCTTTAAAATTCTTGCCATAGGCCATGATAGCGGAACAGTGTTATCATTACGAAGAATCACAAGATCACCTTCTTTTAAATTAGGATGGACTTGGCACCACTTGGGTCTGCTCTGTAATTGAGTGAGATAATCCCTGGACCAAGCCCTCCAAAAGTCCTATTTAATTTTTGATAAAATTCTCCAAAATTTTAATCTACCAATATTCACATTAGAAACATTTAGTTCAGGATAATTTGTCATAGAAGTTCCTATGAGGAAGTGGCCAGGTGACAGAAATTCGAAATTGGAAACATCTGAGCTCAATGGCAATAAAGGTCTTGAGTTTAATACAGATTCAATCTCTGTGATGACAGTGTAGAGACCTTCAAAGGTTAAGGCCATATCGCCTACGATTCTTTTAAAATGTTGTTTAAAACTTTTTACTGCAGCCTCCCAAAGGCCTCCGAATTCCGGGGAATAAGGAGGTATGAATTTAAACTCTATGTAGAGAGGTAAGCAATAGTTTTGCACATAATCTATATGTTCCTTTGAATTGAACAATTGATGTAGCTCGTTGGCTGCACCTTTGAAAGTTTTTGCATTGTCTGAAAATATTTTTACAGGCATTCCGCGCCGTGCGATAAATCTCTTGAGGCATGCCAAAAAAGCATCAGTAGTCAGATCGGTTACTAATTCCATGTGTATTGCCTTTGTTGAGAAGCAAACAAATACTGCCACATAACCTTTCGTTATTAATGGTCTTCTAAGCCTTGAAACTTTTACATTAAAAGGTCCGCAGTAATCTACGCCGACTATGTGAAATGGCCTAACTGCTGTGAGCCGTTCCTCAGGCAAGGAACCCATGAGCTGCATTGCAGCTGAAGCTTTCATGCGAAAGCATTTAACACACTTATTGACTACCTTTTTCACTTCACGGATGCCACTAATGAGCCAGTAATTTTGAGAAAGTGAACTAAGCACTAGATGGGCGCCCGCATGTAATAAGCGCATATGCTCATTATGAATAATTATATTTGTCACATGACAAGATTTTGGCAAAATTATAGGGTGCATTTTTTCATAAGAAACATTTTTAGCATTTTCAAGTCGACCGCCAACTCTGAGCATGCCATTATCATCAATAAAGGGATGCAGTTTAACCAATCCAGATTTTATTGGCATTTTATTTTCAATGGACTGTATTTCTTTAGGGTAATGCTGTTTTTGTACATAGCGAATTATAACTATAAGAGCATATTGCATTTCTTTTGGTGTCAATGGCCCAGTTATTTTATTACCTTTTGATTTACAATTATTTTTGAATCTCAGCATATAAGCTATCACTCTTTGCATTTTATTTATATTAGAATATTTTTCAAAAAGCGGAAATGAAGTCGAGTTGCTATTGCATTCATGAGGTAGGTCTTTGACTCCACAGGTACTGACTATTTTATCATCATCAATTATAGGAAAGTTGACTTCACTTACAGAGTGCTGAAAACTAACACTTGACAATTCTTTGGGGCCATGCCACCATATGAATTGAGTTTTTGAGGATCACAACCTCGTGAAAGTAGATCTGCAGGATTATTTGCCGTGCATATATATGACCACACAAAGTCTTTTGTTAATTCTTTAATTTGATTTACTCTATTGGAAACATATGGATTAGACTTTATGTTTGTTGATTTAATCCAAGCAAGTGCTATCTGGGAATCGCTGTATCCATAGGTCGCTGGTTCAAATCCGGCTCGAAGGACCACCACGCGCATGTATAATAAAAAATGCGCTGATAGAACTTTATAAAATGTTTATTTTAATTTGGCACACCTTTACAGAAAAACAAAATCGGAAGAGAGAAAAAAAGTTGCCACTTTATAAAAGTGGTAAAACAAAAACATGAAAATGTTGCTATTACTAATTATGTGAATTTACACCATTTTAAATATATGCTTTTACAAACCTTTATTTACATGTTTAATATTAATTAAACAGTGACACTTAATTTTTATGTGCTTGTCAATTGTTCCCGTGATGTTGTGTTTCAATAGAGAGTTTTATCTATCTATCTATCTATCTACATTTGCGATACCTAGTCAGATAATAAATAGTAATATATGACTACATTTTATCCTAAACATCAATCCTTACAATATTGTATTACACACAAGACAAAATTACAATTATAATTTATAAAAACTGTCGCAGTTGCGCAGTTCATCCTAACATATAGAATTATTTTTCAACCGATTTCAAAAAAGGAAGTCAATTCGAATATTTTTTTAAATGTTTTATACCTCAAAACTTTCGACTGGGAGAATCGATTTTGATTATTCTTTTGTTATTATATATCGTTTCTGTCTGATGACTTTTTATAGATATGGATAAATTATCGTATATTAGCACAGAGTATCTCCGTAACTAGGGGGTTTCTGACAGGTTTTCAGGTTTCAGGTTCTCAGGTTTCGTTTAACCGATATTGGCAGACGCAGAACTGAAAAAACTGAATCGATTGGTATATTTAACACAAAATTGACCAAATTGCAGATAATCGGTTTGGCAGCATGACGGCGATATAAGTCTGAAGTCCGTTTTTTACTTGCGTATCCACATGTTGCCGACACGTCATTCCATCCCTCGTATTGTAGCCGTACCGGAGTGAAATGTATTTGTCGTAAGCAGCCCGTAATGCCAATAGTAAATATTTGAAGCAAATCGACTACCTCTCCCTCTTCCACCCCTAACAGTAAGGGGGTAAGAGGGCTGTTTAGACAATGTTGCTTTAGCGTTTGTGTCTTTGATAATGGAATCCATATGATGTTTGTACAGCTTTGGAGTACAAATAGAATTTGAAAGTAGTTTTTGATGAGATAATATAAATATTTAGTGTTTTAGAATAAGTATTTGAAAGTTGAAGTTGAAGTAGATTAAGTAGACAAACAAGTCGATTTAACTAAGATTCCCTGTGTCTATGGACCCAGGAACTACGAGGACCATGGTCCCACGACACCCAGACTCACAAGTATATGCGCTTTTTTTCTGTGCAAAAATACTGTCCTTCCGCGGGAATCGAACCTGTCGCCTCCGGGCTATGAGCCGACCTGCTCAACCACCACACCACAGAGACTGACTAGTGGCCTGGCGTCATTGACTTTATCTTTGCCTGGCGTCTAGTATAGTGGCGATATCGTGTGGCGTTTACTAGTGGCCTGGCGTCATTGACTTTATCTTTGCCTGGCGTCTAGTATAGTGGCGATATCGTGTGGCGTTTACTAGTGGCCTGGCGTCATTGACTTTATCTTTGCCTGGCGTCTAGTATAGTGGCGATATCGTGTGGCGTTTACTAGTGGCCTGGCGTCATTGACTTTATCTTTGCCTGGCGTCTAGTATAGTGGCGATATCGTGTGGCGTTTACTAAGATCATGTATGTACTATAAGTTTAGCAATTTTAAGATTTTAATTCGATAAACAGGATGCCTTATGTGAAACATTTAATATACTTATGTTCTAAGGTTTTGTAACTTGTAATTAAACTGGAAAGCAATACTTTTATTGGTACAGTCATATAGATTTATTACGTGTTAAATCTCACGGTCTACATTTTAATAACCGAATCTGTGTAATTTTGTAGCCATAATGGGTTCGTGGTGTTTGTGCAATTAATAAAATTAATAAATATTAGTAGCCTTTACGAAGGCTCTTATTCTTAAAGCCTGAATAATTTTTACGCACATTCACAACATAAACATGACCTCTGTGGTGGTTGAGCAGGTCGGCTCATAACCTGTAGGCAGCGGGTTCGATTCCCGCGGCAGGACAAGTATTTGTGCAATGAAAAAAAGCGCAAATGCTTGTTCTTAGTCTGGGTGTTGTGCGACCATGGTCCTTGTAGTTCCTGGTTCCCTAGACACAGGGAATCCTAGTTAGGGTCCAGGCTCTATGTATGTGATCATTGGGCGTTATTGACTGGGCTTGAATATTTTTAGGAACCATTACGAGACTTGGCTACAAAAAATTGGTTTTTCGATGTCAGCAATTCACGGCTGTCAACATTTTTTTGAACGGGCGGATGTTTTTAGTTTCTACCGACCTTTAGGGCGTCACCGAGGAGATCATGGTTGTTACTTTTGAAGTTGCAATAAATGTTTATGTTGTAAGAATAACGCAGAATTGAAACATAAAACATTTAAATGAAGACGGCGCGGGCGCAGTTGTGAAACTGGACGGTGTTGCGTATGGTTTAGCTTAATGTAGATGGAGCTCGATTCACCATTATTAATGCATGGGCCACAGTTCCATGTTGCTGCTTATATTTGTACACCTTTTGAATTACTTAACATAATTAGAATTTTGGGCATTTCAAAATCAAAAAATATGCCTAAAGAAAAAGGAGGTTATCGAAATCGATCCAGTACAATAACCTGATGAATAATTTAGTAGTTGAATGCCAGTTTTGGAATTTCAAAATTTCGAAGGTTACTCAAAAACAGTTTGCAAATATTTGTAACGTTATTTTTTGTAAACCTTCAAGTTTAGTATTGTCTTAAATTAACGAATCTTTTATATATTTTTAAATATGTGACATAACTCATAATAATTTCTTCACTTCAAAATAAACTTTACTTGTGGTAACATCTTGTTTATTTTTTATAGCTCCTTTTATATAGCTCAAATTAACTACATTATTTTGCAAAGATCGCGACAAACGACGTAATAAAACAGAGAACACTCCATAAGACAAGGCACGTTGTACTCGCATCACAAATTGGTTCGAGGGTCTTGCGCTGATAAGTGTCACATCCAGGATTTATTAAATATACAAAAAGGGAAATTGTCTACGAGATGTGATGTTATTCTCGTTATTTGGCACTTGGGCCGTGACATTCGTCCTTAAGTGTCCCGGTTAGTAGAAATTGGGACGCGTGACACGTTGAAGGAAGCAAATTGGTTTCTGTCTTTAAAGCCGAAATGCTGAGTACAATGTCTGTGCGTGTGTGGAAATTGTTTTACCTTAATACACTAAATGACGTGTGGGTCTGAGACAAACGTTCTTAGTAGGAAGATTTCCCAGCAAAGAAATTCGAATTTGCTCTAATAACCTTCATAGAAATTGACAAAATAGATCCTATCCGTTAGTGTATGGGCCTCTTAATTCTAATTTATCTGACGTGAGTGTTGAATGAATTGTAGAAATAGAGACTAATGTTGTTAAAATTCAGACTTCGAACTTAAAAGTCTCGATAAGGTTGGATCTAAAACATTTATCTAAAATACATTTGACCAAATTACTATAATATATTCAGTGCCAAAGTCTTTTTTCCACTTCACTAATTCTGTCGTCTTTATAATTTGTCTGTAATTCTGAATTCAAAACATTATTCACTATTTTGTAACTTCCTATTTTAGGTAATCCTTTATTTGTATCAGAGCTTTAGGCCTCTCCAACGGCTCCATCAACTCCAACGTTTTTATCTATCAACATCTTTAGCTTTTTCTGGACATCCTTCACAACTGACTTTGACTTGACTTTGCACTACAGCTGTATACCTTCAGAGCAGAACATTAATCTACATGATCTTCTTTCAACGTCTCACGCATCTGTTAACCCAGGTTTATGAGACGACTCTATTTACGCGGGTATTATATTAGCGCAGCGATGTATTTGCAATGCAGATACGCAGCTATATTTGAATAGAATGTGCCTAAGATAGTCTATGGAAAGCTCCATTGGGCGCTTGTTTTCTAACCACACTTTGAGATGTGGTTTTAGAACTTTGGCAAAGTATTTGAATTTCATCAAGATCAGGCAACTTTTGAGAGAGCTTTTTGTGAATCTTTTAGAGACGTTAGCGAATTTAAAGTGCTATTTTTTTAATATAATTATTTTCGTTAGAGATTATTTTTGAGTGATCGAAACATATTGAGACATTATATATGAATATAAAATTTAAAATATAGTAAGTGACTAAAAACAATATATCAATGTGAAGAAAACTGTGTTGATTTTCAATTAAAAAGTTCAAAATCATTTTACTATTGAATCAAATAAGTCTGAATATATTTTAACTTATAACCAGATATAAACAAATGATCAAATATTTAAGTAAATAATACAAATAACCATTTAAAACTAAACGGGAACAGACTTATAAAACTCAACTCTAAATAAAAAAAAAAACATATTAAAATGCTTAAGTCATCCAGTTTGGTTAGGGCTATAATCTAATTTTTTTAAATTTTGCCTCACCTTAAAACGCCTGTATATTTTTTTATTGTAATTATTACGTATTCTTTTTATATCCAATATTAAAATATTCTACTAGTTCGGTATAAATATATATTTTAGCTGTTCTGGTGAAAGTTGATCTCTTACTGATATATCACATTGACTGTATGTTGCATTGAGGCATTTAAAACGCTGCGTTTTGCGATATTTAGAAGTTGAAGTTTAAACTAACACAACGCGGGTGAGACGAAGACAGATAGAGTAATGACAGATGGAGTAATGTCAAAATGAATATCCTGTTTAATCTTAAGGACAACGTTTATGAAGCTGAGAGAGCCTACTCATAAATTCAGAATTGAAAAAAAAAAACCACAAAAACGCTGCAGACTTCTATCTAGGCCTTATTGTTAGCCTTATTTATAAGTTGAAACTCTTGGAGTCATGGTAACATATTTGAAATTATAACAATTTCTTTTGGTAAACAATTTTAAACAGGATACTTAAGTTGTATGTAATTTACTCACTTTCACATAATGGTATTCCCTTTTTTATTTTCGTCAACTTCGTTTATTTATGTCACGGTCTAAAACACAAAACTATACTTTAAATCGGAAAATATTTTTTTTTTTTTTTTTTTACTTCAAACTTGTCTAGCATTTGACCACGCTCTCTCTGATGGATGATGGATGCGATCGAAGGTGTAGCATGCTAGCCAAGTAAATATCTATTCATTCTTCTCTTTAACACACCCGCGTCATATTTCGCCGGAAACACAGACACTGGCAGGGCATTCCATTTTTTAGCCGTTCTAATTAAGAATGTGGAATCAAATCGCTTTTAAAACTAAAAAAAAAACATACAATAGCCCGTTGGTGGAGGGAAATGTGCCCATAATGCAGGGAGTATTACCACGTTGAATGGCAATGTTTATTTTGACAAAAGACGAAGTTGACGAAAATAAAAAGGTGACCTAAACCAAAAGGTGACCGAAAGGCCTCCACCAGACGTATGGCAAAATTTATTTCTCTTTAAATAGAACAACTTTTTTATATAGAGAACACAGACTGGAATATCGTTTACCTTTAGGTAAAAATCGGTCTTGTAGTATATAGTTGGCGTCTTGTTGGCGTCTACGCTAATTCTATGGCGTTTTATAAGAGTAAGTGTGAAAGCGTAGCGTAGTATGGGTATTAACAACTTAGGCCCGCAGGCTCTCTCCAGAATAACACACATGTGTGACGCAACCGACGTCGCTTGCACCAGTTCTATGCGGTACACTGGCTAACATATGGCTAATTATTTTAATATAACTGAACATACAGGTTTCGCCCTGTCTGCTTTAAATAATAATAACGTCCAACAGTAAACGCCCATAGATCCTGGACCCTAACTAGGATTCCGTGTGTCTAAGGCACCTGGAACTACGAGGACTATGTTGCCACAACACCCAGACTCCGCACAAGTATTTGCACTTTTTCTGTGCTCAAGTACTTGTCCTGAATCGAACCGCTGCCTCCGGGTTGTGAACCGACCTACTCAGCTACCACACCACACATCTGGGTACGGTAAGAGCGGTAAAGTTTGGTTGATATCACCGTTTAAATTGATATCATATTGAGCTTCCCTCACGAACCAGACCGTCCTTTTATACGGCTCAACTTTTAAGCTTTCCACAAAACATAGATTGAACACGACGTAATACTACTACTACCACCCCGAACTAATATTGTAAGTTACATCAATTAGGGCATAAAGCTTTTACCCGCCCAGGTATCAGATAAAAGTTAGGTTGTAAACTCACTCGGGTTATGGCTCGTAAAATTAGATCGTATATTAAGCACATAACGTATAGATTGCCTTGAATAGAGCTTACGGGTTTATACCCTGTTACCTTGAAACGTCTAAGAAATAAGTTAAACTTGTATGTAAATTCTGGCTCGATAGCTCAGATGGTAGTATCCCTGCCTTCTGAACTGCAGGTCGTGGGTTCGATTCCCACCTAGGACCAACATTTGTGTGATGAACATCCATGTTTGTCCTGTGTCTGGGTGTTATATGGTATCCTATGTATATATTTACAAACAAAAAGCATATAAGTTTCAATTATCTGGTTCCCATAGTACAAGCTTTGCTTACTTTGGGGCTAGATGGCGCTGTGTGAGATGTCCACACATATTTATAATTATTTGGTATTAGCTAAATCTGCCCCGCGGTTTCAGATAAAAAGTATTCTATTTGTTAAACCAGCGTGTATTATAAGCTATCTTCATTCCAAATTTCATTCAAATCCGTTCAGTTGGTAGCGGCGGCGGCGTCAAAACGGAACTAACAGGCATGCACAAAAACTTTCGCATTTATATTATTATTGCTAAGTTAGTGATCAAGCTTAGAAGATTTCAAAAAAGGATGTAATTAATACGTTAAATATATATTATTTTTAAGACAAAAGATATTTCAGTTGACACGTAGTCAAAAGCAGGACCTAAACTCCAAACAGCTTGGGGCAGTGATTTTACCTGCGCAGCTTCATTTAATCTCTAACACTTCAATTAACCTATTTAGGGTGTGACTTTTTCAAAAATTCCTTATTAGTACACTTTTTAATTTCTTACTTCTCACCACAAAAATCCAGTTTCTTGGGGCTGTGGTTTATGCTGTACCTAGTCTGTCAGTCCGTCAGGACAAAACCTTTTATTAATATATAACATCTACAAAATCACATCACACTTCACACTAAAAAGGCGAAAGTTTGTATGTGTGTTTATGTGTATGTGTGTATGTTTGTTACTCCTTCACGCTCAAACGGCTGAATGGATTTGGATGAAATTCGGTACCAAGATAGCTTATACACTGGATTAACATATAAGCTACATTTTATCCCAGAAAAGTGAAATTTTCCCGTGGGATGAGCCAATAATTAAAATACTTTTTATCCGCGGGTGAAACCGCGGGGCGCAACTAGAAGCTCATATAATAAAGTACAAGGTCTGGTATTTATATAAATACTTCTAGATCTTAAAGGTTTACGATCTAGACTTTTAAAAACCTGTCTGTGATGGATGTGATTCAATTTAAATCTAACAAAATGAAATGTCACGGAGTAGATAAAGTCTTGAACATTTATTCTGTCACTAGTTGCGCCCCGCGGTTTCACTCGTGGATAAAAAGTATTTTAATTATTTAATTATTTACTCATCCCACGGAAAAATTGCTCTTTTCCGGGATAAAATGTAGCCTATATGTTAATCTAGTGTATAAGCTATCTTGGTACCGAATTTTATCCAAATTTATTCAACCGTTTAAGTGTGAAGAAGTAACAAACATACACACATACACAAACACACATACAAACTTTCGCCTTTATAATATTAGTGTGATTATTTCAGAACACCAGTTTGACTATTTAATTTGTAAAAAATAGTGTTGTTATCGTTGAAATTTTTAAGAAATACGTTCATCAACTATTTTTTTAGGTTATTAGAACGATTTTATTTTAGAAAAACTAAAGTACTTAGTTAATTTTTTCAGTAGTGTCTGGAGCATTTGGGCTGTGTGTGTGTGCTTAGTATATAAATATGTAGTCCGAATGTATTTTTTTGGTAGTAGGTAGTGTTCAGCAGTAGTTGTCATATGTTTGGTTGAATAGTAGTAGAGTAGCAAGTATTTGTGCACACGAAAAAAAACGCAAATACTTGATCTGTGTCTGGGTATTGCGGGTTGTGTTTCCTGGGTCCTTATATACAAGGAATCTTAGTTAAGGTCGTTATTAACATTGAGCGTTGTTATTCTTATTAATTAACATTATACCTTTGATTGGTATAACTAGGTAACTAAGTTGAAACAAGTTTACAGGCAGCATTGTGAATCGCCTACGGGCTGAAACAATGGATAGAACTAGTTTCAGTTTGCCCCAGTATTTCAATACCTGAGCCTGTCAGTACCTACTGAACATTAAAGTAAAACCCCTTAGGTCCACAAAATTTTACGAGACTAAGGGTGGATTCGACCAAACGAGAGTAAATTTTATTCTTAGAATGAATCGCCATTTGTTCGAGAGTAAATCAATTTCACATTTTACCATCAACAATTCTAAGAATAGCAAGTCTATTCTAGTATTATAATTATACCACCGTTTTCGGTGGAATAACAGAGTTATTCCGAGAATATTTTAATTCAAAATAGACAAAGATAAAAAAAGACGTCCGACCATGTATTTTGTCATTTACTTTCCTACACTATAATACGACAAAAGCGAGTTGATATGACATAAGCTTGAATACCGTGTCGTTGTAGAACAACAATTGTTAACTGGGTAATAGATTCGTTTATCATTTATTCCGCTATTCGCGTATAGTAATTCTAAGCGTAGCTAAACTTAGTATTGCGTGGAAAAACGAAGAATGAATTACTCGAGTATAATATCGTGGAATAGATTTATTCTGGTATAGTTACTCGTGTATAAATCCAAGTTTGGTCGACCACCCTTAGGAGCTTAAACTTAAAATAGATAAAACTTCGAACTTATCAAAGAAATATTATACTGAAGAACCTCAGACGCATTCTAAAGTTGAATAACGAAATAGTTACTCTGTGACAACCCTTCGAAATACCAAATCTTGCGCCAAGAGCCCGCGGTCACAGATTCGATTCCTCAAGAAACTATCGGCATTTCCGTAGATCCTTTGCGAAATTCCCGATATCTTTGCAAGCATCCCAAACATTTGTTGTAGGGTCATCCTTCTAAAGTGAGCGTGTAGAAACCTAATCCCTCGTTCGGCACATTCCTCGAGGAGGTATTGCTAAATATTCTGCATCAGGTTGTCCCACTCGACCGTAGAATGCTTGAACTGCCAAGAATGTGACGGACGCGACCGAGCAGATAATTACCCGAGAGCTAAAATTGTAACGAGAGTCACTTAAAGAACCTAACGTACATGGACGTATTATTAAGGCTTTAATTATTTAGATTTAGTAACTATAATTAGTGATTCACTCAGACAACCAAGTCCATTGTACTTATTAAAATAGGAAACGGATATAAACTAGAAATCTGAATCTTGACAATTGAAACAGTCAATAAGTACCTAATTTGGTTCAAAAATATAAAATATTTGTGAGGCAGTCTTTGGAGATTTCCAATAGAAGAGAAAACTAAGTCTTGCTCATGGGAAGCGTGCGGTGACGATGACGCGAGTTTCACGCTTTTTGTTCACCTACATACACAGTATACATATAGCTCATGGAAAGCGTTCGGTGGCGATGACGCGAGTTCCATGAGTTTTGTTACAGCCTGGCAGCCTACCTGACAGCCTCTGTGGTATAGTGGTTAAGCAGGTCGGCCCATGAACCGGAGGCGGTGTTTTCTATTCCAGCGGCAGGACAGGTTTTCGTGCACATAAAAAAGTGCAAATACTTGTTCTGAGTTTGGGTGTTGTGGGACCATGGTCCTCGTAGTTCCTGGGTCCCTAGACACATGTAATCCTAGTTAGGGTCCAGGATCTATGTATGTGGTTGTTGGGCGTTGTAATAATATTTTTTATTATTATTACCACCTACAGTGACTATAGAGATATATACAGTTACACACATTAAAATGACAACCCTCTTTGTTTACATAGATGTGTAAAATTAATCGACGGGTACGAAGCCGGGGCGGGTCCACTAGTCTAATTATAAACTTGATTAATAGCGTCTGATCCATGATCTATCAAGTCACCGATCTTGATATTACGTAACCTATTTAGAAAAGCTATCATGCGCGCCTAGATTTAAACTTATTAGCGCAAACTAATCTACATGGTTGGCCTAAGTGCCAAGTACCTATAATACTCTGTGGTACGCGAGGTGAACGTAAACTTTAACCACAGATTATACTAACCTTAATACCTAATTAGGGTATGGCGTTTTTGGCGGGAAAGCGAAAAAGATTGCGTCACCGCATTGTATTATTTTCCAAAACTTGTGTTATTTTCAGTGTTAGTGCATAACATTGGTGGCATTCTATTCGTTAAGTGCTGGAATACAGCCGTGAGTGTGGGAAAATGGTATAATGATGGTGAAACGTTTCTTTGCGTGTTGTTTCCAAAACTCCATAGAAGTTTCTGTTGCTGTTCGTTTGTCTTGCTAAAACTCGAGAACGGCTGGGCCGATTTAGCTGATTTTTGTTTTAAAATGTTTGTTGTAGTCTAGGGAAGGTTTAAAATGTGAGAAAAGAAGAAGTATTCTCTTTGACAGGGTTAGGTTAAGCCATGCGTAGCCGGGGCAGGGCAGCTAGTAGAAATTATAAAAACTAGTAGAGAATATTAACAAAAAAGGAAACACTGTAAAGTTTCTTGTAGCTTCTTGTTAACAGGTGTAATCGAAGCTTTGGATCGAAATTTTCTGTTCTGCATTGTGCCGGATTGCTTGCACCAGTAGTTGCAAAGAAAACATAATTTTTTTTTTAAATTAAATATTGTACAGGGATTGCTATATAATATTTGATATTAAGTATTTTGTAATTTTATATGCCTTGGACAATTACTTAATTTTAAGTGCCTAATATCATTTTGAATCGAAAAAGTGCTAAAAATAGCCTATTTGCACAAAATCTTTTGAATTTTACATCTATAGAGAGTTAGTTATAAAACAAAGGTCAAGCCCACATTATACTGCTGTACTTAAATTGAATCTAGACTGCAATTCTTGAATGTTCTTTTATTATTTAATTAATTAACGCGAGAAAAACATCGTCGCTGCAAAAAGCTCCAAAAGTTCACTAAAACAAAACACGAAAGACAACTTTTGAAAGAACTTCCAACTTTCAGTTCAAAATATGGCATTTTCCGTAACTAATTGCTCTGGGACAGATTTAATTCGTACAACCGGAAAGTTTTGTTTTTCTTTTCTTGGCAATCAAGTACAAGGTAAATAAAACGGTTCGTCACTTTACAGGTGTCAGGTAAATATTAAACAAGGTCTTATTTTCTTTATAAAATAATGCCTCTCTACACTAAAGTCTTAAATACATCTTAGCTTCTGTGGTGTGGTGGTTGAGCAGGTCAGCTCAGCGGCGGTTTCGATTCCCGCGGCCGGACAAGTATTTGTACACAGAAGAAAAAAGGGCAAATACTTGTTCTGAGTCTAGTTGTTGTGGGACCATAGTCCTTTTTTTTACTTCAAACTTGTCTAGCATTTGACCACGCTCTCACCTGATGGGAAGTGACGATGCGATCGAAGGTGTAGCATGCTAGCCAAGTAAATACCTATTCACTCTTCTCTTGAACACGCCCGGGGCATATTTCGCCGGAAACACAGACGCTGGCAGGGCATTCCATTCCTTAGCCGTTCTAATTAAGAACGTGGAATCAAATCGCTTGGTACGAATGGGTGGTATTTCGACCACGAAAGGATGGCGCTTAGCCGAGCGTCTAGTAGTCCGGTAGTGGAATGGTGATGGGAGAATGAGATCATGCAGTTCTTGTGGGCATTCGCCGTGGTGTAATCTGTAGAAGACCGACAGACTTGCCACCTTACGTCGGTGCGCTAGGCTCTGGAGCCTTTCACCAACCAAAGTGTCATTGTCAATGAGCCTTTTGGCACGCCGTTCAATCGAGTCCAGAGCCTCAAGCTGGTACTTGGCAGACCCGACCCACAGGTGGCAGCAGTACTCCATACATGATCGGACCTGTGCTTGATAGAGATTAAGAAGCTGTCCAGATGTGAAGTACCGCCGTACCTTGGACAAAATGCTGATTTTTTTGTTGCCTGTTGTTCATCAGCTGTCTTCAACCAATGAGTGTACAGTATATGGTACGCTCACAAATTTATCACCCGTACCGGAAACCGGGTAAGTGCGTAAATAGAGCGAAATTAGGAGCTGTCAAACTTTACTTAGACGGGCATTATTATTTAACCCCGGAATGTGAGACGGCCTTAGTTTATTTTTGTATATGCAGAAACATAAATATAACGCCATAGCATGACTCCTCTAAGAGCAGAAAGATTTTAAAAAAAATTGTGTTAAATTCATCGTCGTCGCCATACGTATCTTAGACATCATTATAATATCACATTATTTAAATCATTTAATGATTTAAACAGAAAAAACGATGTTTTTTTTTTAAATATGGCCTTATCTGACATGTTATGATGCCAGTTTCATTAGAAACGTCATTCATTCCTTTTCCACCTGTTAAAGTCAGAAAATCAAATCAATTCCCTAGTCTTTCATCCGGAGATATAAAAGGAAAGGGCTTACAAAATAAATATTTTCCCACACAAAGTTGTTAAACTGTGAAGAATCTTGGCACCTTCGTAGAAAATAGCAATCATGTCGTAATAAAACGGGGCCTGCCGTAACTCTGCGCGAATTAATAAAACAAATCATCGATTATGGAAAATGAACCTCTTGTGGTTATGAAAAGGTGCATATTGCAATATCATAGTGACGCGCGGTGGTTATCTCCAGGTTGATATTCTTGTGTGGTATAGGAGAAGAGCGGTAGCGTTTGGAGCAGCAAGGGTCTTTCCTATACATATAAACTTAAAAATCGCGTGGCACCGTTTTTCTTATTCATTTCTGCTCGTACATTATTTGATCATATTATACCATAACGTACAGAACACAGTCGTTGTTTTCGTAAACCCAACATATCCCTTCGACGCGTTGTCTCAAATTGGAACTTGTACAGTTACAAAAATCAACCTATGTTTTATGAGATTTTATCTGGGTGTTGTGGAACCATAGTCCTCGTAGTCCTGGGTCTTTAGACACGGGGGATCCTAATTAGGGTCCAGGAACTATGTATGTGATCGTTGGGCGTTATTATTATTATAATTGCGACTGGTCCGATACCTTTGCCTTCTGAACTGTGGGTTGTGGGCTCGATTCCCACCCAGGACAAAAATTTGTGTGATGAACATAGGTGTTTGTTCTGTATATCAGTTATCTGGTTCCCATAGTACAAGCTTTGGGGCTAGATGGCGTTGTGTGAGATGTCCACACATATTATTATTATATGATGATTATTATTATAAACACAATTTTTGTCAAGTCGCTGTACTTCCATGCCCTGCACCCCCACTTCACAGTGCAATAGTGGACGTAATAAATAACGAGGGATGCAGGCGCTGCTAAATTAGCTTTGTGCGATACTGTCCTTTCTAGGGGCGGTTTGTCTTAGGCTGAGGTGGTACCCCACTTACAGAACGACGGAAAAATATTGCTTTTTGAATAATGCCTCAGCTCAAAATTGTATGCACTTGAATCACGCATCTAAATTGTAATAAATAGAAACGTTTTTTTATTGATATGATAGTTTCAATACACAGTTTATGTGCATAGTTACTACGGAAATTTTCAAATTAGGAATGAAATCTTCTGTTGCATTGCAATCAAAGTTCCCTGATCACCCCGGTCTATGATGATAATGATGATGATAAGCTAATAAGGTACCATCAACCTGACCTACAGTGACTCTTTAAAATCGATGGATTTAATTATAATAACAATAATAACGCCCAAACACAACACAACATCCAGACTTAGAACAAGTTTTGCACTTTTTTTTCTGTGCATAAATACTTGTCCTGCCGCGGGAATCGAACTCGCCGCCTCCGGGTTATGAGCCTGCTCAACCATCACACCACAAAGGCTGATATAATTGATATTGCATCACTGTGCTAGCTTTCGGTTTACGTTAAATACTTGCCTACTCGTCACCAACCCAATATTATATACATTCCAGTTCTGGGAAATTAGCTTCCTCTTACAGGGAGATAGTGTACGTGGTAATCCACCTCTGGCCAAGTACAGATTAGTGGATGACACGTTCATGTTTAAAAAAAATGTTTGATAGGTTTGCGTTTGACCACTATCTCACCTGATGGTAAGTGACGATGTGGTCTAGGATGTAACACACTTGCCTAGAAGATACCTCTTCACTCTCGATTTGAAGACTCCAAGGTTGTAGTTATCGGGAAATACGGACGCCGGTAAAGCGTTCCACTCTTTGGCTGTTCGCATGATAAATGTGGAGCCAAATCGCTTTGTTCGCACATGTGGGATATTAACCATGTAACGGTGGCATTTTTTTTTATATATCTGGTTGTCCAATGATGGAACGGTGATGTCGGAATCAGGTTATGCAACTCAAACGCACACTCTCCGAAATTCATTCGATAGAAGACCGATAAACTGGCAACTTTGCGTCTTTGGTCGAGGCTTTACATTCGGGCCTCAAACAAGTCGCTACCTATGAGCCTATGAGCTGCTTCTCGATTTTTATGGCTCTATAATAATCAACTTAACAAAATCCCTCGAAATTAAAGTAACGAAACACCCAAGGTTTAATAAAGCAGTAGAACCCTAACAGGCGCAATCTGTATTCTGCACTCGGCGCTTATCTTCTGTGAATCCTTCACGATCGTAAATGTGCGATCCTGACACAAATCTCATAGCAAGCGACGCCGCTGCGCAACCGACTGCGGAGCATTCTAATGCTATAAGCTGCAACAGGCGTCGGGCTACAGAACACGCGTGTTCAAGACCACAATAATTAATCATAATCATAATAAATATTAATAATGAAATATGAAAAACATGGTCACATTCTGCCGGGCCTCGCTGGAGTTATCGATACCAGGTCCAGGGATAGTTTGACCGTGTTATAGTTATTTTTATATTCAAAGGGCTTGTTGATGTTAGCTTCGGCCCTACAATGCCCCCCAAATTCCGGGTTAGACCCGAGAAACTAAATAAATAATAAAGTGTGCTTTAGATTCACACGACTGAAGTAAAACTTCTTCAGTTTAGCTCCATCTATCGGACGGTATACATAACTTTGTCTTTGCTTTGCTTTATGTTAATGTCGCTATTTTGACAATCGTACATCTTACCGGGCAACTTCCGTTCGCCTCGCTACGCATTCACCAGCTTACTCCTCAAGTCAAGCGTGCGTGAAGATGTTTTACTTCAAAAGAATAAATCACAAATAAAGGAAGAATGAATAAATACCAGATTCAATGGCCCTAAACTCATTTGGAAGTGGGTCCCGAACCAGCGGCGGCAGATCGTTGGCATTACCGCCGAGGACGTCTTTGGATGGCGTCGGTGGAGGATTCCCACCACAACCGCACTTATAGCTGCGGGGAGAGATGAAACATCTATGGGAATTATTTTATCTTGAATGGATTTTTCTTGTGACAAGAAGTCTTTAACAAGAAAAACCCGTTCAAGATTAAAATCAACCAACGAACCAGTTTGCATTTTATGCGCACGGCAGCTACGTAACTTGATTCCACCGTCCGTTCCACCATCGAACAATCAGATTTAAAAAAAACGCCACAGTAAATGCCCACATGAGCGCCTAAAGCGATTTGCTTCTACGTTTATCATGCGGACAGCAATAGAGTGGAACGCTTTACCGGCGTCCGTGTTTCCCGAAAACTATAACCTTCAAGTCTTCAAATTGAGAGTGAATAGGTATATAGGCCAGCGTCCCAAACCGTATCATCACCTACCATCAGATAAGATAGTGGTTAAACGCAAACCTATCGAACAATAAAAAAATTAATCTGCACTTTTTTCCAAAGCACATGGTGTTTTATTAATTAATAATAATAATAAAGCCCAACGATCACATACACAAATCATAGACCCTAACTAGGATTCCGTGTCTAGGGACCCAGGAACTACGAGGATCATGGTCCCACCACACCCAGAATCAGAACAAGTACTTATTTACGTTATCCTGCCGCGAGAATCGAACTGTATCTAATAACTGCAATAAGTTGCTACATTTACCTACGTGTTCCTACGCTTTAACTTATTTCCTACTATTTTTATAAAATGCATTTATTCATTGATATAATTAATAAACAAAATTTCACCAAAACAATCGATACAAATTGGAGCTTGTGCTCCGACTCTGAATGCAATATCCGCCAATACAATGTAAATGTATGTATTAAATTAAAATTTACAAGCATAGGGATTAATTCCAGACCTAATTAATCTAACTCTATGGCTTGCGTGTTTAAGCCTACTAACAAAGGTGTTGCAATTTACTTGAAGCCCGCGCGGGCAAGTTTATGTAGAGCCGCCCACAATTCTTTCTTATCTACCCTCAGACGCGCCACGTTACAGCAACTAAAAGTCGCTCGGAAGTAGACTGAGGAGAGAAACAAACTTTCATTGATACCGGTTCAGTAGAATTATTCTATTAGACTTATACAAGCAGTTAAATAGGTGTCAACCAATCTGTTTAAAAATAAAAAGAAGCAGTCGGCAGAAAACATAAAGATTAGGAAATAAAAAGGTGTTTATCCCCTTTTTTACCTTATGGTATTTATAACTATACATTTTCAGTACAGACAGGCATTAGAATTCCTTTGAAATACTTAACGTAAATCTCTTTTTTCCTTTTGACCTTTATTCTTTATTGATGTACGCGGTTATCCTTGCTATCAGCATTTTTACATCACCCAAGAACTTATCTTTACAGTTTCTTTTTTGTTTGACAGCTGCTAGGTGTAACAGCTAACAAAGAAGTTCTATTGCTCAGAAAAAATTCAAAATCGCAGATGAACCGCTAAAAATACATCCAGTTTTATCACAGACTCACTGTTGAAACACAAATACGATAAATCTATAAATGATGCGACCAGCAAACGTCTTCCAGTTAATGATGATAATAAAATATAATGGTCTCATCTCATTAAGTCTCTTTCTTGTTAGTTCTGTCGTACTAGTAATATGCCTCGTCCATGATTCTAGCACTGTACCTACCACGTGTTAAATTTTTTTTTATATCTATTTAATGGGCTTTGTCGCTGAGCGACCACATCGCCCAATTGGTAAAAATCGTTATCTTAAATTGAATCCTAATTCTACTAGCTTATAGCATTATGGCTTTATTAGATAGTTTTTATTTTCTTAAAAACGATTTGTCTAGGAAGGTATTATTTCTGTGGTACAAAAGTGGTGCGTTTGAAACGCTTTGTACTACACGTAACCAGCAAAGAGGTGTTTTATACACTTTACACCGACGTGCCAGTAAAATAACAGCTCTTTTGAAAGAGTTTATTGTAACGTAGAGCTGGAATAAGCTGAGAGTTGGGAAACTATCACACGTTTGTGAGAAACATAAAAGGTTAGGGTTTCGTGTATAAACATGTTAAACACATATTCTGACTGTCTAGCCTTTTGTAGAAACAAACGTTTACAAATTGTAAAGCTGTAGTTAGTTTATTCAATTTATGGTGAAGTGGCAGTGAATTTGTATAACTCTCAGGCGTCATTTCAGAAAGCTAACATTTGCTACACTAGCTGTTACAATACAAAATAACATTAAACCTTAACTAAAAAAGGTGTATTATAGGTAACTTTTGCAAATTCTAATACTAGGTGGTAGGACTTTTCTGCAAAGTTCGTCTAGGTAGGTACCACCGCTTTGCCAGTTATTCTGCCGCCAAGCAGTAGTGCGCAAGCACTGCTGTGTCCTGTTTTGAAGGGCAATGTAGCTAGTGAAATTACTGGGCAAATGAGACTACGACCTAATCTCAAAGTCTAGTAACCTTATTACTAGACTGTGCTGATGTCTCAGAATGACGTGCGCTGCGCCTTATTCTTTGTAAGTTGCCAGTAGATGATGGAAGGAGGCGCCAACGCCTAAAAAATGGACGCTATTGACTCGTAAATGTTTGCTATTGCTTTTTGAAGCGTTATCATATCGATATAATTATACACTGAACATAACACAGACTTAACATTAAATTAAATAGCATTCATACCATTTTCTTCAATTTACTATAACATAATGCTAAACTAAACTATACCTAAACACTTAAAATAGATAAAACAAAAAACTTATAATATTAAAAATGGTGGAGGGAAAAGTGCCCAGAATGCTGGCAACATTACCACGTTGAATGGTAATGCTTATGCCTTCGCTAAACGTATTTATGTCCCTGTGTTTCCATGGCAGTCGGTCCCCTCCAGACCCACCCCAAACAGCACAAACGCATAGGCCCTATCAAGGAGTGCATAGTAAGTGCCGTTTGAGGTTTTGCCATAACAACAGCAGACTTTTTGAGGTAAAATCTCTACGCACTATTGATTTGCCCCCAAGCTAAGCTGATGAATGCGAGGTGAACTTAAGTTGAAGTTGGTTCACGTAGATTTTTATTGTAAACATAAAAAAGTAAAAAAAAAATTACAATTGTCAAGATGGCAAATGTAGCATTAAACAAAGCAAAAACAACGTTATGCCGGCCGATAAATGGAGCTAAAGAAGTTTTACTTCAGTCGTGTGGTCTAAAGCACACTCGTCTTTATTTTACCAATTTGGCTAGTTCGCGTTATCTGTGTTAGAGATTTCCTTTCTTGTCGTTTAACTATTCTTTAAACACTTTAGTTTTCAATTAATGCAAAATGTCCTGTCACACATGGTGGTCTGTCTCACGTGGCATTTTATGTCAGTTTTTAATCATTGATTAAGCTGATCTCTCATGTTAACGAGCTAGTCGTTCACCTGACGTTAAGTGTCACGGCCGCCCATAACAGTCAAAGTCAAAAGATTTATTGCAAATAGGCTATTTTTAGCACTTTTACAAGTCAAAAGTTGCAGTGGCAATCGCAACTCCAAAACATAAAGTTACTTTATAGTTTTCTGCAACATTATCTGGAACTGTAGTCATAATATCGTGTACCAGGAGTTTATATAACAGGTGATTACATTAATGAATGTGCCTTGTTAGTGGCCAGTGTTTGTACGTCGAGTACTTAGTAAGTACTAAGTACTATTATTATGCTTCCAGTAATGAAGTGGCGGTCGAGATTCAAGCAAACACGCGGACATACTTGACGGCCTTTGCTATTAGGAATCGTGGTTAGGTTAAACTCTGGTTATTTAAAGTATCTTAGAATGAATTCTAAAATTACTTAATAGGACTATTTAGTAGAATAACACTAAATATGACTATTTAATTCTTGCATTCATTATACCATTTCATTTAGTGAACAGCCGTCATTACTACGAGTACATGTGGGAAGGTTATGAATATGATTATGATGCGGAATTATTAAAAATGCTTAACTTTCAAAACCTAGAAATTTGGGCAAACCTTTTTAAAGTTTCGCGACTTGAACTCATATTGTAACTAACTAACTAACCTCGACCTTAATCAAAATAATGTTCTGATAATTTTTGTGCGCGAATAGACCCATTTTATCTTTACAATATGACGAAACATTTATAATTCTTATTAACCCAATAATCTCTTCCAACAAGTTCATATCTGAAATGAGTTTATCTGACGCCTGCAGATCATAAAAAAATATTTTTCAGGAGAAGTACATTTTTTCTGGTAATAAGTACTTATTATTCATTCGGCATACACAATCACGTTAAGCCTAGAAAGCTGAACAATGACGCTTAAAGCCTAGCGAAGCTCGAACCTTAATAAAAATGCCGAGGAGAATAAAAAATAGGCCCGTCGCCATCACGATTATTGTATTTGCACCACGGTAACTATAATGAAAAAAAAAGTTCTTTATTATCATATTATTTCACCCACAGTTTGAGTGTTGTGTTTGTATGTGTATTTGAGAGCTACGAAAACAAGACCCTACCAGCTTGGCGATCACGTAACTCGATTGCAACCGACAGAAATACAAATTCGTATGTATGGATTTGACAGTTTGAATACGCAGTTTATGTGCATAGTTAGTATGGAAATTTCTCCTGTTGCATTGCAATCAAAGTTTCGTGATCACCCACCTGATGTTAAACGTGCGGTCGGTCCCATCCACCCAGGACGCGTAGCCCCACCACCGGGGCTGATGGGAAAAAGTGCCATTCTCACCAGGGCCAATTGAGAAGCACTACAATATACCAGGAATACAACGGCCTTCTAACGGCATTCTAGAAATCTTATTGAATTAAAACTTCTTTACGTTCGCTTGACTTGGGGAGTACGCTGGTGAATGCGTGGCGAGAGTGTTACGGAAATTCATTGGATAAGGCGAACGGAAGTTGAGAGGGAGATATAAGTTAGTGATGATAGAAAGAGAGATAGTTACGTTTCGTATAGAAATATTACTTAGTCGTGTGGTCTAAAGCACTCTCGTTTTTATATACTTACTATTGTATTGATATCCCAGGATGACGTCGGTTATGTCACGCAATTTAAAAAAATTAAATTTTAGTGTTCAATTAGAGTGGCACTGCATTTGTGGGCAAAAGAGAAGGAAGATTTACATCTCATCACATCATTTGTTCAAAAATACATATTGTATTTTCAATACTACGCGGAAACATCCAAAACACGCTTCCCTCCAAAACGTCACCCATTTGGAACTCAGAAAAGAGAGACAAAGTATTTTTCCGTCTCATTAGCATGGCGTTCCATAATTCATGTATGGAAAAACCGATCGCCATACGTTACTCAGTCCCGGTTATCCCAAACCCGATTGATATATGTTTTTATCAATGCTATGAGCTAGTTTTTTAGTTTGAGCCTGTTTGAGATCAGTTATTGTAGGTACTATGAAAGGTTTCAGATTTCTTAATTTCATTAGTGCCTTTATTCTCCATCAAAACTAAGTAACTACTTTCATTTTGTATTTAAGTAACTACTAGCGCTTTATGACTAGCAACCACAGAGAAGAACATGGACTGTATAATACAGCCGTGTATATATATGAGTGTTTTTTTTTATTGTTTGATAGGCTCGCGTTTGACGATGCGGTCCTGGATGTAACACGCTTGCCTAGAAGATACCTGTTCACTCTCGATTTGAAGATTCCAAGGTTGTAGTTTTCGGGATTAAAGAAATATCGTCCACTTCTGAACATAGGACTCCGCCATAAAACGGCACTTTGGTCGCTTATCCAAGGCCCCCTTGGATAAGCGACCAAAGTGCCATAATTCACCACGCTTGGTAGGTGGCTTGGTGATCACTGAACATTTTAATGTACCAGAGTTATGCTGCTACCCATTCCCTGGGTTCCCGCGGGAAGAAATGGGGTAGGCTTTTTCACCAACCGCGACCAATAGAAACATTGTTTACGTCTTATGACGTGACATTAAAAAAAATATCTTAAGGTTTTTCAGATACGTTGCATATCTTTAAGCTTGTGTATAGTACAAGGAATCAGCACTGCAATTCAACGGGGCAATGCTGCCAGCATATTGGGCACGCTACCTACTAGTATATATTATTATTATTTTTTATTTTTTTACGCTACTGAGTGATGTGACGAGCTAGTCGTTCACCTGATGTTAAGCGCCACGGCCGCCCATAACAGAACAGTGTCCCGAACCCCAAAACAGAGTTACGAGTGACACTGCACTGCGCACATCATCCTGATACATCAGCACAGCCTGGTAATAAGATTACTAGACTGTGAGATCAGGCCATAAAGTCTCAATTGACCAGTAATTTAACTAGCTACAGTGCTCTTCAAACTGGAACACAGTAGTGCGCACACTACTGCTTGGCGGCAGAATAACTGGCAAAGCGGTGGTACCTGCCTAGACGAACTTTGTAACAAATTACTACCGCCTAGTAAGTTGTAGTGTCACTCGGAACTTTAAAATGTAGTTTCGCGTGACACTGCACTGCGGACGTCATCCTGAGACAGACACGCCATCTAGTCCCAAACTTGCAAAGCTTGTTCTATGGGAACCAGATAACTGATACAATACATAGATACTTTTTTGTTTTTAAATACATACATAGAATACAATATAACACCATGATACAGAAGTTGAATCAATAATGAAACTAAATCATTATATATACAGGTATTTATTTATATATTTACAAAATCACATTCTGAAATACAAAGGTACCCTTCATCGACCACACTCGAATTTACAAAATATAAAACTGGCAGCTGAACACAAACATGGCAGTAGGGATGTGCGTGAGGTCAGGTGATGTTTAGTGATGTCCGTTGTATCCGTAGCCGTTGTAGCCGTTCAGGCCGTGTCCGTAGCCGCCGTAGCTGGCGTAGCCGGGGTATGCCACCTGGTTGGAGTAGCTCACGGCGGGGTAACCTGGAATAATTATTTTTTATTTAGTAAGACCTTATTTGAAGGGGTGAGAGCAAAAAGGTTTTAACTGATTTTTTTCACAAAATGGCTTGAATGAACACAAAATGAGTATCGTTCGATTCAGCGTGAAATTATCTACAATAATACATTCTCAAAATACCGAAATGAGGCTTAAATCTCGAGATTTTGAGTCCAAAAACGGTTTATCTGTCACAGGAATACAGTTCACTTAGCATAAAAACATAGATAGAAAGATAGAAAATGCTTTAGTGCACAAATAACAAATGTAAGTACAAAGGCGAACTTAATGCTAGAGAGCATTATCTTCCAGTTAACCTGGGTGTAACATGGAAATTTTTGCATTATCATATTTATTTTATTATATTATATTTTTACAATAATTGTATGAATTAGTACTATATTTAGTATTTTAAAATAGAATTAAAACATTTTCTAGCAACTGAAACTTACATAAACCTTTTCTATTACCTTATAAGCACTCTACATTAAAATGACGCCGTTGAAGTTTAAAGTCAATTTTCTCGAAACTATCAATTTGACAGTTTAACCCTTTTTATTCTCTACCCTTCATTTGAGTTTGGCTTGTAATATAGTTAGGATGCATATAATTAAATAATAAATGTATATGTATTACATATGTGTGGACATTTCACACAGCGCTATCCAACCCCAAACTAATCAAAGCTTGTATGGGAACCAGACAACTGATACAATACTTAGATACTTTTTTTTGTAAAATTTACATATAATACATTGTAAATTACACAAATGATTGTCCTGGGTAGGAATCGAACCCACAGTTCAGAAAGCAATCCTCCAAAACGGCTGAACCAATTTTTTTTATATTCACACTTAGTAGGCCTGAGAATAGGATGTTATCTATTTTTCATCATCATCATCACCGTTTTTCATTACTTCGCGGGTGAAACCGCATGGCTCAGCTAGTAAGATTAAAGAAGTAGGTTTTTTATTGTTTGATAGGCTCGCGTTTGACCACTATCGCACCTGATGGTAAGTGACGATGCGGTCTAGGATGCAACACGCTTGCCTAGAAGATACCTGTTCACTCTCGATTTGAAGACTCCAGGGTTGTAGTTTTCGGGAAATACGGATGAGGATAAATAAATAGGTACCGTTATGAATAATGTATATTATCTACGCATTCTTATCTTTATCTTTCAAAAAATCCTCAGATGTATTATGATATTAACAAAGCAATTGACACCATTGTAGGATCTCACGCTCATTTTGAAGCCGGCCGCAGTAACAATAGTTGCAACTAAGGTCTAAGCCAGTTTGAATACATTCTCTGTGTTACGGCCTTCTTTAAATTATCTTCTCGCTAATTAGTCTGGCCTATTACCATACGTTACGGCTTTACATCTGGCAATACTTCCATTTATATTTCTAGTTAAGTTTTCGGACATACGATGGAGTAATAAAAAGGTGGATTGGGACACATTATATTTTATCCTTTATTAGTTACTAAAAGGTATTTAGATATAATTAACATTTGAGTAAATTCTCAATTTGTCCTTTGGAATTATTTCCATAAAGATTAAATTAACTTGATAAGCGGCTGTTTCCTGCTATAGGCTATAATTTAACTTGATTGCAACTAATAGAAACTGATTTTTTATTCGTTTGACAGTTTCAATACGCAGTTTATGTGCATAGTTACTACGAATCGTGTAAAAACAATTTTGCCTGTTAAGTGGCTGTCAAAGTTATGTAATTAATTGTAAATTCCCAAGAATCTATGGTTGCTCTATTGGCTCAACCACCACAACACAGAGGCTGTCAAATTTGATGATGAATGGTATGGTTAAACATGGTTATGTGTTTTATGTACTCACCATGTCCGTATCCGCCGATTCCGGAGTAGCCGACGCCGGGGTAGCCGAGGCCGGAGTAGCCGAGGCCGGAGTAGCCGAGGCCGGAGTAGCCGAGGCCGGAGTAGCCGAGGCCGGAGTAGCCGAGGCCGGAGTATCCACCAACGACGGCTGGGAGGGCGGAGTGGCCGCCGTAGCCGCCGTCATGAGCCGTGCTGTATGCAACTTTGCTCACTGCAACGGGGGCTGTGACAAAAAAGTAAAAAAGTCAGTTTGTATTCAGAAACTTATGTATAATAATAATAAATACGTGTGGACATTTCACACAGCGCCACGTAGCCCTAAACTAAGCAAAGCTTGTACTATGTATTTTAAAGACTAATAAGTCTTTAAAGATTGTTAAAGTGATCACCAAAAAGGATTATACCCTTATTATAGCGGTTACTAGCTGCGCCCCGAGGCTTTACCCACGTCGTAATAAATTCTAATCTTTCCTAACTTTTTCTTTCATAAGAACCTTCTTCTGATAATAATAAACCTAGTAAAAAAGAATTAGTGAAAATTATTTTTATATATTAAAATAGAGATAAGGTATGCAGATAAACTTATAAATCTAACCTTTATGTTCAAAATAATTATGCACGAGTTTTTATATTAGAAAAACGGCTTTTACAATAAGTTTTGAATAGAAAATTTTAGGTTATATTTTGGCGGTCACCATCAAATATCAATGGCCGAGTGCCGTGAAGTTGCAGACGTCGGATAAGGGCGCGGGAACTTAAGACGGCTGTCTGAAGTTCGAAGTTATTTGTTTGCATAAACACTGTATTTGGCTCCGAGTATTTATTATCCTGTTAATTGGTAGGAGTTCATTGTCACAATAAAAAAAAACTTGTCAAACAATGAAATGGAAAATTATGAATTAAATTATGGAGTTGAAAGACACCTCGACATGAGCCGCCAATGCGTCACAGTAAAGTAGCAGTTCCTTTAATAACCACTACACACTGCGTTACGTGCAAAAACAACGTGGGAACGTCCTTGACATACTTACGTACGGACGTTTGCATAATAATGATGTCAGTAAAACTCTTTGTAGAATTGAAGTGATAATAATATGAACGTCCAAAAAGACATTCTGAAGTTTTTCCCATGTAACAAGTAGGTAGAAAAAACAAAAGAATATCAGAAAAAAAACAATTATTATTAAAAAATATTTCAATTATGTAACTGGTGGATCAAACTGGAATAAAAATTAAATGTTAAATATTTTTGAGCCACCGTGGATCATTCCAGTGAATTACACCACAATAGATCAAATACCTATATTACATAAGGAACTTTTCGTAATTGGAATGCCAAGTGGAATAAAAAAAATAGACGGTACAGGCGACCTGTACATAAAATAAACGTATAGATATAAAAATAACATTGGTTCCAAAAGACATCAGGCATAAGAAATTCTATTTACATTTGTACACAAATAATACTCAGTCACGCGAGAAATAAACTCTTTGAAGTTACTTTTCCGGACAAATTGATTAACCTTCACATTGAGAACGATTACGTTGCGAGTCCGACACGCATTCTTGTCGATCAGAAATGTTCAATGAACAAAAAGCGACCTCTTCGCGGACTCAATGAAATTATTGATTCGGAACTTTCAAGGGTGTAAAAGTTTAAAAATAATGATGTGACATTTTTTTGTGTGAGTTGTTCTTTTGTTTTTTTACGGGTTTGTTCTTTAGGGTTAAATTTAGATTGTCTGTCGTTATAGTTAGAAGTATAAGAAAATTCGAGTGGAGTTGGTCACGTTTTGATTTAACCTATACTTACTACTTTTTTTTAGAAGTCAGCACTAGTTAAGCGGTTTTGTTCAGTTTGCCTTTTTTTAGAAGTCAGCACTAGTTAAGCGGTTTTGTTCAGTTTGCCTTTTTTTTCTATAATCCGAATTTAGAGCCATTGATAAAAATTATGTCGAGAAATTGAAAAGTATACAATCATGTGGTAATCGTCATATTATTCTGCTGATTAATGTAACAAATGAGTGTTTGACAAGGGAAAATCATTCCTATCACTTTATACACAAGGGCCTCAATCAGCTTTATTTCTTTGATAGATTCAGTCGAATCCTGGATACTTTTAACTAAACCAGACCACGTAACGTGATTGTTCTCATTACCGTTCTGAAACAAATTTAATTCTAACTTCCACAGTAGCAGTACCTATTCAAACTGGACGAGTGCCAGTAATCTAATCTTGTTATTTCCCACTTATTACTTTGAACTAAGCTTATTTTAAAACGGCTACATTTTAAACTGGCTCCACAAACAAAACATATTTTCGTGGTTGCATACCGCATAAGCTGTTCATTATTTAAAGCTACTAAAACTAAAACTTAGCAACTTTATTATCTTTAATATTTTTGGTTACATTGGTAGATTTTATCGACTAATTTTCGTAACTTATCAAGTTTATAGGTCGTCGTTTTCTTTGATAAATATTTCGTGAATTTACTTTCAAGTTCGATAATTGAAAATCTAATCACTTATTGCAAATAAACTATTTTGGTTCCATGTCCGCGTGATCCCGGTTGGCGAATAAGACCACCCACCTCTTCCCGCGGGTGACGTATGAGCCGAGTAAGAATACCCAGGGAATGGGCAGCAGAATTCTCCTCGGCACATTAAAATCTGCGATCACCAAGCTGGTCAAGCGTGGGGATTATGGCATATCTCCCTCCCTTATGATAAGAGTCCAAAGTGGACACTTTTAATATGATAATCAAACTACCAAAAGAATATAAAAAACATTCACGCAATCACAAATAATCTACTATGTGTGGCTATGTACTTCCGAGGGTTATATTCAATCTATAACAGTGTCTTAAAATGTGGAAGACGAATGCCCATTCGTCTTCCACATTTTGTTGATAAAGTTAATATGATCCAAATTCACAAAATGTAAACTAAGAACTAATTGCATTAATTAAATAGAACAAATTAGAGAACCCCATTTCTTCTTTGCCATTGCACTCTCAAGAATAAAGCTTTCTTTAGCCCACAATATAACCCATTATCGGGAGCACCTAACCAACATCGATTTTAATATTAAACATTAGAGAATAGAGTAGAAATTTGCTTGAGTGAAGAGTCAGGTTGTTGTACAAAGGTAGATAATGACCGTTTTGCAGTAAACCACTAAATTTCGCTCCCGTATTAATCTCTGGAGCGATTCGTTCAGTGCATTTAACTACTATTTTATTGCAATGCCTGCTAGTTTTTCTATCTTATGTTTCTCCATGGGATACGTTTAAAATTTATAAGAATCTTCGAATCGAATTCGCTCGGATTTTTATTTTATTGCTCCTTTCGCTTTTATTGCTCGCTCTTTCCGCTTTCTTGAATGGGTCATTGAGGAGCCATGGCGTAATGGTATTTGGCAGAGTGGGATATTTATTAGCGGTAATTACGGGCAGGATGTGAGTGTAGACGGGAGGTGGTTGGGTGCCTACATCGGAAAATAGTCGTCGTTAGCTCTTTGAATTTAGTTGGTGGTATTGATATATATTGGAATATTATAAGTTGAGTGCCTTTCATTGCTAGAGTACCTATATTTGGCTTTCCGATAGTGTAACCAATTCCAAAGTTTCAACATTTTGGGAAATATAACAATGCACTTAATTAATGCCTATAAATTAAAAGTGAAATCTAAATTGATAAATATATTTTTAGCAGATTTATAATTTTTTTTGGTAGCCACCATGTTTTGCCACATTTTTTTTGTTCACATTAATCGATTTTTAATACAGTTATATATAATGATTGCAAACGCTCAAACAAGTCATTTTGAAAAAATGCATATCTTCAAACTCAAAAGTGTGATGTAATTGTGCATTATATTATGTACGAATTTAAAATAAACAAAGAAAGTTGAGTCTGTCTCAAAAACCTTTTTTCGGACCTAAGTATCTTTTGTTAGCGATACTTGAAAAAGAATCAAGAAGTCATCTTTACAGAGTTTCCTTTACATTTCAATGGAGTTGGATTTCGTGAAAGGACTCAATGAATACAGTTCGCGAAAGAAGTTTTAGCGCAACTATTAAAATTCAAGGAACCCAGTTACGTTACGCTTTGAATAGAAAACAGCAGTTCTTTACGTGGAGACAGACTGAAATTAATCGCTATTGAAAAATGATTCGATGCACAAAAGAAATGGAGTAGGAACTATAGACTGTTATAAAACAATTTTTTATTTATATTTGTATTTACAAATGTACATATTTATTCAAGAATAAAATATAAGTTTTTAAACGATAAAACTATGCATTAACGTAAAATAACAACTCTCTTAATTTATTTTCTATGATCTTGATGTAATTGACTGACTAAAATGACTGGCCCGATAGCTCAGTTGGTAGTAACCCTGCCTTCTGAACTGCAGGTCGTGAGTTCGATTCCCATCCAGGACAAACATTTCTGTGATGAACATCTATGTTTGTTCTGTGTCTTGGTGTTTATATAGTATTCTATGTATTTATTTACAAACAAAAAGTATTTAAGTATTGTATCAGTTATCTGGTTCCCATAGTACAAGCTTTGCTTAGTTTGGGGCTAGATGGCGCTGTGTGAAATGTCCACATATGTTTATTTATTTATTATTATTTATTAATTTAGTTTGTAGATAGGAAACGATAAAGAGACCTTTTTATAAACAAAATGTAGTTTAAATTCTTTATTGGTACACTATTATTGGCCATTTTACTTAAATTATTACCGTTGCAACACTTGCAAGAATTTTATAGGTAGAGTCGCTCTGAGAAAGTTTTTCTTAGTATTTCCGGATCAAATGACGATGAGTTTAAGACCAACACTTGAACATCATTTGGCAAAAGTGTCCGGTTTGATATCAAACTTCAATGTTCTGATACTCTTGGTCAATTTAAAGTTACACGGCGGGAGTTCCGCGAGAGAGCGCCAGTAGGGCACTCAATTGAATTGTTCGATGTTATATAATGAAGTTCCTGAGAACTGCAAGGATTCGCTACTTTGTGAATTATTACTTCCAATGGTTATGATAAATTGAGAGAAGTTTTAACCAAGTAAAAAGATTTGAAAAGGCTATTTTTGTCAATTAAGCATATTGATAAAATATAATATTATTAGAAAAAAATCTTAGTAATATTATATTCTGATTTTACCCATATTTATTAACAGAATAATATATGCGCAATGTTAATGAATTTTAAATAAAGTAAATATTATGCAAGTAAATTTTACGCTAAAGTTTATACAAGGTGGAATTTAATTCGTTCTTTTCCTTATGAATGTATGTACTCAAATCATGCTATAGAATAATCGGACAAGGTTAAAATTTTTTTAATGCCCTAATTACTGAGAGCCGAAAGCCGAAATGTCTATTTAACGCTAAATATAGCTCAGGCACCGGCTGAGCGCTTCGTAAATGTTTCATAAGTAATAAAACAACTGCTTTGTTCCATGTCGCAAGGCTTTTCTTTAGAAATTGAGTTCCTATTAATTTGATAATATTTAGATTTAAGTTTTATTTCATAAGGTACTTTTGGTATTTAGTTATATAAGACCGTTCTATAGCATAGACTGAGTACATACATTTAAGGAAAAGAAAGAATTAAATTCCACCGTGTATAACATGGACGTTATTTTCATGTATGCGCAAAACGGTGCCGCGGTAGAGTACATTATTCCATTTTCAAAACACCTTGTTACACTGATTATTTCCACTTTTACACCCGAGACATTTTCCAAGAGAAGTGTACGGGCTTGATAAAATATAAATAACGTTATTGGGCATTGTGCGCTTCTGAATCGATTCTGAGAAAAATATTGAGTACTTTATTTACGTTAAATATAAATCCGAAAAGGTTGCTGAAATTAAGGTTACGTGAGATTATTTAAAAAAGATGCTAAAACGAAGGTTCCTTTTCAAAATAGTAACTAAATTATCTAAGGCATTTTTCGATACACTTTAAAGAATCTACCTTAGTAATAAAGTCAACTTAATTTTCATAACATCTCAATAAACAGTTGTCGTACTTAAGTAACATGGCTTTATAAACTAAACTGGACTATACAGCATCTTGTCGCCACGACTCAAACTTTCTTTTTATCTTTCTATAAAAGATAAAAGATAAATAATTAACTGCTCTTATGTAATAATTAGCTCGTTAAGCTCAACTTTAGTTTAAAGGCAAAGTTGGAAGTGCAGATTTGTCTATCCATTCATTGCTTTGGAACGGCATCAAAAGGGTTTTAGCAAGTTTTAGCGACTGAAGTTCAGTATTTGTAAGTTAAATAATGGTTAATTTTAGAGCTAATTCTTAGAATTGCGCACAAGAATCCAACGGAAGATCAGCGCTGGTTGTAGCACCATGCTGAGATGGGACTGGTTCGTGGCAACTGGCTACAAGTGATTTATGATCGATTGTAGTGATTAGTTTATAACTTTGTGTTGTTTTGTGTCTTCTGTCAGGAATATATATTTTCCATTTAATTTTATTCTAGTAAAGCATTTTTACTAAATGCACCCTGTTGTTTCACCCGCGGATATAAATCATTTTAATTATTTGCTCATCCCACGGGAACGTTTCACTTTTCTGGGATAATATGTAGCCTATATGTTAATCCAGTGTATAAGCTATCTTGGTACCGAATTTCATCTAAAATCCATTCAGCCGTTTGAGCGTGAAGGAGTAATAAACATACACACATACAAACTTTTACAAATATTAGTATGGTAGTGTGATTAGTGTGATTTTTTTGCTATTCAACGGGGCAATGCCGCCAGTATTTTGAGCACGTTGCTTACTGGTAGCGGCTTCTTAGGTCCGTATTACAGAACGATGCTCAGTCATCGATCGGTGCTCAAGCAGAGATTTCATTAACTAATTGATCACTTTATGAATGAAATCTTTGCTTAAGCACCGATCGATGACTGAGCATCGTTCTGTAATACGGACCATAGATTAAATTTTGCTACTGCGTAGTTATTAATTTTTGTTTTAACGAATCTTTTGTTTAGTTACAATTTTTGGTCACCGTCACAGCGTATACACATATATACGCGTACCTGTAGGAGTTACAATAGAGATAATGTATGTATGTATGTAGACCTATTACTAAATTAAGTCTTTTCTACATAATATCATAGTACTATTAATATAATAAATGAAACTTACCATAACCGCCGTAACCACCGAGACCGCTGTAACCAAGGCCGCCGTAACCAAGGCTGCCGTAACCAAGGTTTGAAAGACCGCGCTTTTCGGTCTTCTTAGATTCTTCTGCGCACACGGCAGCAACGAAGAGGGCGGCTACAATCTGAAACAATAAAAATTATTTCGTTATTATCTAAACTATGGAGCAAAATTAAGTGTTATGAAGTTATTAAAAGTTTTACAACTAATCTATACATATAAAATTCAAAGTCCTGACTGACTGACCGACTACTACTATCAACGCACAGCCTAAATTGCTGGTCCTAGAGACTTGAAATTTGGAGGGTATGTTCCCACATTTTACAAAGGTAAAATGTGGGTATGTGGGTGGGTAAAACTTTCACCACGCGGGTGAAACCGCGAGGCGCAGCTAGTATGTGATAATTAGACATTTCTTTTGATTCTTTGATTACTTATGATTCTTTGACAATTTATCCGCAAGATGCGATGTTCGTTAAATGTCACATGAGTTTTTTGTTACATCCCAAATCATAGCTGCGACTGCATAAAAAGCGGAAAATTACCAATGATATGCCACGTAAAAAATTATTTTCAAAAATGAATATTTTATGACTGAAACTCTGTTCTCACCCATCCAACTCTTCCTTCTTCCTATATCTATAATTTCTTTTCCAAAGTTTATTGGAATGGCACTTCAGAAAAGCCGAATAATAAGCGATAGTTAGAGCACAAGTTCGTATGAAAAATTACTACAAAAAAAATTAAATTTCTGTTACATTCTTCGTTAAGTATTATTACGAGATCATCCTTCAATCTATAAATGGATCACACAACACAACAATTATCAACACTGCCTGTTCCTTAAACAATTATAGACAATATTACAAAACGTACTAGATAATTGAGGCGCGTCGTCTAGGAAGCAGTGTTTCGCCACGCGGTTTTGTTCGTGTTGTCATTCACTAACCATAGATAATTAGGTTCAATGCAGGGAGACGGTTTGTTACACGTAGAAAAACCTTGCGAAAATTTCTTGTGTCATTTCTTGTATGTCAATAGAAAATTTCTGAATACTTTTATTTTGTTAGTTTTTCTTGGATTTGACTTAATAGCTTAATTGTATATTCATAATGATTGTAGTTTTTGTTTTTTATTCCAATAGCTAATTTACTTTATGCGTTTTTAACTATTGATAATCATTTTGTAACCAACAACTGTTGGACTCATTATATTCCGCTCATCATTTTTAATGCGTTTAATTTCCGTTAGTTGTAATAATTAAGTGGGTGTTAATGCAGACCGTGGAGGTCGATGTAAAATGGATCATAAATCAGGAGCTCATCAAACAAGAAACGTTTAGTTTATAGTTTTTAAACGCTTGTATTTCAAAAACAAACCATATATACAGAAATATTAAACATTTTGTCAGTGATTCCCGCTCGTAATGTTTTGAATACAAAATAAACACAAGTATTATGTGAAAAAGACGAAATGGAGTTAAAGACATTAATTTTAGCACATTATTCGTATGTCACGGAAATGCAAACGCTTTGTCGGAATTTTTATTCTACTCCAAAAAAGTAAATTAATTACCGAGGGAAGTAATTAAAGAGGATGAATTACGAAATAATTATAATTAGGAGGAAAGTGGGGGTCGGATAATGGAGAGAGGGCGTTCTGCAATGGAAATAATGTAAATTTTAACGATAAAGTATGGGGTGTGATATAAGATACAAGAAAAAGGATGAACTCGGCTTGGACAACCGTAAATAATAAATCTGTTTCAAGAATTGAATTATTAGAAAACGAAATAAAAAAAGTAACTGCTAAACTAATACCTTCCTGTAATGTATATAGGGCCTTTTGGTTCTCGATAGTCGGATAACTTACTGAACAGAAAAAAAGCATACAAATTATCTCCGAAGCCAAAAGGTCGATATTAATAGGGTTTTTTTTTTGATATTTCGAACTTAAGTCCGTTAAAAGGATATTAAGTTTATAAAAGCGTGTATTATGAGATCGTTTGTAACGAAACTTCGGCAGGATATTGCGTTGCATTAGCTTGGAATGGCCAGTGACAAATTATATATGTTGCAGTAAAGGGGGGCGGGTCGTTGGATATGATTATTAGCCTTAAATTGGTTGACTTGCAACATTCTAATTTCAACATGAATTCTGAATTTGTATGAAATAATGGTATGATTCATGTTTCAAATTGAAAATAAAAATATGAGAAAACAGTTCGTAACAATGGAAGTATAATAGAAAAGCTTTTTAGAAATGAGTTTGTATGTCGTTGGTTTTGGTGTAACGCTTATGAAAAATAGCACATTATTATATATTAAAACGATGTTTCAGTTCCTAACAAAATATTCTTCGGCATTTAACATAGTTTCGGTGGCTTTATGTTACATTCCGAAAATGCATTGTAATTAGGAGTAAAACAATGTCCTACTTATTTTCATTTTATATGCCTTTACAATATAAAACTTTTTATCGTATTTATATCACAAAACCAATCTTCCATCATCCTCCAACTCACCAAGAACTTCATGTTGGCTACTGACTGGACACTGTGAAACAAGTGACTGATATGTCCACTCTTGCGCAGCCACCTTATATAGCAACCGCGGCGGCGCGGCCGCCTCGCGCCACTCAAGGATTCTCGGGGTTGAAGGAAGCGAACAAATTAGTTCTGATTTACTAGTATGATTTTCACTGGTGTTACATTTGATTTTAGTTTGATGTTTGGTTTTCACTCGTATAAATCAATCAATTCCGAAGATTTTATTACTCAGTCTTACCTACTTTAATTTGTTATTTTTTCCTCAGGTCAATTTTGAATTAGCTACTATTTCTTGATAAATATTTGAGCAGAAGTCTGGCATACAACTTGAGCGTATAAAAAAACATACAGACGAACATAGTACCTCCTTTTTGGAAGTCATTTAAAACAAGGAGATACAAAGACCACTTTTTTATCACCATGTAATCATGATAATAACGCCCAACGATCACATACATAGATTCTTGGCCCTAACCAGGATTTCCTGTGTTTAGGGACCTGGAACTACGAGGATCATGCATCCCACAACAACGAACACCTATAAGATATAATAAGACTCTAAGTAACAAAGACGATGAAACCAAAACTAGCTGCTAATCTACCCTTTAACTCGATGTTTTATTTATTACCTACATCCCATGGTTTCAGATGAAATCATGGGTGTGTATCTGAGTATACATATTTACGAAATAAAAAACTTTTATTCAAAGAACGAAATTATTACACACCAAATTTTGCCAACATCTGATTGTGTCAAAATACCTTTAAGAAAAATGGGGTCGTCCATTTTGAGGCTACGATAACGCAAATAGATACAAATACATATGTTAAACTTATGACACTCCTCTATTTACATCGGCTTTAAACTAAAATAGTGAGTTAAAATGTTTTATTTTTTGTTATCGAAAACTTTATTGCATTTATCATAAAAGCAGTAGCGGTCACATGCTGACCTATTCAAAATTAGATCCATTTATTGAAGCATCAATATAACAGGAACCCAATTACTTACATGCATGAGAATAATTTATTAATTAATCAAATCACTGCTGTAAATCCATAACTCTAATTAAATGTTGATCACACTATCACACTAATATTATAAAGGCGAAAGTTTGTATGTGTGCTTGTGTGTATATGTGTATGTTTGTTACTCCTTCACGCTCAAACGGCTGAATGGATTTTGATGAATTCGGTACCAATATAGCTTATACACTGGATTAACATATAGGCTACATTTTATCCCGGAAAAGTGAAATATTCCCGTGGGATGAGCAAATAATTAAAATACCTTTTATCCGCTGGTGAAACCGCGGAGCGCAACTAGTAAGTAATAAATTAAAAAAGCGTACCAGGATACAACAAGTTTATTGCAATAAAAGATATCTGTAATCGAATTATATAATAAGAAAAATAAACTGGTGATGCGCATATTAAATATAAATATTATGATTTATATGATAATTAAAATGTCAGTTGGAAAAATATATAGAAAAATTTAAAGCGATTACAGACCTTATTAAACTAAAGCGCAAATACTTGTTCTGAGTCTGGGTGTTGTGGGACTATGGTCCTCGTAGTTCCTGGGGCCCTAGACACAGAAAATCCTAGTTAGAATCCAGGATCTATGTATGTGATCGTTGGGCGTTATTATTACTCGTATAATTCTATCATGTCTATCAGAGTCGGAGTGATGTGACTATAGGTGCATGCTCTAAATATTAATTTTTATTCGTGCAATATTTTGTTACATCTATCTTCTTCTTCTAAATATAATAGGTCTTTACCTATGAAATTGCCGTATTGCAGTACAGACCTTTTCAAACAAAAAAAAGTTTTGATTGGCTATGAATTCTAAATTCAAATTAATTTTGTTTTAAAAATATGACATTCTATTTACAATATAAGTCTTTTGTTTATTGATTAGCGTTGTATTTTCATTACATTTCAACATTTTTCCTCATAATGGATACTTTGAAATTTCGTGTAATTATGGAATATGAGTTCCGTCGTGGCACCAACGCGGCACAAACGACACGTAACATCAACGACGTTTACGGAGAGAACTGTACAAACGAACGCACAACCCGTTATTGGTTTGCTCGGTTCCGTTCTGGGAATTTTGACTTAAAAATGAACCTCGTGGTCGTCCGGAAACTTTGGTCAACAATGATGGATTAAAGGCGATTGTGGAAGCTGATGAATCTCAATCTACAGCTGAGCTGGCAGCAGCTTTTGATGTTAGCATCAAAACAATATTGGTCCATTTGCG
The DNA here is from genome assembly GCA_905220475.3 of Ennomos fuscantarius. Taxonomy (NCBI): domain Eukaryota; kingdom Metazoa; phylum Arthropoda; class Insecta; order Lepidoptera; family Geometridae; genus Ennomos; species Ennomos fuscantarius. The sequence goes on along the minus strand of HG992036.1, from coordinate 15,220,223 downwards.
ACAGATTGGCAAGATAAAAAAGCTTGATAGATGGGTGCCCCACGAACTTAACGATCGCCAGCGCAACGTACGCGTCGAGACTTGCCTTGCGCTGCTTAACAGGCACAGAAATGAAGGAATATTGAACCGAATTGTTACGTGCGACGAAAAATGGATTCTTTTTGACAATCGAAAGCGCTCAGCAAGTTGGTTAGATCCTGGTTCGGTACCAAAGCAATGTGCAAAACGAAAAATGACCCCTAGAAAGGTGATGGTCACAGTTTGGTGGTCTAGTGCTGGTGTGATTCATCATAGCTTTTTACAAAACGGCGAGAGCATTACTGCAGATGTGTACATTGAAGAACTGACCACAATGATGGCGAAACTCGCACGTCTGCAACCAGCTTTGGTCAATCGGTCGTCTCCACTGCTACTTCACGACAACGCGCGACCCCATACTGCACAACAGACCGTCTCTAAGCTGCATGAGTTGGGTTTGGAAGCTCTCCCTCATCCGCCATACTCACCAGATCTTGCGCCTACCGACTATTACTTTTTTTAAAATTTGGACAAATTTTTAGCGGGAAAAAAATTCAATTCCCGAGAGGCAGTACAAAACGCCTTTGAAGAGTTTGTTGTCTCCCGTCCTGCTGATTTTTTCAAGAAGGGCATCCATAAACTGCCACAGCGTTGGCAAAGATGCATTGATTGCAGGGGTGATTACTTTGAATAAAAGAAATAAATAAGTTCGAAAAAAAAATACTTTAACTTTTTTCAAACAAAACGGCAATTTCATAGGTAAAGACCTATATATTACTCAAAGGTGACTGACTGACATAGTGATCTATCAACGCACAGCCCAAACCACTGGACGGATCGGGCTGAAATTTGGCATGCAGGCAGATATTATGACGTAGGCATCCGCTAAGAAAAGATTTTTAGAAATTCCACCCTTGAGAGGGTGAAATGGGTGGTTGAATTATTATCCCACAAGCCACGCCGCGGGCGAAGCTACGGGCTGAAGCTTGTAAATAATAACGCTCAACGATCACATACATAGATCCTGGACCTTAACTAGGATTCCCTGTGTCTAGGCACCCAGGAACTACGAGGATCATGGTCACATGTCCTATGTATGTGATCGTTGGGCGTTATTATTTATGTATGTATTTTGTTACATAAAAGGAAATATTCATTTCCACATCGCTTTTAAAAGCTCTACATTTAAAAGCAGAATTAGCTTCTAAAATTGCTTCAGCACTTACGATGTAATTGTGTTCCATAAGTACAACATTAATTGCAGCCTAGATCCTATTATCAGATACTGTTCTGGAATTTTATTTTGGAACCAGCGTGCATGTTAGGCAATACCTACCGCTGTACTCTTTGTCACTTATCAGAAATTCCGTCAAATTGTCGTCGAAATAATTTTAAATGCCAGATTGCGTAATTATAATTAAGCAAGAGAATAAATGGTCACATTATACCCTATTTTGACCGAAGCTTGAGAGTTCACCTTTTCAGATTAACATTTCATTTTATTTAATGGACATCAATAATTGTAGGCTGAATACCAAACTTGCGAAAATCAAATCTTTCACTTTCTTATAAAATTGTATAACATCTGGAGCCAGTTACAAATGTTATACTTTACTTAAGTAAAACTTTTTTACGCACGCTTGAATTGAGGAGTAAGCGGGTGAATGCTAGGCGAACGGAAGTTGAAGCTGGTTCACGTAGTATCTATTACCAAATAACATACAACATAAGTTATACCGGCAAACAGATGTTGCTAAAGAAGTTTTACTTCAGTCGTGTGTTCTATTATGGTTATTATGTATATAATTATTATAAATATAAATATTTTAGAAAATTGTTGTTGTGCTAAAACGAACACTTTAGTTAACTACCGTGATAATGATACATTTTGAAAAACTATTTAATAACGGCTAAATACACGTCAATTAATGCACTGTCTACATAGACTGTATTGAGCCTGTGGACCAGGACCAGTATGCTGGCAGTATATATATAAAATTAAAGATACATTTTCTAAATGGTTCTAACTTATTATTGTTACTGTTTTTACCAAAAAATCAAACTTTTATAATAAATTGAGTGGAAGACGTATTGTCTGAGAATAAGGTTGTAAGTTACGAGGTAAATTCATCTCGGAATTACCTCGAGTGAATCATGGGTCATTGAGTCCACGTCTAAAACGTTACGAAATTGCTTTCAAAAGTAGGTGATTTGTTAGGAATATTTATTGGACTGATTATGGTTTTAACTAGAAATTATGGTATACTGGAATATTTACAGAGGTCATGTTTAACAGAGCTTTAATGGAGTCACGGTAAAGCTTGCAGCTTTAAAATGACGGAAAAGAGTTCAATTTCCCAAATGCCTTGAATAATTACATTAAACTTATGTTTACGTGCTATTGGCTGTATTGTCCTCCCTGTATTATATATATGTTCATGTTAATAATAGGCTTAATTATTAAATATAAAAATAATGTAACAAAAAGCACGGGCCCAGGTGTCTGTGGAAATGCAGTATAAAAAAAAATGCCTTGAATAGAATAAAATAACATTTGCAGTCACTTCAAAAACATCGAAGTAAAAATTGCAAAAATGGCACACACAGAAAAGAATATTAATCGGAAGCACCAGTTGCAGTGATTAATAAATCGACTTTAAATCTGTAGGTAGCGGGTTGGCAGTCAAAGCTTGCAAAAGAAAAGCTTTCGGCAGTGAAAACTTCGTGGTGAAAACTTTGATGGCTGAGCATTTTATGCAAAAGTTTGAGCTGGAAATGTCGGTAGAGAACAATAGCATTAGTCTGAACTTAGCCTGAAATTATGGATATAGTAAAATAAAGAAAAAAAATTAACCGAGTAAAGACATAACTCTAGTTACTTGTAGCTTCTTACATGAGTAATCTATGATTTGGATCGAAGTTTCTGGTCTGCATTGTGCCGGATTGCTTGTATCATTAATGAGAAAAAGAACTTTTTTTTTTTAACTCACATATCGTATCTAATGGGCTTGGCTATATAATATTTAAAGATAAAGATCATTTCTTGTAAACATGGGTAGGTATATTATTTTACATATGAAGGTGGTAAAATTTTAATAAAAGTAGTGCACATATGTGGCATGGTTAGGTTTTTTATGTTATGGATTGACGTAACAAGCTAACCGTTCGCCTGATGTTACACGGCTGCCCATATCAGTTGCAGCGTCACTCGGAACTCTAAAATATAAAGTTTTGCGTGACACTGCACTGCGCACGTCATCCTGAGACATCACTAGATTGTGAGATACTAGACACTAGATACTAGACTGTGAGATCAGGTCATAAAGTCTCATTTGCCCAGTAATTTCACTAGTTACACAGTACCCTTCAAACCGGAACACAACAGTGCTTGCACACTACTTCTTGGCGGCAGAATATCTGGCAAAGCGGTGGTACCTATCTAGACGAACTTTGCAGAAACGTCTTACCACCTAGTGTAGGTAGGTTATTTGACATTAAGCACTTTGTAATTTTATATGCTTAGAACTATAACTTAATTTTAAGTACCTAATATCAATTTGACTTGTAAAAATACTAAAAATACTTGCAATATTATGTGGGTAATTTGTGTAACAAAATTGTACTTCGTTATGCTCCAGTGTTGACACATTTCTAACTATATTTTTATCTATTCGTGAGAACCTGTAATTGGCTTTCTACGGTTAAATTGATGTATATTGTGTTAAGATAAGCTGTTGGTTTTCCTACAAATAAATAAATAAATAAATATAATCCTTTACCTTGAACTTTAATTTAAAATTATGTATGTGCTAAAACAAATCTTAGCAATGTCATCTCATTTGGCAACAAGAGTATTTTCACATTGCGCTGCTCGAGCATTGCATTACTGACATTGTACCTACACTTTTTCAATTTAACTTTATCTTTTCCTTTGTTTGTTTGGGAACTTCGAGATAACGAGTTGACAGTTTGTATGGTCATTTGTATGATTGTATTGATAAGTGGAGAGGTAACGGTCGATTTAGGTAAACATGTTTGAACTTGGGAGTACAAAAACAAAAGTTTGGTACTCTATGTATCGTGTTCAGTAAAAAAAAAAATACTATTACAATATTGTTTCAAGTATTGGTTTACTTTTTGATTGAACTGATGATTCTAAAACTCACCACAAAGAACTAGTGGATATGCCTTAACAAATAATTGCAACACTCTTGCAAAGTATATATTTTAGGTTACTTTAAGTATATTCTTAAGTACAAATATAATTATTAAAGCAATAAATAAATATGATACTAAAAGCGTCAACTCTTAATTTTTTTAAATAACTATTTACAATCTTTGCCATTTGCATTTGGTGTATTTTTGTCGATTTGTTTAATACCCAGGGAAAAAATTATGTTGGTAATTATAAAATAGTACGTAATATTGTATATAATTATAATCTATACATATTAAATTTTCTGACTTAAAAAGTTCTGACTGACTGACTGACTGACTTATACGAGTATATCAACGCACAGCCACTGGTCCTAGAGACTTGAAATTTAGAGAGTGTGTTCTTTGTAAAGTGTAGATATCCACTAAGAAAGGGTTTTTCAAAATTTCATCCCTACGAGGGTGAAATTGGTGGTTGAATTATCTATGAAAAAAAATCTTCTTCGTTTTCTATAGGCCACACGGGCGAAGCCGCGGGCAGAAGCTAATTATTAATAAACTGCTTGTACTCTTCTGCACGAGAAACTGTATGACATCTAACCTTGGTAAAGCACCTTAACCGTAACGCCCGGTAGCTCCGAGCCTATAATTTTTTCCCACAAAAACTTTAGTACCTAACGTCCTCAGTAAGGTCGCTCCAATTTGACTCAAGTACGGCGTTTTTACACCTGCAGTACGTGATATGGCATAATGAGTTGGTTCATTGAGCCACGAGGCCGGAGCTGAATCATTCGAATCTTTGTTTTTGTAACTGTCTTTTAAGGTATTGTGACCCTCGACACCACGTGACCTGCGCAGTAGCCAATAGGTACAATAATAAGTCATGTACTACGTGATTCCAGGGCCAGGTCTCAACTTTTCTTGGGTCATTCCATTCAATTGAAATGAAATTTAAAATTTTGACTGACCCAATAGCTCAGTTGGTAGTAACCCTGCCTTCTGAACTGTGGGTTGTGGGTTCGATTCCCACCCAGGATAAACATTTGTGTGATGAACATCGATGTTTGTTCCGTGTGGGTGTTATATTGTATTCTATGCATGTATTTACAAACAAAAAGTATCTAAGTATTGTATCAGTTATCTGGTTCCCATAGTACAAGCTTTGCTTAGTTTGGGACTAGATGGCGCTGTGTGAAATGTCCACAGATATTTATTTAATGAATAAATGTATACCCATTGATTCCATTTGAAGGGGTGAGAACAAAAAGGGTTTAACTGATTTTTTTCACATAATGAATTATGGGTATCGTTGGATTCTTGGAAATTATCTACAATAATACATTCTCAAAATACCGATATGAGGCTTAAATCTCGAGATTTTGAGTCTAAAAACGGTTTATTTGTCACAGGAATACAGTTCGCTTGGCATAAAAACATAATTATATTTATTTTATTATATTATATTTTTACAGTAATTGTATGAATTAGTACTATATTTAGTATTTTAAAATAGAATTAAAACATTATCAAGCAACTGAAACTTACATAAACCTTTTCTATTACCTCATAAGCACTCTACATTAAAATGAAGCCGTTGAAGTTTAAAGTCAATTTTCTCGAAACTATCAATTTGACAGTTAAACCCTTTTTATTCTCAACCCTTCATTTCTTTGATATTCATCATAAAAACATCATCATCGACCTTTAGTATCCCGCTGTTAGGTATATTTCTCTATTTGTCCTACGCCAGGTGCATCTAGGTTCAATCCGCGATCTTTTCAGTATTTTGGACTCATGTTTCGCTTGCTTTGTAAAGGAGATAGTCAAAGTCAAAGTCAAAAGATTTATTGCAAATAGGCTAATTTTAGCACTTTTACAAGTCAAAATTATATTAGGTACTTAAAATTAAGTTATTTCACTAAGCATATAAAATTACAAAGTGCTTATTGTCAAATAATATAGCAAGCCCATTACAATATATGAGTTTGAAAAAAAAGCAGTTCTCTTTCTCACTACTGGTGCAAGCAATCCGGCACAATGCAGAATTGAAAACTTTGATCCGAAGCTTCGATTACAACTGTAAAGAAGAAGCTACAAGAAACTTTACAGTGATAAGAAACTTTACAGTGATGATATATACTTTATCTGTGTGTGATCATTTGACAGCCTCTGTGGTGTGGTGGTTGAGCAGATCGGCTCATAGCCCGGAGGCAGCGGGTTTGTTACCGCGGCAGGACATGTATTTGTGCACAGAAAAAAAAAGCGCTAATACTGGTTCTGTGTCTGGGTGTTGTGGGACCATGACCCTGGTAGCTCCGGGGTCCCTTGATTCAGGAAATCCTAGCTAGGGTCCAGGGTCTATGTATGTGATCGTTGGATGTTATTATTATTATTATTATTGGGCAATATTTTTGGTTATCTACGGTTTAAGTTTCTTTGTCCGGTTTTTTGATTTAGGGAAATTTTAGTAGCTACAGTTAGCAACATTATTGTCAAATTGTGACCACCATATGATGATTATACTTTAGGTATATAAAATATATTATTTTATACTAAAATTGTAACTAGGTTAAATCTGTTTATTGAATATTTATGATTTTTGTATTGCGTTACACTTCTTCATCGCTATAAAAATAAATTTGTTTTCTTTAGTAATTCGTCCGTTTGTCTGTACCTATATCTATCTATTTAATGACGAAGTCAAGAAGGGAAGGGATAACGAAAAAGATAGGGAAAGAGGATGAATGGATGGGACAGGCGCCACCTTGGCGTGCTTGGAGTTTGCAATTGATTATATCTTTTTTTTATGTTATTGAATGGTGTGACGAGCTAGTCGTTCACCTGATGCTAAGCGCCACGGCCGCCCATAACAAAACAGTGTCACTCGGAACCCTAAAACATAGAGTTTCAAGCGACACTGCACTGCGCACATCATCCTGAGACATCAGCACAGTCTGGTAATAAAAGATTACTTGACTTTGAGATCAGATCATAAAGTCTCAATTTCCCAGTAATTTTACTAGCTACAGTGCCCTTCAAACACAGTAGTGCTTGCACACTACTGCTTGGCGGCAGAATAACTGGCAAAGCGGTGGTACCTACCTAGACGAACTTTGCAAGAAAGTTCTACCACCTAGTATATCATAATAATGTTAATAACACCTAACGATCACATACATAAATCCTGGACCCTAAGTAGGATTCCCTGTGTCTAAGGCCCCAGTAACTACGCGGACCATGGTCTCAAAACAACTAGACTCAGAACAAGTACTTGCGCTTTTTTTTCTGTGCACAAATACTTGTCCTGCCGCGGGAAACGAACCTGCCGCCTCTGGGTTATGAGCCAACCTGCTCAACCACTACACCACAGAGGCTGATAATTTTATGATCGGTTACTAATAATATGAGCAATTCAAAATACTTCGCACGCGATCTTAATGATACTCTAGAAAATAATATTATATTTATTTTTTGTGATCGAGTAGTTTAGGAAAAATACTGACATTGGCTTAATTCAACTTGGGACTTAACTAATTAGATGATAAAAGGATGTAGGTTATATTTAAAATATATATAATTTATTCATCAGATGTTACTCAAGTTACAATATTTGTAAACAGCCTAACCGGAATCGTAACATTCAGTTCATCACTCCCTAGCAACAGAATAAAATATGCGCATAGTAATTATAAGGAAATTAAGTTAAGCCTGTGATAGATATAGCTCTCAGAATATGTTGCAAGTTGCAATGTCAATGGGCAGGCAAGTTGCTCGCAGAACCTGACTACTTTTGGGGAAGATAGATTTTCTTATTTGAACCTTATAATCTTTTGAACCTTGAAGAAAAGTCTTCAAGTCGCGACTACGAATCGAAAGAAGCAGCGTATGCACGCTTCCACTAGATGCACCGACAACGTGGTCAATTACGTACATATTGCACCCGATTTCTCATACTTTTGTCAAACTAGTTTTTACTAGGTGGTAGGACTTTTTTTGCAAAGTTTTTCTAGTCTAGGTACCGCTGCGCAAACACTGCTGTGTTCCAGTTTAAAGGGTACTGTAGCTAGTGAAATCTGGGCAAATGAGACTTTATTCTCACAGTCTTCTAGATTGTACTGATGTATTGATGATGTTTGCATTAACGTGCGCAGTGCAGTGTCACGTGTAACTTTATATTTTAGGGTTCCGAGTGACACTGCAACTGATATGGGTAGCCGTGTCGCTTAACATCAGGCGAACGGTTAGCTCCAATACTGTGAGCAATAAGCAACTAATGAGCATAGTTGATACGAGTTTGACAATTGTATACGAGAAACCAGGGGTCAGTGTTACAATAATTGCAATAAAACTGCATTGAAATGACGTGTAGATTGAATCTGCTGCGGTCTAGAACTACCTTTATGTTCAAGGCTTCAATTTTACCAAACGACTCCACATTTATAACCATTTATTTATATTTAAAGGATGTGAATTTTAGACACGTTCTAATTTATAGTCACCATCAATACTTTAATAACACCTGTTATTGACAGGTTTTGTCTATAAAATAAGCTGATGAATCTATGCAAATGGCAAAAGTAAGATAATTAATTCTATGGGACGATTATGTAGTCCAAAATTAATGTTAATATAGCCGCAGGTGGCAGCTTAGATAGGAAATAATGATGAAAATAATATTAAAGTTTAAGCCAAACCTGCGCGTCATGTTGCGTCAGCGAAGCGGGAGCTCGTCTGTACACCAGCTGGGTAATCACGTAACTCGATTGCAACCGATAGAAACACAAATTTGTATAGATTTGACAGTTTGAATACGCAGTTTATGTGCATAGTTGTAAATTTCTCCTGTTGCATTTCAATCTAAGTTTCGTGATCACCCCACTGGACTAATATTTCGCGAAGTGGACGCTCTCTCTTTGCAGCTGTGACGCGCAGGTTTGGCCAAAAATTTAATGATGTTAAACATGATATACTGGAAGGATGGGCATTTTTATTAAGCAGTAAGTCAAGTTACGTAACAGATTTGAAAAATGGGATATGATAATTTATGAAATCAAAAATCTATTTATTTATATACCTATGTAAATGATACTATAAGCGACGTCGGGATATGGCTCAGGGAATCTTATTTGTAAAATTTGTTGTCTAATTTTTATCGTGTATATAATTTTCTGAGAACCAAATCAATGACAATTTAATAAATTTATAATTAAATTAATTAAATAAATTTCACTAGGTGGTAGAACTTTTCTACAAAGTTCGTCTAGGTAGGTACCACCGCGCAAACACTGCTGTGTTCCGGTTTGAAGGGCACTGTAGCTAGTGAAATTACTGGGCAAATGAGACTTTATGACCTGATCTCACAGTCTAGTAATCTTATTACTAGATTGTGGTGACGTCTCAGGATGTGTGCGCAGTGCAGTGTCACTCGAAACTCTATACTTTAGAGATGCGAGTGATACTGCTACGGGTAGCCGTGTCGCATCAGGTGAACGGTTGGCTCGTCACGTGATTCCTTAACATAAAAAAATCTACAGTCTCAATTTTCAATATAATATAATAATAGAAAAAAATCCAAAAAGGTACAAAAACCTAAATCCTACAAATACCTACGAAGATTTTGTTCATCTTGCTAACCTTAGATCAGATGCATGTACTCATATTATTACGCTTATAAGAAACACCTCTACTGATATAATTATACTCCTTAAAAAATTTCATCAGATTCAGAAAAACAACAGCCTCGGTAAGGGGATAAGGAGAGATAGCATCAGCATTCAGGTAAGAATCGTTTGGATCACAGCTCGTTATCCGGAACCCGCGGCTCGACGCAACCGAACACGGGTAATGGGAAAATGTTTCTCAAAGTTACAGCGGGCCCCTACTATTGCACAAAATAATATTATATGATACGATCATTTAAAAAAATGAGCGTGCTTTACACACGAATGAAGTATAACTTCTTTAATTTAGCTCCATCTATCGGCCGGTATAACTTTGTTTAATGTTAATGTCACAATCTTGACAATTGTAAAATGTAATTTTACCGGACATACTAACATAATAATACAAATTTTTTACTTTTTTTTCTTGACAATGAATGGAGATCTTTTTTTTTTTGAGTGGGAAAATGCTCTCGCACTTTCCTGCCACCACGGGGGTGGCGGCAGGGGGTATGTGGGACTCGAATCCACTAAAACCCCCCCGTGAGCCCTCGTCCGCCGTACCGGGGCGAGAAGGGGTCGCGACTGCAGTCCAGCCAACTCGCCCCCGTATGAATGGAGATCTAAGTGAACCAACTTCAACTTCCGTTCGGCTCGCATTGACCGGATTACTCTCCAAGTCAAGCGTTTTACTTCAAACAGTGTATCATTTAAAAACTGCTATCATTATCATTACTCAAATTTGGAACCTCTGTCAACTAGTGGAAAGAAAGAATGAAAGTGTAGAGAGAGAGCAGCGTAGAGAAGAAAGGGGTACAGAGAGAGAGAGGGAGAGAGAAGAAATGAAGAAGAAGAAGACAAAGGAAGGTCACCGGCGGATAATAATTGCAGGATCAGACAAGAACGAAAAATCGGCGTGGAAAAATTTAATACAAATGCACGATCCATGGGATGACTTCCTGAAAACATTGAAGGAGCATCGAAGAAAAAAGTTTCATTAAAATTTCCCGTAGTTGTAATAACGGGAAAGCTACCACTAGTAAGGGCGGTGCGCTACTCTCAGTAGCTCGTGATGCTATCGTTTGATGCGATATGTGATAATAATACATCGCTACGTAACTTTGCAGGCTTTATTGCGTACAATCGCAGACAAAATTAGGGGAACAATTTAAATTGACGAAATGAAACTGGTTTCCACAGATGAAAATATAAAAAAGGAAAAAAAAAACTGATGTTAAACTTGGTAAGGAAACCATGTACTGGCTGGAGAGGAAGAGAGAAAGTAAATTTTCACGCGCACTGCTCTCTCTCTCTCTTGCCCTTACGGTAATATACGAAATGTCACTCTCGAGAGTTTTGGCGGGAAAATTTTGGCATTTTATTCGTTAAGTGCTGGATTGCAGGCATGAGTGTGGGAAGTGGTATAATAATGGTGAGACGTTTCTTTTAGTGTTGCTTCCAAAAGAAGCTTCTGGAAAAGTTGCCACCACTTTACTAGAAGTTTATATATTATATATATAAATTTCTAGTAAAGTTATATATATACATAATATTAATTAACTTGAGAAATTATCAATTACTTGACACTGGCTAAATACACAAGTATTGACCTAAAAACCATGGAACTACTAATTAGGCATAGTCATATCACAAAACGTATGAATCATAAACAGTCTCATTATAACGCCCCTTAAACCTACAGTTTGATCTATTAAACAACACTATATAACATTTTTTATAATGAACCAATTTAAAAACCATCCGCGGTTTTCCGCGTTTATAAAAACTGTATATAACCTGTCATTGAGCGCGGTAATTAGCATATTGTAACAGAAACGTTCACTTATCTACCTTCTGATTATAATTAACTTTTTTGTGTAATTAGAAACAATGAACTCTTTTATTTCATGCCTCGGCCTTGGAATCAAATGATAGACGGGCTGGATTTAATACTTTTTAAAGTCTGAAGATTCTTATATTGTAGGCACGCACAGCAAAGGAATGGAACTCACTCCTGTCGTCAGTAATCCCTCACAAATGATGTGTTTAATTATACACCAAATCATAACTCTTTTTGTATCCACTGCCGAACACACATAGGCCATAATTACCATAATGGGCAGGTGTCTTGGATATCACAGTAAGATTACAACTTACTGTGATCACCAAAACCAAGTGATCACAGTAAGATTATAATTTACTACTTACAGGCATGGTTGTGGGAAAGTGGAATAACGATGGTGAAACATTTATTCGTGTTGTTTCCAAAACTACATAGAAACTTCTTGTAAAGTTGCCACCACTTTACTAGGAGTATGACTTGACTAGACTAGACTATGACTTGACTTGACCATTATATAGTATGAATATAATAAATATAATATATTATGTAACTTGATTACCAATTACTTGACACTGGCTAAGTACACAAAAGTGTGGATCTAAAACAAAAAAAAGTGTATTGGTCGGCTTCGACATGATGACTATTCTAACTTATTACTAACTTATGCTACGTCGGCTAAACTATACATATATATAGTGTATGAACACGCCCGATATATATATATATCTATATATATATCTATATATATATATATCGGGCGTGTTCATACACTGTAAGGGAAAGCCCATGTTTATCAGTGAGCGTTTTCAGGGTGGTGATCATGGTGTGATCCACTACTTGTGTTTGTCTCTACAATAAAAGTATACAAACAACCAAAACAACAAGTATACAAACCTCAATATATTATTCGTCATCACGGTTACGTTATCACACATGTTACGTTATCAGTAAGATGTGGTAACTCGGGCAAGAACTAGGTGTCACACACAAACCCAGATAAAGTTAAAAAGAAAGGTTTTGGTGATTTTTTTTAGCTTATTTTATGTAGGCATTATATGCTATAAGCATTTCTATTTTGAGGTGTAACGTCGCTGGTGGCGAAATGTATCAGGTACTCACTATTCGGCCATAATATATACCGATATTTATGCAAATATACGATTCTGGGTAGTTACTATATACTAGGAGGTAGGAATTTTCAGCAAAGTTCGTCTAGGTAGGTACTACTGCTTTGTCAGTTATTCTGTCGCCAAGCAGTAGTGTTTTGCGGTTTGACACTGTAGCTAGTGAAATTACTGAGCAAATGAAACTTTATGACCTCATCTAACAGTCTAATGAACTTATTATTAGACTATGCTGATGTCTCAGATGACGTGCGCAGTGCAATGTCAAGCGAAATTCGGATAGAGTTCCGAATGACACTGCAACTGATATGGACAGCCGTGTCACTTAACATGAGGCGAACGACTAGCTCGTCATCTCAATTCTTAAAAGAACAAATCTGATTCTGATAACTCTATATTGTAACGGCTAATATACTACACTAAAAAGTGGTTGTAACAATTCAAGATTTTGCAAAGATATAATTTATAATTAAACTTTTTGTAATGTTTGAAGAACGTGTTATTATCAGCCCATTAAAAGCCCAAATCAGCTTAACTAATGCGTTTGTTTCTTCAAAACGTGTAATTTTAGGATGAGCCATAAAGTGGTAGCGTTTTTCTATGAATATAAATTATATTTTAATTAACACTATAATTGCTTTAGGTATTTTTCTCATCGATTTCTCTTCTACTTGCAGTTAGTTTTCTTTGGGGAGAGAATATATGAGGTAGACTTTACTCCTCGCCGATTTACAATGCAGATCACTTATGCTCGCCTATACTAACTTTTTTATGTTAAAAATGCCGCGACGAACTAAGCGTTCACTTAATGTTAAGCTATATGGCTGCCCATATCAGTTGCGGTTATAATATTTACGTTTAACAGCTCCTAAGTTCGTACTTATCCCTCTATGATATACCTACTGCAATGTGTACGGGTGTGTCACTGAGGAATAAGTGCGAACTTAGAAGCTATAAAACTTTGAACAGACAAGCATTATTCCAATATCATAAAACACTCCGGTCTACTTCTAGTACCTACATTATATCGCTTCGCCTACCCTTTGTCCTTTTCACAGCATATTTCTCAATCTATGTATGTGATAGCCTCTGTGGTGTGGTGGTTGAGCAGGTTGGCTCATAACCCGGAGGCGGTGGGTTCGATTTTCACGGCAGGACAAGTATTTGAGCACACAAAAAGCGCTAATATTTGTACTGTGTCTGGGTATTGTGGGACCATGGTCGTCGTAGTTCTTGGGGTCCCTAGACACAGAGAATCCTAGTTAGGGTCCAGGATCTATGTACGTAATCGTTGGGCGTTATTATTATTATGTTTTTACGGCCAATATTCCAAGGTCATAAGGAATATTGTTGTTAGTATTTTTACTATGTCGTATACAAACAGTTTCCCAATAAACATTTTAGCAGCGCCTGCAGCAGACAAAGCGGCGCCAGCGGCGGTGTTTAGTGGCACGCGATTGGTAGTTACAGTTAAACATGCTTTAACTACTTAAACTATAGTAGATAATTAAAGCTTATTACTCTTAAAGCGAGTGTATCCTTAAAACCTGTGGTGTAAACCTTAGTCTACAAGATACACTAAAGTTTTCAATGTATAACTCGTTTCTTCCCCATGGTTCTTCTTCGCAAGCCTGACATGTATCTAAACTATTTACCAATAAAAATTTATGATTTGTGATTGATGATACCGCCAAAAGGACACTGCCCTTCGGAATTACTATCCCAAGTATACAAATAATATTTGACAATAAGCGCTTCGTAATTCTATATGCTTTGTACAATAACTTAATTTAAAGTACTTAATATACTTTTGACTTACAAAAGTTCTAAAAATACCCTATTTGCAATAAAATCTTTTGACTATGACAAGAGTTAGTGTGGATAAGATGAAATGAACAAAGATGCAACGTAAACAATGCAGAACTTCCCCTACATTAATAGGGCAAACGATTAAGCCAAACTATTAAGTGGTAGCGTCTCCGGAGATCCAATTCCATAGTTGTACTAAACGGACAAACGTAAATACCTGCCATTAACCTAAAATTTTATATAACAGAGGTGTGTTAGATAAAATGTTAAGTGATTTAGATTAATCGTTTCCACAACTGGGATATGGGCCTTTTTGAAGTAAAACTTCTTTACGCACGTTTGACTTGGGGAGTAAGCTGGTGAATGCGTAACGAGGCGAACATAAGACGAAGGTTGTTGGTTCACGTAGATCTTCTTTGTCAATATAACAAAGTTAAATATTACTTTAATAGTGTATTATTATGTTGGTGTATCCGGTAAAATATAAATTATAATTGTCAATATTAATAATAAACAAAGCCATAAAAGAGTTATACCGTCTGATAGATGGTGCTAAAGATGTTTTACTTCAGTCGTGTTTTTATCATGAGAAAGTCTAGGGCCTAGATTGTCTCACTATAAAAAGGTAACTAGAGTCTTAAGCCATAATCCACCAGTTTCCTCACAAGTGCAAATTTTGCATAGAACTTTAAAAATTCTTTACCGATTTATAATGGGGAAACTAGAGACATTCATGTAGTTACTCTTTAGTTTAATATAACTAGGTATTGTGTGCATTACTGGCAACAGTGAGTCATACATCAGCTAGTACACAAATTGATAAGAAGGAATGAACCAGGAGAGAGACGATCCGCAGGGGGCGAGCTGGCTGGACTGCAGTCGCGACCCCTTCTCGCCCCGGTACGGTGGACGAGGGCTCACGGGGGGGTTTTTAGTGAGTTCAAGTCCAACATACCCCCTGCGGTGGCAGCGGCACCTGCGGTGGGGGTGGTGACCCCCATGGTGGTAGGGCAGAGCGAGGGTATATCCCCCTTCAAAAAAAAAAGAATAGGAGAGAGACAATAGTTATCAATCAACCGTCTATAATAGAACTGAAGTCGCTCTGCTTTCTGGGTACGACGAAACATTTAATTACCTTATAAATCTGTGGACGTAATCTGTGTTCCAGTTTGAATGGAATATGAAGCAACCACCCATTTACACATAAAGAATAAGTAAAAATATTTATTCCCAATCAAAGACATTTGCTCTAGATATGCTGTAAAATTGCCAAGTGCTACAATTGGCACTTTGCTGGAAAGGCTTGGAGACGACCACATGTTGATTTACTCTGGCCATGACCCGAACAGCGCACGCACGCATAAGTCTACGTCTTGATGTGTGAATCCCTTCTTATGGGAAAAATGCAAATATTGGCGTTATGGTACAAGAACTTTATGTTGCTCTTCGTGGATCAAATAATTCGTTAGGTGTTGGTTGGTGTTGAAACATTACTGTTACAGATTATTTTTTTTAAATAATAATAATATGTATGGACATCTCACACAACGCCATCTAGCCTCAAACTAAGCAAAGCTTGTATTATGGGAACCAGATAACTGATACAATACTTAGATGCTTTTATTTGTAAATACATACATAGAATACAATATAACACCCAGACACAGAACAAACACCTATGTTCATCACACAAATGTTTGTCCTGGAAGGGAATCGAACCCACAACCCGCAGTTCAGAAGGCAGAGTTACTACCAACTAAGCTATCGGGCCAGTCAAATTATTACGTAGGGCACACGTTTCCGGAATGAATGAAAAACTATTGTATAAAAGATCAAAAATAAATATGTGTGGACATTTCACACAGTGCCATCTAGCCCCAAACCTGGTATGGGAATCAGATGACTGATAGGTAAATATATACAAAGAACATAATATAACACCCAGACACAGAACAAACATCGATGTTCATCACACAAATGTTTGTCCTGGGTGGGAATCGAACTCACAACCTGCAGTTCTAAAGGCACGGTTACAACCAACGAGCTATAGGGCCAGTTAAAAATGAATATATTTATTTCTTAAAATATTTCTGTTTCCAAAAATATTTCCAGCTAGCGTAAATGCATTTTTCTTATGAAGAACTTTTTTTTTAAATATGCCACTTACCGCTGTGGCCATGGAAACATGTTTTTCATGCTCTTCGACAGCATCTTCTGATGATGAAAATCATTAACCGCATAACTGGTTCTTAATTTTTAGCATTAAAAAAGTCACAAGGCTCCTACCATAGCAAATTTGACACCTCTTCGTTAATTCTGGTAAGCATGGCATTGCACCATGTGACGCGGTCCATTTTTTGAGCCTCAGCCAAAGTGTGTAGTATCATGGACATATGTGGGACGACACACAGCTTTTTCACACCCAAATGTTTATGTGTTTGTTTATGTTTATGCTTTAGGTTTGATTGTATTTCACATGCCTATGCCACAAGATGTCGATATCGAATCTTAAGGTAGGTCACATGCCTGTCTATGTCGATCATACGGCGCACAGCATCGATGTTTTTGATGTTCACGCCGGTGGACGGGCGACTATCACGAAATTGACACGACCGCGTTTGATTTCTACAAACCAGTTATAAATAGTCGTATTACATATACAGATTTATCAACCTATATTGGAAAATACGTAGAAAGAAAGAAAGTAAGAAAGTAAGAAAGTAAGAAAGTAAGAAAGTAAGAAAGTAAGAAAGTAAGAAAGTAAGAAAGTAAGAAAGTAAGAAAGTAAGAAAGTAAGAAAGTAAGAAAGTAAGAAAGTAAGAAAGTAAGAAAGTAAGAAAGTAAGAAAGTAAGAAAGTAAGAAAGTAAGAAAGTAAGAAAGTAAGAAAGTAAGAAAGTAAGAAAGTAAGAAAGTAAGAAAGTAAGAAAGTAAGAAAGTAAGAAAGTAAGAAACTAAGAAAGTAAGAAAGTAAGAAAGTAAGAAAGTAAGAAAGTAAGAAAGTAAGATAGTAAGAAAGTAAGAAAGTAAGAAAGTAAGAAAGTAAGAAAGTAAGAAAGTAAGAAAGTAAGAAAGTAAGAAAGTAAGAAAGTAAGAAAGTAAGAAAGTAAGAAAGTAAGAAAGTAAGAAAGTAAGAAAGTAAGAAAGTAAGAAAGTAAGAAAGTAAGAAAGTAAGAAAGTAAGAAAGTAAGAAAGTAAGAAAGTAAGAAAGTAAGAAAGTAAGAAAGTAAGAAAGTAAGAAAGTAAGAAAGTAAGAAAGAAAGAAAGGAAGGAAGGAAGAAATAAAGAAAGAAAAAAAGAAAGAAAGAAAGAAAAAAGAAAGAAAGAAAGAAAAAAGAAAGAAAGAAAAAAAGAAAGAAAGAAAGAAAAAAAGAAAGAAAGAAAGAAAAAAAAGAAAGAACGAAATAAAGAAAGAAAGAAAGAAAATGTAACTCCTCCGTGTCCTTTTTACCACCTCAACACAACGCCCGAAAACACGATATCCGTATATGGTGGGCATTCCTCCAACCTGCACAAAGCGTTTCGCTTCAACATTTATTGCGCAGACGGCAACGGAATGGAACAACTTACCAGCGTCTCTGTTTCATGAAAAATATAATCTAGTATTTTTCAGGGCATGAGTGAACTTAGAACTAAGAAGCAATCATGTTTCATCATCGATTAAAATATAGGTATTATAGTAAAAATAATGAATGCGGCAATCTTTGGGGACTGCCGATAGAAGTGAAAACTAAGTAACTTGTGACATATAGCTTATGGGAAGCGTGCGGTGACGATGATGGTAGTTGTACTCTTTTTGTTCACCCAACAAGTGATCAAAGCGCCTAAAGAAGTTTTCACTTTAAAAATAGTAACATTCGTTAGAAGTAAGGACAGGTGGGTGCATTGATGTAAAGTATTTGCCAATAACTACTATACATACAGAAATAAGGCGATTGAAAGTTAATTAAAAATTAATAAGCGAATGTGAGCTAATGTAAGCAATGTCTTGTTAAATTATACGTATGGACGAATGGAACCGAGGCAGGCGGCCGTAAAAAAAGATGTGGATAGAAGTTGTGTTAGCTACCGCAAGGTTTTTTCGACGAATCAATGATTACTAGACTATTCTCGACTTTTAGTCACAATTGCTATTAAATCTCGTAAACTGAGCGGCTCTCGTGCGACATATCGTACTAACAAATTGCCAACTCCCGTCCGACTCTATGACAAGGGGCCCAATATACATTTTTATGTACTGCACTTTGAATTCACTTTCGTGATCCCGTGATAATGACTAATGTTATTAAAATTAAGTTTGACAAAGGAAATAAATTTTACATATGTCAGATTGATTTAAATTAAAATCGACTTCGAAGTAACTTTACTATTATTATCCGTGAAGTGTCCGAGAATGTGCACGAGTGTTGGCAAATGGTTCAAAGTTTTTAAACGTTTTTACTTTCTCTTCAAGGCTTCCTAGAGCCATCATTAAAATATTCACCATTTTACTTTTGCATTTTGAATGACAAAATAAGACTTTAACATGACATAACCGTACGAAAATTCCTTACTAGACATTGGCAGAATTATCGCTAAAAATCGATAGAAAGCCATTGAACGAAGAGAAGAAGTAGGTAACTTTAAGGTAATAATGAATGTGGTATTTGATATTTTATGTCCCTTTTCAAGAGTTTATCCGATGTTAAACACTTTTATGTTTGACCAAAAAAATATTTTTTTTTAGTTGAAAAAAGTATTTTTTTAAATCTAGAAATCTAAGTCAAATAATAGGCGTATCTAGTATATAACGTCAATTTTACTTTACTGACCATTCTCTTAACATTACGATTTAATTTAAATGACCTTTACGTAAAGCTTAGACTAAAATTAGATGAATCATCGGATCAGGTGCAGCTTTTGTTATTGGATTTGCTAAATAGTATTCAAGGTTCATTTGCACTGTATTATTGGGAAGCGAAACTAATTTCAATGCTAGAATGTGATGCAATTTGCAAATGGAAGGTTCAATTGTTTCTACACGTTACCAGGCACGCAACATGGAACCAGCCCGTCTTATCGGGCCGCTCCGTTACTCGTATTGCGTTTGGATGGCACCATGGTAGCGCTGTGCGAGTTGAACTACACTTTATTGCGTTAAAGCTAGAGTCGATATTTATTTAAGTGACTTTGCGGAGTGAACCTTCTGTATATGTACTATTAAGTATTCTGTGATTTTTTTGATTGACTCGTCAGATAGCTCAGTTGGTATTAGTTCTGCTTTCTGAACTGTAGGTTGTAGGTTCAAATCCCACTCAGAATAAACGTTTTTGTGATGAACATAGGTGTTTGTTCTGTATCTGGGTGTTATATCGTATTATTTGTATATATTTACAAACAAAATGTATCTAAGTATTGCATCAGTTACCTGGTTCTCATAGTACAAGCTTTGCTTAGTTTAGGGCTAGATGACGCTGTGTGAAATGTCCACATTTATTTATTTATTATTTTATAACAACGGCTTATTTGGTTTTATGGGATCATGTGGGCACGCCATCTAGTAGAGTAAGTCTCATCGTATAGGCCACAGCAAGTTATTCATAAATCGATTAATTATAGTCCCATCTAATCCCACATCAAATTCATTGATTGTACCATCATCGACATAAGTGCTTACTGAACATATTATAAAAAAGAAAACGCAAATTAATGAATATAAATAAGAATGTACTTTTTTTTTTCTATAAACTTTTCGAGCATTTGACCACGCTCTCACCTGATGGGAAGTGACGATGCGATCGAAGGTGTAGCATGCTAGCCAAGTAAATACCTATTCACTCTTCTCTTGAACACGCCCGGGTCATATTTCGCCGGAAACACAGACGCTGGCAAGGCATTCCATTCCTTAGCCGTTCTAATTAAGAACGTTGAGTCAAATCGCTTGGTACGAATGGGTGGTATTTCGACCACGAAAGGATGGCGCTTAGCGCTTACGCTTATTATAATAAAACACATTTTAAAGTAGGAATAATAAAGATCACGAAAGAAAAAAATTTTAATTTTCTTTAAAAACATTTATATTTTATGTAGATTTTAAAATTCCACAACTAAATGATTCTTTTCACGAAACTATACGCTCATAATCATTATTTTGGACTTTCTAACAAAAGTGTGTAATACCATTTGACCAAATGATCAGAATGACGGCAATGATTTATAGTTACAATAATTGTAGGTTCTCTAAGGTCTGTATTACAGAACGATGCTCAGTCATCGACCGGCGCTCAAGCAGAGATTTAGAGATTAAGAGAATGAAATCTCTGCTTGAGCAGCGATCGATGACTGAGCATCGTTCTGTAATACGGACCTAAGTCATCACTGTGAACAATGCATTGTATACTCCATGTATACTCCATATGCAGGTGCATATGGAGTATCTGACTTAGGTCAAAATTTAACCTAAAATATACTTACACAGGTGTGTAGTAATTGAGAAGGAGACACTTTAGAATTAAACAATGAGTCACAGAGATCATGCGTACAAAAGTTTTAATGTAGCGGTTACAAATAAAAAGCCTTGAGATTCATTTACTCAGTAAGACTATGACATCGCTTTCATTTCAATTTTATACGCTTAAAGAACGCTTATTACTAAATTTTAATTTTGGAATAAATTAAAAAACAAAAAATTCTTTGTGGGCATTTAAAGTCGCGTTTCGTAAGTGTAATAGAAACCGAAAGTAGTCGAGTATGAATTACCGTTGTAAGCGGCTGTATCCTGGAGCTGAAGATTTGTAAGAATTCAATCAATTTAACCCAATTAATAGCGCGCAGCTCAGTCGATAAGTCATAATAATATTGAAACGTTATTTATACCCCCAAATTACTTTTACCAAACCTTTAATAATTGTCTTGCATTGTTCACTGTGATGATTAGTTAATTAAAACAAATAGCCGTGACGGATGTAGGTCACATGTATTGTGGTGGTCGAACAACCGACAGATTTCACGGCGAGACCCGGGTGTGAAATGTGGCGAGTGCGGACTTGAGACATTATACTTGCATGAAGTGAAGCTTGTTGGGACGCGGACTCTTGTTATGTTTGCGTCTTTGCGAGTCCATACTGTTATTTTATGCTACCTTTACTTGTGTATTTTCTGTTTCTGTATCAAACATGTTTTATTTTCAAGGGTATTTAATCCAAAAAATGATAAATGGGACGTCTTTTAATAATTGTTATGAAATAAATCAGCATACAGGTGGGACTGAAAATTTTCAAAAAATTCAAAGCAAATTTTCGTATCGTTAAGTTGTACATATTTAGAATTATTCGAAATTTCTTTGATCCATATGTAGGTAGAATGCCAATTACTAAACTACATTTCTAAAAAGTAATTACTGAAAAGATTGTCTGGAAGAGATCGTTTTAGCTATAAAACCAACCTTGTAATCTACTCATAAGTTATTTCCTGTTGTTGTATTTGCTGTCTTAGTGTCAATAAAGAGTTTATAAATATACAATTTTTCATTTAAAATTTCCTTTTTTACGATTGTTTTTTGAACATTATTTGATAATTGCATTATGCTATTGAGATGTATTTTGTCCGAAGTCCACACTAGTTCGGTCTGATATTTTTCTCACAGTGTTTATCGTAATATGGCAGTGTCTCGGTGCCGGTCCAGTATCACGCAATATGTTCTAGCTATTAGCTCCGCCA
The DNA here is from genome assembly GCA_905220475.3 of Ennomos fuscantarius. Taxonomy (NCBI): domain Eukaryota; kingdom Metazoa; phylum Arthropoda; class Insecta; order Lepidoptera; family Geometridae; genus Ennomos; species Ennomos fuscantarius. The sequence goes on along the minus strand of HG992036.1, from coordinate 15,197,918 downwards.
TTGAAACTACGTGCTGGGACTCATTATTCATATTTTATAACTTTTGAGTGAGAATGTGGACCAACGCTGGCTTGCCTTGGAAATCGTTCTTTGTTACAAATGGAATATTTTGAATCGAACACACCGGATAACTGTTGGCAATAGATTTTCCACTGTAAATATAAGTAACTAGTTGCGCCCCGCGGTTTCACCCGCGGATAAAAATTATTTTAATTATTTGCTCATCCCACGGGAAAATGTCACTTTCACACTCCGGGATAAAATGTAGCCTATATGTTAATCCAGTGTACAAGCTATGTTGGTACAGAATTTTATCCAAATCCATTCAGCCGTTTGATCGTGAAGGAGTAACAAACATACACACATACAAACTTTCGCCTTTATAATATTGGTGTGATATAAAATTAAAATAATTTAGAAGATGCAAGCTAAGCTAATACAATAAAGAAAGGTTATGGATAAAACTAAAAATGTACAAACATATATAAACCTCTTGGATAGGACAATGCTAATTGCATCATACTTTTCTTTCATTGATATTTCTATCAAAATGATTAAAACAAACCCACAGAAGAGAATCAGATCCTTTTCCGTGGAAATTAAAAAGCTATGTATGTTATATAAAAAATCTTCCTACCAACACATCTCCACCATTATATTTATATTTAATTAATTAATAAATTAAATAATTAATAATTTCAGATGCCTGGTTGAGCTGACGCACGACCAAAAGACTGGCACATACCTCGGCCAACGAGCCTAGCTATTCAACGAGGGAATGTTGCCAGCTTTTTGGGTACGCTTCCCGCAGAAGGTGATCTAAATTTTGTGATTTATTTATGACCTAAAATATTACTCTTTTTCAAATAACTAAGTATAGTTTAGTATTATGTTTATATGTAAATAAATTAAATATATCCAATATTTAAACTGGGGTAAACTGTAAAAAACGGTAAACGGGTTAAATTTAAACCTAAGCAACTTATGATGCCCATCCTAGAAGTAAGTTTCAAAATAAGTGAATAAATAAATCTGTATATTCTATGGAAGCAATGAAAATGAGTAGGTGTGTTTGAAAAATTCGAGAAGTGTTTCTCGTAGTATAAAGAATGAGTTGTTCAGAATGAGTGGTCAAGTCAAGAGCAAACAGGCAAGGCAATGCCCTATCTTAGGCCACGTTAATGCTTAATACCAGGCGGGATAGTGATCAAATGCTTTGCCCATATACCAATGAAAAAAAAAAAATGAACCGACATTAGCCAAGAATCCAGTGGGCTTGGTGATTTTTAACTTCGATACTTTGACGTCGAATTCCAGCAGTTTTCTGTAGAAATACATGCGGAAGTCATTAGGTGGTAACTAAATGGCGTCAATTGACAGCACCTGTGGTGTGGTGGTTACTATATATATACTTGTTCTGATTCTGGGTGTTATGGTCCTCGTAGTTCCATGGGGTCCCTAGACACAGGGAATTAGGGTCCAAGATCTATGTCGTTGGTTGTTATTATCATTATTAATAATTCAGCCGTAGATGTTTTTACTGCATAAAATAGGACCTTGTTAAAGACACAGATCACAGATGAAAGTTAATGTTAGTGGTCTATTAAATTTGGTGGCATCAATATAGCCAGTGAGTTTGAATTTTTTAATAATTTTCTTTTATAAACTATACGCAATTTATACAAAGATTTAATTTAATAGACTGGTACGTAAGTAATTACAAAACTTTTCTTACGTAGATTCTGCAGTGATTTGGTAACTTTACTACGCTTATTGTTTTACATAGATCCTTGTTCCTACAATAAAGCGTTACGAATACGTTGTACGTGATCGTCACGTATACTGTATAAAGACTTTTCTTTACAACATTTTAATTTAGGTTTATTTATGTATTTTAATTTTTATTTTCCTGGTATATAATTAGGAAGTGGGGCTTTCAAGATCACAGATTACTGAGGCACTTTGTGGTGTGATCGTTGAACTGTATGTAAGCGTTAAAGCAGGCACGTAAAACAAGCGTGTTCAACGAGTAAAAACTGCATTAAAAAATTGCACGCCATAAAAATTTCATAATGGCGATCGCCAGTGAACTTGAAAATAACCGGCGGCGGTTGCACGGTGCTCTGAATCAGAGCGTCTGATTCATGGCTGCAGTATGTCCGATTGAATAAAGTGCGACACAATATTTTTTTATGTAGCTATTCACATATTATATCAGCCAGTCATCGTCATCTGTCCTGGCGATTGTCGACTGGTTCAAGCATTCTAAGCAGGTTCTCCTCATATATATATATATATATAATATATATATATGCAATTTTCTTCCTTTTAGAGAGAATTTATCAAACTGGTGCTTTAAGGGCTTAAATATTAAAGCTCCCACTCGCAGTGTTTTTTTCTAGCGTATATAGGTTTGAAAGATTGATGTCATGAAATAAAAAACCAATAAATTATATTTGCAGTTAAAAACAAAACCAAGTTGCTACGTGTCGCTCCCTAGTTATGTGATACAGACATCAAACAACGACTGGCGAGAGACGTGCTTCGTCAGATCGTGGTTTTTGCCGACCGTAAAAAATAACCACTAGTGAATGAATGAAATGAATCCATTTATTGCTATTATATTTATTTATGACGTTTAATCTAATTAATTAACGTTAATGAGAGTGTGTGCATACCCCTCATTAACTCATTCCGTCATCCCCTTTCCATCATAGAACTACAAGATTTGGTGATTCTTCACATCCTTTCGTCGTTAGTGTACCCCAAGTCCGCACTAAGATTTTTGTTGGGTCATTTATTGAATGCTTTTCCAGCAACAGTGTTTCCTCCTGGGTATAACCTGGGCCTCTTTAAGTCAAGAGTCACTTCACGTCACTTACCATCAGGTGAATTGTTGTCAAAAGCATGCCCATTTTATCATAAAAAAATGCTGAAACAATTATTTCAATTGTACTTCAATATTTTCTGCGCTTTATTTTTAATATAATTAAGTTCTCGTGAAACGTGTGTGGTCGCGTGGGGAGTATTCTTCTATACAAATAAAAAAATAATTTTATTAACATTTATAGTTCAACAAACTACAAAACATTAAAAAAAAGAATTATATAGAAAATGTTATATTTGTTCGTGTAACATGATTAATTATCTGAAAAATTATTTAAGAATTACCAATACTCAAACATTGTATCATCCACCAACACGCACTTAGCCAGCGTGGTAGAAGCCTGTACTCCCTCTGAAAGAAGGTGCTGCGGGTATCCATATATGACGGTAACTGATTATCAATTGCTTACTGTTAGCGTCAGTTTGTTGATCCATCCATGATATAAAAAATGAGTGTGCTTTAGATCACACGACTGAAGTAAAACTTATTTAGCTCCATCTATTGGCCGGTATAATGTTTTTGCTTTATTTAATGTTAATGTCCCCATCTTGATATTGGTATATTGTCATTTTGCTGGACATACCAACATAATAATACAATTTTTTAGCTTTGTAATGCTAACAATGGAGATCTACGTGAACTAACTTTAACTTTCGTTCGTTTTGCATTCACCAGCTGACTCCCCAAGTCAATCGTGCGTAACAAGTTTTAGAAACAACGAGTTTTAGAAACATTATGGTTAAATCAAAGGCAAAATCGTAAAGTATAAGCTTCCACTCACACCCATAAATAAAAAGGACTAAGTACCACAAGACCAAGTAAATATTTAACTATTCGATAAAATTGAAATACGGTCCATCGAACATTTGAATGGGAATATGTCCAGAATCCTGAGGGAAATCATGGAGTAACTTACAATAAACTCGAGCTCTAATGATAAGTAGTCTGCGTTTTTATATCTTGTGGAATCGTGACTGTGGGCCATAATGTATCAGAGTGTGTTATAACTTAATCAAGTAGTTATGATTGTGCTTCGGTAGTTGCTTGATTTGCGTAAGCCTATGTAATATTTGCTTCTAAGTTCCAACTTAAAACGAAAATCAGTAGAAGATCATCGACTTATTTGTCACTCTGGCAGGCATAAATGATTTTATTGGTAGCGGTGAAATGAAAAACTTCGTATAAAACGAATGAGCTGTAGACCACGCGACTGAGTTAAAACTTCTTTAGTTCAGCTCCATCTATCGGCCGGTACAACTTCATTTTCTTTAATGTTAATATCGCCTTCGTTACAATTGTAAATTGTGATTTTACTGGACATACACCGGAGAACATACATATAATACAAATTTTAAGCTTTGTTATGTTGACAATGAAGATCTACGTGAACCAACTTAAACTTCTGTCCGCCTCGCATTCACCAGCTTACTCCAAGAGTGCGTAAAGAAGTTTTACCTCAAAAATCATCGTCAATGAGATCTCAGTTACTATTATTTAACCAACCTTCCAATGAATTAAAACAATTGCTGTGAGTTAAACTTTTAATTGAACCTCCACAAATTGGAATTTCCAATACAGAAAATGGAATTAAGCGAAACCGCAGGTGCGACGACATACTTGTCTGTTCACAGACGATAGTTGTCCCAACTATTGTCGAACTATGGCCCAGACACCGGCTGGTATTTGATTCTACATAATTCGAATCTACATACAGTAATTACGCCTAAGAAGGTTAAGGAAAGGTGATCTATAAGTTTTAAGCGGTAAATTCCCTTAGTTTGGAACTTTGAAACTTGTTTTTTAGATGGGCTTTCAAGTTTTCAGCTAAAAAGCTCGCGCGGACGAGGGTGAAATAAGCTTGGAAAGATAAAATTTGAGACAGCTTTTTGGAAGACAATTTAGGTTCATTTAGACTTTGTTATCCATTCGTAAGCTGTTGGAGAAAAAATCGTTGGAATAAGCAATACGTTTTATGGTGTACTTATTCTGCCATGAAACAGTGCGCAGGCATAACAAGGAGTAGAAATTATATTTAAACATTTGTACAACATGAAAAATTCATAAAAATAATCATAGAAGGAAAAAAAAAGGAATTAGAGAAAGAAAAGGTTCGGGACGAACTTTCATTGATCAATTAATGAACCATGAATAATAAAAATCTACAGAGTCAATTTTGAGTTAAACTGTTATGAAGAAGAATAAATGTGAAATAAGAAACCCAACTCGTAACTGGTGAAAAGTTTTCATATCATAATCATAATGATTCAGGCTTTCTTACAAAGTTATAATAAAAATAATAACGCTGTTGGGCGTTCACATACATAGATCCTAGACCCTAACTAGGATTCCCTGTGTCAAGGACCCATGAACTACGAAAACCATTATCCCACAACACCCAGACATAGAACAAGTATTTGCGCTAGTTTTTTGTGAAACGAACCCGCCACCTATGGGTTATGAGACAACCTGCTTAACCACTACACCACAGAGGCTTACACTTAGATTGGAATTTACCTCTGATATTTATACTGAAGACTGATATATATTTATACTGATATACCACGGTGCAACTATTTATTTTAATTGCAAGTATCCAAATACCTTTATTCTATCCTCAACGCATTAGGTCCTTCAACGGAGGGTTTGAAGTTCTTCCGAAACTCCAGCTCTTGTTTTAAATAGTTTTACAATTAATTTACCTGACGTACAGTTAATTAGTGGTTCGTTAATGAGTTAGTTACGGTCAGTGAATAGTTACTAAACGTGTTAAAACTTCTAATTTACATGTTGAACGAACTACAGACAGAAAGCGTGGTGTGAAATGATAAATAACTTCAATAAAGTTAAGGGAACGGAATATTATTGAAATTAATAAAATATTTAAGTCAACAGGGTTTTGTTTTGTTTATTTATCACGTCTTTAAATTTTGTTTGTTCTCGTTTTAACTGTGATTTTAGTTAAAATACACATAATAATAAGGGAGGATACGAAATCTACTATAGATTTGTTATTAATTTATATGGAATAAATTACAATATTTTTTTAAAGAACTAATTCATTGACAACACAATTCCAAACTTTTATATTCTAAATTATGAACAACAAAATGTATTGTAACTATCTAGTTTTTTAGTAAAGTTAATTCGATACCAAACTGATTATAATCCTAAAATAGTATTCTTCATCTCTTCACCTCGTATTTCAGGATCCAATCAATACAAATAAAATATGTAACCTTAGAAGGACCAAACAAAATAGTCCTCCACAAAAGGACCGAATAACTAGGTGACCTATTAACTTCTCTTTTATGGGAGCTCGTTGTAAATTCAATATTTGACGGAAGACGCCTCGCTTTGCGGCCCTTTGTGCGGGACAATGCGACGCCCATTCTTGGAGCACAATAGTTCTTGGAGGAACCTTTCACTGATAATGTGAAGATTAAATAATATTTAATATAAAACGGTTGTGGATTGTACTGGGTTATGATGAATTGGGAAGAAAATGATTTGAAGGAAGTAACTGGTGGTGTTCAGGTTATGTATAACAATATCATGGGTGATGCTTATAGTCTAGAGGAGACAAGGCTGTACATAATTGCATAAGATTATTGGGTAAAGTCATGGTTAAAAAATCACGTAATCTAACATTTATACATATGAAATAAATTCGTGTTAGTTACAGTAGTTATAACTCAAGAACGGCTGAACCAATTTGGCTGAAAATTGCAGCTTAGAACCAAGAGTCGGACATAGGGGCTTTTTGTCCCGTTCGACCGCGTTTTACTAATTCACCCGCGCGAAGCCAGGGTGGGTCAACTAGTATCTAATAAAACAAACAAATCAAATTTGAACAATAGGTAGTATTTTTATCTATATCCAAATCTAAATTATATCAATTTCCGATGTCTGCAAAAGGTGGGATTGAATTTTAAGGCCTTTGTTGTTAAAATGCCAGAGTGCACTAGATCTAGACGCGAAATGTTAGACCAGCGTGACCTGTGATTATCTATGGTCCAATGAGTACAATAGTACAGCCTCTGTGAGGAAGTTGATAAATAATCAAATAGTAATCTTGTAGTGTAGCCTACAGTTAAAAGAAAACATTATTATTTACATAGATTATATACATTTATTTACATAAGCCCCTATTTATATTATGCCCTGAATTTTAAATTAAATTCCTAAAATAGATATATAATGTAACGTAACCGAGTTGGAGATGAAGAAGCGAAGACTGGAAGTTGACTTGACTTGAAGTTGAAGATGATGAAGCAAAGTATGGCCCCGAAGCACACCCTGGAGTCGATGTAGCCGCAGGGAGACGTCCAGAGGCGCAGCGAATGACCGCTGCTTGTGCCGAGCTTAGCAACACGGCGGGCAGCCGTCACAGAAAGCCACCTGCTAATGAAAAGGTCTTATCAACTGTTCACGCCAAATCCACTGCAGGCCGCCGTCACCGGCGGAGATTGCCACCGCTTAAGGCCTGGTTTAAACAGGGGTGGTCCGCAACCGACACGAATAGATAGGCGAAGCGGAGAGGAACTTAGGACGGAAAACTGCCTATCCGTGGCCACACAGAGTGCCACTTGCACGGCAGCACCAAGTACACTTCAGTTACACTGTTCAGATTAAAGAATATAGTTATGTTCAGAATATAATTTAGTGGTGAAGTCCAGAGGAAGACTGCCCTCGCGTGGCTATTTTTCAGTTTTATCAAGCCTCACGCAGTCACCAAAACAACAGACAAAATCCTTGAAAATCGAGAGAACTAAATATTTGAAATCCTGTCACAATTTAATATCAGCTAGCATTAAAATAGGTCGATGAACAAAGACTAATAGAAAATCCTAAACAACCTAACCTTAAAATGTCGTAAATTCATGAAAACTTATGGTAAGAATCTCTTTCAGGGAATTAGAAAAGTCAATAGATGACATCTGTCCAAAAAGTAAACAAACATTAAAATCGTTATTTTAGTGCTCCTACTGGAAGAATCACTACAAAAATGCAATGAAAAGCCATGATAAAATCCGCTTCAGCACCAGTGAAAATTTGGTGAAGATCTGTGAGGTAATATGAAAAAGTTATTTCTTCCTGAAACACCCGTAATTTAGGGAAAAACTTAGGGAAACGACACTTAAGATGTTCCTGTGATCTATATCTACCGATCCACTGCCAAAATAACCCATACCAAAGGCTTTAAGTACAATTTTAGAGCACAACATTTTATTCACAATAACCAAGAAAACAAAAAGGTATTATTAAAGTGTTTTGGAACATTTCAGGAGCCTGCAAGGAACGTTCAGATTATGTTTTACAGAAGAAATAAAATGAAAAACCAAAAGTCGTAAAAATATCTTAAAAAACTGAAACTATTCATTAAGAAAAGTGTGCTACTAAGCACTATGGCGTAGGGGTAACCCTACAATCTGTAACTACTGACTCACACTCTAATGGCTGAGAGTATTTAAGAACTGTAATTTGTTCTGTGCCAGTCACAATTTGTCGTGTAATCATTATGGGTTGGGTTCCTCCACGTATAAAGAGTTTTGATATTAGAAATAAGGATTTTAGAATAGAATAAATATTTTTTCGTGACAAAAAGGCAATGGCTTAAAAATTAAGTGTAACAGAGAATATCTTCGTTTCCCGTTGCCACGAATCGGTCCCAACTCAGCATATTTTTACAAGTTCATGTAGAAGATATGAAATTTCAATGGTGTTTGCGACAAAGGCAAAAGTATATTTCTGACTAAGCCGATGAAGAAATAAGAAATAAGAATTCGATATGTTATTTTTGTACACATCCACACATCAATGGCTGGATGACGTCTACTGCTAAACAAAAGCCTTTTTTTTAGTTTTCCATAATAATAAAAATAATAATAAACTCCCAACGACCACATACATAGATCCTGGACCCTAACTAGGATTCCCTGTGTCTAGGGACCCAGGAACTGAAGACCCACAACACCCAGACTCAGAACAAGTATTAGTGCTTTTTTATTCTGTGTACAAATACTTGTCCTGCCGCAGACCCACCGCCTCCGGATTATGAGCAACCACAAAACCACAGAGGCATCTATTGATCGATTGGCAGGTGGCTTGGTGATCACAGATATTCCCTCAATCAGCTCGTAATAAAAGTTTTAGAAATATACTAATTATGGTTTAATTTTTTTTTTATCACCTTATGGTAAGTGACGAAGTTGTCTAAGGTGGAGCACGCTTGCCCATAAGATGCCCATTCACTCTTGACTTAAAAAGACCTAGGTTATACCTTGAAGGAAACACTGTTTTTGGGGGAGCATTCCATTCCTTGGCCGTTCGGACTATAAATGAGTCAGCAAAACGCTTAGTGCGGACTTGGGGTACACACAAGGATGTGACGAATCACCAAGTCTTGTAGTTCTATGATGGAAAGGAGATAAAGGAATGAGTTGATGAAGGGCATACGCACACTCCAAAATGTAGCCTATAGAAGACTGACAGACCGGTGACCTTGCGTCTGTGTTCAAGGCTTTGAATTTTCCCTTTAATTAGTGTCTCATCGTTGATAATTCTCTTAGCACGCCGCTCAATTGTGTCCAAAGTCGCAAGCTGGTATCGGGCCGAGCCATCCCACAGGTGGCTACAGTACTCCATGCAGGCCCTGACCTGAGCCTGGTAAAGGTTAAGCAGCTGATTCGACGAAAAAAACTGCTTAACATACCAAGCTTCTTTGCAGCTAATTGATAGAATCGGGCGTGGCTTCATCTTAGATACAAAATGGAATTACACTAGATATTATTATTTCATTTTGTATCTAATTATGGTTTCTTATTTTCTAAAGAGGTTTAGGTAGGTTTGTTCATAACAATAATTCCTAAGATAGAGGCGTGGCACTTAATAACTGTTCACTTAGCAGTAATCTAATTGAACGTTGCGTCCGTCCTTGGATCATGAAATATTCCGAGCTCGCAGATACACAAAGATAAACACGATCAGGAACTAAAGTGGGTGTGTACGTACACGTTTTCTTTTTTTCGTACTTGCAAACGTCTAAGGTGTAATCGATTTTACAAATCTGATAATTATGTACGGCCACGTTATGCCTTGTAAAAAAATATTCATTACGTTCAGATATACAGCGTGTTATGGGATATCATCAAATGGTGTGTAGCCTCTATATTAAGCAGATAGGCCTCTTCAATAATAATACCATCCTTAATGAAAAAGCGATTATGATTAATATATAAATGCTATCTACAACTAGTACCTACGCGGCTAACACTCACGAGATATAATCGAATAACAGACCGACCGATCTCGTTAGTGTTAGCAGTTGCAGTTATTAATACTATTCACGTCAGTTTCTATAATATCATAATAAATATAGTTGAAAAAAAAAGTAAGAAAGCAAATACATTACGTAAATACAAGTATATTAATTATGTTGGAAAGTACAGTTACAGTACAGTAGTGAAAAAGAGAACTTATTTTTTTTCAAACTCATATATTACAATATGGAATAGCTTTTTAATTTTTTTTTATGTTAATGAACGACGTGACGAGCTAACCGTTCGCCTGATGATAAGCGACACGGCTGCCCAAACCAGTGGCAGGTTCAAACGGAACTCTAAATTATAAAGTTTCACGTGACGCACTGCGCACGTCATCCTGAGACATCAGCAGAATCTAATAAGATTACTAGATTACATAGTCTCATTTGCCCAGTAATTTCACTAGCTACAGTGCCCTTCAGACCGGAACATATTAGTGCTTGCGCACTACTGCTTCGCGGCAGAATAACTGGAAAAGCGGTGGTATCTACCTAAACGAACTTTGCAGAAAAATCCTACCACCTAGTAAGGTGGGTAGTAGTAGTACAATGCAACTTTCTTCCCCATCGGCGCTGCAGGCGATATGGTGGGAGATTTCATCAACATCAATTTTTATTTTCTCCTACCAGTGATTGTTCCAATGTAATTTCTAAAATAACCCAGAATTTCTCTTGTGATTTATGTGATTTTTTTTCATTATAATCCCAGCCATAACACCTCTGCCTCAGCTGAATAAATATTACGAAATATTGCAACGCATAAATCATTCTTCATAACTATTATTTATAACAGTGTATATATGATTTGTCTAATAAAGGTACAAAAAGTTAGACATTATTTGGATCTAATAGTTTGATGGATGAGTTTAATAAACATATTGACGTGTTGACAAATGATGTGGATGACAAGAACGAGCGCAAAGTGTTAGTTACACTATGTATAACTCAAGAACGGCTGAACCGATTTGGCTGAAATTTGGGGAGGTAGCTTAGAACCAGGAGACGGACATAGGATACTTTTTACCCCTTTTTTTTGGGAAAACCTCGGGGCGCAGATAGTTCTTAATAATTTAAAAGGTCAGTGACTGCATATTTTTCAGAATCATTTAATTCAATTAAATGAAACAAAACATGATACAGCGTGTCAAACAAATGGAATGTCGCAGTAGCATCACCAAAATATTATAACAAAATGTTAAAGTGACACAACTTGTCATATTCTTCATAAACTTTATCCGCAAACATCCCGAACAACAGACTAACAAATAAAAGAAATGACCAAAACAAAGCGCCAGCCGTCTCCAACAGAACATGCCCTATGAGAAGCCATTTCCTTTGCTCTATGGCAATTTACACCCGTTTCCTGTACTACTGCCTCTATAAAGCATCTCTTCAACTTTCTCACAGTGGAGTTTTCTATTAACACATCATACATTACTTGCTAGCGTCGTCTTTGGTTTAAAAATTCAATGTTTGACACAGCAATGGGTGTAAAAAATTTGAAAGATGTTACTGGGTGAGATATCAGTTAAGGATGGTAGTACATTGATTAGGCTTCCGGTGTCATGATTATCTTTGTTCTTGATCGTGTTACGACGGAAAGACACCTTCAGCACATCTAAATTGAGGGTTTTATTTCATTACCATCGCATTTCTTTGATTAAAAGTACTGGGAAGAAGAAAATAAGTATCAATATTGTATAAAAATTCGGTGTCATTACATCATAATTAAGTATTTTAATTTCCAATGGGTAGGTAATACAATAATGCAGAGCTTTTCATGTGACATCAAAAGCTAAAACAGACACTAAACAATAGATTGGGTAGTCTAACATATCTTGGTGTCAATACAGAGTTTATCTATCTATATAATAAACTCGTTCGTTGGCAATATTTTCCTCGGGGAAATACATAATTATACAAAAATGTCGTACCACAGAGTAGGTATACGTGTAAACGCTTCTTAGAAATATTTTCTCGATACTCCTAATTATATAGTTGCTTAGAATAAATTATGTAGTCAACGAAATACGCATTGGTTTGCGTGCGGTTCGTTGGAACCTAACCTCAAAATACCGAATATGCTGATACGATCAAATCTATGAGGCCCGTATAACAAAATTATGATCAGTCGTCGATTAATGCTCAAGTAGATATTTTATCGTTTTGTGAATGAAATCTCGCCTTGAGCAGAGATTCATGACTGAAAGTAGTTCTGTAATATAGGCCTAATTATTTTTCTCCCAAAATAACCGACATGAATAAATTGTTTTTTTTTTCGAATTTCAAAATCATCTTTAAATGTGAGATCAAATATCTTACATTACTTATGTACCTAAATACTAAAAATGATTCAAATACTAGATCAATTTATAACTTAGTATTTATTGACCAAATTCTAAAATAAACACTGAAAACAAAATAGCAACGCAGAAAATACTTTAAAAAATATTAATACAATGCAGACATCAAGTCAAGTCAGTACAGTTTTCAGTCATGCTCCTGGTAAAGTGGTGGCAACTTTACCAGAAACTTCAGTGGAGTTTTGGAGACAATACGAAAAGAAAAGTTTCACCATCATTATACCACTTTCCCACACTCATGCCTGTAATATAATAATATATAATTACGAATAAAACGCCACCACTAACACTGAAAATAACATAAGTTTCGGAAAATAATTCAATGCGGTGACGCGATCTTTTTCGTTTTCCCGCCAAAACTCTGTGCAACAATATTATAGATCCTGAAGAAACATTGCCAGAGTTTAAATAAATATAAGAAAAAAAAAGTAAACGTTGACTCAAAGTTAAACTAGATGTCGCCACAGGAAAAGTTAGCTCGCGGTGGTGTTTTGTTCGCTCCGATTATAGAATCAGCTGAGGCGCGACAGATTCATTGCCATCAGAAGGGTCTTAACTGACTCGACTGAACAGCGAATGATGATTTGGGAAATGATCTTCATGATTACACCCCGCTCGCTCGCTCCTCAACTATCGCAGAGGGACGGGTCGAATAACTGACGCTGTTTTTTGGCCTTTTAAGTTAAAATTAATCTATTTACCTTGATTACGTGAGAATCACGTGATGGAACACTAATTCTTTTGTTATTATTACTACTATTAGTATCTATTTAATGATTAATTGAATGCCTTTATTTCTGTAGTACCATTGATGGTACAAGTGACACAACTTTGCATCATTAGTACCAAATATAGACAGACGTCTAATTTTTGATTCCAACATATTTTTATTTTTTTAGGGTGCCTTTATTCTTTCAACTGAATACTACAATGATATAAAAACTTCAACTAAACACTACATAATACATAATAAAACATTCGTAATATATACCAGCTGTGATATATACCACCTATAGACAGGCCAATAAATAAACAAAAAATAACCTCATCCTTTTTTTAAGTCGGAAAAAAATTATTTATCGTCGTTATTATAACGCCTGCTTAAAAACTGCGGTGTGACGTCCCTGTATGTGTAGTGCCTGATGTAGCACCCTGTACCCAGGCGTTTGACATAAACCCCTTTCCAAATTAGATATTATCCAAGCCGCCCCAAGTTTTATCGCTTTTTCTAAAAGCCTTCAAGATGCGCATATTTTAAATGTTCCCAAGTTGAGAGACTTTTGGGAAAGTATGCGACTTCTTTTATTTGTTCGGGTCTTGGATACGGGGGTTTGGGATTGCGGGCTACCAGGATCGGAATATCATTTAATGCCTCTTTGATTTATTCCGGGAAATTGTAGCCGTATTTACGGCCTAACGTTCTTGATGTCAATGTAAAAAAAGGAAGACAGTGTAGTAGCTTTAAAAAGTGTTCCGCTTAAATTAGGTGCAGCACACAATCGTATAATACGCATCTTGAGCGACAACAAGAGTACGAAGCAAGGTCTGTTTTAGATCGATCGTCTTCTTTTCGTGTAGTCAAGTTCTCAGCCCTGGTTTTGTGGTGGCAGGGAAGTGCGAGGGCATTTCCCCCCCCCCCCCCCTTCAAAAAAGTGTTAGAAGTTTCTCTCTACATGAGTACCGAAGGGACATTTCGCTGTTAAAATACGCGGAAATGTCTATTTTTGTCCCGCGATCCAATAAATTCGTCTCGTAATCTCGGTTTTCATGTCCCGAACATAAGCTCTTTTTATTTACTTACCCTTGCCCATTGATGTTAGAACAAACTAGATGGAACACGCGATGATAATTGCATGTTGCACACTGAAGCCACATTTTGAAAGAGAAAATTTTTGCTTGCTAGTATATTTATGTAGTTCCTACATGAATATGAAAGATTGCTACTTTTACGTATGGCCAAGAATAAAGCGGCATAATCCACACTAATAATTTTATGAATTTGAAGTTAAATCTTCTGTATCTATGTAGTTATATAACATGGATGGATTTGATTAATTTTGCTACCATAGGTATTAAAGTAGAATTTGTTGTGATAAAATGTATTAAAAATGTTTAACCCTTGAATCCCTTGATAAAGCACGCTCACTAGTCAAACTATACATTGAATCATGTAATGATTACCTCTAATGATTCCCACAGCCTCTGTGGTGTGGTGGTTGAGCAGGTTGACTCATAACCCGGAGGTGATGGGTCGGTTCCCGCGGCAGGACAAGTATTTGTGCATAGAAAAGAAGAAAAAAAAGGAAAAATGCTTATTCTGTGTATGGGTGCTGTGGGACCATGGTACTCGTAGTTCCTGGGTCTCTAGACACAGGGAATCCTAGTTAAGACACAGGGTCTATGTATGTGATCGTTGGGCGTTATGATTTTTATGATTTTTTTTTTTAATAAACAACTCTTATTTAGAGTAGTTTAGTTGTCTCAGTTCCGTCTTCGTTCACTACTGGCTTATTATACAACTCCATGCCCTTTTCAAAGTATCTTGTGGTCCTTCCGGTTGAATGGTCATTAGATTGGTATGTTACCGTGTATATGACATTTATAAGGTTTCTATACGTTTTCCTTATTTCGGCATTTTCGATCAAAAGAAAAACGAGGCTTAGAAGATGCCTTACAATAATTTTTTTTAGGAAAATGTACCGTTCAGCTTAATCATGTTTTTTTTTGAGAAATGCCTTTATTATTTTCAATAATTAATACAACCAACTATAATTACTACGGGCTACTACAAAAATAATGGTTGTCTGTAAAGTTGGTTTACGGACGACAATTTACGTGATATCGTCATTGGCCATAGCTTACCGTAACTTTAGACCGATCGTGCCTCTCTATCACTTATTCCGCGCTCTCTCTTGCACGCTCGGCTGCACGCTTTGCGGATTCTTTTATTGTGCGTACGGCTAGGGAATGGAACTCACTCCCGTCGTCAGTGTTTCCATCCACATACAACCAATGTCATTAAGTCAAGAGTAAATAGGTTATGTCTGGGTAAGCGTGCTCCACCTTCGACTTCATCGTCACTTACCATCAGCTGAGATGTAGTCAAATGCAAACCCATCGATGATAAAAAAGTCAAGTTTCGTTGAAAAATGCAAGTACGGTCGATTAGGCCTGCCATCTAAATATTTTAAAGTTAGTTTATTTAAATGGTTGTGTTAAAACTGTTTCTATAATATAAAAGAATTTTTTGAATGTAAAATATAATAACAATTTTTAACTAAACTTGTACCTCATTTCACTTCATTTCATTTCATTTCATAGGATTTTATGCCACCCACCTTAACAATGTATGTACTTTTCTGTAGTATTTACCAACAGCTGCGCCCAGATTTGAGTAAAAAGGGCTTACAGTGGCTGCGTCCAGAGTCAGGATTGTAGCTGAGTCGAATTTGAGGTACGGCAGCATTGGTTAGGCGGAAGTAAAAAAAATATCATAATTAATCTAAATCAATCACAATCTATATCACGTGATACATTTAATAGCTATTCGTAGACAAATAATTTCTGTGACAAAACATGAGCATGGATCTAAGATTTTTGTATCTCAAACTATAAACAAACGTTTTTGGTATTTTTAAGATAGGGCATTGTGATTTCAAGGTAGGGCATTGACCCACAATGCCCCTAGCTACGGCGCTGCCCAGAGTCTATATATAAAACTCAAAGGTGACTGACTAACATAGTGATCTATCAACGCACAGCCCAAACCACTGGACGGATCGGGCTGAAATTTGGCATGCAGGTAGATGTTATGACGTAGGCGTCCCCTAAAAAGGATTTTTCGAAATTCCACCCTTAAGAGGGTGAAATGGGTGGTTGAATTATTTTCACATAGGCCACGCCGCGGACGAAGCTGTGGGCAAAAGCTCGTTCCTATATATAAAATACAACAAAAATCGGACTTCCTTTCTCTACCATAGTATCTAGGTTTTGCCCAGTGCATCGGCATAATGCTTAAAGACATCTGTGCCCAGAGTTCAGCAATTAGATCTAGTGGTAGAGTTGGTAGAGTTGGAAGAGTCGGTAGAGTCCGCTGTCGACAATAACGCCTCTCAACAGCACGGACACACCGGCTGGTAATAAGATTCTAGAGTTGTTAGATGTTGCGACACGATTTAATAATAAACAAAAATAAAATAGACTTTAAATAATACATGATGTTATAACATTAGTGACGTGATGGGTTCATAATTGTATTTATTAAGTAATAACATTTTTATAATGTACATTAACGTTCCACGAGAAAAAAAACCAATACTATAACAAAAAAAATATAAATAAGGCCCAACGATCACATACATAGATCCTGGAACCTAACTAGGATTCCCTGTGTCTAAGGACCCAGGAACCACGAGTCCCACAACACTCAGACTCAGATGAAGTATTATTTCTCTGCACATATACTTGACCTACCGCGAGAATCGAACCCGCCACCTTCGGGTTATGAGCCGACCTGCTCAACCACCACACCACAGATGATGTCAAACCACTACTACGTACTTTTTTTGTAAATGTGTCAATTTAAAGAATAATACAATTAGAATAGGTACTAAAAGTAACTCTTATCAAACAATTCATAAACTTTAAAGTGCCTGAATCAATAAACTGGCAATTGTGCCAAAAAAGTCGTTGCCTATAAACTGACTCCCGTTATTAGGCGGGAGTGTCCCAATTAGCTTGTCCGGGACGGGACAGGACGCACAACTGTGACGTCATGGTGCATTATGTCCCGGATAATGTTACTGACTGTAATATTCACCGGCAGCATAGAATATACCCAGATTAGATGCATATAAATAGTAAAGGGCACCCTCAAAACTATTCCATCATTGAGCAATCATTGTCCAGTAGTTTCACTAGCTATAGTACCCTTCAAACCGGAACACACTTGTACTTGCACACTACTGCTTGGCGGCAGAAAAACTGGCTAAGTGGTGGTACCTACCTAAAGGAACTAGGCAGAAAAGTCCTACCACCTAGTTATTGAAATAAAATCACCTAAGTACAAGTTGGACTTGCACATCCAGAGGTTCCGTACACATATTAATATACAGATTAGCAACTACACATAATCATAACAAGTTTGAAGCTTGTTTTTTCTATCTGCATTACCATAGACACCTGGGCCAGTACTTTTTGTAAAATTATTTTATATTTATAACTTTTGCCTATTATTAACATGAACATAAATACAATACAAGAATTGAAAGTGATGCAGTGAAATTCATACATTTATGTATTTCTATTAGTTTCAATCAAGCTATATGATCATCGGAGTAATTTCGACTTTTAATTGACTTGAGTTTAGCCGTTAATAATTTCCAAAAAAAAAATCTTAACAACCTGCATAGGCGTACTTTTAAAACTACCACCAATTAAAAACTCTTTCTTCAGCGCCTGACATGTAATGTCAGATCTATCAAATCATTCTGCACATTTTCAGTAATGTCTCGAAATGTTACGATATTTTTACATTTTAGTTTCTATCCAGTTGTGTTTTTGTACTGAATGTATTGATAATGCAAAAAACGAATACCCAGAGAGAAGGGTCAGAAGTAAAACTAACAAATTACATAAAAAACATACTAGGAGCCCAAAAAAGACCCGACTGGTTCAGTTTGATGTTGAAAACTTCATTCGAAGACCTGATGATGATGCAGTGGAAGATGAGAGGCCCACGTATGTTGAAAGGGACCAAGAGAACAGGTCCGTATAACGCAAATTATGTAAAATCATTTTGATGTGAGCTAGAATTATTAATGAAATCTTACTGATATTTTATACAGGATGCGATTGAAATAATTACTAGTAAGGAGTATTTAATTGTATATCATTTATTAATAAAGAGTGCAAGTGAAAGCTTATAGGTTTTTTTTTGTTGTGAAGATTGCCGACTCTTAACGCGGTTAGCACAAATGATTTTGATACTTTTAAAAATTTATGTTAACTGGTACTTAGAAACATGATTACTTAATTATTTTGCTTTTATTGTGTACCGTGGCAGTTGATTATATATTTACATATTATCAATACCGAATCGATGCGTTTGGATTTATAAATTTTGGTCCACACCTGACCGGTGTCAGGAGGACGAGGCTAGTTTAAAAGGATTCAATTACACCCAGATAACGACCCTAAAAAAACAAAATATGACATGAACAAATAAAAAAACTTCAGTCAAATTCCTTTTTTGAGCATCGATTCATTAAAAATTACCAATACAAAGATAATAAATACCTCTTATCTTTTTATTTATAAATTTTCACTTTACTGTATTCTTAATTGTTACAGTACTTAGGGTGGATTCGACCAAACTTGGATTTATACACGAGTAACTATACCAGAATAAATCTATTCCACCATATTATACTCGAGTAATTCATTCTTCGTTTTTCCACGCAATACTAAGTTTAGCTACGCTTAGAATTACTATACGCGAATAGCGGAATAAATGACGAACGAATCTATTACCCAGTTAACAATTGTTGTTCTACAACGACACGGTATTCAAGCTTATGTCATATCAACTCGCTTTTGTCGTATTATAGTGTAGGAAAATAAATGACAAAATACATGGTCGGACGTCTTTTTTTATCTTTGTCTATTTTGAATTAAAATATTCTGGAATAACTCTGTTATTCCACCAAAAACGGTAGTATAGTAATAATACTCGAATAGACTTGCTATTCTTAGAATTGTAGATGGTAAAATGTAAAATTGATTTACTCTCGAACAAATGGCGATTTATTCGAAGAATAAAATTTACTCTCGTTTGGTCGAATCCACCCTTAGTATAATATTGTCATTAAAGCTATCGCCTCTATAAATGTGGAAAATATTTTTGTCTTTGCTCGGGTTCTTACCAAACTATTAATCTTCATTCAAGAAAACTTTAGTACCTAGTAACTTTAGTAGCAGATTGTAGTCATTTGCCAAAATAAGTTCGGCTATATGAAAAACAAAATTATGCTCGTTTGTACTAAGGTTTTTCAATTACTAAGTTTGCCTTTATATCCCCACCCCTAGTTTCTCATACGTTTATCAAACTCATTTCAATTCAACATTCCAAAAGTCGTACGCTCATTGTTTGAGACAGCCGATGATCAATGGAGAACCTATGAACGTTCAGTATTTGATATGCCAAGTTGACACGAATTTAATAAACGTATACAAAAACCAGGGGAAAGTGTTGCTTAGCTAAATTGTATTTTAGTAGACCCTAGGGACCCTGGGTATAAGAATATTAATGCGTTGTTTTAATCAATCACATCAATGATTTTAGGCAAGACTCAGCAAACTATGAAGATTATAAATCATTTGTCGAATCTAATGAATACCTTAAGGAGGCAAAAACTGCAGTTGATTATTCCAACATAAACGATGAAGCCTGGCCTAGGGCGCATACTAGATCTAGTCCAGATAGAGAAATGAACGTCAGACATTTCAATTTTCACTCTCTCTCGCTTGATGACAAGAATGATATGAAATCTACAATAAACCACGAAAAATCAACGAGTACTTTCTCGAACAAACTTTTAATGGACAGAGAACTATCTAATACTGATCCGGAGAAGAAATGGTTAGACTTTTTTATCATATTTATCGTGTTAATTCTCAGTACCTTCTGTAAATTCAAATATAACATAGTTATCATAAGCCAGAAGACGATCACTGCTGAATATAGAACTTCCCCATAGAACGGAAAGTAGATATGATGTACCTTAGGAGAATCCTACTATCTATTTTTTGGATATTCTTTTAGCAGGCTCTTACACCCACAGGATGAAACAAAGTGGTACTATTCTCACATTGGTGGATGTCCTTACATTACACTATACATTTTATGACTCAATATCAATCAATTGCTTATCAAAATACATTGCTAAAAATATATATAGACGTATGTCTTTAGCTATTGTATGACCTTTTCTTCGTTTTATGCAACCTTTATTAGAGAATATAATGTTTTTCAGTTCCTACAAAAATATGAAAATGCCGTTTTTTTCCCTTAACAAATCAACCACAAAAACCAAGCGGCAGAAGAAAAGAAAATTGTTTTGTTTCAACTGCCATAGAAAAACAACAACCAATGCATTGCCTTTCGGCAAGGCTGATGGCAAGAACGAAGAAGATAACAAAGATCACAGCGATAGAACGGATACAGAAATCAGAGTAAGTAAAAGAGCATATGAACAGTTGTGTCCCAAATGTATTAAAGAGCTTTTGTACAATCTCAAACGAAAAACAACTAAGAAAATTAAGCATGAGACTAAACCTTATCATAGTAAAAGAAGAACGACCACTAAAGAAAACACTACGGTACAAAAAGTTGACAATTTGGACGATGATTTACAGGAGGGTTATTATTCTAGTAATGTTAGAAAAAAAAGAGAAGACTTAGAGGATCAGGAGAGGGAAAGAAGATTGAAAGAGCTGGAAGAAGTGGAAAAGAAAATTGAAAACGTTCATGTTATATCTCCGACATTTAGCAGATCAGCTTTGAAAATTGAACATTGAGACGCATTATTTTGTTAAGTAACTTTATTACTATTTTAGAATTTAATATAGGTATTTACAGTTGAAATATGTATGTTTTGGAACAATAAAAGAAAGCGTGTAACTTGGTTTAATTTGTTTCTAATTATTTATTTGAGTCATGAGGTTTTATGGAAAAATTACACACAATTTTCTGGTGGAGTTTCTTTTAGAAAAGATATCCAACATTATTTCTACGTTGCCATCGGGTAGTTTGATCGAAAAATAATATATCAAAATAAACCATGTCTTCGTTGTACTGCGGGGAGCCATTTAATGCAAGAGTTAGTAAGTAGTCATTCACTAAGATACCTATAGTTTGAACCCTGGGACACAATACTTTTTATCTGGATAAACAGTGTAACTAGGTTAAAACATTAATAAAAACGTCAATATTAAAATGTGCAGAACCAGGAAAAAACACAATTGCACGTCTCCGCAGAAATGAAGAACGCCACGATCCAACGTTACAATAACATACGACGTCAGTATATCACGCGGCTGGCCTAGTCGGGTATCCACGGGGCAAGTTTATTACGAGTCAGTGTTTACATTGAATGATCAAAAATAATCCACCAGGGCCCAACTACAAAGAAAGTTTTTTTCTTAAAGCTGGTTAATACAGATATTCAAGATTGGCATGTGTGCTGGCCAGTGATCCCCCCTGGGAGCTCGAAGCGGAGACCCTCGCCGAAGTTTACCACTTCGTGGCGGCGAGAAGGTCCCATGGAGAGCCCCCAGCGTGGGGGGAGGTCAAGCGCCTGCGAAAGCAGGCGCGGGCCGCCCTGTTGCGGCGGTGGACGGAGGACCTGGCTCCACCGGTCCCTGGACAGAGGACGGTGGAGGCCATCCGCCCGGTCCTCCGAGAGTGGGTGTGGCGGCCCTTTGGGTCGCTGACGTTCCGTTTGGTGCAGGTGCTTTCCGGACATGGATGTTTCGGAAAGTACCTGCATCAAATCGCGAGACGGGAGGCGACCCCGGCCTGCCATGAATGTGGGGCGCCAGAGGACACGGCGCCCCACACGCTGGAGGTGTGCACTGCTTGGGACTCCGAGTGGCGCACACTTTCAGCGGTCGTTGGCCGGGACCTCTCGCTGCCGAGCGTGGTGAAAGCCATGCTCGACAGCGAGAGTGCGTGGCAGGCCACGGTCTCCTTCTGCGAGAGGGTGATGACGCAGAAGGAGGCCGCGGAGCGGGTCAGGGAGGATAATTCCAACTCTGACCCCCTCCGGCGCAGACGGGTGGGGAGACGGAGGAGGCGCTTCATTGAGCGCTTTCTCCATCCCCCGTAGTGGGGCCAGTGGCGGAGAGTCGGGGGACTCTCCGCTGCACTTACATGGCCCCACACGTCTGGTGGGCAACTGAGGTGGAAGGTTGCCCACCCACTGGCGCAGAGGCCCAGAAGGGCCTACCGTCGGGGCGAGATGGTTAATGCAGCGTGTCTCCATCTCGCCCCATCCCGGCGGCGGTCGGATCACGGGGGGGTTTTAGTGGGTTCGAGTCCCACATACCCCCTGCCACCACCCCCGTGGTGGCAGGGAAGTGCGAGGGCATTTCCCCCCCTCAAAAAAAAAAGATATTCAAGATTAGTAGTTCAAAAATTAGAAAAGCTTAATCCGCAAAAAAAAAACGAGTGTGCTTTAGTCCACACTACACCGCACATCATGGTGCCGGTAAGGTGGGGTGGGGCCGGTTGGGTATTACCTTATAATTATCTATAACGCATGTCATTAAAAAAATTACTCAGAAAAAAGAAAGAAAATGTGTTTTCATGTGATTTCACTTCCACCATTATGTTTAAGTGTGGGACAGGTTACAAGTTTCAAAGGTTCGGTATTCTTACCGAACCCGTTACTAAATAAGTTTTATCATCTCTCACACGAATCACAAGTTTTCATTCTTATTCTATTCAAGTATAAAGTACCAGGAGACCACGATATAAATAAAAACCCCCGGTCCCAGTTGCATTGAGGTAGGCTATGGGAAAAAAATTGCTCTTGGCACAGCCAGGTGAACTTTCTGGATAGAGCACGGACAGTGACTTGCACTGATTGTGGTACTGAAGATTTTTTTGAGTGAAAGAGAAATGGAGAGCTAGAGAGATATGATTTTTGTTAAGCATTATATCCACGATTATAATATGTAGTATTCCCGGTATTTTCTAGACAAGAATGTTCCATCGTCGACTGCGTCGTCATTTACCATCAGGTGAGACAGTGGTAAAACGCAGGCCTATCTTAAGTTAAAAAAATTATTTTTGCGTAATAATACAAAGCAGCAGCTTTTGAACTATACAGACGCCCCGAGTTCCTCTCGCCTCATTTGCATCGCACCTCACTAGATATTTGTGAGGAGATTTTCTGCCCCAAGAAAATAGTTGG
This sequence comes from Ennomos fuscantarius, assembly GCA_905220475.3. Taxonomy (NCBI): domain Eukaryota; kingdom Metazoa; phylum Arthropoda; class Insecta; order Lepidoptera; family Geometridae; genus Ennomos; species Ennomos fuscantarius. The sequence goes on along the minus strand of HG992036.1, from coordinate 15,174,371 downwards.
GCGATCAATTTTGTACAAGATTTTACAAGAATATTACTTGCAGTTTTAAAAGTCGATTTTTAAACATAACGTACTATTATAGTCATTTTTAATACAAATTAACAGTAGTTTAATCGAAATAGGCATAACAATTATTATAAGGAAAATATTGGTGAGTAGTTGCAATTATTGGTGTTATATTTAAACCTCGAAGTCCTTGGTTACGATGCTCCGGTCTCGTAGACAGCCAAAGCGGTACGGCGAATATTTCATAACATATCTTTTGCATTCTATCTATATTTAACTGTACGTAATACGTGTAATTGTAATTGATTATTATACATACATTATAAACCAAAGTGTAGAGATTTGTGTAGAATATCTAAACCCTGACGCCGAAATCTGGTGAGCAACATTCCGTACAAATCATAGAAAATAGAAAAACGCAATATAATTTGCAGCGAAATTAATCCATGAAATATCAAATTGATATTTTCTAACTAAAGTATATTAAATAATTAACTGGGCGCCGCGGTTTTTTACCTGCGCACAAAATAATTATGCTATTCTAAACCAAAACACAATTTTTCGGGATATAAAGTAGGCATCCTATACTTAGAGAATTTAGAAATACTCGAAGATCCTATAGGATACTTAAAATTTCCAAAATTTTTATGATATAACAGAAGAAAGGGATATTATGACTATATATTTCAAACCAAATAGGTTAAAAATGACCGAGTTCTAAGGTTACAAACATAAACTAAAATGTAAAATTTAGAACCTCCTCCTTCTTTGAAGTTGAAAAATAACTTTAATATCCAAACAAATAGAGACGATAATAAATTCAATTTAAAAATAAGGTTTGTCATAAATAATAATAATAATAATAATAACGCCCAACGATCATATACATAGATCCTGGACCCTAACTAGGATTCCCTGTGTCTAGGGATCCAGGAACTACGAGGACCATACCCAGACCACCCACAACACCCAGACTCAGAACAAGTATTTGCGTTTTTTGTTTTCTTTGCACAAATACTTGTTCTACCGCGGGAATCGAACCCGCCGCTTCCGGGGTATGAGCCAACCTGCTCAACCACCACACCACAGAGGCTATCATAAATACCACAGAGGCTATCATAAATGAAACATCTAATGAGTTTAGCTCTACCTATCGCTAGTCAGTGATTATTGCAAAATCTTTAGATATAAGCTTACCTGCTCTGACGAGAAGCCAAAGGAAAGATCGAGACATCGCGTCTCAAAAGGAAGGTGCGAATTGCACCCGGAGCCCTGACAAGTTACCTGTGATCTGAAATATCATTTTACGAGGGAAAGAGCCTTGAATGATCTTTCCTGTCTGGAATTATTTTTGTTATTATTGGAGTTAGTTGTTGTTAGGTTATTTTGATGGCTTACTGTCACAGCTTTTTTATTATCAAGTGTCAGATTTTTTTAGTATTATACTTTTAAATCTTACTATTATAAACGCGAAAGTTTGCATGTACGGATGTTTGTTACTCTTTCACGCTCAAACAGCTGGACGGATTTGGATGAAATTTGGAATATAGATAGTTTATACACAAACTTATACACATAGGCCACTTATTAGCCACGGGTGAATTCACGGGGTGCAACTAGTATAATAATTGTAACGCTCAACAACATTCATACTTATCTCCATACCTATCTTATCATACATAGATCCTGGACTCTAACTAGGATTCCTGTATCTAGGGAACTACGAAACCATGGTCTTACCACTCCCAAACAGAACAAAATTTGCGCTTTTTTCTATGTACAAATACTTTTTCTGTCGCGGTAATTGAATCCGCAGCCTCTGGACTGCCAACCTAGCCAACCACTACTCCAAAGGTATATTTGGTAAGATACTGTATCGACCTAGATATGGGTTTACTTACCGTCATTAAGTCTGTGACATAACTTGGTTAGCAATAATGATGATGATGGTGATGAGTGAAAAGTTTATTTTATCATTTTGTAGTCGCTAGTAGAAGCTAAGGAAATTTATTTTGATACTTTCTGTATTAAACTTTAGTTGCACAAAACGAAACTAGATGGCGTTAGTAGTCTCTTAAAACACGCAAGCGTTTGTCGCAGACGTTTGAACATTATCTATTCCAATTCACTTGACAAGATTGCTTCGCTCGCGTAGCTAGATTGCTATGTGATATTTTTTTAGGGAGTGGCAATGTACCAACATTTATCGCTCTTTCGAGTTTCGACATGTTTTACTTCGGATCTCATATAAGTTCATGATATCATAAGCAGAGATTGTGTGTATTCCGGAAAACAACGTTCGTTTATTCATTTCACCGTTTAAGAGTGGTTGTCGTTTAAACGTTTATTTTAACTAAGTCGAAAAACCGAGGTTAATAGTACATTATTGCAAAAGCAGGGAAATAGGCAATTGCCGAGGCCGAGGCATATATAGTGCTTTTCTTTAAAAAAGGAAATAAAAAAGGGCCTTTTACATAATACATTTAATTTTCTTTTGATTTCGGTGGAAGCAGGTTTTCCATCGCTAATTTAGCTTCCGATCTTAAATCTGGTGGAGTACAGTCAATGTCCATTTCATTTTCACTTTCAGAATCATCGGAACTCATTTTAATTTATTTTATTAACTAAATTAACAACGAACTCCACTTTACCGCCAATTTTTATTTTATTAAAGAGTTCTAAATTCAAACAGCACACCGTTTCATACAACATTGCCGGTGCGCTCTTCGTTCCAAATTCAAAGTATGCGCCGGGAAGTGTTTTTAGTTGTTCAGTCTACGTAAATATGATAAGTACTTCGCGTGTTCTTTATTCAAAAGTAATGATAATATTTCATTATAATATATAATGAAATAGTATTTCATAAAATTTCAAGAAATAATATTTCATAAAATCATTATCTGTCGTTTGGTTGTTGAAGTAAGTAGGTGGATGTTGAATAATAAAGCCCAGACATTTGTTGCAGGAATAATATGTTTATCTCCCTGATTTATATACCAATATAATTAAGGTGCGATTTTGAAATGGCTGGATAAATTTTATTTTATAATCTGACTCAAATAAAATTACCATTATTACCGGTGTTCACTATACAAAATTATTCTTTTATTTTCACTGTGTTTTGTTTTATCCAATGAATAGCTTTTATCTGATTATTTAACTGTAAGGAAGAGTAGAGCCGAAGACCGGGCTCAGTGGCGTGCCTTGGGAGAAGCCTATGTCCAACAGTGGACTAGTATAGGTTGATGATGACGATTATTGAAAAACCGCGCCTTAATTAATAAAATTTGTAATCTTCGTTCCGGGTACATGCTGTCATACAAATATTTTCCGTGGTACACGGTCCATCTGGAAACAAAACGTGTGAATGTATCGCAATATTTGCTTCAAAAAGTGCTGCGTAGAGTAAATAGGACTTTGAACAAAAAATACATCTAACCTTGATAAAAACTTGGAGAAAAAAGAACTTGCAGCTCTGACTGCACATTTTTTTATTAGATTTTTATCTAATAAATTATTTGTGAACATTTCGTGCATGCGCATTAGTTTCGCGTGACAATTTACGCGAAACTTTATTAGCTCTTCACTTCATTATAAACCTAAAAAAAGCTTGGGCAAAATTATTTCGTATACTGTACGGCTGTCCGGCTGTCTCTTCTACAAGTTACGTTTCTCAACCGACTCTCGTGAAATTTAGTGACCAGGTTTTATAATTATATGAAATTTTTGACTATTTAGTGATTGGATTTTTTTTTATTATGGAAACTAACGTGGTTTTCACACATTTTGTATTATTTGTACGGGATTTACTCACGTTTAAAATTGGCCGGACTATCCGACTATAGTTTCAACTGCATTTGGCAGCCTTCCTCAAGGTGATATGGATATATTTTTTTAAATAGACGTAACCATGGGGATTGAAAACGTAAAAAATATCCTATTTAAAATATCCTAAAGATTGTCTCGCGAGTTCTACAGCTCATATTGCCCTTAGTGAATAACATCTTACCAAAAGGAAACCAACTCGTGGTAGGGATACCAGCGTCTAACCTCGCCCCCGTCACAGTTTCCCGGATCGCAAACGCTATGACTACTGCCATGCACATTGGAGGCTCCCCGATTGCTGCAAATATTTATATAGATAGATAGATAGAGAACTCTTTATTGTTCCACCAATGAAATATAAAAATAACAAGAAAAACTTATCACGTCAATACTATACAATAATATCACGACAAGAACAAATAATTTGTCAAGATAATTTTCTCGAATGGCAACAAGTGGCAGGAATACGTAACGTAAGCATAGTCATAGTGAGAGTCATTTATTCATATTAAAAATATACGTCAAATATAAACAATTAATCTTCAATTGAAGGGTTGAGAATAAAAAGGGTTTAACTGTCAAACTGATAGTTTCGAGAAAATTGACTTTAAACTTCAACAGCTTCATTTTAATGTAGAGTACTTATAACGTAATAGAAAAGGTGTATGTAATGTAGTGGCTTGAAAATGTATTAATTCTATTTTAAAATACAAAATGTAGTACTCATTCGTACAATTACTGTAAAAATATAATATAATAAAATAAATATAACAATATTATTATGCTAAGCGAACTGTATTCCTGTGACAGATAAACCTCAAAATTTTGAGATTTAAGCCTCATTTCGGTATTTTGAGAATGTATTATTGTAGATAATTTCACGCTGAATCCAACGATACCCATAAGTCATTTTGTGAAAAAAATCAGTTAAACCCTTTTTGTTCTCACCCCTTCAATTTTATGACTATAAATATAAAATATATTATTATTATTATATATATGAAATTAAATAATAAAAAAATAAAAAGACGTCATAATACGAGAATTAAAAACATGTCAAAAGAAATAATTCAAAAAATGACAAAATAAAATAATCCAAAAGGTCAGGACCATCCATTAATACCTGAACTTAAAAATGTAGGTAATTGTAATGTCGCTTCAACTTAATTTAATTATTTATATTTTTACGAAGAGCGTGTTCATGTCAATTGAAGGGGTGAGAATAAAAAGGATTTAACTGATTTTTTTGACCAAATGACTTATGGGTATCGTTGGATTCAGCGCGAAATTATCTTCAATAATACATTCTCAAAATACCGAAATGAGGCTTAAATCTCGAGATTTTGAGTCTAAAAATGGTTTATCTGTCACAGGAATACAGTACGCTTAGCATAAAAACATTACTTTATTTCTTTTATTATATTATATTTTTACAGTAATTGTATGAATTAGTACTATATTTGGTAATTTTAAATAGAAATAAAACATTTTCAAGCAACTGAAACTTACATAAACCTTTTCTATTACCTTATAAGCACTCTACATAAAAATGACGCCGTTGACGTTTAAAGTAAATTTTCTCGAAACTGTCAATTTGTCAGTTAAATCCTTTTTATTCTCAACCCTTCAATTATTATTTTGATTAAAATTACATGTATAGATAAAATATAATTATAAATTACATACACTCTTTCAATACATAACAATGTAATAATTGTTATACGTTAATTATATGTACATAAAATTGCTGATACCGTTCACGTGTTGGTAGATATTTACGATTTCAGTCGTAAAGACTGTTTGCTAGCACGTTCTTTCATGTTTATCACACAAATTATTACCTACTGTACCACCTTAAAAAAAGGAAGTTCACAATTCGATTTTTATTACTTCAGTAGGTACTCAACTCTTTATTTGAAACGATAATACTTTTAGATTGGTCCCATAGAAATTTCATCAAGATTAGTTCAGTAATTTGGTTTTTAAAATCAAAAAATTAAATAAATTAAAAATGTAATTTATTGCCTTTTTTAACATAAATTAACATAAAAAAGATCACAATTATTTTGGAAGCAAAAGGGATGACTTCAGAATTGTGCAGCATTTAAATCAAAATAACTATAAAAATATTATGCATGATAATAATTGTTATTCAAGAATTTTTATATGAAATTAAGACGATTAGTGGAGAATAAAACGATACTATCGCCTTTTTTTTCGCCAATTTGAGAATTTTCTGGCAGAATGACAATCCAAATCTATTCTTCCTCATCGTCTTTATAACATGCACTTGCGATGTAAGTTTATTTATTTATGTAAGATGTAAGTAGCCTCAATGATTGAAATAGATTTATCGGGTGGTAGCTCCACACTCATAGCGAATTCCGATAAGCCGTTCTAACGGCTAGCAACGTTTGCTGCGCTCACTTGTATAGCTGACCACTAAAAAGGGTTTTTTGGACGGGCTTATGCTGTTTGACTCTACCGTCCTTTACAGCGTCACTGGGCGGAAAGGCAGGCGCTTAAGGCGCCCTGCTGTCAAAAGTGGGAGGCAACTAACTCAAGGGCACTCCTAGGGTGTGAGCCTTGGCTTGGGCCAGTGTAAGAGTGGACCCTATTGAAAATCGTGACCATTCTAGCTAACCTACCGAGGGTAAAGCCTACGGGTGTAGCTAAAAAGTGGTGTTTACAAATGAGCGCTACCGTGCTTCGGAGCGCAAGTTAAGCCGTCGGTGCTGGCTGACGTCGTTATACAACATTCGTTGAGCCAAATTAGCCATATTAAAATTCTAACCACAGGGTAAACCACTTGCCTTCACGAGAAAAAGAAAAAGACTAAAAAGTCAGGTATATAGTGAAATAGTATCTTCTTAATCTTACCGTAGTATTTTATCACAAAACTACATGCCCATGTTCACTAATGCCAAACTGATGGACATCTAATCATAATATTTATTGAAAGTAAGATAGTGTATATGGTGATACCTTTACTGCCGAGTATGATTCGCTCACTGTAGGAGTTTTTCCTCAAATGCACCCTGAAGTCCTGAGGAATATCTCTTGCTAGGGGCACATAGTAGTTCCAGGGCCGATCTGTAAGCAGCTCCCCTGTCGTCTGATCATATACCAGCTTCTCCATCGTCCAATACCCGAGGCCCATGATAAAAGCACCTTCTACCTAAAACGTAATATTTTTTTGGAATAAAAAAGAAAAAAGAAAGAATAAGAAAGAAAAAGAAAGAAGAAAAAAGAAAAAATATATACATATTACGTATATTTTAATTTTAAACAAGTATTGAATATCTTTCTATTTTATTCTATTGATTTCCCAAAGAAATCTCAGATTGTTGCTAAGTCTTAGTGGTTTCATCATCCTTGGAACGAATTTTTGTAGGTACATTTATTTATTTATAGCATGGACAGATAAAACAAGCTGACGGCCCGCCTGATGGTAAACCATTGCAACACCATTGATGTTGTTTACCCTATAAGACTCAATTTATCTGGCATTTCAAGTACTTAAACATAAGTATCTTCTTTCGATTAACAATTATTAAGAAAAGGACACGACATAATCACAGAACATCTGTACTAACTTGACCAATATCAAGTTCTGGATTTAGACTCTGGCCAGCATCTTCCATAACATCAACTCGTCGAACTTCCAGTTCACCCGTCAGCACATCTATTTCAACTTCTGCAAATGCTACACCAAACACATCATATTTCGTCGTGTCATTAGGATTTACAAAATCATGTGTTTGTAAATCCACACCATCTGTGTAGGCTTGAAATATCAAGTCTTCCCATGAAGGGTTACCCATTTTGTTTCGGATGGGTTCAAGCCTTTCTAAAAGCTCCTTACAACATCTTTCAACACCGATTCCAATACTCTGTGTTGTGATGCTTCCACCAGTCACAAAGGCATTTGGAGAAATTATTGTATTGTTTGCTTTTATCTGTATTTTCTTTAGAGGTATCTTCAAAAAGTAAGCAGCAATCTGAACAGCTCTAGTATTTATCCCTTGACCGATTTCGACTCCACCGTGTACTATAGAAACAGATCCATCAGCGTGATATACAGACATATTGACGTCAAATAACCTTAGATGACTATAATTCCATTTCATTGGCATAAATCGGAGACCACGCTTTTTCCATCTATTATCTGTATTGAAGCGTTGTATTTCTGATTTTCTTTCATTATATTGAGATGTTGAGATTAACTGATACAGCATTTCTTTTATACTATCGTATTTTGAGTCTAAATTAGCAAGTCTTATCTGTATGGGATCTAATGATAGTTCATATGAAATCTGTTCCATAACCATTTCTGTCATTGCTAAATTTTCTAATGTTCCTGCAAAAATATAAATGTTTAATTATGTTGTTTTCCGACTACGTAATTGGATACAGTATTTTAGAAAAACTTTGGTTTGCTTCTTTAGTGGTTTTCTTATAATATGCTTACCTGGACCTCTAAACCACGTATTTTTGGCGGTATCTGTTATTGTATTAAGTAATGTGAAATTCCATTTGGACTTATCGTAACAGTTAGAGTAAACATCCAAACCAAATTCTGCTACCTTCTCGTTTATTGTAAAACCATTGTCTTCAAAAACTTTGTGATTTGCATATTGAATGACGCCTAATTTATTTACTGCAAACTGTAAGATAAAAGTAAAAAATCATAACAAATATAACTTATTTTTAGTTTGATAACTCTCGTGAGTAAAATAATAACGACTAAACTCAAGTCAATTAAAAATCGACTTTTTATTGACGTGAGTTTAGCTGTTATTATTACTCCGACCAGGTCGCCGCCAAATTCAATATCCTTCTTCTGAGAGCCAGTTACTAACGCAAGCCGTGGCTTGAGCGTCAGCACATAGCAAAGTAAGTTAGTTTAGGTTAATTTAATAGAAATCCTAAAGTATTCATAGTTGTTAATAATTATAAATAATAATTGCGATGATATACTATTATAATAAATAAATTTATTATCAGTGGCGAAGTCATTCATATGTCATGGGCTATCATAACTCTCCACTCATAATTTTCTTAGGTACACAAAAACTTCAAAAAAATCTTACTTCATAATCACTGGAACAAGGAAACCTCTTCCCGAAGGCTCGAGTAATGGTCTGTATCGACTGGATAAACCTGCAAGGCCGGTTCAGCTTTGTCACCACAACACTGGCTGCCACCGCGACCAAGATACTTCGGGATATTTTCATCCCGTAACCTCCACCTAAACGGCGCACGTACACGTCTATCCTGAAAAATCGAACATGTGAATTTAAATTATGTTGACACTAGCTTCTACCCACGGCTTCGTCCGCGTGGCCTATAGGAAACGAAGAATTTTTTTTAATAGATAACCACCTATTTCACCCTCTTAGTGGTGAAATTTAGAAAAACCCTTTCTTGGTACATACCTACACTTTACAAAGAACACACTCTCCAAATTTCAAATCTCTAGGACCAGCGGCTTAGGCTGTGCGTTGATATATAAGTCAGTCAGCACTTTGAATTTTACATGTATAAAGTAGAAATAATAATAATACCAACACACAACGATCACAAACATACATCATGGACCGTAACTAAGACTCTCTGTGTCTAGGGTCCCAGGAACTACGAAGACCATGGTCCCACAACACCCAAACTCAGAACAAGTATTTGCGCTTTTTTTTCTGTGCACAAATACTTGTCCTGCCACAGGAATCGAGCCCGCCACCTCCGGGTAATGAGCCGACCAGCTCAACTACCAAACCACAGAAGCTGTCAAAAATTTACTCGAACATTTTTAATCCAATTGCTTACTTGTCCTTCCTTTAATGAGACGTGAGTTAGACCCTATAAAATATTAAAGTACCTGCTTGCATCCATATTCAAAGCCCGTGAAATCATTGTTTGAACAGCATCCGTCCACTGCGTAGTGACATAAGCTTCTAAACCTTCTTCAGTGGGCCGAACAACACACGAAATAAGTTCTAAAGTAAAATGATACTGCCCGTATATTGTATTACTTCCTTTAATCACTTTGAATACATCATTTCCACGGTCCGTTGCTTCTATACTTTTTGATAGTTTCACTCTTTTTGGATCGGTTTTTGCTTGTTTTATATCTAAAACTGGTTTCGTCACATTTTTGTAGCTAACAGTAACCATTTTAGCAGCTAATTCGGCTATGTGCCTGCTTTCAGCAACAACGATTGCTACTGGTTGGTTGTAATATTTAACTTCTCCACTACAGAGGACTTCTTCATTACAAGTATATTCAAAGTCGTCAGCTGGCGTAAAAGAGTTAAGACCAGGAATATCTTTAGCTGTATAAGCTGCTATAACTCCAGGATAACTCTATAATCAAGAAAAGAAGATGTGGGATAATGTTAAAAAAAAGAAGAAAGAGCTAGGTAAGATAGGTTTTGATTACATTATTCACCTGATGGAATTTCATACTCTCCAACCTGAATTTCAAGCTGACTTTCAAAATATCAGGGTTAAATTGTTAACAACAGAATTTTGTTTCAATATTTAATATCAAGATAAATTGAACCAATATAACTTGTAGGCTGGTTGAATAAACTTTTAAGTACTTACCAAAGCTTTTCTAGTATCAATGGAAACTATAGTTCCTGTTGGCACCGTACTTAAAACCAGATCACCAAAGACTTCATTTGGAAAGTAAGGCATATCTTCAGTATAAAAAGCTTCACCTGCGCATTGAATCTGAGAGCGTATAAAATATCTGTCTTTTTTACCGTTAGATTTATAAATTATTATTAATTTTATGTTTTAGTTTGGATTTTATTAGCTACCACCATTTTTCTCAAGCGTGTAAATAGATTTAATCTTCTATATGGAACCGTGCAAATTTTCGGGTTAAAAAGTAACTGATATGTTATTTCAAGATATACGTATTCTTATCTAATATATATTAAAAAAATTCAAAACCCTACACCGTTCTACAGATTTAGCACTGAATGATAACGTACACATAAGAATTCGCATTTATAATATTAGTAGGACTTACCAAACTCTCTATTTTTGGAATTGGCTTAGTCAGTGGCCATAAGTCTGACTTTGTTTCAAATATTCTATTTGCTGTTGATACGGGTCTTGTTTCGTGTAGTCTTATGATTCCAGATTTGTATCGTTTATTTAAAACTTTCTCTGGACAGAGTGATAAAAGGCTCTAAAATTACAATACAATCATTAATTTAAATGCAGATATCATACAGTTCCCTTTCACTTTATACTAAGAAAAAATATACCAAAGACTTACTCACTTAATTATCTTACCTTATAAAATAAAGCAATAGCTAATTTTTTTCGGTAAGCAATTGAAGGTTCTGGTGGTAAGTTGGTAGCAACTAATTCTTTTTCCAATATTTTGATAGCTTCTTGTAAGTTTTCATTTGTGAATAGTGGTTTGCCAATTAAATACTTTTCAGTCGCCTTAGCCCTTGTACAGCCTGGAGATAAACCTCCAAACACTAATGTGCTTTGAACAAGCTCATTTCTATTATGAGCGAATTTATAAAGACCACCAAAATTTACTATAGCATGAGCGTTTTGAGCTCTTGGCATGATCTGAAAAATAATAAGATACCTACATCTTCAGATTGATTATCCAAAATTTCTACATACATTAATTGCATATGTTTTTTCAGGGTTCATGAGTAGTACAATTGTGAAAAAGTATCTGTACCTTGAACGTTTTGACCATAGTTTGCTCGCTGAGCGGGGGCAGCTTAATGTTTAATATTATTCCACCTTTCATATCAGTTTTCAGAAACTGTTCCATGGTCACGTTTATTTGCTTACGTTGCATGTCCACTGGAAGGTAAACCCGTATAACTCTTTAAGTTTTTTACATTAAAAAACTATTAATCTCTTTTTATATGCCCCACGGGACCATAATCACCACGCTTGGCAGGCGGTTTGGTGATCGCAGATGATTTTAATGTACCGAGGAGAATGCTACTGCTTATTTCCTGGATATTCCCTTATCAGGTTTTGCTCACAGTGCCGGATAAAACATATATATAATATCTGCATAATTATATACGTTTTTAATTAAGTGTTTACTCACAAATAGTCAGTTGGGCTCCAACGGTTTCAAACATAAGATACAAATCTGATTGAAATTCTTTGTGTTGATGCTTAATCATCAGATTACCAGCAATCGTTGCTATGTTCCTTACAGCAATATGCGCCACCAATTGTAAATGATTATAAAACTCTTTTAAATAACCAAAATATTCAGTTTCAGATATATTTTTAAATATTTTTAAAAGTTCAGTCAATGTAACTCCTGAGCCTATGACGAGATTTTGATCCAGTATATAAGTTTTTAATTCTGATATTCCATTTATGTCTATAAGAGTTTTTGGATATTCCAATATTGGATAAGCTCCTGAAAAAGATAACACTGTGAAATTAACTACCAAAACAATAGACGTTTACGTAATAAGATTAAAAGTAACACGGTGAGGGTAACACTAACAGTATTATTAGAATGAGTTGTTAATTTATACAATAAATAAGATAAATCGATGAAGTTACTAGGAATTTCCAAATTTTTTAATTTAATAGTACTTAAATGCATAATTATTAACTTATATTTTGTATTAATTAATGACGTGTCAAGCTCGTGATTTGCCTGAGGATGCTCACAGCAGTTGTAGTGCCACCTTCGAGCATTTTCTAAGAGTGCCACTCAGAGCTCTAAAATACAAAGTTCCCATGATACCGCATCGTTAACGTTAACCTGAGATATCAAAAGTCGTGTTTATTCAGTTGGTAGATTTAGCAAGTGGCTTTAAATACAATTCAGTTTACATTGGCTGTATACACCTATTAAAATTTAAACCATATTCTATACATACCTTTAGCAGTATTTCCAGCTACCAACATATAAGAGTCCGTTCCTTCTTTTTCTAATACCTGGTAAATGTCTGTAAGTTTATTGACCGTATACCATTTCCTACCATCTTTCAAGAGTATTGCTTTTATTGGAACTTCCATGCAGTCACTGCTTGTTACAACGCACCAATCTTTATTGTTTACACCATTCTCATCATCATCATTTTCATGACAGGTTTTATTACACAGTTTACCAGTTTTATTACAAATAGTTAACTCTTCAATGTCAAGAATATAAGTTTTCACGGAAGAATCTTTGGCAAATGTTTTGAATGCTTCTAATATAGGCCGATATCCTGTACATCTGCAGACGTTGCTTCCGAATGACTTTTCTACGTCAAGCATGGTAAGGTTTTTATTTCTTTGTAGCAAACTGAAACGTTATCATATAATATCTACAGTCAAAAAACCTAAACTTTACCTAAAATTTTAAATAGATAAAAATAACACTTACAATAACCCATTGATGAAGAGAAAAATGTCCAGAATATTTGCAGCATTGCCACGTTGAATGGCAATGCTTATTTTTGGCAAAATAAAAGCTAGCATTCTTATTCAGACAGATATGATTAAATTACAGTAATCATTCCAAATTCCAGGTTCGATTTGGCTTACCAATACATAGACATGACCCAGCCAGGCGAGCAGTACCCGCATTGCGACCCGTTGTGACTAGCTAAGGTCTTCTGTATGATGTTGTATCCTTTCTTCCTATTTCCTAACTCTTCAATGGTCTGGATTTTCCAGCCTTGGCATGACGTGATAGCCACCATACACTGGGAGATAATAATAATAATAACGCCCAACGATCACATGTATAGATCCTGGACCCTCACAAGGATTTTATGTGTCTAGGGAACTACGAGGACCATGGTCCCACAACACCCAAACTTCGAACAAGTATTTGCGCTTTTTTTGTGCACAAATACTTGTCCTGCCACGGTAACCGAACCCGCTGGCTCCGGGTTATGAGCCGACTTGCTCAACCACCACACCACAGATGCTGTCAAAGGGAAATGTATCAGCATATCAGTTTTTATAAGTATATTAGATTAAATATTTTGAAAATTAGAAACCTGATCATGATGAAAGACTCAGACATGGTAATCATATGGAAGAGCATGGAGACACCAAGCGTGTGAGTGTAGTTAGAGATGCCATGGATATAAAGCGCGTGTCACCAGCTACATGCTCATATTTGCTCATGCGGTACACAAAATTGTACCGACTGGCCCGATAGCGCAGTTGGTAGTAATCCTGCCTTCTGAACTGTGGGTTGTGGGTTCGATTCCCACCCAGGACAAACATTTGTGTGATGAACATAGGTGTTTGTTCTGTGTCTGGGTGTTATATTGTATTATATGTATGTATTTACAAACTAAAAGTATTTAAGTATTGTATCAGTAATCTGGTTCCCATAATACAAGCTTTGCGTAGTTTGGGGCTAGATGGCACTGTGTGAGTTGTCCACACATATTATTATTATTAAAATTACCTTTAGCAACGTTCCCATTTAACACAGATTTAAATACGGATTGACTCTATCGCTGTGTTACCGACGACAAATGCTTATTTAAAAAGACAATTAGATTATCCACTAGGATTACTTACTAGGTGGTAAGACTTTTCTGCAAAGTTCGTCTAGGTAGGTACCACCGCTTTGCCAGTTATTCTGCCGCCAAGCAGTAGTGCGCAAGTACGGCTGTGTTCCGGTTTGAGAGACTTTATGACCTGATCTCGCAGTCTAGTAATCTTATTTCTACATTGTGCTGATGTCTCAAAATGACGTGCGCAGTGCAGTGTCACGCGAAACTACACTTAAAGTTTCGAGTGACACTGCGACTGATATGGACAACCGTATCGCTTAACATCAGGGAAACGGTTAGCTTGTCACGTCATTAATTACCATAAAGAAAAACCAATAAGGCATGACTACTACTGAGGTGTTATACTACTCGTATTCTTACACAGGTACTACACGGTACTATGGCATGGTACGATTATATAGCACGTACTTAAATAATATTCGCTTTCTATAGTGGTCTTCTTACCGAGTTCACAGCCTGAACCTCTCCACCAGGTTTCTTGACAGCTACAATGCAAGTCCCGCAGCCTGCCTGCCGACACATGTACTTGGTACCACGTAATCCCGCCACGTCGCGGATGTAGTCAACCAGCATTACATCTGAGGTTACTTCAGAACCGACTGCAAAGAACAAAAACCTCTCTATATTGTATTATATAATAATAATAACGCCCAACGATCACATACATAGATTCTGGACCTTAATTAGGATTCCCTGTTTCTAGGGACCCAGGAACTACGAGGACCATGCTCCCACAACACCCAGACTCAGAACAAGTATTTGTATTTTTTTTTCTGTGCACTTGTCCTGCCGTGGGATTCGAGCCCGCCGCCTCCGGGTTATAAGCCGACCTGACCAACCACCACACCACAGAGGCTGTTTATAATAGTGCGGGTTCATACAAAAGTGCCAAAAATAACTTATTTGCACTAAATTAATTGAGTTCGACTTGATTTTAATTCAGAACAAATTACTTACTCCAATATTTAAAATAAAGTAATTATAAGTAATTAGTATCATTCACAGAAAAATGCTTGAGTACTTGCCTGAATATTGATGTCCATTGATGAAGAAACCGATACGATCCATGGCTCTTGATCACAACTTCACACATCCAGCGGTAATTGTCATTTGAAATTATTTTACAAAAACGTATGCAACTATTATCTATTATTTAAAACTAGCTGCGCGCCGCGGTTTTAATTCATTATGCATTTAGATAACAGAATTTAGTAATTGTTATTTTTTTTGGTTTTGGCTCCACACTTTTGTGTATTTAGCCAGTGTCAACTAATTAATTTTTAAAGTTAATTTATGTTATAGATATGTATGTTATATGTGTCAAGTCAAGTCACAGTTCAAGTGATCAAGTCATAATCTAGTCTAGTCTAGTGAAGTCATACTCCTAGTAAAGTGGTGGCAACTTTACCAGAAGCTTCTATGGAGTTTTGGAAACAACACGAAAATAAATGTTTCACCATCATTATACCACTTTCCCACACTCATGCCTGTAATCCATCCACTTAACGAATAAAATGCCACCAATTTTA
This sequence comes from Ennomos fuscantarius, assembly GCA_905220475.3. NCBI lineage: Eukaryota > Metazoa > Arthropoda > Insecta > Lepidoptera > Geometridae > Ennomos > Ennomos fuscantarius. Next base: position 15,158,470 of record HG992036.1, on the reverse strand, counting down.
TGCACTAACACTGAAAATAACACAAGTTTTGGAAAATAATGCAGTGCGGTGACACGGTCTTATTCATTTTGCCGCCAAAACACCTTAGTAATTGTTAGTAATTTCAGATAACGGAACCCGTAAATCATTGGGATATTTAATAACTGAATATGACAGTCTTAAACATTTGCTAAGAAATCATAGATATTATCGCTGTTGTCGTGAACTCTCTTGGGTATGATACTATCTTTATACCAGTGGGGTGACCCGTAGCCTGCGCTGCTTCCACATGAATCCTCCAGCACAGTACCCAGGGAACTTGACTGCACTCGCTATTCCATTCCGATCCCCTATACCCATGCTCACTAGAACAATACCACTAAAATCTCCGGCAAGCCGCAGTCACTTTTCCACTACAATACCCGGGAGATTGGAATAGACCTTTTTACTTATTTCCACTGTAGATCTCTTGGTAGTGCATCTGATATTTAAAACTTTGATCCCCTTGGCATCTCAAAACATACCACCAGGTATGTTATGGAGAACTATTATCTCTGTCACCACCAACTAGTGATGACCTGCTAAGATAATATAGTTATTATCTTACATTAGTGTGTATAACTAGTTTACCCGCCCTGGCTTCGCATGTGTGAATTAGTAAAACGCGATCGAACGGGATAAAAAGTACCTTATGTCCGTCTCTTGGTTTTAAGCTACCTCTCCATCAATTTTCAGCCAAATCGGTTCAGCCGTTCTTGAGTTATAAATAGTGTAACTAACACTACTTTATTTTATACCTATATATAGATATTTACGCCAATATGTATTAATGTTCAAAAAGTATCTAAGTATTGTATCAGTTATCTGATTCCCATAATACAAGCTTTGCTTAGTTTGGTTTGGCTAGATGGCGTTGTGTGAGATGTCCATACATATTATAATCATTATTATGTGACTCTGTTGCTACGTGAAAGAACGACATACAAACTTTCCGCATTATACCTCAGCACTCGTAGGTATCAAGAATGTCACGTTTTTAAGTGGGTGACTCGAGTGCATGAAAACAATTAAACAGTTGACGTGGTTAATTACACATTTCATACTTCAGTATTAATGTTTATTGCCCATGTTATTACCACTATCAGTCGTTCTTTCAACCCGGTGGCTATGGAAAAAGGTTCAAAATTGACTATATCTTCTAGTAAGCATGTTTCATCGTCGACTGCGTCGTAACTTACCATTACACTCACGAAATACAGTCGAATAACTCGACCGGTGTTCGGGCAAGATGCCTATCCTCAAGGAGTACGCGCGGCGGCGGTGGCGGCTCGGCGCTGACAGTTATTCGACTGTATTTCGTGAGTGTTAGCCGTGTAATAGTTGTAATTATGAGTACTACTCACGTCAGTTTCTATAATATTATCGTCACTTACCATCAGGTTAGAGTGAGACAGTTGCCAAATGCAAGCCTTACAAAGGTAAAAGAAGAAACTATAAATACACAAAGAAAATTGGTTATACACGTATACACGTTTAAGATTAGCTGGATTTGAGCTCGCAAAAAATATTTTTATGTATAAATTATTACCACTTTTCAAAAATAAGTAAGGTTAAAAATTCGCATAATAAAGTTCGACTTGTAATGTCCGAGTTCAAAGTCTAAGGAAATAAAACAAATGTACTCCCTGAATGTAATAAATGGATTTAGAATTATTTTTATTTACAAATTTTTATTTATTTAAAAAATTATCAACTTGAAATCTTCTGTCTTCGATGCTGAAGCTAGAGCGATCTTTTCAACTGTGTAAGGTCCGTCTGGAAAGGTCAAAACTAGGAGTAGGTACCATAAATTTGGTTTTATTTTACAATGAGATTAAAATACTATTCGAGGTTTATTTTCAACTATTACTGCATCATCGTTTCGTATTTATCTAGAGAACTACAAAATCTGGTACAAACAGACGTCTTCCGGCTGATGATGGAGTCACACGTCTACTGCTAAACATTGACCTCCATAGAGTGCCACTTTGACCGGCTACTTGTCTTTAACATCCAACGGCTCCCACGATTTCGACTAAATCATCGGCAAACCTAGAGGGCGCCACCCTAATAAGCCACCCTACGTCATCTCTCCGGCTTGTCGTCACCACGCGATAACCTCTTGCGTCACTCCTTACCGAACACAAAAACAAGGTGGTAGGACTTTTCTGCAAAGTTCGCCAGTTCCGCCAAGCAGTAGTGTGCAAGCACTACTGTGTTCTGGTTTAAAAATCACTGTAGCTAATGCAGTTAGACAAATGAGACTTTATGATCTAATCTCACAGTCTTATTAGACTTCTTATTAATATAGATCTTATTACTAGACTGTGCTGATGTCTCAGGATGATGTGCTCAGTGCAGTGTCACGCGAAACTTTATATTTTGAAGCTCCAGGTGACACTGTTTTGCCATGGGTGGCCGTGTCGCTTAACACCAGGTGAACGACTAGCTATTTACATCATTCTCTAACATTTAAAAAAACCCTACATTTGTAAGTAATCTACGTCACAATCACCTCTCTTGCCTTTTTGCTCAACTTCGTAGCAGATGTAAATTTAATCAATCTGTAAGCAGCATTCTTCTCGATACATTAAAACCTTCTGAGATTACTAAGATGCCTGCTAAGTCTGGTGATTATGACAGAAATTAAAGGATCCCTATGGTAAGCACCCAAAGTGGCGTTTTATCGCAGAGTCTTATGTTGTGTGTGCGTGTAAGGCTATGTGTGCGCTCAATTCCCAAATATCTCTTACCAATTTGGAACCAATTAGTGGTAGGTATTCCCGATTCCTTCCTAGCTTCTGCTATAGCATTTCTCAATGCGAATGCTATGACTATTGATAAACACATCGGCGGCTCTCCAGTCCCTACAGTAAAAGAAATAAAAACATAAACTATTGAAAAAATACGTAAATCAAAAAATATAATTCTATTAAAATAGTACGCTCATTTACCTTTAGCTCCAAGTATAGATTCGAAACTATAAGATTTTTTTCTAAAATAAACTCTGAAGTCTTGTGGAATATCTCTTGCAAGAGGCACGTAGTAATTCCAGGTGCGATCAGTCAGTAACTCTCCAGTCTTATCATTATAAACTAAGTTTTCGCACGTCCAATAACCTAGACCCATGATGAAAGCACCTTCTATCTAAAAATAAAAATCACGATCCATCAATATCACCATAATTATTAAGTGATAGTTGTATGATAATGGGTCGGCATAATAAAAATTATGTAATGTTACTTGGTGAAGAAAGGAAAGAAGCGTACCAATCACTAAGACAGGTGACCTGGTTAAAACCGCAGGGAGTAGATGGATGCAGGAGGCAAGTAGCGGTTCAAAGTGGTGCTCTATGGGGAAGGTCTGTATTCAGCAGTGGACGCGTCAGGCTGATGATGATAATGAATATTACTTACTTGTCCTATATCAATTTCTGGACTGACACTTTGGCCAACGTCTTGTAATATATCTACTCTATGGCATTCTGACTCTCCTGTAAGAATGTCAACTTCTACTTCGGCAATAGCTACCCCATATATGTCATAATTGAACATGTCATTAGCACTAACATAGCCATGAACTTGTAGATCCACATTCTGCTCAAACGCATTTGTTATAAGTTGTTCCCAAGTAGGATTTGTCATTCGGCTTCGTATTGGCTCCAATCTTTTCAACAACTCTTCGCAACACCTTCTCGCTCCTAAAGCAGCATTCTGAGATCCTATGCTTCCACCAGTTATAAAGCAGTTCGGAGCTATGATAGTATTGTTTGCTTTTACTTGGATTTTTGTTATTGGTATCTTTAGCATGTAAGCACAAATTTGTATGACTTTAGTATTTATCCCTTGGCCCATTTCTATTCCACCATGGGTAATGACTACTGTTCCATCTGCATGGTAAACGGAAAGGTTTAGGTCCAATGGTATTCCTCCTACAGGAGTCCAACGAAGAAAAGACACTCTTATGCCTCTCTTTCTCCATCTGCTCTTTGAGTTAAATTTATCTACACTAGATTTTCTTTCAGCATACGATGCAGTTGTTTTTATGTTTTCGGCCATTTCTTTTAAATCATTGTATTTTGTTGTATCCAAATTGGCTAGACGAACATCGAATGGGTCTAACGTAAGTTCGTAACATATTCTTTCTATAATATACTCTGCATTTGATATACTTTCAAGGGTGCCTGAAATAGTAGTATGAATAGTTAAAACTATTATCTAAAAAAACATTTTACATTGATATATTTCGCATAACTTACCGGGAGATCTGCACCATGTGTTTTTGGCAGTATCTGTGGTAGTATCGTAACTTTTATAATTCCATCTAGCATTACTATAACAGTTGTTATACACATCGGTACCCAGAAGGGTGAGAGTTTCGTTTAATTTGTATCCATTGTCCTCAGTCAAATTGTAATCAATGTGCTGTATAACACCCTTACTGTTGACTTCACACTGAAAATAATTATTAGCCATCATGCAACATCAGTTAGACAGTTGTGTGAAATGGGTTGTTATAAGTTAGTTAAGCAATTATATTTTGCTATAAACTACCTTAAATACACAAACATTATTATATTCTGTCGTCACTGGTAAAAACCCGTTTCCTTAAGTTCAATGAAGGCTTCGCTAATAGTAGAATAAGATGGCAAAATATCGTAAAATGAAGCTACATGAACCCACTCTATATGATTACTTCAATTGTTTTGTCAAGAGCAATATATTGAGAAAAATAGTACGAGTAATAACTGATACCGAAGAATTTAAAAAAAATAGCTGGCGTACTTACCACATAATCAGTATGGCATGGAAACCTCTTACCAATAGCTTTAGTAGCTGTTGTCAAAGGGATGACAATTCGACAAGGGCGGTTTAGTTTTTGCGTCACTAAGCTGCAGGCTATAGCCACCTGATTTGGGCGAGATATCTTCATTCCAAAAGCTCCACCGAGTCGACGAACGTGCACATCTATTCTAAAAAGTATTTCAAAACTTTTAAGACATTGACTGACTTTTTTGTGTCGCAACTTCTTAGATATAAAATACCTAAGTAAACTAATTTTAAATGACAAAATTGCTCAATATACATGAATAGACTAACCTGTTTTCATCAATATTTAAGGCCTTTGATATCATGACCTGAACTCCATCCATCCACTGTGTAGTGGGAAATACTTCTATGCCCTCTTCAGTAGGCCTTGTCATACATGCTACATTCTCCATCATAAAATGGTACTGTCCATATATAGTATTCTCCCCTTTAATTACTTTAACCACATCCGTTCCTCTATCAGTTGCATCTTTTGACGTATTTAAAGTTCTTCTTGTAGGGTCATCTTTCGTTATTTTAACGTCTATAGTTGGGGTCCTAGTGTTCTTGTAAGTGGCTGTGACCAGTTTTGCAGCAACATCGGCTATGTGCTGCGTTTCTGCTACGACGATGCCATATGGTTGGTTATAGTACTGGACAGATCCGCTGCAGAAGACTTCTTCATCGGCAACGTAGAATGTTGTTCCAGCAGGCGTGAACGAGTTCAGGCCTGGTATGTCTGAAGCTTTGTAGAATGCAATTACACCTGGGTAGTTCTAAAAGCGTTTTTATGTACAGGATTAGATATTACTTATGTAATATTAATTTTAATGAAAAATTAAGTATCCAAACGTACCAAAGCTTTACTAGCATCAATGCCAACGATCTCTCCTAAAGCAACGGTAGTTAGAACAAATGCTGCGTGCACTTCTCGAGGTTGAGTAGGACGATCTTCGGAATACTGTGTTTCCCCTGCACATTGGATCTGAAAAATTTATAATACATATGTATATGAAAGGCTTTAAAAATCAACATCATTATAAATTTAATCATGAATTTGAAGTAAAAATTCTTTACGCACGCTTACTAGTAAATATACTTACGACAGTAAGTATACTTACTGACTTGGGAGGTAAGCTGACGTCGAAAGTTGAGAAGGAATTATAAGTTAGTGAAGATATAAAAAGAAACATTTGCGTTTCTTATAATTAGGGGCAAAAGAGATAGTTAGGCGGGTTGTACTGGCTTACGTAGATCTCCATTGTCAACATAACTAAGTTAAAAATAACTTAAAATTTGTATTATTATGTTGACATGTCCAGTAAAATGACAATTTACAATTATCAAGGTGGCGATATTAACATTAAACAAAGCAAAAACAAAGTTATACCGGCCGGTAGATTGAGCTAAATAAGATATACTTCAGTCGTGTGATCTAAAGCACACTCGTTTTTTTTAATGTACAAATAGGTCAACGTTTGACTGCAGCTATGTTACTCTATGAGTCTAGACTTAAGGAGACCCAAAAAATATTTATCACAAAACATAGAAGCTGGAGTGAGTCTGTGTTGTGCTGGATTGCTTGCACCAGTAGTGGGAAAGAGAACTTCTTTATTTTTTCAAACTCTCACATAGCTCATAATGTTTGACATTAAGCACTAAGTACTGTAACTTAATTTTAGTATATTAAGTAACCTCAGCATGTTTGAAAGAAAGAACGCATAGTTCTACGACGGTATGTCATAGAAGGTACATACGCACTTCAGAGCTGTCAAATTTATAATATTTAGTAATACTGACAGTACTTACCAAAGCATCAACTTTAGGTATAGGCTGATTCAAAGGCCAAAGCGTAGGGTTGGTTTCAAATATTTGCCGTGCATCGGTAACGGGTCGGGTTTCGTGGATCTTGGTAGCCTCGTAGCGGTACTTCTTGTTCAGTATGTCTTTTGGACATAAATTTATAAGTCCCTGAAATGCAGTATAATGAATGCTTTGACGTCATTATTTTGTTTTATAAGAATCATTCAACTTTAGTTTCCATATCTTTGGTTAGTTCGGAGGTAGAAATGGCTCTATGTGTAATTAAATGCCTAATGTCCGATAGTAATAATGTGATAGTAACATGCAAAATTTGGGATGGCAACGCGTCAGCAGCGACAAAAGTGTTGCGGAAGTCCTCAGGCAACGTACCTACTTAATATCAATATATAGTGTATACCCACTATAGTGGGTACTCTACTTATTTGTCATTCATGGTGTAAAAAAGATTATTATAGAAACGTACAGTATGGGTCTTATAGTGGTTGTAACTCAGCTTGTGCAGCATGTGTTATATACTTTTCAACCGAGTTCCAAAAAGGAGGAGGTTCTCAATTCGACTGTATTTTTTATGTTTGTCACCTCAGAACTTTAGACTGAGTGAATTGATTTTGATAATTTTTATTTTGAAAGCTGGTGCTTTCCGGGTATTCCCATTTAAATTTGATCAAGATCTGATAGGTAGTTTTTGAGTTATATTTAATAACGTCTATTTCAACTTCAACTACATTGATGACATTCTCATTTTTGTGGTAAGCAAAAGCGGTGGGATCGAAGTTGGTTCGACTCTTTTTTAAAAGGAACTACACGAATTAGTATTTAATTGAATATATCGTTTTTATGATTAATTCAGAATTATACTACCTCCTTTATAAGTACTTTAAAACAATATTTTCGATGACAGCAAAAAGAACTAACGTTTACCTTGTAAAACAGAGCTAGAGCGAGATGCTTTCTATACTCTACGGAAGGTTCTGGAGGATTTTCAATCACAATCACTTCATTGTTCAATACTTCGAGGGCTGACTGTAGAGTTTCGTTAGAGAACAGCGGCTTCCCAATCAGGAACCTTAAAATATGGCCATCATATCAGCTTAATGTCAGAATATTAAATGTATTGTTTTTTTTTTGTTTTTGTTTTGGCTCCACTTTTTGTGTATTTAGCCAGTGTCAAGTATTTGATAATTTCTCAAGTGAAGTCAAGTCACAGTCCAAGTCATCAAGCTAAGTCATAGTCTAGTCAAGTCATACTTCTAGTAAAATGGTGGCAATTTTACTAGAAGCTTCTATGGAGTTTTGGAAACAACATGAAAATAAACGTTTCACCATCATTGAACACTTTCCCACACTCATGTCTGTAATCCAGCACTTAACATATAAAACGCCGCCAATTTTATGCACCAACACTGAAAATAACACCAGTTTTGGAATATAATACGATGCGGTAACGCGATCTTTTTCGTTTTCCCGCCAAAACTCTCATTTAATACCTTTCTGTTTTCGCCGCTCTGTTGAAAGAAGGTGAAAGACCTCCATAGACAATTTTGGCTTCCAATACTCTGTTGCTGGACGACAGTTTGTATAAAAATCCTCCGTTTACAATCGCATGAGCGTTTTGTGCGCGAGGCATCACCTGAAATTGGTTAAATCTAACAGTATTGTGACAAAAATTTGGTCTTTTGTCAAATGAGAATTGTATGATTTATTAATATTCTACAATTTATTGAAGTATGGTCTAGCTAGTGGCAAAATAGTATATATGAAGATAAGAAAGCATGGCTGTATGTACTGTATCCAGCTGTTCAGTTATGCCATTTATTCTGGATTCCCTATTGGTGGAACAAGTCAAACTTAATAAAAAGAGAACTAACCTTATGTGTAAATATTTTATACTCGTTATTAAGTGGTGGAAGTAATACATTGACTATGATTTTTCCTTTCATATCTTCCCTTAAGAACTGTTGCATCGTCACAGTTTTCGTGAGCCCTCTAGAATTAACTGGAATGACATAATAAAGTTTCATAATTTGCAATATTTTTATTCGACCTTTCTAATGCAAATAAGTACTATTATGGTTACCTAGAGTTAGATAAGCACCAACTGTTTCAAACAGAAGGTATATGTCAGACGGGAAATCATTGTACCGATGTTTTGTCATCAAATTTCCACCGATAGATCCAAGCTGTAAGTTTTGTAAATAATATTTAGTAATTTAGAAATTTTTAAAGATTTATAGATACTATATAATGAAAGTTTACATTTCTAACAGGAATATGAGCAACTACTTGGAGATGATCTATCAGCTTCTCCAAATACTCAAAATATTCCTGCTGTGCCGCAGCTTTGAATGTGTCTATCAATTCAGTGAGCGTCAGACCTGCTCCAACGATGAGGTTTTGGTCGAATGCAAGGACCTTTAGCTCAGGTGCTGAAGATATATCTATTAGATTATCTGGATACTCGTCAATCGGATATGCACCTGAAATTAAAAACGATGTTAACTTTATAATCAAAATACCGATCATGCCGCCGCTGTTGAGGCTCCCGTATTTAGTCACGCTTGGAAGTGTCGATCAAACTCCTAACCATTCAAAATACACATTACAAGGGTTATGATGAGAACCAAAATTTAAAAATACAATAAAAAGTGGTAATAATAATGGATAAGGATAAACTGGTAGTACTCATTAAACATGTATAATTAGATTAGAGGTTTTAGTTTTGTGATGCTTAGCATTTAAATCATAACTAAATTAAAATAAATATAAATTTACCTTTCGCAGTATTTCCAAACACCAACATATAAGATTCGTAGCCTTTTTGGTTAAGGATTTGGAATACGGAACTTAAATCACGAACTTTGTACCATGATTTATTATCTTTGAGTTTGATTTCAATGATTCTGTTATCTTCAACGTCCAACAGGCACCAATCATCATTATCACAGTTATTTTTATTACACGAAACCCCAGTTTTCTTGCAAATGGTTAAGTCTTCTATGTCAGTTGTTTGGTCTGTCTTTGGAGCATCTCTGGCGAATTTCTTGAAGGCATCAAGGATGGGCCTGTAGCCAGTACATCTGCAGACGTTGCTACCAAAAGCTTGCTCTATTTCAATCATTGTAGGATTCTTGCCGGTAGATTCAAGAGACGTTTGTACAAAGCTGAAAGAAAACGTCCAAATATAAATTTGATATTATTACTGAATACATGACAGCCTCTGTGGTATGGGGGTTGAGCAGGCCGGCTCGTAACCCGGAGGCAGCGGGATCGATTCCCGTATTTGTGCACAGAACAAAAACGAGTGTGTTTTAGACCACACGACTAAAATAAAACTTCTTTAGCTCCATCTTTCTTGCCCCTACAAATACAAAACGTAACTCTTTCTTTCTATCTTGACGTTCTAACTTCCGTTTGCCCCACCAGCTTATTCCCAAGTCAAGCGTGGTTAAAAAAGTTTTGCCTACTTCAAATAAGCGCAAATACTTGTCTGGGTGTTGTGTGACCATTGTCCTTATAGTTCCTGGCTAGATACAAGGAATCCTAGTCAGTAGCTTATTTTGTACGGACAATTATATTGCTTATACTTCGAAGTATATTAACTAAATACATTTTGATAAAGGCAGTTGAATAAGTACCTGTACATGTTCATGACCCACGCTGGACTGCAGTACCCGCACTGAGTGCCGTTGTAGTCAGCTAGTGTTCTCTGTATCGGGTGATACCCTTTCTTCCTGTTCCCTAAGTCCTCGATCGTTGTAATCTCCCAGTCTTGGCATGAAGTGATCGATATCATACACTGGAGCAGAAAAATGTGATGCAATGTTTGAAGAATGTAAAATAACAAGTGAAGTTATATCCTATAAGGGGCTTCACTTTATTTTCGGTTTATTTTAGGTACATAAATTATCTAAATATATATAACTCAAAGGTGACTGACTGATTGACTGACTAATATAGTGATCTATCAACGCACAGCCCAAACCACTGGACGGATCGGGCTGAAATTTGGAATGCAGTTAGATGTTATGACGTAGGCATCCGCTAAGAAAGGATTTTTAGAAATTTCACCCTTAAGAGAGTGAAATGGGTGGTTCAATTATTTTCCCATAGGCCACGCCGCGGACGAAGCTGCGGGCAGAAGAAGAAGAGAGCTCGTTATATCATAAATTATTACGAGTGTGCTTTAGACCACACGACTGCAGTAAAACTTTTGTTGAGCTCCATCTATAGGACGGTTTGCTTTGTTTAATGTTAATGTCGCCATCTTGACAATCTTAAATTGTCATTTTACCGGTCATACCAATATAATAATACAAATTTTTAACTTTGTTATATTGATAAATGATCTCCATTATCAACATAACAAAGTTAAAAATGTAACCAACCTATGTAAACCAACTTCTACTTCCGTTCGTCACGCATTCACCAGCTTACTCCCCAAGTCAAGCGTGCGTAAAGAGGTTTTACTTCAAAATGCAGTGTTCCAGCAGATCCTTACAGCATTAACGGAGAGGGTAGGTCCTCCGGGACACTTGACGACGGAGACGATGCAGGCGCCGCAGCCTCCCTCCCGGCACATGTATTTGGTGCCGCGGAGCTCCAGGTAGTCTCGGAGGAAGTCTACTAGGGTCACCCGGGAGTCCACCTCGCATCCCACTGGAAATTCAATACAATTGAAGGCGCTTCGTTCTGGCCTAAGGTTGCTGTATAAGTACTAACTTACAGTACTCTTTAGTACAGACGGGTATAAGTATACGAATTTAATTCAGAAAATTCTTTTATTTATATTAAGTTACTACTATTGTTTGTGTAGATAATAATAAAAATAATAATAATAATATGTGTGGACATCTCACACAACGCCATCTAGCCCCAAACTAAGTAAAGCTTGTGCTATGGGGACCTGATAACTGATACAATACTTAGATACTTTTTTTTGTTTGTAAATACATATATGGAATACAATATGACACCCAGACACAGATCAAACACCTATGTTCATCCACCTCGCATCCCACTGGAAATTCACTACAATTGAACGCGCTTCGTTCTGGCCTAAGGTTGCTGTATAAGTACTAACTTAGAGTAAACTTTAGTACAGACGGGTATAAGTATACGAATTTAATTCAGAAAATTCTTTTATTTATATTAAGTTACTACTATTGTTTGTGTAAATAAATGTGTATCTAATATACATAGAAAATTCAAAGTCCTTACTGACTGACTTATATATAAACGCACAGCCTAAACCGCTGGTCCTAGAGACTTGAAATTTGGAGGGTGTGTTCTTTGTAAAGTGTAGGTATCCACTAAGAAAGGGTTATTCGAAATTCCACCCCTAATGAAAAATTTTCTTCTTCGTTTCCATTTATTATTAATTATTAAGGAAAATTTAATTATTGTAAATTTTCCTTCGATTCGTACGAAGCGATTTGATTCGACACTACAATATGAGCAGCGTAGTAGTACACTTCATATCAGCGTTTTTGTTTCCAATACGTACAATCTGGAGCTCTTCAAGTCGCGATTGAATAGGTATCTTCTAGACAAGCATGTAGACCGTATCGTAATTTTCTACCAGGTGAGACCGCGGTCGAATGCTGGCCTATACAGTAAAAGCAAGTGTGTTTTAGACCACACAGATGAAGTAAAACTGCTTTAGTTTAACTCCATCTAACGGCCGGTATAACTTTGTGCTTTGCTTAATGTTAATGTCGCCATCTTGGCAATTGTAAATTGTCATTTTACTAGATATACCAACATAATTATACACATTTTTAACTTTGTTAATGGAGATCTACGTTAACCAACAACTTTAAACTTCTGTTCGCTGGCCATCTAACTTCTCAAATCAAGCGTGCGTAAAGAAGTTTTACACCAAAAAAAGATCAAAACAGTTTTATTATATATTAGGTCTTTACCTATGAAATTGCCGTTTTGTTTGAAAAAAGTTAAAGTATTTTTTTTTCGAACTTATTTATTTCTTTTATTCGAAGTTATCACCCCTGCAATCAATGCATCTTTGCCAACGCTGTGGCAGTTTATGGATGCCCTTCTTGAAAAAATCAGCAGGACGGGAGACAACAAACTCTTCAAAGGAGTTTTGTACTGCCTATCGAGAATTGAATTTTTTTCCCGCTAAAAAGTTGTCCAAATTTTGGAAAAAGTAATAGTCGGTAGGCGCAAGATCTGATGAGTATGGCGGATGAGGGAGAGCTTCCAAACCCAACTCATGCAGCTTAGAGACGGTCTGTTGTGCAGTATGGGGTCGCGCGTTGTCGTGAAGTAGCAGTGGAGACGACCGATTGACCAAAGCTGGTTGCAGACGTGCGAGCTTCGCCATCATTGTGGTCAGTTCTTCAATGTACACATCTGCAGTAATGCTCTCGCCGTTTTGTAAAAAGCTATGATGAATCACACCAGCACTAGACCACCAAACTGTGACCATCACCTTTCTAGGGGTCTTTTTTCGTTTTGCACATTGCTTTGATACCGAACCAGGATCTAACCAACTTGCTGAGCGCTTTCGATTGTCAAAAAGAATCCATTTTTCGTCGCACGTAACAATTCGGTTCAAAATTCCTTCATTTCTGTGCCTGTTAAGTAGTGCAAGGCAAGTCTCGACGCGTACGTTGCGCTGGCGATCGTTAAGTTCGTGGGGCACCCATCTATCAAGCTTTTTTATCTTGCCAATCTGTCGCAAATGGACCAATATTGTTTTGATGCTAACATCAAAAGCTGCTGCCAGCTCAGCTGTAGATTGAGATTCATCAGCTTCCACAATCACCTTTAATTCATCATTGTTGACCAAAGTTTCCGGACGACCACGAGGTTCATTTTTCAAGTCAAAATTCCCAGAACGGAACCGAACAAACCAATAACGGGTTGTACGTTCGTTTGTACAGTTCTCTCCGTAAACGTCGTTGATGTTACGTGTCGTTTGTGCCGCGTTGGTGCCACGACGGAACTCATATTCCATAATTACACGAAATTTCAAAGTATCCATTATGAGGAAAAATGTTGAAATGTAATGAAAATACAACGCTTATCAATAAACAAAAGACTTATATTGTAAATAGAATGTCATATTTTTAAAACAAAATTAATTTGAATTTAGAATTCATAGCCAATCAAAACTTTTTTTTGTTTGAAAAAATCTGTACTGCAATACTGCAATTTCATAGGTAAAGACCTATTATTAGGTATGCAATTGCATTGGAGAACACCAACATTTTATACATACGATGCATCGCAGTAGGCATACGTGTGTGTGTGATAAATAAAACCGGCTACTAACCGGTATTTTTAATTTTTAATTTTCTGTTACAATGATGATTTTATAAAAAGAAACCCTAATGTCAATCGCGTAACACTACTTTTTTAATGCAGCATGGTCGTTCCTCCAACGTGCATATGAGGCAGAGAAAGTTATACCGCAGACAGTTAATATCACTGCACTGTACAAAGAAATGATATTATATCAAGTTTGGAGAATTTGTGTCATGTCAAATTTCATGGTACAACAACATATGTAAAAAGTACAAACTATAAATATTATATAACTGGTAAAGTAGTGGTACCTACCTAGACGAACTTTTCAGAAAAGTCCTACCACCTAGTAATTCAATTCATACTCTTATATCATACACCGATTTCTATAATCCTCAAGTTATTTTCGTGCCCCATCATACTTGCACACAACTGCTCTTTGAAGCACAATTTTTCCTGTTACAAACTGGTTGTTCATTTTTTGCTGTGACATTAACCATAGGTCGAGTCAATCAACTTAATTGATTGCATCGAAATTCAGCTGCAGTTGTTTTAAGCATGTTTTGTAATTAAAGCCGCCTTAAGATTGTAAGTAATGTTATCTGTACAAAAAATACGTAAACGTCTCTTTTGACATTGTTTACTTCTTTGTGTAGCCATAATACTTATGCAATATTATAATATTTTAACTACTTTTTGTAGATATTTCACACAACCCTTTTTAGCCACAAACAAAGAAAATCTATGCTATGGAAACTAAATAGATAATATTTAAGGACTTTTTGTTTGTAAATACAATTATATAATTTATAAGGGAATAGAATAGAATAGACAGAACAAATAACACAAAAGCACGTTGGTCCTGGTTAGGACTCGAACCCACAACCCATATGATATAATCTTGCTATATAATATTTGACAATAAGTACTTTGTAATTTTATATGCTTAGTACAATAACTTAATTTTAAGTACCTACCTAGTATAATTTTGACTAGTAAAAGTGCTAAAAATAGCATATTTGCAATAAATAAATAAATCGGTTAAAACCCATTTATAAATAATTATTTAAATGAAAGGATGTGCTTTCAGATTATTCCCATTTTTTTTTTCAAATTCAAATCAGTAGATGAGATTAGGAACTATCCTAAGAATTTTAGTAACTGCAGCGGAATTTTAACCCATGGCTTCAAGCTCACTGACGCTGTTCCAACTACTAACTTTTTTATATACTTTTTTTATAGCCTGGTGGGTAGGTACATAAAAAAAAACCTGTATTTAGGGACCCAGGAACTACAAGGACCAAGATCCCACAACACCCAGACATAGATCAAGTATTTGCCCTTTTTTTTCTGTGCACATATACTTGCAGTGTCTAAATTATTATTTGGCTACTAAAGCGCTACTACCTATGAAGCTAGTAGTAACTTCTAGCTACTATAGCTAGTAACTACTAGCCACAGTAGCTAGTAACTACTAGCTACTGTGGCTAGTAACTACTAGCTACTGTGGCTAGTAACTACTAGCTACTGTGGCTAGTAACTACTAGCTACTGTGGCTAGTAACTACTAGCTACTGTGGCTAGTAACTACTAGCTACTGTGGCTAGTAACTACTAGCTACTGTGGCTAGTAACTACTAGCTACTGTGGCTAGTAACTACTAGCTACTGTGGCTAGTAACTATTAGCTACTGTGGCTAGTAACTACTAGCTACTGTGGCTAGTAACTACTAGCTACTGTGGCTAGTAACTACTAGCTACTGTGGCTAGTAACTACTAGCTACTGTGGCTAGTAACTACTAGCTACTGTGGCTAGTAACTACTAGCTACTGTGGCTAGTAACTACTAGCTACTGTGGCTAGTAACTACTAGCTACTGTGGCTAGTAACTATTAGCTACTGTGGCTAGTAACTACTAGCTACTGTGGCTAGTAACTACTAGCTACTGTGGCTAGTAACTACTAGCTACTGTGGCTAGTAACTACTAGCTACTGTGGCTAGTAACTACTAGCTACTGTGGCTAGTAACTACTAGCTACTGTGGCTAGTAACTATTAGCTACTGTGGCTAGTAACTACTAGCTACTGTGGCTAGTAACTACTAGCTACTGTGGCTAGTAACTACTAGCTACTGTGGCTAGTAACTACTAGCTACTGTGGCTAGTAACTACTAGCTACTGTGGCTAGTAACTATTAGCTACTGTGGCTAGTAACTACTAGCTACTGTGGCTAGTAACTACTAGCTACTGTGGCTAGTAACTACTAGCTACTGTGGCTAGTAACTACTAGCTACTGTGGCTAGTAACTACTAGCTACTGTGGCTAGTAACTACTAGCTACTGTGGCTAGTAACTACTAGCTACTGTGGCTAGTAACTACTAGCTACTGTGGCTAGTAACTATTAGCTACTGTGGCTAGTAACTACTAGCTACTGTGGCTAGTAACTACTAGCTACTGTGGCTAGTAACTATTAGCTACTGTAGCTAGCTTCCTACTAGCTACTGTAGCTAGCTTGATAGATAGTAGCGCTTTTATTTTATTCGAAGATCTTCTATCAGAATATGTTGATTCCGATACCAAGGACATAATTCTGGCTCGTGTAACTTATCTTTTGTCCTTTTCTTTCATCAGTTCAAGTTTACTAACTTGCTCTTCTCAAATCTACGCAACATTTGCTTCTCTACAATTTATAAAATATGTTTATGAAAATTGTTAGGTTACTTGCAAAAATTGATTTTAACTAAAATTATTTTTTATTTATTTATTTATATAAATTTACGATTTTCGTGTGGCACGCTGACATTAATGTTCTTTTTTATTAATGTTTTATAATTAAACACTAAAATAGACTATTAAATAGTCGGCAGTTACTATAAAACTACTCAACTTTAAATAAAATAAGAAATGACGATATTAATACTCTTGATACTTCTCTAAAGTTATATTATTCTTCTACAATCGGTCTAAAGTCTATAAGCAAAAATAGATTGCGATCAAACTTGTTTTTTTTCAACGCTTTACAGATAACAGTACTTTCGAAATTGCACCTAATTTCATGTCTAGCCTAGGCAGTCGTAATCTAGGCTTCTGCATGATCGTGACGAGGCTA
Source organism: Ennomos fuscantarius (assembly GCA_905220475.3). Lineage (NCBI taxonomy): Eukaryota > Metazoa > Arthropoda > Insecta > Lepidoptera > Geometridae > Ennomos > Ennomos fuscantarius. Next base: position 15,141,449 of record HG992036.1, on the reverse strand, counting down.
TCTTGTAGCTTGATCTTCAAAACAACACAGAAATATGCAGTTAGCAAAAAAAACGAGTGTGCTTTAGACCACACGATTGCAGTAAAACTACTTTAGCTCCATCTATCGGCCGGTATATCTTTGTTTTGGCTTTGTTTAATATTAATGTTGCCATCTTGATAATTGTAAATTGTAATTTTACCGGACATACCAACATAATTACACATTTTTTTTACTTTGTTATGTAGTGCAAGCGTGCGTAATGAAGTTTTAATTCAAAAATGTTTGACATTGACAGTCTCTGTGGTTTGGTAGTTGAGCAGGTCGGTTTATAGCCCGGAGGCGGCGGGTTCGATTCCCGCGGCAGGACAAGAATTTGTGTATAGAAAAAAAGCGCAAATACTTGTTCTGAGTCTGGGTGTTGTGGGACCATGGTCCTCGTAGTTCCTGGGTCTCTCACAGGGAATCCTAATTAAGGTCCAGGATCTATGTAGGTGATCGTTAGGAGCTATTATTATTATTATATTATAATTTCAACGTAAAAAGACGTCAAATTTTTTTATGGTGGCGAACTACAAAAATATTGCGAAAATTAAAACAAAAAAAAATACGAGCTTTGTTTTGTTATGCGTTTGGACAACATATTAAAATATTAACGAAATCGGAAAACATTTCAAAATAAAGAATCTTTTTTTGTAGAGCCAATAAAGTTGTAATGTAAATCACCTACCTGAATGTGGCTCGCCGTTCACTTTGAAGTGTATCCGATCCATGTGAGCCCATCGAGTGCTGTTCACTGACTGAGTCATGTACTTTTGAGTCTGTTAATCAGACAGACAGCTACTACACCGCAGATAATTTGACTTTCCCTTAGGAGATATCGTAAACAAAAAACTGTTCTATTAATGAATAATAAAACTGTCTTTAGATGATTTTAGTCTAGAAATGGGACTTGAATTCGAGGGTGGATTTAAGGGGAGGGCACGGGGGCACGTGCCCCCCCCCCCCCCAGACGACATTTTTGTGTACTGTGGAGGTTCCATCACAGTAAATTTTTTTGCCTACACTAATAATTTTAGTCTATTGAAATGTACTTGTCAGAAAATGACCTCGTAATATATATAATTTAAATTTTTTTTTCTCAATAACATATACTTATATTACTTTGTAAATCTATGTATTTTTGTTTCATATTGATTAGAATATCTATGTAAATAATTAAATGTTGTTTATATGGATTATCATTCTTATAATTTTTTAAGTATTTATTTTGTGTTCATATTCTAAAATGCTTATTTACTTACTTTTAGTTTTTAATTACTGTTGCTGTTGCCTTTGTTAATTGAAGGGGTGAGAACAAAAAGGGTTTAACTGATTTTTTTCACAAAATGACTTATGGGTATCGTTGGATTCAGCGTGAAATTATCTACAATAATACATTCTCAAAATACCGAAATTAGGCTATAATCTCGAGATTTTGAGTATAAAAACGGTTTATCTGTCACAGGAATACAGTTCGCTTAGCATAAAAACATTATTATATTTAATTTATTATATTATATTTTTACAGTAATTGTATGAATGAGTACTATATTTAGTATTTTAAAATAGAATTAAAACATTTTCAAGCAACTGAAACTTACATAAACCTTATAAGCAATCTACATTAAAATGACGCCGTTGAAGTTTAAAGTCAATTTTCTCGAAACTATCAATTTGACAGTTAAACCCTTTTTATTCTCAACCCTTCAATTATTATTTATGTGTAAGCGTCCGTGACGTCATGTCAGTGGGCCCCGACTGAAAACCAGTAACTGAGGCTGTAGCTTGCAGCCTCAGTTGTATGCTGAGTCGGAGCCTATTCCGGACCTCATGCAATATCTGTTGTCTACTTATTAATGATATTTTGTTTCTTTTATGATATTGTGTGTGTGTTCTTGGAATAAATGTATTTTCTTTCTTTCTTTTCTTTCTTTCAAACATACTTAGAAGTAAATCAAATTATCAGAGTCGTTAAAATTTATGAATAAAATAACAGACAGAACATGAGTGAAACTTTGTCTATTTCTGGCGGGAATCGCGAATTTTGTTCTTTGCATCCCTTTCACGCACTTGAAAATGTGAAATGATAATCAACAATCAATAAGCAGTGCGTTTGCAAGTTATCAATAAGCAGTGCTTATCAATAATATTTGTTTTTGCATTTTCATAAAACTTTATACTTGAACTTGTAGAAACAATTTTGACTTGAAGTATGATACGTCAAGTTTATTTCTAACAGCTTATGTTGATTTTTTACCTGTCCGCCCCTTGTGCCCCTCCCAGAAAAAATCCTGGATCCGCCCCTGCTTGAATTTAATAACAATACCGTTCCTCACTGAATTCTGGGGCTAAACAGTGCTAATAACTTAATGTAGTACAGTGCTACCTAAAAAGTACATAAGGACCAAATGTCTTAAAAGAGACAATAAAAAAATTGTTATTGGACACATTCTTATTTAATTAGGTGTTTAGAAGATTAAGTTATCGTACATGAGGCTAATAAGTAATTCACATTTACGTGAGTAAAAGTGCTAAAAACTTATTGTAGGTAATCATAGGTAAAAGTGCTAAAAACCTATGTAGATAATCATAGGTAAAAGGGCTAAAAACCTAATGTAGGTAATCATAGGTAAAAGTGCTAAAAACCTATGTAGGTAATCATAGGTAAAAGTGCTAAAAATAGCCTATTTTCAATATTCACACACACACACTTTGATTTTACTGACTTTAAGTAGACACTACAATAGTAAAGATAGATAGCTCGAATACGCTGGATTGACAGCCTCTGTGGTGTAGTGGTTGTGTAGGTCGGCTCATAACCTGGAGGCGGCTAGTTCGATTCCTGCGGCAGGACAAGCATTGTGCACAAAAAGCGCAAATAATAATTCCATGTCTGGGTGTTGTGCGACCATGATCTTTGTAGTTTCTTGGCAAGCGTGATACATCCTAGACCGCATCGTCACTTACCATCAGGTGCGATAGTGGTCAAACGTGAGCCTATCAAATAATAAAAAAAAAAGTTCCCGGGTCCCTAGATACAGGGGATCCTAGTTCCTAGGGTCCAGGTTCTATATGTGATTGTTGGGCATTATTATTATTAGAATCTATGATAGAATCTGTGGGAGAAACCACGGGGCGCAGCTAGCAAGTTATATTCGATTAACACTGTCATTGACCCCAGAATAAATTACCACCGCGGAGTTATGATGTACGTCAATGACTTTATCAAGACATAAGCCAAAATTTTATTACCCTGAAGTTTTTTAGCAGTATCTATAACTATTGTGCAGCGATGCGGTATAATGTTATGAATTAGGTCATCTCGTTTGTGTAGGCAAGTGGTTATAAGCACTGGGTCATAAGTGAAGGTTCTGACTTGGCATATAACCATTATAAATGTGCATGTATGAAAAAAAAAATGTGCGGGGCAGTCTTTGAAGACTGCCGATAGAAGTGAAAACTGTGTAACTTGTGACTTGCGTGCGGTGACGATGACCCGAGTTTTACGCTTATTCACCCAAAAGGTACACATATATTCAAGGTATACATACAGCTTATGGAAAGCGTTTGGTGACGATGATGGGAGTTCCATGATTTTTTTCACCCAAAAAGTGCTGCGCGTAAAGTTTTCCCTTCAAAAACCGGGATTGAAGGCTGAACGTGCGTTCTGATACAAGATAGCGCACAGTTGTAAATACCACTTTTTGTAGTGGTCACCCATCCAAATAGTAACCATAGCGGTGAACAGCTAATCGAGATTCATTACGGGCTGAAAGACATAGGTTGAGCTGATATTCCTTAGCGTAGCCATCACTAGAACCTACTGTATTTAATTAGGTATCTAAATTTACTATTATGATTTTTATGAATTTACAGTCAGTCTAAACAATTACTAAGTTTTTTGAAGTAAAATTTCTTTACGCACACTTGATATGGGGAGTAAGCTGGTGAATGCGAGGCGAACGGAAGTTGATGTTGGTTCATGTAGATTTCTATTGTCAACATAATCTTTGTAATATTATGCAAATAAGTCCAGTAAAATGACAATTGTAAATTAGCCAAAAGATGGAGCCTATGAAATTTTACTTTAGTCGTGTGATCTAAAGCACACTCGTATTTTTTAATCACACTATCAGACTAATATTATAAAGGTGAAATTTTTTATGTGTGTATGTTTGTTACTCCTTCACGCTCATACAGCTGAATAGATTTGGATGAAATTTGTTACCAAGATAGCTTATACACTGGATTAACATATAGGCTACATTTTATCCCGGAAAAGTGAAATTTTCTCGTGGGATGAGCAAATAATTAAAATACCTTTTATCCGCGGGTGAAACCGCGGGGCGCAACTAGTATATATATGTATAGTTTTTACGGTTTGGATAAATCAGAACAAACCGATGTGTCGTTTGAAGTATATATATATATATACATAGCATTGGTAAAACACCTATAAAAATAACATAGCAAAATGTTTGCCAATGGACGATATTTCATATTCTTACTCACTATTTTTTTTGTTTTTATTAAAAGGTAGTTGAATGTTGGACTACAATATTTGGACTAAATACTAGTCGCGATGACCTATAGACAGTCCAAATGCTCCAGCCCACTACCAGTAGGTAGCGTACCCAACATGCTGGCAGCATTGCTCCGTTGAATTACAAGGTCGATGCAACGCGTGACCGTAATATAATTGAAGGGTTGAGAATAAAAAGGGTTTAACTGACAAATTGACAGTTTTGAGAAAATTTACTTTAAACGTCAACGGCGTCATTTTAATGTGAGAGTGAGAGTGCTGAGTGTAATAGAAAAGATTTATATAAGTTTCAGTTGCTTGAACATGTTTTAATTCTATTTTAAAATACTAAATACAGTACTAATTCATACAATTACTGTAAAAATATAATATAATTATGTTTATATGCTAAGCGAACTGTATTCCTGTGACAGATAAACCGTTTTAAGACTCAAAATCTCGAGATTTAAGCCTCATTTCAGTATTTTGAGAATGTATTATTGAAGATAATTTCACGCTGAATCCAACGATACCCATAAGTCATTTTGTGAAAAAAATCAGATGAGCCCTTTTTGTTCTCACCCCTTCAATTGTTAGTTTTATCACCAGTGCCATCTCTAGCTTTGAAGTATGTAAGTATGTCCCAGTGTATACTCCGTACGCCGTAGCGGCTAACGACCGCTACAACTAACGAGCCCCATTCGAGCCCGTCCGACTGTTCTCACCGCGGCGTTGGATGTGAGTTGGGGTCGGGGGTACGCAAGAATTTATACTTTAATGATGCTTATTAATGTTAGTATAACTAGTGGTTTTGTGACTGAGCTGTAGACCTCGAGAGTCTTTCAAATATGATATTTTTGTCGTTTTCAACCACCATGGAAGATTAACAAAAAAACTGAATTGACAATTTTTGCTTTAAATAATTATCGATCCCGCTCACAAAACTTCACGGGAATCGGTAAAGAAATGCAAACAATCAGACATATAGATATAATTATGTTATAGTATAACTATATAATTCATAAAAATGCTTATCGAAGGTTTGTAGTGTTCACTAGTATATTACACACGGAATCATTTTGGCCCAGCTGAAACGTGCTCGCTCGGTCGATAATATTTAAATAGTACTCTTTAAAAATGGTTTTAAATCATCTTTAATCAAAAGCCTTAATTTCATACTGAAATATATTTGGATGACATATTTTTACAGTTATTTAGATTTAAAATTAATGAACCGATCGTTTTTAAAACAAAAAATCGTAAATGACGGAGTTCTGAGGGAATACGTATGAAAAATATACAACTGAAATGAGAAGTCTGTTGAAAATGTGACAGACTAGAATGGAGGCTTCCAATTTTTTTACACGTGTCATGGCATTTATCTATTATTTTGATTTAATAATTTATTAAACTAACCTATTTACAGAAATAAAAAAAGTGATACTATAAAAAATAAAACAAAACTTCTATACAAAAAACTTCTTTAGTAACATAATAATACAAATTTAAAACTTTGTTATGTTGACAATGGAGATCTACGTGAACCAACTTCAACTTCCGTTCGCCTCGCATTCACCAGCTTACTCCCCAAGTCAAGCGTGCGTAAAAGATTTTACTTAAAAATATTTCTTTATAAACCAAAAAATATCTTTAAAACAATATCTTTAACTCTTAGAAAAATGTTTCCATCATTAATCTTGGTTCAGTGCACCCCGAGGCACTCACGCCCTCTTGTTGGTTTAGGCGCAAACACCAACAAGTGTCCACAAAACTTCCAATCCTAACAGCTATCGGCCACATAATGTCTCAAATTGGAGGGATTAAACCCTTTTGATGGCGGTGCTTGTATTCGACATTATAATATGCTGGACGTGAGAGATTATAATCAGGGTTGGGGTTTCTTGAAGGTTGTTGGTGTCATATTGTACCGCGCTATCTATTTACATACTTGAACATATATCTATAACCCCTCCCCTACACAAATCAGAAAATTAATCTACCTTATTTTGTAAGTTAAATAACGGCTAAACTCACGTCAATTAAAAGTTCGAAATTACTCCGATCAGGTTTGAGACATATACGATGTCCTTCTGGGAGCTTGTTACTAATGCAAGCCGCGGCGGCTTTTGCGAGCGTAGCGCTAAAACAATCGTATTTATTAATTATGGTTTCAGCTGAAACATTAATCTATACATATAAAACTCAAAGTCCTGACTGACTGACTGAATGACACTTATATATCAACGCACAGCCTAAACTGCTGGTCCTAGAGACTTGAAGTTTGGAGGATGTGTTCTTTGTAAAGTGTAGGTATCCACTAAGAAAGGGTTCTTTGAAATTCCACTCCTAAGAGGGTGAAATGGGTGCTTAAATGATCTATAAAAAAGTCTTCTTCGTTTTCTGTAGACCACGCGGGCGAAGCCGCGGGCAGAAGCTAGTTATAAATATTAACAAAACTTGTTTTATTTTGTTGAAAATTAAAAGACTGGCCGAAATTGGCAATTTTTATCCATTGGTATTAAAAACTCTGTAAATATAAACTAAATAACCCAACCCAATTCGGCTAAACCGGATCGGATGCAACCTTGATTTGATCCAATTCAATCAGATTAATACAAACGATCGCGTTCGGATCCAGTGCCCTTGTCAATGATTGGAATCTCTGTAAATTAATATACAAAATCAAACCATACCAAAGATATTTTACCCTAACTCAGATTAACGCGTGTAACTTAAAAACGGCGTTTAAAATTAGATTTCGCTACCAATTTCTATAGAAGATACGGAGAAACGAGAGTCAGAAAGATACCAAGCAGAACCAAATACCTACTACTACATAGGTACTACTTTTAAAATTGGGTTTTCAGTTCAGTTTTTTTTTTTTTTTTTTTTAATCTTAGATTTTTTAGGTGTCTTGAGTCGCTTCGTGACTATGCCGGCACCATTGTCTACAATCCGTATCTCAGACTTTCATTAAGTGACACACCATTTTATACAGCGCTCTTGCCGCTTCACTATGTGGAGCGGACAAGACCGCTTGTACTGCACCGACATCGAGAAGATTGGATCCGTATTGAGTGAGCATGTTGCTTCTAATTGACTGGCTCCGCGCACATTCCACCAAGATATGATGGACATCTTCTGGGACTCCACAGGAGACACAATTTGGGGAGTCTTTTTTATTCATCAAGTGTTTAAACTTGTTTAGTGGCATGTGCCCGGAGCGCAGTCTGTGAGCTATAACTATCAAGTGCCTCTTTAAGTTGCTGTTCCCGAACCATGGTATTATTAGTGGTTCATTCTGCAATATCTTATACCAAATTCCTTTTTCAAGGGAAATGGTATTAAAATGTGACTTCCACCTTTCAAAAACTTTATACCTGTATTTATATAAAACTTCCGTAACCTCTGGCATCATGTACACTTCCGACCCGGTTGTTATAGCATCCTTTGCCAGTCTATCTACTTCATCATTTCCTTTAATTCCAATATGTGAGGGAACCCATTGCAATCCCAGATCTACACCATTCTCTCTAAGAAGAAGATTTTCTGTAAAATGGCATATGCTATCGATGCACCTCTGATACCAGAGGCGCATCGAGCAATATGCTGTAAAGCACTTCGGCTGTCAGAAAAAATTACAACTTTTTTGTGGTGTAATGTGAGCATATAGGATAGTGCTTCTGAAATTGCAAGAAGTTCCACTGACATTATCGAGTTACATTTTGATACTACCTTATAAACTTCGCTTCTATTTTCTTTTTGGTCAAAATAAGCAGCCCCAATACCATCATCAGATTTAGAGCCATCAGTGTAGATTTGATGCCATTCACCGTATTTAACATTAATCATGTCGAGTGTATACTGTTTCAGCACTGTTGTATCATATCTGTCTTTAGCCTCCTTTATACCTTCAATTTCTGTGACAATAAAATCTGTACTGATGCTAGATACCCAGGTATTTATAACGAACATATCTAAGGGATTTCTAACTCTGACATTTTCTGGTTTGGTGTCATCGAATATCAGAGTCAGATGTGGGATCTTTTTGGTCATCCAATATCTTGTCCGAGTTAAGTCTGTCAGCTCATTGATTATTTTGACAGTCAAGTTCAGTTTTTTTAATGCTACTTTCCACAGACTCCTGGGTCCGTGCTCTTTTTTAATATACTACTTACATATTGTTTGTTGTTATATTATTATTATTATTTGTTAACAAAATCAATACGCGAGGGACAAATATACACTTTTTTTCCTTTTTTCTTACATTTTTGGACACTATATAAATATCGGGAATATCATTAACTTTTTTGTAAGATAAATAACTACTGAAACTCACGTCAATGGTCGGAGTAATTTCGACTTTTAATTGACGTGAGTTTTAGCCGTTAGTTATTTTACAAAATGTGTCATAACCACGATAGTTTTCAAACTAAAATCAATGACTTTATTTCTATTTGCGTATACACCGCGAGCAGACCAGCTCCCGCAAGCAGCACCCGTTCACGAGCTGGTCTATCTCTATTTATACGAAACACTTTTTTAAATGTATGGTACCTATAATAATATTCTTTTTTATTTAAAGCGGGTAAATTCGCACACATAATTTAAATAACGAGATATGTGTGTGAGAATTCACGAAGTCACGAATGCTTAAAAAGTGTTTTGCTATTTTTGTAAGATGAAGATGCAATGGGTTTTAAACTTCTAAAATTTTATTCCCAAATCTATCCTGTTTTCTGTTGTTAGCCAATTGCGTTAATGGTTTAAGAAGCAGCCGTAAACATCGATCACGAGAGCTAGCGCTTTAACGTCACCCACAGAGCTAAGACAGTTCAGCTCCTGAATATTTCCCAGTCAGCTAATACCACGCATTTGAAGCTAAGCAGCATTGATGCGTGCATTCGGTTGTACCTCACGTCGGGGCTGGACGGACAGACAAACAAACTGACAGACAAGTTGGGAGCCTTATTTGCCTTGCCCGCATACAGCGTCTGTTTGTAAACCTATCTCCGGTGAGGGCGATCGAGAGCTTGCACGAAATAAGCTGGTAAACCCAGCTTTGTGTTAGGCTATAGCAAGCTACGTGCGGTCGTCTGTATGAAAAAAAAAAAATACAGCCGAAGTCTCTCTTTTTTTAAAGAATCAAAATCTCTTTTTTTGAAGTCGGTTAAAATCATCAATCTCTGTTTTAACCCCTAAATTAGGTGGCATTCGTTGTAAACATTTTTAAACTAGTAAAAAGTTGTATAAATAACTAATAATAATGTTTTCGTTTTTTGGTATCTTATAAAATATACATAAATAAATAATAATATATAGAAATAATTTAAACTAAATGAAGTTGACTAGCCGGTAGCTCATTTGGTAGTAACCCTGCCTTTTGAACTGTGGGTTTTGGGTTCGATTCCCACCCAGGACAAACATTGGTGTGATGAACATAGATGTTTGTTCTGTGTCTGGATCTTATATTGTATTCTATGTTTACATACACTTACAAGTATTTAGAAACAAAAGGTATTTAAGTATTGTATCAGTTATCTGGTTCCCATAATACAAGCTTTACTTAGTTTGGGGCTAGATGGCGCTGTGTGAGATGTCCACACATATTATTATTAAATAAAAAAACCTAAAATCGACGGAGCAACGCTGCCAGCATGTCGAGTACTGATAATGGGCTGGGTATTTGGGTATTACAGTCCAAATGTTTTTTTTATAGTAGGTAGTAATACTTAGTCAATTTCAAATAATAGGTCTTAGGTATGGCCAGCTAAAATGGTAATGAGAAGGCCGTCTCGCTGGCAAAGTGATCTGGTCAATACTGCGGGGAGCCGACAGATTCAAGGTCCAAGAAGTCCCTCAAACTGGCGCCCTCTGTGGGCGAGGACCATATTGAGCAGTCATCATCGTCAAAATAATGAGGAATATGGAGTGGATCTCAATAATCAGGCTAAAAATACCCGTCCCTAATCACTGAGAAACACTCAAATTAATTAAGTAGGTAACCACGTATCCATTATCTAATGTAATATTGTCACAAGAACGAAGTAAAATATCTTTTCCCACATAAATACAGGTGTTCCGCAAACACCAGTAATTCCCAAAAGGTTCACAACACGCGCTGTACTGTTATGTTATGATGTACAAAATAAGGTAGTTTCGTAACACGGTATTTCGGGTAGGTACACAGCTTTTGTGTCGGAAACACAATACTCACGGAAAAATAAGGGCTCTAACACACAAATTCGCGAATTACGTCCACCGCTCCGTTACCGGGCGTCTGTGATGGGCATGCTGTGAACAAGCGGTCATAGCAAATGTGTCTATACTTCGGCAAAATCATCTTGTTCTCGGGCGACGTCCCAACAAGCGCCTAGGCGTTACTCCTTTTTTATGTTAATTAATGACCTGAAGAGCGACCCGTTCGCCTGATGCTAAGCGACACGGCTGCCCATATCAGTTGCAGTGTCATTTGGAACTCTAAAGTATTTTGTTTCGCGTGACACTGCACTGCGCACGTCATCCTGGGACATCAACACAATCTACTAAAATTACTAAACTGTGAGATCAGGTCATAAAGTCTCATTTGCCCAGTAATTTCACTAGCTACAATGCCTTTCAAACTGGAACAGATGCAGATGCTTGATGCTTGCAGATCCAGCATAAAAGCAAGATTTTAGCAACTTTATGTTAATTTGTCTGAGCATGAAAATGAATGTGGCAACCACACTGAGAGTGCAAGCCTCAGCTTGGAACGTCGTACGTAAACACAGAAGTTGACCAACCCAATATTCCTTGGGGGTCAAACATAAATGTATAATGGCTAAAAAAACTGTGTAGGATTGACTGTGTCACATTTTACAACAATGCCTATGACTCATGTCAAAGTCATGTCGAAGTCATGGCCATTGTTGTAACATGGTATTCCAGTCACAAAAATGGATCAAAAATGTTATACTGTTTTAACTGTCAATTTCACCAACTGCGAACTTTACGGTCTGTTTGTCAGATCCCTAAAACCGAGTGTTTATATAGGGCTGTGCCAGGTAGTGTAGCCGCGGTAAGCAGGTGTAGTTTTGTGAGGCAATTTGGATTGTCTGAATGTGGATATACATATACATGTAGTATGTAATTTTACATGAGCTTATTATCTACTAGCTGCGATTTGCGGTTTCACCCACCAATAAAAAGTAGTGTATGTGTTAATCCATTATAGTCATAGAAATATTATAGTTAGTGATGTTCGAGAAAAACATATAGATAAAACTCTGGCATAGAACCGTTAGCATGTAAAAGAAACCTGCATCTATAAGTGGAATAGGTGACGATGTAAATGCTTATTGAATAGTGCCTGAGTTAAAATTTTCTTTGTTGCCACTTTGTTGTAGGACCATGGTCCTCGTAGTTCCTGGGTCCCTAGACACAGGGAATTCTAGTTAGGGTCCAGGATCTATGTATGTTATTATTATTATAAATATATTTTACAACTAGAATGTTTAAATTATTATAATGCAGCGCACATCAGCTAACGTTACTTCAGAATTAAAGTAGAATGTAAGACGTATTGTCACACCCGGCCCCGCCCGCTGTCCCGTCGAATTGCATCTTTTTATTCATGAGCTGAATGAGCTCATTGCATAGAGTCATGCTCGTGTGATGCGGATTGGAAATGAAATGGGGCTTTTGGTAGTTGGGAATTAGTTTTAATGCGGTTCAGCAATCTTGTTGACACAAACAAAAACCTCTCAGACTAATTAGAGTTAATTTAGTCTGTGAAGAGTTGTTGGTCCACTCTATAATTCCTTAAAGAGACTTTTGACCTGACCCCATCATCCGGCGTTCGACGGCTTTTGACATTGTCTGAAATAAAAAACTGGAAATGACCAGAAAAATAGTGTGTTATCAACATTAAAGTATGTAATATAACGACTAGCCCTTTAGATCAGTTGGTACTAACTTACGTTGGCGTTAACTTGGTAACTCCTGCCTTCTGAGCTGTGAGTTGTGGGTTCGATTCCCACCCACATCGATATTTGTTTTGCGTCTGGGTTTTGTTATATTGTATTCTATGTATGTATTTAGAAACAAAAAGTATCTAAGTATCAGTTGTTTGGTTCCCATAGTAAGAGATTTGCTTAGTTTGGGGCTAGATGGCGCAATGTGAAATGAACACATATTTATTAGTAACTTCTGCCGGGGCTTCGCCCGCGTGGTCTACAAGAAACGAAGAACATTTTTTATAGATAATTCCACCACCCATTTCACCCTCTTAGGGGTAGAATTTCGAAAAACCTTTTCTGAGCGGATACTTTAAAAAAATCACACTATTCAAATTTAAAATCTCTAGGACCAACGGTTTAGGCTGTGCATTGATATATATATATATATGTGCGTGTCAGTCAGTCAGTCAGCACTTTAAGTTTTATGTGTATAGATTATTATTATTGTTATTATTATTATAGGCCATGTCACTCACAGAACCAACAACCGATGGGGAAGAAAGTTTCTTGAGTGGAGATCACGAACCGTAAAACGCAGGTCGGTCTTAAGTTTCCTTTTCATATAAGCGAATTTTAGGTCATCCTTGGGATTAGAAGTTTTAAGTCACCCGAAGACTTCTGGCTTTGCTTAGCTTTTGTTTACTGTTACGACAATCCCTAATACTGGCGGCTGAAGCATGGTAGTGCTCAGTTGTAAATATCACTTTTAATTCACTCACACAGTCACTCATCCAAGTAGTAGCCTTTCTTTTTTTTTGAGGGGGGGAAATGCCCTCGCACTTCCTTGCCACCACGGGGGTGATGGCAAGGGGTATGTAGGACTTGAACCCACTAAAACCCCCCCATGAGCCCTCGTCCGCCGTACCGGGACGAGAAGGGGTCACGACTGCAGTCCAGCCAACTCGCGCCCGGCGGCAGGCCCTTTCGGGCCTCCTCGCGCCAATGGATGGTTGACCCTGCTCACCAAGGTCACCCAAAAGACGTGTGGGGCCGTGCAAGCCGGCGGAATCCAAGTAGTACCCTAAACTTTAACTATACAGATCAGTAAAGAACGGATAATTGAGCTTGGCTATGGAGCAACTTAAGCCTGCAGGGAGCCGCTGGATAGAAGAGGCAAGTAGCTGATGAAAACTAGAGTTCTATTATGGAGGGCTAGAGGATAGAGGGCTATGACTGCAGTGGACGTATTCCATTACACATAAATACACATTATACTATATATGTATATTGTGTATTCATGTACATATGTATACTGTGTATTTATGTGTAGTGGAAAACGTCCACGTTCGCGTAGCGTTGAGCTATATAGCTCACGGAAAGCGTTCGGTGACGATGACGAGAGTTCCATGATTTTCCTTCACCCAAAAAGTGTAATAATAATAATATCTTAATATATATAAATCTCCTGTCACAATGTTTGTCCTCAATGGACTCCTAAACCACTTAACCGATTATAATAAAATTCGCACACCATGTGCAGTTCGATCCAACTTGAGAGATAGGATAGTTGTAAGTTTATATATATCTCAATTTATAATAGACATATATAAAATACCCGTGCAAAGCCGGGGCGGGCTGCTAGTAATATAATATATGTGGACATCTCACACAACGCCATCTAGCCCCAAACTAAGCAAAGCTTGTGCTATGGGAACCAGATAACTAATACAATACTTAGATACTTTTTTGTTTGTAAATACATATATAGAATACAATATGACACCCAGACACAGAACAAACACTTATGCTCATCACACAAATGTTTGTCCTGAGTGGGAATCGAACCCACAACCCACAGTTCAGAAGGCAGGGCTACTACCAACTGAGCTATCGCGCCAGTCAAAGTGTTCAACGAGCCTAAAGAAATTTTCACTTCAATAATTCAAAACAAACAAAAACATTATTTCTCCGATTTGACCTGTCCAATTACCCTCGTCCAAAGGTCGCGGGTTCAATTTCCGGCGGGGAAAAACAACGCAAAAAACAGGGTGATTCTTTTATTCTCTAACTGATGATTCCTTCGCTCCGGCCCATTGACGGCTATAAAACGATAGTTTTCATTGCGTCGTGAAAATTTTTACTGCTCTCTGGCATTGAATTTAGCTGAGAGTGTTTTTAGGGAGGTCTTTAGATATTTTATCCCTTGTTTATGTAAAGTTAAAACGTCGGTACAAGCCTTTTGTAGAAAATCGAGTAATGCCTTTGTTGAATGAATATTTTATAGGCACTTAACTTTTGCTACATTATTTTTCAACATCGTTGCAGCACAAAGAAAAAAACTGTTAAAGTAATTACCTATCCGGAAAAGAAAGAATGTGTTTTTCGATGTTTAATAGTTTTTATATGTATTCATTAGGGTTGTGTTCGACAACTATATGGTCGACAATGTAGTATGTCCATCATGTTGGCAAATAGTTCCCCTCTTTAGCAATGTGGATATCTAGTTTTGTCCTTTTTCTTAATCGGCCGTGGGAAAAATGGCTACAAAACCATAGATGAGTAAAAGGCCTTTATTTTAATCTGAATATATATAACTCAAAGGTGACTGACTGACATAGAGATCTATGAAAAAAAAAAAAAATGAAAAAAACAGCGTACAGCCCAAACTACTGGACGGATCGGACTGAAATTTGGCACGCAGGTAGATGTTATGACGTAGGCATCCGCTACGAAAGGATTTTCCAAAATTCCACCCTTAAGAGGGTGAAATGGGTGGCTGAATTATTTTCCCATAGGCCACGCCACGGGCGAAGCTGCGGGCAGAAGATCGTAGATAAATAAAACACAAAACATTAAAAAGAATACGTAATTTAACAAACCACTGCTAGTAGGCAACGTGCCCAACATGCTGGCAGCATTGCCACGTTGAATGGCACGACGAGAAAATTGAAAATGGATTAACGCACTTACGTGCACTAACCGCTAATGATACCTGATCAACGTTGATATAAAAGAGACACAAGCTTAGTTTCCATTTCACAAATTCGACAAAAATAAAACTTTACGTTATCTCGGAGTATCAAAACATCATTTAACCGCCGTTTCTTTTCACAAACAAACAAATCAACAAATCTAATTATTAATCAAGTTGCCTAAAACTGTCGATCAATAGTGTTGACTCGGTTCCTTTAAACCGTTGAATTTCGGATCACGTAGTTACAGAATGAACCAACAAGTTCCGAACTGATTTAACAAATTGAGACTCGCTCATGGCTTAGTGAATGTGAATTACAAGAGCCAAATTAGTTGTTTATAACAATTTGTATAATTTAAATCTAACATGATAAACCAACTCACCTGCCCTGGTTTCGCACTTGTTAAGTTTAGTCCAATAGGAGATGGCACGATAGGAAAAGAAGGCAAGTCCTCCTATTCAGTTCTCCCCGGTGGCGTCAGGTTCGATTCCTGCGACAGGACAAGTATTTGTGTACAGAAAAAAAGAGGCAAAAAGTTTTAACCTCTATGTCTGATAAAGAAGCGTACCGCAATTAAAATTTTGAAACAATTTACAATATTTAGCTCACTTACGATTAATTAAATGCAAACTTAAATAAATAAATTTAATCATATTGTATTGTAATAGATATTTTTAAAGTCCTGAAAATTGTAACTACCAGCTTAGGATTTGAATTGAGTTTTTCAGCTGACCTTGCACTCTCAATGGCTGCAAAAGTTTTTAGGAGCATCTATAAAGATATCTTTTAAGTGCGGCTTACACTTAGGAATCCATTCCAAGATGTATTGTAATGTCACAATGTCCAAGAATAAAAGTTTTCTCACATCGTGATAGCAAGGACTTTCAAGGACCAAATAGTTCTAACATTAAACGGTACCGTAGCGCATGCGCGAAAACTTATTCTCAGCCTTCAGGATGCGAGAGACCCAGTCACGAAGCGCTAGGCGTGGAAGTCACATCGCAGCCAGAAAGTATACCGGCTTACCGATATACCGGTATCGGAAAAAGCGCGCGTATATCAGTCCCCAAAGATTGAATACTTGTGTGTTTTGAACGAAATGTATGTGTGATTTGATTCTGATTGCGTGTGTTGTGTGTGATTTTTGAGGTAAGTTTGGATTTTTTGCTACTGTAACTTTTCGTTGTATTTAATTTTCATGCATTACAGCTTCACCATTATGTTTTAATACCTACTCTGCTGTAGTATTTTACCTAACATAGTAAATACTAAAAGGTATTGATACATAGACTTTCATTTATTTTGAATCTAAGTATGAAAAAAATCAAATTAATTTATGGTGTTTTCCTCTGGAGAACATTATGTAACACAAATACTTAGCAAATAATACAATTAATTAAACCTGACAAAACTTTTCAACTTTATTAATTTCAGATCATTGTTTTTGATGTTACACGGAATGAATTGGGATTTTTTATAATCATCAGTTGAATGTAGTAAAGTAATACTGTATTTTTTTATTTTTTGACAAAATTATAAATACAGTTAAATATAGTTATAATCGTTACTCCACATTGGGAAGCCAACAAAGCAAAATTTTGAAAACTTTGCAAAATTTAACAAAGCAAAAAATTTTTAATAGCATTTAGAAAATCACAAAAAAAACATAAAAGTAGATAGAACTTCTACAAAGTTATGTTACTAACTTCAAACCTCAAATATAACTCGAGACACACAAATACAAACGAAATCACAAAGAAAAGTTAGATATTTATACAAATTAACTTAACAAAAATATGTAAGCGCCTACCCAATTACAGGTCAATGTATACTTACCAGTTCTTATTACAAATTCTCCAAAAACAGATAAAGATCACGTAGAGGGTCTACGAGAGGCTATATGTAGAGCCTCTACAGCTCTCTATGTCGAGGCTCTACCGGAATCCTATTTACCTGCCCACGTTTCACCCTCATCCTATTAATTGGTTCCACATGAAGATTTACTTCGGGGTCTGATTGAAGATGCCTTATTGGTAGCCCAACTTTTATTAGGCCTTACGCAATAAAGAAAAATATTAGATCTGGCTAAACTGTAATAATATTGAAGAAGCAACAATGACCTGCAGAAAAAAAGTTGGAAGCAATTATTTTTCTATATTTTTGTTAATATAAATGATTATTGATGGTAATTGAAATAATTTTAATTGTATACATTTATTAATTATATTACCTTATACTATATTATCTACATACCATTTTTTTCAAATTTTTATCTAGCATGTGACCACGCTCTCACCTGATGGAAAGTGATGGTGCTATCGAAGGTGTAGCATGCTAGTCAAGTAAACACCTATTTACTGTTCTATTGAACACGCCCGGGTCATATTTCGCCGGAAACACAGCTGGCAGGGCAGAATTTATAATTGTTATATTACTTATAAGCACAATTTTATTCATCAATGTCATTTATAGAAAACATTTAATTTATGGATAAGAGATAAAATTTTTTTTTGAATTACAAAAATATGGTGTAACATATTTTTTACAATTTTTTTTAGTTTTTAAAATGAGGAGTAGTCTTCATAATTGCACGCCGAGTTTTTTGAACCTCGTGAATGTTAGCTATTTGTTGTACTAACGTATTATTTACTTTTAAGTTTGCAATAACAATTATCATGACAGTTATCATGGCCGAGCAGGATTTGAACTGAGTCATTTTGGTTTTAAACCGAATGAGCTACCGCTGAGCCATACTCGCTCTATGTGACAAAAGTACACGCTAGAGCTTCACCATTTGAACAATTCAACAACTGGCTCCAGATCCAAAATAGAATTTAATTAAACAACTACGACACCAGTAATCAGATTAAATATTTGAACAGTTGAAATAGTAATTAACCAAAATTGAAATCACTAAATGATGAAATGGTTTGCATAGGTACGGAATATTGGGTTGCGCACATTCGTTATGAATTATGATTGATGCTAATAATGTGCCTCGAAGTCGCAAATTTTGCTCGATATTGGTAACTTGTAACATCTTTAGCAGTGAGTAGGTAATTACTACATTGCAGGTGCCGTAAAAGCTAGCTAAGGAAATATTAAGAGAATGATAATGATAAATTAATTAATAATTATAAAGAACTAGCTGCGCCCCGCGGCTTTACCTGCGTGGTAAATTTTTTCTAAACTTTACTAATTTTTTATTTAAGAACCTTCTCCCGATAATAATAAACACAACAAAAAAGAGTTAGCGAAAAAATTCTATCTGTTCACGCGTGGTGCGATGACCAATGGATATAGAGGTTCATTTTTATATATTAAGATTACAAGTCTGACATTATTAAATAAACATAAAAAGAACTAATAATAAATTCAATAACATAATTATTGTAAAAATATTTTTATTGAAAATAGAAAGAAAGAAAGAAAGAAAGAAAGACTTTTACTTTATTTTGAAAAATTTGAATAGTTTCAACACTGCGTATGGAGTCAGCGAGCCCATTAGGTACATGAGAGTTTGAAGAAAAAAAAAAGTAAATTTTCCCACTGCTGGGAATAAATTCTCGTACACTAATTAGTATAATAATTATTATGTGTGACATGGAAATAAAAATAGACAAAAAATATACACGGAACGGTTCATGCAAAACTAAACGAATCTACCCCATATTTTCCGCCCCAACCCTTTCACTTTTCCACCTTTTTACCCGCCGGCAGCACTCACCGTGTGCAGAAGAACGAAATAAAGTTTCGGTAAAAACTAAAAGAGACATGGTCTCGTTTAGTTTTTACCGAAACATAAGCGAAGTTGGTGATAATCATGGAACTTTGATTGCAATGAACTCTGACAGCCTCTGTGGAGTGGTGGTTGAGTAAATCGGTTCATAACCCGAAGGCGGTGGGTTCGATTCCCGTGGCAAGACAAGTATTTGTGCAGGAAAAAAAAGCGCCAATACTTGTTTTGAGTCTGAGTGTTGTGGGACCGAGGTCTTGGTAGTTCCTGAGTAAGGACTCAGATACAGAAAATCCTAATTAGGGTCCAGGATCCAAGTATGTGTACGTTGGGCGTTATTATTATTATTCATTTATTTATTTTCAATCTTAAATCTAAGTTTTTTACAATATTTTTATAAAATTTGTATTACAAAAATATAATAAAAAACCTAACATTATTATTATTAAAAAATGCGACAGGAGAACATACATTTCTAATTTGAAAATTTTATAGTAATTATGCACAAACTGTATAATGTAATTGTCAAATCCACACAAATTTGTATTTCTATTTATTTCTATTGATTGCAATTGAGTTACGTGATCGCCTAACTGGTCACATCTCAAGCACGAGCTAGTTGTATTATAAAAGGAGTATTTTTAAGGTTTCGTACTTGGAACGTAAAACAGGACCTTATTACTAAGCTTCCAGGTCGATCTGTTCGACCTATAAACAGCTGTATCTCTTGGACGGAGAGATCACCAGCATGCTGGCAAACTGTGAGTAGATAACGCAGATTCGATTTTATTAACTCCTAAACATGCCACTAATTTCATTTAACTCTTTTTCACTTCACCGTAAGAGCGCGTTCAAATTCCACACATAAATTGAAAATTCAGTGGTGCAGGGCCAACCAGGATTCGAATAAGGTTACATCAGTTTGAAAGTAGCATGGGCTATCGCTGAACCACACTCACTCTGAATTAATGTTGTTTTATTATAATATATATGTATATATAATATTAAAAATCATAACCTATTCTTAAAATAAAGGTTTAACTTTATCCCCATTTTCGCCAAAGAACCTTCAGGCACTTCCTTTACTTAGATTCCCTTAATCTAAGGGACTCCTAAAATCAGCCCTTTACATTAATTTATTCTTACCAAATTAAGGTTTGCCTACGTAATAAATAACTAAGATTATGTAGCACGAGAGAGTACAAAGAAAACATAAAATAACATGTCTGAAATGACAATGAAAACGGGGTTGAAGCTTTTATTTTTGTCGCCCCAAGAAACGTTCGAAATATAAATTAAAAGAGATTACAAGTAAACCCAGTGCAGAAGTATTAAAGATTTTTAATCATGCTCCCCTTGTAATCCCGGTAAAGCGGCGTAATGACAATTAAAACGTGTCCTGGTTCGGGTACAATCGACCCGGCTGTCCGGGTAATCTCGTTGCGGAAAAATGCGTTACAATACAACCGGACAGGCTGTCAACTGTTATTATTAGATAGGATAAGATTAGATATTTAAAAACGTATATTTTGAGTGAATTACATTCCAGAATACGTCTACTGCTGAAGATAGAGCATCTCGGCGGAAGCAAATTATAACGTAAAGAGGATGCTACTTGCTTTTTGTAAGATAAATAACGGCTAAAACTCACGTCAATTAAAAGTCGAAATTACTCCGACCAGGTTTCGGACATATTCGATGTCCTTCTTCTGGGAGCCAGTTACTAACGCAAGCCGCAGCGGCTTTCGCGAGCGTCAGCACGTAACTTAATGCTACTTGCTGCCTATAAGCTGTTGGTCCATTTTTTTTCGTATTACTGTCACACCCAAATGGCCGAATCAATTTCGTTAAATTCTGCACACGTATTCTTTACAGGTAGTACCTAAATCTGTCACACGGGTGACTAACTAACAGTAGTACATTTTTGAAAACGCGTATTAAAATTTTCATTTTTATATTTCAGTAATTTACGTGTCTATGTTATGTCGTGTAAATTTACAATCCTTACCGGTAAATGGCCTCAGCACATCTACGTCTCGAGCTAAAATCATGCATGCGTTGCAAGTAAAAGGAAGAAGCTCTTAGAAATGTCTAGTTAGAAATATATATATATTTTTTTATATTGTTTGATAGGCTTGCGTTTGACCACTATCGCACCTGATGGTAAGTAACCATGCGGTCTAGGATGTAACACGCTTGCCTAGAAGATACCTGTTCACTCTCGATTTGAAGACTCCCAGGTTGTAGTTATCGGGAAATACGGACGCCGGTAAAGCGTTCCACTCTTTTGCTGTTCGCATGATAAATGTCGAACCAAATCGCTTTGTCCGCACATGTGGGGTATTAACCATGTAACGGTGGCGTTTTTTCGTACATCTGGTTGTCCGATGGTGGAAAGGTGATGACGGAATCAGGTTATGCAACTCCAATGCGCACTTTATATACATATAGATGTAGCTTGCCTGTGTTTTACAAGATTCTGGTTTAGTTTTGGCAGTCAGTTTGTTTACTCTGAGCTTTATGAAGTCAGCGAAAAGTCTGGCAAAAATGTTTTACTTGCGAGGAAATCCAGTATAATTTATAAAACTACAAAAGCTTGAGTATATTTGGCACTACTGTAGTAGAATAGATAAAAGTTAGTGTTTATTTGTTTTTATAACTATAACTCAACACTTGGATTAAAAATGTTTCGTGCAGTGCTCTTTTGGAAATATTATCACTGCTTTTTTAAATCAGCACAGATATTTTAAGAACACCCTGGTGTTATGGGCGTTAAGACGAGCCAGTCGTTTCCTTGATGTTACGAGTACACCTGGGGTTTTTTAAAGATGCTAATGACAATTAATTGACGGCCTCTGTGGTGTGGTGGCTGAGCAGATAGGCTTAAAACCCGAAGGTGGCGGGTTAGATTCCCGCGGCAGGACAACCATGGTCCTCGTAGTTCCTGGGTTCCTAGACACAGGGAATACTAGTTAGGGTCCAGGATTTATGTATGTGAACGTTGGGCGTTATTATTATTATTATTATTATTACAAGATTTTTCTTTATTATATCTTTATTATTACAGTCTATATTACTTGTTTAATATCTGCATGCCACTGCATTTCTTCTACTACTACTAATATCGTGATCATCACGGTCTAGTAATATGATATCTAGACTGAAATCAGTTAGTAGATCACGTGACTTGATTTCACCCAATAGAAACACAACTTTGTATGGTTTTTTTTTATGTTAAGGAATAACGTGACGAGCTAGCCGTTCACCTGATGTTAAACGACAAGCTGCCCATATCAGCTGCAGTGTCACTCGGAACTCTAAAGTATAGAGCTTCGCGTGACACTGCACTGCGCACGTCCTTCAGAGACATCAGCACAATCTAGTAATAAGATTACTAAACTGTCAGATCAGATCATAAAATCTCATTTGCCCAGTAATTTCACTAGCTACAGTATCCTTCAAACCGGAACACAGCAGTGCTTGCACACTACTGCTTGGTGGCAGAATAACTGGCAAAGCGGTGGTACCTACCTAGACGAACTTTGCAGTAAAGTCCTACTACCTAGTTTGATAGTTTCAATACATAGTTTACTTGTATAGTTACTATGGAAATTTTCAAATTACGAATGAATTTTTTTCTGTTGCACTGAAATCAAAGTTTCGGTCACAAATACTTATTACCTGAACACAGAAAACATTACATCTATGCAAAAGTGTAGATTCAATTAAAAATAATCAGACCATTTCTAACAAAAGGGATCTAACATTCAGGTTTCTACATAATAAAACTCGATCAAAATCCTAACTGGTTTGCGTACCTGCAAATATCCACTGCCGTGCCGTAGGCTCCATATTCGGGCCTTTGATTGTTATGACTATGGGACCTCTAGAGGGTATTTTGTATTTATATTGGTGGTTAAGTCGCTGATATTTGTTGGTATCGAGCCTTTTGGGGTAGATGTTACAGCCCCTGAGCTGGGGTTAATATTATTTTGCGAACAGGCTTTTACTAAGACTGGGTATATCAGTTCTTTTTTGTAGTCTTATCTTATCTATTTAGTTTTGGTACGAAACCGCAAGAAATACGAAAATACAGTATCAATCCTATACATTATTTAAAAGGTATTTTTATAACCATCACACTAATATTATAAAGGCAAAAGTTTGTATGTGTGTATGTTTGTTACTCCTTCACGCTCAAAGGGCTGGATTTGGATGAAATTCGATACCAAAATCGCTTATACACTGGATTGACATATAGGTTACATTTTATCCCGGAAAAGTGAAATATTTCCGTGGGATGAGCAAATAATCAAAATATTATTTATCCGCAGGTGAAACCGCGGGGCGCAACTAGTAAACAATAATGTAATAATAATAATAATAATAATAAATCTTTATTGCAGACACTGAGATCCATATCAAAATTCAAAATTAAAATTAATTAAAATTAATTAGATACATAGAATAGACACACACAGAACACATAATAATACATAGAGCCTTTTAGGTGGCAATAGCCACCCAACGTTTATACGTGGCAGTCAGCAGCAGTCTGTCTACATGACTTCTAACGATTGCATTATTACACGTGTCAGCTCTGGACATGAACGACGCAATGCGCTTACGTTGTATGGCATTAAAAGAGTCGACTCGCCATTCGGTGAACATTCCTGAAGCGCTGCAGTAGCGCTTCAAGCCCATCAGCTGCCTAAAGATGTTATTATAGGCTACTCTGATGGCGTCAAACGCTTTCAAGGTATATTCTGTCCAGAGCTGACAAGTGTAAAACGACTGACAGAAAGATTTAAATAATGTAATTTTCACGTCAGGCGCTGCTCTGTAGAACTTTCTGGCAATCATGTTGCCTACCACGCACAGAGCGCGCCGTTGTCTCTCAATGTCCTCATCGTCCGTAAGTCTAGATGTCACGATGTGGCCAAGGTACTTGAAACTCTCCACCGTTTGAACCAGCTGTCCATTGAGATGCACAGCAGGTACAGTTTCGGGTCCCCTACCCGACCTAAAGATAATCATCTCTGTTTTTCTGGTGTTATACACTAACTCATGTTCGTTTGCGTACCGTTCACAGACAGCCAGGAGTTTTCTCAAGCCTTTGATCGAAGGGCTGAGCAGCACCATATCATCAGCGTAGCTCAGATTGTTGACGTATCTACCATCCAACCTGAGCCCAACTGGAATGCTGCTCAGCTCCACGATCAGATCATTCACGTAAAAGTTGAACAGGTCGGGAGAGGTGGTCCCTCCCTGCCTCACCCCACAGGACAGCCGATAGCTATCCGAGAACTCGGAGTCCCATCTGACGCTGTTGGTCTGGTTGCCGTACCAGTATGCAAGAAGACCAACAACCTCAGGTGAGACACCAGAGCCGTGCATTTTCTCCCACAGTAGATCATGGTTGAGCGTATCGAATGCACGACTCAGGTCCAGGAAACATTCATAAACAGTTGTTTTATGTTGTTTATAATACTTAATAATTTCCTTCAAAGAGAAAATAGCCATGTCGGTGGAGAGCTGAGGGCGAAAACCAAACTGTCCATCGTCGACATCCACTGACGTAATATGGGAATACACTACTCTTTCAAGCACCTTGGCCACGATCGTAGCAAGAGAAATAGGACGGTAATTTGTTAAGCTCGATGTATCACCCGTTCTATTTTTTATGATAGGTACGACCACGGTACGGATAAGTTCCTCAGGTAAGTAACAATACCTCACGCAGAGGTTAAAAAGCCGCGCTAAGACGTCACAGATATACTGGCCGGCAAACAATAAATGTTCTATACTGAGGCCGTCGTGGCCCGGAGACTTACCACGCTTCATGTTTTTCAAAATTACCTCGACATCCTTTGGCATTATTGATACGTGGAGAGGCTCCGGGCCTCGACAAGCCCTAGGCCCACAATTACTATTTTCATTATTCTTTACATTAAAATGATTTTTAAATAAATTAGCTATATTTTTCTTGTTCTTTTCTCCTTCTACACTTATAGGTAAGCTATTTCGATTATCTAGTTTTTTTGTTTCTTTCCAAAATTCCATAAAATTATTGTTGGCACGATGTCGAGCCAGCATATCCATTTTTATCTTTTCTTTATTTTTCAATACATACTTTAGCGCAGCTTTATACTCTCTGCGTGAGGCAGTCATGTTCTCGTAGTGATAACCCGAACGCGGCCTACCGTACAGTACCCACAAAGAAAACATTTCTCTAGCCTTGACATGAGAGCGTCTAACGTGAAAATTCCAACCTATTATTTTTTTACGCTTCCTTTCACACTTTAACTTAGATGTACACTCTGCTGCTGACTGCAACGCTTTCACAATATCATTGTAAAATTCGTCAATACATTTATAATGATGTTCATTATCACATACAAAATCGATACTCATACACTCCATACTATTAAATACATTAAATAATGTATTTAATAGTATGGAAACGTAATGAAATATAGTCCCCGCGGTCCCTATTGACTGGCCCGATAGCTCAGTTGGTAGTATCCCTGCCTTCTGAACTGCAGGTCGTGGGTTCGATTCCCACCCAGGACAAACATTTGTGTGATGAACATCGATGTTTGTTCTGTGTCTGGGTGTTTATATAGTATTCTATGTATGTATTTACAAACAAAAAGTATCTAAGTATTGTATCAGTTATCTGGTTCCCATAGTACAAGCTTTGCTTAGTTTGGGGCTAGATGGCACTGTGTGAAATGTCCACACATATTTATTTATTTATTTATTTATTAGACAGTTCCCATTTCTCACTCACACACACGCCGCGTACATCTTTTATATTATTCCGGAGTCAAGAAACTTTTCTTTCGCATGTATTTGCATTCGAAAACTACTTTCGAGACATCCGTACTTACCTCTGTTTGACTTACACTCCGAAGCTTTGCCGTGTTAAATTACATGCTTAGACTTGGAACAGACTATAGATTTTCAGTAAAATAGGCAGCGTGCAAACATTTTTGTTTGAAAGTTGAATTAGTCGGTAGAGTTTCTAATTGTTTTTTTTTGAAATTCGATCCAAGATGGCTGCTGCCACAAAATGGTGGATTATTTATTTTTCGCAACTTCCTCAATATGGGTGTCAAATGAAAGGGCTTGACTAGTAGATTACTATACACTACTAGTTGCGCCCCGCGGTTTCACCCGCGGATAAAAAGTATTTGAATTATTTGCTCATCCCAGCAGAACATTTCACTTTTTCGGGATAAAATGTAGCCTATATGTTAATCCAGTGTATAAGCTATCTTGGTACCGAATTTATCTAAATCCGTTCAGCCGTTTGAGCGTGAAGGAGTAACAAACATACACACATACTAACTTTCGCCTTTATAATATTAGTGTGATGTGATAGTGTGATGATACATTTCAAATCAAAAATGGCCGCGCCCACAAAATGGCGATTTAATTTTTTTTAATATTGTGCTGGGGTTTCATTAATTTTTCATTTAATTATACAATGGTGTCGATTCTGTGTCGCATTCTCTAAAACTAAAGTAAACTTAAAGTATGGCGGTACTCTTCTCATAAAGGTGAAATGAAAAAGACGGAAATATGTTAATTTCGTTTAACTTTAGAGTATGCGACACAGAATCGACACCAGTATGTATTTAATTAATATGCTACATGTGTTTACTCACTCATGAGATTTGTTGTTGTTAAAAGTATCCTATGTTAGCCCACACAAAATAGTAACGTAAAATTAAAAAAAAAACAACATCGTTATACATTTGTTACACTTAATTACCCAACTAACTTACCATAAAACACAAAAAATAAACATGTCGGTGACAGAGCAATTACTGCGTTGCATGGTTTGATTGCTCTATCTCAATTCCTCCATGGGATGACCAGACGAACAGCATCTCCTCCCCCATACATGTTTCCATCTCTCCTATGTTTCTTCGCACCAAGCGCTTTGATTCAATCTTTATAATGGAAATGGCTAAGGAGTAATACAGTATATAGTAACAGTACTGGCCCGATAGCTCAGTTGGTAGTGACGCTGCCTTCTGAACTGTGGGTTGTGGGTTCGATTCCCACCCAGGACAAACATTTGTGTGATGAACATCGATGTTTGTTCTGTGTCTGGGTGTTATATTGTATTCTATGTAAGTATTTACAAACAAAAAGTATCTAAGTATTGTATCGGTTAGCTGGTTCCCATAGTACAAGCTTTGCTTAGTTTGGGGCTAGATGGCGTTGTATGAGATGTCCACGCATATTATTATTATTATTAGTAAGTAAGGAGGAACTATTGACCAGCGTTTTTCCGAATAGCTCAATAATCTGTACTTTCAAGAGGACAGGTTTCTTATAGGCAAGCGTGATACACCGTTCGCATTTTCACTTAACATCAGAGAAATTTAGTAAGCCCAAACCTATCTAATACGTATAAAAACATAAAAACCAATTTAAAATTAAAAATAACAGAGTAAAACATTACCACATTAAAAACCTTTAAGGTTCTACTTAAATATACATTTGGACAGTTTTATTGTGGGTCCACTGTACCTAAGCTCCAGGCTTTCATCTTCATAATTGTATAGTCATATATGAAATGTCCCTGATATATATTATGTTCAGCTATAAGTACTTTGAGAGCAATCTCCGAGATTGCCACTTTTGTTCGATGTTTTGAGGCAGTTTCGTCAAGTTTTGCTTAGAGACGAATGAGGACACATTTGCTCGTTAGTAATTAGTATTTTATTTAAGTTAATTGCTTTTTTCTTAGTGCCCTGTCGTCCCAGGCGATATGAGAATAGGATCACGCAATCTCTTCCCATGGGTGCTGGAGTACCCAGACAATGGGTATGAGCATGCTCTTTGGTTCATTAAAATCTTCTGCGATTCCAAACTACCTGCCAACAATAATAATGGCAGGGCATGATAAGTGTGCAAAGCGTTTTATGGGAAAACTGCCAGCCCCGTCAGTTGGATGTAAAAGGTGAATGATAAATTTGGACGTGAGATAACTTTTTTTTAGCTTAAGTAAATAATGTCCCTGCTTTAGATTATAATCCCGCTTGTGATTCAGATATTTCCGTTACATTTATAGTAGTTTGATTAAATGTTAGGTCATAGAAAACTTAAAGTTTGTTTTATCATATCCTAGAGAATCATGAACTAATAAAAGAACGAGTGTGCTTTAGACCACACGACTAAAGTAAAACTTCTTTAGCTCCATCTATCGGTCGGTGTATCCCCACCGGTTGTTTTAGATTTGTTTAATATTAAAGTCGGTTTTTTGGCGGGAAAACGAAAAAGATCGCGTCACCGCATTGTATTATTTTCCAAAACTTGTGTTATTTTCAGTGTTAGTGCATAACATTGGTGGCATTTTATTCGTTAAGTACTGGATTACAGGCATGAGTATAGGAAAGTGGTATAATGATGGTGAAATGTTTCTTTTCGTATTTTTTCCAAAAGTTTATAGAAGCTTCTGGTAAAGTTGCCATCACTTTCTAGTAAAGTTAAACTTAAAGTTAGTTTAAAATTATGTTATAGTATTAATCTAGAATAATTTATAATTTTTCAAGTTATTATTATTATTTAAAATTGATGGTGATGATGACTTGACTTGATAACTTGGACTGTGACTTGACTGTGACATTATATATAATATTAATTAACTTAAATATTTATCAATTATTTCACAATGGCTAAATAAAACAATGTGTGGAGCCAAAAAAAAAACAAAAAAAATTGCTAATGTCGCCATCTTGACAAATGAAGGGATGAGGTCAAAAAGCCTATAACTGATTTTTTTCACTAAATGGCTTATAGGTATCATTGTAATCAGTGTGAAATTATCTACAATAATACATTCTCAAAATATCAAAATGAAGCTTAAATCTCGATATTTTCAGTCTAAAAACGGTTAATCTGACACAGGAATACAGTTCGCTTAGCGTAAAATAAAACATTATTGTATTACATTATATTTTTACAGTAATTGTAAAATTAGTACTATATTTTGTATTTTGAAATAGAATTAATAAATTTTCAAGCAACTGAAACTTACATACATCTTTTCTATTACTTAATGCGCACTCGTCATTAAAATGAAGCCGTTGATGGTGAAAGTCAATTTTCTCGAAACTATCAATTTGACAATTTGATCGTTTTTGATCTCACCCCTTGAATTGTAAATTGGAATTTTACCAGACATACCAACATAACGGTACTAAAGTACTTTAATGTAAAAAAAAATCTAAATATGCAACGGATTCGAACCCCGCATCCATCCGTCCTACGCTGTACTCTACGCTTTGAGCTTCACGTTAAAGTACACTATCCGAAATTGGTAACCGTGACCTGTAAACTAATAGCTGCATCATTAGAAGCCCCAATAACATTAAAGCAATAGTTTTACCACCACCCGCTGCTATTCCCACCCGTTTCCACTCCTCCCCAATTCATTAACCGGTAAATAAAGCGGCGTGCTCACTTCATATACCGGATTGTAGTAAACCGGTATAACGGGAGGATTACATTTAATGCGGAAGCAGTAAAAACGGATCAGACTTATGCTCGGGTAAGAACCGGTATTACCCGGATTAATTAAAGAGGTATTGAGAAGGTGAACGTGAAGTCGTATCAGTGCGGCGTTAAGTTTCAGGTTAATGTGTGAATTTGATGGAGGATTTTCGAATGAACAAATTTTCGGTGAGGCAAACTAACGTCTGTATACTCTAAAAATAAAAGATTTCGTGCCAAAACTTTATTTCTTGTTATTATTATTATTTTTTGTTTGGCTCCACACTTTTGTGTATTTAGCCAATGTCAAGTAATTGGTAATTTCTCGAGTTAATTAATGTATATTAATATAAGACATGTCAAGTTAAGTCACAGTCCAAGTCATCAAGTCAAGTCATAGTCTAGTCTAGTCAAGTCATACTCCTAGTAAAGTGGTGGCAACTTTACCAGAAGCTTCTATGGAGTTTTGGAGACAACACGAAAATAAACGTTTCACCATCATTATACCACTTTCCCACACTCGTGCCTGTAATTGTCCAGTACTTAACGAGTAAAACGCCACAAGTTTATGCACTGATACTGAAAATAACACAAGTTTTGGAAAATAATACAATGCGGTGACGGGATCTGGTTCGTTTTCCCGCCAACACTCCCTTTCTTATTTTCTCCTATATCTGCGAAGCAATGCATACATTCTGCCAAAAAGGTCCCTGCTTTTAATTCCCTAGAGGATAATATGCTATTTTATCCCCGCTCTGGTACGCTACAATGTCAGACTTTTTGAGTAGGAGAGGTGAAAAAAAACTAGTCCGCCATATTGTGCCGCCTGCCATATTGGATTTTGAATGACGTCAATTAGCTAACGATGCATAGTCATCCAAATTAAACGTGAAGGTATGCCAAATTTCAGCTCGATAGCATCAATAATATTAATAAATATTTGTGGACATTTCACACAGCGCCATCTAGTTCCAAACTAAGCAAAGTTTGTAATATGGGATCCAGAGAACTGATAAAATACTTAGATACTTTTTGTTTATAAATACATATATAGAATATAATATGACACCCAGACACAGAACAAACATCGATGTTTTACCTGGGTGGGAATCGATCCCACATCCTATTAGTCCTAGAAATACAAACAAATGAGTCAAATATAATAGTTTAGCAAGCTTACGCGCTTACTTATATCAAACTTTGAGCATAATTATGTTATAAAATACCTAATAATTTTAACTTGCCTAGCTTCACTGTGTAATAGCTACAAATCTAATAAATAAATAAATCATATGTATGCCGTAGAAGAGCACTACATTTGACAACATGACACTAATAAAATAAATAAATTTTGATTGCAAATTTTCAGGACATGCGTACAAGTGAAGTTAAGTTGATAAATATTTTGATACAAATATCAAAAGATATATTAATTAAGATAAATAAGCTTTACTTCCTAAAGTCCAGCTTATTTAAACATAGACCCAAACCACTTTTCAAGGAAATGAACTCGAGGAACGTTCAATTCACGCCAAACCACCTAAATAGAGCTAAAATCCTCGGAACAAACCGCACAAACAATTTTACTAAGATGTTCATAATTAAACAGAGGAGGCACGGAGTACTAATACAGTAGAATGGATTTGACAGCCTCTGTGGTGTGGTGGTTGAGCAGGTCGGCTCATAACCCGCCGCGGGTTCGATTCCCGTGGCAGGACTAGTATTTGTACACAGAAAAAAAAAGCACAAAAACTTATTCTGAGTCTGGGTGTTGTGGGAGCATGGTCCTCGAAGTTCCTGGGTCCCTAGACACAGGGAATCCTAGTTAGGGTCCAGGATCTCTATATGTGATCGTTGGACGTTATTATTATTATAAAGTATTAATATAGCATTTTTGTACTACGTTAAATAAGTGCTCAAAATGATATGAAATTAAAAAGGAGGATGTATTTTTTGATTTTATATTTTTATGCTTGTTACTTCAGAACTTTCGACTGAGTGAACAGATTTTGTTTATTCTTTTTTTGTTTAAAAACTGGTGCTTTCAGTGTAGTTTCGTTTGAATTTGATCAAATTATGACAAGTAATTTATGAGTTATCCTTAATAATTCGTATTTCGATTTCGACCACATTGATCATGTTCTCATTGGGATTGAAGGCAGTTAAAACCCCTTTTCTAAAATGAATTAAAGTGATTCATTGTATTCACAGGTTTTGGTAGAAGACAATAAGTTATACTATGACTGTACGTCAAATGAAATGTCGAGTAGTATATGAACTCAGACTTGACACCCACATAATTTTTTTAATGAATGATGTTACGAGCTAGTCGTTCACGTGATGTTAAGCGACACGGCCGCCCATAACAGAACAGTGTCACTCGGAAGTCTAAAATATAACCTGAGACATCAGCGCAGTCTGATAATAAGATTACACGGCTGTCAGATCAGATCATAAAGTCTCATTTGCCCAGTAATTTTACTAGCTACAGTGCCCTTCAAACTCCGGTTTGAAGACGCATGTTGCTTGTTTTGATGGGATGTGTTCCGACACATCCCATCAAAACAAGCAACATGCGTCCGAACTACATCTAAGGACAAGCTTTTAGTTTAAACTCACGCCTTCAGCGTCTACATGTTAGATTTGCAATTATGTACCCCAGTACATTTTATACCGATCGCCTATATCATTCGGTCATCACCAGAACCTGGATCACCTTCAGAGCTGCCTCCTCCAACTCAGCTCCCTTGACTTTAGATAGCGCTCCTGCCAGTGATACATAACATTACATGACGATTCCTGATTTAAATAATGCTTACTAACTTGTAAAGGATACATTTCTCATTATTTATTTATACTTGTATAATGTTGTTAATAAAACCACCTTAATTCATTTAATAATTTATTTGAAGGCAAGGCAATGTATAAACAGACGGACGGACATCGAACGAGAGAGAGAGAGAGAGAGTAAAAAATTGAAGTGACCACAGATTAAATTTAAATAGTTGCCAGAACATTACTTACATTATCTACTGTGTTATTCATGGTTTCTTACATAAGTTGGGCCGGCTAGAATTCCCATGAAATTATTTACATTAAATTAATTTAAATATATTACTCTGTATACTCCGTCATTACATTAATTTAAAATTTTACGCATTTTAGCACAAGTAATGTACAAGGAAGGCTTAATGCTCTAAAGCATTATCTACCAGTTAATCTTGAAGTGCAAGAAAAAAATGGTAGCGGTGCTGTAAAATCGATATTAGACAAAATACGAAACGATAAAATATATAAGAAAAAGAATATAAAAACAATAACAATAATTTTTATAATTGACGTAATACCTCAATTATAAAAATAATATAATATTACTTCTTACATAATTATACTGAATAGAATTACTTACATATATTATAAATACAAAACAATAATAAAAAAATATAAAACTTTGACCTTGACTTCAACATTCTCAAAAACATTTTTCAATATAGATGCCGTAGTAAAATAATATGGTCCATTGAACTTGTATTCAATTGCAATAGATCGTGATGGATTTGGCCACAACTTTCGTTTACAAGGCATTTCTATTTTATTTGTAATCCACGGACAAAAGTTGGCGTGGTTTTAAATTCTCAGTTTGTTATGAAATATTACTTAGAAAGTTCCCGCTAAGTTACAACAATTTTTACAGTTGCTTAAGTAACAGTGTTTAGAACAATCAGCCTTTCTTGTACCTAACCGATGGTTAAATTTAATCAATACTCAATCTCGTATAATTTCTCGTGACATTTCCCGTCAGCAAATAGTTGACAGTAAAATGTAATTTATAGAATAACTGGCAAAGCGGTGGTACCTACCTAGACGGATTTTGCAGAAAAGTCCTACAACCTATGAAGTAGTAACATTTCTCGTTACTAAGACATACGTACAGTTTTGGCGGGAAAACGATCGCGTCACCGCACTGTATTATTTTCCAAAACTTGTGTTACTTTCATTGTTAGTGCATAAAATTGGTGGCATTTTATTTGTTAAGTGCTGGATTAAAGGCATCAGTGTAGGAAAGTGGTATAATGATGGTGAATAGTCTCTTTTCGTGTTGTTTCCAAAATTCCATAGAAGCTTCATGTTGCCACCACTTTACTAGGAGTATGACTTTGACTAGACTAGATTTGACTTGATGACTTGGACTGTGACTTGACTTGACACATGATATTATATTAATTAACTTGAGAAACTATCAATTATTTGACACTGGCTAAATACACAAAAGTGTGGAGCCAAACCAAAAACAAAAAAAAGACATACATAATAATTAATTCATCATCATCATCATCAGCCTATATAAGTCCACTGCTGAGCATAAGCCTCCCCCAAGACACGCCACTGAGCCTGGTCTTCGGCGCTTCCAGTTCCTGCCAGCTACCTTGCGTATATCATCGCTCCACCTCGCTGCAGGTTGTCCTACACTACGTCTACCAATTCGCGGTCTTCACAAATAATTAATTAATTCAAACACAATGTTAAAACAAAAGTAATTCAGGCCAACACCGCACCATAAATGTAAACAGGCGTACCTATCACGCCCTCCCCCGATTCTTGTTCCTTACAAACTTCGAGAACTTTCTGCGAGGAATGTTTCTAATATTGTTATATTTATGTACAGATAAAATGAGAGTTTGCGAGTATTGCTTCATATATTAATATTACAGGATCTACAACAAAGTATTGTAATTAAATTACCAATCTAATAATACTATTCACTATTAAAAAATGAGTGTGCTTTAGACCACACGACTGAAGTAAAACTTCTTCAGTTTATCTCCATCTATCGGCCGGTATAACTTTGTTTTTGCTTTGTTTAATGTTAAAGCCGCCATCTTGTCAATTGAAGAGGTGAGAATAGGTTTAACTGATTTTTTTTCACAAAATGACTTATGAGTATCGTTGGATTCAGCATAAAATTGTCTACAATAATACATTCTCAAAATACTGAAATGAGCCTTAAATCTCAAGATTTTGAGTCTAAAAACGGTTTATCTGTCACAGAAATACAGTTCGCTTAGCATAAAAACATTATTATATTTATTTTATTATATAATATTTTTACAGTAATTGTATGAATTGGTATTAAATTTAGTATTTTAAAATAGAAATCAAATATTTTTAAGCAACTGAAACTTACATAAACCTTTTCGGTAAGGTAATAACCTTATAAGCACTCTACATTAAAATGACACCGTTGAAGTTTAAAGTAAATTTTTTTTTTTTTTTTTTTTTTTTTTTTACTTCAAACTTGTCTAGCATTTGACCACGCTCTCACCTGATGGGAAGTGACGATGCGATCGAAGGTGTAGCATGCTAGCCAAGTAAATACCTATTCACTCTTCTCTTGAACACGCCCGGGTCATATTTCGCCGGAAACACAGACGCTGGCAGGGCATTCCATTCCTTAGCCGTTCTAATTAAGAACGTTGAGGCAAATCGCTTGGTACGAATGGGTGGTATTTCGACCACAAAAGGATGGCGCTTAGACGAGCGTCTAGTAGTCCGGTAGTGGAATGGTGATGGGAGAATTAGATCATGCAGTTCTTGAGCGCATTCACCGTGGTGTAATCTGTAAAAAACCGACAGACTTGCCACCTTACGTCGATGTGCAAGGCTCTGGAGCCTTTCATCAACCAAAGTGTCGTCGTCAATGAGCCTTTTGGCACGCCGTTCAATCGAGTCCAGAGCCTCAAGCTGGTACTTGGCAGACCCGTCCCACAGGTGGCAGCAGTACTCCATACACGATCGGACTTGTGCTTGATACAGATTTAGAAGCTGTCCAGGTGTGAAGTACCGCCTTACCTTGGACAATATGCCGAGTTTTTTTGAAGCTACTTTGGCTTTGGACTCGATGTAGGATCCAAAGTTTAGGTTTGACGTGAGATCAACACCCAAAAGCTCAAGATGATTTCCTAAACTTACAGATACACCACGGAATGAAGGAGCCAGATGGAGTGGGCTCTTTTTAGCAGTGAATAAACACGCCTGTGTTTTTGCAGCATTGAACCTAACCAAGTTAGCATCGCCCCAATCGGACACGGCTTTCAAAGCCAGGTTCATGCGCTCAACCATAGCCTCTCTCTCAATCCGGACGTCGTCACCACTGGCTCGGGCACTGGATGTATATCTTTCAACAACAGTACTATCATCTGCATACCCAAAGGTACCGGGCTTTAGCAAATCATTGATGTGGAGTAAGAATAGTGTTGCTGAAAGAACTGACCCCTGAGGTACACCAGCATTAATAGCTAATTGATCGGAAGAGCAGCCATCAAGAACTACTCTAAGCGATCGTTCCCTCAAAAAGTCTGATATCCAAGTGCACAAACCAGCAGGTAGTCCGTAAGATGGAAGCTTATTCAGAAGACCGTCGTGCCAGACCCGATCAAATGCCTTAGAGACGTCTAGAGATACAGCAAGTGCCTCTCCATGCATCTCTAAGGCTTCGCTCAATATGTGAGTGGCATACGCGAGAAGATCCCTAGTGGACCGGTTTCGGCGAAATCCGTATTGCCGGTCACTGAGGAGATCATTGTCTTCAAGGTATGCCAAGAGCTTGTTGTTAATTATACGCTCCATACTCTTACAGAGAATGGAGGTAATTGAGATGGGTCGATAGTTGGCAGGATCAGCACGACTGCCCTTCTTAGGTACAGGTTGTACGTTGGCTAGCTTCCAACTCATAGGGACTATTCCGGTGTCTAGAGAGAGGCGAAATAGGCGTGTTAGAATGGGAGACAACTCGGGTGCACAGCTCTTAAGTACAATTGCAGGTATACCATCGGGACCACTGGCTTTGTTCACGCCTAGACTGCGTAATGTTTTTAGTACTTCCTTCTGACGTATGCGTATTTCCGGCATGAAAACACCGCATTGTGGAAGGCAGGGAGGTACCTCATTAGCAGTATCTAAACGCGAAGCTTCTGCAAAGAGAGTGGCAAACAAGTTTGCTTTTTCTTTTGCAGTGTGAGCCAGCGATCCGTCTGGTTTCAATAATGGAGGCAGTGAGGATCGACAGAAGTTCGCTTCAACCGATTTGGCTAGGGACCAAAAAGCCTTACTACCCGCTGGGTAGGAAGCAAGTTTAGTCCCTATTCGACCAATATGATTGAAACGAGCCTTCCTTAATTCCTTCTTACAGGCCTTGGCGGCAACGTTAAAGGCTTTCTTCTTAGCTCGAGTGTCCGAGGCCTTGCGTTTTCGAGCGTCAGCCCATGCCAGATATGCCGCATGCTTCTGCGCTTCAGCACGTGCACATTCGGCTCCAAACCATGGGCTGGCTTTGCTGGTCACGGGCTTATCGGAAAATGGAATAAAATATTCCATAGCCCGACATACTACCTCTGTAACCGCATTCGCGCAGACCGTCGGATCTCCAGAAGAAAAACACGTTTGCCGCCAAGGATATGAAGCGAAGAAATGTCGCATCTCGTCCCAGTCTGCTAAGTTGTATCTCCAGACACGCCGATTGCTCTTAGGGCTTGGGTCAGGCGGGGAGTATACTGAAACGGACTTGACCAGACAGTGATCGGAGCTAACAATGGGTGAGAATACCGCCACAGAGTATCGGTCTGGTTCAGTCGTGAGCAGAAGGTCGAGGCAGTTAGCAGTGTGGCTATCAATATCAGGCACTCGCGTTGGCTCTTTAACAATCTGCGTTAAATTGAGCGCCAAAGCGAGCTTACGCGTCTCTCTCCCAGCGTGGTCCGTGATCCGGTGTGGGACTAACCACTCCTGGTGGTGAGCATTAAAGTCCCCCAGAACAACAAGCTGAGCCGAAGGATAGCGTTGCTGAGCCACATCTGCCGTTTCACTGAGATACTCCATTAGAAGAGTTGTCTCCCGGTCACCGCTATGTGATCTGTACACACCAGCATAGAGAATTTTCTCAATGCCGGTGTCCACAAGCACCCAAATCACCGAAAAGTGGGGATGTTCAAGGTTTCGGAGACGCAAACAGCAAATGTCATCACGGACGTAAACGCAGATACCAGCGCGTGGAAGGAAGCGGTTTTCCAAGATGAATCCTGGATAGTCCAGATATGCCGTGTCTGATGGACATCCTATTTGCGTCTCAGTCAAGAAGAGCAAGTGCGGTTTGTTGGTCTCCAGATGATGATGGACCGCTTGCAGATTTGAGTGCAGCCCACGAATATTTGTGAGGTGCACTTTAAGAGTGAGGACGTGCATCTGCCGTTTAAACTTGCTCAATTTATTTGACTTTTTCATAGTTGGGTGAGTTAGGTAGACAAGTAGGAAGTGGACGAGATATTGGGATGCTAACCCTCAGTAATAGAGAAGCTCCTACGCCAATGGAGAACTTGCGCGGAGACTGCGGGGACGCCCGAACCCCCCTGAAATTACCCACAAGTTCCTCACTTCCAGTCGCCAACTGGCCCTGTGGACAACCTCAGGATTTTACACAAGCGGTGGGGCAGCCTTTCGTAGTTGGCTAGACTACTACTTGGGCCCCCTACAACTTGCGGTCGGCCAGAAGAGAGCACCGTGCTTCGGATCCCGCTACCCTCCGAAGCAAGGTCTCCGACGCGAAAGCATCTCCATCACCAATACCGGTCTGCATACCCAACACAACTGTCCACATCTACTCGTCAGAACGGCTTCATTAGACATTACGATGGAACACGACGAGTCGCTTGGCATCGTGGTTTTGTCTAATGGGTGGTAACTAAGCCGGCGGCTAAGGCCTTCCACCAGTTATTTGGTTGCTCTTTTGGCACCACCCAGGGGTCACGTGTAGGGAAACTAGGGTTAAAGCCTACGGACGCGAGCAAACATAAACCCCCAAAAATTTTCTCGAAACTGTCAATTTGACAGTTAAACCCTTTTTATTCTCAACCCTTCAATTTGTAAATTGTCATTTTACCAGACATACCAACATAATGATACAAATTTTTAACTTTCATATGACAACGGAGATCTATGTGAACCAATTTCAACTTCCGTTCGTCTCGCATTCACCAGCTTACTTCCTCCAGTGCATAAAAAAGTTTTACTTGAAAAACACTTTAAAATTCGGCTTTCATCAGATCAATACGTTCCTACTATTGGTGCCCGAGCCTACTCTCACGTGGAGAGAGTTTAGACCTAACTTCACCACGTTGGCCAAATGCGGGTTGGTGGATGATACAATATGTTCTTGATTTGACGTTTCCCTCGCGCAGTTGTATAATCTATATTGTTTTATGATATGATGTTACCTGTTTCCCGCGGAAAAACTTTTCCAGGATAAAAAGACCCTGTGCGTTGATTGCAGTATATGATCTTTTTTTTTCCAAATTGGTTCGCCTAATTACCGTGAAGCTTCACAAACAAGGAACTTTCATAGATGATGGGACGAGCTAGTCGTTCACCTGATGTTAAGGGGCACGGCCGCCCATAACAGTGCAGTGTCTCTCGGAACTCTAAAACATAAATCATCCTGAGACATCAGCACAGTCTGGTAATAAGATTACTCGACTGTGATCATAAAGTCGCATTTGCACAGTAAATTCACTAGCAACAATGCCCTTCGAACTGGAACATAGTAGCTCTTGCACACTACTGCTTGGCGGCAAAATAACTGGCAAAGCGAGCCTACCTAGACAAACTTTGCAGAAAAGTCCTACCACCTAGTAAATTATTGAAATATTAACACTAATATGTACGTTTTTTTATATTACTTAAGCAGATGTAGAAACAAACGTGAAAAATGTATAAGTTTAGTGTCTTTGATGTCCAATTTGTAACTTAAGAATTTCATACTGACAAAAAATCGTAGACACCATACCTACAATATCGGGTTTCAAGGAAGGTATTCTAAGGACAAAGGTTATGAGGTATCTCATAAAATCAAAGACATTCTTCCACATTCCTACTAGAGCACAATGTTGCCTGTTATCTTATCCAGAAAACACGCCATAATTTTACCAGGATAACTAAATTCAAAACATGCCAATGTTGCCAGTTTATATCCCAATTTCCTTGTAAATTTAATTAAGGCGTTAAGTTCGCGATGCGGAAAAGTTAATACAGTTTGGCATTGGGTAACTAATTTTCTTAATTGATGAAATTTTGACCCTAGCGATTACAGATACGAAGCAACCTAAGCTGTAAGCGTTAAGTCGATGTTTTAAGTATATACTCGTACGAAGAAACTGATGTTCTCGGTGTATGGCGCAGAGGAATCTAGTGTGACTTTCAATCGAATTAGAATAGAAACATATGTTTGTTACTCCTTTACGCTTAAACGGCTAAACGGATTTAGATGAAATTCGGTACCAAGATAGCTTTTACACTGGATTAACATATAGGCTACATTTTATCCCGGAAAAATTAAATGCTCCCGTGGGATGAGCCAATAATTAAAATACTTTATATCCGCGGGTGAAACCGCGGGGCACAACTAGTTAATTATATTGGGAATCGTAAACGATATTTACACTAAATACTGACTCAATAACCAAATTAATCGTTTTTAATCTAACAATTTTTTTAAAGTATATAATACATAATTTTATTCCCTTTCAGATTTTTAATATTTACGATTATATTTGTTATCCTTTGTCGGATCTCCAAATTACAAATCCCAAAAAAAATATTCTAACTGGCTAAAACCTTCTCCAATTTACGATTATTAAAATGTATTTGTTTTTAATTACGTAACACCGAATGCGGTAGGCATATTTGGAAACTCATTAACTCACATTGGAAAAATCGTTGTGTACGCCTTCTGTCATGTTTACTCTGTGTAACAATTAAACCACAGCGGGTTTCGTGTAACCAGTAAGGGCAATACCTACAAAGTGGTTTAATTACAAGCTAGGCAATGGTATGGATTTGACAGTTTCTATACATTGTTTATGTTCATAGTTACGGTGGAAATTTTCAAATTAGATGTTTCTTGTTGCATTGAAATTAAAATTCCGTAATCACCTCACAAGTCACGCGTAACACACCAGTATATCATTTATTAACATTTAAATAGGAAAACTGAAATTTAGAAAATGAAACACCGTAAAAAAAATGGCAAAAGTCAAGGGATTTTAATGCCGATAGGCTATTTTTAGCAATTTTACAAGTCAAGATAAGGTACTCAAAATTAGGCTATTGTACTTAGCATATAAAATTGCAAAGTGCTTAATGTCAAATATTATATAGCAAGCTCATTAGGTACAATCTCTACTCATATTATAAAGAGAAAGGATTTGTATGTAAGTATGCTTGTGACGGATTGGCTCAAAAAGTACTAGACTGATTTAAAAAATTCTTTCACCATTTGAATGCTACATTATCACTGATTAATATAGGTTATTTTCATTGCAAGAATAAATGTTTATGCCAATATGTTTAAAAAATTAATGTCCACTCGTGCGAAGCTGAGACGGGCCGCTAGTACATTAATAATCAACAATATTCAAATAATGAAATAAACCGCTAGTTATTATGAGAGACATGTTTAGTGAGTTTTTGGAATCGAGTATTAGGAAAGGGAATTACCCTTTTGGCAGTGAGAGTGCCCTAACTGTTAGTAAGTTGTCATGGAACTGAAACGCGGCGGGTATATTATGGTGTTTGGCAACGAACTCTGTACAACATTTAATTTCATTGAAACAATACACCCTTATCTTCGCTCAACTCGGAATAAGTTCAAAGTGTATCGGATAGCTACGGCCGGCTGTGAATTGGAGATAATGTAGGTCGGGTATTTACAATTTTGTTGACATTATCTGGATACTGAATTTTATAATGTTTTATGTTTCATTTTTTGGAGTGGCATCTGTCATTATCACATGAAAAGGATTGATACAAATGACAATTACAACATTTTATTATTTTTCCATATATCCGCGTGAGTTCCAATTTTCTGGGATAAAAGTATCTTATATTTAATTTCGGTTGTATGAATGTATTGTTTGAATTTCATCTGAACTTGTGCAGTTTTTGCGTGAAAGCTACACTACTAAGACTACCAGACTAAGATGGCGACATTAACATTAAACAAAACAAAAAAAAGTTACACCGGCCGATAGATGGAGCTAAATACTTCTTTAGCTCCATCTATCGGCCGGTGTTTTACTTCAATCGTGTGGTCTAAAGCAAATTCGTTTTTTAAAATGTCTATGGCATTGCAAGCTACGAACAATCATATACAGGCTGATTTAATACTTTATTCTCTATTCATAGTCATAATCATACTAAATCCTCGTAAGTAAATACCGTACTTAACCTGAGTGGGAGCCTCTTACTTGGCTGTATGCCGCCAACCACTTTAGCCTTATTTTGCATATTACAAGAGCTTTAGATCAAATGTAGCCGCTCTGGTACGCCTGGTTTACGAATAAACGCCCTGTATACGATGACAAAATATGTGGGCGATGAAATGCAATAGGTTAGTTTTTTTTAAATATATTTTTTGGCTCCACTCTTTTGTGTATTTAGCCAGTGTCAAGTAATTGATAATTTGTCAAGTTAATTAATATATGTATGTGTCAAGTCACAGTTCAAGTTATAAAATCAAGTCTTAGTCTAGTCTAGTCAAGTCATACTCCTAGGAAAGTGGTGGCAACTTTACTAGAAGCTTCTATGGAGTTTTGAAAACAACACGAAAATAAACTTTTCACCATCATTATACCACTTTCTCACACTCATGCCTGTAATCCAGCACTTAACAAATAAAATGCCGCCAATTTTATGCACTAACACTGAAAACAACACAAGTTTTGGAAAATAAAACAATGCGGAGATGTGATCTTTTTCGTTTTCCCGCCAAAACTCCAATATGTTAGTTATTTTAACTTTTTTGGCCAATTGGGTTCGTCACCATTAACAGCTTGAAGACGTCAACTGCTGAACAGAAGCCTCTCATAGGTAACCACTGAGCGACTGCTTGCGTGCAAAGGTGCAATAATCACTGCTTGACAAGCAGCACAACCTATTAATAAGAATCAATAGATTGTGCTGATGTTTTATGACGTGCGCAGTGCAGTGTCATGCGAAATTATACTTTAGAGTTCTGAGTGATACTGCAACTGATATAGGCCGTGCCGCTTAACATCAGGTAAACGGTTAGCTCGTCGCGTTATTCGTTAACATACAAAAAAAGATTATATTATAAGACCGAGGAGAATACTTCTACACATTAATTCGATAAGTATCCCTTGATAAGTTGGGGCT
Organism: Ennomos fuscantarius; assembly: GCA_905220475.3. NCBI lineage: Eukaryota > Metazoa > Arthropoda > Insecta > Lepidoptera > Geometridae > Ennomos > Ennomos fuscantarius. The sequence goes on along the minus strand of HG992036.1, from coordinate 15,098,522 downwards.
GGATTTATAAAAAAATGACGCAAATAAAAAAAAAAACAAAATAACAAACTTGCCGTTCTATCTAAAAAGTTACGAAACCGTATATATAGAACGATTCAACTTCACCGGATACTAGTTCTAAAATATGTTCCTTCGAAGCCGATGGAACCCTAAAAAGGGATCCAATGTGTCGCCTCACTGACTCGGAGGAACTCCAATCATTTCGCGGGACATATTGCTAGTTTGTGGTGATGCATGGCGGATTTTTCTGTTGCTAGGTATAAAAATAAAATAAAGGTTTCTAAAATGAAAGCTCGGTCCGATCAGCATTCTCAGATTAAACTGGTGTCCCGGAATGATGAGCAGTGTCACGCGAAACTTTGTATTTAAGGTCCGTATTACAGAACGATGCTCACTTATTGATCGGTGCTCAAGCAGAGATTTCATTCACTAATTGATCACAATCTCTGCTTGAGTCTCGATCGATGACTGAGCATCGTTCTGTAATACGGACCTTAGAGTTCTAACTGACACTGTTCTGTTATAAGCGACCGCGACTTAACATCAGGTGGACGACTAACTCGTCACATCATTATTTTACAAAAAAACTGCAAGTTGCATTAGTGTTTTCTGAGCTGGAACTTTATAGGAGACATCCACTGCTTAATATCTCCTCCATTAGAGCGTAACTATGAGTAGCTGCTTGCCCTCAGCTTCCCGCAGTTCTGACCAGATCGTCGGTCCACCTAGGTGGGAGGCCTACGCTCCTTGGTTAGTGGTTTCCACGTGTCAACCCAGACCCCAGAGAACGGTCACGCAGGATAGAATTATTAGCACCTGCCACCATGAAAGTGCATTGGTATGGTCAACTGCTCTCTCGTATAAAAATGGGGGCCCATGGTGTTAATCTTAATATATAAAATGAATTTCTATTTCGCTTTGTCATCGTTTCATGGGATACAACATTTTCGCTAATCCTTTTTTTATTGTGTTTATTATTTTCAAGGGAAGGTGAGATGAAAAAGAAAGTTAAGAAAATATGATAAGTTATATACACGGATAACTTATATACACACTTAAGTTCTATAAATTTTCTACTAATTGTTTATAGTTTAAAATTCTGGGCTGGTTAGATCACCCTATAAAAATGTATTGACTAATTGTTTTAGAATAAAACGTCGGTTTAAAAAAACGTAAATAATGATATGACAATTTTTATACATATAAAAATCAAAATTCCAAAATAACTTACTTTAACAAGCCTCCAAGTTTTTCAAACATCTCGGCTCAATACAAAACATTTCCTCGACACAGTCATATAAAATGTAGCACAAACGCCCGGTAATGAGGGGAAGGAGGCAAACTGGCAACTGGCATCGTACGCTGTGATTATTGATACAAATTGCTTTGATACTGGCAACTCTAAACTTATGATAATAGGGGCCGGAGCATATACACTCTACTATTTACTAGGTGGTAGGACTTTTCTATAAAGTTCATCTAGGTAGGTACCACCGCTTTGCCAGTTATTCTGCAGTTGCAGTATAAGTTATTATAGTAGTCGTATATGCTGTGTTCTGGTTTATAGAGTACTGTAGCTAATGAAATTACTGGGCAAATGAAAATTTATGACCTAATGTTGATGTCTCAGGATGACAAGCGCAGTGCAGTGTCACGCGAAACTCTATAACTAAACTTTAGAGTTCCGAGTAACGAACGACCAGTTCGTGATGTAATTCCTTACACAAAAAAGTATATAAATAAATAAATAAATAGCGCCCAACGATCACATACATAGATCCTGAACCCTAACTAGGATTCCTTGTGTCTAGGGACCCAGGAACTACGAGGACCATGGTCCCACAACACCCAGACACAGAACAAGTATTTGCGCTTTTTTTTTTGTGGCACAAATATTTGTCCTGCCTTAGGAATCGAACCCGCCGCACAGTGGTCCCATTTTGAAAAAAGGTGGACTTAGGACCGAAAGTCGGAATTTCGGGCTGTTTTTTTTTTATAGAATAGGTCTTAACTATCCTAACAACATCTATTCTATAAAGAAAATCCGTAGGATGCATAGTTTTCGAGAAAAAAAATAATCTTTTTTTTCTTGTATGGAGAAAAACATACTTTATTATTTTTCTCAAGTTGGGTGAAATAGTGACGGCTTTTGTTGATATTTTATAAAAGCCCTAGTGGTATTGTATCCAGAAAAAAATAAAACCAATGCGGTCACCTGCGGCCGCGGGAATAATCAGATGTCAAAAATTGATTAATTTTTTTGCGTATTTTGCAAACATTGTTCATTTCTGGCCAATTATTTATGTATTTTAGGTTAGCGCTCCATACTTTAACTCGAACTATTATATAACATTTCAAAAAAATTAATCAAAATCGAGTTTATTTTTTTATAATTGCTGTTTTATTCATGAAAATGCACGCATACATGGTTAATTCAAAATGCAAATCCTATATTACTCAGTACAATGTACAAAATAAACATGCACGTACCTAAAACGTAAAAAAAAATATTTTATATTTTCGTTTATGCTTACTAAAAGTCACCGGTAATGGTTACCGAGAGGCAGGATATAAACAAACGAGTCACATCTGATACTAGCTGTGACTGGTCGCTTTGTTCCTGACAAATCCTGACAACAGGATAACTCGTATATGCATGCAAGTAACTACCCCCTAAACATAAAAGTGATATAGCTCATCAATAATAATTGGCGTATGTTATACACCAATAATGTTTGTTATTGGTGTGTGTTTTAATCTTATGTAGTTGTGTACGTATGATTTTCTACCAGAAACATAAGATAAATGTATAGCCTTGAAAAGGGCTGTTTTATATGTAGTTTTTTAAAGGATAAAATAAATAAAAAATTATAGCATTGGATCTGGTATATTTTCATTTTCTACTCTTCTTCCACGTATACGCACTCCGAGTCTATTTCGAGCAACTGAATTGCCTCAGGAAGCATCTCTAGATGATTAGGCTTTGAAAATTTTGGTCTAAGCCATGATATGTGGGGGTCTGAACTTATTAAAAGCCCGTGTAGTATGTCCTCGTTTGTTTGGATCCTTCCTGTCTTTCTCGTGTTCTTCTCTCTTACGTTCCGGAAGTCTTTATTACGAGCCTCGGAAGCTTCCTCCGACAAGGACCCTAAAAATAATAAAAAATATGCTATAATTATACGTTGAAGTTGACATTGAAACTATTATTTTAGTGTTTAGAGATTTACAGTTAGTTAACTGCTTTATATTTCATTTGTCTTGATCTATTATTACTTACCAATAGGGAGAACTGAAAAATGACTGCAAATATCTGCTCCGTGCATCAGAAGTTTGTGGACACTAACAGGCATGTAGTACCACGGATAGAGATGCACATACAGTTCTGCTGTTTCTTTGCAATAACGTCTGAAGTTCGCAATATTGACGTTCTTTCCTGAAGATATAACTTGCAGAATGACAGAAAATCGGAGTAACAAATCTTCATCAACTCCAGTGATTCTCGATGATCTTTTATAATCTCGGAAAAAACGTCTTGCAGTGTTTCCATCGTTAGTTGTTCCAAAGCCCTGCAAACAAGAAATTAAGTTAGTAGGTCATACAAAAACAGACGAGTATATAATATAAAGGAAGCAAAGTAAAGGAAAAATTACCTGTTTTACAATATCGATGAGTATTCCAGTCTGTTCCCGAAACTCTTGTTGTGTGGCATTTTTCTTTGCTTGCTTCAATTCCTTGTGATCGCCACGAGCACTCCAGCGCTGGAAGTCCATATTATAAGATATATGAAGTAGACACTCCATACATCTTATCTTCATATGTAACGATGAAATTCCATATTGGTACAAATCCTGTCGAAGCGGTCTCGTGGCCAAAAGCTTCAAGTTATTCATTTCACTTGGTTTCGCCAAGCAAATGGGGCACGTTGCTGATGAAGGTACATCTGCAATAATATTCGCCACTTTCCCATCGATCATAGTCATGTGCAGTTCGTGGGCTATCTCCACATCACCACAATTTGTTGGTACCAATTTTGTAATTTCGCGCTGCATTTCTAAGTGTTCCCTTTTTATGAACTCCGCAGTCTCTGAAGTAAACGTGAATTTCACTGGCCGACAGTAATGTGGTGAGCAAGGATTTGGGTTTTCCCAAATAATCATTTCTCCCCCATCAACTAGTCGGAGTGGGACGATGCTGATCAATACAACAGAGGAATCGTCAAACTCAGGAGCTGAGACTTGTTTGTAATTACTCTGTGACGATGCTCCGTCAAGGCCCCATTTCCATATCAACTTCAGTCCTTCGTTGGTTGAACTTGTGATTGGTCTTAAGTCTAGCAAAATTCTTTCCACTGTGTGGTTAAGAAGTCCTTGCAACCTGAAAAATAAAATAAATTAATAAAAGTAAGCTAATGAAGCTTAAAAATTTTAAAACAACATATTGTATAATTTTATAAATACCTTATGCGAGCTCCCATTTCCGTTACTTCCACGTGTTCTTCAGATGGGTAACATCTCTTTTTAGCGTCAAGTAACTTGTGATAAGACGGAAAGGCAGCTGAACAATTTTCATCCTTCAGAAACATTCTCAAGGATAAGTATTGCCATTTGGATAGGCTAAGGGCTGTGTACAAAGCCAAAGATGTATCCTCTGCTATACTGACTACTTTTTCTTCCTTGAAAAGGAGTTTTGTTACATCTGATACAACTTCGGGAATCTCGCACAGATATTCCACAATCTTCGCTAAAGCATATTTTCCATTTTCTTTTAACTTGGAAATAAAATAATACTGTAGTTCTTCTTCAAAGTTATCGTTAACAAAGACACTGGAACGTCTTTTCTTCTGTTTGTTGCCCAAATCGGCAAAGGGCACTCTAACTTCTTTTACAGTAGAGGTACCTGCTTCCGCAGTGCAGACAGATGGAATAGCAACCGGCAGTAATTCCGGCTCTTCAACTAAGTCATCTGGCATTCTCATTGTAGTAACAAGATCAACAGTATTGCAAGTAGGCCAATTAATATTGGTCTCTAACCACTTGCGGTTGTTTTCCCGATTCATAAATGTCTTCAAGTTTCTGCTTGCATCTTTCCACTTCTTAGTTACAAGATTGGTGAATAGCCGACAAAACTCCTTAATTGTTTGATGGTCATCTTCAGATATTTCACATGGTATTTTGGAAACTATAAATTCACACAATTTATTGTAATCCTTAAGATTTCCACTATCTTTAAGAATCAAGAACATATCAAAATATGTGCCTAAGCCAGCCATTGCAAATTCAAAATAGTAATTTTTAGTACTTCACAGTTAGCGATGAATCAATTTAAATTAACATTGCTCTGTATTTAATACGCCATAACAGATAGGTCATTAGTCACTATGTGCAAGAGAAAGGTAATAGTAAACGACCAATCACAGCCATTTATCAAAAATGACTCATTTGTTTGTATAGATAAAGTCCGCCAATGGGAGCTAAGTAACGTGTAATAAGTAATCAGGAATCTGCACAAACAAATGAGTCATTTTTTCTGGTAGAAAATCATACGTATACAGATGACAGAAAGATTAAAACACACCAATAACAAACATTATTGGTGTATAACATACGCCAATTATTATTGATGTAGCTATATCACTTTTATTTTTACGGGGTAGTTACTTGCATGCATATACGAGTTATCCTGTTGTCAGGATTTGTCAGGAACAAAGCGACCAGCTAGCGACCAGTCACAGCTAGTATCAGATGTGACTCGTTTGTTTATATCCTGCCTCGCATTCAACAACCGCGGTTGTGAAAATGCTGTCGTAAAACCAGTTTTGAAAATACAAAGCAAGAAATCGATTATGCAGATAATGCCCGCCAGTGGTAGCTAAGTAATGTCGGTAACCATTACCGGTGACTTTTAGTAAGCATAAACGAAAATATAAAATATTTTTTTTTACGTTTTAGGTACGTGCATGTTTATTTTGTACATTATACTGAGTAATATAGGATTTGCATTTTGAATTAACCATGTATGCGTGCATTTTCATGAATAAAACAGCAATTATAAAAAAAAAACTCGATTTTGATTAATTTTTTTGAAATGTTATATAATAGTTCGAGTTAAAGTATGGAGCGCTAACCTAAAATACATAAATAATTGGCCAGAAATGAACAATGTTTGCAAAATACGCAAAAAAATTAATCAATTTTTGACATCTGATTATTCCCGCGGCCGCAGGTGACCGCATTGGTTTTATTTTTTTCTGGATACAATACCACTAGGGCTTTCATAAAATATCAATAAAAGCCGTCACTATTTCACCCAACTTGAGAAAAATAATAAAGTATGTTTTTCTCCATACAAGAAAAAAAAGATTATTTTTTTTCTCGAAAACTATGCATCCTACGGATTTTCTTTATAGAATAGATGTTGTTAGGATAGTTAAGACCTATTCTATAAAAAAAAAACAGCCCGAAATTCCGACTTTCGGTCCTAAGTCCACCTTTTTTCAAAATGGGACCACTGTGCGCCGCCTCCGGGTTATGAGCTGACCTGCTCAACCACCACACCACAAAGGCTGTCAAGTACACAAGTATCGTCTGACATATATACTTGATGGAAATTTAAGGCGAGTTGCCACCATGTTATGAGCGGGAAATACAGCAGGCGTGCCTCGTCATCAATAAGCCAAAGTTTAAAGAGAAATGTTTGTTTGCAATTAGACAGTTTTACCAGTCAAAATTAGTATCCTCACAATAATTTAACGAGTTCAAAGGAAGTAAAAAAAATGTCAACGGTTTATTTTAAATTTTTGGTTTTCATTTATTTTAAGTTCTTAGATATAGTTTACTTTTGTAAAAATGTTAAACGGTGTCGATTCTCTAAAACTAAAGTAAACTTAAAGTATGGCGGTACTCTTCTGATAAAGGGGAAATGAAAAAGACGGAAATATGTTTAATTTAGTTTAGCTTTTAGAGTATGCGACACAGAATCGACATCATTGTTGCAATATAGGTAAACTCTTGGAAATCTAGAAATCTACACAATTCTATTTATATCTCACTGCGTAGTGGGTGAATTAATCTTCAAGCATCTTGCTTAAAGCAGGTTTTTTGTCTGCATTTGTTATTTCACTAAGCGATAATAAACTTAATTTGAACTCTAACAAAATTCCATTTACTTTCACTTGAAAAATCAAAAGCAAGTTTTGCATACCTAACTGAATTCGTCGTCGTACTCAATTTAACCCCTAGAGGGATAGAAGCGGTACAATTGAGACAAAAGATGAAATACATAATAGATGGCGCCACTGCTGTGTACTAGGAGCTAGGTTCTAAAAATGTACTTGTTTATAACGTTGGATGAATTTGTTAGAATGTTTACCAGCTGGGAAGGTTGTCCCATTTTGAAAATTATTTGTTTTTTAAATTTTAAGTGAACACACAATTTGGCATATCATTATGCCAACGCTTACTGATAAAAACTGAATGAAAATAGCAACTACTTAGTGTTTTGTCTCGATTTGATACCGTATTTGCTTAAACAGGTATATTTCGACGTATCTTGAAGAAACTACACGACGAAGCTCAACAGCCTTATTAATAAAACGGTATTAGTCTCGGATTAGTTACTTCAGTTTTTTCTTTTTTTTTGCTACTGGAATATTTAGCTGGATCGAAAGAGACAAAATTTAATTAGTCTAAAGCTAGTTCGTGTTTATTAAGGCTGTCAGAGTTCATTGAATTTTGTTTTCGTCAGCGATTTTTTATTAGAGGTGTATTTCCCACAACATGGGGGAAGTTTGCTCCAGCGTAGGGTTTGGGAATTCCCGACAGTTTCAAAATCCCTGGACACGATACAGCTTAGCCAGGATTTCAAGACTTTAAAGATATTTTTTTTATTACTCTTTAACCTATCCTTCTTTATCCTACTCCTTACCCTTCGTAAGCCTTTTTGAAGAATTAATTAATAATCAAGTTAATTTCTGATGAAACATTTTAAAACAAGCATTGTAACAATCAAGATGATTTTCATGATATCAATTCTGTAACAATCACAACAGTATCAAGGCTACTTCAATTATTTGAAAATAATGATGATTACATGACAATTTCGACAATCTTGTCTCGTCTCGAGTCTTGACACGAAAGTCCCGGGACTCGAGACAGCTAAAATTACGACACGTCCCGGGACTTCAACACGGGACGTCCCGGAACCCAAACCCTACTCCGGCGCCATTTACCAATTTTGATAATATTTGACAGAAATATAGGGTTTTAAAAAATGGAAATTCTGTACACGATGATATGAAAAAGAATTGAAAGGCCGTAACAGGCTGATTTTGGATCACCGTATATGTAGTATTGATTAATTACTTACTACATTCAAAGTTGTATAAAAATTGGGGCTCGCACGTTTCCAAAACAATTATTGAGAAGATTTACGTTTAATTGAATTAAGCGCTAAGACGGACGAGCTTTTGCTGTAGCTTCCGTTCCAGTAATTAGAGCAGATGGAATCGAATAATGAAACTCTAAGGGTAACTGCATTACAATTAGTAATTTACTATGCACTTGAAATTTTGTTGCAATGGATAGCAATATTAGTATTTTTGCTAGGTGAAGAATGGTAAAACAACGGATGCTCTTATCGTATCAAGAGATTTCTTCCAGGCTATCTTTAGATGGACTGGAATTAGAAAAAAGTATAATCTGCAATGAGTACCTATGTATTTAAAAGTTTTGTTGTTATGCTATTGTGTTTTATTATAGGGAAAAAATCGATTTTAATATAAGCCCTTCCAACTCGCCGTACCGCTGACCCATAATTGTTAAGATTTATTACCATAGAATTTGCATATTGCCATCAACAAAAAAACGCCGTTTGCCTGAACAATAAAGTGCCAAAGTCAAAGCTTTTATTATTACCGTTTGTTCTCCCCACCGTCCCCTTATTTGGGCGAATTACCCTACAGGGTAATTCCGTGCCCCATTTTACCCTTTCCAAGTAAGGAACGTTTTGTCTAAATTGTGAGCAATATTTCGAAATATGGCTAATTGAAGTGTCTTTGTATGTTCTGTGGTCTTTTGTCGATGGTAAATAATTCTCGTTGGTAACTTCATTGGTTTGATAAATTAGGTTCTATTTGTGCTTTATTATTTAAAAGGCTTTGAAATGGTTGGTTTGATGTCAAACTTACGGCAATAACAATATTTTATGTATGAAGATATGGATAGCTTGGCCCTTATCAGAAGTTGACAAACCTATTGTTTTATACTTCCACGATAATTGAAGGGTTGAGAATAAAAAGGGTTTAACTGTCAAATTGATAGTTTCGAGAAAATTTACTTTAAACTACATTTTAATGTAGAGTGCTTATAAGGTAATAGAAAAGGTTTATATAAGTTTCAGTTGCTTGACAATGTTTTAACTATATTTTAAAATACTAAATATAGTATTAATTCATACAATTACTGTAAAAATATAATATAATACATTAAATATTATAATGTTTTTATGCTAAGTGAACTGTATTCCTGTGACATATAAACCGTTTTTAGACTCAAAATCTCGAGATTTAAGCCTCATTTTGGTATTTTGAGAATGTATTATTGTAGATAATTTCACGCTGAATCCAAAGATACCCATAAGTCATTTTTTGAAAAAAAAAAAATCAGTTAAACCCTTTTTATACTCACCCCTTCAATTAATAAACACTTGTAAATGATCAATAAAGATTTTTGAAATTGTATTGACTACATTTGTATAGTACTTACGGGATTGGGATCATTACCGAATTCCGAGTTATTGATATCTGGGCGCAGTTAAACAAAACAAACTTTCGCAGCAAATATAAAAAAATTATAACCCAATCTCTTAGTTTTAATTGTTGGAAATATACTTATGTATTGTAAAAAATACACCAATAAACAAAAAACATATCCAAATTCTAAAATTCGTGGTAGGAAACATTTTACATCTATTGCCAGTCACGGTTTCATATTACTGTCAATCTTTTACAAGTGCCTAGTCTGATCCACAGAAAGATATTTGTTTAGATGCCCTAGGGTTAATTTTTATCTCTTTCGTACCTATAGCGTTAGTCTGATAAGGGTTTGGAGAGAGTCTGAGCAACAGTAAGCGCCATGGGTTAGACCAGTCGTGGTTATTGCTGTAATTAAAACTTTTTTTGTGTGGGTTGGCTCCACACTGTTGTGTATTTAGCCAGTGTCAAGTAATTGATAATTTTTAAGTTAATGATATTTCATATTTATTACACGGAGGAATTGAATTCGCTCTTTCCTTAAATGTATGACTCAGACCATGCTATAGAATATTAGTACAAGGTCCAATATAAAAAAATTGTTTTGTTAACTTTACTTAGTGCCTCCTAAAATAACTGCATGACAGCCGAAATGTCTATTTAATGGTACACACAGCGCGGGCACCAGCTGAGTGCTTTGTAAATGTTACGCAAGCAATAAAACACCTGCTTTGTTCAATGTCGCAAGGCTTTTCTTTAGAATTTATTATCAAATTCGCAATAATTTGATAATAAGATTTAAGTTTTATTTCTTAAGCACTTTTTTTATTTAGTTATATGGGAGTGTTCTATAGCATAGACTGAATACATACATTAAAAGAAAAGAACGAATTAAATTCCACCTTGTATATGTGTCAAGTTAAGTCAAGTCACAGTCCAAGCCATCAAGTCAAGTCATAGTCTAGTCTAAGTCATATTCCTAGTAAAGTGGTGGCAACTTTACCAGATGCTTCTATGAAGTTTTGGGAATAACACGAAAATAAACGTTTCACCATAAATAAATAAAAAATAAAATAAAAATTTACGTTATTGCCTTTTTAACATAAAATAACATCACAAGGATCACAATTATTATTTTGGTAGCAAAAAAATCGTCGTATACAATGGAAGCAAAGCATCATTTCTATACTCATGTCTGTAATCCCGCATTTAACGAATGAATTTTACTAGGTGGTAGGACTTTTCTGCAAAGTTCGTCTAGGTAGGTACCACCGCTTTGCCAGTTATTCTGCCGCCAAGCAGTAGTGCGCAAGCACTACTGTGTTCCGGTTTGAAGGGCACTGTAGCTAGTGAAATTACTGGGCAAATGAGACTTTATGACCTAATCTCACAGTTATGTAATCTTATTACCAGACTGTGATGTCTCAGAATGACATGCGCAGTGCAGTGTCACGCGAAACTATAATTTAGTGTTTCAAGTGTCACTGCAACTGATATGGGCAGTCGTGTCGCTTAACATCAGGCGAGCGGCTTGCTCGTCATGTCATTTCGTAACATAAAAAAAAAAAAAAAAAAAAAAAAAAAAAAAATGAAACGCCACCAATATTATGAACTAACATTGAAAATAACACAAGTATTGGAAAATAGTACAATGCGGCGACAAGATGTTTCTCGTTTTCCCGCCTAAACTCTGTTAAAACTTTAATAAGGTCTTATCACTTCAATACATGATGAATATAACTATGTACTTTTAAAATTAAAAACAAACTTCAACTTTCGTTCATGGCCTGTGTGGAGAGGTGACCAAAATTTTGCCAATGTCACGTAGAATAATAGCACATCAAACGAACGTTTTTCAGTGAAAAGTTTTGGCACATGTTGGAGATGAATCCTAGAAGTTTTACACGAAGCAACACAGACGGATGAGTTTGCCTTAACGTAACGGCTCAATGTCCAAGATATTTTTTTTTAAATGTTTTGGCTCCACACTTATGTGTATTTAGCCAGTGTCAAGTAATTGAAATATATAATTCATCAAGTTAATAATATTTCACGCTAATTTGTGGTCAAGTCACAGTCGAAGTCATCAAGTCAAGTCATAGTCTATTCAAAGTCATACTCCTAGTAAAGTGGTGGCAACTTTACTTGAAGCTTCTATGGAGTTTTGGAAACAACACGAAAAGAAACGTTTCACCATCATTATACCATTTTCCCACACTCACGCCTGTAATCCAGCACTTAACGAATAGAATGCTACCAATTTTATGCACTAACACTGAAAATAACACAAGTTTAGGAAAATAATACAATGCGGTGACGCAATCTTTTTCGCTTTCCCGCCAAAACTCAATGTCCAAGATTTTGACGTCAGTTTTTTTCTTGGAGCACGTCACAATAGCTCATTTTTTGGCATCAAATAACCCATCAAGTCGTTTTAAAATTCTTGATATTTTTTTAACATAACCTAACATAAGACATTTGGGCTTTTTTCTTTGGGCAACTTTGCCGTGTCAACTTTAACGCCGGACTAAACAAGACTTGTATTAATTTTTGAACGGCTATGAATTAACGTTGATATTACAAAGCGGGTCCCCAACTTTACGTCCAGAGTCCTCGCAGGAAGGGATGTTTTGTTTGCGCTATTGTTGGAACTGAAAAGGTACAGAATTCAATACCTTTTGTGTCTGTATCATGCCTCGAAATACGCACAAATTTAAGCTTGCCATTTCTTCCCTTGATTTTTTTACGTCTGACATAAAAATTGGTATATTATTTTCTGGGGTATCATCATATTTTTCTACATTGCATAAACTTTTTCTAATAAATATATTCATGCAAAAAATATATCAAATAACAATACTGATGTTTCTATTAAGTGGTATTCCGCGAATAATAATAATAACGCCCAACGATCACATACCTCCTGATAGATCCTGGGTCCTAACTAGGATTCCCTGTGTCTAGGGATGCAGGAACTACGAGGACCATGGTCCCACAACACCCAGACTCAAAACAAGTATATATATAGTAACCACCACACCTTTTTTCTGTACACTAATATTTGTCCTGCCGCGGGAATAGAACCCACCGCCTCCAGGCTATGAGCCGACCTGCTCAACCACCACACCACAGAGGCTGTGGTTGTTGGTGGAGAGGGTTTTGTGAATAGATAGATAAAACTCTTTATTGAAACACCAAATTACAGGAATAATTTACAAGAACAAATTTTAAATGTTTGTGTCACAACGGGCGGTCTTATCGTTTAAAGCGATCTCTTCCAGACAACCCAATATTATACCTTGTGCCAAGGTGATGCTTTCCGCGTTACAGAAAGCCTGTGTTCCAGTGGGGATGTATACTGGTAATGTTTTTCATTTAAGTCTTAACATGTTTATAATTTAAATACGGAACGTAAAATCTTAAACCGACTTTGAAAAGCAACACCTGTAGTGATAGAGCAGGGTACAGCGGGCCTGTCTACCGTCTGCTCTATTTCTGGCGCGCAACGTGTGGAAAATCAAAGGGTGGGCGCATCCATCCGTGACGGCAGGGCGCCATCTGTGGGGTGTCGGCCCCAAACTTGGACTTACGGAACTACCCGCCCTTAATGGCTTTACAATTTAAAAGGATTATTAACTTGTATAATCTTAATAAACAATATGCAACGTTTCTTTTTATACAGGTTGTCCGGGAAGTCGACGTCAACGTCGGTGGAGGGAGTTGTAGTTTTTTTTATTTTTTATTTTTTTATTGCTTGATAGGCTCGCGTTTGACCACTATCACACCTGATGGTAAGTGATGATGCGGTCTAGGATGTAACACGCTTGCCTAGAAGATACCTGTTCACTCTCAATTTGAAGACTCCAAGGTTGTAGGTTTCGGGAAATACGGATGCCGGTAACGCGTTCCACTCCTTGGCTGTTCGCATGATAAATGTCGAGCCAAATCTCTTTGTTAAAGTTTAAGTTTTAGGGGGACGGGGGATATTAGAGTTTCTTTTGGCCGCTATGCAAAAGGACTTCGGTGAAGGACAGAAAGTGTGGTCCACTATCTGGATCTGCAAGGATGTTAGAGAGATCTGATAGCTAGCCCTCTGTCCATCAGGCATTCTAGTTCCCTCCGTGCGACGAGGAAGCGAGGGCATTCGAGGAGCACGTGCAATACCGTCTCGGAGACGTCCGGGTCGCACTCACTTCTAGGGGTTTCCCCAATTATGTATATTTGTACCTTAATAGTTGTATTGTTGTTATAGTTTTATTTTAATTTATATGATGATCAAAAATTAATGTTCAAAATTATGCTCATTTCTTCATATGCACTCAAAATCAAATCATTTCTTGGCACGCCTTGGTTGGCTGGTAGAAAATGCTGTTAGCATTAAGTCCTCCTTTGTACTTTTTATGTGCATAAAGTATTAAATAAATAAATAAATAAGATCTGTGGTTTTTGTTTAGAAAATCAAATAAAATAAAGAAAACGCGTCAAGAGGAAAAGGGTGTGTTTATATTCTCATATTTTTGTATAAATTGAATCTGAATATAAAACATAAAAAAAATCTACCATAGATTATAAACTTCGGCGTTTCTTCCCTAACACAGCTATTATACATACAACGTTCTTTGTAATAATTACCATCGTTAATACACGTACAGAGAGTGTTACATGTTTAATGCTGTAATTAGACAATTTAAGCGAATAAAGCGCTTTATTAGCAGCGTCAATTGAGATGTTCGTTAAAATAATTTTACCAACATAATTAGAAACATAGACTTTTGTAAGCGTAAGGTGTAAGCATGTTTAAAAAATATACAATACATCGTCGAGTTAAAGTGAAAGTAAATTTATTGCAAATATAGTACTATACGATTATACTTTATTGAACAGTATATAAAAAAAATCAATGAATAATATAGTAATCTAAAAGAAACTAAGTATTCCGAGAGGCTCTATATATAAAAAATATAGCTCTACAAACCAAACACAACTCTACCCACCAAACAGCTCTATACACCAGGCACAGCTCTACACACCAACATATAACTCAAGCAGATCTCTATATCGGTGGTTGACAATTCTAAAAATTAAATACGTACAAGACGGAACGAAACCTTTTTATTCAAACAAATTCTGCCTTTGTCCTGTGACCCATTTCAACTGACGCGACCGAAACTTAAATAATAATTGGAATTTCACGGACAAACGTAACTTAGGCCCAAAACTTTGATATAACTTTATTCTGTGAGCAATTTTATTGATATTACGAAGACTGCTTTAGACGGTTAAGATACTCTTTGGTTAAGGTTATTATTCAGTAGAGAAAGTCAAAGTAGGGAAAGGGGGCCCGATATCTCAGTTGGTAGTAAAACACGATAGAAAAAAAAATACATTACTGTAAAGTTTCTTGTAGCTTCTTCTTTATAGATGTAATCGAAGCTTGGTATCGGAATTTGCTGTTCTGCATTGTGGCGAATTGCTAGAACCAGTAGTGGGAAAGAGAACTTCTCTTCTTTTTTTTCATACTCATATTATTGTAATGGGCTTGCTATGTAATATGTGACAATAAGCACTTTGTGATTCTGTATGCTTAGTGAAATAACTTAATTTTAAGTATCTAATGTAATGTTGACTTGTAAAAGTGCTAAAAGTAGCCTATTTGCAATAAATCTTTTGACTTTGAATTAAAAGGGATTATCTGATGGTCTGCTTCAACGATATTCAAAAACGTCTGCGTTTTTAATTTTTTATTTTAGCATACTTATCATAGGTACTATGCCGCAACGCTACGCAGCTGCGCGTAAGTATATCGAGGTCTGATACTGAGGCAATATTTTAAATGTTCGAAACAAACTCATTAAGACCTTTCTTTTGATACCAAACAGCAATTATTTATTTTAAAAAAAAAACATTGATTTTTTTTATATAATCCGCTAAATTGAATTTAATGTAACTTTACATGCAGAGTGATAAGTTTTATTGATTGAAACTTTGTTTAATAATAATAATAATATGTGTGGCCATCTCACACAACGCCACCAAGCCCCAAACTAAGCAAAGCTTGTGCTATGGGAACCAGATAACTAATACAATACTTAGATACTTTGTTTATTAATACATACATAGAATAAAATATAACACCCAGACACAGAAAAAACACCTATGCTCATCATACAAATGTTTGTCCTGGGTGGGAATCGAACCCACAACCCACAGTTCAGAAGGCAGGGCTACTACCAACTGAGCTATCAAGACAGTCAAAAAAGTCAAAAAAGTTTATTGAAATAGGATAAGTAGCTAAGAACATTCTAGAACAGATGGACATACATACATAGACAGTAGAAATCATGACTCTCCTCTTTGCTGTAGTCAGTCAAAAGTTTGCCTCAGCACAACGTTCACACGTCAACTGGATAAAAGTTCTTTTTTTATTGAAGAAAAATGAGATATGTCATAAAAGGATGTTTGCGCAAACGGTGAACATAACTCATCGTCTTGCACCCGAGCACGGGGTGAGGAAGTGTAGAGAAAAGATTTATATTTTACTTAAAACCTTACCACACGTTCCGACTCTGCTGACACCTAACAAATATATAAACAAACAGACAAACCTAATAATAATATCATGCCAGATAAAAATCCGCCAGCAAACGTATTGTGCTCCAACCGCATGGATTCTAGCCCGGCCGACCAGTATTTAACAATTATTATGTAGGTCGTTACGTCGAAATACACCTATTATACATATTTACCTACTAAATCAATTATTTTTGATTCTATTTCAAAGCAATAGTTTCACACGCACTCGATAATATGCCATAAATTTCAATCTTTAATGTTTTACACTAGTAATGTAACACTTTTTTTGGAGGAATGACGTGACAAGCTAACTGTTTGCCTGATGTTAAGCGATACGGCTGCCCATATCAGTTGCAGTGTCACTCAGAACTCTAAAGTATAGAGTTTCGCGTGACACTGCACTGCGCACGTCATCCTGAGACATCAGCACAGTCTAGAAATATGATCACTAGACTGTAAGATCAGGTCATAAGTCTCATTTGCCCAGTAATTTCACTAGCTACAGTGCCCTTCAAACCGGAACACAGCAGTGCTTGCACACTACTGCTTGGCGGCAGAATAACTGGCAAAGCGGTGGTATCTACCTAGATGAACTTTGCAGAAAAGTCCTACCACCTAGTAACACTTAAACTTAAACTACACTTGCCTGAATTCCTCGCCTCATATCAGCTTATGACCTTAATAAATTTCATAGTTTTTGCGTCTCTTGCCTAATCCTTTTTTGTGCCACTTGAAACTGTATTATAGTATTAATTCAAGTGTGCATGGTTACTTTTGCAATTTTTTTTTTTTTTTTTTTTTTTTTTTTTTATGTTAAAGGGAGCATACAAGCGTACGGCCCACCTGATGGGAAGTGGTCACCGTAGCCTATGGACATCTGTAACACCGGAGGAGGTGTCACCGATGCATTGCTTACCCTGTAGGACTCTTTTAACCCTCCTTTTAAAGAACTCTATGTTGTAACTCGTTGGAAAGACCGCTGGCGGGAGCTCATTCCACATTTTGCAGGTGTACGGCAAGAAAGAACGCATAAATCGAGTCGTATGCGATTTCCATGACTCAATAATGTAAAATATATTCATTACATACTCAATTGTAATAAATTATAAATATTGTAAAGCACAATAGAAAAAAAAAGTACATCACTGTAAAGTTTCTTGTAGCTTCTTCTTTACAGATGTAATCGAAGCTTCGGATCGGAGTTTTCTGTTCCGCATTGTGCCGGATTGCTAGCACCAGTAGTGAGAAATAGAACTTCTTTTTATTCAAACTCATATACTGTAATGGACTTGCTATGTAATATTTGACAATAGGCACTTTGTAGTTCTATATGCTTGATAAAATAACGTAATTTAAGTACCTAATATAAAAATACCATTTTTTTTGTTTGTTTTTGGCTCCACACTTTCGCGTATTTAGCCAGTGTCAAGTTGTCAAGTAATTAATTTTTCAAGTTAATTTATGTATGTTGTGTGTATCAAGTCATGTCACAGTCCAAGTCATGAAGTCAAGTCATAGTCTAGTCTAGTCCAGTCGTACTCCTTGTAAAGTGGTGGCAACTTTACCAGAAGCTGGAGCTGGAGTTTTGGAAACAACACCACCAATTTTATGCACTAACACTGAAAATAACAAAAGGTTTGGAAAATAATACAATGCGGTGACACGATCTTTTTCATTTTCCCGCCAAAACTCCAAATAGCCTTTTTTCAATAAACCTTTTGACTTTGACTTTGACATTTCTATGTGTAACGTGTTAGTATTAAGTTTGCCATTAAGGCTAATAAACGTCTTAAAAGGAAAACCACTTTTTTAAACGCTCTGCTCCAGCCGCTTCATAGACGGCCGCGCAACACCAACAGTGATACAGCACCAACCACCGTACAGACGCTATGACGCGGCTGGCGACAGCCTGTCCGATACTTAACTACGAGTATCTAGTAGGTGTTTAGTATAAGTAATGAATAATGTTCGTGACTCGTAGACGTATTTTACCAGGATTATGAATACGCCACTTTGATGCTTTTACCACTTCTATTCCTCTCATCTAAATATTGCCTGGAAGAGATCGCTTCAGCTCAGAAACGTGACAAAATATGATGACTCGGACCAATAAAATATAATAAATAAATGTAGTAAATAAATAAGTTAGTTACCTAATTACTTTAACAAGGAGAAAATCACTCACATACCTAGTAAGTATCTATTTATATCAAAATATCAATGATCTGACGAGGTCATTAACATGTCGGTATAATTAGTAAATCAGAAATATTCCAAAACATACTTAAAAAAATAATTATGTGATTCCATTTATTTCCAAACAAATAAACACTCTCATAAATCTGTTCATATCTTATAAACATTAATAATAAAAGTCACTGGGACTTTAATTACATATTTACTGTTTGTCTTAATTCCATATTTACTACATTCAACGTGGTAATGCTGCCAGCATTCTGGGAACTTTCCCCTCTCCCAACGGGTTATTTTAAATTTATAGTTTTTATTTATTTTAAGTTCTTAGGTATAATTTAGTTTTTTAGGTCTAGTTTAGTTCAGTTATTTATATGTTGTATGTTTCAAAATAAATAAATCCCCCCTGTTTCTGTTTACAAATTTATATAAACATGAACATAATGAGTTTTTCACAAAGCCTTTTTACCCGTGTCCTGCTATTTTGCTGTTAGTCGAGAAATAGTTTATGTCCTACTTTAGAGTGTTATTTACATTCAACTCAGTTTAATTGAAAAAAAATATATATCCATCATTCATATTATATACTTAACTAGTTGCGTCCTCTGGTTTCTCCCGTGGATAAAAAGTATCCTATGTGTTAATCTAGCATATACGTTATCTACATTCCAAGCTTCAATTAAATCCATTGAGTAATTTTTGCTCCAAAGAGTAATTAAACACCTACATAAAAACTTTCGTATTTACAATATTAGTAAGGATTTTACATAGTCTACCTACCTGTCAAAGATTTCATTTTGGGTCACAGATAATCGTACGCAAGATTCTTCTAGAGGATATAATTACCAAGCGATGCGCTTTCTGTCACCATCGATAACAGATATACGAAACAAAAAGTACTTTTCTCTATAATAATGCATAATCAGAGTAATCCAGGTAATTTTCTGAAAAATTTTTTTTTCTTGGAAATTTCAAATCGAGAGTGAACAGGTATCTCCTAGGCAAGCGTGTTAGATCCTAGACCGCATCGGCACTTACCATCAGGTGCGATAGTGGTCAAACGCGAACCTAGCAAACAATATTACATCACACTAAATTATAAAGGCGAAAGTTTGTATGTGTGTATGTTTGTTACTTCTTCACGCTCAAAAGGCTGAATCGATTTGGATGACATTCGATACCAAAATAGCTTATACACTAGATTAACATGTAGGCTATATTTTATCTCGGAAAAGTGAATTTTTCCCCTGGGATAAGTAAATAATTAAAATACTTTTTATTCGCGGGTGAAATCGCGGTTCGCAACTAGTAAAGAATATCTAGGATAGTAAACCGGTCTGTTCTACAAGCATGCTCCATCATCGCTGACGTCATTTCTTATTATCAGTTGAGATCGTTGAGAGAGTGGTTAAGTGCAATATTAACACAGATATAAAAAAAAGTTTGTTCTCATTTTTCTACAAAAATCTCAGATTCTCTACAATAATATCCTATTTCTACGTAAGCTCCGTAATGCTATATTTGTCAAGCTAATGATGTACCCTAATATAACAAAGTTATTATGCTGAGATATTACATAAGTAGAAAGTAATATAAGAGTATATTGTATGAGCAAAAATGTTCATTTATAAAGGTGGCGATGGGGGTGTTTACGTTGAAGTGTGTTCACTCATAGAGCGATAAGCGGAATTGCTATGAGATTAATTTCCGGCTTTTCTCCAACAAGGCCGAAATGGGTCCAAGCCCAAACTAGTGGCTCTTTGATGTATAGATATCGTGAGCCTGTGTTGGCATAGATTAAAATTATTATTCTAAAATTAAAAATCTTTTTTTACGTCTAGCACTCCCATTGCTCCACCATTTTAAAAAAATTCCTAAAACTGAACAACAAATAATTACTGAACCTGCCAACGAAAAATCACGTATTTTAATTGAGCCAATATGGGATTCGGAGAGTATAATAATATTTAAAAATAAACTATTTAACTTTTAGTGACAAAATGCTATATTATACAATTGCTAAATATTTCACTGACAAATAACTGTGATTTCAATTTATATAATTCTGGGGATATTTCATTGTGATTCATTAATTACTTTATATTTTATTTGACATAAGTAATTGTTTAAGATATGAAATGTGATTAATGTTCAATTTAAACAATTTTTATTTTAGTAACTTGTTAATATCTTCTGCATATGTGAGGTGTAAATACTTTTTGCATGCAATTCCTGTAGAATGTTGAGAAAAATAAATTATTATTGTTATCATATTTGTATGTACTCATGTTCAAGCAAAAAAAAATTGATTTGCATTAAATTGAATTGACCTGAATTGAATTGAGAAAAGCGACCTGTGGAGGAGAATAGCCGGACATACGAAATAAAATTTACCCAAGCTGAAAAGGAGACGCTTCGCTCGCGCTGAATCGAAATCAGTACCTAATATTTGTAAAATTCGCTTCATATTTATCCTTTTTCAATAAATAAGTTCACTAATTAGCTGAAAGATAAATTAAGTAGCCTAAACATTGAACACACGGTTTTGATATTTAAAGAGTACAATCATTTATGTTTAAATTATTAAATTATATTCTCGCTATAAGTACGACCCCGCCTCATGGTGTAATATCCATAATTAACGTATTCGTTATGTCGGCGACTTCATTACGTTGTCGTTTAATTAGCACACTTTCATTTTCGTGTGTGTTTGCGACATTGTTATACTGAATGCGAGGAAAACTCTGCTCCATCTTTGTCATATGATTTTATGGAAAAGCTTAGAAGTTATGAGCTGTCATTCAATTTTGATTCTTGTTTTGTTGTTCGTTAAGGTTGCGGAGGGAAGTCATTACGATAACGTGATTGCTCCGCATTCATATACATATAGGCTTAGAGTTAGGCATGGCGGGCAAACTATAAAATTATAAGCCTTCAACATGCGCACCGGACCGTGTCCGGAGCAAGAATGATACGTAGTACGCCGAGCGCTCCCTTTTTGTAGCCAGATGGGTGGAAGAGCGATGACAGCTACCGGTGTTGCCACTGTAATACATTTAAATGCTTCCACAGGGTAAAAAACGGTACTGACCGCTGCGCATAGAGCTTACAACAGGACGTTGCCGCTGTCATACATAAAAAAATTGGCGATTTATTTTAAAAAAAAACATTGATAATCCATTTAACCATAACAAAAGTTCTCATCGGTCAGAGGCCCATCCTCAATAAAAACTAGGCGCAATAGGTTGTACATTATAAAAATTACATTTTGAAAAATCATGTCTGAATCACACTTCTTCATAAGTAACAAACGGTAATGTAGGTAATGTTGCGATGACGGTGTAACAATTAAGTTCAGATTCTTTTATAAACGATTTTCATTCTTAATAACTGATTTGTGAGTACTCGAATCCGTTTTAATTTTTTCATAAAAAAAATATATCATAATTCTAGTTTTGTTGTTGCACATAGGGCGCATTATATGTTTCCGAAATTGGCCACGTACATAATAAACCTAAATATAATTACAATATTTGAAAATCAAACTGTTTGGCTTTATAATACAGCTTCTGCCCGCGGCTTCGCTAGCGTGGCCTATATAAATAGTTCAATCACCCATTTCACCCTCTTAGGAGTGGCATTTCGAAAAAACCCTTTATTAGTGGATACCTACACTTTATAAAGAACACACCCTCCAAATTTCAAGTGTCTAGGACCAGCGGTTTAGGATGTGCATCGATATCTAAGTCAGTCATTCAGTCAGTTAGTCAGGACTTTGAATTTATATGTGACGGCGGCAACGTCTATTTATAAACTCTATGCGCGGTATTGCCACTGTAATATAAATTTATTACAGTGGCAACACCGATAACTGTCATCGCTTCCCTACCCATCTGGCTATATAAAGAGAGCGCTCGGTGTACTACGGATCATTCTTGTTCCAGACACGGCCCGGTGCGCACGCTGAAGGCCTATAGTTATATAGGTTGCAACCTACGCACAAGCCCGCCAGCCTATATATGTATAGATTTTGTTTCATCTGACTGTTTGTTTTTACATTGTGGCGTCATTTTAGGAATTGCGTGTTGACATGGCCTTAGATTTAAATTATTTTTTTGTTGTATGATTTTCTACGATTTTAAGTGCTTGACAGCTCAGCAAAGCTTTGTTCAGCTTTAATCTGCTTTTGGCAATGAAGCTGAATTCAAACGCGATGTTGTCAATCTCAGTGACGACTTTCTTGACGTGGCCCGTCCACCACCGAGAACAACAAAAACATTAATGCTGTCCAATGATCGAAAATGTTCCACCAAATTAACAACTACCCGCATATTACTATCTATATACTTATCGGAAGTTTGAAAGTCTTCGAACGTCACAGAATTTTAATCGTTAGAAAATTGGTTCCACTTATAATTTCACGAGGCCCTCGAAAATGGCAGGTACCTGCCGGGAAGGTCGCGGCGACAATCGGTTGAGTACACAATAAATTTTAATTTACACACTTTTCGCCTTCATTATGCGAGCCGTAAGGGGTAAGGGTTTTCCGCCCTTCAGGCTGAGGGGTACAAAGGGGTATTCTTCGAGAAAATTGTACGTCAAGCCTTAATGATAATACTATGGGATGCGAACACTCCCTTGATTATGATAAATAAGCCCCTTTAAGGGTATGAAATATGAGGGTAGGTTAGGTAGGTAGGTATTAAAATTGAAGAGGAGTTTGGTTATTAATTTATGATATTGACAGAATATTGGAGTAATGGTTTACCTAGCAGATAGAGTATATCGAAGCTAAAGGTGTGAAGTATTGCCGCGATGCTTCAACATTAAGTTTTTTAAAATAGGTATCAAAAAAGACTCGTCGACAATGGCCCCAGTCTTGCAGATGTCCTTAGTCCATGGTCTTTCCATGCAAGTAAGTTTGTTTGTTGATCATTTGCTCATTACAAAAAAAGAAGTTATACATATCCTTTATAAAAAAGGTTAATTTGATATCGCTTTATTTCAAAATGAGATGTACTTGGTGTTGAAGTTCTTTATCTCCGAAAATTTTCATCAGATTTTCACCAACTGTACATGAGGCCACCGCGCAAGATTTTTCTTCCAAACATAAAAAGTTACGTAAAACGGTTCGGGAATCTCGGAGAAATCGGTCAACCTAAATATTTGAAGGCTTTTATTTAGTCTATAAAAATGTATACCTAATACAGCCGTCCTGGAACCTCCTAGTTTTTTTTTTTCATTTGGTTAAAAACAAAGATAACAACCTTTTTCCTTTTCTCTACCTATTTCCATCTTCTCTATAAATATAGTTTCCGATAACTGTTTGTTCAACTTTTCCGAAGGTTTCAATACGGATTCGAAATTCCCAAACGCTATTTGTTTTGAACTATAGTAGAGTCTCGTGGAGTCAATATGGAAATGCCGTGAGATAGAGTAAACAAACCCTTGCTTCTAATTTTATCCAACAGGATCAATGAGAGTTTTCTGTTAAAAGAGATAGTTCAAAGCGGGCCTGTGGAAAATTTTCAGGGATTTGATTTTAGCTTGTATTTTGTTTGGATTGATGTATATCTAAATGTCTTCAGCTAATAATGGGTTTAAATTTAGATATTTATAATGATAAATATAATTTAGATATTCATTTGATATTCGTAATTCAAATACAATTTTCATATTCATTCACAACTTTCATTAACATTAGATTCATTTTAAAATTATAATTGATTCTTTCTTTTTATTTATGATACTTACAATATTTAGTTTTTCAGCTGTCAAAAAAGGGAACTAACTTGCTTAAGTGTACATAGATGGTATATAAAGGAATTTAAGTAAAAACACACACACACACACACACATACACACACACACACCATCAAACATACACACATACACACACTCAAACATATACACACACACCATCAAACATACACACATACACACACTCAAACATACACACACACACACACACATACACAAATCGATTCAAATACCATATTTATTACTATGTCTACAATAGTCTACTAATGTAACTCTTAACACGATTTCACACTGGGCGAGTCGGATCTCTAATCCAGTCAGTTGAGCGTCCCCGGAGACCGCCGGCTGGGATTAAACAATTATTATGTTCACTGTCCTCGTGTAAACACGCCCTTGTTTGATAAGGACTGGATACTGTTATTTGGATGCTTCTAGGAAAACCGTTTTAGCGTTTATATCTCGTTTGAATGTTCTGAAAGGTAGGTTTGACAGCCTCTATGGTATGGTGGGTGAGAAGGTCGGTTCATAACCCGGAGGCCGCGGGTTCAATTCTCACGGCAAGTATTTGTGTATGAAAAAAAACCCGCAAATACTTGCTCTGTGCCTGGGCACAAGGTTTTTTTTTCAGGGAATCCTAGCTATGGTCCAGGATCTAAGTACACGTTTGCTGGGCGTTATTATTATTGTTATTAAAAAAGTTGTAAAGAGAACTTACAAGGAACGCCTCTTGGTTCAGGAGTTTACGTAGAACCACGGCGCTAAGTTCTTTTACGAATCGAAACTCAAATAAATCGGTTAAGAATTCTGAGTAAAATCGATAGACATAGTACATAAAACCTCTTCCTATTTTGAAATCGGTTTAAAAGCGTGCGTGCGATTTTATAATATGTTATCTTTATATATCGCTTCGACTGGCCAGACAGGCAAGCACCGAATAATGAAATTCACTAATGACCGTTTGCACTAAGGTTTGATAGCTTTTAAGTTTGCACCTATCTTTACTACAATACATATATCTCTTATTATATATTCTTAACTAGGTACTGATTATATATAAAAGTATTAATATTTTTGTTATTTTGATTTTTGTAAGTGAGTGTTGAATAAATGTTTTTTCATCCCATCTATTTGAAAAAGACGACTTGGTTCGCCTTTAAGTGCATCCAAAGGTGTAGTTTTGTATAAGAAACTTTTGCGGGCAGTAATGAGTTTTTAATCCTCTTTAAAGTGCGCCGCAATAATCTTTGCCGCGCACTTTTTGAATTTGGAACATTATAGCGATCCCTAGTGGTACCACCCCGCGCACCCCGATTCCATGTCGGCGTTCAAGTCGCGTGCGTGAGCGGCGCCTTCGCCAACTCAGTCATAAAGTCTCAACGCGAGCGCATGCGACCTGCGCACCGACCAACCCGCTCTGCCGCGCGTAATATTGCTCTTTTTCTTTATGTAATTTTTTCGTATATAAACGATTTATAGTGGAAGTGCGTGTTTTCCTTACAACCCCAGGACCACCTCACTATAACATCTTAGTTTTCAGCGTCAAAGAAATTGAACGAAAATATTGTTTGAATAAATACTGGCTGGTACGACGGCACAATAGTAGTGCCGCCGGCTGAATAAATACTGGCTGGTACGACGGCACAATAGTAGTGCCGCCGGCTGAATAAATACTGGCTGGTACGACGGCACAATAGTAGTGCCGCCGGCTGAATAAATACTGGCTGGTACGACGGCACAATAGTAGTGCCGCCGGCTGAATAAAAAAAATGCGCGAACTATGTACAGCCCGCGTTTATCTCTGTTCACTGTTCGGAGTAACAAACATACACAATGTTTGTTACTCCTTCACGCTCAAACGGCTGAATGGATTTGGATGAAATTCGGTACCAAGATAGCTTAAATACTGGATTAACATATAGGCTACATTTTATCCCGGGAGAGTGACATTTTCTAGTGGGATGAATACTTTTTATCCGCGGGCGAAACCGCGGGGCGCAACTAGTATTACATTAAAATATGAGGCGCCATTTATTTTCTTATAGTAGGTGATGAAAAGTAGAGTGTATCATTCGGGTGCAAAATATATTTTTGGGTTGGGCGACGTACTTTGAATCCCTTGCTACGTTCAGGATTCTACTAAAGAATATCTTGCTACGCTCGGGATTCTACTCTAGAATCCCTTACTTCGCGCTGGATTCAAAAGAACGCCCTCGTCGTATAAATATTATTTTGCTCTCTTATGATAGAATCTACTATATTTTCTTTCTTTCTCCTTCCAAAAGCGTATCACAGCAAAACAAAGACGCGTATAATTTGAAAAAGAATTTATTAATACTGTTATTGTAAAATAACACAATACAGCTCTAAAACTTTAGCAGCCACTTCAAACACGAACGAGAGATTACGCTCTCCAGAAAATAACTCTGTACCAAAGTACCTCCCGTATTCCCACTTCCCCAATTTTAATATTATCAAGCGGAATAACCGGTATAACGGTAATAACTGAAATTATATGAGTTAATAACGCTTTTATCACATGTTAGTAAAATTTAAATTTTATTAACTTCTAGTACGATGCGGGGAATTAAGTTCTGACTGCGCCGGTTTGATTCCTATTTTATAGTAGCGATTTATTTATTTTATACGGGCTTTATTATAGTACACAATCAATTGCAATAAATTAAAAATGTATACCAATAGAATTATTCAATATTAAATAATTAATTAACTGATATAATATGTATACTAATGATTATTCTTAATTTAATGACAGCAATAATATAATGTAATTGAATTTTGCAAGTGTATGCCAATTATTTTAGTTTATTTGAAAATTGTATTATAATATTGACCTCAACTTGATAATAATTTTCACATACCACAAGTATGGGCTAAATGGAAGAACTACCTACTAAACCTGACACCTACATCTATCTCTATTTATCACACTAATATTATAAAGGCGAAAGTTTGTATGTGTGGATGTTTATTATTCCTTCACGCTGAAACGGCTGAATGGATTTGGATGAAATTCGGTACCAAGATAGATTATACACTGGATTAACATATAGGCTAATATTTGATCCCAGAAAAGTGAAATATTCCCGTGGGATGAGCAAATAATTATAATACTTTTTATCCACGGGTGACCGTGGACCGCAGGGCGCAACTAGTGTGAAATAAATTTCATTTCATTTCAAATAAATTTTGTACTTGAAACCTGATGATATCGAATATGTTGTATAAATTGGATAGAGTACTCTTTTATTTGGTCTCAGCGGTGTGGAAATGAGGCCACCCCTTCTTGTCCTGTGGGTCCCATAAGAGCCAGGTAAAGGAATATCCTGGGAATGGGCAACAGCATCCTCCTCGGTATGATAAGCATATGAAGTGGCGTTTTATGTTAGAGACCCGTGTTCAGCAGTCGTCTTTCGGCTGTTGGTACGTGCATTTTTGGATTTGAAGTTAAACTTTATCACGCACGCTTGACTCGGAGATTAAGCTGGTGAATGCATGACGAGGCGAATGTAAGTTGAAAGTTGTTGGTTCACGTAGATCTTGACAACATAACAAAACAAAAAAAAACCTGAAAAAAAAAACAAAAGATTTATTTTATTACGTTGGTATTCACTTAAAATTTGTATTATTACATTAGTGTATATTCTATTACTAGTCTATTACTAGATAACAAAGGTTCATAATTTTGTTCTAAACTAGCTTACCTAGTATAATTTTGCTTTTTAATTTTGCATTGATTTTCAACACCTACTTAACTTTTTACTGTTTCAATTTTGTATTGAAATTATTTGTACCATAAGGGAAGACACTGCCCCCTGCAACACGGTGTATACTAAAGCAGAGGGCAGGGTTGTAACTTATTTTTTATGTGTAATGTATTTTGAAACAATAAATAAATTTGAATTTGAATAAATTATTTATTATTATTATTATTATTATTTAGTGTGTCCGGTAAAATTTGTATAATAGGTCTTTACCTATGAAATTGCCGTATTGCAGTACAGACTTTTTCAAACAAAAAAAAGTTTTGATTGGCTATGAATTCTAAATTAAAATTAATATTGTTTTAAAAATATGACATTGTATTTACAATATAAGTCTTTTGTTTATTGATTAGTGTTGTATTTTCATTACATTTCAACATTTTTCCTCATAATGAATACTTTGAAATTTCGTGTAATTATGGAATATGAGTTCCGTCGTGGCACCAACGCGGCACAAACGACACGTAACATCAACGACGTTTACGGAGAGAACTGTACAAACGAACGTACAACCCGTTATTGGTTTGCTCGGTTCCGTTCTGGGAATTTTGACTTGAAAAATGAACCTCGTGGTCGTCCGGAAACTTTGGTCAACAATGATGAATTAAAGGCGATTGTGGAAGCTGATGAATCTCAATCTACAGCTGAGCTGGCAGCAGCTTTTGATGTTAGCATCAAAACAATATTGGTCCATTTGCGACAGATTGGCACGAGAAAAAAAGCTTGATAGATGGGTGCCCCACGAACTTAACGATCGTCAGCGCAACGTACGCGTCGAGACTTGCCTTGCGCTGCTTAACAGGCACAGAAATGAAGGAATTTTGAACCAAATTGTTACGTGCGACGAAAAATGGATTCTTTTTGACAATCGAAAGCGCTCAGCAAGTTGATTAGATCCTGGTTCGGTACCAAAGCAATGTGCAAAACGAAAAATGACCCCTAGAAAGGTCACAGTTTGGTGGTCTAGTGCTGGTGTGATACATCATAGCTTTTTACAAAACGGCGAGAGCATTACTGCAGATGTGTACATTGAAGAACTGACCACAATGATGGCGAAACTCGCACGTCTGCAACCAGCTTTGGTCAATCGGTCGTCTCCACTGCTACTTCACGACAACGCGCGACCCCATACTGCACAACAGACCGTCTCTAAGCTGCATGAGTTGGGTTTGGAAGCTCTCCCTCATCCGCCATACTCACCAGATCTTGCGCCTACCGACTATTACTTTTTCCAAAATTTGGACAACTTTTTAGCGGGAAAAAAATTCAATTCCCGAGAGGCAGTACAAAACGCCTTTGAAGAGTTTGTTGTCTCCCGTCCTGCTGATTTTTTGAAGAAGGGCATCCATAAACTGCCACAGCGTTGGCAAAGATGCATTGATTGCAGGGGTGATTACTTTGAATAAAAGAAATAAATAAGTTCGAAAAAAAAAATACTTTAACTTTTTTCAAACAAAACGGCAATTTCATAGGTAAAGACCTAATATTAACAATTGTGAAGAATTATTAACTCTATATTATTCGACTGTATCTCGTGAGTGTTAACCGCGTAATAGTTGTAGTTATAAGTACTACTCACGTCAGTTTCTATAATACTATAATTGTCAAGAAGGCGAAATTAACATTAAACAAAGCAAAAACATAGTTATACCGGCCGATAGATGGAGCTAAAAAAGTTTTACTTCAGTTGTATGGTCTCGTTTTTTTTACTTTTGGGGGCCATCAACGCATTTATTTAGAATCCCTATCAGTCCTGGACAACTGGGTTACGTAGAATTATGACCCAGTAAAACCTTTTATCCTCCCCCTGGTGTCCTGCCTCATGGGTCCGGTGCCTTATCAGAGGTAGTTTTTTATTTGCATCATACAATCATTAATAGTACAGCTCGGCCATCGTGGTACGTAGCAAGTAATGCCCACTGCGCAAGCGATGTATGTACAAAGTTTTCCAGCGCAGTGGGCCGGGCGGCGCGATTCGTTTGATCTCATTACGCACTTACGGTACACCGTGCATGACTTCGTGAGTCTGGGCCGACAACTCCTGAGCTGTTGTTAGGCAGTGAGTTGAACAGACAAGGGTTGAGCTGTTAGCTAGTTAAGGGTAGTGAGCTGGTAAGGGTACAGACCATAGATGTTTAGACCTAGATAGAGCTTTTATCATAGGGTTGAGAATAAAAAGGATTTAACTGACAAATTGACAGTTTCGAGAAAATTGACTTTAAACGTCAACGGCGTCATTTTTATGAAGAGTGCTTATAAGGTAATAGAAAAGGTTTATGTAAGTTTCAGTTGCTTGAAAATGTTTTATTTCTATTTAAAATTACTAAATATAGTACTAATTCATGCAATTACTGTAAAAATATAATATAATAAAAGAAATAAAGTAATGTTTTTATGCTAAGCGTACTGTATTCCTGTGACAGATAAACCATTTTTAGACTCAAAATCTCGAGATTTAAGCCTCATTTCGGTATTTTGAGAATGTATTATTGAAGATAATTTCACGCTGAATCCAACGATACCCATAAGTCATTTGGTCAAAAAAATCAGTTAAATCCTTTTTATTCTCACCCCTTCAATTGTTTGTGGCATTTTGAAGCCTCATTTGTCATTTTTCTACTCGAAATGCGATCATTATCAAATACTCAAATATTACCATGACTACTTATATTATTATATTAATCCAAACCATAATATACACCTACCTGTCTACGCGAGGAGACACTGCGAGTTCTATTGCTTGGCGAAATAAAATCTGAAATAGATTTTTATGCTATTTACTTCAGTTCTACAATATAAAATGCAGAGTAAAAAGAATTATGTTGCATTTGGAAACGTAGTCCAATGTATGTGAAGTTAAGGTAGAAAAGAAAAAGTTATGACGGTGGATTTGAAAAATAAATCGAATGCTCTTGAGTTCTGATAGACGTTAGCAGTAACTTAAATAAAAATATCTGAATTGTTGAAGCGGTCAAATGCTGAGCCGCGACACTACGTATGTAGGTATATAAAATCAAGATGAAAAAAAATTGATTTGATATCTTAATTTGATGCATTTGGTGCAACGTTGTTTAAAATTAACTTTAACCGAGATCGCCACCTAGCCTAAGTTTTACTTGCCTCAGTTTGGCTCTTGGCTACTTCCAAATGTTTGTATTCTATGTTTCGGATGAGTCTAGGTTCATTTTCATAAGTGTTGGGTGAGGAAGGTGCTGACATGGGCATTGTCCTGAATAATTACAATTATAGAACTTGGCTAGCTTTTCTAACGGAAAGTATATAATTATTTGATTTGTGATTTAATGCCTTAGATTATGATTCATATCGACCATAAAAGGTTGCTAATATGTTTAAAAATGCAATGATAATTTTGTGTAAATAGTACGTCAGTTGATTCAACCTCATTGCAAGTATAATTACATTTTTGTATTGCTCATACATTAATTATTAGTTTTTTTTTGTCAGGGTTGTTTACAGTTCAGACAATTTCAACAACACAACAGATAAATCCTCTAAAGTAAATTTCACCACATTTCAGAGGCTCTTTTTCCTTTTTTCCTTTCCATGTAAGCAAGTGGTTAGCCACCCGTTTGCTTTTGACTAACTAGCTGGCTAGCGAGTATTACTACAGCACCTGAGACCAACGGGCTCACGTCAAAGTCAAAGTCAAAAGATTTATTGCAAATAGGCTATTTTTAGTACTTTTACAAGTCAAAATGATAATAGGTACTTAAAATTAAGTTATTGTACTAAGCATATAGAATCACAAAGTGCTTATTATCAAATATTACATAGCAAGCCCATTACAATATATGAGTTTGAAAAAAAGGAGTTCTTTTACTCACTACTGGTGCTAGCAATCCGGCACAATGCAGAACAGAAAATTCTGATCCGAAGCTTCGATTACAACTGTAAAGAAGAAGCTACAAGAAACTTTGCAGTGATGAATTTTTTTCTCTATTGTGTTTTACAATATTTATAATTTATTACAGTTGAGTATGTAATTAACATATTATAAAAGTAACCACCCACATTTCACACCGGTGTAAGAAGAATATTAAGTTGATCTTAATAAACATTACAAATAGAAACTGAAATTATATAGCAACAGGCAAGGCACCTAAGATTTTATAACATTGGGCTTTGGATATTCAGGCCAAGCTTTTTTGTCTGACACATAATAATTTATTGTGTAATAGGCTTTTTTCATTAAGTTTGACTTGACGTGCCTTCCGAATCACAGTGGAAGTCAATTTTATAAATAAACAACTTTTTCGCAGTGGTCACCCATCTAAGTGATAAACGGTGCTTAACATTCTTGATCGCTTAAGAACGGGTAGTCCAGCCTTGAGTATGATTGCTACCCTATTTTAAACTTGACCATAATTTATTCAAACGAAAAGAACGAAAAAAAACCCCACTAAACAGATAAATGAATAGCGGAATAAACGCGTTAGCTCCGATATATTCCATCCCAGGGTTGTCGGGGGTTGATTCGGGGTGAAGGAAATATAGGCGCGCCTCGTTGCCGACGGTATTCAATATAATGGATATCCAATAAGCGGGGGTAGGTATTTTTAGGACATATTTTTAAGGGTGCTTAAACCTGTTTGTAATGTTTTTGAACAGGGTTTAAGGAATATATTTTTGTGGATATATCAGTTTTGCTGAATATAAAAAAAATCAACATTATTTAAAAATAAATTGTTATGTATTTAATTATTAACTTCCAGAATCTATTCAGCACTTGTGGGACATTTACCGCAGAAACGTTGTGAAAGAACAACAAAGAAAGTTTAAAAAAAGTGTTTTTCTTGATTTCATTTCTTTTAGATATTTCATAATTAAAATGTGCATATATAAATTGAAGCGGTGAGAACAAAAAGGGTTTAACTGATTTTTTTCACAAAATGACTATGGGTATAAATTGGTAATAATATGGGTATCGTTGGATTCAGCGTGAAATTATCTACAATAATACCGAAATGAGGCTTTAATCTCGAGATTTTGAGTCTAAAAACGGTTTATCTGTTTTTTTTTTTTTTTTTTTTTTTTTTTTTATGTTAAGTAATGACGTGACGAGCTAGCCGTTCGCCTGATGTTAAACGACACGGCTGCCCATATCAGCTGCAGTGTCACTCGGAACTCTAAAGTATAGAGGTTCGCGTGACACTGCACTGCGCACGTCATCCAGAGACATCAGCACAATCTAGTAATAAGATTACTAAACTGTGAGATCAGATCATAAAGTCTCATTTGCCCAGTAATTTCACTAGCTACAGTGCCCTTCAAACCGGAACACAGCAGTGCTTGCGCACTACTGCTTGGCGGCAGAATAACTGGCAAAGCGGTGGTACCTACCTAGACGAACTTTGCAGTAAAGTCCTACCACCGTACTATACATAAAAATGAAGCCGTTGAAGTTGAAAGTCAATTTTCTCGAAGCTATCAATTTGACAGTTAAACCCTTTTTATTCTCAACCCTTCAATTACACATGATATAAATTAAATTTATTTCAAAGATCCAATTCCCATTATTTAAATTACCCGCTTTTCACTGGTCCATGATTTGATTCCGTTAGGTACTTACGCTAAAAAATCACGTAGTAATCCTACACACCCTGGAAGGGCTATTTACACGCCCCTCCAATGCCTAATTAACATAGGTCATATAATATATATATATGCCGCTAGTACGTTATACATTTACATCAAAAATTCCAAAACAAATCCTTACTTCCTTCCATGTCATTACTTACTTTAATTATTATCCTTATTTTCTTCCAAATAAAGACACTAAAAGCATAGCACCGGCGGTAACGCGCCATTCCCGGTAGCTACCAGGAAAATCTAGTGGAGAGACAATAGAGGAAATTTACCATCAGTGCACAGTGTTATTGTCAATGTCCTTCCTGCCTTTATTATCTAAATGAGAGGAAAACGTGTGACATAATCATAGAAAATGATTGTGTTATATGTTTGACAGCCTCTGTGGTGTGGCAGTTGTGCGGATCGGCTCATAACCTGGAGGCGACGAGTTCGATTCCCACGTCAGGTCAAATACTTGTACTGAGTCTGGGCGTTGTGGGACCATGGCTCTCGTAGTTCCTGGATCTATAAACACAGGGAATCCTAGTTGGGGCCAGGATCAATGTATGTGATCGTTAGGCGTTATTATTATTATCATGATTATAATTATAATGTGCATGTAGTAAGTGTTATTGGACACATTCTTAGATAATTAAGTGTATAGGAGATTAAGTTAAAAGTAAATTACTTATTAGCCACATGGATGGCTAGATTGTAATAAAAAAAATGCATAAAGGAATAAATTACTTTTTATCAACTGGTCATAGCCACGGATTACAATTGAGTTACTATGTAACAGACACCTCTCTTTTGCCGACGACGTATGAACTATTCCCGCAGGAGACGTGATGTTAGAAATAATATGGAATAAAAGTCACGTAGTATAATGGACACCTGGCCTAATAGGGGTGTTGATATAAATATAGAGGAAATCTTTTTTGGTAAGGTTTTATTTCATAAATATCTATTGTTGTTCTATACATCACTAACTGGCTTCACAGCACCAGCATAGTAGGTGGTGGCTCTGTCTTCTGATATGTAGGTTGTGGGTTCGATTCCCACCCAGGACCAACATTTGTGTGATGAACATCGACAAAATGTATAACATTATTCTATCAATTATCCCACAATCGCCAGTCCCTGGGCAGAGGACGGTGGAGGCCATCCGCGCTGTCCTCCGGGAGGCGGCAGCCGTTCGGGTCGCTGACGTTCTGATTGGTGCAGGTGCTTTCGGAAAGTACCGTTATCAAATCGTGAAACGAGAGGCAACCCCAACCTGCCACAAATGGAGGGCACCTCAAGATACGGTGCCAAATACGCAGGTCATAACGATTTCTTTCTGCGAGGCGGTGATGACGCAGAAAGAGGCCGCGGAGCGTGGCAGGGACAACGATGCTAACTCTGACTTGCTCCAATGCAGAAGGCCTCGGGGTCGGCGGTAGAGAGACGGAGGGTTCTCCACCGTGCTTACACTGCCCCACAACTGAGGTGTCCGAGAGAGCCTACCGCCCGAGTGAGATGGTGAATTTTGGTGCAACCCCATCTTGTTCCATCCCGGTGGCGGAAAGATTGGGGATGGGGAGTTTAGTGAATTCGAGTCCCACATGGCCCCCTTAATTACATTTTTATACTTGTCCTAAGTCTGGGTGTTGTGGGACCATGGTCTTCGTAGTTTCTGAGTCTCTAAACACAGGGAATCCTAGTTAGGGCCCAGGATCTATGTATGTGATCGTTGGGCGTTTATTATTATTATATTATTTAGTTTTTTTTTTTTTCTGAGAATATAACCGATAATTGGTACCTACTGAATAGGCAGTGCTGAGAGAAATCTCGAGGGCTTCATACAAATTTTACACTGGATAGTCAGATATTTGTTCCTAAAATTTTTGTAGTAACTATTAAATATTTTGTGTCTTAATAGATGTTAGAATTCAGTCATTTTATTCTCGAAATACAAAATGAAACTCGCCCAAATTGATTTTTGACGAACAAAAGGGATCCTCGCAATTAAAGCTTTCGCACTCAAAAGGGAATTTATCGAATTTCTCACGATTTAAAATTAATTTAATCAGACTCAGGTCGGATTTGAAGTGTTACAATCCTTCTTGTTCAGTTACCGGATGTTTTTAATAAATAATCGTTGAAATTTAATTGGCACGGGATTAGCTGTGTACTCTAATTTGGGTAATTATTAATGAAAATGTTGAGCTATATTCACGAAAATTTTGTAGGTATGCACGCAACGTACGCTCTGCAGATTGAGCAAGTGAAAAGAGCAGCAATTTCAATTGCTGTCTTTCTCCCACTGCAGTTACACATACTGATGGAAGTGTAAAAATCAATAAAAAAATATATGTTAAGGAATGACATGACGAGCTAACCGTTCGCTTGATGTTAAGCGACACGGCTGCCCATTATCAGTTGCAATTGCAGCACAATCTAGTAATAAGATTACTAGACTATGAGATCAGGTCATAAAGTCTCATTTGCCCAGTAACTTCTCTACTGCCATTTGAATATAACTTATCCATTTACAATTCAACGGGGCAATGCTGCCAGCATGTTGGGTACGCTACCTGGAACATGTGGACTGTCTAAAAAAAGTTTATAGAATTATAGTTTGAATTGTAGAGCTCTTTTGCTTACAAAGTAATTTCAAGGCGTCACATAAATCAGCCGCAGATAATTTATACTCGGCCCAATCTAAAGTTGTGGCCCGCCTACGCAGCAAGTTTAAAGTTAGACATTACAGCGTACACTGGGTAGGTATCATAACCTTGGCACTGAATACGACCTTTGTGATGAGTGCACAAGATTTGACTACTATTTTTGCCCATTATTGTAGCTCAACTGGGCAAATGCTTTTGACTACTCTTCCCAAATGATTTTTTCTGACAATGGTTATAAAAACCAAATGTCAAACAAATTAAATTGAAAATACCATTTGTCTAGTTATTATTATTTCTGCAGGGTAGCAACAACGTCGCCAATATTTCGTACAGAGGCAAGTGTCTTAGACCGCATCATCACTTACCATCAAGTGAAAGTGCATGGTCAAACGCATGAAAAATTACTGATGCTTAAAATTGAAGAACTGATACATAACGCTGCATTTTAATTCAGAACTAGCTCAGAAATATCTCAAGCACAAAAAAAATTGTCTGTAGACATTTCACACAGCGCCAGCTAACCTCAAACTAAGCAAAATTTTAACCGTGGGAACCAGATTATAGATAGATTTTAGAATACTAACATGCTTTTTGTTTGTAAATACATATATTATGTAAGATTTACTGCATGTAATGTACTTAAATTCAATGTTTACGACTTTGTATAAATACTCTCCGTCTCAAGGTTGCCTGGAAGAGATTGCTTTAAGGTCGCCCATTATTTCCTACTTGTAATTCGTTGTATTCTTTTTAATTTTGTTAATATGTCGCGTGTACAATAAAAAGTTTATGTATCTATCAATATTCGGGTAAAATCGAAAACAAATCCTAGTGTACAATTTTAAAGTAACACAAGCGCACGGTAGCGGCGCGCCTTCAAATTGGTGCTCAAAGCTGCGAAGGCAACTTTTCGGCAATTATCGCAGAATACGGGCAACTTTACGCAAGTTCAGGCAACTTCCTCATCGAGTGTAACAAGTTTACCGCGTTATTAGATTACGACATTTATTGGCAGATGGTAAACATGCGCGAATGAGCAACTTGTAGGGGCGATGTGAGAATACTCGCTACCTACTACCGAGTAGTACCATGGCATTTTTATTGTAATACCCGCTATCTACTACAGAGTAGTACTATGACATTTTTATTGTATTACCTACTACCGAGTAGTACCATGGCATTTTTATCGTAATACCCGCTGCCTATTACTGAGTAGTACTATGACATTTTTATTGTATTACCTACTACCGAGTAGTACCATGGCATTTTTATCGTAATACCCGCTGCCTATTACAGTGTAGTACTATGACATTTTTATTGTATTACCTACTACCGAGTCGTACCATGGTATATTTATCGTAATACCCGCTGCCTATTACTAAGTATGACATTTTTACTATTGTATAATATCCGCCATTTACTACACAGTACTACTATGACATTTTTATTGTAATACTCGCTATCTACTACAGAGTAGTACTATGACATTTTTATTGTATTAACTACTACCGCGTAGTACCATGGTATATTTATCGTAATACCCGCTGCCTATTACTGAGTATGACATTTTTACTATTGTATAATACCCGCCATTTACTACACAGTAGTACTATGACATTTTTATTGTAATACCCGCTATCTACTACAGAGTAGTACTATGACATTTTTATTGTATTACCTACTACCGAGTAGTACCATGGTATATTTATCGTAATACCCGCTGCCTATTACTAAGTATGACATTTTTACTATTGTATAATACCCGCCATTTACTACACAGTAGTACTATGACATTTTTATTGTAATACTCGCTATCTACTACAGAGTAGTACTATGACATTTTTATTGTATTACCTACTACCGAGTAGTACCATGGTATATTTATCGTAATACCCGCTGCCTATTACTAAGTATGACATTTTTACTATTGTATAATACCCGCCATTTACTACACAGTAGTACTATGACATTTTTATTGTAATACTCGCTATATACTACAGAGTAGTACTATGACATTTTTATTGTATTAACTACTACCGCGTAGTACCATGGTATATTTATCGTAATACCCGCTGCCTATTACTGAGTATGACATTTTTACTATTGTATAATACCCGCCATTTACTACACAGTAGTACTATGACATTTTTATTGTAATACTAGCTATCTACTACAGAGTAGTACTATGACATTTTTATTGTATTACCTACTACCGAGTAGTACCATGGTATATTTATCGTAATACCCGCTGCCTATTACTAAGTATGACATTTTTACTATTGTATAATACCCGCCATTTACTACACAGTAGTACTATGACATTTTTATTGTAATACTCGCTATCTACTACAGAGTAGTACTATGACATTTTTATTGTATTAACTACTACCGCGTAGTACCATGGTATATTTATCGTAATACCCGCTGCCTATTATTGAGTATGACATTTTTACTATTGTATAATACCCGCCATTTACTACACAGTAGTACTATGACATTTTTATTGTAATACCCGCTATCTACTACAGAGTAGTACTATGACATTTTTATTGTATTAACTACTACCGAGTAGTACCATGATATATTTATCGTAATACCCGCTGCCTATTACTGAGTATGACATTTTTACTATTGTATAATACCCGCCACTTACTACACAGTAGTACTATGACATTTTTATTGTAATACCCGCCACCTACTACCGAGTAGTACCATGAAATGTTTTATTGTAATATCCGCTACCTGTTACATAGTACCATGGCATTTTTATTGTAATACTTACTACCCACTACAGAGTAGTACCATGAGATGTTGCGATACTAAGCAAAGAATCTTTTGTAGTATCGCGGGAGATTTACTTTGACCCTGTCCCTGTCCCTGCAGTAGTATAGATAATATATGTCGCCAACAGGTCACTTTTGAGCACAAACTACCGCAATGTGCGTATTATTGAATACCGCAAAGTCTATCTGAAAATCAATTAATCAACAAAAACAGGGAGGTTCTGGAAAATAATTGCGACTGTGTTCCGTGCTTCGAATTCCAAGCGAACACAGTTTCGCTAGCCTTACATAGTGCGTGGGTGCGGGCTGGATGACAAGGAAAAATGGTTCAAGTTACGTATCATTGATACTTTATTTTCTTACTAGAAAATGACCCGTGATTTATCCCGCATCTTAACCGTTTTCCCTTGGAAAATCTTAATTTCCGAGATTACAGTATCTTCGGTACCACTACTTTCTGTAATGTTTTTCTAAAACAATCAAACATACAAAAATACTAAATTTCTATTACACTTTTATATTATCAGCCGGAGTCTTCAGGTAAGTAGAGTCCTGCTAAAAATAGGTCTCCCCATTCCTACAGAACACCACTTTGACAGGCCACTTACCTCTCGCATATATCGGGTGCTGGAGAGTTTGCCCAGGTCATCCAGTCCACCTAGTGTGGGGCAGCCTACACTGCTTCTTTCGGTATGCTGTCGTCATTCGAGAAGTTTATATCTACTATATAAAAATAAGTCGGGTTTTCCTTCCTGACGCTATAACTCCAGAACGCACGAACCGATTTCCACGGTTTTGCATTCGTTGGAAAGGTCTCGGGCTCCGTGAGGTTTATAGCAAAGAAAATTCAGGAAAAATTCAGGACAAACCAACGTTTTAAGTAGATGGCGCCGGTGCGTGATACATTGTTATTCGTATAATATAAAATGTTTAATAAATAAACGTCCACCCGAGCGAAGCCGGGACGGGCCGCTAGTATTTAATATAAGTAAAAAAAAAACAAATTTTGACTTGTAGGCCTTATATATGCCTTATCAGGAAAAACGTGACATTGGCAAAATTGTGTTGGCTCCAAAAAAGCCATAAAACAAGAGCAAAAGATGACTTGTAAGGCTGAGCCGAAAAAAATGTTCTTTTTTATTAATATTGTTCTTGCTAAAAAATGCTGACTGAAACCAATTGATTTGATACAACCACTTTGACCCTTGTATGTTTCATCCCCTTTTTTGCTCCCTCGCTGATCCCAAATATTGTTATTCCGCCGAAATATCGCTGAAACTTCAAACACAACTACCGACACATCACCCTCTAAGAGATGATGTTCCCAACGACGAAGGGGTGAAACGACAGCATATCTGCAAGGGCGGGATGGTAGGGAGGTGACGGTTATTAAATAATATATTAGCGCCCTCTGACGGACATTTGACCCTTTGTAGGTGGGAAGATGATGTCGAAATAAATTACTAGGTGGGTTATAATTTTTATGCGAATAGACTAAATTTTAATTTCATGTGTATAATCTTATAATAGTATATCTGATTACAAACTATGAACTGGAAACAATCATTTATTTATTAATTCAACTCAACTAGAGGCTATTTCGTCGCCTGCTTTTTAAAATAAAGAATGTTTTTATAACATTTTTAGAGATTTTACACAGCGCAGCCCCAAACTAAGAAAACTATGGGAACCAGATAGCTAATGGTAAATACTTAAGTAAAATGGTACGAGCATACTTAGATACTTTTTATTTGTAAATATACCCATATACCCAGACACAGAACAAACATCGATGTTCATTACACAAATGTTTGTCCTGGATGAAAATCGAATCCACAACATATAGCTCAAAAGGCAGAGTTACTCCCAACATAGCTATCGGCTATATATTCAAGCTGTTGCAAAACAAAAAAAAAATTTTTTTGTAACAATTATGTATATTAAATGTCACCGCTAGCCATTATTCAAACACTTTGGCTAAAACCACACAGGACAATAAATAGATATGCAGTTAAATAAATAGATAAATAAATTACTATAGTAAGGAAGAGATTTACGGCGTAACTATTTCTGACAGCAGCTCTTTACCTAACAACGGCTTATAAATTTAAGTCAGTAAAATTACAGATAAAGTATCGTGAGAGATTGCGAGTTTGAAAGCTTCTCACATTTATTAGCCTAATAATTATTTAAGCCTAATTGAATAAGCCTAATATTAACTCCGACCTACCTTATCTTTTTACTTGTATTTAATTGATCTCTTGAAGTCGTCGTCCTTAAAGAGATAGAGAAGTAGACTAGCTCCGAACTACGGTTTTACTCCTAATAATTACTTTCCCGGTATAATTATTTATTATATCCAGGACATAAAATAGAATATGAAAACATCAAAAAACAACTTTAATATTAGTTAGTAAGTCCTACAAATTCAACATGCTTAGTTGTGAAGAAAATATGTTTTTTTTAAAAATGGAACCAATTTAAAAAAAAAAAACTTCTTTAAACTTCGCTTTTGAGTGCTTTTTGTAGTACAATTTTTTATCCTGTTTAGTTATTGTTACTATTTTAGATAAGAATGCAAAATTTTAGCTCAATCGGAAAACGGGAAGTGGGTTAAAATTGACTTCTAAGATTTTATTACATTGTTAGTTCGTTAGTTTTTCCTTGATTTTCTTGAGATTCCATCATCAGATCCTGACTTGATGATAATGAAACCATCTCGGAAGTATACCCTTTTGAACTAAAAAATATTTTTTAAAATCGGTTCACCATTTGGCAATTTTTTTTTAATGGTTAAAAAAACATACAGACGAACATAGTACCTACTCGATTTTTGAATTCGGTTAGAAGTAGGTAAGTAATAACATGGCATCTCCTGCCTACCTACTTTTTAACTTATTAGTATTATCTTGAATTGAAGATATAGATTTATTGCGTATGGAAATATAGACAGTAA
Source organism: Ennomos fuscantarius (assembly GCA_905220475.3). Classification (NCBI taxonomy): domain Eukaryota; kingdom Metazoa; phylum Arthropoda; class Insecta; order Lepidoptera; family Geometridae; genus Ennomos; species Ennomos fuscantarius. The sequence continues at coordinate 15,056,469 of HG992036.1, read as the reverse complement.
GTTTGGATTGAACACAGGAATTCCAAAAATTATCGACTCAAATAAAATTTTATAGAGATTATTAAAATAAATGCCGCACCTGAAACCGTATCAGCTGAGCTGGAGCGCTGTAAATCTAGGCGTTAAGCGATTTCATACAGCGCTGAAAAGGCTGAAACCTCACTCATTGACAACCAAAGCTCAGGTTATGGGTGCTAAATAAACTGGGATCGCAGAGCTTTGGAGGCGGTTTTCGAATGAAAACTGAATAAGTAAAATGATCGTTAGATGTTTTTTTTTAAATTTAATTTGAGTCTGCTGTTGTACTATGACAGACACACCAAAAAACGAATAAATAAATAACGTTTCATTTTACATTTTTTACGGAAGCGGTGGGTTTGATTCCTGCGGCAGGACAAATATTTGTGCATAGAAAAAAGCGCAAATACTTGTTCTAAGTCTGGGTGTTGTGGGACCATGGTCCTCGTAGTTCCTGGGTCCTTAAACACAGGTAATCCTAATTAGAGTCCAAGATCTATGTATTTATATGATCGTTCGGCTTAAAAAACAAAAACTTTAGCTTACATAATAAATTGAAAAAATAAATAAAATAACTGAGTTCTTTTCGACATGCAGCTTGTTTCTCTCAACGTTGTTTGCGAAGACCCAAACTTATCTGATATGTTTTGGTCAAAGTTTCAGTTATCGCAGATTTCTTGTAACTAAGTCTTTGAAGATAAATATTGAACTTGGTTTGAACTCCTTACGGCAGGTGGAAGCTAGATTTTTGTTCTTGATACAGGAAGTCGTTTGTTTGTACGTAACTTGGGGGGAGTTGTTGATAATGCTTTTGGGAGATTGGAAGGAATGGAAATGTCCGGTAAAATAACAATTTACAATTGTCAAGACGGTGACATTACCATTAAATAAAGTTAGGCCGGCCGATAGATGGAGCTAAAATACAGAAATGTTACTTCACTCGTTTGGACTGAAGCACACCTGTTTTTTATTGTATTCGCACACCACTGCTTCAAAGTAGAATGTTTGGCAAAACGATAGTGACTAATAACTAGACGATTTCTCGAAGAAAAGGTTCTATATGTTACAGGAAAAACGTGAGATCCTTATTCACACACTCGTAAAAAGGAGAAAAGGTCGGAACGCGGGCGCAACCGCGGCCCGCACGCTGTATAAATCTGCCAAGTTGATTTACTATAGAACTTGGTCCACTAGCGGCGATCTATGGCTGTAGTTGGGGGTTGTTTTCATTTGTTTTTATCGTTTGGAAACGTTGGGAGGAGATAAATAAGTCCCAGCAGGCTTAGCACGGCATGTGGAGAAATTGTCTTTCCCCCGGTTTTTTCCACCTGTCAGTTAAAATAATCCCCCTCTCCACCTTACGTAGCACGGCAACGAGGAGAGGAAAGAAATATTTCCCTTTGACATTATCATAGACATTATATCCCGCTACTCCCAGCTTCAGAGCACGGACTCGGAAGAAAGTGGATAATATTCTCTTGAATTGACACAAAGCAGAGAGTATTTATCTTCGACTCTTGTAGGTGGGTATAAGGAAGTCAAAGTGTTTTAATAGGCACAAAAATGTCGCGTGCCTATTATAACTATGTTTAATCGCGAGAACTCGAATTTTGGAGCGAAAGTTACACCGGGAGAAGCATTCGGAATACAAGTAATCCCTTCAAAAATCCCGGGAAATGAGTTTCAATACAAAAAAAATACATAGCGAAATATTCGTGAAAATACAATTATTACTTTAGTTTTAATAAGGAAATAATTTAATTTACGTAATTAACTTAAATGGTGCATATATTTTTTGAGTATATTTTATTATAAAATATATACATATAAAAATTTAAAATATAACTACTACACAATAATTAATCACGTTTTTCCGCTCATATTACAAAAAAAATAAAATTTTAATTTAAACTACTCACTTACTCTCACTCATATACATAGTAGTCGTTACATACTCTTTGATTAACACAGGGACACAGACTCAAAAACCTTATATTTTCTTAATTTTTATATTTTGTCTTCAATCCCAGTATATTTAGCCGAACAATTATCGATGGTTTGATGGACTGAACAAAATATTGAAGCATGTAATGTCATTTTAGTTAAATTTTCTCGTACTGGCAACAATACGGTAGAGAAATCTAAAAACGCTACTCCCGCCGTTTATCCCCCGGATAAAGCTTTCCACTGTCGCGGCCGTGCTCGCAGAGTGGAATAAAGTGACAGTGAGGATAAGTTTGTTATCTACTCCCTGGGGAGAAGTTGTCCACCGGCCGTGCTAGGCCTGCAGGTGCAAAATTGCGCTGGAAAGATGCAAACATAGTGGAGTAACTTTTTAAAAACATTTCATTTTTTTTTTCATTGAAAGGATTAGTGTGTGCAAATGGAGATAAATACGATATTCTGTAGAGAAGATATAAATATTTAAATTACGCGCAACGATCACATGTATAGATCCTGGACCCTAACTAGAATTACTTACATATAGGCACCCAGGAACTACGAGGACCACGGTCCCACAACACCCAGACTCAGAGTTAGCGCTTTTTTGTGCACACAATTATCCTGTCACGAGGATCGAACTCGCCGCATCCGGGTTATGAGCCGACCTTAATCATAACACCACAGAGGCTCTTAATAGTAAAAATTAATAGTCAATATTGAAATTATTTTATTCTATGGTTTTATGATGTCAAAATATAACTGTATGCAGTAAACCAAATTTTTGATTCAATCAGGTAATATTTTTATTCTAGGATAACAAACTTTAACTAACTTTATAAAAGAAAGAAGTGTTGTTAATGTTCAATTATATGTATCTTTCAAAATATTCATTCATAATATTCACAGATTTCTCCGAGATTTCGGGCCTTATGTACGTTTTTTTTTGGTGGAAGAACCTTAAGCGTTTCCGTGTCAATTTGTTGAAGATCTTATAAAGACTTTTTAACTCAATTCCAAGTATTCTTCTCTATGTAATTTTGTTTTGTTTCCCTATATTTTGGGTTGTTTGAAAGAGATCTACTTAAGCGATAAGACCGCCCATTGTGACACTTAATTTTTAAGTTTGTGCTTGTCAATTGTTCCTGTAATGTGGTGTTTAAGCAAAGAGTTTTATCAATCTACAAATATAAGGCTATTGAGTCAGCTTAATCCCTTGAGATTTTAGGAAGAAACACATACGTTGTAATAATTATAAATTTTTCACGACCAGTGAAACAGTCACACTCATAATAAGATTGTGATGTTCAAATCATTATGAAAATAGTGCACGATAAGTACCTAATCAAATATGCTCTTGATCTAGTCGGGACGATTATGTCTATTTGCTTTTTTTATTTAATAATATTCTAATAGATTAACAAATATCACACGAAAAATTTACAGAGTAAATAAAAGAATTTCAAGATCACCCTAACATTTTTCCATTAAAAATTTAGAGACCAAACAACTTTAGCAATTTCTGAAATAGTTTTCAAATTGCAATCTTTTAAAGTTTGAGTACGTGCTTAAACCTCTCTTGAAGACATTTCGTGTCTTTTTTGTGATTTGATCAATTACTCATGATCTTACTTTTGGTATCGAAAAAATATTTTGTTTCATTTTTTGATGAATTCATGAATTCAACGAAAGAATGTTATACACCTATGCTATTATGAGACATTTACTGAAAAACAAGCAGTCATATCTGTTTTATTGTTAACTAGCGGCCCACTCCGCCTTCGCACGGGTATAAAATATAATATATAGCCTATGTTAATCACTGAACAAATTTACAGAAATTACGGCAAACCTGATTTATTTATAAATGCAACATGTAACCTAAATTGGCAGGAAACCAAAGAAAATATTAACACCATATAAACCTTCCTCTTCAATCACTCTGTCTATTTAAAAAAAACTGCAGTGAAATCCGTTGCGTAGTTTTAAAGATTTTAGCATACATAGGGACAGAGAAAGCGACTTTATTTTATACATGTATAGTGATAGTGATTTCTTAAGCTACAATTGAATAGAGTAAAAATTCCTCGGGAAGTTTCTAGTTGCTTTTTAATTACAGGTGTAGGTAATTAAAGCTCTGGATCAGGATTTTCTATTCTATATTATGCTAGATTAATTCAATTTTTAAGTTATTTATAGACAAAGCAGTTGACCACATCTCACCTGATCGAAAGTGACGCCGCAGTCTCCTATGCATCCGATGCGATGAATTAGGTGGAAATAGGACGCCGGCAAGTTGTACCATTAATTGCTTGTTCGCACTAGAAAGTGCGTAGCAAAACGCTTAGTGCGGGTTGATGAAATTTAACCAAATATGCCGTGTTTTTGTAGGCTTTGACGTCAGGTGAATTAAGCCAATTTTCCTTCCTTTTTAACAAGGATCGACAAACTGACGGCTCACCTGTTGATAAGCAGATACCGTCGCCTACGGACATCCGCACCACCTGCTTTCACTAGTAGAGGAAACGCAGATCGTAGAGAAAACGATCGAAAAAAAGTGGAAAGGGATTTTTTTCTTTATACCAAATTATAGAAGGGTTCGATTCCCGCGGGAATCGAACCCTTCTATAATTTGGTAAGTTAAGTTAAGTTACAAGTAAGTGTGCACAGAAAAATAGTGCAATACCTGTTCTGAGTCTGGGTGTTGTGAGCTCCTGGGTCCCTAGATACAAGTAATCCTAGTAAGGGTCCAGGATACTATCTAAATAACCATCTGGCAACATCCAGACCCAAAAGTTTCTAAAGACATTGAAGTAAGGTTATGAAAGGATGTAACATAATATATCTGGATCTAGGATAGGGTCGTTCAATTAGAGCAGGACGCGTGACGATATACTTACCTTGCTTTGCTTTCGTCATGGATGTAATTATAAGGGGAATATGAGATAGGTTGACATTAAATTTTCATGTAGTCTAAACTTTGCGTCTTGCTCTACACCGCTGAGGACAACGATTGCTGTCTTCTTCTTTTACAGATTTGTAGCTCTCGTAACCAGTTGACTGTAATTTTTAACCGATCGAGCCTTTGATTTTGGTTGTGTGATTTAACTGTCAGAGCATGGGCATCTGCATTGCATTATTTTCATATTTTCTGAGATCATCAAGCCACCTGCCAAGCGTGATTATTAACAATAATAATAACGCCCAACGATCACATACATAGATCCTTGACCCCAACTAGGATTCCCTGTGTTTAGGGACCCAAGAACTACGAGGACAATGGTCCCACAACACCCAGATACGGAACAAGTATTTGCGCTTTTTTTTTCATGCACAACTGAACACATACTGAACGAATTTGGATGAAATTTGGAACACATTATAGTTTATAGCCTTTTTTGTTTTTTTTTTTTTTTGAGGGGGGGAAATGGCCTCGCACTTCCCTGCCATGACGAGGGTGGTGGCAGGGGGTACGTGGGACTCGAACCCACTAAAACCCCCGTGAGCTCTCGTCCGCCGTACCGGGGCGAGAAGGGGTCGCGACTGCAGTCCAGCCAACTCGCCCCCGATATAGTTTATAGCCTGGATTAACACATAGGATACTTATCATCGCGAGAGAAACCGCGGGGCGCAACTAGTATGAATATAAATTTCTTGCGTTCAACCGATCTGTAGCACTGTCACAGATAATACAATACACTGTCAAATATACTTATATTAACACTTGTCTTTTTCTATGGAGATTATTATTTCCCCTTTTCCTGGTCCTTACGTGCTTATCGTGTCGACATCATTGATTTACGAACGAACATATTTCCGCTCGTAAACGATGTTTAGATAGTGAATGCATGCTTTATGTTTGGGTGGGAAAGTTATCTTTTATATTATCTGTGGTTATTGCCGATCAAAGATAGGTAAACGCATTTTTTTTTTTAATATTGGAACATTTGCATACGAATTCTATGTATTTTTGATGTTTTGTTCTTATCGTTATACATATATACATATATAGTCCTGGACACTAGTTGGGATTCCCTGTGTCTAGGGACCCACGAATTAAGAGGACCATGGTTTCACAACACTCAGACTCAGTATAAGTATTTGCATTTTTTCCGTGCACAAATATTTGTCCTTTCGCGAGAATTGAACCCGCCGCTTCCGGGATATGAGCCGACCTGCTCAACCATCACACCACAGAGGCTGTCTTTGATCCTACTAAAAAAATATTCTTTTAAAAAGGATATCCATATGTTTTTTAGTTATTTTGAACCTATATCGTTTTGATCAAATGTAAAGAAAAATCCAATTAGGTTTACTTATTGAGATAGCAAATATTTAAAAAAAAAAACTATCGAATTAATAACTTCTTTGTTGACTGAACACTTTTTTTTAAGTTTTGGCTCCACACTCTTGTGTATTTAGCCAGTGTCGAGTAATTGATAATTTATCAAGTTAATGATATTTCAGACGGTAGTTTCAAAGACATTCCTAAATTCTATAAAACAAAAGCCATATTCAGTGTGACCTAAATAAAACAGGTCAACAGGCGCTATCGACAGTCTCTGTAATCAAGCGGATGGCATGAATTTGTACGAGTACTCTACGTAGAGTAAGAGAAGTGTCTAGAGCTCGTATGTAGAGGTACGAGATGCCATGAATCAAAAAGTGTTTTGAGTATTGAATATAGAGCGCCTTGTAATTTTAGTGACTCTATTTAAAACGTAGAGTTACGAGGATTGGAAAAATAGAGAAAAAGTTTTTCAAAATGTAGAGTTGGATACAAATGAATACGAAGTAATCATGAGTTTTCTTTTTTGGCGGGAAAGTGAAAAAGATTGCGTCACTGCATTGCACTATTTTCCAACACTTGTGTTATTTTCAGTGTTAGTGCATAAAATTGGTGGCATTCTATTCGTTAAGTGCTGGATTACAGGCGTGAGTGTGGGAAAATGGTATAATGATGGTGAAACGTTTCTTTTCGTGTTGTTTCCAAAACTCCATAGAAGATTCAAGTAAAGTTGCCACCACTTTACTAGGAGTATGACTTTGACTAGACTATGATTTGACTTTACGGCCGGAACACATATTTGCGTGAAATATCATTAACTTGAATTATGAAATAAATATAGTAAAATAGCCATTTAAAAAAATATGATCAGCAAAATTAGGTATAATAACCAGCGTTTACGTCCTTTTTCACCACCTTTTTAATTTCCACTCCATTAAAACACACATAAATCAGTAGGACACCTTGCTCTTAGCATTTTGCACTACATTTCCTTACACAGGAAGATTTTAAAAACCCACCGGTTTTCTTTTTACTAAGCCATTAAGCACCTTGTTACCACAGATAATACTTACTACAAACTCTATGTAAAAGCCATCAATAAGTATCATACACCAGAAAAAATGTGTATGCGAAACGTTGCACAAGTCGGTAGAGTGCAACATCACAATTTTTTTTAATCAAACGCGCTGGATAGAGCATTGCGACTGTAATAATTCTAGCTTTCATCTCTTTCATCTTACCATTTCCAAATGAGCGTTACCCAAATTTTGAAAATAGTTATAATAATAAAATTAATAATATAAATGAATTGCAGTAGGTATAACATAGACGGATAAGTGCGAACTTACGAGCTGTCGAACTTTAGTGCAGACGGGCTTCAGTATTTACATACACAAGACAATACAAGCTTCGTTGCTGCCATACAAAAATTTCCACTTAAGTTAACTGGAAGATAATGCTCTCTAGCATTAAGTTTACTTACAGACCTTTGTTTTGACCTTTGACGTTGTGTGTGCATTTATTTTTATCTAACCATTTATATTTTTTTCAATTTCATTTTAATGTGTTATCTTATTTGTCTAAATTATTAATAGGTATTTCAACTTCCAATTTTTCTTACTAACTTTTTTCTTTATAAATTTTAAAAACTCAGTCCTAAGTCCCAGAGAGCTAAAACAAATAAATTCTGAAATAGTTTTAATGATACCATTTTTAGTTAATATCTTTCCCAATTGAGAACCTTAAAACAGATCGGTATTCTAATGGAACATCACTGGTACCCCAATGGGAATGCTTCATGCCACTATGGAATCTGGAAAACGCCAAAATACGCCATATTAACTAAGCCATTAGACGCAGAATACATTACAGTCATTAAGTAAGTGAAGATATAAAAGGAATTTTGTTGACTGGCACCCCAAGGCTTAAACGTTGGGGCGTGATAATGGAGAATTAGGGGGCAGGGAATATTTATAATAATGAGTATAATTATGTTCATTATGTAGACCTTTGTAACTGATAGTAATTATTTTACCTGGAAAATGAGATAAGGTTATATTAAGTTAGTACTCGGGGCTTTTATGTATTTAAGGCTTTTTGATGTATAACTTCTTTACGCACGCTTGACTTGGGAAATAAGCTGGTGAATGCGAGACGAACGGAAGTTGAAGTTGGTCTACGTAGATGTTCATTGTCAACATAGCAAAGTTAAAAATTACTTAAAATTTGTATTATTATGTTGATATGTCCGGTAAAATGACAATTTACAATTATTTTCAAGATGGCGACATTAAATAAAGCAACCATTAAACAAAGTTATCCGGCCGATAGATGGAGAGCTAAAGAAGTTTTACTTCAGTCGTGTGGTCTAAAACACACTCGTTTTTTAATCATAAATAATTCATTGCATTATTTTACTACGAGACTCCTACACTGGTAATCGTATAATTTGTTTAATTACTTTTAAATAAAGATGAATTGGAAGTACGTGCTTTGCCTCAATTTTTTTTTATATATTTGAACTCAATAACGTTACACTAATAATAATAATAATAAAATAATAATAACGCCCAACGATCGCATGCATAGATCCTGGACCCTAACTAGGATTCCCTGTGTCTAGGGACCCAGGAACTACGAGGACCATGGACACACCCAGACTCGGAACAAGTATTTGCGCTTTGTTTTTCGTGCACAAATACTTGTCCTGCCGCGGGAATCGAAGCCTCCAGGCTATGACCCGACCTGCTCAACCACCACACCACAGAGGCTGTCAATACTATCACATATGCATGTCATTCGGTCTGTGAAACGAGGACATAGTAAAATATGCATTTTACTATGTCCTCGTTTCACAGATTTGTTTGTTATTTAATTAAATGACTCAGCTTTCAGTATATTATAACACTAGTTGCGCCCCGCGGTTTCACCCCCGAATAAAAGGCATTTTAATTATTTGCTCATCCCACCGAAATTTTCACTTTTCCGGGATAAAGTGTAGCCTATATGTTAATCCGGTGTATAAGCTATCTTGGAACCGAATTTCATCTAAATCCATTTAGCCGTTTGAGCGTAAAGGAGTAACAAACATACACACATATACACAAACACATATACAAACTTTCGCTTTTATAATATTAGTGTAATTAAACGCGTGTTCTGTCCGTGTTTTTAGTAAAAAAGTACCATTTCCGTCAAGTCACTGAATCGTTACATTACTTTTAATATTCGGCCATTTTGCTCGGCAGACATTTTGTCCGCGTTTAATATCTTTTATGGCCGGTTTCCGGAACACTGCCCACCTGTCTAGAATCTTGGAGCCGTAATTTGGGGACGTCTTGGGAATTAATGTCCACTGCGGCAGTTTTAGGAGATTTTACGTACAGTTTTTTTTGTTAACTTATAAAACAAATTGGCGGTTTAAACTGGGTTATTAGATGACTGGGACAATTTAAGTGCTATTTTATTTTTGAACGAGCTTCTGCCCGCAGCTTAGCCCGCAACGTGGTTTATGGGAAAATAATTCAACCACCCATTTCACCCTTTTTAGGGTGGAATTTCGAAAAATCCTTTCTTAGCGAATGCCTAGGTCATAACATCTACCTGCATGCCAAATTTCAGCCCGATCCGTTCAGTGGTTTGGGCTGTGCGTTGATAGATCACTATGTCAGTCAGTCAATCAGTCAGTCACCTTTGAGTTATATATATTTAGATATAGCTGACTGACTCGATCATTGATCAGGGACGCACATAAAAAAATTCTTTAAAATGAATCCAGCCAACTAGTAAATATACGTAATCATGCAATTTATAATAATTTAATATATAAAAATGAATCTCTATTTCCCTTGGTCATCGCATCACGCGTCAACGGATGGAACATTTTCGCTAATTCTTTTATTGCTGTGCTTATTATTTTTAAGAGGATGTTCATATGAAAGAAAAATTTAAGAAGTCATAAGAACATAAGAAATTTTCACCACGCGGGTGAAACCGCGGGGCGCAGCTAGTAATTTATAGAATTTTATTTCGGACTGTCAATATCCGTACAAATTTGCAATTTTTTAATCAAAATGTTTCTTCAAATGAATAATGAGACTATGAGAGTCCAATATCCAACCGAGACCATATTGCGTTCAGTGTCAAGTCGCGCCACAAACTCAGCTCTCTACCCATCTACTGTGGAGTCGCAGAACTAATTACATGTGGCATACTTTATTCCGCAGATAGAGTAGGATAATAAATCACACTAATCACACTATCACACTAATATTATAAAGGCGAAAGTTTGTATGTGTGTATGTCTGTATGTTTGTTACTCCTTTACTCTCAAACGGCTGAATGTATTTGGATGAAATTCGGTACCAAGATAGTTTATAAACTGAATTGACATATAGGCTACATTTTATCCCGGAAAATTGAAATACTCCCGCGAGATGAGCAAAAAATTAAAATACTTTTTATCCGCGGGTGAAACCGCGGGGCGCACCTAGTATATTATAATGTAGCAATAACACACAGTTAAAACAAAAGATTTAAACAAGCCTTAAACTTTTTCGTTCCATGCATGTGATCGTTAGTAGGCGTTATTATTATTGTTATTATTTGCACGTTTTTTGCATATTTTCCCGATCCCTGAAGACTGCAATATCCAAAAAGCTGTATAAATTTTCATCAATAACCTAATTTCGTAATCCTGCATGACAAATCGGGGGCCCGACACAATTTTGCAAAGGAATTTGTAAACGTCGGATTTCAAATTCACGTTTTGTGAATTAACGCCTTTTGGCGTCACGAGACTGATAACTGTGGAGTTAGGGGCTTGAGGTTGTATTTACAGACTTTTCAAAATAATAAAAACAAGTATGCTCTAGACCACATGACTGAAGTAAAACTTCTTTGGCTCCATCGATCGGCCGGTATAACTTTGTTTTGCTATGTTTAATATTAATGCCGCCATCTTTACATTTATAATTTTTTTCTTTATTTTTCTTTTTTACAATTGTAAATTTTCATTTTACCGGGCACACCAGCGTAGCAATACAGTATTTTTACTTTCTTATGTTTAAAATAGAAATCTACGTGAACCAACTTCAACTTCCGTTCGCCTCGCATTCGTCAGCTTACTCTCCAAATCAAGCGTGCGTAAAGAAGTTTTACTTAAATAAATAAAAATAAACCATCCACCTGCAGCGTAACTGGATTGCAAATAATAGAAGCACAAATTTGTATGGATTTGACAGTTTCAATACGCAGTTTATGTGCATAGTATGGAAACTTTCAAATTAGGAATGAAATTTCTCCTGTTGCATTGCAATCAAAGTTTTGTGATCACCCTGTCACTCCGCGAGGAGCGGTTGGATGCAAGTCTGAGGCAAACATAGTTACAAATAATAATAATAATAATAACACCCAGCGATCACATACATAGATCCTGGACCCTAACTAGGATTCCTTGTATCTAGGGACCCGAGAAACAACGAGGACCATGGTCCTACAATACCCAGACACAGAAGAAGTATTTGAGCTTTTTTTCTGTGCACAAATACTTGTCCTGTCACGGGAATCGAACCCACTGCCTCCGGGTTATGAGCTGACCTGCTCAACCACTACACCACAGAGGCTGTTAACAGATGGACGAGGGAGCTTTGTGTTCAGCAGGCTGTTGGTGATGATTGCTTTATACAATGTTGAGTATCCCATTTCAACCTTTTAAGGTTTGAATTTACAAAAAACGCTTCCTTAGTACACCTCTACGCCGTCAAAGGAAGATATCCCCCAAATATCAAATCCCTATGTCCAAATAGAAAGAATTTTTTCCCGTAACATACCCACTCATACTAGGTATTGTATCACCCATTTTTTAAGAAAAAGGTAAAGTCAAATTGAATTGAATCTTAGTGGCTTCTGCGGCAATTTGACCACATTTTTTTCAATGTCATGGTAATAAAAGAAAAAGGTTTCCAGGTATCCCGTTACCCTGAAAATACCAGAACGGACACTTGACATTCGAATATTGCGTGTACATGGCATGTACAACAAGGGTTGATTCAAGCGTCAGTTTGCTAAACGAAAAGTCAGTCGCAATCACTGACATGTTGGCTAGCTGTCACTTCACTTGTTAGCATTGACTAATTTTATTAGCAAATGGATTTTAGATTATATGTATTTTGGAGAGTGCACATTGGATTTGCATAACCTGATTCTGTCATCACCTTTCCACCACCGGACAACCAGATGTACGAAAAAACGCCACCGTTACATGGTTAATACGTCACATGTGCGGACAAAGCGATTTAGTTCGTCATTTATCATGCGAACAGCCAAAGAGTGGAACGCTTTACCGGCGTCCGTATTTCCCAATAACTACAACCTGGGAGTCTTCAAATCGAGAGAGAACCGGTATCTTCTAGGCAAGCGTGTTACATCCTAGACCGTATCGTTACATACCATCAGGTGCGATAGTGGTCAAACGCAAGCCTATCAAACACTAAAAAAAAAATTTAAAAAATAATCACCTGCATGCACCCGCGGATAAAAAGTATTTTAATTATTTGCTCATCCCACGGGAACATTTCACTTTTCCGGGATAAAGTGTAGCTTATATGTTAATCCAGTGTATAAGCTATCTAAGCACCGAATTTCATCCAAATCCATTCAGCCGTTTGAGCGTGAAGGAGTAACAAACATACACACAAACACACATACAAACTTTAGCCTATACAATATTAGTGTAACAGTGTGATATCAGTCTCAATAATTGTGATAGAAATATTGTGAGTTTTTTGACGAATACAGTAATTTCAATGGCGACATGTTATTTTCTTTTCATGACCCATTCAAAAAGGATACATGACGTATCTCATACCTTATTTCATCCCAAAATATATTAAATTTTACGATACAGCACCGGGATAATCCTAAACAGGCACCCTTTCCAGAATATGTAACAAAAACGTCTCATCCGCACTTACTCAGCGCTTTTACTACCGTTCAATATCTAAGGATCTCTTTACACGATGCAAGTGTTTTGACGAGATGAAATTCTTATGGACTCACCCCGTCTAAGTACGGTTTTTATGAGCGAAATCCTAAGCAATTACGAGGGTTGGTATCTAAGGGTTGAATCCTTAGGGCCTATGTCCACCAAAGCGGGGAGGGAGAAGTTTAATAAATAAATGTATCTAATTTCCTCTTAACTTAGTTTTTATGGAAACAACTCAAACATTGAAGAAGAGATGTGTAAATTTTCTTTAGGGTCATTGATAATGACATCTCCAATAAAAGTAATGCGTAGAGAAGATATAAAAGAAATGCGATAGCAAATGAGGCAACTTAAAATAGCCTTGCACTTGATTGCGTGGTATCAAGCGTTACTATTGATATTTCTATTCGATCCCCGGGTTCCGGGTTCAATTCGCGTATGTCAAGTATTTGAGCACAGATAAAAAAGCACAAACACTTATTCTGTTTCTGGGTGCTGTGGAACCATGGTCCTCGTAGTTCCTGAGTCCCTAGACACAGGGAATCTTGGTTATGGTCAGGATCTATGTATGTGATCGTTGGGTGTTATTATAATTATTATTATTATCATTATATTTATATAAATACTTTTGTAGAGTAACTCTTCTATACGAAATTGTTGCTATTTATTCTGTGTCAATATGTGGCGAGTAATGATTGTCATTTTCCATGTGTACTCCTCTGAAATTATACATCTTTCCGCTCATGGAAATAACTTGTTCGCTACGCCACTCCTCTCTGCTCTCGTGGATACTGGCCCTAAAAGATACGAATATTGTTAAGCAGAGAGGTCATTGAAACATGGCCTGTCAGAGGCAATAAAATTTATCTAATAATCTTTTGAGAGATGCTGTCTTTTGGACTTGGCAGTACAAAGAACGGCTGAAGAATGGCCGATATTAATTTAGCGAAATATGAGACTGATGAAACCAAAGTAAAGCGGGTAGTCGCTAAATCAACAACTCAAAATTTTCAGATATATAAATTTATTAATTAAAAATACTTACAAGTGTTTATCAGTGTTAAATCAAATGGAATATTATTATAGCACCATAAACTTCACTGGTATGATATAAGCATCCATTTGTTCTTACTTTAGCCACAAACACTATCACTTTATTTTCATAACCTCATCACTGTGGTTTGATTAGAAGCTAACATGCCTTTGGAAAAAAAGAAGCCCACTGTTTACACTACGGATCCTTTGGCTGCAATCAAGGAGCTTGATAGTAAGCTTGATGATTGTGTGGCATCCTTTGAGGCTCGTCTGAAAGGCTCTTCTTCACCATCACAATTACCAGCACAATCCTCTATAGAACAGCTGGCTAGAGACCTCAAGCAGTTCAAGGTTTGCATGAAGCTTGCTATTGATCTTCTACGCTCCCAGGTTACTCAGGTAATGTCTGCTGTTGATGATATAGAAAACAGGACCAGGCGCAAATTCCTCTTGTTTCGTGGTATACCAGAAGCTAAAGATGAAAATTTACACAGCATCTTGGTTGATATTATGACCAGCCAGCTCAAGTTATCTGATTTTAGTTCTGATCAAGTACGTTTCTGCTATCGCTTAGGTAAAGATACAACTAACGGTGGAAAAAGGCCTATACTTGTAAAATTTCAAAGCCTTGATGTTCGCTCTCGCATTTGGAATAGCAAAAAACAGCTCAAAGGTACTGGAGTCTCTATGGCCGAATATCTCACTGCTACAAGGAGGGTTGTTTTTAATGAAGCACGCAAGATATACGGTGTTCATAAATGCTGGTCACAGGACGGATGTGTTTATCTTTTGACTTCGGATGGGGCCAAACATAGATTGGTATCGCAAGTCCAACTGAAAGAGATAGCTCAGAAGTTTCCGCCAGTTCCAACGACAGCGGCGGCCCCCAAGGCAGCAGTTACGGCGCCAGCAACTCGATCAAAAACAGCAAAAAATGTTAATAAATGAGGTGACCCCGTATGATTCGGATACACAAACCAAGTAGGGGATATTACGTATTATCAGATAATGTCGGTAGACACAATAACTATTCTCCCATTTGTAAATTACTTTTTTCTGTACACCTTACATATGTATGGGTTTTTTATTTTGTTATAAAAAGGTAGTACTCAGTGATTTTGTTCTCAACTTTTTTTTTACTTTACTAAAATGACTGATTACTATTGTTTGACACCGACATTGCCATGACATTGACATCTGACAGTGACTGAAAGGTGTTAAAAGCAATTTTTTTTTTCTTTCTTCTTTGTGTGGCTCCAGTAGTAACTATTCTTATTTCTTTTTTTTATATTCTGATATTATTACACATAGATAATTTGAACATGGAGAGGAGGGAAAATTGCCTTTAATTAAAATAACCCATGTTACTGAACCTCCAAAAATGATTACATGTATTGCAGTAGCCCTAAGCCCTAGAGAAAATGGTTTTTAAACACAGTGTTATTTCTATATACCTACTTTATTTGTTATTCTTTATGTTTACAGTATTTCTTTAAGTATGTGCGACGGGATAGTTTTGATTTTCCATGCCATACTTGCACATTTGCGGAAGGAGAAGATCAAAAGATATTCGAGATTACATGGCTATCTATTCCTCTTATCTTTTTTTATTTCCTACTATCTATCTTTTTCTTTTGGCAAGTGTGCATGTGTGGCCCTTTTTTAAATTGATTTTGTAATCATTGTTATTTTATTTGTGGATCTTAGTATCTATCTAAGGATTATACCCTATCGATTGTGTTTGTGGCTATACATGAAAACTATTTTTTTAATTTTATTTTATTATTTATATTATACATTGATTTGAGTCTTATAAATATATATTTAATTATTAGCTATTCTTATATATAATATTTCATGGATTGTTCAATTTCGTCTGATTTATTTCTATCAGTGGATTCCGACAACTTTTCTGATGCCCTTGATGATAGCCTTGATGACACTCCGTTAAATGATCTTTTACATCAATCTTTTTCTGGTCATAAAAAGAATTTTAACATTTGTCATATCAATGCTCAAAGCCTTCCAGCACACTTTACAGAACTTCTTGCGACTTTTACCAGTAAAAATGTTCACGCATGTTTAATCTCTGAAAGTTTCTTGAAACCCTCACTTCCTTCTAAATCTTTTGTCCTTCCTGGCTTTGTGCTCATAAGAAATGATCGCACCGGCAAGGGTGGTTGTGGAGTAGCGATATACCTGCGCTCAGAGTTAAAGTTCAGGGTAATTTCCAAATCACCTTCTCACTACTCTAGCTCAATGGAGCATCTATTTATTGAAGTTACCTTGAAAACAACTGTGAAATTTCTACTTGGTGTTATTTACTCTCCTCCCACTGTCAACTACTTTGATACATTGGAGCATCTCCTTGATTTGCATTTACCACAGTATGACAATTTTGCAATCATGGGTGATTTTAACACTTGTTTGCTACGCAATGATAGCAGGTCTAAAAAACTTTTAAACATTATCTCCTCGCTAGACTTGACATTGTTGGACCTAAACCCTACCTATCACACGACAGATAATCATTCCAAACTAGATCTTATACTCACACGGGATACTAATAGAGTTGCTGTTTGTGGTCAGTTTCCAGCACCTGGGTTTTCGCACCATGACCTCATATTTGCATCATATAAAATCAAAGTCCCCAAGATCAAACCTAAGATTATCCTCCAAAGAAATCTGGCAGCCATAAACAGGGAGAGTCTATGTATCGATGCTAGTGCCCTAGACTGGGCCCAGCTACTAAATGCTACTGACATTAATGAGAAAGTCCAAATCCTAAACACTTTATTAACTACTCTTTACGATACTCATGCGCCTATCAAACCATGTAGAATGAAACGGCCCGCAGCTCCATGGCTTACTGAAGAAATTCGTAAGCTGATGGCAAGGCGTGACTACTTGTATAGAAAGTATAGGAAGGACAAAACTGAGAACAATTTTGCCAAATATAAAAAGGCCAGAAACCGCTGTAACCAAGCTGTCAGAAATGCGAAGCGGCGGCATATATTCACTGCCATAAACAATAGCACCCCTAACAACATATGGAAAGTGCTCCGTGAGTTGGGCTTTGGCAAAAGAAACACTTTCACTGTCCCCTCAGTAGACGTAAATGCCTTAAATCGGCATTTCGCGCAGGTTCCTTGTAGTATAGATGCTGCAGTTAAGGCACTTACTACTGCAAACCTTAATATGACGGCCAGCATGCACTTGGAAAGTCTCCAATTTAATGCAGTAAATGACAAAGTAGTGCAGCGTATTATAACTAGTATTTCGAGTAAAGCAGTGGGGCATGATGGCATTGGGCGTGAATTAGTTACTCCCATTCTCCATATTATTGTACCATACATCACCCATATCATAAATTATTCAATAACATCAAACAGTTTTCCCAATGCGTGGAAATATGCCTACATAATCCCCATACCCAAAAAATCTGCGTCCTCTGTTTTAAAAGATTATCGCCCTATCTCGATTCTCCCCTTTTTCTCAAAAGTGTTAGAACGAGTCATTCATCACCAGCTTACTAATTATCTTCAATCTTATAATCTTCTCTCTCCGTTTCAATCTGGCTTTCGTCCTGCTCACAGTACCTGTACTGCTCTCGTAAAAATAACGGATGACATTAGGTCTTCCATTGATGATCGCAAACTGACACTCCTTACTTTGTTAGATTTTAGTAATGCGTTCAACTGTGTCGATCACGAAATCCTTCTTGCTATTATGCACTCTCTCAATCTATCCCATTCTGCCATTGACTGGTTTTCTTCTTATCTCAGTGGACGCCAGCAGCGTATACGAATCGATGACGTCTTTTCTGACTGGTGTAACGTCGATACTGGTGTACCACAAGGCGGTGTCCTCTCTCCTCTTCTTTTCTCTATTTTTATTAACACTCTTGTCTCTAAACTTCGATTCTCCTCTTATCATCTTTATGCTGATGACGTTCAGCTATATCTTGCCTTCAAACCTGAAGAAGTAACTACAGCTATCGATCAGCTCAATGAAGACCTCAATTCTGTGTACGAATGGGCGCAGAGTTTTGGTCTCCTTATCAACACGAATAAAACTCAGGTAATGATAGCTGGCAGTAGTAAGCTCTTGTCTAAGTTAGACCTCTCAGCAATTCCTCCAGCTGTCTATAATGGCACTACTCTCAAATACTGTAAAGAAGTGAAAAACCTTGGTCTTCATATATCTCACACTTTGTCTTGGGACAACCAGGTTACGGAGATAAGTAAACGAATGTATGGTTCTCTGCATAGTTTGAAAAGGTTGAAAAACTTTTTACCACATCATGCAAGAGTTACTTTAGTTAACTCCTTATTGCTACCCATCCTAGACTATGCCGATGTATGCTACCCCGATGCCACTGAAGCGCAACTCAATAAGTTAGAACGCCTTCTCAATTTATGTATTCGTTACATCTATGGTCTGCGTAAATACGACCACGTCTCACAGTTCCGCCGTCAATTAAAATGGCTAGATATCCGTCATCGCAGGAATGCACACACTGTTTCTCTTCTATATAACATACTCATGGACTCACGTGCTCCCACCTATCTCAAAGACCGTTTTATCGCTAGTTCTTCTTTTGGCCGTCCGCAACGTTCCTGTTATCACTTACAACTTGTGACCCCTCAACATAGAACGGCACTTTACTCCGATTCTTATACTGTCTCGGCAATTCGCCTTTGGAATAGCCTACCTACCCACATTCGTCAGGCATCATCAATTGAAGTATTTAAATCTAAAGTCTATAACCACTACCTTACTCTTCAAAATCAAATCGCGAACTGAAAGCAATCCATCTAAGTATTTGTATATGTATGTATATTATAATATGTATTATATTTATATTATTGTGTGTATTTAATTTTGTATATTTATTATGGTGTTACTTGTATTATCACTAGTTTAGACGTATAGTTAAGTTGTTGTTTTCTTTTTTTTTTTTTTTATTTATATCTCATTTATATTGTTGCACTACCGCATTAAGCCTTCCACAATACACCAGGGTTAACTGGAAGATAATGCTCTATAGCATTAAGTTCGCCTATGTACCTTCAATTGTTGTTGTTTGTGCAATAAAGAATTTTCTATCTATCTATCTATGAAAGGTATTTAGATTTAAATAGATTTATAAAGGCTCTCTTATACTTTGTACGGGTAAAAATGCTAAAGGGATGGAATTTATAAGAAAGGTAAGGTCTAAAAGGGGGTTTTAGTTTAACTCGCAAGGAGGTCTTTGTAAAATAGTAATTCTTGGTAACTAAATCAAAGACATCGGATAAGCGCCGCCGGCAAGCGTAGCGAATTGATCTGTAATTGAAATATTTACTTTAATTAGATATTCAAAACCAAAATCAACAACCAAAAGGGAAAAAGGAAAACTTGTTTGAGGCCCGACTGCAAAGCCTCGACCATAGACGCAAAGTTGCCAGTTTATCGGTTTTCTATTGAGTGCATTTTGGAGAGTGCGCATTGGAGTTGCATAACCTGATTCCACCATCACCTTTTCATCATCAGATAACCAGATGTACGAAAAAAACGCCACTGTTGTATGGTCAATATCCCACATGTGCGAACAAAGCGATTCGGCTCAATATTTATCAAGCGAATAGCTAAAGGAAAAATTTACCGGCGTCCCTATTTCCCAAAAACTATAACCTTGGAGTCTTCAAATTGAGAGTGAACAAGTATTTTCTAGGCAAGCCTATCAAACAATAAAAAATATTGGTGACCATGAACCAGAAGAAACATCTGGTCAAAACCGCGGGGAGTCATAGAGCAGTCGCAGTGGCGTTCAATGTGAGAGTTCTACATTATGTTAAGCAATTGACGTCTTCCATTTGATGATGATGGTGATGAATTAAAAATCTAATTATATTTTTCTTTTATTTTAAGTATTTGCGCACAGAAAAAAAGTGTTAATACTTGTTCTGAGTCTAGGTGATGTAAGACCATTGTCCTCGTAGATCCTGGGTCCCTAAACACAGAGAATCCTTGTTAGGATCTTGGATCTATGTATCGTTGAGCGTTATTATTATTATTATTACTATCATTAATTTCATTAACTTGTATGGAATAAGACTAGAAGTAAATAATTGCAAAAATAATTAACGTTGCATTCAAGATTCAAATTAAGTCATTAAATCAAATCCACTTGGTGTTGAGACACTGGGTCTGCGGGAACCGAGAGCTCATCTCATTTTTTTGTTGTTGTTTACCATTTTTATATTCCTAAAGTTGGAGGGATAACCAGTAGAACTTGAGACTACATCCCCAGGTGCGAGTTTTACCCGCTGCTTGTCCCTTTGATTGAGTCCAAAACATCTCAACATCCACAAATCGAAACCTCGAAAATTAGCGATCACCACGTTTCCAATTTGCAAAGCAAACAGTCGCCGTGTGTCTGCATTAAACCGCTCGACTTGTAAAGTTTAATTCAGTAAAAGAACACACAAATTACAGAGTAGCTGTAGTAATAAATGGGGACTTAAACGGTTCTTCTCGCTTCGCTTTTATCGTCATGATTTTTAGGGGTGTCGCGTTGTTGGAAGACATTTTGCGGGAGTTTTTTCTACCTTTGTAATTTTGTGGGGGGTGTAATTTTTATTGTCTTGATCGCTGGCTTTGAAATTGTTGTTGCTTTTTGTGTTCTAACAATAAATGAGAAGCCAAATGAGGGCATATTACCTTACGCAATCTTTAAAGTAGGTACGTACGCTATACTCGAGTAACAAGTACTTCGAATAACTTATTTTTATGCTGTAGGTAGCAAACTAGTTAACGACGCACTCAATAGGAAGACAGAAATTTTACGACGTTATAACTCTACGTATATAAAAGCTGTTCATAGATATATTTGATATCTTTATTCAGTGTGAGTAATGGAAGACACATAATGATGTCTCCTATGACAACACAATTCCTACATCCTTATAAATAAAAGGCTAAAGTTTTCTGTTTGTATGACTTTCAAGTAAAATGGGACTAATTTAGAACAAATTGCACATCGAAATTAAAAATAAGATGACAAATTAAGTGATTCTGTGGGGAACGGATTAAAGGTAGATAGATAAAATCATACCGGTAGTAGCAAGGCATAATGTATGACAATATAAAAAAAATTGTGTGCTCTAGACCACATGCACGACTGAAGCCAAACTTCTATATGAAACGTAACCTTCTCTCTCTCTTTCTATCTTCACTAGCTTATATCTCCCTCTTAACTTCCGTTTGCCTCACCCGATAAATTTCCGTAACACTCTCGTCATGCATTCACCAGCTTACTTCCCAAGTCAAGCGTGCGTAAAGAAGTTTTACTGCAAAAACTTACACCTACTTTCACTAGGTAGGACTATTTTTCAGAGTTTATTGAGATAGCTACCACCACTATGTCAGTTACCGCCATGCAGTTATGTGCAAGCACTGGTGTGTTTCATTTTGAAAAACACTGTAGCTAGGAAATTAAGCACAAATAAGCCTTTATGATCCTTTATGATGATTGCGATCAGGTAACTCGATTGCAACAAATAAAACCACAATTTTGTATGATGATGTTGACAGTTTGAATACGCAGTTTATGTGCATAGTTCCTATGGAAATTTCGCCTGTTGCATTGCAATCAAAGTTTCATTATCACCCCCCTGACCTCAAATTAAATCTTATCATAACCTGTGCTGATGTCTCGTGATGACGTGTACAGTTAAGTGTCGCGCGAATCTTTATTCGCTGTAACTGTGATAGACGAGTTTTGGCGGGAAAACGAAAAAGATCACGTCACCGCATTGTATTATTTTCCAAAACTTGTGTTATTTTCACTGTTAGTGCATAAAATTGGTGGCATTTTATTCGTTTAGTGCTGAATTACAGGCATGAGTGTGGGAAAGTGGTATAATGATGGTGAAACGTTTCTTTTCGTGTTGTTTCCAAAACTCCATAGAAGCTTCTGGTAAAGTTGCCACCACTTTACTAGGAGTATGACTTGACTAGACTAGACTATGACTTAACTTGACGACTTGGACTTTGACTTCACTTGATTTGACACATTATATGATATTCATTACTTACTTTACTTGAGATATTATCAATTACTTAACACTGGCTAAATACACAAAAGTGTGGAGCCAAAACCAAACAATAAAAAACTGTAATAGACGGCAGTGACGTTTAACGCCAGATGAAAGACTAAAACGTCAAACAAACGATTTTTAAATGTTATAATTAGAGAGGTCGTGGAAAGAAACCGAAAATAACGGACCATAACCTGTGTTTATTTTTATTTTAATGTGTGTCAAGGGTGGGTTATTATTCGTTAAGTGTTCGTGAACGTGCACGAGTTTGGCAAATGGTTCTAAGTTATTAAACCACGCCTTTTCATTTTATTTTTAAGGCTTCCTAGAGCCTTCAGTAAAATATCCACGATTTTACTGTGGCATTTTCCTTTGACAAAAAAAGACTTTGACATGACATAACCATACAAAAATTCCTTACTTGACATTGGCAGAATTATCTCTAAAAAGCGATAGAAAGCCATTAAACGAAGAGAAAAAGAATGGCACTTATTAAAATAACATTAAAAATCGTTTCGCAAGCAAATGTTTCTAATCAGTGGCTAGAGACAGCCCTGCAAAGTTGCTTAGTTCGCGCCACTCCAGCGCTTTATTTATAGAGTACGTAACTTGAACTAGTTACAAGTTGCCGGCATTGTTGGCACGCCCACTTGTGAGCCGACAATACCCAGTCGGTAATGAACATTGCTTACAGACTGAAGTTTGCAATGCTTCTACACTGCTAGGACGCGGGCCTTCTCTATCGGCAGAGATGTATACTCTATAATCCACTACGCTGGCCAATGGATGGATACAATTTGGTAAATAAATAAATATCTGTGGACATTTCACACAGCGCCATCTAGTCCCAAACTAAGCAAAGCTTGTATTGTTGCAATACTTAGATACTTTTTGTTTGTAAATACATACATAGAATACAATATAACACCCACACGGAACAAACGTCGATGTTCATCACACAAATGTGTGTCCCGGGTGGGGATCGAACCCACAACCCACAATCCAGAAGGTAGGGTTACTACCAACATAGCTATCGGGCCAGTAAATTTGATAGGTGATCATGTATCTTGATTGCAACCTATAGAAACAAATAATTGTATGAATTTGACATTTTCAATTTAGCACTTTATGTTCATAGTTTGTATGGAAATTTTGAAAGTAGAATTGATATTTCTCCTGTTGCATTGCAATCATAGTATATTCTCGAATTTTGTAATTCTGGAAATTGTCAGTTTCCTCACGATGTTTTTCTTTTTGTTTAAAAACTATCGACGAAAACAAAAACTAACAAACTATCAACTCACGTCAATTAAAACTCGCTTTGACCAGGGGGATGATCATGGAACTTTGATTGCATTGCAACAGGAGAAATCTCATTCCTAATTTGAAAATCTCCATGGTAACTATGCACATACGCTGCGTATTGAAACTGTGAAATACATACAAATATAAATTTCTATTAGTTGCAATAAAGTTACGTAAGTGCCTGGCAGGTTTCGCTTCTTACTAACGCAAGCAGTTCGCGAATGCCGCCGCGGCCTGCATTAGTAACTGGCTCCCAGAAGGACATCGAATATGTCCGAAACCTGGTCGGAGTAATTTCGACTTTTAACTGACGTGAGTTTAGCCGTTATTAATTTTCCAAAAGAGGTTTTCCTTTTTTTGTAAAAGAGAGTGCAATGTCGCACATAACTTGAAAAGTCATTAATGCAGGGTCGTGAGGGATTACCAGCTTGGTGCGTCAAATTGCATGAGCTACCCACACTGAGCCACACTCGCTCAATAGTCAACTTTGCAATACCTAGCATTTTTTCTGTTTATTGGTTCAACTCGTTTCTTTTGAAAATTTTAACTCTCTTTAGAAATTAAAATTTTTAGTATTTTTCTAAATTGCATGACAAAACGGCCCAATTTATTTGAATGAAATTACACACGGTTTGCTTACATTTGTGTGTTGTGGGACCATAGTCCTCGTAGTTCCTGGATCCCTAGATACAGGGAATCCTAATCAGGGTCCTGAATCTATGTATTTGATTATAGCCCTATAATATTATTATTATTATATTACCGAGGTTAAAACGGAACATTTTGCGACTAAATTGATTTCTGTTGAAAAACGGGTATGTTTTCTTTTAGTATTTATCTAAAGTATCTTCAAAACATTAACGGTTTAACCACAAAAAAAATTAAACAAGCCCTATTGCTAAACTGCAGTTTTGTATAGTTAAACACACGTTTGTCGTCTGTCTAAGCATTGTTTATTTATTAGTTGGTAACACGGTAATAGAGGATCAGGTTTACTTAAAGGCGCTAGGCGTAGAAAGAAACGAGAAAGTTTTGGTGATCGAAACAAAACAAAACGAAACGTAGTCCCCAAATAGAACCAGCTACTGCAATCCAGCGCACCCAACGAAGTCATTTGTATGTACCCCATAGATTTCCCGCCTTAACGCATTTCGGGCCATAAAGCCGCGTTTAAGGAGGAAACCGAAGATAACTCTTATCATTTTCTCGCTTTTTTCCCGAATTCAAAGTTGTATTACGTTAGAACAATGGAGGATAGGATTCCGTAGCCGTATCTATACGTTACGGTTCATTGGAAGTAGGATCACGTAAGAGTGGGTAGAAGAAAATTTGCTGTATAACTACAAGGAAGTAAACTATTGCTAGATGTGGCAGTTTGGTAGGCATTTATAAAGTAAAATTCAAAGGATTTTATTGCAAATAGGTTATTTTCAGCACTTTTACAAGTCAAAATTATATTAGGTACTTAAAATTAGTTTATTGTGGTAAGCCTATAGAATTACAAAGTTCTTAATGTCAAATTTAGGTCTTTACCTATGAAATTGCCGTTTTGTTTGAAAAAAGTTAAAGTATTTTTTTTTCGAAGTTATTTATTTCTTTTATTCAAAGTAATCACCCCTGCAATCAATGCATCTTTGCCAACGCTGTGGCAGTTTATGGATGCCCTTCTTGAAAAAATCAGCAGGACGGGAGACAACAAACTCTTCAAAGGCGTTTTGTACTGCCTCTCGGGAATTGAATTTTTTTCCCGCTAAAAAGTTGTCCAAATTTTGGAAAAAGTAATAGTCGGTAGGCGCAAGATCTGGTGAGTATGGCGGATGAGGGAGAGCTTCCAAACCCAACTCATGCAGCTTAGAGACGGTCTGTTGTGCAGTATGGGGTCGCGCGTTGTCGTGAAGTAGCAGTGGAGACGACCGATTGACCAAAGCTGGTTGCAGACGTGCGAGTTTCACCATCATTGTGGTCAGTTTTTCAATGTACACATCTGCAGTAATGCTCTCGCCGTTTTGTAAAAAGCTATGATGAATCACACCAGCACTAGACCACCAAACTGTGACCATCACCTTTCTAGGGGTCATTTTTCGTTTTGCACATTGCTTTGGTACCGAACCAGAATCTAACCAACTTGCTGAGCGCTTTCGATTGTCAAAAAGAATCCATTTTTCGTCGCACGTAACAATTCGGTTCAAAATTCCTTCATTTCTGTGCCTGTTAAGCAGCGCAACGCAAGTCTCGACGCGTACGTTGCGCTGGCGATCGTTAAGTTCGTGGGGCACCCATCTATCAAGCTTTTTTATCTTGCCAATCTGTCGCAAATGGACCAATATTGTTTTGATGCTAACATCAAAAGCTGCTGCCAGCTCAGCTGTAGATTGAGATTCATCAGCTTCCACAATCGCCTTTAATTCATCATTGTTGACCAAAGTTTCCGGACGACCACGAGGTTCATTTATCAAGTCAAAATTCCCAGAACGGAACCGAGCAAACCAATAACGGGTTGTACGTTCGTTTGTACAGTTCTCTCCGTAAACGTCGTTGATGTTACGTGTCGTTTGTGCCGCGTTGGTGCCACCACGGAACTCATATTCCATAATTACACGAAATTTCAAAGTATCCATTATGAGGAAAAATGTTGAAATGTAATGAAAATACAACGCTAATCAATAAACAAAAGACTTATATTGTAAATAGAATGTCATATTTTTAAAACAAAATTAATTTGAATTTAGAATTCATAGCCAATCAAAACTTTTTTTGTTTGAAAAAGTCTGTACTGCAAAACGGCAATTTCATAGGTAAAGACCTATTATTATATAGCAAGCCTGTTTAATTAATATGAAATATGTAAATAAAAGTTTGTAAAAGCATATATTTTCTTTTTTGTTTTATAACTTTTATAAAGTGGCAACTTTTTCTCTCTCCGTTTTTGTTTTTGCTGTAAAGGTGTGCAAAATTAAAATAATTATTTTATAAAGTTTAATCAGCGCATTTTTTACTAAACAAAGCCAAAGGTACAATTAGTTTGAAAAAAGTCGATGTTCTCTTTCCCGATACCGGTGCAAGCAATCCGGCCCAAGACAGAATAGAAAACTCCGATCTGAAGCTTCTGTAGTGAGTACGCTTAAGCCAATGTAGCGTTTTGGGCCTTTTTTATACATATTTTACATACTAAGTAATTTTATGTATTTTTTTTAATGATTGGTTACAAATTGATCGTTTAGAGTAAATAGAACATCCAAATGTATTACCTTCTATATATCTATTTCTCTAAATGATCATACAGCGTAACTAGAAAAATTTTCTAATAAAAAAAAGTGACACAGTAAACTGAATTTCTAATAATCAAAATCGAATTTAAACTAGGAATGTAACTTGTGTACAGCGTTTATAGGTACTGTATAGCCAAATTAGATTGATATAATAGGATATTATTACGTAACCAATATAATGTACCAATTGTTAACCAAAGTAGGTGCCTGAAGTCAAAATTGTCTAATTGTGTTAAATAACAATAGTTTTCAGAATTTAGATTTTAAATTAAGAAGCTACATGCTTTGAATGGCCCGATAGCTCAGTTGGTAGCAACCGTGCCTTCTGAACTGCAAGAATAAACGTTTAAAGTTTCTGTAATGAAATCGATGTTTGTTCTGTGTCTGGGTTTTATATTGTATTCTATGTATGTATTTGTATCAGTGTATTCTATAAGTTATCTGGTTCCCATAGTACAAACTTTGCTTAGTTTTGGGGCTAGATGGCGCTCTGTCCACAAATATTTATTTATTTATTTACATACCCTAATCACTAAGATTGTTTTCCTAATTGACTCCAGGCGACGTCCATTCTAGATTCTGCATGTAGTTGCTCTATATCCGTGTAGTCCCTTAGACCATAAAAAAGATTTATCGTCCCGGTGCAGGTTCGTTACGCAGTCGTCCCGGATACGTGTCGAGCCCGTGTCGTACGCTATAAACTATCCCCTAATCGGTATGTGTACACCGCTGAATATTTTATTGCACATGACCGGGAATCGGATGTAGACCGGGGTTTATTGGGGTGTTTACAAAATGGATGCTATGATTTTTCCATCGATAAACCGTTTTTGAATCGTATATGTTCCACAAATAACGATTGGACGGGATTTATGGTGTTTTTGATTTGACAGGTTTTTTTAACGAACGTTTGTGCGTTTGCATATTTGATAAAGCCTGAAAATCAATTATTGTTTTTTGTGTAATATTGTTTTTATTTCATTTCTTTTTTTTTTCATTACTTGGTGCCGTTTTAAGTTATTCATTAACTATTTAAAACAAAACACAGTTATATTAAAAAGTGAATTTTTTAACGTGTTATGTACTGCCAGCTTAAATTGCCATTGAAAATTTGTCCTTGTTGTATACATGATTTGTGCTACTTCAGCATAATTATAATAGTTTTACTTTGCAAAACTTAATAATGAGAATTATATCTTCTCAAAATAGAAAATATAATATATAAATGTAAGGTATGTACGTGCAGGTTAAAAATATAATAAGGTTGATTGAAAATCTTTGCTTTATTTCCTGAAAATTATTTTATCTAAAACGTCTGTATTACCTACCATCGTCCTTATTTAGTTTTTCATGTTAATTAAAAACAAAATATTTTCCGCAGTTTCCAAGCTTTCCAAGGCACGCATTTTATTTACCTTTTTAAAATAACACAATGATAATTGAAACGTGTCACCGGCAAACGAGGAAACCGTTTAGAGAAAATGCGCCGAAGTTTTTCACCCCTCGGCGGACGAGTCCCACTGCGGACCTATTGTGGCCGCCCAAGTATTTGAAAAGCGTTTTTTGTTGACTATTTTTCTCTAAAAAATATGTCACCAGATTTGCAATAAATTATATTTGATTGTTTTGATTTTAGCTGACATTGACTTTGATTGATAAATCTCTTAAGTAGACTATAAAATAGTAACATAAATGACCAATTTAGTCATTTATCATCATTCTGTGTTCCGGTTTGAAGGGCACTGTAAAATTACTGGGTAATTGAGACTTTATGATCTAATCTCACAGTCGCATAATCTTATTACCAGACTGTGCTGATGTCTCAGGATGATGTGCGCAGTGTAGTGTCGCAAAACTTTATATTTAGAGTTCCGAGTGACACTGTTCTGTTATGGGCGGCCATGTTGCTTAACATCAGTGGAACGATCAGCTCGTTGCATCATTCATTAACATAAAAAGACATCACTGCGTCCACTGGAAAGTAATGGTCATCTATCAACATATTTAAGTAGTAAAAGTATAATTTACTCCGCGCCGATAAATATTTGCATTTTCCACATCATCTATGCGATAATAAACCTGGCGGAAGTATGCTCATCGGAAATGCGGCTCAGCGATTACCTTGCTGAGGATTAGTGCAGGTTCGATGCGTGTAAGTAATCCTTTGAGCGGTACGCTGAATGATTTCAGAAGTGGAATCGCTTGATGAGATAATCGAGCTTTCACTTTGTACTGCTTTTTTTTTATTTTGCTAGGACAATACTTTTGGGGTCTGATGTAATGGGTAATATAGGACTATAAGTATACTAGTAATATAGATATACTAGTAATTACTAATAGATTAATAAATATTTAAGAATTATTAGAATAGTCACTAGAAATCGCTATTAGGACACGGCTACGTGGGTAAACGTGGCAGTAGCATACACCGTCAATTTTTTTTTAAGTTTTGGCTCCACACCTCCATATATTTAGCCAGTGTCAAGTAATTGATGATTTATCAAGTTAATGATATTTCACGCAAATATGTGTCAAGTCACTGTCGAAGTCATCGAGTCAAGTCATAGTCTAGTCAAATTCATACACCTAGTGAAGTGGTGGCAACTTTACTTGAAGCTTCTATGAAGTTTTGGAAACAACACAAAAAGAAACGTTTCACCATCATTATACCATTTTCCCACACTCACGCCTGTAATCCAGCACTCAACAAATAAAATGCCACCAATTTTATGCACTAACACTGAAAAAACACAAGTTTTGGAAATTAATACTATGCGGTGACGCAATCTTTTTCGCTTTCCCGCCAAAACTCCACCGTCAATTATTGTGAACAGTGGCTGTCATGTGTCAAAGTTTTGGCATTGACAGCTACATGTTACTCTGGACTACCAGAAAGAAGTTTTAATGTTTTTTTAATCTATTTTTGTATTGTCTTGGATTTTGTTACTTTTTTTTTTCATGTTTCTAACATGGGTGATAGGATGTGTTGCGTCCGTGATGTCATGTAATGGTTGCGGCAGAAAATCAGTAACCGAGGTTGTTGTTTGCAGCCTCAGTTGTATGCTGAGCCGGGACCTATTCCTGACATTGCGCAGTATCGCATAATAGTGTCTGTGATTGTATATATGTTTCTATTGTCTTAGTATTAATGTTACCTATGCGATATTGTGCGTCAGGAATAAAGTTTATTTCATTTTTTAGTTTTGCTATTCTCACGTAACTTTGCAATCGACAGAAACACAAATTTGTTTGGATTTGATAGTTTCAATACGTAGGTTATGTGTATAGTTACTATGAAAATTTTCAAATATGGAATGAAATTTCGCTTGTTGTATTGCAATCAAAGTTCCTTAATCACCCTCCAGAAATAATATTTGTATGTTTAAGTAGGTACTAGCTGACCCACCGGGTTCTCGCGGGTTAATTAGTTCTATGCGCTAGCCTTATCGAAGAGAGAAGGAAAGAAAAGGAAAAAAAAAGATGAATGTTTGGGAGGGCGCCTGCCTCCCTTCCGATGCCATTGCTTTGGTTAATTTAGCTAAAAGGTAATCTACTGCATACCTTACTCACTGTAAACCTTATTCAACAAACTCTCGCACGAAGCGTCCTCAGTAAAATGAAGTATTCAAACGAAATGTGGTCCATCGATTAACACGTTAGTGCAAGCTCGGTGCGTCCCAGTAGAGCCTTTGAGCGCCGACTTCGATGTGCGGATGTATTTTTACATGAGTATAAACTCATGGGCTGTGTAAAATCAATCATCGGAAATTTATTCATGCTTTAGATACTTCCGAAATGTTGACAGGCATTCATGGTCCGTTAGATAGCTTTTTAAAGTTGGAAATAGTTGGTGAGTTATAGCGGCTGATTACTATCGTCATCAGTTCAATACATTCCCATTGACACGGGCGAAAATACCTGCACTCTCTTCTCTCTCCCAGGGATAGAGTGCAAAAATTATGCACTTCTTGAACCTGCCAATTTCCTCACGATGTTTTACTTCACCGTTGAGTGAAAATTCCGCACATAACTTGAAAGTTATTGGTGCCTGACCAAGCAGGAATTGACCCTGGGTGTGAGGTTCGTCGGCCGCCTTGAGAGTGATTTGGATTACGCCACCCTCGCCCCCTGCTGATACTGCATCTAGTTACTCTATATTTTCAAATCATTAATTATTTATATGCTTTATCCGAAATATGCTTGATTTTTTTCAGGAAGTTTTAATGTTCTGTAATTAAAAGTATCACCAAATCTGTCTGCTGTTCTCGATGTTTCGACCAAGTTACATTAGCTGTGATCACGAGGTAAT
Organism: Ennomos fuscantarius; assembly: GCA_905220475.3. Classification (NCBI taxonomy): domain Eukaryota; kingdom Metazoa; phylum Arthropoda; class Insecta; order Lepidoptera; family Geometridae; genus Ennomos; species Ennomos fuscantarius. Next base: position 15,025,235 of record HG992036.1, on the reverse strand, counting down.
AGTTTCCGCAGGTTCACGTGAATACAAACCGCAATGCGAACAGCTCTTCATCATTGCACTCCACGATAAGGACCAGCTGTACCCGTCTTTCCGATTGATGTTACTGTATATGAAAATATACAGTAATATCAATAGAATAAAAAATTATCTTCGGGACAACTTTCATGGCATGAAGCTTGAGGCTCGATCTGTTTGGTCCTGATTCAACCAAGTTCTCGGTGGTTGTAAATTTATTCATTTTTTCACAGTCGCAATATGTTCCTTTTCGCAATGGTATGTTTTGTTTGACCAATGTAGGATGTAAAAATTACCCGTACCTCCGACCGTATGTAGAAATTTATAAAGAATACTTTTATGAGAATACAACTTGTTTTGTACCACATTTCCAAGCAAGTATTGAATAAACATCTTTCTATTGTATTCATCTCGGCTGGCCGTGTCATTGTCTAGCTTAACTTCTACATAGTCATTTATTTTATAATTATTTTGGCTTTATGAAATTCTGAACGTGAATAGTCGTGTTTTAACTTTCATAAGCTGTATTAACTCTATCGAGAGCCCGTGTCCAAGCGATGTTGCCAGCAATCTATCAGGTAATTTTTGCCGGCTTCCATTTAATTCCCCGTCAGGCTGCACTGGTGTGATGGATTGTTTTGTCGCCATCAACGCGACGCGATGAGCGATGGCTGACACGCTGATGGGTCTAACAGCTCAGTCAACGAATGCATCAGAATTTTAGGGTAATGATGTCGTTTTGACTTTGGGTAATTTATGAGATCAAAGTTTCCTTTTTACTGTTTGGAGAAAATTGTAATATTTTGTTCATAAACTCAGGATTTTGATGTGTCAGTATCGACCGTATTTAGAATACTAGCAAACTAATACATGTAAAATTAAAAAAATGTTTAAAAAAAATCTGGTACATATAAATGTATCTTAGAGTAAAGTCATGTAGAGCACCAATCTCAAACATAACGTTACAAAAGGCTCTAAATGTAATGGTAGAGCAGTGCAGCTGTTATAGTATAGAGCAATGTCTGTAGAGTAGTGTAGAGTCGGTTTAATTGACAGAAAGATCACTTACCAAACAAGGGGTCGTGTTTTCAGGTTTATTTTTTTATAAAATAAAAAGAAGATAGACATTCGATCTTAGACTTTAAAATCTATACCATGAAAGTACTCTCTTGTTTAAAAAGTTGAATGTTTTTAGACGTGTGATACGTGTGAAGAGAACTTTTCCTCTTAACTTGGAATTGAGTTTGAAAGTTTAAAGTCGAGTGTAGATTCTAGAAGCGCTGCACAATTTCTTCAGCTGTTATTTTATGCTGTAGGTAAAAAAAAACTACTTCTACGGTATAGAAAACTTTTTTAGACTGTTTGATGTCTCAGGATGATGTGCGCAGGGCGCAGTATCACGCGAAACTTTAACTCAGAGTTCTGAGTGACACTGCAATTTATTATGAGCGGCCGTGTCGCTTAACACTAGTCACAGTCCTGCTGATGGAAAGATTAGAGGTCACCGTAGTCTATGTACATCTGTAACACTAGACGAGCCACTAATGCGTTACTTACCATCATAATCTTTTGACCTCCTTTTTGTGTTGCCCTGTGTAGTGTTAGCTGTTTACCCATTTGCTGGTGAAATTCTAAATTGAGCGAGAATAAATACGTTTACACATTTTTTGTTGGTCTTCGTATTTTAAGTTCGTGAACGAAATTTCACAGGTTCAGCCATTTTGATCTGAAATCTACGAAAGTAAAATCGGTTCATCACACAAAGGCGTTCGATACAAACGGTTGGATTAGCAACTATTGCAATTATCCGCTTATAAACGTGGTTTTGGTTTTGGAAGAATTTCAGCTGATGAATAAAACAAGCGAACATCATATTAATATGAAAACTCACTTCACTGTGAGTTTTCATATTAATATGAAAACTCACTTCACTTATTTTTTTAAATATATTTTTTGTTATAAACCAATTTCATTTTTATTTTTTCTCTCGAGTAATTTCCATCGCGAATGCGGTTTTTGTACTAGTAAGCACAAAGTAGTAGAGTGCGGTTGTGGTACTTGAAAAAATTTCTGTTTTACTCGATGTAGAGGAAATAAATATAAAAAAATGTTAAAAATTTCATACTAAATTAAAAATAGAAAGGTTTTAAGTATATCATACAAAAAAGTAGGTAGGTATCTAACATTACACTATTTTTGTCAAAATGCTTGTCTTCAAAGCTCAAACATACTTTCTCCCTCTAACTGTAAACAACCATAACCCTTCTAACTTTACGCGTCAGTGTTAAAGCTCTCTGATAAGTTTTTAACCACGTGTTTTTGTTAGAGCAGTGTCTGGAACTGCGGTGGCAGGACACTAATTAACCAAGTTTTAGGTACAAGAGCCAGTAACTTGGTCATTTGAATTGTTTGAGGACTTGATTAAAAAGAAGTCCATTGATTATTATTTCTAATGATATCGGTTGATTTCTTGTAGATTCAAGCGTATTTCAGTCTGCGTTAGTTTACTGCTGGAAATAATTATAGATATCTCTGAAAATATAGGTCTTCTCATTAAAATACTGCAGAACTTCAAATAGTTACAAGTTACGATTACAGCACAGGGGTTATTTTAATTTTCCAATAAATCGTGACCGTCAATTTTAAAGTGTATTCAATTTTAATGTCATTCATCCGTTTGTCAGCTCTCGGTCTTTATTTCTGCCAATGTTGCACTTGTCCAACAAACTTTCCCACTGGCTTGGGGGTTGAAAATTTACGACGTCATGGTTTTGCCCAGCTTACGATGCAACTTGCCAATTGCAACTAGCATCATTGCAATTTGTCGATTATTGCATTTTTACTTTTCGCTTTAATTTGTATTAACTTTTTATATGCACTATTTATACCAGTCTGTACTAAAGTAAGACAGCTTCTAAGTTAGCACTTATCTCCCTAGCTCCCGGTTTCTGGTACGTTTATCAAACTTGGATCAAGTCAATATGTCAAATAGTGTACGCTCATTGGTTGACGCACATTGTTGGCCTGGTGATCATCATTGTTGGTCACCAGCCACCACCTAGTTGATCACCAGGCCAACAATGTGCGTTCAGTATTCGGTCTGCCAAGTTGACATGAATTTAACAATCTTGTACGAGAACTCGGAGTTCCCTTAGCTAAGTTGTATTTTAATAGATTTTTTAAAATTAACTGTGCATATGGGCATGAGTGTTTTTTTAGTCACACTTGGTGGTGTTGATAATTTAATTAAAATTTACTCCCATTGATACATTAGTTCGTAAGATTTGTTTCATTATATTGTGTACTGTATCAATGGTGAGACAATAACGAGTTTTCTATTTGGCATTTTAATCTTTTACTAGTACATATTGATTAAATGACAATTTCCAATCTACAAAAGTACGATAAGTTAATATAAGATTCATGTTAATTTACAGCTTTTATGTAGTAGTACTATTTACTTTCAGACAATATACTACATACACTATGATTTCATTACATAATTATACTATGTTAATCCAAGCAAATCAAAATTTCGCCTGACACTGAAGGAGTCATGACTGCGGTGAAAGCAGCCATATGTCGCAGAAAATTAGAGGCAACCTTACGTGACCAAAATCCGTACACAACGGTACGAGAATTCGTCGGAGTTGAGCATTATTTTGTTTAAATTTAAATTTTGCCTGTTTTAGGGTTATCGCGCTTGTTCACGCGCTCTGCGGTCTTTGGTGCAAAATGTGCTATTTTCGTATGAAATGTGGATATAATGTAGATGAAAATATGAAAATTTTACTCGGTAAAGGTAAATGTTGCCGGAAGTAAACGTTTGTAGGCGGGAAGTGAGCGCGTAGGCAATTGCCTGCTGACTGAGTTATTCTTTTTAAATTTGTTTTGCAATATGATATTTGGATGCATTAGTAGTGTAGTGACACGCCCACGCACCTTTTTTTATGTAAATATTTTTATGTTGTATATAGCTATAGTTAAGTATTTTAGGTAGGAATAAATATTATATTTTTGTTGTACATTTATTAATCCCAATATTAGTTAAGATTTAGGTAGATTAGATAATAAGTTAGGCTTAATTGTAAATATTATATTGAGGGGCTCTCCTGACGGTAAGGCTGCGCCGTAGGATAGAAAATGTACATAGTTTTAAGTGTCACGTGACCTCTGACGTCATAGGGGTCTCCAGAAAGTAAAGATCCGAGGTAGCTCAGGCAGACCCAGATTTTTGTATATAAGGCAGGCTGATTTGGAATAAACAGAACATTATGTGGAAACCAGTGTCTCAGTCGTCCTCCAACCTCCGACCTACTCGCACCTCCATCGCTCCAGCCAATCGCCACTGTATCTCTCGGCACAACGCAACGACAGTAGTTCTTTTTAAACGTTTTGGTCATAATCGTAATCATTTTATGCATTAAAATGAAAAGTGTAAGTAAAGTAGCTTTGTTATATCATCTTTGCTTTGTGATATTATATTATGTAACAAAAAAACAAAAAATGTATAGGTATATATTTTTTTATATTATGACCAAAATTCCACCCCGTCGTCGCCGCCCGAGACACGTCTTGAGCGACCCGGATGATCCTATAGCAGCCGTAGTATCGGCTGCGCTAGGATCACCGGACCAGTCTAGCCCTTCTGGCTCAGGTACCGCTTTCGGCACCGGTATAGGATACCAGCGTAACACAATCAGACACCGACCCCGCCGGCGAGGTCGACGTACCCCCCGTAGGTTAGCTAGAACGGTCGCGACTTTCAATAGGGTCCACTCTTCCAGTGGACGTAGTCTTCTCGATCCTCTTATCCCGGCAACGGCCCAAGCCGAGGCTCGCACCCCAGGGGTGCCCTTGAGCTAGTTGCCTCCCACTTTTGACGGCTGGGCGCCCTAAGCGCCCGCCCTCCCGCCCGGTGACGCTGTAAAGGTCGATAGAGACCAACAGCATTAGCTCGTTCAAAAAAAAAAAAAAGAATAAACAGAACATTATGTGGAAACCAGTGTCTCAGTCGTCCTCCAACCTCCGACCTACTCGCACCTCCATCGCTCCAGCCAATCGCCACTGTATCTCTCGGCACAACGCAACGACAGTAGTTCTTTTTAAACGTTTTGGTCATAATCGTAATCATTTTATGCATTAAAATGAAAAGTGTAAGTAAAGTAGCTTTGTTATATCATCTTTGCTTTGTGATATTATATTATGTAACAAAAAAACAAAAAATGGATAGGTATATATTTTTTTATATTATGACCAAAATAATCTTAGTCAAAAAGATTAATTTAACTAGAACGTAGGACCTAGATAACCATTTGGTATCTTACAGACCACGACAATGGAGAAGTTTGATTGGCTACCGGCCAGATACATATAGCGAATTTCTTGAAAACAATTTCAGGCTGTTAACTTAAATAAAGTATTATTGCATACTATCAAAAATTGGCAGACCTGCATGTCATGGTTTGGCAGAGAAATAAGCATATCATACTAAGTAAAAAGTCGGAGATGTAAAGATTAGAAAAGAAACATTGAAACATTTTGGTTAAGCAAATACGGCAAAAAATTATAACTTAGTTTATTTTCTAAAATGTATCTATAATGATCTGGTAATAAAAAACTATATTGAAAATAGATTCTATCATTACCTCATTATTTACTTTTTATAAAGAGACTTATGCAGTCATTGAGAGGGTAGATGATAAACAACGGCTTCTAATTTATATCTCTAGGTTTTGAAATTCCTATTTGTAAAAGGAATTTGGATAAGTCTATTATTTTACTTCTTTGCCATTAGTCAGATTCAAATCTTCATAACTTTTCTTTTTAGCTCATTAATCATTAATGCCTAAATTTTGAAGTACCTAGCTACTAGGCCTTTTCCTCTTAATTTCCTTACAAAAGTACTAAAATTTCCTTTTAGATACGACTAAGCGATATCGTCAAATGTACGTGTTCTCAGATAAGACCTCCTCTAGGGACCGTTGATGCTGGGTCTTGAAATATGGGGTCAAATATAAGTTTGGTGGTGCGGTTGTTACATAAAGACTAAGTGAAAATACAGGAATCTGGAATCTCATTAGAATCTGTTTATTTAAGTTTTCGTTTATGTTGATCACTTTTTGATGGCGATGAAAAAGACACTAATTTAATTTTGTAACACGTTTGTTGTAAAAACTTAAATAAATAGTAATTTTGTCTATTCATATAATAAAAAGTAGGCTCACCATATTGGTTAAGCACAAATTTAATTATGCATTTTATTTACAAACCTTATGTTGCAACCGACGCGACAACGTAACATGAAATGATTACTAACTCCACAAAAACAGACGCATCAAAGTAGTTTCATACATAAAACAAACCTTATAAAACACAGCAATTGTCAATAAGTTAACCATCTAACATCAAGAGTCATCCAAATCCATCAACATTACAAAAAATAACCTCGAAACGAAGTAAACTAGTCCTCTGGTCCGATGATCGATCACCGTATCATTAGGGCTGGCGCAACGGAGCTGGCCAGAGGCGTTAACTCATTTATCTCACCAATCTGCCGATAGCCTGTTGTAACTTCCTCGCTTAACTCTTTAGCTGGCTGAAGTTACGGAAAGTTTGCAAGTGGATCCCTTGTATACTCGGAGAAACTTAAGCAATACCAGTTTTTATTTTTTGTGACGATGTAATTTTGTATGTTTTGGGTGTCCGATATATTATAATATTATATCCTAAATTTCACAAATCTCAATAGCTGTTTCAGTCACTGATGCTGATTTATAATAATAAATTAATCTACAGCCGATAAGTCAAATTAGCAGCCTGAGCGATTTAAAATTCTGATATCAGGGCTGGCCACTTTTACACGAGAAAAAAAAACGGTAGATCACTTCCCAGATACGGTAGATCTTTGAAGGCCTCTCAAAGTCACATGTCCACCTAATGAGCTCCAAAACGCTGTCACAGCTTGTTTAGACAAATTGAGGAAAATCTCAATCGCCTTCCATCAATCAAATTGTTTTTTATTCTTTACACACATCCTGCTTTTGGTCAGATGTTATACACACACACACGCATAAAACTATTTCCAAAATTAAATGAACAATACAGTTTCTATTAGAGTTTAATTGGAAAACTATCCATTAGTAGACGTAAACTAAGTGGTCCACTAATATTAATGTAGAACAGTTTTAAATCGGTTTTGTTTTTGTACCTATTCAAATGGATCTGGCAAAATTAATCGCAAAGCGAAATCACCTTTGAATAAAATAAAATTAAACCTTTTTGTTAATGTTACTTGAGTTTCTGATTTGTGAGATAACCATCGCAAATATAACTTTAGGTTCATTAGCAGTTTAAAAAAATTATAAGCCCACAGTAAATTCATCAGCTGCAAGCCTTAATCCAACCACGAGACACCCGCTAGTTAAATATTATGTTCTAGATTTTCCAACTTATCACAAAATTATGAGCTTGGTTGGTGGTTACGATGTAAACAAAAACAGTGAAAACAACAACAGTTCTCGTTCTAAACTGAGTATCATCAACACAAACAGCTATACGCTGTTGCCTCCAATCCATCGGGCTTGAACATGGATTCCGTCAAACTTGAGCGGCACTCTGTTGACTAGATATAGGCAGTACATCAACTTGGTTAATGTTACTAGAAAGTGATATTTTTATTGATGTGTGTTTATTTTCTGTGGAATAGTTCATGTTGAGATGGGAACGGTAAGTTTAGGAAAAGCATCCGATGGACATTCAAAATAATATTTAATGGGATCAGTTACAGCAACGGTCAGTTTTGTGGGGTTAGTTAGACATAAAAAGAAAAAGTAATCCGCACATCAATGGAACTTGCTTCCTGCGACAGTGCTTTCTTCCACTTATTCGTCATCGTATTCAAGAGCAAAGTGCACAGGTATCTTCTGTGTCCCACGTGTGTGTGTGCACGTGTCCCATCTTTGACTTCATCTAATCATCTGGTAAGTGTACCATCAGATGAGATGTAACCGAACGCTACAAATAAAAAAAGTGCAATTATTATTAGTGCAATTAGAATTATGTACATACATAAACAAATGAAACATCACTGGACTGACCGACAATGATACAGAGAGCCTAACCAAAAGTACCACGGTCATAGATGTATATTGTAGGTACTACATAAATATACACATTTATGTCAATGACACCATAGAGACTACATTTGGAAGGCGTCTTATATTTTTATATGTAGGAACTATTACTTATAGATTTAACAGAGTTATAAAATTGGATGGTCCTATATTAGGTATATTACTTTAAAGAATCTCTAGTAAAAATCAAGACTTAGTATGGGTCAGCCAGGTTATAAATAATAGAGAACTTTTTACTGTCTCAGCTATGAAATACAAATAAAAGTTTAAAAGTAGCCTCCCATGTGGACGTGGTCTATCGTTACCTATTAAGCGTTTTTAATTAACTAATGAATGTTCTCTGCAGATTAATGTACTTAGAAATCGTCTACTGCTGAACATGACGTCACTATTTTGTATAGAGTACTACTTTGAACGTCTGCTTGAATCTTGTATATATATGTGTGTATCCAACGGCTGCCCACGATTTAACCAGATCGCTGTCTACTTAGTGGAAGGCTGGCTTATCCTGCATCTTCCGTTCCACAACGCGAGAACCTTTCTTCTCCATAGGTAGTCGGTTCCACGAGCAATCAAAATTTTGGAATTATTCACGCGATTTTCACCTTAGAGGATTCAGGTACTGGCAACAATCGTACTAGGGACGGCCATATTAACATAATTCCCTCGGCCCGCCAAGAGTGATGCGCAACTTGATTTGCATAATGCGAGCCATACTTCCAGTATTAATTCCTTGTGAATTCCAGTTTGATTTTCAATTGGTGATTAATGATCTGTGCGATTTTGGGAATTTGATTGGTTTTCGAAATATTGATAAAACTCCTCAAAACTCAGGGCGCCACCGCGGAAGGTCACGTAACGTTCTTAACTTAACCCAACTTAAAAAAAAAATCAGAAGTGCCATTTAAGCTTCTTTTTATTGTTTACTTGATATACATCCTAAGTTTACACTCGTAAACTAAGAGAATCATCGTTTTTCCATTACTCAATTATTTTGTCTCCAATATTTGATTTCCAACCAGTTTTGTTTTTGTTCAATTATGAGTAAATATAACTCACGTTCGTGGCTAATAATGCTAACCAAAAAATCAGCTAGCTTTTTTTCGAAAAATAAGAAAGTAAAATTAATTAATTTGTTCCAAGAGTGATACATAATATCCTCTAGTTGAAGATATACCTTCCTATCTCACTATATATAGCTGGTTCTACACATGTAGTTATCACTATATCTACATGTAAAGAACCAGCCGCAGAACCAGGATAATAGTACTAAGAAGCATAAATATTATTATTTGTTTTTGTTTCAACTTTGCATGCAATTTTAAATTTATATACTGTTTATTAGCATTATCGAAAAATCCATTTTGAGGGGACCAAAACAAATAGATACATTATCATAATCAAATTATAATCTTTCTCTCGAACTAAATTAGTAAATATTACATTGGCTCCCAAAGAATAAAGTAACTCAATTATGACGGCACAAAGACATCAAAAGACACCATTCTGGCAATAAGTAACTTCAAAACTTTAGTTAAAATATCCTTCAGAAATACATTTTCTAAATCACTAAACAAAAATCAAATTACCCTCTGAAAGACATTCTACGTCCGTGTAGGGTATTGGAAGACTTGTGAATTTTTTTACTTTGTATCAATAGGTACACCGTGACGAAACTGGCAAGTTTAAGAATCACAAAATTCCAGGAGATATTATCCTCTAACCTGCACTTGGCCAACTTGGTGGATTATAGACTCTAATGTTAGAAAAGGCACATGTCCCAGCAGTGGGAATGTTTTGGGTTGTTGACGATACGAATAATTTAATGGAACATAAACTCAAAGCCGAATTTTCGGCACACAACTCAATTAGGGACATAAATGACTTTCGCAAAAAAGTACCTTAATTACACGCTTTTAATCATAAAACGTAGCAATTAAGATACTGCCTCGGTAATTAAGACCCGAGTTAGGATGATTTATTATTATCTGAGAAGAACTTGATTGCTGATCGATCAGGCTATGGCAAAACGAAATACAAAGAAGTTAATGAAATTGAGTTCTTTTTCAGCTCCTTAATTATTATGGATTTAAGGTTTTACCTTAGGGAAAGCACATGCAGTTCAGAGAATATGGCAATGCTATTTTAAAATTTAACCTTTTTGGCGCAGTACAATTATGTGTATACATGACACAAAGGAATTCATTTTGAGTATAATCAGGTCGATGTATTTGACATGAGTAAGAAGTTCATAGTGTACGAATTATAATTTCATAAAAATATTATCAATTAAAACTAGCGAAATTAATGAAAAGCATACTTTACATTCCATTAGCTTGCAGCTTGTGGTAACCTTGGATAGTCGGATAGTCGGATAGGATAGTAGGACAGATATATCCATCTGTGGTCTAAGCTGTCTGTGGCAGTCTGCGGCAGATGGCAAGTAATTATAGCTACAGATCAGAGCAAAAACAATTGACAGTTTAACGTACCTACATTAAGGTGAGATATAAACCCCACGTTCATCGACCAAAAGTGTTTAATTAATCACGTGTATAGTTTAGAAAAACTTTAATGTTTTAAATTTATAAGTATTTTAGTACAGTAATAATAATAATCGTTATTAAAATATCATTATGTTTTCCAAATAAATGAATAATAAAAATGTTAATATTTTATTAATAGTTATTATCTTGATAAATTACTATTATTATTTGAATAAATTAAAGCATTATGATTTAGTGTACCTACTATGCATACTTAGAACTAAAATGCTAAAAAAAATTAAGTTCCTTTACTCCTGCCTACATCTATAATATGTAAGTTTCAATTTACGAAAATCAGCGCTGGATGTCTCTGATGACCAGCAATATGCTGAGCCGACGCCCATTCGATACTTGTTTTTTTTTCTTTTCTATTCATTATGTACATATTATGTGTATAAATTTAACCTGTTTTTGTATTTTAATTTTAGACAAGTATTGAATAAATCGCACCTTTAATAATAAAGTGAATCAAGTCAAAAAATTGGGATTCGCCGATTTTGTAGTAAAACAATTTCTATGCTCCTAAAGAATAGGTACAGTTTAACAGCCGCTGCATTCACGGCTATACGAGTGAGATAAAGGAACGTTCGTCTCTTTTTGATTGAATCATCGATTCCGTCCGAAATCACAAAACGAACTAATCAGAAATGCTCCAGCAGTGATCAAACTGAGACGTTTGTTTGAGTGGAAGAATTCAAAATAAATCATTTTATCACTAGCAGGTAAGGACTTCATAGTTCATCTTTTAAATGTAAAATGTATAAAATGTGAGTTAATTCTCTTTATTTTTTAAAATAGTAGTGATTTCTTTGAGCCAAGTAAAAGTAATTCATTTTATGATTAAAGATTATTGTTGCTTTGAGATTTAGTTCGATTTGTTTCATTTTCTTTCTAAAAATATGAAAATTTGTTTGTATCATTTTGTTATGACACATTTTATCACGAAAATAATTCTAAAATCAAAGTTCTAACACTGTTATGATTCTTTTTATGCTTTATTATTTTTTCAATTTCTATGTAGTATTTTGAATTGACTCCCTGTTCTATTAATGATGTACCTATCACTACTGAATTGAATGAGTCATGGAAAACGCATCGAGAAAAAGAAAAATTTTGAGCTTAATTCCATATTTGCAACATAGTCAAAGATCTCAAATGGAGGAAACGGTTCCAACGTGTAAAATGAAGGATGATTTCAACAAGGTCATAGTAAGTATTTAATTATTATTATTTAAGCGCTTGGTACCACAGAATTATTATGTCGTGCGTGGCGCTGGGGTAAGCTACTGTTACGATAATTTTGCTTATACGCAATATAGTACTATAAAACATTTTTTAGCGCTATGAATACAATATTCATGAATTTAAAGAAAATACTCCTGGTTTACAATCAATATCCAATCCCTCTCGAAAAAGCAGCGAATCAGGGTCTATTATTGCTGACTTCTCTAGAGACAAAGACAAAAATTCAGAAACATATTAAGGAAAATATTTCACTTCGAAAATATAACGAAATAGAGTCCGTTAATGATGAGAGTTCAAACCTACTTACTTCAGTGACCGAAGCACTATCAGTAACCGAAGTAACTGCACCCAACATAATAAACCTTGTACCGGATTATGACAGCGACGCGTCCTATTCAAGTTCATCTTTCTCAAGCTCATGTTCTTTAAGTTCTTTTTCGTCAACGTCCAATAGTAATTCTAGCGATAAAACTCGAAAAAGTAGCACTAAAAATCATTCAATAGAAAATGCAAACCAAGGGGATTTTAGTACTAATATTGCAACGGGCTCTTCCAAACAAAATCACCCGATGAATCCCGTAATTATAATTTCTCCCACGTACACTGACGAGAGTGATTTTGATGATGATGCAGCAGATCCAACATTCAACTTTGAGGACTAATTTGGTAATACCTTTGGGCAAAAACTAAAGAATTTTCTAATACCAAATGCCTCAGATTCTTCAAGCTCTGAAAGTGAGATCAACCACCAGCAAGCGGTTGAAGAACCCTGAAAAATTGAAGCAAAATAGGATAAAAAAGATGCGAAATACATATAGGTTTTATACTTCTATATCCAAAACTCACTGCTCAGTGCCTAGACACCATGAAAACTCTACAGTTTTAAAAAACAAAGCAAGAAAATTTGGTCGTTCATTGTTATTTCTGGACTGAGTCAGACGCTAAACGCCATTGAGATTGGATTCTGTATTTGGAAATATCTACAAGACGTCAGTTGCAATCGAGAAGCAGCCAAAAAAAAATTATAATCTACTCTGAAAACTATTGTGGACAGAACAAGAATAAATTCAGTTCAATATTGTACATGTATGCGGTTTACATGTTGAACATTGACACCATTACCCATAAATTCTTAAATAGAGGCCATACTCAAAATGAGGCGGACAGCGTACACCGTCTAATTATATTTTATATTATTTCTATCTATATTTTATATTCTAATATTATTTATATATTATAATATAACTAGCAGCCCGCCCCGGCTATGCACGGGTATTTTATATATGTCTATTATAAATTGAGATATATATAAACTTACAACTACCCTATCTCTCAAGTTGGATCGAACTGCACATGGTGTGCGAATTTTATTATAATCGGTTAAGTGGTTTAGGAGTCCATTGAGGACAAACATTGTGACACGAGATTTATATATATTAAGATAATATAATAAATAAGTCGATTTTAGGCAACTGCAAAAAGTTTGGGGATACAATTATTATACAAATATTTGGTTATGGGTATGAAGTCGATTTAGCTTTTTTTACATATTTTTTTTTCGTTTTAGTTACTGTTACTAAACATAGATAGTATGCAAAATTTCAGCTCAATCGGAAACCGGGAAGTGGGTCAGTATTGACTTCTCAAGATTTTATTACATTGTTAGTTAGTTAGTTTTACCTCAATTTCTTTGAGATTCCATCATCAGATCCTGACTTGATGATAATGAAACCACCTTGGGAGTAAACTCAAGAATTTTTGAAATCGGTTCACATTTGGCGAGAATATCGATGAACATACACAAAAAAAAACATACAGATGGACATGTACCTCCTCTTTTTTCGAAGTCGGTTAAAAAACTTGAAAGTCTTGTAAGCTGTGATTATTGATAAGTGATTATATTATATCAAATACACAACGATGTTTGTTGAGTATTTAGTATTTCTAAAGCAAAGGCTATGACTATAATATTTTTGGTTTTGTTATGTAATTTTATGATCAATGTCTGTAAACAATGTATATTTATAGTATCTAATAATAAACATTATATTAAAATTAAATCTTTTATTCATTGTTACACTCGTGTAGACAATCCCTAACTTCAATTTCCTTTTAAAAAGTAGCATATAAAGTTATTATCACTCTCCAACCGTTGAATTACATCCAATATAAAATATTACTTTGACCATGATATTGGCAATTATAACATAAAAATAGCACTTTTAGTAATTAAGCCGTAATTTTATTACAGTTTTCACTTTAAAATAGAACTAAAACTATAATATAAAATAATCTAAAGTTTTCATTTAATGATAAACAGCATTATATAATAGGTCTTTACCTATGAAATTGCCGTATTGCAGTACAGACTTTTTCAAACAAAAAAAAGTTTTGATTGGCTATGAATTCTAAATTCAAATTAATTTTGTTTTAAAAATATGACATTCTATTTACAATATAAGTCTTTTGTTTATTGATTAGCGTTGTATTTTCATTACATTTCAACATTTTTCCTCATAATGGATACTTTGAAATTTCGTGTAATTATGGAATATGAGTTCCGTCGTGGCACCAACGCGGCACAAACGACACGTAACATCAACGACGTTTACGGAGAGAACTGTACAAACGAACGTACAACCCGTTATTGGTTTGCTCGGTTCCGTTCTGGGAATTTTGACTTGAAAAATGAACCTCGTGGTCGTCCGGAAACTTTGGTCAACAATGATGAATTAAAGGCGATTGTGGAAGCTGATGAATCTCAATCTACAGCTGAGCTGGCAGCAGCTTTTGATGTTAGCATCAAAACAATATTGGTCCATTTGCGACAGATTGGCAAGATAAAAAAGCTTGATAGATGGGTGCCCACGAACTTAACGATCGCCAGCGCAACGTACGCGTCGAGACTTGCCTTGCGCTGCTTAACAGGCACAGAAATGAAGGAATTTTGAACCGAATTGTTACGTGCGACGAAAAATGGATTCTTTTTGACAATCGAAAGCGCTCAGCAAGTTGGTTAGATCCTGGTTCGGTACCAAAGCAATGTGCAAAACGAAAAATGACCCCTAGAAAGGTGATGGTCACAGTTTGGTGGTCTAGTGCTGGTGTGATTCATCATAGCTTTTTACAAAACGGCGAGAGCATTACTGCAGATGTGTACATTGAAGAACTGACCACAATGATGGCGAAACTCGCACGTCTGCAACCAGCTTTGGTCAATCGGTCGTCTCCACTGCTACTTCACGACAACGCGCGACCCCATACTGCACAACAGACCGTCTCTAAGCTGCATGAGTTGGGTTTGGAAGCTCTCCCTCATCCGCCATACTCACCGGATCTTGCGCCTACCGACTATTACTTTTTCCAAAATTTGGACAACTTTTTAGCGGGAAAAAAATTCAATTCCCGAGAAGCAGTACAAAACGCCTTTGAAGAGTTTGTTGTCTCCCGTCCTGCTGATTTTTTCAAGAAGGGCATCCATAAACTGCCACAGCGTTGGCAAAGATGCATTGATTGCAGGGGTGATTACTTTGAATAAAAGAAACAAATAAGTTCGAAAAAAAAAATACTTTAACTTTTTTCAAACAAAACGGCAATTTCATAGGTAAAGACCTAATATTAAAACACCTTGTTTTATAATAAGTTTTTACTAACAAACTGCATTAAATACTAGTGATGCATATGTTGCAATATTTTTTTACGTGAAAACTGTACTAATAAGTATTGTGTCATGAAGCATGTTTAAAACTTGACGAAATTTTTAATCAAAAAAAGATCTGCATCACAAAAAAAGTTTTATTTTTATTTCAAACCTCAATATCTTATTAAATATTAATAATCCCAATTATTTTGAGGTCCATTTATGTATCACCATCATTTTGACAAAACTTCAAATACATTTTATTTTTTAAAGTGCTCCAAAAATCAAAATATTCGCTGAAACATTGTCAGCGGTAGACTTGTGAAACTTTAAACGCGATTTCCCAACAATCATGAATTTTGAGTTGATTCACTTTATTTTTAAAGGTGCGAAATGTTTTTCTATTCTATTCTATTCTAATTTCAATAATAGTAATTTATTGGTATCACTTAATCTAAATTACCATACCAATTTTTGTAATAATTAGGTATGAGAATTACCTGCTGACATTAATGTCACGAAATATATATTATGTCTAAAAAGCGTAGATAAGCCTCTGAATCAATCTTGAAATGAGCTAAAAAGTAGCTAAGTAGATAAAAGTTTCGGCATAAAGAACCTGTAATGGTACTATTAAAAAAGTTTTCCGATTTATTTCACGCGCTGACGATAAGTGGGGTCTATTGAAAAAACTGTGCTAAGTTCGTCGAGGAGTGTGCTGTGAATAATTATACCTAGCCCGCTTTCTGGAAATGATTTATTGATAAAACTGTCTTTTCGTATTTATTTCTGAATGTTAGTGTAAAAAAAAGAGTAACGGAACAAAGGGGAATAAAATAACTATAGAAATGTGTAGTTCATTGTTTAAATGAAGAAAAACTTTAATAATGATATTATTAAAGTCTTTCATCTCACCTATTAAGTATAGGTCACGGAAAAGGACTCTGAAAATAAAGATAATAATATATTTTGATAAATTCTGAGAATTTCACACTCCGCGTAAAAATTACTTCGTTAAAAATCGAATTTTCGATAGATATTGTGATTGAAGCATTTGTGTCGTAATGATTTTGATTGATGGGTTCGAATTCTGATTGGAAAAATATTGGAATCAGATATAGATGGCACCCCGCGCAAATGACTGTTTCCAAACTAAATAAGGTTTTGACATTACCAATTATTAACATGTAACTGTCAATATACATGTCAAAAGGGATCGGATCCCATCTCAGAAATGTACTATGTTTTGTGTTTGCAAGGATTTTTTTGATACTGGTTCACAATGTATTTTCACCTTGATTTTGGCAAAGAGAATAAGTCAAGCAATACATGTTCAATGTCAATTTTGACGTTTACACTTTAGCCATCGTTCTGTTGCCATTGTTATAAATTAAAGGTAATACAGATACTTTTTTTACAGTTATATCCGACAGATGGAATTATGATAACATGGCAATTATTGTATGTATGTGTTTACAAACAAAAAGTGTCAAAGTATTGTATCAGCTATCTGTTGCTTAGTTTGGGGTTAGATGGCGTTGTGTGACATGTCCACACATATATATAAAAAATTGTCCTACAAAAGAATGAGGGTATTTTCCTTCAGTACCTAGTTTGTGGCTTGCTATAAATGCATCACTTTCAAGAGATAAACAGTTTGAAATATTGCAATGTTAAAATGAAATGGCTGTTCTTGCCCATTATTTGACAAAAAAAAATTAGTAGGAATCAAATAGACCACTCCATAGAGAACCTCCAGAGGTTCAGATTATGCAATTTTATTTGGTGCATTTTTCAGATTTCATTATTAGGTATACCTATTATACCCATTGCCGTCAGAGCTTACTCAGACCATATAGTGAAGCGACAAAATAGTGATTAAGTGAGAGGTGCTCCACGGTTTCATCCTCTATGTACACGTTATCGTCATTTTCCTAATAAAATATATTATATAATTGTCTCGGTAGTATTAGTCAATTTGTTTGCAAAATTTTATCTAAACCGGTTTAACCATTTTAGCATGAAAGCAAATAAACTAATATTTTTATATTAGCTCCATAGTTATCGGGGCTTGAAGTTGTATATATAACTTGAACTGGCATCAATTTTAACATTTACGACTTTGGCACTTTTTCGAAAGATCATTGTGGTTTAACGTCAATATAAAATATTATAGTGCTAATGGAAGCATCAAAATATTTGTAAAATAATTTCCCTAACAATGTTTTATCAGAATAAAGTTATCGTTGCTCATAAAATATTCCACGATCCTAAAGTTCTGGTCTTGTGTGTACATTTTGTTCTAGATCCATAGATCTAGTTGGTTCCCTGGATACCATAGTTATATGTAATACGTAATCCTTATAGAAGAGTGGATATTGTGTAGAATAATAGTAAACATTCTGATATGGTATTCCCACTACTGGGACTATAACTGCTCTTCTTTATAATAAAGTAAGCTTTCTCTCCTCTTTTTTGTCTATTACAGGGGTAAGTCTGCGTCGTGGCGATGAGATAAGTGTGTTTGTTTTGGACGATATTTTGAGTGCAATTTTGAATGGTTTTTATTAATTCGGATGCACGGCATGACTGTGTACAAATTAATTGAATTGTAAATCAATTGTTCGGTTGTGCAGCCCATTGTGTGGTTAAGTAATAGGTACATTATGAATAGAAATAAGTCAAACTTATATCCCTTCACACAGACGTTTTTAATAGATAAATAAGTAAAGCTTATATCAAGCTAGAAAAGCTAATTGTACTCGTGAGTGCAATCGTAGAGCATAGGCTACTATAGATAGCTACTGTGATTGGAAAGTTTGTATTTTGAATATTGTATGAATAATCTCTCTATTTTCTTTATTAAATCGCTAAATAATTCTTGAAGTTGATAAACTAACAGATCATTTTAAGAAAATTACCTCGAATAAACGATCAAGGTGTCGTGTAAGAAGTTGTTTTGCAAAATGTGTAAAGCAGATAAATTCTCTCAAAGTTTGTAATTACTAGAGCGTACGAAGTCGCGTGGGAGATGTTAGTTATAATATAAATAGGTATTACATTGAGTTTGCTCTCCAGATGTTGATTTACGAAGCAATATAACTTATTTACAGCAAACAAATATACATACTGATTTTGCTGCTGAGCAATTTGGTATCTTTGTAGACACAATAATGTTATTTGTTTTGTAAATATACTGGAAACCTTGAGTCTGTAAGATGGGTAAAATTTTGTATTATTTTAAAGCCAAAGAGATATAATGTACTACGCAATAGAGGAGCTATTTAAAGCAAAAGTAAATTCCATTTATGCTATATTTAAATTAAAATCCGCTACAGCGCTTTGCAAGATCACATTGTCTAACCAAACAATCTGAACATACAGTAAAGTGCTGTAGCGCTGCATGTTTTGTTTTGGTAGCCCATGTTACAACATGGCCTGTGCCGCATGCCGATGCCGTGCCGTGAAGCATGCTCTAGTGTCATTGTAAATCGGCAAAACAATATTTTATACAGGTATACCTATTTTTCCGAAATCTGAACTTACTTGTGGAAAAGAGTTTCTGCTGCTTTTTTTTTGTTTTCTCTGAGAGTTTCTTGCAGTATCTGAGCACACACGATGGTTATGTTAAAAATACTATCCAATATGTTAAAAATACTATCCACATAATTTGGGAGAATGAATATCTTTCACACTCCACTTCATGCGTTCAATCCTGGCACGCACTTGTAAGATGTAAGATAATCTTCCTCTTGGAGTATTCCGACAACGTTTCAACATGCAATCTTTTAAAAAGAGTACAGTATGATAGCCTTACTGAGCTAATGCACTGACAATCCCCTAGTATTGAAGATTTCCATAGGTTACGGTTTCCGATTTTTATCAGGTGGGCCGTGGGGCTTAAGCTTGTTTGTCGCTCACAACATAAAAAAAACTATGTACATATGGACTCAGGGGTTAGTCATGTGTTGCAAAATATATAAATATAGGCCTTCAGCATGCGCATCGGACTGCGTCCGGAGCAAGAATGATCCGTAGTACACCGAGCGCTCCCTTTATATAGCCAGATGGGTGGAGAAGCGATGACAGTGGCCGGTGTTGCCACTGTAATAAATTTAAATGCTACCACAGGGTAAATTACGGCACTGCCCGCTGCGCATAGAGTTTACAACTGGACGTTGCCGCCATCATACACATAGTCTAATATATTATTTTTGTTCCAGGTTTAGTGGATCCAAGATGAAGACCAGAAAAAGAAGATCGTAACTGAAAATGGGTGACACGCTATTCCGAAAATGAACACAAACCCAAATGGAACTATGAGTACATCCATACCGTACTTAGATAAAAACGTACTCACTTCCACAACATACTTATATCCTACAAAAAAGCCTCCAGACGACAAATCGATTGTCAAAACTAGAAACGTATACGATACAGACTTTAAAAATATTACGATTAGAAATGACACAAGTGATTTTTTAAAGTTAGTTGAAGATTTCAGTGATTATTTCTATGGTAACAATAGCAGCGAGTATTCTCATAATGTGAGTACGGATGTACTCACTGATGTCTACGACTTCGCGAACTGTAGCTCAAATGGTACATTCAACGTTTCGTGTTTTAGTAAAGTGGAAGAGCCGGAGTACAACTTTTGGGCGTTGTTGCTGTTGATATTTCCTTTTTTTACGTTATTCGGGAACGTGTTAGTGATAATGAGTGTAGTGAGAGAAAGGGCACTGCAGACTGTGACGAATTACTTTATAGTTAGTTTGGCGGTGGCTGACTTACTAGTAGCTGTCGTCGTGATGCCGTTTGGAGTTTACTATTTGGTGAGTTACTCCACTTTTTGTTCTTATTTACTTAATGTGTTTTTCATTATTGATTAAGGATTAATCATAATTTATTGTAGGAAGAATGCGCTTTTTTTATTTACTATATCTTATCCTCTCTATCTGAAGGTAATAAGTTTACCACAAAACATTCAGAGCATATTTCGGTATGCCCCTGATGTACATAATAATAGGAGTAAATGTTTTTGTGGGAAATTTGCCCCCCGGGAGTTTTTGTGTTTGTGAATTTAGGTGAATCAAATCACACACGCTATGCATGTATATCACTGAATAAATTTTGCAAAATAATTATGAGACTTGATATCTTTAAATATTAAAGTTCGCTCATAACAAAATTGCCACCTAATTAATTTGCGTTAATTTTCGACATCATTGGTCAATTGACACGGTTGAAAAGCAATGGATAATTAACTGTAGCAAATCGGCTATGTGTAATGTTGATGGTTTAGCCTGATTAAAATTTAATCACTGAGTTTAGCTTGCTATCAAGCTTTGGATAGAAAAATTATAGATTAATGTCTAAAAATGGAGGAAATTATCAAAACATGTAACGAACTGAATTAATCACGAAAATAAGAGACTACTTTGGTCTTCTCTGATTGAGAAAGCATTATAATTGTTGAATTCTTCTTCTACCTTTTGTTAATATATAAATATTTCAAGGAAGCAAAGCCCAAAATATTATGAGCTAACTGCTAACCTTATATTGATTTTTATGTTCCATTCCCATTTTAATATTTATTCCCTAAGTTATTTCATTGTATGTCTTGACAGGCACATTATTTTGTCTCAAAAATATCTATCTATCTATATCTATAATAATCCTATCATTATAATGGGCAGGAAGTAGTTAGTTATTTATTTTCATTTCGCGGATTATAACTAGCTAACTAAGGTCCGTATTACAAAACAATGCTCAGTCATCGATCAGTGCTCAAGCAGAGATTTCATTCATAAAGTGATCAATTAGTGAATTAAATCTCTGCTTGAACACTGATCGATGACTGAGCATCGTTTTCCGGACCTAAGATGGCGGAGTAACCCAAATGAGTCTTGACCTTCAATAATAAGAGCCGCTACTTTGACCTATCCTGAGCAAGCTCCTGCCAGTTTAGCGCCCGAAGCTCTCGCAGATCCTTTTCCACTTCATTCCATGGTACCTAAATCCGAGATCTACAAAACAATTTTCGATGGTTATTGCAATATATTTATCAGGGTGCTGTGTTCATACTCTTACTGTTATATCCTTATCTTTATAATCCTTATAAACGTGAAAGTTTGTATTTATGGATGTTACTTGCTATTTCACGCAAAAACCATTGAATGGATTTTAAACTTGAAATGCAGAAAGATTATATGCTGGATATACATAGGATACTTTTTATCCGCGAGTGAAATCGCAAGGCACATTTAGTTAAAAAATTAAGCAATTTTCGATGATTTTAATATATTTATCAGGGCGCTGTGTTCATAAACATCTTAACAAGTTCAACTCCAATGTTTCCTGCTCCTCACTGGTTCGTTTAATCCCGTTTATCTTACTGTCCAGCTGTTTATCAACCGGCGCTCGCCCGCGAACGTCTTAATGTTGCGAATTAGAGATACTTCGTGAACACTCACTTCCGCTTCCCGTTTTAATCTTGAGAGATCTTTCGTTTGCTCTTTCGTCAGCTCGTAAACTTTATTAATGTTAATGTTATTTTGAATATCTCTACGTCCCTTCTTAACTTACTTCTTTTATTAAAATATAAATTATTATATTTATTCCTCTAGCCGACTCGCCCCGGCTACACACGGGTTAATAGTTTTACACCCTAACCCTGTCCAAGAGAATACTTCTTCTTCTCTTAATTCACCTTTTAAACTTTCCTAGACTACGACAAACATTTTAAAACCAAAATCAGCTAAATCGGCCCAGACGTTCTCGAGTTTTAGTAAGATTAACGAACAGCAATTGATTTTTATATGTATAGATTATGTACTTCATTGGTGAGACAATAAAAAGTTCTCTATCTATCTATTTATCTAAATACATATAACTCAAATGTGACTGACTGAATGACTGATTGACATAGTGATCTTTCAACGCACAGCCCAAACCACTGGACGGATCGGGCTGAAATTTGGCATGCAGGTAGATGTTATGACGTAGGCATTCGCTAAGAAAGGATTTTTCGAAATTCTACCCTTAAGAGGGTGAAAGGGGTGGTTGAATTATTTTGTCATAGGCCACGCCACGGGCGAAGCTGCGGGCAGAAGCTCGTCTATATATCTAAAAGCTATAAGTGATATATAAAGCTAAGTATAATCAATAGTTTGTTTGTATAATCTTATGTAAACGAATAACATGTTGGTCTAGTTGTTCGCCTGGCGTTCATGAAAGTAAAACGTTGCTTGTTTGTGTTTTTCTGTTTGACTTTCAAAGAAAAGTGCAGACGATGAAGTACTCTATCAGTATATCGATATTACGATCTGTGACCGATATAAAGAGTGTATCGATATCGAATTATACTACAGCCTTGGCTGAGACGTGGTTTAACCAGCTATAACATCATAACATGAGTAAAACGTGTGGAACAAGCACAAAACTTCTAATAATGGGGAATGTTCTGAGGAGCTGTTTAATCTGATCCCGGCATCGTGTTTCTTCCATCGCACCTCTCGCCACCGCAATAAAGCTCATCTATATATTATTGAGTCATGGAAATCTCATACGACTCGATTTATGCGTTTGTTCTTGCCGTACATCTGCAAAATGTGGAATGAGCTCCCGCCAGCGGTTTTTCCGCAGAGCTACAACATGGAGTACTACAAAAGGAGGGTTAAAAGAGTCCTACAGGGCAAGCAATGCGTTGGTGACACCTCCTCCTGTGTTACAGATGTCCATAGGCTACGGTGACCACTTCCCATCAGGTGGGCCGTATGCTTGTTTGCTCCCTTTAACATAAAAAAAAGAAAAAAAATTACCAGTGTGATTGAATCCACACTAAATTAGACACTCTCTCGACTCAGCTATGGTCCCATTTCACAGTGGCTGCATAAATCTTCAGCACAATATTTTTGTAATGCTTAGCAGCTGAGGAATTTGGCCGCAAGATGAAGAGCGTATAATCCGGTGAGTTAGAAGGAGTGGGTCCAAATCACGTACATTTTCAGAAACTATAATATCAGTTCACTTAAGTTTACACCTTGAAATCCATTCTATGATAGAATAGGTATAATCACACAATCACACTAATATTATAAAGGCGAAAGTTTGTATGTGTGTTTGTGTGTTTGTGTGTATGTTTGTTACTCTTTCACGCTCAAACGGCTGAATGGATTTAGATGAAATTCGCTACCGAGATAGTTTATACACTGGATTAACATATTGTAGCGTGTAGCTACTTTTTCATTAATTATAGTCAGTTTCTCCTGACACTTTTGCAATAGCAACGTTTTTGTACTACTCTGCTCCCGCATTAAGAAGGCCAGGCACTTTGTGATATGAAAAACAATTATTCTTAATTATAGCTTTACCATTAGCCCTATCATTTGGATAGTAGAATAAATACTTACTAGGTACCTTAAGGTTTCCCAAGGATGATGAATTACAAAATGATTTAAAGTATTTCTATAAGATTTTGATGCAACTATTTTGGACAAGGAACCTGACAGTCATGTTTTCGTTTGTTTAAAGTACGGGTCCTACTGACAAACATTTATCAGAAACAGCTTAATAACGATTCAGTAATCACATTTCATACTCGTAGTAGTCTGTGGGACTTGTAATTTACCAAAAGTACATACTTGTTATCATTAGCTTCTTGTCGGTTTTTTCCAACCAAATATCACAACAATTACTGAACCATTCTTGGACGTATTTGTATATAAATGATCAGAAAAATCTTCTTAGTTTTGTAATGTACTTGTAATTAAATAAGATTAAAATAGTTAATAAATATAGGTTATTGATTGTATATATGAGAGAGATAGCCATATTACGTGGAGGCGAGAAGACGCGATAAGCGCGGACCGCGCCCAGCAGAATCGTGCCGCGAACCAATCGCCACGACAGTCAGCGAGGCGCGCGCCCACGGAGTGCACGCGTTCGCCGCTCCTGCGCACCTTTTAAAAAAACCGCACCCACATGGATGTGCGCTGAGGGTTTTCTTTGAGGCCGCCGTTCCTACGGTCGGCATGGCGCAGGAGTAGCTGCTGGCTCATTTTTTACGAAGTCGCGTCAAGAGCCCCGGGTGTGGGGAGCGACAGGACGGATCGCCCATATCCGCCCGTGACGACGCACAGTGGTCCCATTTTGAAAAAAGGTGGACTTAGGACCGAAAGTCGGAATTTCGGGCTGTTTTTTTTTTTATAGAATAGGTCTTAACTATCCTAACAACATCTATTCTATAAAGAAAATCCGTAGGATGCGTAGTTTTCGAGAAAAAAAATAATCTTTTTTTTCTTGTATGGAGAAAAACATACTTTATTATTTTTCTCAAGTTGGGTGAAATAGTGACGGCTTTTGTTGATATTTTATGAAAGCCCTAGTGGTATTGTATTCAGAAAAAAATAAAACCAATGCGGTCACTTGCGGCCGCGGGAATAATCAGATGTCAAAAATTGATTAATTTTTTTGCGTATTTTGCAAACATTGTTCATTTCTGGCCAATTATTTATGTATTTTAGGTTAGCGCTCCATACTTTAATTCGAACTATTATATAACATTTCAAAAAAATCAATCAAAATCGAGTTATTTTTTTTTATAATTGCTGTTTTATTCATGAAAATGCACGCATACATGGTTAATTCAAAATGCAAATCCTATATTACTCAGTATAATGTACAAAATAAACATGCACGTACCTAAAACGTAAAAAAAAATATTTTAGATTTTCGTTTATGCTTACTAAAAGTCACCGGTAATGGTTACCGACATTACTTAGCTGCCACTGGCGGGCATTATCTGCATAATCGATTTCTTGCTTTGTATTTTCAAAACTGGTTTTGCGACAGCATTTTCACAACCGCGGTTGTTGAATGCGAGGCAGGATATAAACAAACGAGTCACATCTGATACTAGCTATGACTGGTCGCTAGCTGGTCGCTTTGTTCCTGACAAATCCTGACAACAGGATAACTCGTATATGCATGCAAGTAACTACCCCCTAAACATAAAAGTGATATAGCTCATCAATAATAATTGGCGTATGTTATACACCAATAATGTTTGTTATTGGTGTGTGTTTTAATCTTATGTAGTTGTGTACGTATGATTTTCTACCAGAAACATAAGATAAATGTGTAGCCTTGAAAAGGGCTGTTTTATATGTAGTTTTTTAAAGGATAAAATAAATAAAAAATTATAGCATTGGATCTGGTATATTTTCATTTTCTACTCTTCTTCCACGTATACGCACTCCGAGTCTATTTCGAGCAACTGAATTGCCTCAGGAAGCATCTCTAGATGATTAGGCTTTGAAAATTTTGGTCTAAGCCATGATATGTGGGGGTCTGAACTTATTAAAAGCCCGTGTAGTATGTCCTCGTTTGTTTGGATCCTTCCTGTCTTTCTCGTGTTCTTCTCTCTTACGTTCCGGAAGTCTTTATTACGAGCCTCGGAAGCTTCCTCCGACAAGGACCCTAAAAATAATAAAAAATATACTATAATTATACGTTGAAGTTGACATTGAAACTATTATTTTAGTGTTTATAGATTTACAGTTAGTTAACTGCTTTATATTTCATTTGTCTTGATCTATTATTACTTACCAATAGGCAGAACTGAAAAATGACTGCAAATATCTGCTCCGTGCATCAGAAGTTTGTGGACACTAACAGGCATGTAGTACCACGGATAGAGATGCACATACAGTTCTGCTGTTTCTTTGCAATAACGTCTGAAGTTCGCAATATTGACGTTCTTTCCTGAAGATATAACTTGCAGAATGACAGAAAATCGGAGTAACAAATCTTCATCAACTCCAGTGATTCTCGATGATCTTTTATAATCTCGGAAAAAACGTCTTGCAGTGTTTCCATCGTTAGTTGTTCCAAAGCCCTGCAAAGAAGAAATTAAGTTAGTAGGGCATACAAAAACAGACGAGTATATAATATAAAGGCAGCAAATTAAAGGAAAAATTACCTGTTTTACAATATCGATGAGTATTCCAGTCTGTTCCCGAAACTCTTGTTGTGTGGCATTTTTCTTTGCTTGCTTCAATTCCTTGTGATCGCCACGAGCACTCCAGCGCTGGAAGTCCATATTATAAGATATATGAAGTAGACACTCCATACATCTTATCTTCATATGTAACGATGAAATTCCATATTGGTACAAATCCTGTCGAAGCGGTCTCGTGGCCAAAAGCTCCAAGTTATTCATTTCACTTGGTTTCGCCAAGCAAATGGGGCACGTTGCTGATGAAGGTACATCTGCAATAATATTCGCCACTTTCCCATCGATCATAGTCATGTGCAGTTCGTGGGCTATCTCCACATCACCACAATTTGTTGGTACCAATTTTGTAATTTCGCGCTGCATTTCTAAGTGTTCCCCTTTTATGAACTCCGCAGTCTCTGAAGTAAACGTGAATTTCACTGGCCGACAGTAATGTGGTGAGCAAGGATTTGGGTTTTCCCAAATAATCATTTCTCCCCCATCAACTAGTCGGAGTGGGACGATGCTGATCAATACAACAGAGGAATCGTCAAACTCAGGAGCTGAGACTTGTTTGTAATTACTCTGTGACGATGCTCCGTCAAGGCCCCATTTCCATATCAACTTCAGTCCTTCGTTGGTTGAACTTGTGATTGGTCTTAAGTCTAGCAAAATTCTTTCCACTGTGTGGTTAAGAAGTCCTTGCAACCTGAAAAATAAAATAAATTAATAAAAGTAAGCTAATGAAGCTTAAAAATTTTAAAACAACATATAGTATAATTTTATAAATACCTTATGCGAGCTCCCATTTCCGTTACTTCCACGTGTTCTTCAGATGGGTAACATCTCTTTTTAGCGTCAAGTAACTTGTGATAAGACGGAAAGGCAGCTGAACAATTTTCATCCTTCAGAAACATTCTCAAGGATAAGTATTGCCATTTGGATAGGCTAAGGGCTGTGTACAAAGCCAAAGATGTATCCTCTGCTATACTGACTACTTTTTCTTCCTTGAAAAGGAGTTTTGTTACATCTGATACAACTTCGGGAGTCTCGCACAGATATTCCACAATCTTCGCTAAAGCTTATTTTCCATTTTCTTTTAACTTGGAAATAAAATAATACTGTAGTTCTTCTTCACAGTTATCGTTAACAAAGACACTGGAACGTTTTTTCTTCTGTTTGTTGCCCAAATCGGCAAAGGGCACTCTAACTTCTTTTACAGTAGAGGTACCTGCTTCCGCAGTGCAGACAGATGGAATAGCAACCAGCAGTAATTCCGGCTCTTCAACTAAGTCCTCTGGCATTCTCATTGTAGTAACAAGATCAACCGTATTGCAAGTAGGCCAATTAATATTGGTCTCTAACCACTTGCGGTTGTTTTCCCGATTCATAAATGTCTTCAAGTTTCTGCTTGCATCTTCTTAGTTACAAGATTGGTGAATAGCCGACAAAACTCCTTAATTGTTTGATGGTCATCTTCAGATATTTCACATGGTATTTTGGAAACTATAAATTCACACAATTTATTGTAATCCTTAAGATTTCCACTATCTTTAAGAATCAAGAACATATCAAAATATGTGCCTAAGCCAGCCATTGCAAATTCAAAATAGTAATTTTTAGTACTTCACAGTTAGCGATGAATCAATTTAAATTAACATTGCTCTGTATTAAATACGCCATAACAGATAGGTCATTAGTCACTATGTGCAAGAGCAAGGTAATAGTAAACGACCAATCACAGCCATTTATCAAAAATGACTCATTTGTTTGTATGGATAAAGTCCGCCAATGGGAGTTAAGTAACGTGTAATAAGTAATCAGGAATCTGCACAAACAAATGAGTCATTTTTTCTGGTAGAAAATCATACGTATACAGATGACAGAAAGATTAAAACACACCAATAACAAACATTATTGGTGTATAACATACGCCAATTATTATTGATGTAGCTATATCACTTTTATTTTTAGGGGGTAGTTACTTGCATGCATATACGAGTTATCCTGTTGTCAGGATTTGTCAGGAACAAAGCGACCAGCTAGCGACCAGTTACAGCTAGTATCAGATGTGACTCGTTTGTTTATATCCTGCTTCGCATTCAACAACCGCGGTTGTGAAAATGCTGTCGTAAAACCAGTTTTGAAAATACAAAGCAAGAAATCGATTATGCAGATAATGCCCGCCAGTGGTAGCTAAGTAATGTCGGTAACCATTACCGGTGACTTTTAGTAAGCATAAACGAAAATCTTAAATATTTTTTTTTACGTTTTAGGTACGTGCATGTTTATTTTGTACATTATACTGAGTAATATAGGATTTGCATTTTGAACTAACCATGTATGCGTGCAATTTCATGAGTAAAACAGCAATTATAAAAAAAAATTACTCGATTTTGATTAACTTTTTTGAAATGTTATATAATAGTTGGAATTAAAGTATGGAGCGCTAACCTAAAATACATAAATAATTGGCCAGAAACAAACAATGTTTGCAAAATACGCAAAAAAAATTAATCAATTTTTGACATCTGATTATTCCCGCGGCCGCAGGTGACCGCATTGGTTTTATTTTTTTCTGGATACAATACCACTAGGGCTTTCATAAAATATCAACAAAAGCCGTCACTATTTCACCCAACTTGAGAAAAATAATAAAGTATGTTTTTCTCCATACAAGAAAAAAAAGATTATTTTTTTACTCGAAAACTATGCATCCTACGGATTTTCTTTATAGAATAGATGTTGTTAGGATAGTTAAGACCTATTCTTAAAAAAAAAAAACAGCCCGAAATTCCGACTTTCGGTCCTAAGTCCACCTTTTTTCAAAATGGGACCACTGTGCGACGTCGACTGGTGGCCTAACCAAGATGGCCACATATTTTCCTTCGTGTTGAAGATTTATTTTTTGTTTCGCGGTGGTAGTCCAGCGACGGCTGGCTCCCGCGAAACGACACCTCCGCCGTGATTGAGTGAGCGTGTCATTTTCTTAATTTTCGATGTGAACTTTGTACGCCCCCCGTGCGTTTTTTTAATTTCTCCCCGTTAGTCGTCAGTGAGCGTCCCGGGATTAGCGTTATCATATTAGGTTTACAGACTTTAACTGCGGCCTAGTGTTATTACTATTTTTGTAGACTTTTGTTTTGCATAAGATATTTCTACTTGTGTGTTTTTTGAGAAAACATTGATTTGTATCTCGACCAACTTTAGTTTCACTTTGCACCAATTTTTTTTTATTTTTTTTTTTGTATCACGACAGTGGCGCCCGAACAAATTATTTTTGTGTATTTTTAGCTTACTGCCCTGCTAGTACAGTTAATTTGCTATGGATATTGGTATAAAAGTGGAATTAAGTATATTGGATACTAATTTTTTGATATTCTGTGTAATATTTTCACAGTAGGTAAATACATTGTTATAATTTACATTTATTATTTACAGTTCTGAATTGTGGTGATATGATGGACAGTTTAATGAGTTTAGACGAGCCACTTCCACCTACTACTTCGGTGAGTACTGTTCCACAGACTATTGTGCCTGAGTCATTACCAGTCACAACCTCTGATGATTTTATTCGTTCAAACCTCGCGGATAACTTGTTTGTCAATACGAACCCGCGACGGCCAAACATAAACATGACCCCAGGTCAGCTACAACAGCTGCAACCCGGTACTAGTTTGACTTATACTACCGTGCATAATTTACAGCCCAGTGTTGGAAAACCTTATGATAAGAATTTTACTCCACCCCGCATTGATAAAAATTCAACACTTTATAATGATTTTGATAATGGGGCACCTAAGCCTTTAATTCCTTCAGTGGTTTATAATATTTACAATAGCAGTCAATCTTTAAAGTCATGGAACTTGAAGTATTCTGGTGATACCTGTATAAATGATTTTTTGAATCAAGTAGAAGAGGTGAGAATTGCTCGAGATATTGATAGTGTGATTGTGTTGAGAGGTTTTTCTGAACTACTCCATGGTACAGCTCTCAAGTTTTACAGATCCATTAGGCATACCATTCATACATGGCAAGGTTTATGCCAAACTTTTAGACAAAATTTCCAGTCAATAGACTATGACTATACAACAGAAAAAACAGTAAGGGATACCAAACAAAAAACTGGTCAATCAGTTTTGAGTTTTATCATTGACATTAAAGATTTAAATAACAGGTTAGCTCGACCTATTCCAGAAGATTCACTCCTTGAAATTGTTAAACACAATTTATTGCCTGTGTATGCTCAGCTGTTAGTGAACAACACAGTAACTTCATTTGAACATTTGATTTCACTTAGTAAAAATTATGAGGCATATTCAGGTTTATTAAACAGTAATACCACAAAACCTGTGTCAAATTATAATACATCTTTTCAACAGATAAAAAATCAAAATTATAGAAATTTTAATACTCAAACTTCAAATAACTTTAATTGGCAACCTAAACCTAGATTGAACATTGTTAACACTACAACACAAAATAATGCTGTTGTCTGTTTAAAATGTAAATGTAATGGACACCATTATCGGGCATGTCAAAACATTCCTGGACCAGTATGTTTTAAGTGTGGTATGCGTGACGTCATACTCACTTCTTGCCCAAACTGTTCGAAACCAACATCGAAGCCACAACCTTTGAATAGGGTACAGTGGGAAGAATCTAACCCTCACCAAAAAAAACTTATGAGAGGGGATGTTGAGTTCAGTAACGTTACCGAACAATGTAATTTGACATCTCCAGAAATTTTAACAATTGAGAATGACAATAGATTATATGTAAAATTTAAAACTTTTGACACCGAATTTGTCGGACTTTTAGATACCGGAGCAAATTTTTCAGTTTTAGGAAATGGGTTTCATAAAGAATTTTCGAAGTCAGCTGGATTGAATAAAACTTATATTAATGCACGCACAGCTGATGGTACGCCAGTGAATATTAGTGGTTCAATTACTTTGCCAATATTTTTTGAAAAAAGTTTCAAAAATTTGAATTTTTTAGTTATGCCGAAAATTCGTACGAATATAATATTAGGTATGGACTTTATTTATGCTTTTAAATTGCTCAATATTTTCAATAGACAGAAAGAAATTTTTACGAATATTTCGAAAACAGGTACATGTTCAGATATACAGGAAGTAAAAGTAGATGAGGTGCGAGCCATCGTGTCACGCGAGAAGCTCACACCAGATCAGCAGTTAGTACTTTCTGAAATTATACACAACTTTAAAGGAATTTCTAGCGATGACGTGGGTTTAGGCAAGACCGACCTAGTCAAGCATAGGATTGTGACCGAAGGGCCACCTATTAAACAAAGATATTACCCCTTGTCACCTGTTAAATTAAAAGCACTTACCGACGAAGTAGATAAAATGTTGGATTTAGGAGTTATTGCACCCTCGCGGTCACCATGGGCCAATCCTGTTGTAATGGCAACCAAGAAGGATGGTACCTTAAGATTTTGTTTAGACGCAAGAAAACTTAACGATGTTACAATCAAGGACTCTTACCCGATTCCATACATTAGTTCTATATTAGACAACTTAAAAGGAGCAAAATACCTGACGTCTTTGGATCTTTCCAGTTCGTACTGGCAAATTGTATTAGATGACTCGGACGGATTACCCCCGGATACCCCGAATTGTCAAGATTTTAGTAATTCATGTCAAAAAACCGCTTTTATTGTCCCAAATAGAGGTTTATTCGAATTTAAGCGAATGCCCTTTGGACTTTCTAATGCCGGCGCCGAAATGCAACGCCTGGTAGATAAATTATTTTCACATCAATTCGGAGAGAAAGTTTTTGCTTATTTAGATGATTTATTGATTGCTACGGACACTTTTTCCGAGCACATAGATATACTTAATCGAGTTTTTACTGCGCTCAAAGAGGCAGGGTTAACATTAAATATTGAAAAATGCAGTTTTTGTAGATCAGAATTGAAGTACTTAGGCTATATAGTAAATTGTGACGGCTTGCAAACCGATCCTGATAAATTAAATTGTATTAAAAATTTTCCACAACCAACAACCGCCAAACAATTGCGTGGATTTATTGGCTTATGTTCATATTACAGACGTTTTGTGAAAGGGTTTTCTACAATCATAGCCCCCATGACGGCTCTAATTGGAAAGCGTAAAGGTAGGGATAGGATAGCATGGACAGATCAGGCAGTTGAATCTTTCAATAGCTTAAAAAATGCAATGTTATCAGCACCAGTTTTAGCTTGTCCTGACTTTTCGAAGCCATTTGTTTTGCACTGCGATGCGTCTTCCGTAGGTATTGGTAGCGTGCTTACTCAAGAGTTCGATAACGTTGAGCACCCAGTCGCTTACCATTCTCGCCTGATGTCTCGTACAGAACGCAACTACAGCACCACCGAGAGGGAGCTGCTGGCAGTAGTCGATTCGATAAACCACTTTAGATCATATTTAGATGGATTCGAATTCACTATAGTCACTGATCACATGAGTCTTAAATGGTTAAAGTCACTAAACAACCCCTCAGGTCGTTTAGCCCGTTGGTCTATGCAAATTTCACAATATAACTTTCGAATTCGCCATAAAAAAGGTAAACTACATGTTGTACCTGACTTTTTGTCAAGAATTTCAGTAGATTTGATTACTTATTCAAAAGGTGTAGATAACACTTTAGATTCTTGGTACAGTAAAATATATAAGGGTTGTCAAAAAGAACCAGAGAAGTACAAAAATTTTTACATTGAAAAAAATGTTTTATATAGATTTAGTAAGTCGAAGTCCAATTTGGATAAGA
This sequence comes from Ennomos fuscantarius, assembly GCA_905220475.3. NCBI lineage: Eukaryota > Metazoa > Arthropoda > Insecta > Lepidoptera > Geometridae > Ennomos > Ennomos fuscantarius. The sequence continues at coordinate 14,991,884 of HG992036.1, read as the reverse complement.
ATAATTGGAAATTAGTAATCCCTCAGGAATTAGTAGAAGCCTGTATAAAAGAAGGTCACGATAGCCTTGATGCCGTGCACCCAGGAGTATTTAAAACATATCATAAATTAAAATCTTTATATTATTGGAAAAATATGCATAAAGATATAGAATCATATATAGAAAATTGTGAATTGTGCAAAGCCTACAAACACAATAATGCTGCACCCCAAGGCTTAATGAAATATCAGAAAGCTGTTAGTTACCCGATGCATACTCTATCCTTAGATATTATAGGACCATTACCAAAAGCGCATTCTGGTCATATTTATATTTTGTCAGTAGTAGATATTTTTACCAAATTTTGTTGGCTTCACCCACTTAGAACGGCTACTACAAAGACCGTTACTTCTTTTCTCGAATCCGAAATCATTTTGAAACATGGAGCTCCGCTCATTTTTATTTGTGATAATGGTAGTATTTTCAAAAGTAAATGCTTTACCCAATTTTGTGATACTTTTAATATTCCAAAAATATTTTACAATGCTTATTATACCCCACAAACCAATCCAGTGGAGAGGTATAATCAGACAGTTGAAACTTGTTTATCAATTTTAGTTGGACAAGACCAACGTACTTGGTCCAAACATTTGCCTCGCGTGCAATTAGCACTTAATAGTTCTATTAATGTAACCACCGGTTATACACCTTATTTCTTAGCTACAGGTAGAGAGATCATGGTAGACGGTAAGCTACATAGTCTTCATTCTACTCCGCCATCCGATCTGCCCAGTCTTGAGGTAGCGGATAGAGAAAAGTCGGCTACCGCGCTGAATGAACTTTCTGACATATTTTCGCAAGTCCAATCAGCATTGACAGAAGCATACCAACGTAACGCAACTAGATATAACCGTAGGCGTAAAGATGTTGTCTTTCAAGCAGGCGACATCGTCTGGAGACGAAACTTCGTACAATCCAATGCTGCAAACTTCTTTTCTAGTAAACTAGCACCACGATTTGTGAAGTGTAAAATATTGCAAAAATTGTCTGATGTTGTTTATATCTTGCAAGATCTTAAATCTAGCAGCTCTGGAAAGTACCATGTTAAAGATATAATAAAGCATGGCACTCTCACTAAGTAATATTTTTCTTGAATTTTTTTTCATAATTTTTCATTCTCACCGAAGTGACATGAAAAAATTAAAGTTGATATTTTTCAAATTTTCAAAAATGTTTTAGTACCTGCATATTTAGGTGAACCTAGAACAATTTTTATTTTTTATTTTGGACTTCTAGTTTTTGAGTAATTTCAAAAATGAAGTTTATTTTGAGGTAATGCTGTGGTGTCATCTAACATGAACCCTATTTTATAAGAAGTAAATGTTGATAAGCGGTACTGAAGGCTTACTCAACTGATTTTATTGGATTATTTGGTGTGTTATCTAAACCCATAATATGTTACTATTTTTTATCAGTATTACAATTGAAGTAATACTAGGTATTTGTTTATGATATACATTCACACATATAGATCTCTATTCTTTGTTGTTGTTTAGAAAGCAAAGTCTAGGAGGACAACATTTTGGTCCTATTTATAATAATGTCTTATATTTTGCATATATTAAGTTGACACTACTTATTAGTATTAGGAGGATGTACCTGATTTTTCATAATCTGGGATAATTCATCCTACATGTCACATGTTCATTGCTTATGATGGTATCATATTTAAAGCAATTTTAATAGTAGCACAATAATTATTCAACATTAATTTTTGTGGATAAAAATATCCCTATTTTTTTCCAACAGTTGGAAACTAGTTATTAATATTATTTCTTAACATCTTGTAATAGTGCTTCTACATCTACGTGACTTACCGAATACAAGACACAACCACGTCATTGTAAGGTTAGTCCTACAAAACAAGAATCGCTCGATTTCTTTACTTTTTTAGAAACATGAGTTTGTATTCTTACCTTTTTCCTATAACCATACATTTTTTAAGGCAAAGTTTCAGTACTTTAATGTGAATTTTCATTAAAGTTCATAGAACACAATTCCAGCATTAATGCATATTTGGAGTATGATGGCTACATATACGAGGCAATGGTATGTATGTCATGATGATGATGATGATGTGTAAGAATGATGAATATGAGAAGAGCATGATTAAGGAGATGTATGATAGGGTTTGAAATAGTTAAAGGTATACCAACATAAAATAGAGTGAGTGAGGGTAAGTAGGAATCGAAAATTTTTGGAAAAAAATTTTTTTTCCTCAAATTTTTTTTTGATTGGAGTATGTATGTTGTTTTTGCCTACTCGTAATCTACTCACAACCACTTAGCAACTGCCATAGAAAAAATTTTTTTTTCAGTGAGTTGGACGTCTGTGTCGCGATAACTTACGTTATCCGCTTTTGCAAAAAAGGGGGTATTGTAGCGTGTAGCTACTTTTTCATTAATTATAGTCAGTTTCTCCTGACACTTTTGCAATAGCAACGTTTTTGTACTACTCTGCTCCCGCATTAAGAAGGCCAGGCACTTTGTGATATGAAAAACAATTATTCTTAATTATAGCTTTACCATTAGCCCTATCATTTGGATAGTAGAATAAATACTTACTAGGTACCTTAAGGTTTCCCAAGGATGATGAATTACAAAATGATTTAAAGTATTTCTATAAGATTTTGATGCAACTATTTTGGACAAGGAACCTGACAGTCATGTTTTCGTTTGTTTAAAGTACGGGTCCTACTGACAAACATTTATCAGAAACAGCTTAATAACGATTCAGTAATCACATTTCATACTCGTAGTAGTCTGTGGGACTTGTAATTTACCAAAAGTACATACTTGTTATCATTAGCTTCTTGTCGGTTTTTTCCAACCAAATATCACAACAATTACTGAACCATTCTTGGACGTATTTGTATATAAATGATCAGAAAAATCTTCTTAGTTTTGTAATGTACTTGTAATTAAATAAGATTAAAATAGTTAATAAATATAGGTTATTGATTGTATATATGAGAGAGATAGCCATATTACGTGGAGGCGAGAAGACGCGATAAGCGCGGACCGCGCCCAGCAGAATCGTGCCGCGAACCAATCGCCACGACAGTCAGCGAGGCGCGCGCCCACGGAGTGCACGCGTTCGCCGCTCCTGCGCACCTTTTAAAAAAACCGCACCCACATGGATGTGCGCTGAGGGTTTTCTTTGAGGCCGCCGTTCCTACGGTCGGCATGGCGCAGGAGTAGCTGCTGGCTCATTTTTTACGAAGTCGCGTCAAGAGCCCCGGGTGTGGGGAGCGACAGGACGGATCGCCCATATCCGCCCGTGACGACGTCGACTGGTGGCCTAACCAAGATGGCCACATATTTTCCTTCGTGTTGAAGATTTATTTTTTGTTTCGCGGTGGTAGTCCAGCGACGGCTGGCTCCCGCGAAACGACACCTCCGCCGTGATTGAGTGAGCGTGTCATTTTCTTAATTTTCGATGTGAACTTTGTACGCCCCCCGTGCGTTTTTTTAATTTCTCCCCGTTAGTCGTCAGTGAGCGTCCCGGGATTAGCGTTATCATATTAGGTTTACAGACTTTAACTGCGGCCTAGTGTTATTACTATTTTTGTAGACTTTTGTTTTGCATAAGATATTTCTACTTGTGTGTTTTTTGAGTAAATATTGAGTTGTACTAAATTCACTTTAGTTTCACTTTCTCCACCAATTGACAGTCCTAAGCAAACTAGCTGACCAAGTTAGGTAGGGCAGGCGGCACGGTGAGTGCACCACCAGGACGGTCCTTGAAACCAAAGGTCCGGTGTGAAGCCGTTGGCTCTATCCGTGAGCATCCTCCTTACTTTTCCTTTTTAATATAACTTGTTCGTGATTTAGTAGGTGGGAACCACTTTCCCCGGTCGACTCAAAATCGGTTCGGTTTCTTTCACCGAACATAACTTCATTTTTTTAAATTTTTTTTTTATATATCACGACAATATAGCCTACATTTTATCCCGGAAAAATGAAATTTTCTTGTGGGATGAGTAAATAATTAAAATACCTTTTATCCGCGGGTGAAACCGCGGGGCGCAACTAGTATTACATACAGGAAAGATTCGTGGTAGAAAAAAAAAACTAAGACTAACTTTAATTCAATGTAAAAGGAAGCCTAGCAAAAACTACTATCTAAATCACAAACAGCCGAAAACTGGATTTCAACAGACAAAGTACTAAGTTAGTATCTCCTAGTTCGGAAAGCCGAAAGTTCCTGACCGGTCCAGCCCGGCTCGGCCCCGGAACACTAACGGAACAATGTTCATCTAATAGCAGCTATGTTTGAAGTTTCCTGAAAACAGTACTATAGAATTGTATTTAACTTGATTTGAACACGTGCTCTTAAGAGCTTATTCTCTTAAATAAACTCTCATTAGAATGATTAAATACATTCATTTTTTCAAGGCATTTATTTTTATGTTTGTAAATGATGTGACGCCAGTCGTTCACCTGATTTTAAGTGACACGGCTGCCCATAACAGAACCGTATCACTGGGAACTCCAAAATATAAAGTTTCGCGTGACACTGCACTGCGCACATCATCCTGAGACATCAGCACAGTCTGGTAATAAGATTACTCGACTGTGAGATCAGATCATAATGTCTCAATTGTCCAGTAATTTCACTAGCTACAGTGCCCTTCAAACTGGAACACAATAGTACATGCGCACTACTGCTTGGCGGCAGAATAACTGGCAAAGCGGTGGTGCCTACTAGAACTAGTATACTAGGCGGTAGAATTTTTCTGTAAAGTAGGTAGCTAGCTTATTATGACCAAGTTCTACTATCGCCACTATATTTTTTATAGAATCTCCCAAAATGACAACTAACTAGGTACCAAATCCCCACTTTCATTTCATCACCCTTGTCAACTTCCCAAGTAATTTGCTTAATTTAATATTTTCCAAAACAAGACAAAGTTTCATTATATCGGATTTTTTAGTACGCTTTTTCTTTTATAGCATCGTAAAACACCTTGCGCTTCTCTCAAAATTAAAAATCATAATTTTTAATCTTCCCTGTTAGATGAAAATAATGTTTTGATACTTAAATATTTCCTTGGTAGGTAGATGCGTTCTTTGTGCTAGTTTCTTGTAGAAAGAAAATAAATACAATGGTACTCATGGCGAATAACCTGTAATAATCATCGAATCTTGCATTTGCAGGCTCTGTGGTGTGGTGGTTAAGAAGGACGACTTATTACCGGGAGGAAGCGGGTTCGATCCCCGCGGCACGATAGTGCACAGAAAAAAAGCGCAAATACTTGTTCTGCGTAGGCGTTTTTATTAATACTGTTGCTTTTGTGTGTTTTTTTTTCTGACTGGTTCTTGCTATATCTGAGCGTTATTATTATTTAGTTTATCATTAGCACTGCGCTGCAAGCCTAAATATTAATAATCACTTAATTTATTTAAAGTAATTTAAAACAGAGAAGTACATAGTACTCACATAAACTTAGACGCGTATTATTTATTTATAAAAATATAAAATAAATAAATAAATATGTGTGGACATTTCACACAGCACCATCTACCCAAACTAAGCAAAGCTTGTACTCTGGGAACCGGATAACTGGTACAATACTTAGATACTTTTTGTTTGTAAATACAATAATAATAATAATAAAGCAGTAGTGTGCAAGCACTACTGTGTTCTGGTTTGAAGGGCACTGTAGCTAGCGAAATTACTGGGCAAATGAGACTTTATGATCGGATCTCACAGTCGAGTAATTTTATTACCAGTCTGTGCTGATGTCTCAGGATGATGTGCGCAGTGCAGTGTCGCGTGAAACTCTATCTTTTGGGATTCCGAGTGACACTGTTCTGTTATGGGCGGCCGTGTTGCTTTTTTTTTTTTTTTTTTTTTTATGATAAAATGGGCATGCGTTTGACAACAACTCACCTGATGGTAAGTGACGAAGTTGTCTAAGGTGGAGCACGCTTGCCCATGAGATGCCTATTCACTCTTGACTTAAAAAGACCTAGGTTATATCCTGAAGGAAACACTGTTTTTGGGAGAGCATTCCATTCCTTGGCCGTTCGGACTATAAATGAGTCAGCAAAACGCTTAGTGCGGACTTGGGGTACACTAACAACGTAAGGGTGTGACGAATCACCAAGTCTTGTAGTTCTATGATGGAAAGGAGATGAAGGAATGAGTTGATGAAGGGCATGCGCACACTCTCCAAAATGTAGCCTATAGAAGACTGACAGACCGGCGACCTTGCGTCTGTGCTCAAGGCTTTGAACTTTCCCTTTAATTAGTGTCTCATCGTTGATAAGCCTCTTAGCACGCCGCTCAATTGTGTCCAAAGTCGCAAGCTGGTATCGGGCCGAGCCATCCCACAGATGGCTACAGTACTCCATGCAGGCCCTGACCTGAGCTTGGTAAAGGTGAAGCAGCTGATTTGACGAAAAAAACTGCTTAACCTTAGATAAAACACCAAGCTTCTTTGCAGCTATCTTGGCTCTGGACTCAATAAAGCGACCGAAGTTTAGGGTAGATGAGATTTGGACACCAAGGAGCTCAAGATGATCGCTAAAAGGTACTGTTAAACCCTCAAAAAGCGGAGTGGTAGAAAGAGGTGTCTTTTTAGCAGAGAACACACAGGCCTGGGTTTTGGAAGCATTGAACTTAACCAAATTAGCAGCACCCCAATGGGATACTGCTTCAAGGATTAAGTTCATTCTTTTTAGCATCTCCTCCCTTTGTGCCTGTGTGGCACTTGCTCCAGCACGCGCGTCAGACAGGTATCTCTCCACAACAGTGCTATCATCTGCATAACCCAAAATTCCTGGCAAAAACAGGTCGTTGATATGCAGGAGAAACAATGTTGCAGAGAGAACCGAGCCCTGAGGAACACCGGCATTAATAGGTTTGAGATCTGACGAGCAGCCATCTACCACTACACGTATAAATCTCTCCGACAAAAAGTCGGAGATCCACGAGCATAAGCCAGGAGGGATGCCGTAAGCAGGAAGCTTACTCAAAAGACTCGCATGCCACACTCTGTCGAAAGCTTTTGATATATCAAGTGAGACAGCAACTGCCTCACCATGGTGCTCGATAGCTTCACCCCAAAAGTGCGTAGCGTAGGCCAGGAGATCCCCAGTCGAACGATTCCGGCGAAAGCCATATTGTTGGTCGCTGAGGATTTCATTGTCTTCCAGAAAGTTAAGAAGCCTAGCATTAAGGACACGCTCCACAACCTTACAGAAAATGGAGGTAATAGCTATTGGTCTGTAGTTGCTAGGCTCAGCTCGGATTCCTTTCTTGGGGACAGGCTGGACATTAGCAAGCTTCCAAGCTTTAGGCACAATACCGGTTAAGAGCGAGAGACGATATAGGCGAGTCAAAACGGGAGAAAGCTCAGGTGCGCAGCTTTTTAAAACCACCGCTGGAATACCATCGGGGCCACTGGCCTTGTTGACGTCCAGGCCACGAAGAACTTTAAGAACCTCCACCTGCCTAACTGAAATATCAGGCATTACAGAGCCGTGATGGGGCAGGGTAGGTGGAACCTCAAGACCCGGGTCCAGACGCGAGTTTTCAGCAAACAAGGCAGCAAAAAGATTAGCTTTATCAACCGCTGAGTGGGCCAACGACCCGTCAGATGTAACCAAAGGTGGCAGCGTAGGACGACAAAAGTTACCCTCTATAGACTTGGCAAGAGACCAAAAAGCCTTACTGCCCGATGGCGAAGCAGCTAATTTATCTCTTATACGGCCAATTCTATCAATATGCTTAACATCAGGTAAACGACTAGCTCGTCACATCATTTACTCATATAAAAAAAAACATACATAGAATACAATATAAGACTCAGACACAGAACAAACACCTATGTTCATCACACAAACGTTTACCCTGGGTGGGAATCGAACCCACAACCCACAGTTCAGAAGGCAGGATTACTACCAACTGAGCTATCGGGCCAGTCACATTTATTTTTTAATAACATTATTATCTGACCATAAAAAACTAAACTTTACCTAAGAACTTAAAATAAATGAAAACTAAAAATTTAAAATAAACCGTTGGTCAAGGGGAAAGTGCCCAGAATGCTGGCAGCATTACCACGTTGAATGGCAATGCTTATTTTTTGTGCAAAATAAAAGCCAGCATTCTGGTCACCTGATGCTTCCACCAAACGTTTGGCCAAGTCCCTATATGTTGCCATGGCAGCCCCCATGGGCCCATTGTCTCCACAGTACTTACATCCAATTTCACATTCATCCAATTCGGTATAAATAAAAAAATATATCAAATAACTCAAACTGTGTACTGCTTCCGTTTTCACGCCGGAAAGATCAAAGCAACACAAAATACGTCTCACCTTTAGCTATAAAACAAATTCGATCCAAATTCTATCACACTACGCAATAAAATCGCTAAATTTAGATATGAACCGATAAAAAAATGAATCCGAAAATGTCCGTACGTCCAGTATACATCTTTTCGACAGATATAATTTTATTACACATATTTTATGATGCGAATTTCATGTGAACCCTAAAAGTTTTACGGTCTTCGACCCACCCTGTATCGGTGGTATTTTCACGTAAAATGCTTGAAGCGTGAGCTGTAAAATTATTGGTTTTTATTGTTAATGTCTGTATCGGTTGTACGCTTTAACGCTTTAACGCCTTCTTGTATACTACTAATCGGCGGGCTTATCACATCGATGTGATAAGCCCGCCGATTAGTAGTATACAAGAAGGCGTTAAAGCGTTGATGACGCAACCGATACAGACATATATATATATATATATATATATATCACATCACACTTCACACTAATATTATAAAAGCGAAAGTTTGTATGAGTATGTGTGTTTGTGTGTATGTTTGTTGCTCTTTCACGCTCAAACGGCTGAATGGATTTGGATCGTATTCGGTGCCAAGATAGCTTATATACTGGATTAACATATAAGCTACATTTTTTCCCGGAAAAGTGAAATTTTCCCGTGGAATAAGCAAATAATTAAAATACTTTTCATCCGCGGGTGAAACCGCGGGGCGCAACTAGTTAATAATAAATATAGGTTGACAGCCTCTGTGGTGTGGTGGTTGAGTAGGTCGGCTCATAGCCCGGAGGCGGTGGGTTCAATTCCCGCGGTAGGACAGAAATTTTTGGATTGAAAAAAAGCGCAAATACTTGTTCGGAGTCTGGGTGTTGTTGGACCGTGGTCCTTGTAGTTCCTCGATTCCTAGACATAGGGAATCCTAGTTAGGGTTCAGTATGTATGTGATCGTTGGGCGATATCATTATCAATTCCAAATCTACTGCAAACCTTAATGCTTTTAAACCTACAACGAATGCCTCTGCAAGCTGTAGGTATTGCGAGTCCGTCTTTGCATAGACTGAACTGAAAACGATTTAATTTTATGTTTTCAACACCAATGACTACAATATTTGGATTTTTTTTTCCAAATTTCAATTTGGGCTAACATAACTCTTCACTGCTCCAACTTCACGAGGATCTATGAGATTGTGACCTATTATATGAGAACAGCCAGACATCTGACATACGTAATCATTTTTGCCTAAGCTGAAATGAAGATTTTTCGTGCTTGCTCATTCAATTATTTCGCTGGCCAAGTGCGGGCTAGTGGATAACATCCCTTGCAATTGTGGAACATGCTAGTTTCCTCCTTCGGAAGTTAATTGGTGCGGGGCCAAGCGGGATTCAAACATAAATATTAGTACTACAAGCCATACTAGCTAACCAGTGAGCATGAGCCACAGATTCACACTATTATTAAAGTCAATCAATTACCGCCAACCAGTCTAATATCAACCTTACCACGAAAATACACGATCAAGAATCGAACGTTAGATTCCTCAATTAGTGTAATGAATTTCTCTTCGGATCACTAACAACCAAAACAATTACTTACAGTACTATAAATAAGACTGGTTTTCGAGTATGATGAGAGGCTCTCTGTGGTGATATGTGGTTGAATGTTATGACCGTTGGGTGTCACGGGTCAACCGCGGAATCCGTTTTGTTGACACGAAATTATGTTGTTGAAGTGAAGCGCTAGAGAATTGGGTCCTTTTGCACCGCTCTGGCCCCTTCGGACCTATTTGAATCTGGTAATGAAGCGCGATATTTTTAGCCCCTTTTTTGTTTTTACAAGCGCTTTCAACCTTTTCATTTAGCTTTGGTATTTCCTAAAATAACTCGGGGGTTTTAGTAGAAGCTTTGTCTTTGTAAGGTATAAAAGGGGACTTTATCAAAATAACTAGCGGTAAATGGTGCCTTCAGGTGCAGGTCCAAAGTTATGTGACTATTTATTTTATAAGTAGCTAAAGTGAACGCCTTGATACATCAAAGGTTTAAAATAGTTTAAATGTGATGGTTATTTTATGCTTTCGTTTATAACTGAGTTGTTATCAAGTCCTAGCTTTTTTTTTATATTGGCACTGTCTTGGAACAACGAATCAGCATTGCGATTTAACTGGGTAAAGCTGCCAGCATGTTGAGTACGCTACCTACTGGTAGTGGGCTGGAGCATTTGGACTGTCTATAGGTCATCGCGACTAGTATATATTCCACATGTTTTTGTAGTAAAACTTTTTCACGCACGCTTGACTAGGGGAGTAAGCTGGCGAGACGAACGGAAGTTGAAAGTTGTTGGTTAACGTAGATCTCCTTGGTCAACATAACAATAAGATAATAATTATAATGTCGCATATGTAAAAAGTTATACCGGCCGATAGATGGAGCTAAACTAAAGAAGGTTTAATTTAGTTGTGTGGTCTAAAGCACACTCGTTTTTTTGTAGTAGGTAGTGTTTAGTAGTTGTTGTTATATCATTTTAGTTTTTAGTTAAAAGAATAAAGGCATTTTATCCATTGACAAAAATTGTTTAGTGTCAATTTTGTAAATTTTGTAGTTTACAGCTTAACAAACTTACTACATTATCTTAATATATATCAATGACTCTCTATTTCTTGGTTATCGCATCACGGATGAATGGATATAACTTTTTCGCCAATTATTTTTTTGGTTTGGTTCTTATAAAAGATAAAATAATAATGTTGAGCGGAAAATTAGAAAATGACCATGCGGGTGAAACCACGGGGCGCAGCTAGTGAAACGCTAAATTTTATATAATATATTAAATTTAATATAATATAGTGATAAACTCTTGATAGTTCGTTTAGTGTATAAAGAAAGTAAAAACGCCTAATAAGCCAATAATAGCATTTGGGATCCGGACAGTAGGAGCCGGCACTCCATTTGCGAACATTGATCAAATTATCCACTCAGCCAATCAAGCTTTATCGGACACCCTGTATCATTGTGTTTACTTGTTAACTCAGCACAGAAGCATCTGAATAAATTTCGATGAAATTTTCTGTGTAATTAAATAAATATTTGTGGAATTACACAGCGCCATCTAGCTTCAAACTAAGCAAAGCACTACTAGGTTTTACTAGGTGGTAGGACTTTTCTGCAAAGTTCGTCTAGGTAGGTATCACGTAGTGCACAAGCACTACTGTGTTCCGTTTTGAAGGGCACTGTAGCTAGTGAAATTACTGAGCAAATGAGACTTTATGACCTGATCTCACAGTCTTACTAGATTGTGCTGATGTTTCAGGATGACGTGCGCAGTGCAGGGTCGCGTAAAACTCTATACTTTAGAGTTCTGAGTGACACTGCAACTGATATGGGCAGCCGTGTCGCTTAACATCAGGCGAACGGTTAGCTTATCACGTCATTCATTACATAAAAAAACAAAGATAGAACAGTTTTCCAATTGTCAAAAAAGATGTAGAATTCGGTTGGCGTCGAGGAGTGCATTGCGTGCATTGAAGTTCCGTAGGAACTGGCACAGGGGAGACTCGGCTAGGATCACAATACGGGAACCGGGGACGCCAACAACCTGTGTCGTCCACTGGGGCTGTGTCGCACATATTTGTCCGGGATGAACGAGCTACACAGTCGGTTGACTTATGTCCAGCAGGACTACAGTAGGCTGATGATGATAACGAAAGCTTTAGAATTTCACTAGGTCGTAAGACTTTTCTGCAAAGTTCGTCTAGGTTGGTACCACGTACCGCTCTGCCAGCTATTCAGCCGCCAAGCATGTGTTCCGTTTTGAAGGGCACTGTAGCTAGTGAAATTACTGAGCAATTGAGACTTTATGATCTTATCTCACAGTTGAGTAATCTTATTACCAGACTGCGCTGATGTCTCAGGATGATGTGCGTGGTGCAGTGTCACGCGAAACTTTATATTTTGGAGTTCCGAGTGACCTTGTTCTGTTATGGGCGGTCGTGTCAGCATATTGCTGCTCATCGGAGACATCCAGCGCTGATTTTCAGCCTAGACCCAGAGGGGGTGGAAGTAATGCACAATTCGAAAAAAATATTTTTATTATTCACTAGGTGGTTTGTTGCAAAGTTCGTCTAGGTAGGTACCACCGCTTTGCCAGTTATTCTGCCGCCAAGCAGTAGTATGCAAGCACTACTGTGTTCCGGTTTGAAGGGCACTGTAGCTAGTGAAATTACTGGGCAATTGAGACTTTATGACCTGATTTCACAGTCTAGTAATCTTATTACCAGGCTGTGCTGATGTCTCAGGATGATGTGCGCAGTGCAGTGTCACTCCTAACTCTGCTTTGGGGTTCCGAATGACACTGTTCTGTTATGGGCGGCCGTGGCGCTTAACATCAGGTGAACGACTAGCTCGTCACATCACTCAGTAGCATAAAAAAAAATTATCAATGTTTAAAGACAGATAAACAAGAATACTTACATATATAATAATATCATAAATCAAAGTTACTTTACTCTAGGTTAACTTTAAAATAGCCAAGGAGTTTTTAAAAGTAAAATGATATAAAATGCCAAATATAAACCTGCCAGTAAATGGAGGGGCTGTAAACTCTCCCCTATTTTATAGGAATTGCCTGACCATCAAAAACATTATTTTTCATAGCATAGTATGTATCGCGAATGTCATAAAACATAATCGATTTGTTAATGAATTTATCACTTTTACCCATAAAATAATTGTGTTAAATTACACTAACCAATTTTAATTTATCAACTACCTATATAACTAAAGAAATCTTTGGCATTTGAATTAAGTCCATAGTCTATCCGAGAACATCAAGTTGACCTTTAAAGTTATCATAACACAAATATTTTGACCGACCTGACATTTCACAAGAAAATTGATAGAAATGAAGTACGGAATGAAGGATATTTTTCTCTTTTTTATAACTTTTTGATTTTATCAATAAAAGAAAAAACAGGACCTAGCGAGAAAAGTAGTTGTAATTATAATGGAAAAGATATTTTCAAAAAGATCAGGTATATAAGTAGATTATTATCAATTTTTTTTAAATATAATTTAATATAACTATTGTAATCATTGAACCCGAAAACAAAATGTTTCGTAAAGATTTAAGGGATGAAAACTGTTTTCCCTCGAAACGTTAAATAGTAGGTAAATTCACTCACGGGCTCTATTGTCTCTATCAAACGTGCAGATAGCAGAGCGACGGCAATAACATTTTCAAATAAAGCCAAATTGACAGCCTCTGTGGTGTAGTGGTTGAGCAGATCGGCTCATAACCCGGAGGCACAAGTATTTGTGCACAGTAAAAACGGCCCAAATACTTGTTCTGAGTCTGGGTGTTGTGGGACCATGGTCCTCGTAGTTCCTGGGTCCCTAGACACAGGGAATCCTAATTAAGGTCCAGGATTTATGTATGTGATCATTAAATAAAATACCAGGATGGTCCTCTTAAGAAATTTTTAAGGATCACCCTAACCATCCTGCGCTGTCAAGTTACATCCACGCAAATGTTGTAAAGATAACGTCTCCCAAATCTAAGATTAATGATTTATCACCTATATTTTCCTTTATGGTGGTATTTCTTACATTTTGTCCAGACCCATTAATTTTTTATGTTAGAGAATGGAGTGACAAACTAGTCGTTCACCTGATGTTAAGCGATACGGCCGCCCATAACAGAACAGTGTCACTCGGAACTCGAAAATATAAAGTTTTCCGTGGCACTGCACTGCGCACATCGTCTTGAGACATCAGCACAGTCTGGCAATTAGATTACTCGATCAAGTCTCAATTGCTCAGTAATTTCTAACCAGCTACAGTACTCTTTAAACCGGAATATAGTAGTGCTTGCCCACTACTGCTTGGCGGCAGAATAATTGGCAAAGCACCACTTAAGTAAGTTTTACTTTGGGTATTTTTTTTTTTCGGTGTACAATAAAGTTATGATCTATCTATCTACCTAATACCTAGAAAAATAAAAGCTAATTAGTATATAGGTAATTTTAAGGACTTTCTTTTCAAAACTACTTAGTACTATAAATTATGTAAAAGTAAACGGTACTTAGAGATAATATTTTCAGTATCCGTTATTCTCGGAAAACCTTTCAAATCATTAATTTTATTTTCTTAACCACACCTCGATAACGATAGGCAATAATTCAAACTCATTCAAACAAAAATATCACGAAAATTAATTATAAAACCTTTTCATTTTATATTTTAGAGCTATTATTTTCACTCCAAAAATCACATTTAAAGAACCGCGATAAAAAAATTCGCCCCATCATTAAGCCGACGCGATATTTTAGCCGGCCTTTTACCATAAAATTGATTTATTTACGCATTGTTTTTTTGTTCCCGTATCGTGATTGGTCCGGAATTATTGTCTTCTATTCCCCGATCGGTTCATTAATTTTTCTGGGCATTTTGTTTCATGAAATCATTGTTTTTATAAATTTTTATTTAAAATTTATCGCTTTTGTGCCATGATTAGTTAAATTAAAGTATACATATTTTATTCGGAAAATATTAAACGTAAATTACGCGAAGAACTATAAAATATCATAGACTATGAACCAAGTTCTTGCTTGTAAAATGTTAGATAAATTTATAATTATAATATGGTAACATTATGAGTACGAAGTTTCAAATTTATTAATTCTATTTTTTTTTTATAATTTATAATTGTATAGGCACTACTTGGCATTAAAAAGTCAACATAAAAGTACCTGATTGGATAATAAAGATATCATCAATGAATTAACGTTAAAAAAATACCTAGGCTCCCTGAATGAGAGCTCAAAAATTGTTAGGGCTCGTCCGGGATTTGAACCCGGGACCTCTCGCACCCTAAGCGAAAATCATACCCCTAGACCAACGAGCCGGATGTACTAAGAGTCGAAAATAATAAAAACAAACATAAGACCAGTTTTACTTCATACTTCAAAGTGAAAGTACCTGGCCCTGCCCACGCATACGTCACATTTATTTTATCAGTAAAGCAGTATGGATGCGAGCGCAAATGCCACTATTTGGCTTTATAAATATTAAATGTAGTTTAAATTTATAAACAGCCTCTAAAATTATAAACTCTGCCTAACTGAACAATATCAAGTTCTGAGCAATTCAAAAATTAAGTGCCCAATTTTAGCTTTGGGAGGCTTATATAAGTATGGTCCTAACGACCGCGCGACCTTATCCATAGACCCGGAGTAATAATTTTCCATTTAGACATCTTTAATTTACAATTTTCGATCGAGTTCCATATTTAAAGTGAAAAAAAAAAAAAAAACGCTGGAGTAGGTAATCAAAAGATAAAAAATATATATTTGAATAATTAAAGAAAAGTTATAATTAGATATTAGTTACCTAGATATTAGTACCTTTAAATTCTTAACCATCTTATTTACTTTTGATTGTAAGAGTGTCAAAGTCTATTTAACTGACTCCATAATGGCGACAATGTCAATCAAATCTGTGTCAATGTTTCAAGGTTACAAAACTGACAATTAGCCACAGAAATAAATAAATAAAAACGCAGTTGCGTATTCTTTGATAAGATAAAATATCATACAAATTTGATTCAAGTTTCCATTATTTTGTATTGTATTTATGTTACCTAGTGTGCTCCCTAAAAGAATCAGAAGAAATGAGATCAACGTATATAAAAACGAGTGTGTTTTAGACCACACGACTTCAGTGAAACTTCTTTAGTTTAGTTCCATCTATCGGCTGGTATAACTTTATGTTTGCTTTTTTTGTTTTATTTTTGGCTGCACACTTTTGTGTATATAGCTAGTCAAGTAATTGATAATTTCTCAAGTTAATTAATATTATATTGTGAAAAGTGAAGTCAAGTCAAGTTGAGTCATAGTCTAGTCTAGTCAAGTCATACTCCTAGTAAAGTGGTGGCAACTTTACCAGAAGCTTCTATGTAGGAATAATACGAAAAGAAACGTTTCACCATCATCATACCACTTTCCCACACTCATGCCTGCTATTCAGCACTTAATGAATAAAATGCCACCAATTTTATGCACTAACACTGAAAATAACACAAGTTTTGGAAAATAGTACAATGCGGCAACGCGATCTTTTTAGTTTTCCCGCCAAAACTCCTTTATGTTTGCTTTGTTTAGTATTAATGTCCCTATCTTGACAACTATAAATTGTCATTATGCCAGATATAGGAACATAATAACACAAAAGTTTAGCTTTGGTATGCTGACAATGGAGATCTACGTGAACCAAATTCAACATCCGTTCGCCTCACATTCACCAGCTTACTCTCTCAGTCAAGTGGGCGTAAAGAAGTTTTACATTAAAAAATAATTTACTTTTAAAAATTTCCAGTACGTGACATAAATTGACTATCATAGCATTCTCCTTACTGCTATAACGATTAACGAAGCCGCCACGCGTCTCGAGTTGAATAGACCGAGCGTCTCGCAGACCGGCCGCAGACAGCTTGGCGCCAAAAGCTATTCCCGTTTACTTTACAATCTCGAGTTGTCTTTACATCTATAAATGGTCGTTCCGTACGAGTAGTTTTGATTAGTTATAGTGTAAATTCTGACTCCAGTGACTCCACTATATAATTTATTGGTGGAGTAGCTGCTGCGGCCCACGGTTTTAGCCGCGTGGAAAAATAATAAATAATATTTTGAAAAATTAAGAAAATTTTGAAATTTGTGTTGAAAATTTTTAAGTTGAGTTGACAATCAGAAAATTTTCAACACATTTATCACAATTTTCAACTCAACTTTCTTGATTTTTCTTTCATAAGAACTTTCTATTGACAAAAATAAACACCACAAAAAAAATAAGCGAGAATGTTCAATCCGTTCACGCGTGTAGCGATGACCAAGTGAAATAGAGATTAATTTTTATATATAGGTAACTCCCATAACTATGTCTATAATTGTAGTGAATAATAAATTTATTATTTATTTTTTATTGAAGTAAACCTTCTTTACGCACGCTTGTCTTGGGGAGTAAGCTGGTGAATGCGTGACGATGCGAATGGAAGTCAAAAGTTGTTGGTTTACGTAGATCTCCATTGTCAACATAAAAAAGTTAAAAATTACTTATAATTTGTATTATTGTGTTGGTACATCTGGTAAAATGATAATTTACAATTGTCAAGATGGCGGCATTAATATATTATTAAACAAAGCAAAAACAAAGATATACCGGCCGATAAGATGGATCTAAAGAAGTTTTACTTCAGTCGTGTGGTCTAAAGCACACTCGTTTTTTATTGAGTGATTATCTTTAATCCGGCAAAACGTGAAAAACCATTTTGTGTGACTTTGGTAGGTAAGTTTTTTTTTTATAACATGACAAACAAACAAGCAGACGGCCCGCCTGATGGTAAGCAGTTACCGTCGCCTATAGACACCTGCAACACCGGGGGCGCTGCCAATGCGTTGCCTACCTTTTTAAGAATATTTACCCGCCGTTTGTGCCCAATATTGTAACTTTGCGGAAATACCACAGATGGTGGTTTATTCCACAACTTGCAGGTGTGTGGCAGAAATTATGCAATATGATCAGATCTGTGATACAATTTCAGTGTTGAAGCTGACCCCTTTAAAGACCACATCCGCATGTTAAGCGATCGCTCCGCCGTCTTCTGCGCCTTTTGCATGCAAATCTTACAAATTGTCCAGCGAGCCTTGAGTTTCCATCTCCGGTGCTGGTATCACTTTGATACCGGCGTTTGATGTAAATTAGAGATGTGCTGTTGTTCCGGCCAAAATATCCGGCTTAAATTAAATGCTAGTAACTAAATGACAAAATAAAATTCATAGCTCGGAGGTGGATGGGTTCGATTCCCGCGGCAGGACAAGTATTTGTGCATAGAAAAAAATAGGCGCAAATGGGACCATGGTCCTCGTAGTTTTTGGATCCCTAGACACGGAATCCTAGTTAGGGTCCAGGATCTATGTGTGTGACTGTTGGGCGTTATTATTATTATTAAATAGCTGGTCTTTATACATTATCCCGTATTTGACGGATTATAATTTGATTTCAATAGCTGGTAAAGTAAGCTTATTGGTAAATGACTTTAATTTTGCTCATACTTAGGTCCAGTATCTATAAGTAGGCATATAAACGAGTAGGTAGGTAGGTACCTCGTTATTAGAAAAGCTAAGGTAAGTTGCAATACCTATTGTGTAAAAAGAACTAAAAGAAAATTTATTCTCTATGAATAACTGTAGTTAGAATTGAATTCTCTATAAGTATATTTTACAAATCGGAAATGTTATTTGAACGAAACCAAACATAGTTAACGTAAATGGTAATATTTTGAATACAAATACCGAAAAAAAATGGGTTTTGTTTTAGTCTGTTAACAATTAATGGATAGTAAAAAGAAAAAAAAAAAAATATTTCTAATTTTTTTTATTAAACGACAAAATCAAGTGTAAAATGGACGTAGAATCCGGATATTTTCCACCACTATTCCTTCAGAGTCAAAGTCAAAAGATTTATTGCAAATAGGCTAATTTTAGCACTAAGTCTCTAGGACCAGCGGTTTAGGCTATGCGTTGATATATAAGTCAGTCAGTCAGGAATGAATTTTAAATGTATAGATTTCAAGTACACGAAGAGCTACTTAGTTTCATTTCCATATTGCTTCTACGGCAGACGTTTGCTTACATTGCATAGCAGAAGCTGTTTCAATAAATGCCAAGTAGGTAAATATTGACTGCTTTATTTTATTTATATATATCGCTAAACAGATATAGTTATATATAGTATATGTATAGTTAGTTTATAAGAGCTAGTTAAATTTAATCAACATAGTTTCCTCTCAACTTCTTCTTCTCTTCGCTTAATGACTTTTTTATTGTTTTATATGTCAAGTCGTAGTCTAGTCAAGTCATATTTCTAGTAGGTAAAGTGGTGGCAACTTTACCAGAAGCTACTATGTAGTTTTGAAAACAACACGAAAAGAAACGTTTCACCATCATTATACGACTTTCCCACATTCATGCCTGTAATCCAGCACTTAACGAATAAAATGCCGCCAATTGTATGCACTAACACTGAAAATAAAAAATAATTGGAAAATAATACAATGCGGTGATGCGATCTTTTTCGTTTTCCCGCCAAATTTCTTCTTTAATGGCTTTCTATAGCTTTTTAGTGATACATCTGCCAATGTCAAGTAATTTGTCGGTTATGTCATGCCAGTGTCTTATTTTGTCAGTCAAAATGACACAGTAAAATGGTGGATATATTACTGAAAGCTCTAGGAGGCCTTGAAGAGAAAGCGAAAAAGCATGGTGTAAAAACTTGGAACCATTTGCCAACACTCATGTACGTTAAGAACACTTTACGTATAATAAATCAATCCTTATCACACATTAAAATTCAAAAATACATGGGTTATGGAACTAAACAAAATTCACGTCAGACATTTTCAGATTCTTTTCAACGACCTCGCTCTCAACTTCTAGCTGACGTGAAACGCAATGAGCAAAAACGGGACAGCGCATGATATTCACTAATTAACAGTTTTTAGCAGTAAGTTCGATTCTCTAAATTACGGAACATTATAAAAAGATTTGGGCTCGTCCGGGATTTGAACCCGGGACCTCTCGCACCCTAAGCGAAAATCATACCCCTAGACCAACGAGCCGGCTGATTTATGTATCGAATTTATTCAACATGCTTTTTTATCACCTTTCACTAGATAAATGGCTTTTCGTAATATTTATGATGCCGCATGTACTACATATTGGCTGTGCTCAACCATCTTCGGTTACTTTTAAACTACAGTTAAACATGCAATTAAAACTCTAGTTAAGCATTGTTATAATAACGTCATAATTTACCAATTAATTTAACTGCGCATAATTGGCCTGAAAATTGTAAATTTAATGTCTATGTGTAATCTCATAAAGGTTCATCTTAAATATAGAATAGGTAACTATTTAGACTAACTCCCTAAAATTAAGACGAGTATTAGTAATTACTATATTATTGTAGTAGTTAATTAAAAGAATAAAGGTGTGGGCAGAAACGGGTTGTGGGTAGGTTGCAACCTATAATTATAACTCTAGGCCTTCAGCATGTCCGCACCGCGCCGTGTCTGGAACAAGAATGATCCGTAGCATACCAATCGATCCCTTTATATAGCCAGACAGGTAGGGGCGCCATGACAGTTGCCGGTGCTGCCACTGTAATAAATTTAATGCCACCACAGGGTAAATTACGGTGCTCGATCGCTGTGCATAGAGTTTATAACTGGACGTTGCCGCCGTCAAAGGCATATTGCCCGTAAAAAACAAACACAAGTTTAATAAAAATAAAGAGTCATATGACAAATTGAATACAATTATTTTGATACGTTACACCTTACTGACAGGTATTATTATTGCAGCATTTGTTACAGGCAGGGCTGAAGTAAAAAAAATATCATAATTGAACTGCCCTCGAAAAGCACGGGCTCCTAAATCAATCATGTATATCACTGACCTCTAGATTATTTTTAAAATCTCAAACATACAATTTAATTATAATAATTTATCCTAGTTTTTGGTATTTTTAAGGTAGGGCATTGTGATTTCAAGGAAGGGCCAATGCCCTCCCAATGTCATCAAGGGGGGGGGAGGCATTGTTGGGGCAATCCCCTACAATGCCCCCCCCTCTAGCTACGGCCGTGCTTGCTGACCATTTTAAAATAACGGTTTATTACACTTTGATAAAAGATAACAAGAAACGAGTTTATCCTAAAATTTATTGGTTAGATTAAGATAAGTGGATGCATTATCTTTATTAATTTAATACTTAATTTATACTACAGTAAAAACCAAAATATTCTAGGTCTGTGGTTAAAATAACAGCACAAAATTGAAACAACTACATAAGTATGTACCCAATTAAAAAGTAACTTATATATTTATTTACCACTGCTTATGAATAAAAAATATATAGATAATAAATAAGTTTATAATAAAAATAACGCCAAACGATCACATGCATAGATCCTGGACCCTAGCTATACCCTGTATCTTGGAGCCCAGGAACTACGAGGACCATGGTCCCACAACACCCAGACTCAGAACAAGTATTTGCGCTTTTTTTATATTCATAAATACATGGCTTGTTGCGCGAACCCGCCGCCTCCGGGTTTTGAGCTGACCTGCTCAACCACCGCACCATAGAGGTTGAGGTGGAAAAACTTTTTTTTAACAAATAAATTCTGATTATTTTTAGCCATGTCAAATATCTCAGGATTCGGAGACCATAGAATAATACATTGGGTATATTGTATCTTACTTAACATTACAAGAAGAAAGAGAGAGAAAATCTAAAGATCTGTCTCCAATATGCTATTTGACTACTGTTAAAAATGAACAAATAAATAATATTTTCATAAAGTAGCTTATAAATGAATGTAATAATTGAAAAAATAAGTAAACTTAGCGGGTCGTTTAAATGTGGTTTACCCAAAATTCGATATCCATTCTGAAGAATCCATTCTGCATCCAAACTTCTAAGCCAATAAACAAACCCCAGCATCGTTCTAGGACTCCGCTCGGATCGTTTTTCCCGCCAACTCTTTATTTGTGACGATACTTACTTAACTATCAAGTTGTATGTAACTACTTTTGACAACTTAGGATCCGGTTTCCGGGATAATATTTGGTAAATAGTGGCAACTTTCCCGGAACAGTGTTGTTTGGGAGTTTTATTTATGTTATGTTGAAATGAAAACTTTTTTAGGCGCATTCACCACTTTTTAGGTGAACAAAACCCTTGGAACTCGCGTCATCGTCACTGCGCTATAAATAAATAAATACATAATTAATTAATAAAAAATAATGTTCAACGATCACACACATAGATCCTGGATCTTAACTAGGATTCTTTGTGTCTAGGGACCCAGGAACTACGAGGACCATAGTCCCACAACACCCACACTCAGAACCAGTATCTGCGCTTTTTTTCTGAGCACAAACAATTGACCTCCCACCTGGGGGAATCAAACCCCACGCCTCCGGGCTATGAGCCGACCTCCTCAACCACGACAACACAGAGGCTGTCAATATGTTTATACTTTTTGGGTGAACAAAAACCGTGAAACACGCGTCATCGTCACCACACGCTTCCCATGAGCTATATATCACATTTTCACTACTATCGGTAATCCCCAAAGACTGCCAAAACTCTTCTCCCGCTAGCCCCTCATCAGCTGGTCGATCACGTAACTCGATTGCAACCAATAGAAACACACAAATGTATGATTTTACTGTTTCAATACGCAGTTTATGTGCATAGTTAGTATGGAAATTTCTCCTGTTGTATTGCAATCAAAGCTTCATGAGGTCATCGGTCTACGTAGTGAGATAGATATCTACGTTTCATCTGCTCCTTGAGCACCACTTACATACGTATTTAATATTTATAATGAAAGGTACGTACGTGAGAATGCAGAATTGCGAAAGTAATCTTATGTTTAAATTATTTTATTTTTTGTCACTATCACGCAGCGGCTCGTTGGTCTAGGGGTATGATTTTCGCTTAGGGTGCGAGAGGTCCCGGGTTCAAATCCCGGACGAGCCCAAATGCTTTTTTTTATACAAAAAATGAGAAGCTCGTTGCTATGTATACTTTAGTTATTATACTATCAGTGCGTAAGAGAAAAATATAAATATCACCGTAGGTGGAATAACCCTTCCCATTCAGTAATTGTTAAATTTTATAAACTTCTCAAACCGACGGCTGCCCATATCAGTTGCAGTGTCATTCGGAACTCTGGAGTATAGAGTTTCGCATGACCCTGCACTACGCAATTTCGCATGTTATTCTGAGACATCAGCATAGTTTAGTAATATGATCACTAAACTATGGGATTAGGTGTTAAAATCTAATTTTCTTAGTAGTTTCACTAGCTCCACACTGCTTGGTGGTAAAATAACTGACGAAGCAGTGGTACCTACCTAGACGATCTTTGAAAAGTCTTACTACCAGTAAAACAAAATAACTTAACCTAGAAACTGACCATAGAGTATCCGTTCTCCATCACCGATGTTAAAGAAACTTTCAAATCGACACGTAACGAGCGGTTTCAAAAAACGCTGTGACGCGCCATTCACTGATGAAAGAGATAACACATACTTACGTGATATATAATTTCGTACGTACTTTCACACGGCTCGTTGGTCTAGGGGTATGATTTTCGCTTAGGGTGCGAGAGGTCCCGGGTTCAAATCCCGGACGAGCCCAATTGCTTTTTACGCCTATATAATCCAAATACACATAGGTAGCACTTATTGGTTGGTAGAGCGTGAACTGTAATTTTCTTCGTGCAAGTGTAGTTGAGATAGAACACCGGTTTAATGGTTTTACTGATTTTATTTATTAATTATAGAATTTAAAGTAAATGGACATTTTTCACTACTCCATATAGCCCAAAACTGACCAAAGCTTGTACTATGGAACCAAATAACTGATAGAATACTTAAATACTTTGTAAATTTAGTATACATAGAATACAATATAGCACCTAGACACAGAAGAAACATCGATTTTCATCACACAGATGTTAGTCCTTGGTGGGAATCGAACCCACAACAAGGCAGGGTTGCCAACTGAGCTATCGGGCCAGTCAATAATGACTGAAGTTTAATGTTTGCTCGGCGGTAACAGGGAGAGGCAATATTGATGTAAAGGGTATAATTATAGGTAACCTCCATCTGCCACTCCCTGGTCTTTATAGCTGATTACTTTATATAAAGTTAGAGTTTTTTTTGTATTGGTGTGGCTCCACACTTTTGTGTATTTAGCCAGTGTTAAGTAATTGATAATTTCTCGAGTTAAGTAATATATATGTATATATGTCAAGTCAAGTCAAGTCACAATCCAAGTCATCAAGTCAAGTCATAGTCTAGTCTAGTCAAGTCATATTCTTAGTAAAGCGGTGGCAACTTTACCAGAAGCTTCTATGGAGTTTTGGAAACAATACGAAAAGAAACGTTTCACCATCATTATACCACTTTCCCACACTCATGCCTGTAGTCCAGCACTCAGAGAATAAAATGCCACCAATTATGCACTAACACTGAAAATAACACAAGTTTTGGAAAATAATACAATGCGGCGACGCAATCTTTTTCGTATTTTTTTCCAAAAAGTTGGCACAAGTGTATAAGTCGATAGATGGGTATATCTGAGACTAGAAGAATAACAACCTAAAGCATGAAAAGCCAAAAAAGGAATACGAAATTGAAAATTTTTTACTTTTTTTACTATGGAAGTAAATTTCTTTAGCTCCATCTATCGGACGATATAACTTGGTTTTTGCTTTGCTTAATGTTAATGCCGCCATTTTGACAACTGTAAATTATAATTTTACCGGTCATACCAACATAATAATACAATTTTTGAACTTTGTTATGTTGGCAATGGAGATCTACGTGAACTACAACCAGGGCCTGATTAACCCTTCGCGAGGATCGAGGGGGCGCCGCAGGCGCCCCTTTAATTCACCTTACTCTTTAAGCGAGGCCTACTTACAATATAGTCTAGTCGGCAAATTGAAAATGGTCTAAAATAGAGATACTGCTCTTAAAATAATGTTTGATAGCTCATTGGATCCAGAATAACGCCTAGAAAAATATGCCCAAAGCGTGTATTAGCACATAAAAATTATAATAAAAAAATATCTACAATTCCATTCTTTATTAACGTGCCAATTTATTATAAACTTTTAACTTTGTTATCATTTTTTCTCAAACTTCTAAAAATTACAAAAACAACCATTTAAACAAAAAAAAAAAAAAACAAATTTATATTGTACTTTAAAAAAATACGCGGTACAAAAGCTGCAGCGGCTGCTTTATTTGTCTACTAGAAACTAAGTAATATAATTTTTAAGCTATTAGAGATATGAAAATGAACATTTTCCGTTTTTTTCTGTTGAGGTACCTACGGAACCCTAAAAAACTATTATAATCTATTAAATATCGTAAATAAGACCATTTCCTTTTAAAACTCATAATTATAATACATATTTGTAAGTATTAATTGAATAAAATAGTGGAAAAAAAATGAATTAGGCTAATTTTTCATTAAAAAAATTATCCACAAATGATGAGATTTTTTTGCAAATAAAAAAATACTATTTTTAACAATAAATTTATATATTTCTTGGATTTTTCAGTGTTTGTTCAGGTCCTAAAATTATTATTGACATAATGTGAATATTTTTTTAACTTCTATGTCGTGATCTAGTTAAATATATACTAGAAAGGCTCCACGAATCGAAAAAAAATTTACAACTACACTCGCGTGCAGCTAAATCGACTCACCCCGACAAAATGTAAAAAAACCGTTTTTTTTCCAAAAATGGTTTAATTAATGTACGTAATGTTGATGTCGGTCTTGAGGAAGCCTTTTCCACTCCTCTTCTAGCGCTGTCTTTAGCTCTGTGATGGTTGCAGGGACCCCATTTCTGGTACAAACTCTCAGTTTTAACTCGTCCCATAGATGGTCTATGGGATTGGGCTGAACTTATTGCTGGCCAATTCATAGTTTGAATGCTAACTTCCTCCATGAACTGACGAGTGATTCGTGCAGTGTGGCGCCGGGCATTGTCGTGCATTAAAAGGAAGCCATCTCTGAGGAAACCTTAATTTTTTTATAGAGGGTTGAATCTCGCAACTCGCTCCTACCGCACACAGTGAATTTTCGATACTTCCAAACATGTAAGGATATTTTAACACTACTGGGTAAATTTTCAAAATACTGGAATCAAACAATGAAGACGAATGTTTGAGAAAATGTTGTTAGTTAACAATTGTTTAACTTGTTAAAAAATGAACTTTAAGTAAAATTTCCAACGAGCATACATTTTTGAAAGTGTCCACAGAATACACCATATTTTTTTTACAAATTTAAATTAATTCAGTACTTTATAAAAAAATATCAATGTGTCGTACTCGCTATTGATGCCGCAACGCGCGCGCAACCTTAAAATGTCGGGCAAAGACCCATATTCGGGGTTAAATTAAAATTATAAATAACAGAGATAAGAGTTCCGGGAGCTGAAGTTTTTTTTATTAGAAATTTCTTCCTGTTTAAGAAACTTTTTTTGAAATTTCTTAAATATTAAATTAAATAGAAGTCTATGTAATATTGGCGAAAAACGAAATGCTTTCTTTTTTCATCTTGAATTGTTTATAACTTTTGCTATTACTGTGTGATATAAAAGAGTTCGCTGATAGAAAGGCTAGAACAGTGAAATTTTATTAGTTTTTTAAATAAATGGTTATAGGGCCGCGCTGGTAGTGCTAAAACCGGCACTGCACAATGTTTTTGATAGTGCGGTCGTATAGCATGAATGCTATACGACGTTATATTGGTTCAGAAGAAAGGTCCCGGCTGAAGCCGGGACCTTTCCTAACCCGTATGTTGTTCTAAACCATGTGGCCATAAACGGTTTCGTCTGTATATGCCACTGATTTAGAATTGAGGCAGTTTTCAATATCAGCCAAGCATCTATTTCTGCCAGAACCCAAAGGGTTTGTTGCAGTTAATAAAAAGTTTGAATATATCATGAATCCCAAATGTGGAGATAATATTAAGATTTTTTTTTACAATGTGTGTTACCAACTGCAGCGGTGAAAGGTCTTTTTCAGCACTTAAACTTTACTTGCGCTCCACACTCCGCCAGCAAAAACTTACAGCGCCCTCGCTAATGTATATAGAAAGTGATTTTTTACAAACTATTAATGTTGAAAAAAATCTGGAAAGATTTGCAAACGCTAAAGTACAAAAAAGGGCTTTTGTATAATATGCTAATAATAATCACTTAATTACTATAATTTTCAAATAAATGATTTATCTGTTGCAAATGTTTCACTAGTATGATTCCTCATGTTTTGTTTTTAAAGATAACAACAGAATTATAAATATTTAAATAATACTTCAAGTCGAAGCAACTTCACACACTAGATGACTACGCTCTTGGTCAATGGCCGCAACAACTAAGTTGTCTACAGAAATTAAGCCAATACAAGTCATGCGGCCAAACACGACATGTATTTGGTTTTCTACTTGGTAGTCTGCAGTCACTTGTCATGATTTTGGTCATATAATGCGTGAGGTGCTTTGCCTTTATGTACGGTCATAGCTAAATAAATGTTTTGCCACCCTAAGATTCAATGTCATGAAGAGTAAAGGAAAACGTAGTTTCGCTTGCAGACCGATCTGAAATTTTTTATAGATAGTATGAACCATGTTAAAAATTTCCCACTAGTAATCAAAGTCAAAACTAATATACTACTTTTTAGGCCGACCATAAACCTGGCGGGGGGCGCGTCCTGATAATTAGCCTAGGGCGGTCAGAACTCTTAATCAGTCGCTGACTACAACTCGCCTCTCTTTCTTGCACATACAGTAATATACGATACACAAGTCTGTCTCTTTCTATCTTCACTAACTTATATATCTCAACTTCCGTTCGGTTCGCATTCACCAGCTTACTCCCCAATTCAAGCGTGCGTAAAGAAGTTTTACTTCAAAAATTTAGTTCTCCAGTGTTTTACGCGTTCAATACTTCGCATGACCTATTTTGTGTACCAACCAAACCAAAATTTTTTTTTTTTTTGTTTCGATACGTCTCACAACGCCATCCAGCCCCAAACTAAGCAAAGCTCGTATTATGGGAACCAGATAACTGATACAATACTTAAATACTTTTTTGTTTCTAAATACATACCTTTAATACAATATAACACCCAGACACAGAACAAACACCTATGTTCATCACACAAATGTTTGTCCTGGGTGGGAATCGAACCCACAACCCACAGTTCAGAAGGCAGGGTTACTACCAACTGAGCTATCGGGCCAGTCAATTTGGTTAAACATGTTTTACATCTTTGTATTATAAATATTGGATAAAATAATAATGATGTGTATCAACTCCGTCCTTTGGTTACATTTACATAATGAAAAAACGTAAATATAAACTCTAATAACGACTCTGGCATGTAATGCAAGAACAATATCATTAATTAAGTTTTTTGTCGGCCCGATAGCCCTGTTTACTATTTTACAATTGTCAAGATGGCAATATGAACATTAAACAAAGCTAAAACAAACTATACCAGCAGGTAGATGGAGCTAAAGAAGTTTTATTTCAGTTGTGTGGTCTAAAGTCTTTTTTTTCAATTAGGTGAATTCAAAAGCTTATGATAACACAAAATGTGTTAATACAAAAGCCCTTGATAACACAAATCGTGTTATCAAAAGCTTTTGTATTCACCTTATTTAAAAAAAAACGAGTGTGCTTTAGACCACACAACATACCATACTATCACACTAATATTATAAAGGTGAAAGTTTGTATGTGTGTATGTGTGTATGTTTGTTACTCCTTCACGCTCAAACGGCTGAATGTATTTGGATAAAATTCGGTACCGAGATAGCTTACACACTATATTAAAATAAAGGCTACATTTTATCCCGGAAAAGTGAAATTCTCCCGTGGGATGAGTAAATAATTAAATAATTAGAATACTTTTTATCCGTGGGTGAAACCGCGGGGCGCAACTAGTTATATCTAAATTAATGAAGCCTGCCAACACATTCCATAAACTGATACCAGGATCGCGATCATCAAATCTGAATTGTTCCTAACGCGACTTACACTTAGGCCTGAGTGTAAGTTGTATACGCGCGGCGTTCACATATCAAATAGCCTACTCATACGAACGAGGCAAATCCCAAATTGAACCCAAGTTGTCGAGACGTACCTACTTAAATGTCAATCCACGTGTCACTAGCGACATTTAAACTAGATTTCAGGTGTTATATAGTAGATAAATGTTAGGGTCTGTTCCATTGGAGTACGAACGGAGGTTTTGATGTTCTATTTGTTTTACCATCATCATAATCATCACCTGATAAGCATAAAATGATGTTGAAATTATATCTTTTTTAAACGGGGTGAAACCGACTTCACCTTGTTTACATATTGAGAAATATTTGGATGATATTGTCAACTATATTTTATTCAGTTAGGTAGTTTAATAGTTATTTATTAAATTAAACATACATATTTTATAATCATTAATACAAAACTAAACTAGATCTAAAAAACTAAACTACACCTAAGAACTTAAAATAAATTAAATAAAAATAAAACTACAAATTTTAAAAAAGAAGAAAGATATTTATATTTTAAAACTAAACCGCTTAGCTAATTTTGAAACGATTTCTATGAGTCCAATCTGAAAGTACATCCATACAAACAGATTTTATTTATATTGAATCGGCGTATGAATAATGGAGATATGAAGTACCTAATAACAAATATTAAAAAGTACAATCAAATTGAAGTGTTGAAGTCAGTTGAAAAATACAAAAAGTCGTAAGACGGCAAATTCTACACTTACAGAAAGTTTTGAAACACTGTTGTTTTGTGTTGTTGTTTTTGTTGTCGCAAAACTTTCAACTTGGTATTTTTTAAGACAAGTTTAAAGTACCAACGTCGCAAAAGTTTTAATTTGCAAATCTTAATTTTAAGCGCTTTATTTTATTTGCTTAGAATATTAAAGTAAATAATTTTTAGTATTCTTGACTTGTAAATGTGTTAAAAATAGTCTATTTTCAATAAGTTATTAGACTGACTTGGTTTTACATAAATGTTTTCAGTACCTAATCATAACATTTTAGTAAGTGGGCTTTAAATTAAGTGGGTAGATACGCATAAATATTATATAGAAGGTAGATTTTCTTTTTGATTTTGTAAGTAATACGGACCCAGCGTAGCGCGTAATTTCAGAGTGCTCCCTTCTCAAATCATTATACGCATGCTTTACTGTCATCTTTAAATCCAAGAATATAATATCAAATTTGTCAAAAAAAAGTGCTTTTTATACCAAAATCCCACTCAAAAACAAACGAAATTCTTAACAAGTCGCATACTTATAATAATGAACGCAACATTATCTCAGGTTTCAAGCGTGAAATCAATTTTGTCTCATAAATGGCGTATAAGGAAGGCATAATAACATCGCTTATGGTGAAAGTTAGGAAATTTCGACCATAATTACTTCGGCAAGTTGTGAGAGGAAGTTTATAATAACTTATTTATAGTTGTGGTGAAAGATAGATTTAGATTTTATCTGTTATCACGACTTATTGACTAACATACCATTTCTAATAAACGTTGTGTACCGGAAGACTTTAAATCTTATGTTTGGTTTTGCTCTATCAAATTTGAAGTAACAAGAGAAAACACTGAGTAGATACACTATTATCTCTTTTCTTTCTCGAGTAGTTTGTAGATCCAATAAAATTCTACTCTATTGTGCCATGACCAATATCGACCTTGAACCGCTCAACCAGTTAAATGATTTTATTGTTTATTTATTACATGCCTTCATACGATGTCATTATCCAGTCTAACTAATCTATACAGTACTTAGTTCCCAATATTACATTGTATGAGCCCAGTGAGGTCGTTGCATTTTAGAGTGGAGCATACATACCTAACTCTCGTCACATTACAATAATTCAGGTCGAAGGAAATTATGATTATAGTCAGCTTTATTAACATTTTTTATGTTAATTGTCAATATTGAATCGTGAGCCGCGAATTTAAGTGGTTAGCTCAGTTTTGACTAAAAAACTGTAACACTGAACCAAAACGAATAAAATTGATGGTATACATTTCCAAATACAAGCTGTTGTTTTAAACAAAACTCAACATTTTTCGTGTTGTAAGTTTTAGCTAGAGTTGCTTACCCATACTAAAAAAATCTACGGTAAATAGCGCCTGAATAATAAAGCATAGATTATTCAATGTAAAACAAAATATGCTTTCTAGTTTCAGAATACACAAAACAAAAGTACTTTGCACTGGGCAGCCCCGGCAAGGTCGATGACCTCATCGCAATAGGTTTCTTAAGTTATAGTTATAGCCGCTCATAATATGCTCGTGATGTTCATAAGTACTAATAAAAAAATAAACATCGGTTATGGCTTTTTGTTAGTTTTCAGTATAAACAGTATACAGTTTCAGTATATACAGTAGTCAGTAGTAATCACGTACATAGGATCCTGGACGCTAAATAGAATTCTCTTTGTCTAGGGTCCCACAACATCTAGACACAGAATAAGTATTTGTGTTTTCCTGTGCACAAATACTTGTCTTGTCACGGGAATCGAACCCGCCTCCGGGTTATGAGCTGACCTACTCAAATACCACAACACAGAGACTGTCAAGTATTAAAACTGTTTAAAACCATAACTGGTATAATGAAATCTGTTTTGTTTAAAAACATGAATCAACGTCGAGCTCCAGTTCTAATCCGCTAAAAATACACATTCTATTTTATTTGAAAAACTTTTCTCATCTCCCCGCATGGCAATGTACATTTTGTATTATATGTACCTATACATACGTATATTGAATATCAAGTCGAAAATCAAACGTGGAAACGTACAAACCTCGTATACCTACGCGAAAAGTCCCGTAATTTTAATCCCTTCACTGATATATCTGGAAGTTTAGATTTACGATCGCTGCGCCGTGTGCCGCGCGGTTTAGTAAAATATAACTGTAGAGTAGTGTACGGTAGAGACTTTATTTCATCTCCCGATTAATTGAAATCTAAGCGACCCGAGTGATCTTATCGCAGCCTAAGTAGTGTGTAATTGGATTCTCGGATTCCTTCTGCACAGTTTTTAGCTCCAGTAATAGGACAACAAATCAGATATTGACGCCGCGCCAGTGAGGTCTACGTTGGTCCCCGTGTGTCGGCTATCGCGGTTACGATTTTCCAGTCTTCTATTAGACGAAGCGTTCTTGATCGTATTCTTCCAGCAACGGTCCAGGGCAAAATTCGTACCCAGGGGCTCCTTGGGAGTAATTGCTTTTTTTACTTTATTTCTATTGATGCGTTATGCGCAGATGACGCTGTAAAGGTCAGGTGAGACCAATGTATCTTCATGAGCTTTTTGACGTGCTGTTGACATTCAAAGTATTATATGGAAAAAATAGTACGTGTAAAAGTATTTTTTTTTAAGTGAGTCTTTATAGATGTCTGAGAGTATTTATCGAAGCTTTAAGCCCAATGAAAGGCCTTACACAAAATTATTATGCTTAAGCTTAAAACTTTATAGAATTTAAGAGTTGGCTTCATGAAATAAGCATAAGCTGTTCCAAGTTTCTCCTGTTGACGCTTTACTAGAGAAATTGCATAATATGTTTCTCAAATTATTTATTATCATGTTGCAATTATTATTTTTAGGTACTGCTAAAAAATTAATGACCGTTAAAATTTATACTAATGTAATATACCTTTCCTCGTCATCATCATCATCATCAGCCTATATAAGTCCACTACTGGACATAAGCCTCCCCCAAGGCACGCCACTGAGCCCGGTCTTCGGCTCTACTCTTCCAGTTGCTATCTTGCGTATGTCATCGCTCCATCTTGCTGCAGGGCGTCGTACACAACGTCTGCCAATTCGCGGCTTTCACTTTAGAACATGTCTACCCAACGGTTATCGGTTCTTCGGCAGATGCCACTTCAGCTTGCTAATTCGCTGAGCTATGTTGGTAACTTTAGTTCTCTGTCGAATGACTTCGTTTTGGATTCGATCCCGCAGAGATACATTGAGCATAGCTCTCTATAATAGATATAATTTCTATTTGTTTATTTTCTATTTATCACTTCTTACTGCCAAACGGCTGAACTGATATTGACGAAGATTGGTATTTAATAGTTTGGATCCTGTGGAAGGACGAGGACAAAATATAATGACTTTTTAAATTCAAAAAATTGTGGTACATGCATGCAAAGCCGAAGGTAGTTAGTAGTGTACGATTCTCTGATCTCTCATTACTCTACACACAGATAGAACGCGCGCATCAATAGCAAATTAAACAGAGTAGAAATGTGCAAATAAAAAATGGAATTGCTTTTCGCACTTCGTATTAAAAGTGGATACTTCAGCATTATTCCTTTGCTTTTTAATTTTATTACTAATTGATTGGAGAGTATAATACAAATATTATGAATTCTAAAGAAGCTCCGTGTTAATTAACTATTCATGGCTAAACGGCTGAATGGATCTTAATGAAATTTGCTATAGATATAGTTTGAGCCCAGTAGAGACCACGCGTGTTTAGCAGAATAAGAAAAGCAAGTGCGGCTTATCGGTACCTCGTGCGCCTTTCAAACCGACGCACCCAGGTTCAATTCCGATCCACCCTGCCTGACTTATCAAGTTACGTGCGGAATTTTTAATCGCTTTTACTAGTGAAGAAAAACAAGATTTAAACAGGCATTAAACTAGTGTTAAACTGCTGTTTTGTATTGTTAAATATACGTTTGACGTCTGTCTAATCCTTGTTTATGTAATTTGTATCATATTCAATTCACAAAGTTCGAGAATATTATGCTAGTTACCACAAAAATATAAACAAGGCTTCGGACAAGTTTGTCTAAGGACCAGACGTCAAACGTGTGTTTTACAATACAAAACAGGACATAAACTAACTAACACTAGGTTAAGGCTTTTTTAAATTAAGTATGATATTTAATTTAAAAAAAGCCTTAACCTAGCTATATGTAGGCATTATATAGTAAGAAAATCATTTTTCATCATTAGGTTGCCGTGTTAGCATTTTGGTGTGTTTTCGCAGGTTAATATGGAAAATGCGACATGTTTATGGAGTGTAATAAAAATAACTCATACTCGGGTGGTTTTCCGTTTCATGTAAACAGAATAATGGGACTTACCTTCCTACTCTTGCAGTCATATATATATTTTTTTTTTTCTTGTAATACGGTATTATTTATACAAAATTTTATTGCGCTGTAGTACACAATTTTACTTTCAAATAATCCTCACAGTCTCCTGTCAAGTAATTTTATTACTTAGAGTTGATATCTCAGGATGACGTGCGCAGTGCAGTGTCACGCGAAACTCTATACTTAAGAGTTCCGAGTGACACTGCTACTGATTGATAAAAGAATAAGAATAAGATTTATTTCAGCAAACAATAGCAACAATAACAATATCATCCTTACTTAAGTAGGTATGTGAATTAATCAAATACAAAGTCATGATTTTGGTTGACAGTAGATATTATTATTCGAGCCCTGGGCTCCACACTAGGATTCCCTGTGTTGTGGAGGCCAGTATATGGGCAGCCGCGTCGCTTAACATCTAGCGAACGACTAGCTCGTCATTGCATTGCTTAAAAAAGACCTATTAATATCATCTTAATGATCGCCTTAATGTCACATTGAAAAATACTTTGAAGATGAAAAACAATATGATTGAATTGAGAACCTCCTCTTCAAAGTTGATTGAATGTAGTAGCAGTTGGTAGTAACCCTGCCTTCCAAGCTGTAGGTTGTGGGTTCAATTTCCATTTGGGATAAATCTTTGTGTGATGAATTTCGATGTTTGTTGTATCTTGGTGTTATATTGTATTCTATTTACTAATGTATTTACAAACAATAAGTATCTAAGTGTTGTATCAGTTATCTGGGTTACCATAGTACAAGCTTTGCCTAGTTTGGGGCTAGATGGCGCTGTGTGAAATGTTCACAAATTTAGGTTTTTACCTATGAAATTGCCGTTTTGTTTGAAAAAAGTTAAAGTATTTTTTTTTTCGAACTTATATATTTCTTTTATTCAAAGTAATCACCTCTGCAATCAATGCATCTTTGCCAACGCTGTAGCAGTTTATGGATGCCCTTCTTGAAAAAATCAGCAGGACGGGAGACAACAAACTCTTCAAAGGCGTTTTGTACTGCCTCTCGGGAATTGAATTTTTTTCCCGCTAAAAAGTTGTCCAAATTTTGGAAAAAGTAATAGTCGGTAGGCGCAAGATCTGGTGAGTATGGCGGATGAGAGAGAGCTTCCAAACCCATCTCATGCAGCTTAGAGACGGTCTGTTGTGCAGTATGGGGTCGCGCGTTGTCGTGAAGTAGCAGTGGAGACGACCGATTGACCAAAGCTAGACGCGCGAGTTTCGCCATCATTGTGGTCAGTTCTTCAATGTACACATCTGCAGTAATGCTCTCGCCGTTTTGTAAAAAGCTATGATGAATCACACCAGCACTAGACCACCAAACTGTGACCATCACCTTTCTAGGGGTCATTTTTCGTTTTGCACATTGCTTTGGTACCGAACCAGGATCTAACCAACTTGCTGAGCGCTTTCGATTGTCAAAAAGAATCCATTTTTCGTCGCACATAACAATTCGGTTCAAAATTCCTTCATTTCTGTGCCTGTTAAGCAGCGCAAGGCAAGTCTCGACGCGTACGTTGCGCTGGCGATCGTTAGGTTCGTGGGGCACCCATCTATCAAGCTTTTTTATCTTGCCAATCTGTCGCAAATGGACCAATATTGTTTTGATGCTAACATCAAAAGCTGCTGCCAGCTCAGCTGTAGATTGAGATTCATCAGCTTCCACAATCGCCTTTAATTCATCATTGTTGACCAAAGTTTCCGGACGACCACGAGGATCATTTTTCAAGTCAAAATTCCCAGAACGGAACCGAGCAAACCAATAACGGGTTGTACGTTCGTTTGTACAGTTCTCTCCGTAAACGTCGTTGATGTTACGTGTCGTTTGTGCCGCGTTGGTGCCACGACGGAACTCATATTCCATAATTACACGAAATTTCAAAGTATCCATTATGAGGAAAAATGTTGAAATGTAATGAAAATACAACGCTAATAAATAAACAAAAGACTTATATTGTAAATAGAATGTCATATTTTTAAAACAAAATTAATTTGAATTTAGAATTCATAGCCAATCAAAATTTTTTTTTGTTTGAAAAAGTCTGTACTGCAATACGGCAATTTCATAGGTAAAGACCTATTATTTATTTATTTATTACTTAGAACCCGCGGGAAAAGATTGAGTCACAGACCAAGTAGAGGAGATAGAGGGTCCCTATTCTTAGGGTGAAACCACACGACATTTCCTATACTACTTATCGTCAATATAAAAAATATATTCATTTAACGAATTCAAGAAACAATTGACTCAATACCTTACGACGGATGAGTTGCCGAAGGAAACATTATAAATTATGTCGTGTTGAAATGTAATGTTACTTAAGCACGTATTTATATTTATGTTACTATACCTACATTATTTAAAGTGCCGACGAATGTACTTGTATAGAATTCTTTAAGTCTAACTATGTTCTCATGGAAGTGGCTTTTTTGTCTTATTTGAGAATAAAATTTCTTTAAACCTAAATAGGTTTAAAGGAGGTATATTTTTTTTTTTTTTTTTTTTTTTTTTTTCTTCAAACTTGTCTAGCATTTGACCACGCTCTCCCCTGATGGGAAGTGACGATGCGATCGAAGGTGTAGCATGCTAACCAAGTAAATACCTATTCACTCTTCTCTTGAACACGCCCGGGTCATATTTCGCCGGAAACACAGACGCTGGCAGGGCATTCCATTCCTTAGCCGTTCTAATTAAGAACGTTGAGTCAAATCGCTTGGTACGAATGGGTGGTATTTCGACCACAAAAGGATGGCGCTTAGCCGAGCGTCTAGTAGTCCGGTAGTGGAATGGTGATGGGAGAATTAGATCATGCAGTTCTTGAGCGCATTCACCGTGGTGTAATCTGTAAAAAACCGACAGACTTGCCACCTTACGTCGATGTGCAAGGCTCTGGAGCCTTTCACCAACCAAAGTGTCGTCGTCAATGAGCCTTTTGGCACGCCGTTCAATCGAGTCCAGAGCCTCAAGCTGGTACTTGGCAGACCCGTCCCACAGGTGGCAGCAGTACTCCATACACGATCGGACTTGTGCTTGATACAGATTAAGAAGCTGTCCAGGTGTGAAGTACCGCCTTACCTTGGACAATATGCCGAGTTTTTTTGAAGCTACTTTGGCTTTGGACTCGATGTAGGATCCAAAGTTTAGGTTTGACGTGAGATCAACACCCAAAAGCTCAAGATGGTTTCCTAAACTTACAGATACACCACGGAATGAAGGAGCCAGATGGATGGGATGGTATATTAGGATATACCTACCTTTTTTGAGCCTCTAGTATTTATACTCTACCAAGATTTTTATAGTAGGTACAATGTATTGAATGACATTGAAAATTAACAGAACAGCTCATAAATCTATCTGAAATACTCATTAAACCTGACCGTAACCTAAAAATGAAACCACTGAACAATTTCAACAGAAATGGCGACTGCGATTTAGGGCACAGATATAAAATACTGACTCAACTAATTATCGAACCTAATGGTGACATTTATTAAAATGTAGGTACAAAGGCGAATTTAATGCGAGAGAGCATTGTCTTCCAGTTAACTTGGGTGTAACATGGAAATTTTTGCAGGACAGTGCAACGCAGCTTAAATATAGATTTTCTAGATAACATATTAAAACACTAACATACATTTAATTTTCTTGTATCCCTATTCACATACATAG
This sequence comes from Ennomos fuscantarius, assembly GCA_905220475.3. Taxonomy (NCBI): domain Eukaryota; kingdom Metazoa; phylum Arthropoda; class Insecta; order Lepidoptera; family Geometridae; genus Ennomos; species Ennomos fuscantarius. The sequence continues at coordinate 14,954,062 of HG992036.1, read as the reverse complement.
CTATTTAATTACTACTAATTTAACACGTATAAACCAGGAGTTATATATATATATATATATATATATATATATATATATATATAACTTATAAGTGTATAGTGTATACATACATATATATAAAATATATATGTATGTATACACTACACATTATACATTACAGAAATATTAATAGTGTATATAATTTAAATATTAATATATACAATATGTATACTTATATTTTAATCGAACCAATATATTTGCTAATTTACTATCATTATTTTGGAGTGCAAGATAATGGTTATATACCTCATTTTTAAATACACTCAATGACGATGCCTGACAAATTTCAGTCAATTTTTGATCATTAAAATATCTAACTTATCTTTACTTTGAATATGCTTTAGTATTAAAAATAAATTCGGTACTTAGTCACAAGTTTCCGTAGTGTAGCGGTTATCACGTGTGCTTCACACGCACAAGGCCCCCGGTTCGATCCCGGGCGGAAACAGTTCATTTTACATTTTTGTGTGCAGTAATTTTTTACTTTTAGTTTAGTATGTTTTTTAATTACGGTAAGACCTCAATTTTTGCTGTCTCTCCATTAAAAATATAATGAGCCATTAAGAGAGTACTGTTATAGCCAATGATTTTTCTTTAATCTGTGGGTATTGTAAACAAAACTTCTAGTCAGGGGATGATTCGGACAATTTTCTTTCGAAATCGATCACATTCCATAAATCCTCATTGATAACATGAGATTAATGAACTAATCTAGCAAAAAGCCTATGAATAATATTCAGATCATTCATCTTAGGGTGCATAATTTGCGTAGTTTATTTTTATATTGTGGCTCCACACTTTTGTGTATTTACCCAGTGTCAAGTAATTGACAATTTATCAAGTTAATGATAATTCACGCAAATATGTGTCAAGTCACAGTCGAAGTCATTAAGTCACAGTCGAAGTCATCAAGTCACGTCATAGTATAGTCAAAGTCATACTCCAAGTAAAGCGGTGGCAACTTTACTTGAAGCTTTTATGAAGTTTTGGAAACAACACGAAAAGAAACGTATCACCATCATTATACCACTTTCCCACACTCATGCCTGTTGTCCGGCACTTGAGGGGTATAGAATCTAAAGCAGCTAGTTGCATTTTTTTTTAAATCTGACCTATGAATGCAAAAATATAGGTCTGTCAGTTGTTTATGATCTCAACTTATAATTTTGCATCGAAACCAGCTTAAAATAATACAAAAACCAGATTAAAAATCTGCATTGGGGTCAAAGTCAGCTTAAAAACGGCATACAAACATCAAAGATAGCTTAAATTTTAAATTGAAGGTTGTGCTCGTAGCTGCATTTGATTCTATACCCCCCACTTAAAGAATAAATCGCCACCAATTTTATGCGCTAACACTGAAAATAACACAAGTTATAGAAAATAATACAATAAGGCGACGCGATCTTTTTCGTTTTCCCGCCAAAACTCCCATATGGACCTTAGATCCGTATTACAGAACGATGCTCAGTCATCGATCGGTGCTCAAGCAGAGATTTCATTCATAAAGTAATCAATTAGTGAATGAAATCTCTGCTTGAGCACCGATCGATGACTGAGCATCGTTCTGTAATACGGACCTTAGTGTTGACAATGTTAGAAACACAAGTACTTACTGATAACTGAATAGGTACAGATGGCAGCACAGGCGTGCATGCAATGTCCATGCAGCTATTAAGTTCCATCCTGACATGAAGTCGAGGAGGTTAATACAAAAAAAATTGTTTTCCTCAGACCACACGCCTGAAGTGAAACTTCTTTAGTTAACTCTAAAGTCTTTGTTTTGTTTAATGTTAATGTCGCCATCTTGACAATTGTAAATTGTCATTTTACCGGATGTACCAACAATACAATTTTATTACTTTGTTATATTGACAATGAAGCTTTACGTGAACCAACTTCCGTTCCCCTTGCATTCACCAGCTTACTCCCCAAGGCAAGCTTGCGTAAAGAAGTTTTACTTCAAAAAATTAAATTCAAGAACCTTAAATATATAAGTACCAGCTCTTAACCTACTTCTGTAGGTACGCGTGCCAAGTGCAGGCTGCACTCATGCTCTTCGACTAAATTCGCAACATCGCTTTTCATGTCGCTGTTACTGTGCTATTCGACACAATGGGCTTCCACTGAAAATAGAGGAAAGTATTCCGGAAAATGGATTTTTATTTTGTGGTATTCATATTTCGCCGCTGTGTTTTAACCGTTCCCGTATTTTTTTGGTATCAGTTAACATATGATTGGTCCGATAGCTCAGTTGGTAGGAACCCCGCCTTCTGGATTGCTGGCTGTGGGTTCGATTCCCACCCAGGACAAATACTTATGTGATGAACATCGATGTTTTTTCTGTGTCTGGGTGTAATATTGTATTCTATGTATGTATTTACAAACAAAAAGTATCTAAGTATGGTTTCAGTTATCTGGTTCCTAACGTACAAGCTTTGCTTAGTTTCGGGCTAGATGGCGCAGTGTGAAACGTCCACGAATATTTATTTATTAAAAAAAATAAGATTTTTTCACTAATAATTAAAAATTTTAAATAACCCGTCGGTGGAAGAGAAACTGCCCAGAATGCTGGCAGCATTACCACGTTGAATGGCAGTGCTTATACATATGTTCCTCTGTGGTGTGGTCGTTGAGCATGTCTACTCACAGCCTGGAGGCGGCGGGTTCGATTCCCGCGGCAGGACAGGTATTTCATGCACAGAAAAAAAAGCGCAAATACTTGTTCTGAAGTCTGGGTATTGTGGGATCATGGTCCTCGTAGTTTCTGGGTCCCTAGACACAGGGAATCCTAGTTAGGGTCCAGGATATATGTATGTGATTGTTGGGCGTTAATATTTATTAGATCACTTTCTGCGAGAAGTGTTGAATAAACTTTTCCTTCTTTATTTTATATATTGCATCAAATAAGAACAATTTATTTTTTCCAGACGTAATAATACGCAAAAATAAAACTAAAATAAAATCACGCAACGAATGAAAACAATTATTATAAAATGAAAATCTAGGTTGAAATGTTGGAAGCGAGGCGTCATCCAATTAATTAAGTACTACCTAATGAACAAAAACAATTGGGCTCGTCCGGGATTTGAACCCGGGACCTCTCGCACCCTAAGCGAAAATCATACCCCTAGACCAACGAGCCAACTGACAGTACAAGAGAAAAAACAAAACGCCTTTTTAAAATTGCAGTTTACAACTTCTCTTTTCAATTGTTTATTGTAAGATATATATGTTCGTACATTTTAAGGCCTCATTGGTTAACATTTTAGTCCACTGATTTGATACCTAAATCTTTCCCAAGGTTCTAATCTTTAGCCACAGAATCCGCCCTATTACATAGGTCCAGAACAGCAATCACCATACAAAACCGTTTAAAAGCGAAAAAATCATAATCTATGATCATAGAGCGCGAACTCTTTTAAATGTCAATTCAGCCACAGAGTAGCCATCTAAGTATACCATAAGAAAAGTATTACCCAGTTAAGTGAAATAAGTAAGACTAACTGAAAAAGTAGAGAAGCAAAACAAAAATATTTTGTCACGTGTATATGAAGTGCTTATATTTTATTTTCTACTGTATGTGAACTTTTTGTAGGAATCTATCAATAAAACTAACAGTAGCATCGTCTTTTATTATGTCTTTTATTCACTTAGTTACAATATGTCAGTAACTTAACGTTAACTTGTTGGTGCAGAGGAAGTTAGTGCGTAAATTAGAATTTATTTAGGTGTTGTCTAGCTGAGTTGTACTTTAGTAGACTTTTATAATGACGGGCATATATGTAAATATATTTATACTGTGGTAGGTAAATATATTTATACTCTTGAACTGCTTAATTTTCATTGATTCCGGCCGATTTCGTTTTTTTTTGCTACCTTACTCTGTTACTATGATAATGCGCTGAACAAATTTTTGAGCAAATGCGAGCTGTCCAATTTGTATTTCGACTCTGATGCACCTGCTATTTGTATCCAACGATCATGTAGAATTTTATGTGTTAGAATTTTAAGCAAAAAAATCGGGAAGTTATTTTAGTCATCGTATGGCAATATGACGTACAAATTTTATTAAAGAAATGGTTCAAAATTTTGGTTAGAGAAAAAAATTCAATAATACTTTCAAAAATAAATAATAATGACCAATAGATTGTGAAATGGCACCAATGACATATAAATACAAACGAATTAGAAAACGAGAAAGTTCGCTTCATCACCGCATTGTATTATTTTACAAACCTCTGAAAATACAATAACACATTATGGTATTTTCAGTGTTAATGCATAAAATTGGAGGCATTTTATTCGCTAAGTGCTGGATTACGGGCCTAAGTGTGGGAAAATGGTATATGATGGTGAAACGTTTCTTTTCGTATGGTTTCCAAAACTCCAAAGAAGGTCTTATTAAAGCTACACATATTAATTTATAACTAGATTTAAAAAAAATGACTTTCAATGAACTAAATTGCTGCATTCGTTTCTTTCAAAACAAGTTTTGAATGTCATGCGTTGTAATAATGTAGGTAAGTAATCTAGGTCAACTTTCTCTCAGCACTATGCAATAAGTTTGGTGATTTAGTTTTTAACAAGATATCGTATCGGCTCGTTGGTCTAGGGGTATGATTTTCGCTTAGGGTGCGAGAGGTCCACCACGAAATGTGCACCACGCGAGTGAAACCGCGGGCCACAGTAAGTAATAAATTGGCTTTCCATGGTTATATTGATAAATAATTTTGTTAAGATAAACTGTTGGATTTCTAATAAATAAATAAATCGCAACTGGCTAATATTTTTTCACGTACAAATTATCTCAAAAATTACAATATGTTTTTATAATTAATATATTAACAATAATTTTGTTACTTAGGTATTATAGATTACTAGTTGCGCCCCGTTGTTTCACGGATTAAAAGTATTTTAACTATTTGCTCATCCCACGGGAACATTTCTTTTTTCCGGGATAAAATGTAGCCTATATGTTAATCCAGTATATAAACTATCTTGGTACTGAATTTCATCCAAATCCATTCAGCCGTTTAAGCGTGAAAGAGTAACAAAAATACACACATACACACATACAAACTTTCGCCTTTATAATATTAGTGTGATTATCACGTCAAAAAGCGCATATACTTTTTCTATGTCTCTACTTGTTCTATGTGTGAATGGTATTGTGAGACCATGGTCTTCGTCGTTCTTGAGTCCCTAGACACAGGGAATCCTAGTTAGGGTCCAGGATCTATGTATGTGATCGTTGGGCGTTATTATAATCGTTATTATTAATTATCTGCCCCCAGTTACGGGCGGCAGTTGAAAAATGACAGTAGTCATTAATCAGAAAACCTTCGACGGCGAAAATAAGAACAATATTTCAGCGGAGACAAAGCTACATTTTTAATTTTGCGCTCGCTATCATGTGACAGCTTAAGCTCTGAAGATTTAACGTTGCCTTCGGAAGCAATACCCTCGGTCATAATATAAAAACTAATGTCTCACATAAATCATATTCCTACAAAAAAAAAAAAAAACGCTTTTTTTGTACCTAATAACAAATTATCTATATCTATAAGTACACTATCTATTCATTATTTTTGTAACGAAAACTAATTGCTACTGCACTCGACTGGCCCGTTAGCTCAGTTGGTAGTATCCCTGCCTTCTGAACTGCAGGTTGTGGGTTCGATTCCCACCCAGGACAAACATTTGTGTGATGAACATCGATGTTTGTCCTGTGTCTGGGTGTTATATTGTATTCTATGTATGTATTTACAAACAAAAAGTATCGTAAGTATTGTATCAATTATCTGGATCCCATAGTACAAGCTTTTCTTAGTTTGGGGCTAGATGGCGCTGGTGTGAAATGCTATGCTATTTTATTTTATGCATTTACAACGTACAAGTGCAGTTTATAATAAAATATTTCATTTAAAAATCTAGCATTTTTGGTAAATTGCTCAAAGTATACTTCAGCTGTCAAACAAACTCCTTATCCATCAAATAACGATTTAGTTGCCACTCAATCTGCCATTTAAGCTAGTAGATTCTAAATGTGTTAGTTTGCCCTTTGCAGTGATTGTGAAACGCAAGAACAGTGTTTATATAACAGATTAGTTCCTACTAGTTGCGCCCCGCGGTTTCACCCGCGGATAAGAAGTATTTTAATTATTTGCTCATCCCACGGGAAAATTTCACTTTTCCGGAATAAAATGTAGCCTATATGTTAATCCAGTGTATAGGCTATCTTGGTACCGAATTTCATCCAAATCCATTTCATCGTTTGAGCGTGAAGGAGTAACAAACATAAACACATACAAACTTTCGCCTTTATAATATTAGTGTGATTAGCTTAACCGGAACTTTAACCATTCTGGACAAAGCCCTAAGATATCTTAGGGCTTGTTGCAGAACGTCCGGTTAAGTATATACATAGGACTTCTCTACAATAAACTTTATTTTATGTTACTCTCGTGAAATGTAATACAACCTTTAGTACTTAAATTTATGTTTTGTAACATATTCATCAACTGTAATGAATTATATACATTGTAAAAGACAGTAGAAAGAAGACAAAAAAAATACATCACTGTAAAGTTTCTTGTAGCTTCTTCTTTACAGTTGTAATCGAAGCTTCGGATCAAAGTTTTCAATTCTGCATTGTGCCAGATTGCTTGCACCAGTAGTGAGAAAGAGAACTGCTTTTTTTTTTTTCAAACTCATATATTGTAATGAGCTTGCTATATTATTTGACAATAAGCACTTTGTAATTTTATATGCTTAGCGAAATAACTTAATTTTAAGTACCTTTGACTTTGACTTGTAAAAGTGCTAAAATTAGCCTATTTGCAATAAATCTTTTGACTTTGACTTTGACTATGTCATTTTTATATGCCATGTTTTTTTATTAGGTTGAGAAATGATAAGACCATCTAATCGTTCTCCTGATGTTAAGCGACACGGCTGCCCATTTCAGTTGCAATGTCACTCGAAACTTTAAAGTATAGAGTTTCGCGTGACACTGCACTGCGCACATCATCCTGAGACATCAGCAGTCTGGTAATGAGATTACTAGACTGCGAGATCAGATTATAAAGTCTCATTTGCCCAGTAATTTCACTAGCTACAGTGCCTTGAAAACCGGAACACAGTTGTGCTTGCAAACTACTGCTTGGCGGCAGAATAACTGGCAAAGTGTTAGTACCTACTTACCACTACCAATCTACTATATAAAAATAAGTCGGGTTTTCCTTCCTGACGCTATAACTCCAGAACGCACGAACCGATTTCCACGGTTTTGCATTCGTTGGAAAGGTCTCGGGCTTCGTGAGGTTTATAGCAAAGAAAATTCAGGAAAAATTCAGGACAAACCAACATTTTAAGTAGATGGCGCCGGTACATTGTTTTTCGTATATTATAAAATGTTTAATAAATAAACGTCCACCCGAGCGAAGCCGGGACGGGCCGCTAGTTACACTATACAATGATTAATTGTGATGTGAAATACGCTAGTATTCGTAAACATGCAAGTATCACGTGACGTGGTGACCATAGAATAAATAATAGTTGACACAATGACCATCATTATGTCAGTGAAAGGTGTTACAACCGACTTAATAAAATAAAATTCAATAAATTTGACAGCAATATCAGCTGGCTCGTTGGTCTAGGGGTATGATTTTCGGCGGGTTGTTGTTGTTTTTGTTGTTCTTGTTGTCGTGTGTGTTGTAACGCTGGCGGAGGCTATGCCGAAGCCATCGCGGGATGCCTCAGGGCGGTTCTTGAAAGGCCCTTCTCAGGGACAGCTCGGGGGCCCTCCTCGGGGCCCACCGGTTTTGGTGGACCCTGAGAAGGGCTCCTGCGCTTCTCAGGGAAGGGTTGCAGAGGAGAGGGCGTTGGAGTCAGATGACTCCTCCGTGGTCTCGGAGAGGTCGGGCGGTAGGGAGACCGCTGATGAGAGTGGTGCTGGCCGGAAGCGGCCGTACTCGTCATTCTTCGTGCCTGGGTTTTTGGACTCAGACACGGAGACTGAAGAGACGGCGGCCGCCAAGGTCAGTTCGGCGAGGAGAGGCAGAAGGAAGGCCACCCAGGCGGGCCCGTCCAGGGAGACCTTCCTCAAGCCTGCTCCTGTCGATAAGGAGCTAGAGGCGCTTCTGCAGGGCAGAAGGTTTAAGAAGGGGCAGGCCGCTGCGGTCAGCGACGCCGAGCCGAGCACCGGAACTGATTCCGATGCTCGCCCGATGGTCGTTGATCTCAGCGTCCTCAACGCCCAGGAGCTGAGGGCACGGGCGGGAGAAGAGCTCACCCGCATTCTCGAGGTTGCCAGGAAATCCGGCAACCTAAAGGGTGAGTTCGTCAGCCGCCTCAAAAAGTCCGCGTCGACCTTAGGCGAGGTGGTCGACACCCTCACGGGAAGGAGCGAGGCGGAGGAGACGCGGCGACTCAGGGCGGAGAATACCCGCCTGCGGCTGGAGGTGGATGCGATGAAGGCGGAGGTGAAGGCGCTTCGTCTTGGCTTCAGTGAAGCCAAGACGGAGGCTGCCACTGCCACCGTTGCCGCTGCCACCGCCACCGCTACCGCTGCTGCTACGCAGAGGTCGGCAGCCCCCCCCGTGCTGGGCGCCGACTTTTTGGAGGAGCTCAGGGGGTCCTTGACTGCCACGTTCGGGCAAATGCTTAATGCCCGACTCGCGGTGATCGAGGACCGCTTGTTGCCTGCCAGGACGGTGCGTCCACCACTGAGGGCGGATGCCAAGAGGGCAGCGGCTGAGGCCGCAATCGTGGAAAGGGCGGAGGCTGCTCACCAGCAGGCTGGAGTTGTGGGTCCTTCCACCTCCAGAAGGACCCCAAGTGCCCAGGTTCCTGTGGGGAAGGAAACCTGGGCCCAGGTGGTGGGTAAGGGCAAAGGGAAGGGGAAGGGAACGGGGAAGTCCTCCGTCCCCACCCCTGCTCCTGCAGCCCCCGCGGCCCGTATCCCCGCGAGCCGTGCCCCCACGGCCCGTGCCCCCGCGGCCCGAGCCCCCGCGGCTCGTGCCGACACAGCCCGTGGCCCCACGGCTCGTGCCCCCGCGGCCCAAGCCCCCACGGCCCGTGCCCCCGTGGACCGTACCCCCGCGTCTGCAGCGAGACCGGCAGCTCCTCTTGCCGCTAGGACGGTGCTGAAGAGTCCCCCGAAATCCGCGGCCGTGGTGCTGTCATTGCGCCCCGATGCCGTGGAAAAGGGGGTGACCTACAGCGCCGTTCTCCAGACGGCGCAGGAGAAGGTGGACCTGCAGGAGCTGGGGATCGAGGGGATCCGCTTTCGCGAGACGGCTACGGGAGCCAGGATGTTAGAGATCCCCGGCTCCCAAAGTGGGGAGAAAGCGGACCGCCTCGCAGAAAAGCTCCGCGGGGTTGTGACGGAGGTGGCCAACGTCACCAGGCCCGTCAAAACCACTGATCTGAGGATCAGTGGTTTGGACGACGCGGCCACCAAAGAGAAGGTGGTGGCAGCGGTCGCACGAGCGGGGGAGTGTGACCCGCAGCTGGTAAAGGCCGGGGAGATCCGCCCCGGCCCAAGAAGGACTGGATCTACCCTTGTCTCCCTCCCGGTTGCAGCAGCTAAGGTGCTGCTGCAGAAAGAGAGGCTGCTCATTGGGTGGAGCTCAGTTCAGGTGGTAGCGCTGGGGGAACGCCCCATGCGCTGCTATCGGTGCCAGGGGCTGGGGCACACTCGCCCCCTGTGCCCCGCTGTGGCGGACAGGGCTGACCTGTGCTTCCGGTGTGGAGAAGCAGGTCACCGGGCGGCTAGCTGTGGGAAGACAGTCCCACGGTGTGCTATCTGCGCAGAGTCAGGGCGGCCCTCTGGGCACATAATGGGGGGACGCGGCTGCGTTCCCCCTAAGACGAAGGGGAAGGCCACCCGGACCCAGGCCGCCCCAGCTGCCACGAGCCAGGCCGCCACGGAGGTAGTACGCCCAGCGGCGTGCGAGGAGGTTGTGATGTCCGATTAATGGATCAAGTCGGACATCACAACTTCCTCCAGACGAATCTAAACCACTGCGCCAGGGCCCAAGATCTGCTTATGCAGTCCCTGGCGCAGTGGCAGATAGATGTGGCGGTCGCCGCGGAGCCGTACTATGTCCCCCCCCAACATACGTGTTGGGCTGGGGACCTGGACGACTCCGTGGCTGTCATTGGGCGATCCAGTGGGTCCACCCCCCTCTCGGTTGAGGAGAGGGGGTCGGGGTACGTGGTGGCAAGGTGGGGGGAGTATGCGATTGTCGGCGCATACTTCTCCCCCAACAAAACCGCTGCGGAGCTGGAGGTCTTTGTGGACCTCCTGGCCGCGGTGGTTAGGAGACAGGCCCCACATCAGGTCCTCTTCATGGGGGACCTGAATGCCAAGGCCCGGGATTGGGGCAACCCCTCCACAAACCCTCGCGGCGAGATCGTGAGGGAGTGGGCGGTTGCCACAGGACTGACCCTACTCAACAGAGGGTCAGCTCACACGTGCGTGCGGCAGCGCGGGGGGTCCGTGGTGGACGTCTCGTTCGCCACCTCCGCTGTCGCAGCACGTGTCCGGGCCTGGAGGGTGTTGTCGGAGGTGGAGACTCTCTCGGACCATAAATACATAAGGTTCGAGATCTCCACCTCCAACAACCGAGGGGGGCCCCTGCGGGTGGCGCGGCCGGTCTTCCCGCGCTGGGCTATTAGTCGCCTCGACGCCGAACTGGCAAAAGAGGCGGCTATAGTCCAGGCTTGGCAGGCTGGGCCCGTGCACCCGGAAGTGGACGTTGCGGCGAGCCACTTCCGTGCAGCGGTGACGGCCGTATGTGACACGGCCATGCCAAGGGCCCGCCGCCGCCCCGAACGCCGCCAGGTATACTGGTGGAACCCGGAGATTGCCGATCTCTGGGTCACCAGTTCGGCGGCGAGGCGGGCCTACAACCACTGCAGGAGGCGGCGCAGGGGCCGCACGGATGAGCAGCTGTCAGCTGAGGAGCTGGCAGCTGAGGGCCGGCTGTACAGTGCTTACCGCGACGCGCGGGGGGACCTACAGCTGGCCATTGGCCGTGCGAAGGCGGAGGGCTGGGGCGAGACGTTGGAAGGCCTCAACAGGGACCCATGGGGACGTCCATATAGGGCTGCCCGGAACAAGTTCCGGGGCCAGACGTCCCCAGTTGCTGAGTCCCTGGAGCCGGAGCTCCTGGGCAGGGTGTTGGAGGGGCTCTTCCCCGACAGAGATCCCCTCCACAACCCTCCGACGATGGCATCGCCCTTCCCCGTCCCTGAGGCAGACTCAGCGGACTCCATCCCACCTCTGACGGAGGCGGAGATGGAGGTCGCGGTCGCACGCCTACGGGGCAAGAGGACCGCCCCGGGTCCTGATGGGATCCCGGGGCGGGTCCTCAGGATAGCCCTGGAGGAGATGGGCGATCGGCTTCGGGAACTGTTCGACGCGTGCCTCACGTCCGGACGATTCCCGAAGCCATGGAAGGACGGCCGATTGTGCCTGTTGCGGAAGGAGGGTCGTCCTGCTGACTCCCCTTCCGCATACAGGCCCATCGTCTTGCTGGATGACACGGGTAAGCTGCTAGAACGTGTGGTAGCCGCCCGTGTCATCCAGCACTTGGAGGGTACTGGGCCTGGGTTGTCGGAGGCCCAGTATGGGTTCAGAGCGGGGCGGTCTACTATAGACGCCCTGCTCTGGCTCAAGGGGTGGACGCAGGATGCGGTCGGCGGGGGGGAAAAGGCGTTGGCTGTCTCGCTCGACATAGCCAACGCCTTCAACAGCCTCCCGCATGGAACGATACAGGAGGCGCTCCGTTACCACGGTGTGCCCCTGTATCTGCGGAGGCTGTTGGCCGACTACCTCCAGGACCGCGAGGTCCTGGTGGAAGGGCGCGACGGTTTGAGGCACCGTCGCGTCTCCTGCGGGGTTCCACAGGGGTCGGTACTGGGACCGATCCTGTGGAACATTGGCTACGACTGGGTGCTGCGTGGCATGCTGCCTGCAAACATGCGGGTTGTGTGCTACGCAGACGACACCCTGGTCGTAGTCAAGGGGAGGGACCTCAGGGAGACGGTGCGGCTGGCCACGGTGGGAACAACCCTCGTGGTCGACCGCATCCGCTCTCTGGGACTGGAGGTTGCCCTCTCCAAGACCGAGGCCCTGTTGTTCCACGGGCCTCGGGGGGGACCCCCTCCAGGAACGCGGGTGCTTCTGGATGGGGTCCCGGTCCCGGTTGGGACCCAGATGAAATATCTGGGTCTCATCCTGGACGGGAGGTGGACTTTTGGGGCCCACTTTACTCAACTGGCCCCAAAAGTCATAGGAGCGGCCGCCGCTCTGGGGAGGCTGCTGCCCAACGTGGGTGGCCCGAACGCCACATGCCGCCGGCTGTACTCCGGAGTGATCCGGAGTATGGCCATGTACGGGGCACCGGTCTGGGTGGACGCCCTCGGTCGCAATAACAAGGCCCTGCTGCGACGTCCGCAGCGGGTCATTGCGACGAGGGCAATCCGCGGATACCGGACGGTGTCCTGGACGGCGGCTTGTGTGCTGGCCAGTGATCCCCCCTGGGAGCTCGAAGCGGAGACCCTCGCCGAAGTTTACCACTTCGTGGCGGCGAGAAGGTCCCGTGGAGAGCCCCCAGCGTGGGGGGAGGTCAAGCGCCTGCGAAAGCAGGCGCGGGCCGCCCTGTTGCGGCGGTGGACGGAGGACCTGGCTCCACCGGTCCCTGGACAGAGGACGGTGGAGGCCATCCGCCCGGTCCTCCGGGAGTGGGTGCGGCGGCCCTTTGGGTCGCTGACGTTCCGTTTGGTGCAGGTGCTTTCCGGACATGGATGTTTTGGAAAGTACCTGCATCAAATTGCGAGACGGGAGGCGACCCCGGCCTGCCACGAATGTGGGGCGCCAGAGGACACGGCGCCCCACACGCTGGAGGTGTGCGCTGCTTGGGACTCCGAGCGGCGCACACTTTCAGCGGTCGTTGGCCGGGACCTCTCGTTGCCGAGCGTGGTGAAAGCCATGCTCGGCAGCGAGAGTGCGTGGCAGGCCACGGTCTCCTTCTGCGAGAGGGTGATGACGCAGAAGGAGGCCGCGGAGCGGGTCAGGGAGGATAATACCAACTCTGACCCCCTCCGGCGCAGACGGGTGGGGAGACGGAGGAGGCGCTTCATTGAGCGCTTTCTCCATCCCCCGTAGTGGGGCCAGTGGCGGAGAGTCGGGGGACTCTCCGCTGCACTTACATGGCCCCACACGTCTGGTGGGCAACTGAGGTGAAAGGTTGCCCACCCACTGGCGCAGAGGCCCGGAAGGGCCTACCGCCGGGGCGAGATGGTTAATGCAGTGCGTCTCCATCTCGCCCCATCCCGGCGGCGGTCGGATCACGGGGGGGTTTTAGTGGGTTCGAGTCCCACATACCCCCTGCCACCACCCCCGTGGTGGCAGGGAAGTGCGAGGGCATTTCCCCCCCTCAAAAAAAAAAAAAAAAAAGGGGTATGATTTTCGCTTAGGGTGCGAGAGGTCCCGGGTTCAAATCCCGGACGAGCCCAATATTTTTTTACGTTTTGTAAACCCTTTATTGTCTCTACAAAGGTGCGCTTTGATCACTATGTAGGCATTAAATGGTTTTATGTATGTCAATCGGTTCATAAACGCCTGAACTAGAGAGAAAAGTGTATTCGGAGCCAAGTTTTCTCCCAATCTTATGTCAGTTTTAACTTTAATTTAAACTTTAAAACCAAAAACAATTTTTTTTTGTTTTTGGATTGGCTCGACACTTTTGTGTATTTAGCCAGTGTTAAGTAATTGATAATTTTTCAAGTTAATTAATATATATGTATGTCAAGTCAAGTCGCAGTCCAAGTCATCAAGTCAAGTCATAATCCAGTCTAGTCTAGTCAATTCATACTCCTAGTAAAGTGTTGGCAACTTTACCAGAATCTACTATGGAGTTTTGGAAAAAACACGAAAATAAACGTTTCACCATCATTATACTACTTTCCCACACTCATGCTTGTAATCCAGCACTTAATGAATAAAATGCCACCAATTTTATGCACTAACATTGAAAATAACACAAGTTTTGGAAAATAATACAATGCGGTGACGCGATCTTTTTCGTTTTCCCGCCCAAAAACCAACAAATATACTTATTCTGGTTTATTTGTAACTGCTAATGTGTGCATAAGTAGGCGAGAGTATGTTAGTTGTGTACGTGTAAGGTGCGTGTGTGTGTGTACATGTGTGTATGTGTGTGCGTGCGTGGTTTTGGATCGTGTCAAATCTCCAGCGCATTGTATCATGGCCTACCCTCTCTCCCTCTGACAAAAAGCCCGTTTTCTCAGCAGGGATGGCTGGAGCCAATAGGAACTCATATTATTTCGTTACTATGAAAATTGGTGCTTGAAATTTCAAGAAAACCTAACCATCAACTTTACATTACGTTCAAAACCGTGTGAGAATTTAATGACGTCATTACTATACCAATAATTTATCCCAATTAACCCTGCCGGTGTTTTGAAGTACCATCCGCTTTTATTGCACCTTATTAATTAAGCCAAAACACACTTTAGGGCGCCATTTAACTTCCTCCGAACGAATTCGGTTGCCCTCGATTTGATTACAAACGTTAATTTAAAACAGTCGCTGAGCTCTTACTCTTGGGTTATTGACATAATATGTTAGTGGTATACCCCACATACCCTACATACCCCAACATACCCCACACACCTCACATACCCCACACACCTCACATACCCCACACACCCCACATACCCCAGACACCCCACATACCTCATGCCCCTTAAGCTCTACGTATTTTCGTGGTTCTCAAATGGCGACCACGAACTGGAAGACACATTTAAGGCCGGCCTAAGCCTCATAATAGGTGGACCAACAGCCTAGTCTTCATCAACTGGCCCAATAGCTAAGTTGGTAGTGACCCTGCCTTTTGAGCTGTAGGTTGTGGGTTCGATTCCTACTCAGAACAAACATTTGTATGATGAACATGGATGTGTGTTATATGTCTGTTTGTGTGTCTGTGTGTATGGGTGTGATATTGTATTCTATGTATGTATTTACAAACAAAAAGTATCTAAGTATTGTATCAGTTATCTGGTTCCCATAATACAAGCTTTGCTCAGTTTGAGGCTAGATGCTGTGTAAAATGTCCATAAAAACGAATGTGCTTTAGACCACATGACTGAAGTAAAACTTCTTTAGTTTAGCTCCATCTATCGGCCGGTATAGCGTTGTTTTTGCGTTGCTTAATGTCGACGTCGCCATCTTGACAAAATTGTAAAATGTCATTTTACCGGACATACCAACATAATAATACAAATGTTAACTGTTTCTTCTTTTTGACAATGAAGATCTACGTGAACCAACTTAAGCTTCCGTTCGCCCTGCATTTTTCCCCAAGTGAAGCGTGTGTAAAGAAGTTTTACTTCAAAAAAAAAACCACGGGTGGCCTATGGATGTGGCCTCCTGCATCCATAGACTACTCGCGGTTTTTTTTTCAGCCGCTCAAAGTGGCGCTCTTTGGGGAAGGACTATGTTCAGCGGTGGATGTCTTCAGGCTGTTGAGGATCATAATGAAATACTACGTATTTGTATTTATTTGTCTATATTATGGAATTGTGTGAGGTTGTACTACTGTGTTACATTATACTGTGACCGTTACTGAGTTAATCAGGCAGATTGCAGCGGCAGCTGGTGAACTGAAAAGAGATATTGTAATATCTTCACAAACAAAACTTACAAATCAGGACTGCTATATTGTATATTAGGTCTTTACCTATGAAATTGCCGTTTTGTTTGAAAAAAGTTAAAGTATTTTTTTTTCGAACTTATTTATTTCTTTTATTCAAAGTAATCCACCCCTGCAATCAATGCATCTTTGCCAACGCTGTGGCAGTTTATGGATGCCCTTCTTGAAAAAATCAGCAGGACGGGAGACAACAAACTCTTCAAAGGCGTTTTGTACTGCCTCTCGGGAATTGAATTTTTTCCCCGCTAAAAAGTTGTCCAAATTTTGGAAAAAGTAATAGTCGGTAGGCGCAAGATCTGGTGAGTATGGCGGATGAGGGAGAGCTTCCAAACCCAACTCATGCAGCTTAGAGACGGTCTGTTGTGCAGTATGGGGTCGCGCGTTGTCGTGAAGTAGCAGTGGAGACGACCGATTGACCAAAGCTGGTTGCAGACGTGCGAGTTTCGCCATCATTGTGGTCAGTTCTTCAATGTACACATCTGCAGTAATGCTCTCGCCGTTTTGTAAAAAGCTATGATGAATCACACCAGCACTAGACCACCAAACTGTGACCATCACCTTTCTAGGGGTCATTTTTCGTTTTGCACATTGCTTTGGTACCGAACCAGGATCTAACCAACTTGCTGAGCGCTTTCGATTGTCAAAAAGAATCCATTTTTCGTCGCACGTAACAATTCGGTTCAAAATTCCTTCATTTCTGTGCCTGTTAAGCAGCGCAAGGCAAGTCTCGACGCGTACGTTGCGCTGGCGATCGTTAAGTTCGTGGGGCACCCATCTATCAAGCTTTTTTATCTTGCCAATCTGTCGCAAATGGACCAATATTGTTTTGATGCTAACATCAAAAGCTGCTGCCAGCTCAGCTGTAGATTGAGATTCATCAGCTTCCACAATCGCCTTTAATTCATCATTGTTGACCAAAGTTTCCGGACGACCACGAGGTTCATTTTTCAAGTCAAAATTCCCAGAACGGAACCGAGCAAACCAATAACGGGTTGTACGTTCGTTTGTACAGTTCTCTCTGTAAACGTCGTTGATGTTACGTGTCGTTTGTGCCGCGTTGGTGCCACGACGGAACTCATATTCCATAATTACACGAAATTTCAAAGTATCCATTATGAGGAAAAATGTTGAAATGTAATTAAAATAGAACGCTAATCAATAAACAAAAGACTTATATTGTAAATAGAATGTCATATTTTTAAAACAAAATTAATTTGAATTTAGAATTCATAGCCAATCAAAACTTTTTTTTGTTTGAAAAAGTCTGTACTGCAAAACGGCAATTTCATAGGTAAAGACCTATTATATATATATATTCTATCGCAACTATATAAAAACATGCTCTGCAAAACTTTTCTGGAAGATATCGCTGTCAGGGATAAGACCGCCCATTGTTACACTAGTTCGTAAATATTATATTTCTCCCTGATTATTTACTTCATTGATGAGACAATAAAGAGTTCTCTATGTTTTTTGTTGCAACTAGCGGTTATATTGACGATCACATACATAGATCCTGGTTCCTAACTAGGATTCCCTGTGTCTAAGGACCCAGGAACTACGAGGACCACGGTCCCACAATACCCAGACTCAGAATAAGATTTGCCCTTTTTTTTCTGTGCACAAATACTTGTCCTACCGGGAATCGAACCCGCAAAAATAAGTTGCAAAAGTAAGCAAAGTATGGCATCTCCATTGTTGCCATGTTGATAGGCTACGGTCACTATTTCCCATCCAGTTTAAACCTTTTTTTTTTTTTTTTTTTTTTTATGTTAAGGAATGACGCGACGAGCTTGCCGTTCGCCTGATGTTACACGACACGGCTACCCATATCAGCTGCAGTGTCACTCGGAACTCTAAAGTATAGAGGTTCGCATGACACTGCACTGCGCACGTCATCCAGAGACATCAGCACAATCTAGTAATAAGATTACTAAACTGTGAGATCAGATCATAAAGTCTCATTTGCCCAGTAATTTCACTAGCTACAGTGCCCTTCAAACCGGAACACAGCAGTGCTTGCGCACTACTGCTTGGCGGCAGAATAACTGGCAAAGCGGTGGTACCTACCTAGACGAACTTTGCAGTAAAGTCCTACCACCTAGTAAACACCTAGTAACCTATAACATAAAGTAAAATAAAACGAGTGTGCTTTAGGCTACACGACTGAAGTAAAATTTCTTTAGTTTAGCTCCATCTATCGGCCGGTATAGTTTTGTTTTTGCTTTGTTTAATGTTAATGGCTCTATCTTGACCATAATGGAGGGATGAGATCAAGAAGGGTTTAACTGATTTTTTTCACAAAATGACATAAGGGTATCGTTGGATTCAGCGTGAAATTATCTACAATAATGCTCAAAATATCGAAATGAGGCTTAAATCTCGAGATTTTTCAGCCTAAAAACGGTTTATTTGACACGGAAATACAGTTCGCTTAGCATAAAAACATTACTATATTTATTATATTTTTACAGTAGATGTACGAATTAGTACTACTTCATACATTTCAACAACTGAAACTTACATAAACCTTTTCTATTACGTAATAAGCATTCTACATAAAAAGGAAGCCGTTGAAGTTTAAAGTCAATTTTCTCGAAACTATCAATTTGACAGTTAAACCTTTTTTGATCTCACGCCTTAAATTGTAAATTGTGACTTTACCGGACATGCCAATATAATAATACAACTTTTTTACTTTGTTATGTTGGCAATGGAGATCTACGTGAATCAACTTCCGTTCACCTCGCATTTGCCAACTTACTTTCCAAGTCAAGCGTGCGTAAAGAAGTTTTCCTTCAATAAGAGACAATATTAAAATAACTCCGATCCGATATCCAATTTATCGTCAACAATACGAGTAGCTTCGAAAATTTCCAATTTACTAGATTTCCTAAATTGAATCTGAAGTTATCCGCGGATAAAATGAACGAAGTAAACTATTTTCCGACAGTAATTGGAATTTTATTTAGAATTATTCGATTTATAAAGCCTTATAGACAACATTGCATATAGAAAAAACCTCCAAAAATACATCTATTTTATTTGGCTCCTCATTTTTGTGTATTTAGCCAATGTCATAATAATAATAATTCATAATAATAATTCATAATTCATAATTCATTTATTGGTATATAGAAATACAGGTCAATATTGTAGGTACTCGTAGGTACATATTAAATATATTTTCTACATTCGTTTTAAGAACATAAAATAAAACATAAAATAAAATTGTTAACTTTAGAAATTAAATATAATAAATATAATTTAATTATAATAGAGTATTATTTAATACGGCCTAATGCTTAAAAATTCATCAAAGTTATAGAAGGTTTGCTCGATGAGCCAGCGTTTCAGTCGCAGTTTAAAGCAATTAAGGCTTATGTCCGCCTCTGTGACGTTTTCTGGCAGTCGATTGTATACTTCGGGTCCCATGACATGCGTTAACTTCTTAGATTTAGCCAACTTACAGAAGATATATGCTAACTTTCCAGAGCTCCGCGTGTTGTATGGGTGCATATCCCCCCTCTTCTTGTACCGTATGAAGTTTACTCGCACATACACCGCTACTTGGTAAATGACAATCGAGGGCAGCGTTAATATCCGTAGCGACTTGAAGAATGGCCTGGCAGAAGAACCCTTCGGGATGCGTGCTATTGCGCGCACGGCCCGCTTCTGCATACGAAACGCGCGCAGGCAGTCCGCGGATCGACCCCAGAGTTCTGCGCCGTATTGCAGAACAGAGTGGACCGTCGCGAAATAGCACGACCGCACCACGTACTCTGGTAAGAAGCGCGACAGTCGGTGGAGTGCGAAGCATGCGCTACCTAACCTCCCACATATTTTGTTGATATGCGACTCCCAGGTGAGCGCTCTATCTAGCTCAAATCCCAGGAACGTGGTGCTGTTGCATTCCTCTAACCTAGTAGTTCCATTCACGCAAACCTGTAATTTTCGTGGTTTCTGACCTGCGAGACAGAAATGCATATAATGGGTTTTTGTTAAATTTAAAACTAATCCATTTTCACAAAACCATGTTGCTAGCTGACAGGCTGCAGCATTCAGTTGCTGCTCAAGTTGGTCTACGGATGGGGCTGTTACCACAGCTGCAACGTCATCGGCGTACATCAGTACTTCGGCGGCAGTAATGGCATTAGGTAAGTCGTTCAAAAGCAAGGAAAACAGGATATTGGACACTGCCGACCCCTGTGCTACTCCCATCGTCAACGGTAGAGGATCCGACCTATCTAGACCTCCGCCTCCCACCACTACCTGGAATCTGCCGCAGATCATGTCTCGTAGTACACGGAGGGCTTTACTCTGGATACCGTAGTACCGCAGTTTTACTGCGAGTATAGCGTGGTCAGCCACGTCGAACGCCTTTGAAAGGTCACAGCAAAGCACTGCGACATGCTGCTTTCTCTCGCGGGCGTCCATCACCAGACGCACCACCTCGCGGGTAAGGCAAGTTGTTGAGCGGCCCTCCCGGTACGCATACTGACGGTCAGACAATGCATCTGTCGACGATAGGTAATCTATTAAACGGGAGCTTATACCGTTTTCGAAGACTTTTGCTACCGCAGGTATGATCGAAACTGGCCTGTATCCGTCGAGGTCCTGCCTGTTGCCCTTGCCTTTGAACAGCGGTGAAACTTTGCTCAGCTTAAGAGGACCCGGGAACACCCCATTAGTTATGCATAAGTTGAAAAGTTCCGCTAACACACCGGCCATGGGGGTAGCCGCAGTGCTTAGGAGCTTCATAGATATTCCGTAAGCATCCTTCGATGGTTTTGGTGGAATTCTTTTAGTGATGATGTGGAACACTTCATCTGCCGTAAAAACGCGCAGTCTCAACGAGCGATCCGAAGGCGCGCAAGCTGCACTTAGGGTTCGTTGGACACGAGCCGGGTCCGCCTGGGGTGCCCCGCATGCCGTCGCGGCTCCCACGAATCTAGCATTCATTTTATCCACAAGATCTTTTTTTGTCGGAAATGGTAGCCCATCTAGATTCCTAACAATGTCGGTGAAATCAATGTTGCAGTTATTAGATTTGCCTCTTTGTTCATTGATAATACCCCACATTGACTTAGCGGTATTTTTACTTCCTACTATTATTTTAGAGTAGAATTTAGTTCGCTCTTGCATAATTAAATTGTCATACTTAGTATTTAAGTCAGTTATTAAATCATTAATAAATTCCATGTCAATATTTTTATTACGAATGTCGATAAATTCAAATAATAGTAGTCTAAAATTTTCAATGTCAGATGTTACCCACGATGGGTGTGCTATATTAGTGACTTTCTTTAATGGAAAACAAGTTAAGAATTTATTATTGATAACATTAATAATTGCCATTGTTATCTTGTCATAGTCTGCGTTATTGCGCTGTATGACGGCGTACCAATCTACACTATCTAGCGAGATGGCGAAGTTATGACGATTAGCAGGAGAAAAGTTTCTCACTAGACGTGGTCGTTTCTGTGTCACCGTTGGGGGGGTGCCTGCACTCCGGATTAGTTCTGCACGAACTGCCAAGTGGTCACTCAGGTGAGTTGTCACAGGTGAAGTTGAGAGGCTACCCGATGGTAAGTTGGTGTACAGGTGGTCGAGGCATGTTGAGCTATGTGCCGTCACGCGAGTAGGGAAGTCAACCATATTGGTCATGTCATGGGTCGAAAGTAAATCAGACAATCGTTTTTGATCACTGCATACCATCCCTATACAATTAATGTTAAAATCTCCTAAAATTATGCACTCAATTTCTAGCTGGCTGATCTTAACGAGCAAACCTTCCAACTGAGTCAAGAAATCATTTGCGCTAACTAGGTTTGTTCTATAAACACACACAATTGTCAAATTATAATCTAGCAGATCTACAGCAGATACTTCGCAATAACGTTCAGTGGAACAATTTGTCAGCTCATTGTTTTCTATACATTTAATGCCCGCCTTGACAAACACACACGAACCACCGTGAGCGGTAAGTTTTCTACAAAAACATGAAATTAGTTTGTATCCATCGATATGAATACACCTAAGTTTTTTTTCACACAACCAGTGCTCCGTCATAGCTAGAACATCACACGCGAGTTTACTCTTTAGTAAAACTTCGATCTTAGGTGCTTTCCTATCGATGGAGGCGATGTTCTGATGGCAAACCACTAGTAAATCATTCTTGACAACATTCACATTCACAATACTTGTTGAAGCTATGTTGCGGTCATGCTGCCGGCTGCAGTTAAACTGAGTTCGCTGCGATTGCGCCGCCTGTGACGGCTTTGCGCTGCTCACCGGAACCGGTCTTGCCTCCCCGCACCGGGCGGGGCTCTCGCGGAAACCTCATATTCCAATCGGACAACTTGACTCGTTGGGGCCATGAAGTTGGATCGCTCAATCGCTCATATAAGCGTTCGGGGCATCCAATTACAAACGCAGCGTGCCTGTTGGTTTTTATTTGGCGTTTTTCAACTAGGTACTCGTCGCATTTATTAATTTTATTTACGTAATTCAATACATTTTGAACAGTGGTCTCCGGTCTAAGTGACCATACTTGTATATACTTTAACCGTTCCACTGTTTGAAGCTCGCTATCCTCATTGCCTTGTCCGGTAATTATTCGTCGTTTACTTGACCGTTTTGTAACTTTCGTCCAGTCGTCGGACTCAGCTTGGGAGGGTGAGAAGTCTAAGATATCCGCGGCTGCCGTGATCGGTAGTTTTGTGGTCCCCTCGTGGTCTTTCAAGATAGTATTATCCACAGTTATACGAGGAACCGTTTTTTTCTCTAGACGGCTTTTTTCAGATCCAGTCTTTATCATAGTAGTGGAGGTACATGGCGTCATCGAATTGCGAGTTTTCCCATTGGCCGTGGTAACATCTTTCTTCGCAACGGAGGCATGATTGGCAGATGCACCGCTAGTCGCCTTCACACGTACCTGTCTGATTGGCCGCTGCGCTGCCGGTTGTGTGGGTGCGGTCGTTGGCCCGGTCAGCTGTTGTTGTTTACCCTCAACAGCTGATTTTAGTTGTTCCATTGTAATATTATTTTGTTCAATGTGATTAGCAATTATTTGATTTTGCTCAACTATTGTAGCTTGCATGGTGATCACTTTAGCTGTAAGTTCAGACACTAACTTTTGCAAATCCCGAACATAACTTTCAACATCTTTAAGCGTCATTTTGAATTTATACGATTAAAAATCGCGGACCGTCCTGCATACCGTGCGTGTGTGTACACGGTAAAAATCTTATTGTCAAGTAATTGATAAAGTCAAAGTCAAAAGATTTATTGCAAATAGGCTATCTTTAGCACTTTTACAAGTCAAAATTATATTAGCTACTTAAAATTAAGTTATTTCACTAAGCATATAAAATTACAAAGCGCTTATTGTCAAATAATATATAGCAAGTCCATTACAATATATGAGTTTGAAAAAAAAGCAGTTCTCTTTCTCACTACTGGTGCAAGCAATCCGGCACAATGCAGAATAGAAAACTTTGATCCAAAACTTCGATTACAACTGTAAAGAAGAAGCTACAAGTCTAACTTTACTTTAAGATAATTTCTCAAGTTAATGATGTTTCACGCAGATAGTCGCACGTCACAGTCCTAGTCATCAAGTCAAGTTTCGACTTGACTTGATGACTTGGACTGTGAAGTCTAGTCAAGTTATACTCTTAGTAAAGTGGTGGCAACTTTACCAGAAGCTTCTATGGAGTTTTGGTAACAACATACAAGAAACGTTTCACCATCATTATACCACTTAACAAAATATAAACACTTATATACTCCGTGGAACAGATAATCTTTGTGGTGATTTCGTTTCACTATAAATTTTGGCTTCTAAGCTGATTGTATATTTTATCTGGAACAATAAATCACTGAATGGTCTGTTAATCTAGATAAAGTAAATTGCTGAGCCTTGTATTTCATCATCCAGCAGCATTTCAAATAAAAACAAACGTTGATTTTTTAGAGTTCCGTATCTTAAGGTTCAAAACGGGACCCTAAACCCTCCGTAGTCTGTCTGTTCTAGAAATATCTTTTAATACATTATTGGTAGCCAGAAGAAATGTTCAAAGAATATGCGATACTAGTTGCGCCCCGTGGTTTCACCCGCGGATAAAAAGTATTTCAATTATTTGCTCATCCCACGGATGAATTTCACTTTACCGGGATAAAGTGTAGCCTATATGTTAATCCAGTGTATAAGCTATCTTGGTACCAAATTTCATCTAAATTCATTTAGTCGTTTGAGCGTGAAGGAGTAACAAACATACACACATACACACATACAAACTTTCGCCTTTATAATATTAGTGTGATCGTGTGATGTGATTAGTGTATTAGTGTGATATGATTAGTGTGATAGTATGATTATAGTGGATTACCTAACAAAAAAAAGACGATTGGGGTCCTCATGCAAGAAAAATGCTTATCTAACGGTTTTTTTGTAGGTATCTCTATAAACGGTAATTTAGACAAGCCTCAAAATTTGATTGACTTCATTTATAGTGCGTTAAACCTAAATGTGATAAATGTTTTAAATCGCTTTTCAGTTTAGGGTGCTATTTTGTTGGAGTCTCATCACAAAAATTAATAATAAATAAATAGTTACAAATATTTGTGGACATTTCACACGGAGCCATCTATCCTTAAACTTTTGTAAATACATACTTACGAGTAGAATACAATATAGCACCCAGCCACAGAACGAAAATCGATGTTCATCACACAAATGTTGTCCTAGGCGGGAAGTGAACTCACAACCAACAGCTATCTGGCCAGTCTATGTAAATGTCACAAGTGTACGGAACCCTCAGTGTGCGAGTCCGACTCACACCTAATCGGGCTTAATTAATTTAAATGGAAGCTTTTAAATGAACCGATACAATTCAATAATCGAACCAAAATGAAATAACCGAACTCATAAAGAACCATCCAGCATTAATTTCCCAGTGAGAATTGCACACCGCAGCCAAACTATAATTGCTCCCGAGCCCGTCTACAACAGAACTGCAGTGTAACGACCAATCCCATTGCAACTGAAATCACGTAGCAAACTGATTACACTCGTAAACAACGGCAAAACCTCATTTAAATTGGTAATCGTTCCTGTTACTGAATTATTCATCTCAGTCTGATCTTAAAACTCGGCTTTCGAATACGCATTGTTCCTTATGTTGCTTACGAGGGAAATGACGGTACCTAATAAGAATTATAAGCAATTGCTAAAATTCTAAATTTGAATTTCTTTTGTGTACAATACAACAGCTTGAGATGATTTTCGGGCTTTAATGGAGACTTTAGTTCTCCTGCGGATGTTCTCTTTTCGAACATCTAGAGTCTGATAGTCTTCAAGTCAAAAGTGAACGAAGTGAAGTATATCTTATGCAAGCATGCACCGTCGTAGACGGCGTCGTTGCTTTCCATCAAGTGACTAAAAGTTTGCCTAATGAACAATCTTAGAAAAAGCAATCAAGTATTTCGTCAGTTTATTTTTATTTTTTATGATGTTACAATCCAGTCGTTCGCCTTATGTTAGGCGTTATATCTCCCATAACATTTGCAGTACCACTTGAAATTCTAAATTAATAATTCTTGCATGATACTGCACTGTGCATATCATCAACGTCTAAGACGCATCCATAATAAGAATTCCAGAATGTGAGATCAGTAACACTGTCTCATATACCCATTATGTTCACCAGCTAGAATTCCCTTCGAAAAAAGGCATTTAGGTACTTTTTGTTTAGTTTTGAAAAGAAAAAAAAACAAAGTAAGTAAGTCAATTTAACAACATTATTTGACAGTAGTAACCCTGCCTTCTGTAGGTTGTGAGTTCAATTCCTACCTGGTACAAACATTTGTGTAATGAACATTTATGTTTGTTACTTGGGTGTAATATTGTATTCTATGTATGTATTTACAAATAAAAAGTAAGTACTCTATCAGTTATCTGGTTCCCATATGTTAAAAGCTTTGCTTAGTTTGGGGCTAGATGGCGCTGTGTAAAAATTTGTCATCAAACAAATTTAGGAAAGTCAACGTAAACTGTTCTCACATCAGATGCCCAACAAAAATATTCCCAATGTAAAGTGAAGTAGTGATACTCTACCCTAATTTATCTGACTTTGCCTCCAAAGCAGCATCTGCAGCTAAAAATTCCTTCGACGACATGCTCGGACCGATATGTCTCAAGTAATGGATAGGTATGGCGAGGATCGATCTTGGATCCATTACCCACACTCCGCCAGACCGCCGCACCGTGGAAACGTACGGGGTGGGGGAACGGATGTGGAACCGTGGCGAAGAAAAAACAGTTTTTTTTTGTAGTAAAACTTTACTTGGGGAGCTAGTGATTGCGAGGCGAACGGAAGTTGAAATTGGTTTATTTAGATCTCCATTGTCAACATAAAAAAGGAAAAAAAAAAAAAATTTATGTCAGTAGGTTCGATAAAATAACAATTTAAAATTTTCAAGACATTACATGACATTAAACAAAGCAAAAACAAAGTTATACCGGCCAATAGATGAACTACAGAAGTTTTACTTCAGGCGTGTGCTCTAAAGCACACTCGTTTTTTTTTAAATTTTATATGGGTCGTGTAGCCAGATAACATCATTTAAATCTTTTTTAATCCGTAAAAGTTGGAACAAACCAGCGTAGTACTGATAATAATAATAATAATACAGCAAAACAAGATATTATTGTAAATAATTTTCGAAAAGTCACGATATAACTTTATTAAAAAGCATATAAGTTTATAATTTCTGCTTCAGGTCTACAAAGCTAGTTTCTGAGACAATTACTTGATCTTATTGATATAATTTAACTGATGATTTAACAGTAATTATCAAAATAATGTGATGCAATAAATATATTAATTGAAATAATAAATAACGGTGATGAAAAAAAAGCGACGAAGGCGGCATGCTCAAGATATGAAATAAAATCGAGGACTTCTGGGTCATCCACTAACTGAAACTTGGCCATTGTGGTTGTCACAGTCTCTGTGAGAGAACAACCGCTGTGTCTCTGTAGTAGGAACGTATTAGGTTGACTGCTGACTTAGAGGCACCCCGTTGTCGCCTTCACCCCGTTGTCGTCATCACCCCGTCGTTGCCGCCCAAGACACGTCTTGAGTGAACCGGACCCTTCTAACCCTTCTGGCTCAAGTACCGCTTTCAGCACCGGTATAGGATACAAGCATAACTCAATCAGACACCGACCCCGCTGGCGAGGTCGACGTACCCCCCGTAGGTTAGCTAGAACGGTCACGACATTCAATAGGATCCACTCTTCTAGTGGACGTAGTCTTCTCGATCCTCTTATCCCGACAACGGCCCAAGCCGAGGCTCGCACCCCAGGGGTGCCCTTGAGCTAGTTGCCTCCCACTTTTGATGGCTGGGTGCCTTAAGCGCCTGCCCTCCCGCCCGGTGACGCTGTAAAGGTCGGAAGAGACCAACAGCATTAGCTCGTTCAAAAAAAAGCTGCTGACTATTTTTTTTAAGTTAATGAATTATGTGACGACCTAGTCGTAGTATTATCAAAAAACATTAATTCGTAAATATTCTACGCGACCGTTACGTCTGAAAGCCACCCCCGTGTATTTTTACTGGAGGACCATGAAAATCGCTATAAGGATTCCAGTTCCAACCCTTAGCATGACAAATCTGGAATTTATAATTTGTTCACAGTTGCCGGGTACAGACAGGGCTTTATTAAAACCGTTTTCATATTTCCATGCCCCAATTTAGGGGTCCTGAGATTTGGATTAATACATTTTTTTGGAATAATGGTCTTCGTAGAAATTTCATTTTATAACGAGCAAACGATCTTAAAATGTTGGGGATTTACATTGCTGTGTTTATTATAAATTCAGTTCATTTTTAACAAGTCAGCCAAGCGTTTGTTGCATAAAACTAATAATTTGTTATTAGCAAAAACTAACATAATGGAGTTTTAGCGGGAAAACGAAAAAGATCGCGTCAGCGCATTGTATTATTTTCCAAAACTTATGTTATTTTCAGTGTTATTGCATAAAATTGGTGGCATTTATTCGTTAAGTGCTAGATTACAGGCATGAGTGTGTGTCGTGTTCTTTCCAAAACTCCTTAGAAGCTACTGGTAAAATTGTCACCACTTTTCTAGTAGTATGACTTGACTAGACTATGAATTGACTTGATGAGTTGTGACTTGACACAAATATATAATATCAATTAACTTTAGAAATCAGAAATTACTTGACACTGGCTAAATACACAAAAGTGTGGAGCCACAAAAAAAAAAAACAAAAAATCTAACATAATAATAATTATCTCCATCAATCGATAAAAGAATATCCAAAGCATATGCAGCAGTATTCTCCTCATACATTATAACCTTCTTTGATTACCAAGAGGCCTGCCAAGTGCCAAGCACAGTGATTATGGCCAAACTCCATACCCCCATGATAAGCGGACAAAGATATATTTATGGGAGAGGCTTATGTAGGATGTCTTTCGACGTACAGAATAATTTAATATCGGAAACTAATTACGATCAATGGAATAACAGAACCCATTTCTTTTTCACCCTTTTCATTTTTGACTGGCCCGATAGCTCAGTTGGTAGTAGCCCTGCCTTCTGAACTATGGGTTGTGGGTTTAATTCCCACTCATGACGAACATTTCTGTGATGAACATAGGTGTTTGTTCTGTGTCTGGGTGTTATATTGCTATGTATGTATTTACAAATAAGTATCTAAGTATTGTATCAGTTATCAGGTTCCCATAGCACAACCTTTGCTTAGTTTGGGGCTAGATGGCGTTGTGAGAGATGTCCACACATATTATATTATATTTCTACTTAATGACAGAATCTAACAAAAAAACGTGTAAAGAGAAAAAGTCGAGTTTGCTTTAGACCATACGACTGAAGTAATTTTTTTTTATATTAGCTCCATCTATCGGCCGGTATAACATTGTTTTTGCTTTGTTTAATGTTAATGTCGTCTTAACAATTGAAGGGGTGAGAACAAAAAGGGTTTAACTGATTTTTTTCACAAAATGACTTATGGGTATCGTTGGATTCAGAGTCAGAGTCATCTCGAGTTATTGAGTCTAAAAAAGGTTTATCTGTCACAGGAATACAGTTAGCTTAGCATAAAAACATTATTATATTATATTTTTACAGTAATTGTATGAATTAGTACTACATTTAGTATTTTAAAATAGAGTTAATACATTTTCAATCAAATGAAACTTACATAAACCTTTTCTATTACCTTATAAGCACTGTACATTAATATAAAGCCGTTGAAGTTTAAAGTCAATTTTCTCGAAACTATCAATTTGACAGTTAAACCCTTTTTATTCTCAACCCTTCAATTGTAAATTGTCATTTTACCGGACATACCAACATAATAATTTAAATTATTAACGTTCTTATGATGATAATGGAGATCTACGTTAAACAACAACATTCGACTTCGGTTCACCTCGCCAGCTTACTCCCCAAGTCAAGCGTGCGTAAAGAAGTTTAACTTCAAAAAGATGTTATATACTTCTTAGATAACACATTCCTCTGAGTGATTCCATAATATAAATGCGTCTTATCCTTCAACCGACAGCTCTACAATATTGTGAAAGGCGGTGTATGAAAGCCAGCTCTTTGATCGGCGCGGGGTCGATTACACGTATTGAATAACATTCAATGTGGGATCTTGCTAACACTATTTTGACGATAAGGATTACTTCGGACAAGTTTTCTAGATATAAATGGAACTAAACTGTTACTACGTTATAATTCCTTAAAAAAAAAACTGGTTTTAACCGAACTAGTTGTAATTGTTGTAGTTGAAACTGAAATACGCTTTATTAAGGATAACTAAACAACTACATACTTACTATAACTTGTCAGATTTGGATCAAATTTGGACTACACGGGAAGCACCAGCTGTCAAATAAAAAAGAATCACCAAAATCACCCAGTCGAAAGTTCTGAGGTAACAAACATAAAAAATTAAAATGAATATTATTAATTTAAAAAATACAATCGAATTGAGAACTTCCTCCCTTTTTGAAGTAGGTTGAAAAGGACTAAATCGTCAATATTTAAGTAGTAAGTACTTATATATATATATATATGTATATTATATATGTATATATATATATACATATATATATATATATATATACAATTACTGGATACTGACCAAAACACTGGATGGACGGACCAAAATACTGGATTTCCTAGTTTTAGTACCAATGATTCCAACCAGGAGTAAAATAATTTGGATTTTTAGTATAGACTGTTTCATGTTCAAACCGATTTTTGGAAACATGTAATGAAATATTTTATTTCAGTTCATTTCATAATTTATTTAGTACCTAGAGATATAATAGGTCTTTACCTATGAAATTGCCGTATTGCAGTACAGACTTTTTCAAACAAAAAAAAGTTTTGATTGGCTATGAATTCTAAATTCAAATTAATTTTGTTTTAAAAATATGACATTCTATTTACAATATAAGTCTTTTGTTTATTGATTAGCGTTGTATTTTCATTACATTTCAACATTTTTCCTCATAATGGATACTTTGAAATTTCGTGTAATTATGGAATATGAGTTCCGTCGTGGCGCCAACGCGGCACAAACGACACGTAACATCAACGACGTTTACGGAGAGAACTGTACAAACGAACGTACAACCCGTTATTGGTTTGCTCGGTTCCGTTCTGGGAATTTTGACTTGAAAAATGAACCTCGTGGTCGTCCGGAAACTTTGGTCAACAATGATGAATTAAAGGCGATTGTGGAAGCTGATGAATCTCAATCTACAGCTGAGCTGGCAGCAGATTTTGATGTTAGCATCAAAACAATATTGGTCCATTTGCGACAGATTGGCAAGATAAAAAAGCTTGATAGATGGGTGCCCCACGAACTTAACGATCGCCAGCGCAACGTACGCGTCGAGACTTGCCTTGCGCTGCTTAACAGGCACAGAAATGAAGGAATTTTGAACCGAATTGTTACGTGCGACGAAAAATGGATTCTTTTTGACAATCGAAAGCGCTCAGCAAGTTGGTTAGATCCTGGTTCGGTACCAAAGCAATGTGCAAAACGAAAAATGACCCCTAGAAAGGTGATGGTCACAGTTTGGTGGTCTAGTGCTGGTGTGATTCATCATAGCTTTAGCTTTTTACAAAACGGCGAGAGCATTACTGCAGATGTGTACATTGAAGAACTGACCACAATGATGGCGAAACTCGCACGTCTGCAACCAGCTTTGGTCAATCGGTCGTCTCCACTGCTACTTCACGACAACGCGCGACCCCATACTGCACAACAGACCGTCTCTAAGCTGCATGAGTTGGGTTTGGAAGCTCTCCCTCATCCGCCATACTCACCAGATCTTGCGCCTACCGACTATTACTTTTTCCAAAATTTGGACAACATTTAGCGGGAAAAAAATTCAATTCCCGAGAGGCAGTACAAAACGCCTTTGAAGAGTTTGTTGTCTCCCGTCCTGCTGATTTTTTCAAGAAGGGCATCCATAAACTGCCACAGCGTTGGCAAAGATGCATTGATTGCAGGGGTGATTACTTTGAATAAAAGAAATAAATAAGTTCGAAAAAAAAAATACTTTAACTTTTTTCAAACAAAACGGCAATTTCATAGGTAAAGACCTAATATTTGCTTATTGTACATTATGCTGCGAAACGAAATATTTTCTAAAAAGAAATGCTCAAAACAAATTCAACATATTTATGTTATAACCGGTGGACCTTCGCGCTACAATAGCTATGGATTTTAGAATGAAAACTGCGCAGCCGACACGTCTCGAATGAATTCATTGTATTTTTATTGTTTTAGAAAATATCTCAATACATCTGAGAAAGAAAGAAAATTCATTTTCACAATAAAGTAATAAAAGTCTGACGGAAGTATTTTTGTAATAATCTAAATAATTAAAATACATTAACAGCCTCTGTGGTGTGGTGGTTGAGCAGGTCAGCTCACCCGGAGGCGGCGGGTTCGATTCCCGCGGCAGGACAAGTATTTGTGCACAGAAAAAAAGGGCAATTACTTGTTCCGAGTCTGGGTGTTGTGGGACCATGTTCCACGTAGTTCCTGGGTCCCTAGACACAGGGTATCCTAGTTAGGGTCCACCATCAATGTATGTGATCGTTAGGCGTTATTATTATTCCGAGTTTATTACAAAAAAACTGCTTGTAAAAAAAGAGGAAATGATTTGTAGTATTGTATAAAAAAGAACAACATAGTAGCGTAGACAATACAAATGTGTTAAAAAAACTATGCAAAACATTTCGCTGTCAGTCATTGCCAAAATAACGAAACACTCGTAACTTTGAAGCTCCTGCCCTTTTCTTGGCTCCCAATATTCGTGTCAATAGAACAATATTAGACGTATTGACATTTTTATTGCTGTTCAGTTGTAAAAGGCTGAGAGATGAGTGTATGAGACAGAGGTAATTCTGTCCTTTGATGTCAGAATTGGGTTTACAGACGAAATGTAGGGTAAGCTGTGTATAGCTCAAGGCGCTGGAATTTTTCTTTAGAGATTTTTTGACTTGTGTCAGTTATAATTATGTTTCAAAAGAAATCTCTCTAGATTTTTCTTTTTGATTTTGACAATGACGTGTAAAGGCTAAAATTTTTCGTAAGTTAATTTAAATGGCTAATTATAATTAATTAATTTGGTGCCGCGTCGCACGATACTCTTTAGATATAGAATCACTTTACGGTACCCATAAAGTTGTTATTATTTGATTTAAGAACCTGCCGCTGTAACCAAAGACTAAATTAAGACACAAAAGACAAGTATAATAAAACACAAAAGACAAGTATAATATTACCAGTCTGGAATATTCTGTGCCACAATCACAAATGTAAATGTCAATTTATTTCCGTCTGATAAATTGATGAAATGAAAACGGATAACAATGAATGAGGAACCCTACAAAGTACAAAAGGTCAGGTAATAATAACACAATACCCACTTCGAAAGGTTAATATTGCCAAAGTTCAGTCTATGGGAAATGAAATGAATTCTGCTGCAGCGTATAATAATAACGTTAGTGGCAAATCAAATCTTATTCTACTAATTTATAAAGTGAAAACTGGTTATACGTAGATTTTTTTAAGGCACTAAGCGCGTGTTTCAGAAAGGAATTTTGGTGAAAGATATACGGATAGTTTGAGCCCAGATGGGAGAGGATATTTGTTTGAAAGGTATATTAGTCTACTAGCTAAAAATACTCTGGATCAGTTAATCTTAGTTCTTACCTAGTCGTTTTTAGATTATTATTTTTCAATTTTCAATTTTATATTTTACCTATATTGAATGACAAAAAAGATGGCCGAAACTCCATACATTTTTGTTCAACAAAAGTTGTAAAAATGTTTTACCAGAATTTCTTGATTGAACTTAGTGTAATGAAAACAGATTTTTGTAAATGAAAAATGTTTAGTCACTAACGAGATTTGAACCTACATCCATTCACCGTGGCATGGTTTTTAAACGACCGTGATATTATGGAATCTCGTGTACGAGTTCATCCATCATAACGATCTTGATTCAAACAAAAATTAAAATACATTTTTGAATTTTTGAAAAATTATAGTTTTACAAGTGGCCACTTGAGGACATTTTTAACCTTCATAGCATCGCGGTCACCTTATGAATCATCGCAAGTGGCTCTAGTGCAAGGCTCCGGGTCGGTGCATCCGTGGCTTATCTCGTGCAAGCAGCTGGCTCGCTGCCAGTTCTTTTGTCAGTGCTGAGATGTTTAATTTTATGATACCTACACAATTTCCTTTACATTTATAACAAATACTTTGAGTGAAGTTTTATCATTCATTCGAGTATCTAAGCTTAATTTGAGTTTCTAGCCGGAAAACTTAAAATCAATTAAGACCAGTTATGATTTATGATTTTAATAATAAATCTTGCATTTATGTATTTTAAACATTTATAGGTATTTAAAAAAGAGGAAGCTTAAAGACGTTGGACAGACATGCATGTTTATCATTCTTCTATACCCTATTGTTATTCTACACCCTTGAGGGTAAAACTTTTACAATCTTAGAAAAAATAGTTTTCTACCCTTAAAAATGATGGTATTTCCATACAACTTTTCATCCCCCCTTCAAACCCCCTTTTCGCATTAAAAAGTAGTCCATGTACTTTCTCAGGCTATCTATGTACCAAATTTCAATTGAATCGGTTCAGTAGTTTTGGCGTGAAAGCGTAACAGACAGACATATAGTCACATTTATAATATTAAGTAAGGATTTTTAGCTGTTTTTCTTGTATTAAAAGTAGCTTTTTATATACAAAAATACAAATACAAAAATATTTATTGACATAAGTATCATTACATTATCTTATATGAATCCATAGAGATATATTAGTTATTATTTTTATTATATTATATATTTTGTATATTATGGTGCCAACTTTTTAAAGCCAATTTCAAAACCACCAATGTAAAGAAAAAATAAGTTTTAAAACTGCATTGAAAGCCTGACTACTGTTTTACTGTTAACAATATATTTTGACAATTCACCAAGAACAGTAGGTACGTCAACAGCAAACATGCGGCAAAATGGTGAAAGAATTTCCGGCTCAAATATTTCGAGAATTCAACTTCCGCTATAAATTTCGTACATTTTATTGAGTTTCGACGTAAACAACTTGTCAACTAGGGTCCCTCAGACCCCTAGAGGCATACCTTAGAGGCTTAAAAGGCCATTTAACTGGAGGGTTAAAAGGACAAGTTGTGGATAATTTATGAAGTGGCAAAAGACTAGTAGAGAAGATTGTTGGTTTTCTTTGGGTTAAAAAAGGTACAGTTTCAAAAATACATTTTTGCGGAGATATAACAAACAAATAAACAATTATTAGAGAATGATTATTTGAGAATAATATTAATTGAAAAACCTTTTTCAAAAGTAGACTGCAATAGAATTGGTTATACCTTTAGCTTATTTTTGAAGTAAAACTTTTTTCGCACGCTATACGGCGAGTAAGCTGGCGAGACGAAAGGAAGTTGAAAGTAGTTAGTTAACGTACATTTCCATAGACAAAAGTCAATGGAAATCTAAGTTAACTCACTACTTTCTACTAGCAAAGTTAAAAAATTGTATTATTATATTGGCATATCCGGTAAAATGACAATTTATAATTGTCAAGATCGCCATATTAACATAAAACAAAACAAAAACAAAGTTATACCGGCCGATTGATAAAGCTAAACTAAAGAAGTTTTACTTCAGTCGTGTGATATAAAGCATACTCGTTTTTTATTTATTTTATTATTTCATAAATTTGTTTTTAAATTTCAGCTTATTTTCAATTTATCAAATTTACACTCTGTACACCATCTGTGCTTGCAAGTTGAAAAAGTTTTATTAAACTGTTTCAAACTTACGTTTGCATACAAAGGTCTTGTTTGTGTGGGTGTGCCAAGTCTAAATTAGATTTTACCATTCTTGTTCTAACTTGTGATACTGGTATTTCTGTTAGAATGTCTACAGCGTCTACACAACTAGAGATTTATTATTTTTGTTTTTTAATTTGGAGTTCTTTCGCTTCGTGGGGCGTTTTCGTTATGCTACGAATTGTCTGTTACAAGAAGTCTTTGTTAACAGTTATTTTTTTATTATCTTTCTTTTTGAGGTTGATACGTTTCAAAGATTTTTGGTGTAAATAATTTTATAGGAAATGGAATACCATTTGTAAGAAATATCTTAGCACTATTGTACTAAAATATTTCTTACCTTTTCCGTGCATCTTTCGAAACTAGGAATTATATTTGTACACGCCGCACGTGCGTTATTTTTTATTATATGTATACATACATATGTATATATATATGTATGTACAAAAAAGCATCTATATTGTAATAGCTATCTGGTTCTCATAGTAAAATCTTTGCTTAGTTTGGGGCTAGATGACGCTGTGGGAAATGTCAACACATATTTATTTATTTTATTTACTATTATTATGATTATTAACCATTTACCCATGATAGTCATACCAATGTATCTGTACCAAGTTTTATTTATACACGTAACGTCTTATAGTCAAAAATTAACAATGAGTAACATAACGAGTTTTTATTCGTTATCTAAGTTCTCAATTTTAGCATTAATTACTGATAATATTTGCATCTTCTGATAAAATTACTTATCCACACTTAATTAAAAAAATTAAACTTACATAATCATATTATCCTACTTAAATATTTATATATACCTACTGTTGAGTCCTACATGGACTCAACATGGGTTAAAAGATTATTGATATTTATTTAAGCCTGTTGCAACTAGATGGCGTCACTAGAAAAGTTAGCTCGCGGTGGTGTTTTAGTCTTAGAAATTAAGTATATTTGTCAAATGCATTTTGTAATTGGAGTTTTTCTTGGAGTAAATAAACCTTATGGTATCTCGAAGTAAGGCTATCATTTCGCGGGGATTTTTGGCTTGTTGGACCTTTCGCGCCGCGCTCAAACACCTACATTTCATCGACAGTACGTTCCCGTGGGACAATTATCGAACATCACGAAGACGAGGCCGCGGGCTTTTCGCGCGATAACTACTGAACGGATTTGGATGAAATTTGGAAAACAGATAGTTTATGACCTAGATTTACACATAGAATACTTTTTATGCCAATAGTACGTTCCCGTAGGACATTATACGACATCACGAGGGCGACGCCGCGGGCTTATTACGCTAAATCTACTGAACGGATAAATAAAAAAATATAAAACCTACTTTTTATCCACGGGTGAAACCACGGGGCGCAGCTAGTACAATATAAACCATTCAAGAAGTATTATTAACTAAATTGAGCATCTTAAATAATAGAAAGCAAAAGTAGTTCAAACTGCGTGCATAAAACAATATCATCTTCTATCTACATAAGTACCAGCTTATCATCTTACTCGAGATTTAAGCTTAATTCGCCTCATGATAAAGCTGCACTTTACGCTCTCTCATAATGACAGCTGTCAAAATTTTACGCTTGAAACGTCATAAACTTGTTCTAAATGCAAAGCTAGTTTACGAGGAGAGCAAACGAGGTTGCCTCGGTTGTTTTGGCGCTGAAACTTAACGGTAATCGACTTTCTGTTGGCTATTGGAACTGAAACGGTGTTGAAATTTGTAAACAGACTTAAGTATCTCTTGTGACTCCATTTTTAAATGCTTTCAAATGATAAAATGGGGTTTTTTTTGGCGGGAATGCGAAAGAGATTGCGTCACCGCATTGTATTATTTTCCAAAACTTGTGTTATTTTCAGTGTTAGTTCATAAAATTGGTGGCATTCTATTCGTTAAGTGCTGGATTACAGGCGTGAGTGTGGGAATATGGTATAATGATGGTGAAACGTTTCTTTTCGTGTTGTTTCCAAAACTCCATAGAAGCTTCAAGTAAAGTTGCCACCACTTTACTAGGAATATGACTTTGACTAGACTATGACTTGAATATGACTTGATTTGATGAATTCGACTGTGACTTGACACATATTTGCGTGAAATATCATTAACTTACTTGACACTGGCTAAATATACAATAGTGTGGAGCCAAAACATAAAAAAAGAAAATGATAAAGTGGACTACTGTGTCAAGAAATGCGATTTTTAATTTGTAGGTAAGTGAATCGATTCTGACCCGAGTTTCGGGT
Source organism: Ennomos fuscantarius (assembly GCA_905220475.3). Classification (NCBI taxonomy): domain Eukaryota; kingdom Metazoa; phylum Arthropoda; class Insecta; order Lepidoptera; family Geometridae; genus Ennomos; species Ennomos fuscantarius. Next base: position 14,916,568 of record HG992036.1, on the reverse strand, counting down.
TATCTGTGCGAGGTAAAGATGTTTAGTGCGAGAAAATTTGGTGTAACGATGGAACAGATCGATGAGACCATAATCTTAGAGGTAATAGTAATTCCTGGCGATGCTGGGTAAGTGCTTAAGATTACTTGTGATATGAGTTATTGAAAGGGAAATAAAGAGGAATAAGAAAAAGTTTGTTCGGTGGTAAGGGCGGGTCGTTTGGGGAAGGCTAGTGGACTCTCGTCAAGACATTCGGGTCATGAAAACTCAAAGTGAAGGGAGTAATTTTGCAGCTGATAATGACTTCACTCGGTAAGAGTGAAGTGATGAGAGGATGTGGACCAACCATGTGGCTCTCGGGTGATTTTATGGTATCAAAGGCGACGCTCACGTCAAAATAAATAAAATAAGAATTGTGACCTCTATTGCTTTCTGTGTCTGTCTCTCAATGATTCTCAATAAGATTTCATTTGTGGCGTATATTACATCTACCCTTTTTTACTCCTGAATTTATCTTAACGTGCCCTCCGCTTCGACACAGAAACACTACTAGTATTTCATTGGTGGATAGGTTTCACCGAGCCAGTGTGTAGCTCAGTGGTAGATAGTGCAACTTTAAATCGATCGCACCCTGGTTCAAATCTCACTCGGCCCTGTATTAATGACTCTTCCACTTACCTATGGAATCTGCACTCGTACAGTGGCAGGACATTGTGAGGAAACTGGCAAGTTCAAGAATCAGCAAATTCGAGAACATGGCTGTATCATCTACCCGCACTTGGCCAGCATAGTCGCGTATGGCCTATCTCTTCCAGTGAGAGAAAGCCCGCGTTCCAGTTGCGGGAACGTATTGGGTGGATGATGTATCATCCAAACAGATTGGATCAGTTACAGCTACAGAAATACCTATAGAGAATTTTATCCTCTATTTACTTTGAGGCTTTACCAGATATTTGGATTTAGCCGGTAATCAAAACGCTTCAATGCCGATTACCTAAAACATTATTTCTTAGAGAATTTATCCACGCTCGTCTTAGTAAATTAGAATCTCTTGGATTAAATTTTCAAGAACTCTTGTGAAGTACTTTCATTTACGAAATATTTATACTGCAGAAAACTGACACTTCTACAGGCCATTTTTTTTATCTTATAATTTTAGATAAGTGCCCGTAGTTCATGAATAAAGGGCCTGAGCCTAAGGCATTTTGCACAATTATTTAAATGTTATTCTTAGATAGGTGTACACTTGCCGCCAAATAATAGGCCTTTACTTAGGAAATTGCCGTTCTGCAGTATTGGCCATTTCAAATCAAAATATTTTTTGTTTGACTAAGACTTATAGTTTCAAATCAATTTTATTCTAAAAACATGGAAATTTTTCAAAGTTATTTGATTAAGTTATGTTTTCACCGCATTTCATTATTTTTCATCATTCAGTAGATAAGTACCTTCGTGGCAGCAACGCGGCACAAGCGGCACCTGTTATTGGTTTGCCCACTTATATTCTGGAAATTTCGACATGAAAAATAAACCTTGACGAATAAAACGCCTTTTATTGTGGAAGCTGGTGATACTCAATATACGGCTAAATTAGCAGCAGCTTTCGACGTTGGCATCATAACAATATTGGTCCATTTACGACAAATGGGTGTCCCACGAACTCAATGATCGCCAGCGCGAAGTAATTTTGAACATTGATACCAGCGATGAAAGATGGATTCTGTTTGATCAGCAAGATGGTTGGATCCTGGTTGAGCAACTAAACAATGCCCTAAATAAAATTGTTTGGTGGTTTGCGCTCTAGGAGTAATAGTATTCTGTGGTCTAGCGCCGTTGTGATTCATCACAGCTTCTTACCAAACGGGATGAGCATCACTGCAAATGTCAAAGTCAAAGTCAAAATATTTTATTGCAAACTAGTTGCGCCCCGTGGTTTCACCCGCGTTAAAAAAGTATTTTGATTATTTGCTCATCCCACGGAAGCATTTCGCTTTTCCAGGATAAAAACCAATAAAAACAAAACTTGAACTTTTTTCTTTATCTGGTTTCATTTGTTTTTATTTCGGACAGATTTATATTTCCTGCCAATTTACTACCATTGGAAAACCTAATACAGCTCAGTGAATCTAACTAAGTAATTAAATGTGTACTGCAAATCTCGACTTTATCCGCAACAGGTAGCGTTAGCAAATAAAGGGTTACTATTAAGCCCCGAATATAATTATCAATTTACTCTAAACGCGATTCAGCTGTGATTCCACAAACTGTTATTTAATGTATTGTTTTAATTCTTCTTCTTCTTTTCTTATACTCTTTCTTCTTTTCTTGCCTTTTTCAAGATAAGGAAATGAATAAACTGCATGTATAATCAGGCTAAAGATACTCACGATTTTACTAATTAAATAAATAAATATTTGTGGACATCTCACATGGCCTCGTCTAACCGCGACTAAGCGAAGATTGTATATATTGTATATAGTATAAGAAGAAAATGGGAGTATTTACTGCTATCATTCACACTATTCAAAATTGTAACCTTGTTTTTGTATTGTTTCAGGTATGCCTCATAACAATATTGGTGCCAACAATATCCAGTGGTATTATGTAGGTGGATGGATGAGTTAACTTAAATATAGCTGGCATAATGTATCACGATAATTAGTAGTCTAAAACTAATCATTATAGGCCTGAAGACGTCCACTGCTGAGGCTAGGCCTCCACAGAGCGCCACTATGAGCGGCTGCTTGCCTCCTCTATTATCGGATTCCCGCGGTTCTGATCAGGGGAGTGATCACGAAACTTTGATTGCAATGCAACAGGACAAATTTCCATACTAACTATGCACATAAACTGCGTATTTAAACTGTCAAATCTATACAAATTTGTGTTTTTTTTTTGTCTCCACACTTGTGTATTTAGCCAGTGTCAAGTAATAGATAATTTCTCAAGTTAATTAATATTATATAATGTGTCAAGTCAAGTCAAGTCACAGTCCAAGTCATCAAGTTAGGTCATAGTCTAGTCTAGTCAAGTCATACTCCTTGTAAAGTACGGCTAAGGAATGGAATGCCCTACCAGCGTCTGTTTCCGGCGAAATATGACCCGGGCGTGTTCAAGAGTGAATAAGTATTTACTTGGCTAGCATGCTACACCTTCGATCGCATCGTCACTTCCCATCAGGTGAGAGCGTGGTCAAATGCTAGACAAGTTCGAAGTAAAAAAAAAAATGAGGTGGAAACTTTACCAAAAGCTTCTATGGAGTTATGGAAACAACACGACAAGAAACGTTTCACCATCATTATACCACTTTTCAACACTCATGGCTGTAATCCAGCACTTAACGAATAAAATGCCACCATTTTTATGCACTAACACCGAAAATAACACAAGTTTTGGAAAATAATACAATGAAGCGACGCGATCTTTTTCGTTTTTCCGCCAAAACTCCCCAAATTTTTGTTTCTATCGGTTGCAATCAGGTTACGTGATCGCCCAGCAGGTCGTCAGTCCACCTGTGGGGGCCGGCCTATGCTGCGTGTTCACCACTTGAGAATCTTCATTTCAAGGGACCATGATTAAATCTATTTCTCAGCACACTGGAAAGAGTAAATAATAAATATAGTTGAGGAAAAGTCTTCCATCAAAAATTCAGCCTACTGTCAGTCTCAGAAGTATACCTACTCGTGAAACCTCCACATCAAATCAGATCGTCCTTCGCGAGGCGACCTCGCAAATTCGATAATGTGAACATAACTCCAGCCAAATTTCTCCATCACCAGCTCCGGAATTTCCACCTTATTACCGAAGCCATAAGGCTCACACGACAGCAAAGGTAATGTTGTAAGTAATACCGTTTTAGGTACAGTTATTAAGTTATGGCACACGTATGGAAGGCTGATAGGAATGATAGGGTAGCGACAGATGAAATCGATTTTGTCTGAATTCGGATAATCGAGTCTACTATTCGATTTGGTCAGTCGAGGACGGGTTTTAGTCGAGTAATAGGTGAATTGATTTAGTTTCAATAAATAAAGGACACTCGGGATTGTTTTTTATTTATTTATTTATTTTTCTAAGATCTAGCTGTGAATCAATAAATAAAATTATTATAATTATTAAATTAGTATTATTTTTGGCGAGATTATCCCATGCTGGGCTGCTGGCATGCTGCATATTTGAGCTTATCTAGGGGGTAAACTATCAATTTTTCCGCGAGTACTATGACTTGTCCGGGAAAAATACCATAAGTTAAAGGATTTCGTGATTCGGTATGAAAGCCATGCTATAAACAGATTACACAAACAAACCGACACAATTTTGTATGTAACTATGAGATAAGATGGGGAAAGAAATGGATAAATTAAGCATATGCAAAAACTAAAAAAAAGTAAAGGAAGTGTTCAATTATTGCTATAAATAAAGTATTTATAATAATAATAATTTAAAATAATAGAATTCATGTTTTCACAAAACACTGTTTTTTTTTAATTATCTCACTTGATGAAAAGTGACGATGCTGTCGATATAATACGCTTGTGCAGAATAAGATACATTCACTCTCGATGTAAAGAGTCTTGGTAAAATAAACAAATAAAACTTTACTAGGTGGTAGGACTTTATTGCAAAGTTCGTCTAGGTAGGTACCACCGCTTTGCCAGTTTCTGCCGCCAAGCAGTAGTGCGCAAGCACTGCTGTGTTCCGGTTTGAAGGGCACTGTAGCTAGTGAAATTACTGGGCAAATGAGACTTTATGATCTGATCTCACAGTTTAGTAATCTTATTACTAGATTGTGCTGATGTCTCTGGATGACGTGCGCAGTGCAGTGTCCCGCGAACCTCTATACTTTAGAGTTCCGAGTGACACTGCAGCTGATATGGGCAGCCGTGTCGTTTAACATCAGGCGAACGGCTAGCTCGTCACGTCATTCCTAAACATAAAAAAAAAAATTGTGGACATTTCACACAGCGCCATCTAGCCACAAACTAAGCTAAGTATGGGAATGGAAATAAATGGTGTTACACGTTCGACCAAAGAGTATATTTATACTGTTGTTGTAAAGTACAAATGACAGGCCCGATAGCTCAGTTAGTAGTAACCCTGCCTTCCAAACTGTGGGTTGTGGATTCGATTCCCACCCAGGACAAATGTTTGTATGATGAACATCGATGTTTGTTCTGTGTCTGGGTGTTGTATTCTATCTATATATCTACAAAAATGTACCTTAGTATTGTATCAGTTATATGGTTCACATAGTATAGCTTTGTTTAGTTTAAGGCTCGATGGATGAAGGCTGTGTTAAAATGTCACAAAAAAATTATAAACGCTAACTAAAAACCACATCGTCGCTTCCTACTGGGTGAGATTGTGGTTTAACCTAGCCTAGCCAAGAGGTGAATTGATTAAAACTTAAAACCATTCACTTTATGTTTACAACACAATAAAACTACATCCTCGAACCAAATAAAGAGTAATTGAAAAGTGCCGTCCCCAGTCGATAGTAAATTATATCGACAATTGAGATTTTAGTGTTGTGACTGCAGTACAAGACATAAACAGTAACCCATTGAACATTTTATATCTTGAAAAGTTCTTACAATATTAGACCACAGTGTAGAGTAATCCGCATAGGTTAAAACAGCCATGTTTTAATCGTCTTTTGCTCTATTTTGATAATAATTAATCTACGTAGATATAAAATAAATAAATTAATGAATTGAAATATATAATATATTTTATTCGAGACACACAAAATGTAACACAATACAAACAGTATAATAAAACAGAAGAATCTAACATTAAAAATATCTACCAATCATGTACGTATCTACCACAAACATATTTTTTATTGTATAAAATGTAATAGTCTAAGGCGCGTATTACAAAACGATGCTCATTCATCGATCGGTGCTAAAGCAGAGATTTCATTAACTAATTGATCACTTTATAAATGAAATCTCTGGTTGAGAACCAATTGACGACTGAGCATTGTTCTGTAATACGGACCTTAGAGGATTCACCCAGATCAAATATTTATTATTTTTATTTAATTATTGATTAATTTCAAACGAAATTTTAAATTAAATTTTACTAATTTTTTACAACAATTGTGTCATTGGCACTAAAAGTCAATAAAACAATATACACTATTACAATCCATTATCTTTTCTGATCATTGAATCGTTTTTAAAATAGTGGAGCTAGAAACATTAATTAAGGTCACAGATTTCATAAAATTTTGATTTATTATGACATTACATAACGATAGAAAACGGAATAATAAAAAAAAATTAACCGTGTATTCACCAAATACTACCTGATTTGTTTATTATGTGTTTCCAATATCCTAAAAAAATAATAAAAAGTTATCTATTTGAATATGTTTATAATTATTAAAATAATTGTTAATTGAGTCACTCATCGTAATGTACGAAGTTGAGTAACTGTAATTTAGGGTTGTACTATAAGTATCGAAGATCGTGAGAGCTCGCCGCGGTCGCGGGCGGCGATTAAATTTAACTGTGATGACGATTGGCGGCGTTTGAGACGATTTATTATTCGGTGCCGATAAATAGGCGATTTTGGACGAGGAGAGGATGTTATGGGTCGAATTGTATAGAAGCCGTTTATGTACAAACTTAAAGCCTTCATTATTAAAACTGACCAACTTAGCGAAATGACTTAGCAAATGAGACTTTAACCTGGTCTCACAGTCTAGTAGTCTAGTAATCTAAAAATGTGGTAAATATTTTATATTATATTTTAGCTTGGAGGGGTACTACAAATGTTATAAAGCCTTAACATCGGGCGAACGACTAGCTCATCATGTCACTCATAAAAAAACTGATATGACAGAGAATATTAGGTAAGTAGTATCTATTTACTTTAACTGTTATTATTTGGTGCTAGAGAAGACTATTGATAATCCAATCAAATTAAATAGAAATTTCTTAGTTATAAATTAAAATAAGTAAAACGGTAAAAATAAATATGTATACCCTTAGCTATAATTTGCTAAATCTAAGGACCTAGGAACGACGAGGACCATGTTCCACAACTACCAGATACAGAACAAATAAATAATAATAATAATAAAATGCGCTTTTTTATCTGCACAAATACTTATCCTGCCGCGGAAATCGAGCCCGCCGCCACCAGACTATGAGCCGACCTGCTCAATCACCACACTGAAACTGTGGTGAGATGTAGATAAAGCGTAAATTGCCTAAAAGTTTTTGGAATTCAATACCTAGTTAAGTATATTCATGCTAACCATAAAAACAACCATTTAAACTTCTGGATATATTCATAAAAATTGATGGTAAAAGTTCTTATAATCTATAAAAAACATATATGGCATCTGTATTAGATCCTCCACATTGATTTACTTTAGTAACAACATAAAAATCTTCCGAAAAGTTTTTTTTTCTAGTCTGAATTACATGACGTGCTGTTCTTTCAGCTGGGTCTTTTTCTCATTTAGGATAAGGACAGCCCTGGTGTACATTTTTAGGTCGCCTAAAGGTTTCTAAGTTTTCAGTTGTAACTACCACTTTTTGAAGTAAGACTTCTTTACGCACGCTTGACTTGGGGAGTAATAATAAAAATAACGCCCAACGATCACATACGTAGATTCTGGACCCCAACTAGGATTCCCTGTGTCTAAGGACTCAGGAATTACGAGGACCATGGTCCCACAACACCCAGGCTCAGAAAAAGTATTTGCGCTTTCATTTGTGCACAAATACTTGTCCTACCGCGGGAATCGAACCCGCCACCTCCGGGCTATGAGCCGACCTGCTCAACCACCACATCATAGAGGCTGTAAGCTGGTGAATGTGAGACAAACGGGAGTTGAAAGTTTTTGGTTCACGTAAATCTCCATTGTCAACATAACAATGTAAAAAAAATTATTATTATGTTAGTGTGTCCGGCAAAATGAAATTTTATAATTATCAAGATGGCGATATTAACATTAAACAAAGTAAAGGTTATACCTATCGATAGATGAAGCTAAACTAAAGAAGTTCTACTTCGGTCGTGTTGTCTAAAGCACACTTGTTTTTTAATAAATCTAAATATATATAACTCAAAGGCGACTGACTGACTGACTGACATAGTGATCTATCAACGCACAGCCCAAACCACTGGACGGATCGGGCTGATATTTGGCGTGCAGGTAGATGTTATGACGTAGGCATCCGCTAAGAAAGGATTTTTTGAAATTCCACCTTTAAGACGGTGAAATGGGTGGTTGAATTATTTTCCCATAGACCACGCCGCGGGCGAAGCTGCGGGCAGAAGCTAGTAAAACATAAATCTACAAAGAATTACTGCTGTGACTTTGATCTATATAAAACAAGCCTACATCGCGTTTCAATGAAGTAGTGCCTTGGGGGACCAAACCTCTGAGTACTAAATTATACTGCTAAATAGCTTAATACTTTAGTACGTATACGCCACAGTGTATTACAGTTGGAAAACCCCAACACTCACACCCCGTCACTTCCAATCAGGTGAGAGCGTAGTTAAATACGACAAGTTTGTAGTAAAAAAATCTAACGGCTTATTAGTCATTAATATTAGTTAGTATTAAAAAAACAGAGATGCAAGGGAATAAATCACCATCTTAATACTCCAAGCTAACCTCACCTGCCCGTGGTCATCCTGCTAGATAACGAACGAGGTCCTGGCGACCGACTGATGGCGGTATAACCATCCCAAACTAGCGTAGTTATATTCCACTGACCGGTGACGGGCAGCAGCGTCACCGGTGCAAAGAGCTACGTTCTGCGATCGCCAACCCGCTTGCCCAGCGTGGCGATTATGGGCATTTACCACCCAAATGATAAGTCAGAACAGAACATGGCCCCCAGTTCAATGGCGTACCTTGGGAGAGGCCTATGTCCAGCAGTGGAATAACACAGGCTGATGATGATGATGATTAAAAAAACAAAACTAATGGTTTATTAGTCTTGATACTGCTAGTAAAACTACGCAGTAGAACCACGATTATCTAATGTAGCCAAAACTATACGCTCCACCCGACCTGCCTATGAACTCCCGTCTAAGCTGGAACTCGCTGGCTCGGCTGTCTCAAACAATTTGGATATTAATTTGAACACTTTGATACGTCTCGAGAACGACGAAAGATTTGATGAGTTCGGATAATCTTAGTTCGAGAATTATAACTGGGTTTTAGTTAAGGAAATTTATTTTCTAATATGACAAAAAGTCACTTCCAAGAGAATACAGACATATTAGATACATAGACAAGTTAATTTTTTAGTCTCTTTTCACGCCACAACAGCTCAATAGATTTTTAGACAATTTAGTTAAATTTGTAATGAATATAGCTTATTATTTATTTATTAGCTACAAGCAATTGAGGTTTGTGGACAATAAAAAAACGTGGTGTAACGATTTAAAAGATATGAATGTATATTATTCTTTTCTTTTGTGACTAGGAAGCGATGCGACTGACTCCTATCACACAGAATGACGAAAAATCTAAGATGGCAGTTCACTTTAATATTAGAATCGATATTCTGTAATCAAGTTTATTATATAGTTATAGTTATTATATAGTTATATTATATAGTTTATTATAGATTAATTATTTTTAAAACAAATGAAATAAAACAACAAATATACGCTGAATCAATACATATATATGTACTAGCTTCTGCCCGCAGCTTCGCCCGCGTGGCCTATAGGAAACGAAAAAGGTAATTTTTCGTAGATAATTCCACCACCCATATCACCGTCTAAGGAATGGAATTTCAAAGAACCTTCTCTTAGTGGATACACTTACAAAAACACACCCTCCAAATTTTAAGTCTTAGGACCAACGGTTTAGGCTGTGCGTTGATATATAAGTCAGGACTTTGAAATTTATATGTATAGATATATATAGATACATAGAGATCCTTTTTAATCGCAGGCAAAACCATGAGGCGTAGCTTAGTTATTGATAAACAAAAGGAAAATTCAATTTCCGCTCTACAAAGATAGGTAAACAACAAAAACAATAGCAATTACAGCCTCCACGTTGTTCCACATCGAACAAAACCCCGAATTCCCGCTCACAAACGTAAGCCAACAAAAACAAATTCATTCATCAAAAAGTTCAATTGTAGTCCAAACGCGAATTACGTATTTACGTCTCTGAATACAAGAGCTAAAATTATAAGTAGATGGTGCTCTCGAAAGTAGAAATTGAAGTAGCAAAAGCAAATTTATATGATGAAAAATAAGAGTGATAATGGAAACCAGAAAAAAGGCAGTGTGTTTGAGGATGTATTGGCACAGACGCATACCGTGTTTTTACTCACATTTTAACAGTTTAACACAAACAAAATAAAACAGTTTAACACAAAAAAAAAAAGCTCAAATACTTGCTCTGAGTTCAGGTGTTGTGGGACCATGGTTCTCATAGTTCCTGGGTACTAGACACAGGGAATTCTAGTCAGGGTTCAGGATCTATGTATGTGATCGTTGGGCATTATTATTATTATTACTATAATTTCATATATATTTCCTATGGTGCAAAGCGTTTTCAAATGGAGTAGATACGTTTTATTGTCACTCTTCTATTAGCATTGGTGTGACGAAACTTTAAAATATTATTGTTGTGAAAAATACCTATTAATTTGAAAATTCGAAGGTTCTAAATAACAAAAAAAAAAGAATATACTTTAGACCAAATGACTGAAGTAAAGCTTCTTTAGTTTAGCGCCATCTATCGGCCGGTATAACTAAGTTTTTGCTTTGTTTAATGTTAATGCCGCAATCTTGACAATTGAAGGGTTGAGAATAAAAAGGGTTTAACTGTCAAATTGACAGTTTCGGGAAAATTGACTTTAAACGTCAACGGCTTCATTTTAATGTAGAGTGCTTATAAGGTAATAGAAAAGGTTTATGTAAGTTTCAGTTGCTTGAAAACGTTTTAATTCTATTTTAAAATACTAATTATAATACTAATTCATACAATTACAGTAAAAATCTAATATAGTAAAATAAATATAATAATGTTTTTATGCTAAGCGAACTGTATTCCTGTGCCAGATAAATCGTTTTTAGACTCAAAATCTCGAGATTTAAGCCTCATTTCGGTATTTTGAGAATGTATTATTGAAGATAATTTCACGCTGAATCCAACGATACACATCATAAGTCATTTTGTGAAAAAAATCAGTTAAACCCTTTTTGTTCTCACCCCTCCAATTGTAAAAACCAACATTTTACACATTTTTTTGTTAAGTTGGCAATGGAGGTCTATGTGAATCAACTTCCGTGCGTAGGGCTCGTAACGCATTCAACAGCTTATTCCTAAGTAATGCGTGCGTAAGGAGTTTTACTTCAAAAAAAGAGTGAGTTATTCATGGCCTAACACGATTTTTAATTTACCACTAAAACTGATAATTATTTCGTATGAGCTTGATGACGAATTAAGACGTTAATTTATGTACAGCATACGTATGGCTTAACCACAAAAGATTAAGACAAGCCTTAAACAAGTGTCAATCTACTATTTTGTATTGTTGAACACACGTTTGGAGTTTTGGCGGGAAAACGAAAAAGATCGCTTTGCCGCATTTAATATTTTCCAAAATTTATGTTATTTTCAGTGTTAGTGCATAAAATTGGTCGCATTTTATTTGTTAAGTGCTGGATTACAGGCATGAGTGTGGAAAAGTGGTCTAATGATGGTGAAACGTTTCTTTTCGTGTTGTTTCCAAACCTCCATAGAAGCTACTGGTAAAGTTGCCACCACTTTACTAGGAGTATGACTTGACTAGACTAGACTAGATTATGACTTGACTTTGACGTCTGTCTAAGCCTTGTTTATGTATTTGTGGTAACACCGTTAATGCTTACTAATGATTTTGCGGCTTCCTATTGTCTTTTTGGCTCACTTTTATAAGTTACTAGTTGCGCCCCGCGGTTTATCCATGGATAAAAAGTATTTTAATTATTTGCTCATCCCACGGGAACAATTCACTTTTCCGGGATAAACTGTAGTCTATATACTAATCCAGTGTATAAGCTATCTTGGTAGCGAATTTCATCCAAATCCATTTAGCCGTTTGAGCATGAAAGAGTAACAAACATACACACATCCAAACTTTCGCCATTATAATATTAGTGTGATTAGTGCGCTCTCTATAAAGTTTATATAGTCTGAGGATCACAAAACAACAATTACAATTCTGTTTTCCTATTATTGTCCAAGACGATGAGAAGTCGGTGTGAAAATGCTCTCAAAAGCCAATTCTAAAGTATGCTTAAATTCAGTCAACTCCGTTGAATTGAATTCTGCCTGTAGAGCTCGCGAGAGCTGCGAAAATATTTTGGAATGCTCGTCAAGTTCTTCCAATCCAGCTCTTAAGTTATTTCCCAGAGGATTATCTACCTTATTTATAACGGTTTTAAGGTCCTCCGTATTTTACAAGTTTGTTTTGTGGTCCTAAATGCTCGATGTTTCTTTATCTTCTATAGAAATGATTTATGTAATGTTCACGTTCAATACAAATTCTTGGGTAATGTTTCGCGCTTTTTTGTTGTGAAAGAGTGAATTTATTTTGTCAAGATATTTCTTATTTACGTCGGCTAAATGGCGTGAGCTTTTTATGTGACATTATTCACGTTTAATAAATAAAATGAAGAATTTCTGTTATTGCTAAGTGAAGAGGATATTTTTGTGGAATACAAATCTAAGTCTTCATATAATCTTTGTAGGTTCAGGAAAATGTATATTATGTTATGGAAATGTGCTAGGTTAATCATAATCTAGGTGGATATAGTCACTAAGCACTAGTGATCTTCTCGTATTATAAGCCTCAAAGCGGTTTAATAAGACCCACTTTACAAGTACGTGTGATGAAAGATTGATTTATTACCAAACTACGGTTAACAACTTTTCTGTTAAACTTCATCGGGTACTCCGTTAGATCATTATCATCGGTCTGAAGACGTCCACTGCTGTACATAGGCCTCCAATAAAAGACTATGTCTCAGCGCTACAAGTCATTACTGGCAATAACAATATCTAGCTAAAAAAATTCACTTCCTTTAAATGTAACGCCGCGTGAAACAGCGAGCAGTGAGCGTTTCATCTAAATATCTGGAAAGAGCGGAATAATTCGCTCACTTTCGTCTAGGAACGCTCGTCGCCTCAGGCTGGAAGCCTGAGTTATTGTTAGTGTGACCATTTTGTTAGATTTCCTGAGACTACGTTTATTGAAGCGAAAACTTCTTTAGGCGCGTTGAGCGTTTTCGTCTCCTCACGCTTCCCATGAGCTATGTCACATGTTACTTCGTTTTCAATTCTATCGGTAGTCTAGAATAAAATTTCGCTAAAACGCTTCCGCTGACGCTTATTATTCCTGTGTCATTTTGCATTTTCAAGAGGGAATTCTGCGAGGTCATGTCTGAATCAATTGAATTACATTCTAGGTATGCGTAGATCTCATAAATAAAAACCTACCACATGATATGTCATGGCGTCACGCAGCATTGTAGTTTCTGTACCTTTCCTTTAGTAATTTTTAGTACCTATATCTAACTCCTCTGTTGCCAAAATGTACCTAGTGTTGCGTGTTATCTTGAATAAACGTATTTTCTTTAATCCTTTCTTTATAATTCGCGATACACCCACCAATCATGGGCGAAGTTTAGTAACAAAATATCAAATATCTCCCAGCTTGGTAACCCCACAGCCCAGTGTTTAGTATTCAGCAAGAGTGCCCGCCTAGCGACTGTCACTTCACTGAGAAAACTCTAATTTATTTGTATAAGTGGATACCCAGTAGGTCACCGTCGTATTTCTTGTTTTTCTGGGACGTGGAACAATGAACGCGCGATTTCTTGAATCTTGTTTTCTACATTAGATAGATCTTACTGATTTATTGAAATGGTGTTGTATACACCACGATAATGCCAGTTCTCACACGGCAGGACGGACAAATGAATTTTTGAAGGTGAAAAACTTTTGTGCTTATAGAACATGTTGCTCGTTTACAATGTTGCCCTTCACTGTTATAAAAGCGAGTGCCAATTTCGCACAAAACTTAAAAAGTCATTCGCGAGCGGGTCTTGAACCGGGGTGTACAGTTTGAAAGTTACCCGGGTTACCGCTGAACCACACTCGTTCTCCATACCCTATTCACTTATTTAGTGCCTCACACAAAATTAAACTAACTCTAAATCGTTCAATTTTTAGTCTCCATTGAAAGATTGCAGTGCAAATACCATCCCTCCCACGGAGTTATACATGGTGGACTTTCCATCCCCCGGGAAATGTCGAACTAGAACGTTGGAGACATCAAGACTACCTAGTAATACCTATGCCTAGGACTTTGTGACTGCTCAGTCCCTGATGGTTAAACTTTGAGATTATAGTCTGGTGGAAATTGCATATTACCGATCTGGTAATAATATATCCTAGAAAACCCCTTAAGTCGTAAAATATGGCCATTTATCATACATATCAAGTTCTGAAGATAAATACGGACAGTTTGCATAGCAAGGTATAGTTTATTTATGAGTCACTCACACAACACATAACGACCGCCGGTGACGCTGTAAAGGTTGGTAGAGACCAACAGCATTAGCTCGTTCAAAAAACATTTTAGTTACTTCAACTTGGTACAAAGTTTTAAACCAAAAAATGTACCTTACAACATGACCAAATTACAAGCATTTATATTTCTCGAAAAAAAAATTCTTAGCTTTATAATCCTCGGCGGTACTTGGATGAAATGGTGCGCTTCGGCAACTGGAGTTTCGTTATCAGTTGCGATCGATTTTTCGTTCTTGTATGCAACCAGTTGCAATTTAAACTATTTCGTTTATGTACGAAGCCCGTTGCGATCGAAGACTTCGTCATTTTTTGTAACCAATTGCGATGGAAACTTTTGTTCTAATACGAAATTTGTGTTTCGATGACACCCTAGTATCATTTCTATCTCAAGTCCATCATATTCACTCACTCACTCACTATCACAAAGTTTTGTTTGCCTTTTAACAAAACTCACAAATTTGGCTTGTTATTTTGTATACTAAGATGCTAGGATGAGAAACGTTTGGTAGTAATACTGTTAAGGTACTCGTAACATTAATCATGTACAAAAAAGTACCTAAAAAAATAAATATGTGTTTACATTTCACACAGCGCCATTTAGCTCCAAACTAAGCAAAGCTTGTACTATGGGAACCAGATAACTGAATACTTATATACTTTTTGTTTGTAAATACATACTTAGAACATAATATAACCCAGACACAGAACAAACATCGATGTTCATCACACAAATGTTAGTCCTGGGTGATAATCGAACCCACAATCTACAGTTCAGAAGGCAAGGTTTCTACCAACTGAGCTATCGGGCCAGTCAAGTAAATCACCGTTCATAGCTCAAAACAGTATATATATGAACTCATTTTACCAACGTCAACCTAGGCTGTAATCTAAAAACTATCTAAAAACGGTTTCCCTTAACACGTGCCCCGCTACCCTTCAACAGAACTTGCCCAGAATACTTTATTCCATTCCTAGAAACTAGATTTAGCTCATGATATATTTTATTTGGAATACCCAATTTGGTTCGCGACATCTGCGCTTGGTTTTCTTTTTCTTTTATGGTAACACTTTTAGGGTTAAGTGTCTAAGTAGGTACTTACAGTTATAATGCATCTAAATATACTCAAGAAATAGCGAATGAGTTTAATAATTACCTTATTGCACTAACCAATCACAACACTAAACAGTGTGTAAATACTAATAAAACCCGCTTAAATAGTAGCATTTTTCTTAGACCCTTAAGTTATATAGAAGTACATAATATAGTTAAGTCTTTAAAAAATACAAACTCCGTCGGATATGACGAAATAAGGACAGATATTGTAAAAAAATGTATTCAAAAAATTGTCCCTGTTGTAACGTATTTAATAAATATTTCATTTGACAATGGTATTTTTCCTGAAGTTTTAAAGAAATCTATTATTAAACCGCTCCATAAAAAAGGGGATAAGTCTGATTTGAATAATTATAGACCTATAACATTAATTCCAGTGTTATCAAAAATTTTTGAAAAGGCTATGCATAAGCGGCTTACTTCATTTTTGGACAAATTTGCTGTAATAAAAGAAGAACAGAATGGTTTTCAAAAAGGGAAATCAACAACCCTTGCTGCTTTTAAATTGATACAAAATGTTCTTTCTAGTGTAGATAAAAAAATACAAACAATGGTTATATTTTTCGATATGTCTAAAGCGTTTGATTTCGTTTCCCACAGACTACTTTTAGACAAACTAGATAATTATGGAATACGAGGACCTGCCTTAGAATGGATCCGTACTTACTTGTCTAATCGACAACAGTGTGTTGAAATATGTAGTCTAGATAAAAATGCTACCTTAAGCTGTGATAGATCTTCATATCAGGTAAATGAGTATGGAGTTCCTCAGGGAAGCGTTTTAGGGCCGCTTCTCTTTTTATTATACATTAATGACTTACCTGACATAACTAATTATAAGTGTACTTTATTCGCAGATGACATTTCCATAATATTGACAAACGAAAATACGACAAATTTTGACATAATTATAAATAATACAATTCAATCAATAATTCAATGGTTAGATAATAATAATTTAAAGGTTAATTTGACCAAAACTAACTTTATACAGTTTCAAACCAGGGGTTCAAAAACTATAACTCAAAATGTATTACATAATAATAGCGCATTAAAAGAAGTTAATAAAGCTACATTTTTGGGATTAACTGTAGATAAATATTGTGATTGGAAGTCTCAAATTGACAATGTATGTACAAGAGTAAACAGGTTTGTATACGTGTTAAATAGATTAAGGAAAACCTCAACACGACACACTGTTCTTTTAGCATACCACGGCTATGTGAGCTCGGTGCTACGGTATGGTTTGATACTTTGGGGAAACTCTACCGACATAAAAAGAGCATTCTTATCGCAGAAGAGGTGTATACGAGCTATTGTAGGTATTCCGCCTTATATGTCTTGTAGAGCATTATTTAAAGAACTAGGAATTTTGACTCTGACTAGTATGTACATTTTTGAAATAGGAGTATTTGTACGATGTCATCCTGCACTGTTTAGCAAGGCAAAAGACTTCTTTTTAAGAAACACGAGGAATGGGGAAAGGCTTGTACTCACCCGTGTGCCTAAGACCACATTGTTCCAAAGAAGCTGTTATGCTATGTGTATCACTGTGTACAATAAATTACCATCGTCTATAAAAGACTTGCCCTATGGAATGTTCCGGAAAAAACTAAAACTGTGGCTTTTAGAAATGTCTTTTTACTGTATGAATGACTATCTAATGTCGAATAATTAATCATTGATATATACTAACGAATTATTAATATTTATTCTAAATTTAATGACATAACAATAATATAATTAAATTGAAATTTATTGTAAATGTATACCAATGGGATTGTTCAATGTTAAATAGAAAATTAGTTGACAAATGTATACTAATGATTGTTCTTAATTTAATGGCAACAATAATATAATGTATTTGAATTTTGCAAGTGTATGCCAATAGAATTATTTTAGTTTATTTGAAAATTGTATTAAAATTGTATTATATTCAGTGATATGACCAAACTTAACAATAATTTTCACATGCCACATGTATGGGCTAAATGGAAGAACTTACTACTAAAAACCTGACATCTACATCTATCTCCATTTATGTGAAATAAATTTCATTTCATTTCATTTCATTTCTAATTAAACGTAAAAGTAACATATTTAGTAATCTTTCAACCTCCTTTTTTTCCACCAGACACGATTTGTTTGACAACATTTTATTGATGAGTATCTGGAAAAGTGGAGGTATGCATAAGAAACCAGGTACTTAGGTCAGGTGTCGGCAACCTTTTGAGTCGAAAGAGTCAAAAATTTCAATTTACAAATGCTTAAAATTTTTAAAGAGCCACTGAATTTTTGCTGGGTAACTGTAAATAAGACTTGGATATGTTTTTTTTAATAAAATAAATAACATTTGCATATGGAAAGATGCCGCAGCTTCATATCCAAAGTGCCGCATGAGGCTCGCGAGCTGCAGGTTGCCGACCCCTGACCTAGGTGATCATGTAACTTCGGGGGGTGAGTTGGCTGGACTGCAGTCGCGACCCCTTCTCGCCCCCGGTACGGCGGACGAGGTGCTCACGGGGGGGTTTGGGTTCGAGTCCCACCGAAGTGCGAGGGCTATTCCCCCCCTCAAAAAAAAAAGGTGATCATGTAACATGATTACAATCAATTGAAAAGTTTATATGAACTTGACAGTTTTACTAACAACTCTATAGTCTATATCTTTATAGAGTCACTGGGCGGGAAAGGGTCACCGGGCGGGATAATAATATTGTTATAACAAAAGTAAAGTAAGAAAACATGAATATATTTCTAGTACACAACCTACTTACTAGGAATTCATCTTAGCTAGCAAAAAGATAATTAAGTAATGCCGAAACCTATTTATCTAAAAACAAAGAAAACCAAAAAAAGTCTTTGTGAGCTGTCTTAGCAATTAGATGAAACACAAAAGAAAAAATTAGGTGAAAACCAGTTAAGGCCAACATTTTAGTCCATCTCCATAATTGCTTTGCTTAGTTCCTCACAAGTCCTTGTTCAGCAATTTAGAAACCTTCCAAATGACTACAAGTCTAAAAACGATTTCGCAACAACATTTAATTAGCTCTGTTGAACCTTTTTACAATCAAAACTTGGTTAATTGAAATTAACTCGTTGAAAGGTCTTTTCTGTGTTTGAAGAATCTAATTTTGCGTCCCTTCATGGTAATTAATCATGATATCTTGACAATTTACTTCATTGTGAAAGTAATATAATAATAATTGTTATAATAACGCCCAACGATCACATACTTAGAATCTGGACCCTAAACTATAATAGTTTAGGGTTCAGATCCTAAGTATGTGACCGTTGGGATAGGATTCCTTGTGTCTAGGGACCCAGGAACTGCGAAGACCACGGTGCCATAACACCCAGACTCAGAACAAGTATTTGCGCTAATGTTTGAAAGTAAGTTTTTTCTTCCTCTACTTCGGCCAGAGATTGAGCATTGCCATTCAAGGTAGCAATGCTGCCAGCATATTGGGCACTTTGCCTACTGGTAGTGGTTTGTTAGATTAAGTTTTATTTTAATTGTTTTATTTATCTATTATAATAAAAGCCATAGTGAATCCATTTAAAAGTTGTTTAGAAATGTATGTATAACGATTTGTTTTACAAACACGATTCCGTATTTCGTCTAAAACTTCCCTATAAGTTTAGTTACATCGGTAAAACATTGAAAACAATATATATAAAAGTGAATCTTTATTTCCATTGGTCATCGCATCACGGGTGAACGGATGCAACATTTTTGCTAATTTGGTTGTGTTTATTAAAGTCAGGAAGGATCTTATGAAATAAAAAATTAAGATAGCTGAACGGAAAATTAAAAAAATTTCGTGAAAAAAAGTGAAACCATAGGATGCAGCTATTTAAGAATAATAACTCTTAAAAGAAATAAACTTAAATTAAGAACTTGACACAAAAACCTATATTAAACAAGAACAAAATCAATCAAATCATTACTGATAATAATTTATTATTTTTGTCCATTTCAAACATCTTTGTTTCTTAGGATTTGGAGACCATAAGTAAGATAGCAAATATTAAGTAAGATAGCAAATCGGTATTATACATAATACCGATTTGCTATCTTACTCAATATTGCAAGAAAGAGAGACCCCTCTGTAATTTACTAGCTAATATGACCCAAATCTATTCAAAATTCTGAACCGCAGCTCAATAAATGCCTCTCGGACTGCAATT
Source organism: Ennomos fuscantarius (assembly GCA_905220475.3). NCBI lineage: Eukaryota > Metazoa > Arthropoda > Insecta > Lepidoptera > Geometridae > Ennomos > Ennomos fuscantarius. Next base: position 14,896,706 of record HG992036.1, on the reverse strand, counting down.
GAAGCCGGAAGCTGGGTAGTGCAGACGAGCGGCGCCCGTGTGGAGTGCAGACGAGCGGGCCTCGTGCCAACTCTCTGTCATCAAAATTTAGGGTTAACCTATTCGTGCTTTGAAAGTTTTGTTACAATTGAAACTACTTATTTATTTGGTTTGTTTTAAAATCAGCCGACACTAGACTACGTATATTTAAGTAATTTTTCCAATATTTGTAAAATTTTTGAATACAACACGCCTATTATAATAATGCATAAATGAGTAATAAAAAAGCATTTTCCTTCTCTTACGTTTTCATTTCGTAGAGTTCTTTTTTATAAGATTATTAATTTTAAGTTGCTACTAATAAATATTTGCATTTTTTTTTAACAATATTGTTTCTAACGATCTTTGTTTTTATTTGTTATTAAAGGAAATAATAGAAATAGCTCCGAATATCTGATATAAATTTATTGTTTTGCTGACAAGTATCTAAATGGCAATTTTTGTAAAATAACATTGGGTTTATGTTACTAAATTATCATTTAGGTTTAATATGACAAAAATCAATTTCAATAGACTATAAAAAAGAGATTTGGGCTCGTCCGGGATTTGAACCCGGGACCTCTCGCACCCTAAGCGAAAATCATACCCCTAGACCAACGAGCCAGCTGACCGGTGTCCTAAAATAAACAGTTACATTCTTATCTACTTTCACATTGTAATCCGGCTCACGCACGCGGGGCACGTTTCGACTGTGATGTCGTAAAGTATCATAAATCAATATCTTGATTTTATTACTCGGTATCATTTATAGTTTAATATGGTCGAATAACCTCTATTGATAATTAATATGGTTTATAATGGCTCAAAGTCTCAGCGCCGAATTATTAATTCCACTTACGAAAGAGCCACACCTAATAATAGTCAGTTTTTTTGTGGTTGAATTATTGTGTTGCCCACACGTGGTCACTTCGTCAACAAAACAACGTTAGATACAAAACCTGATTTTTCTTATTATGTACATGAGTACATAAACCGTTAAATGACTTAATGAGTATTATGGAAATTTTTGATGTTCATAATTATTGTGTTAACGATTTATTTTATGAACAATTAAAAAAGCGCACGAGTGTCCTTCGTTTAACATTCCTTGACAATAATTGCAGGTGATTGTCGGCAAAAAAAATATCAAGGACACAGTTCGATTCGATAAATTAGGTAATACAACCATAGCCTAAGATCCCGACATACATCGACCTTCACTGAGATATTTATTTGATGAAACGTATTTTATATTCAATTTAATATGTCAATAAATATATTGCATATGGGTTGTCTAGCAAATTTCAATCCAGAATACGATTAATTAATAAAAAGTTTTTTTTTTTTTTAAAACATTTCACCGGTTTTATTATTAAACAAATTTTATACCAATCGAAAGTATGAACCCCATAGAATATGCAAACGTTAGGTTGCCTATTTTTTTCCGGTCACAAGCCTCAGGTTGCCAGATATAAACAGGTAAATCGCTACTAGCATTTTGCACTGGTCTGATTATTGGATGAAAATTAAATGAAAATAAAGATCATTTTAATTACGAACACGGTGGTATAGAGTTGCCTCCGAAAAATCAGTCCCGAATTGCGGTTGTCGAATTTATAAAAGTGAAATATTGCTCCGAGTGAATATGTGCGAGTATCCTATCAAACCTACTATCAAAGCTTTACGTCACAATTTTGTATTCAAAACACAGCTTTTGGGAATTTCTATAGATGTGAACACCATTGATCGGAGAGGCACATTCCGTGTCGTCTCATGGGGGACAATCGGGAAATTAATTTCTATTGACGATCACCTTCATTATCATAATGTAGGTAAGTATATTTATGAGTATTCTTAATAATGGAGATTGGTGAAGCGTCTTAATAAACGATAATTTGGAGTTTATCGCATTTTTGGCTACGCTTGGGTACATCACACTAATATTATAAAGGCGAAAGTTTGTATGTGTGTATGTTTGTTAATCCTTCACGCTCAAACGGCTGAATGGATTTGGATGAAATTCGGTACCAAGGTAGGTTATACACTGGATTAACATATAGGCTACATTTTATCCAGGAAAAGTGAAATGCTTTCGTGGGATGAGCAAATAATTAAAATACATTTTATCCGCGGGTGAAACCGCGGGGCGCAAACATTCATCCATACTCACATACTTTCAATTTTTTTTTTATACATAGCTGTCCCCGCAGGATGTTTTATTAAGTGAATTTGGCAGGCATTGAGGTTGTACACTAATACAGTCCTTTTACAGTTTAGTTAATTTGACCGCGCTGTAAATGCTTGCTGATGTTCAATTAATCCGTACAGAATTAGATATTTGTGTTCCATTGTCTGTAAATTGATTGAAGGATTCATTATTCTATTATGTTTAATTTGGCCCAAAAATCCTTGCTTGTGGTTGTTCACCGTCGCACCGAACACAGTACTCTGTCTTGGGAGCGGTTGTGGTAATTATATTTACTACCACTTACCACAAGTGAGGAGTAAGTAAAAACTTAACCGGAATTGACACAACGCTAGTATCATCACAGATTAAGTAAATATGCTACGTAAGTCACGATAAAAAGACTCCATTCTCAACTGACTTTAAAACTTTTTCACAATTCACCGGTATTCTTTTTTTTTCTTTTTTGTTTGTTACCTCGTATCCCCTTCTTTTTTTTTTATTTGTTCAGATACTTTCATATTGATCTCATAGAAATTAAGTCAAAGTCGGTTCAATACCAGTAGTATTTTTGACAGCCTCTGTGGTGTGGTGGTTGAGCAGGTCGGCTCTTAACCCGGAGGTGGCGAGTTCGATTCCCGCAGCAGGACAAGTATTTGTGCACAAAAAAAAAAGCGCAAATACTTGTTCTGAGTCTGGGTGTTGTGGGACCATGGTCCTCGTAGTTCCTGGGTCCCTAGACACAGGGAATCCTAGTTAGGGTCCAGGATTTATGTATGTGATCGTTGGGCGTTATTATTATTATTATTAGTTTGACAGCCTCTGAGGTGTTGTGGATGAGTAGGTCGGCTCATAGTCAGGAGGCAATGGATTCAACTCCCGCGACAGGACAAGTATTTGTGCACAGAAAAAAAGCGCAAATACTTGTTTTGAGCCTGGTGTTGTGATCATAGTCCTCGTAGAATACCTCGTAGGAATACTAGTTAGGGTCCAGGATCTATGTATGTGATCGTTGGGCGTTATTATTATTATATAATTACTATTAGAATATCAGTATGCACTGCGTACATACTTAAAAGCAAAGTCAAAAGTTTTATTGCAAATAGGTTATTTTTAGCACTTTTATAAGGCTTTTACTTAAGGCCATTGAAGTTAATTTATCCCTTATCAACAAATCTAAGAACCTATATTTAAAATCAAAGCTATTTATTTGTTATAGATCATCAAGGTAATTATACCTTAATACACAATTCAGTTGGCGAAGGCAACATTTAGAGTTGAGCTGACATATTGGCTGTTTATAAAATGAAACACTCACAAGCGAAATGCTGTGAAAATGTCGCGTGAAATAATTTTAAACAATTTTTTCCGAGCGAGTGAACGGGTTGATTGGTCAATTTTATAAGGTTGCCACTCGATTTGATTTACGAGGTCTGGTTGAATTCGATTGTATTTGACATATGTCAAATCTTCATTAGGTGTCCAATTTTTGGAAATAATTGTCATTTTTTACCGTTTTTTATAATAATTAGTATGAAAAGCATACTTATTCAAAAAAAGGATAATTTTATAAAAATAGCATTGTAGCATTTTATAAGTCGCTACTTATAAAAAAAAACATATCTGTGCTAAGGGGATATTTAACAACCGCGAAAGTTTAAAGTAGTGTATTATAAAAAAATATTTTATCAAGACTTCAGACACTTAGGTAATTATCAAATAAATTTGTGTTTACAATAAGTTTTATTTATTTTTTTGTTTTTAAATTTTTTTTTTTACTTCAAGAATATAAATAAACATTTATTGATAACCCTACCGATGAATCTCACGGCTCACCGTCCCAACTCCGATCATTTGAGAACCTTTTACACTGTCTTATCAGTTATTGAAAGAATCTTTATCTTTTCCGTCTGCTACGTGACACTAGCAGCCGAGTGAGCTGGGTGCTTTATGTTCATATCATTAATTTTTGACAATGATTTTTAGACTTATTTTACTGCAAGAAAGAACTGATCTTTCCTTTATTTGTCATATATATGTTAAAATGAAATGAAATGATTTGAAATTTTAGTTTAACTTAATAATAAAAACGCCCAACGGTCACATACATAGATCCTGGACCCTAACTGCGTCTAGGGGCCTAGGAACTACGAGGACCATGGTCCCATGGTAACGGCCGCTCATAACAGAACAGTGTCACTCGGAACTCCAACATGACTGCTGCACTGCGCACATCATCCTGAGACATCAGCACAGTCTGGTAATCAGATTACTCGACTTTAAGATCAGATCATAAAGTCTCATTTGTCCAGTAATTTCACTAGCTACAGCGCCCTTCAAACCGGAACACAGTAGCGCTTGCACACTACTGCTTCGCGGCAGAATAACTGGTAAAGCGGTGGTACCTACCTATACGAACTTTGCAGAAAAGTCCTACCACCTAGTAGTAGTATAATTTACGTGGGCTTACTTATGACGTTTGTAAACTGCATCGGCATACCTCGCAAAGTTTTTAACGTTAATCTACTTCGTAAGCGTTTTCGACTTCGTTGGCCTACCTCGCAGAATTGTGTTTAAAACGGCCTACTTTACAAAATTTTGTTTTTGTCGTCCTACTTTGCAGACGTTTGTAAAATTGACCTAAAATACATGGAGATATTTCTATGAGGTGCGCCGATGAATTTACAGTTATATATACCGCTCCATTGATCATGGTCACCATTCAACCCAATATGGTAGGCCAATACAAAAAAGATTTACATTGTACCCATATCATGCTGTCAGCGGCATATCGCTTGTCCCATAATCCGATTAATAATTCGCCTAATACCTACTGTATTAATATTGAAGGAGTTGAAGCGAGTATTGTTGGTTGGGTGTTTGCAAGAAACATCTTTTGTGCCAAAGGACTAAGTAGGCCTTCTATTGTGTAGAACTAAGAAGGCATCTACATAACAAAGCCTAGTGTTCTAGTAATATTTATCGGTTTCTTGTTGTATTTCTAAATAAATGTTGTCAAAACTTCTGATAGGCTTCCTCCTAGAGCATACCTACTTATTTATTCTGTCCCAGCAGTATTACAATTAAAATATGTACCGGGTGTGCAGTTCTTTTTGCTTCTTATTTACAACGAGCTTCTGCCCGCAGCTTCGCCCGCGACGTGGCCTATGAGAAAATAATTCAACCACCCATTTCACCCTCTTGAGGGTGGAATTTCGAAAAATCCTTTCTTAGCGGATACCTACGTCATAACATCTACCTGCATGCCAAATTTCAGCCCGATCCGTCCAGTGATTTGGTCTGCGCGTTGATAGATCACTATATATGTCAGTCAGTCAGTCAGTCACCTTTGAATTATATATATTTAGATTCTAACCGAAAATTCGGAACGGAGTTTTCTTTTCTGTGTTGTTTTGGATTGTTTGCACCAATACTGCGAGAAAACTTCTTTTTATTTAAACTTATACTTACAAATAGGCTATAAGTACTTTGACTTTACGCCAGTCCTTACTAATATAAATTCTGAAATTGGCCGTTTCTTTAATTGTAAGGATTTGACACCAAAATGGCAGAACAAATTTGGAGAATACTTTGCATTGAAATTGTTTATTCCCAAAAACGGGATGGTAATTATATAATTTAATTTCTTTAAAATATGTTATGAACATAGGTGGGTGTGTGACTGGGTATGTATGTATTCAAAACAGAAGGACAGTAATCTAAAATTCCTTTAACCCGTCGCCAAAAGAAATTAAAAATTAATTAATAATTACACAAAATCCACAGGTGAGTGACACTATGAATAATGTAGCAGGAGCCGACGCGAGATGTGTTAATTTTCTTGTCAAATGTAATAATTAGCTTTACCCTTATCACTGTCCTCCGCTGTATGACCAGGGATGGGAAATTTGGAAACACGTTGTATGTGATCTTAATCTTCATCGGAAATAATAACATTTTTGAAGTGACAACGAATTAACAATAATTAAACTAAACTAGACCTAAAAAACTAAACTATAGCTAAGAACTTAAATAAAAACTAATAATTTAAAATAACCCGTTGGTCGAGGGGAAAGTTCCCAGAATGCTGGCTGCATTACCACGTTGAATGGCAATGCTTATTTTTTGTGCAAAATAAAAGCCAGCATTCTGGTCACCTGATGCTTCCACCACACGTTTGGCAAACTACTTAGTAACAACTACTTTAGGCACTTTGAGGACTTTTCGTTGAACTGCAGCAAAAAGAGATACATCCTGATAAGAAAAAACAAGTGTGCTTTACTTTACACTAATGTAAAATTTCGCGTGACACTGCACTGCACACGTCATCCTGAGACATCGGCACAGTCTTAGGCTGAGATCAGATTATATATAAGCTAGTGAAATTACTGGGCAAATGAGACTATAGTCTCAATATATAATACCATACAATCTGAAAGACAATAGTGATTGCACACTACTGCTTGACGGCAGAATAACTGGCAATACAGTGGTACCTACATTTTTTTGAGGGGGGGAAATGCCCTCGCTCTTCCCTGCCACCACAGGGGTAGTGGCAGAGGGTATGTGGGACTCGAACCCACTAAAACCCCCACGTGAGCCCTCGTCCGCCGTACCGGGGCGAGAAGGGGTCGCGACTGCAGTCCAGCCAACTCGCCCCCTGACAATGGTACCTACCTAGACGAACTTTGTCTAGGACCTAGTCTAGTTTTAACTTTTCCTATTTCAAATGTCATACATACACTAACCACATGGGTTTTGTTTATTTTTAACCGACTTCAAAAAAGGAAGGTTCTCAATTTCATTGTTTTTTTTTGTCGGGCTACGGGTTGTCGGGCTGTCGGGTTATAGGCTACATTTTATTTCGGAAAAGTGAAATTTTCCCATGGGATGAGTAAATAATTAAAATACTTTTTATCCGCGGGTGAAACCGCGGGGCGCAACTAGTACAATATACAATATAACACAGAACAAACATCGATGTCATAACACAAATGGTTGTTCTGGGTGGGAATCGAACCCACAACCTGCAGTTCTGAAGGCAGGAATACTACCAACTGAGCTATCGGGCCAGTTAATTCAGTGTTTATTATTAATAGAATTATACTAGAGGCTGATGCCATCCTATTATTGCTACTGTAATATCCTTACTAAGTGTGTCACCATCTCACTTCATAGATTATAATTACCCCTCCTCCTAGGGGCGCCTAGGTGTCAACTGTTATGAAATACTGCTCAATTAGAGACCTTCGCACATCAGGGGTCTTACGACCTTGTTAATATTATGACTTGTAAAACAAAATAACGTAATGAACTGTTTTTTAAGCTGCATGGGGTTATTTAGAACGAGAATGCTGCTGACCAGGGTTTTTTTTGTTTGATTTTGGCTCCACACTTTTGTGTATTTAGCGAGTGTCAAGTAATTGATAATATCTCTAGTTAATTAATATCATATAATGCGTCAAGTCAAGTCATCAAGTTAAGTCATAGTCTAGTCTAGTCAAGTCATACTCCTAGTAAAGTGGTGGCAACTTTGCCAGAAGCTCCTATGGAGTTTTGGAAATAACACGAAAAGAAACGTTTCCCCATCATTATACCACTTTCCCACACTCATGCCTGTAATTCAGCACTTAACGAATAAAATGCCACCAATTTTGTGCATTAACACTGAAAATAACACAAGTTTTGGAAAATAATACAATGCGGTGACGCGATCTTTTTCGTTTTCCCGCCAAAACATGCTGACTAGGCTTTGGGTTCCGGTACGTCGCGTATCTGGAAGTCCCGGGACTTTCAGGTCGAGACTCGTGACGAGACATGATTGTCGAAATTGTCATGTAATTATTATTATTTTCAAGTAATTGAAGGAGCCTAGCGCCATTTGTTAGTTTAATGAATACTTACTTGGTACGTAATTACTAGAAACAAAGAAAGAAAGAAAAAAACACTTTATTTGCATGAACTGAACACAACATTACATAATTAAACTTAAAAGAACAAAACATCACCTAATGTAATTAAAAAAAAAAAAAAAAAAAACTTTCTACTTACTTTACTTTTTTTTTTTTTTTTTTTTTTTTTTTTTTTAATCCTACAGCGTTACATTTTATATATGTTTAAAGGTACATTTACAATAAGGCCAAAACAGGATTATACAAGTAACATGAACTTAAATAACAGTGGAGTAAAAGTGCTTAGGTTATATATTAATGTTATTCAGCAGGTGATTTATATAAAAGTAAAAATATGATAAAAATAAGATGTAAGTTCTCGATGAAAACAAGACTACATATAAGTTTAATTCCATAACATAACATAATTACACAATTATAATGTACTCATAATAACAGTTAGCTTGCAAATTGACAAAACATTCTGTTGGCTCAAGTATAGTACTACATATTGAAATAATAATATTAATTTTTGTTGTTGATTTAGCTCTAAGAGGCTCAACCGCTTTATAGTTTTTTAGTAGGGTGTATGTAAGAGTTGGGTGATATGTAAAAGTGACTGAGAAGGGGGGGGGGGGGGGGGGGGGGGGGGTGTTTGTAAATTATTTTAATACATATTTTCAATTCCACGGTGTATTCTCTTCATGCCCCGCTTCAATGATACTTTTGATTCGTGAAATAGATCAAGATCCGAATAATATTTATTGTACGTACGTGCAGCGCGACACAGTACTGAATTCTGAGCATAATTCGTGCTTACATAAGGCACATGAAGCAAAGGCGTGTGCCTTGTCCGATACGAAGGGACCTGTAACGAGACGCTCGCCAGGAGCTCTGGGCAGTCAATATTACCTGACCAAATATCGTGAAGCAACAAAACATCATATTGCCGACGTCGTTGTTCCAGCAGGTCGATGCCGTAGTGTTTGCACGCTTCGTTATATGTGTCAAATAGTTTGTAGTCTTTAAAACCCAAATACTTAACAAATTTTTTCTGTATTGTTTCCAGTCTCCGAATATGAACAACATAACATGGAGACCAAATACTACAAGCATACTCTAAAACACTCCGCACATAGGCAAAGTATAATACTTTGATGCAAGAGATGCTCTTGAACGGGCTGCAAACCCTTTTAATAAAACCTAATTGTTTGTATGCTCTGGCAGCAATAGCATCTACATGCTCGGCTAGGACCATCTTAGAGTCTAACAGAACCCCCAAATCCCGTACAGAGCTAACTTTTTTGACTGGAACATGATTAATAGTATAAGAAAACTGAATTGGTTTTAACTTTCGGGTAAAAGTGATCTGAAGGCATTTTGAAATATTGACATTGATCCTATTTCTGTCATAGTACCTCGCAAGATTATCTAGGTCCTTTTGAACATTTCTGCAATCCTCAAGAGACTTGATTTTTAAAAATATTTTCTTATCGTCGGCAAACATGAGATAGTTAGAGTTATCAAAACATGAAGATATGTCAAATAAATATGCGTTATACAGCAAAGGGCCCAAAATTGATCCTTGAGGGACGCCTGATGGTATAGTCGTATAGTCACTTCTTGCACTGCCAATTACCACTGCCTGTCTTCTATTTATTATATATGACGTTAACCATCTGTGTAAATCTCCTCTTATTCCGAGTGCCTGCAGCTTATGAAGTAAGATTACGTGGTCCACTCTGTCAAATGCTTTTTCAAAGTCTGTATAAATTACATCTACTTGCATCTTGTCATCCATGCTACGAAGAATATAGTTAGAGAAAATAGTAAGGTTAGTTACAGTGGAACGTCTGTTCATAAAACCATGCTGCTGTTCAGGTATGGATGCAAATATGATTGAGCTGATAGAACGATAGACCACTTTTTCAAAAACCTTGCTGAAAGTATTAAGAATTGAAATTGGACGATAGTGATCTATTCTATTGCGAGAACCTCCCTTGTGTATAGGAACTATTCGCGCTTCTTTCCAAATGGCAGGAAAAGTACCAAAAATGTTTACCGAGCGCATGAAGATGATACGTAATGGTTCAGCTAAGGTTTTTGCGCATTTCTGGATAAACAAAGATGGTATGCCATCACTGCCAGGCCCTTTAGTAGTATCAAGGGATTGTAGCACACTAAGAACATCAGTTTTATTAATATTTAAGTTAAAAGCTGTGTTACAAGGCTCACTGTAGGATAAGAGCAGACCATCGTAAGAAGAAGCAGGTGCCCGAAAAGCACTTTCGAAAAATTCATTAAAACCTTGGCATACATTATCTTCGGTAGTATACGAAGTATTTGCTAATATCATTGTGTTGGGGTAACCTGTGTTGGAATCACGTAACGAATTCATATATTTCCATAGACACTTTGGGTCCTTTTTTATAAAAGATTGCATACGCTCTATAAAAGAATTTTTGCACTTTTTTTGCACTCTTTTTTGTCTAACTCGAAACTGAGAAAACTCATCATAATCTCTAGGGTTGCGATATAGTTTCCACTGCCTGTGAGCTCTAATTTTATCTTTAATTATGTGCACCAAGGCTCTAGAGTACCAAGTTGGATAATTATTAGATAGGTTACATCTTATCTTAGGCACAAACTCATTAAATATTGTTTGTAGTTTACGGTAAAAATTTTCAACCATCTCGTCAACAGTGTCAGCTCTGAGCACTTCTGTCCAATCTATTGTTGACAGGTGGTCATTGACCTTTATATAATCTACCCGACGAAAACTAAACTTCATTATTGGCTTGCGTTTAGAAATCGGTATCATTAAGTCAGATGCATCCAACACTAACGACGGGTGGTACGTGTCTTCCGAAACTAAAGGACTGTCACTTCTACAAATATCAATCGAGGTGTTGCTAAAAATTAAATCTAAAACGTGATTACTCGTATTTTTAATTAAGTTATGTTGGGCAAGTCCTGATTCGCTACACATATCAAGAAAGTCAATTGTAGCATTTTGTAAATCAACAGAACCTCTATTGAGATATATTGGTCCTGAATCAGTCCAATTTACGTTAGGCAGATTAAAATCGCCAGAAACAATAAAGTAATCATCCGGGCATGAAGTCAATACATTAATTAGCATATTAGTCACCAAAACAAGTCGGGAGGCTTGGGAAGCGTCAGGTGGTATGTATACTGTGCATATATGTAGGTTGCGGCCGCCACCGGCTTGCAAGGAACGTGCCGGCACAGTGACCCACATGCATTCGACTCCGGCGCACGCCCACTGCGGTCGCTCCTGCGCCTGGAGCTCACATCTAGTGCATATCATAACGCCTCCCCCTAACTTTTTCGTAGAAGTTTTTAGCGAGCGGTCGCAGCGATATGTATGATAGCGATTATCACAAAGCTCGCCCTTATAAAAGCCATCTGTCAGCCAAGTTTCCGTAATAAGTATAATATCAAATTTTTGTGATAATGTGTTTTGCCGGAACTGCGTTGTCTTCGTACGCAGACCACGAACGTTTTGATAAAACAGTTCAAGGTTATCCTTATTAACCATCATTGTTAAAACAAAAATTAGTATATATATATAATAAAGACCGGTGAAGGGCTGGGCGAAATACATAAATCACCACTAAAAACAAGTATTTTGAGCAAAGATAATAAAATCTAAAATTAAAATGTAAATAAAAAAATAATTCTTTTAAACTTATTATCATCAAATAGTAGATTCGTGGTATTATATCGCTGCTCGCTTTATATATTAGATGCAGTGTAGTGTGTGTGATAGGTTGAGTGTATTGTGATGTGTGATTGTTTAATGTGTGTTGTGTACATAGAAGAAGGTAATAACATACTGTAAGCGTAAGTTGTAAGTTTATTAAGCGTTTATTTGAGCTTATAATTTGGGAATAAATTACAAATGAGCCACACAGCAGGTATTGCCATAAAGTTATTAAATTTACTGAAAAAATATGCTTTGTTTTTACATAAGAATAAAAAAAGTAAAAATATACCGTAATGATGTGAGAAGCACTTAAAAAAAAAGAGATAGTCAAACAATTCTTGCTAAATCGTGCATGTTGTTGATAGCTATAGCCGGAGATTCTTCGTTGCGTCGTAAAAAAATGTTGCAGTTCCGGACCCAGACAAACTTGTAGGACTTTTCCTGAGCCCGAGACTTGGTGGCCTTGAGCAGATGTTTATTGTCTGGCGTAAGATGCTCGTTCACATAAAATTTCCTGTCAACCCCTCCAAGGCCTATGTCTCTTGTGTTGATACCTCTCGTCCTCCGTAGGCCTGACAAGATCTGGTCCTTAATCATCCTGTTTTTTAATTTTACCACGATCGGTTTAGGCCTGCCTTCAATTTTTTGCATAGGCTGGACTCGGTGAGCACTCTCAATTTGATCAGGGCTAACATCAATACCTACATGTTTGCCTATCTTAATAACCAAGTCCAAGGGAGATTCACGGGTGGTTTCTGGCAGTCCCACAATTTCAATATTAGACAACCTGGCCCATTGCTGTTGCTTATTGAGCTGTGTTTGTAGGTCTATGATTTGTTTGTTCCCCTCAAAAACATTTTGCTGCAATTTGTCATAATCTTTCTTCAAGACATCATGTTCATTACGCAGAGTGTTGTGGGAATCTTCTAGTAAATTATTTTTTAGAGACAAGGTAGCCAACTCCTTCCTGATTTCCTTTTTTATTTCGGTCATTAAAGTAGTCTTAAGGTCCTTCAATATATCACCTTTGAGGGTGCTCAACTTGACATCCAGGATCCCTTCCATCTGCGCCACAAAATCACTGACGGCGCCAGCTTCAGCCGTGGTGGTGCTGGTGGTAATATTGTCACCTGCCGGCTGCGGTGACTGTTGTACCGCAGTGGGCGTTGTAGGCTGTGACTTCGTCCCGGCATCAGTAACACCCTGGTTCAGGGATGTCAGTTTCATATTTCTAACTGGCGTATTTGAGTTATCACCTCCTTTGCGTTGAGCAGCGATACAGGTAGGACATTTCCACGAAGATCTTGATGTAGAATCATTATAATTTATACATTCAGAGTGGTACAAGTGTAGGCAAATGGTACACTTAATACGCTTCTGAGTCACTGTAATAGCGCCCCTACAAGCTTCACATTGACCAGCCATCGCGTGAATATAAGAATATCTTATTTAATAGGAAACGTTCTCAAAAAACATTCAACTCACACTCAAAAACCAAGCCAACAATTATTGTTGCCTCACAATTTTTACAAAGCGGGGGTAGGATTGCGCGTCAATCGGAAGCTCACTATTAATTCACGAAATTCCGTCTACAAACCAAATTTTAGTTCTCGCGAACTATACGATCACCCACAGAATAGTCAGTGCTAGATGTAATGCACAGGTATACGTTGGTTAAACACTGTTTACTAATTATTTACAAGAAAATGTTGAGCAGCTAAAACAGACCACACCACTGCTTTTTTTTTTTAAAACAGGGTTTAAACTTGCTTCCTATTCCTAAACCTATATATTCCTTGCTGTGTGCGAATATTTTTGCTGTGTACAGTGCTGTACAAAACGGTCTGAGCTCAGCATGTGCCGTGGACGAGTCCAGGGCGCTGATTTTTAGCCCAGACCTCGAGTGACGAATATAAATCCTAATTATATAGTAACATTTAGTGTGAAAAATAATAAATGAATATATTAATTTAAAATCAATAATCAGAGATTCCAAAACGAGTATAAACAGAATAAGGTGAATAAAAAACAAATAAATAAAAATAAACGAATTTTTAAATCAAATTAAAAATAAACATAAACAAGCCCACACTAAGCACACTGAGGATGGACTTACTATAACGGCAATCACAAAGAGTGAATTCATTTCTGAGAGTATTACCCAGCGTGGATATAAAATGCCTAAGAACGAGAGTAACGAGACTGATATAATGAAAATCATCTTGATTTTTACAATGAATTTTTTAATACGTCTCACCAGAAACTAACTCAAAATTACATATCCATCTTAATAAAAATTTAAAAAAAATATCTTATGAGTCTCGAAGTATATAATTCCCGGGACTTTGATTGTAGGCTGTCCGTGTCCTGGGACTTTGAAACTGTCGGGAATTCCCAAACCTACTGCTGACTTTATTTTGGATATTCTCTTAGCTGGTTCTTACGGCCCCCCTGGGAAGAGATGGGTGTGGTATTCCCAGACCGCGCGCCATCCAGGACTACACTATATATATATTGTTAAAAAAATGTACTTGTAGTTGCTGGGTTATAGGATCAAAGCATGTTTATAATCCAAGATCAAACCGTGATCATATCCTACCAGCACTGTTACGGAAATTTAATATTAAGATTGGATTATAATTATAATTGCCATAGCAATGTATGATTATGATTAATTTATCACCGATGTTAATCGGAATCTAATCTGGTTGGGAAACTGTTTATTTTAGGACGCGACGTCTTTGATCCGATGTCTATATCTATCTACATAGGGTTGCCAACCGTACTAAAATATATAGTACCTACATATATTTCGGGTCGGTGTACTATATACTGTTGAAGAAATATATGGTAAGTACCCAAAAATACTATATTTTTAACACCGAACGAAATCTTTATTATTGTAAATAATTCACGACGTTATTACATTTGATTGAGACGAGTTTGTGTAACCGAACTCCAAACGTATCTAAAATCTTGTGTCATTTTTTTTATGTTAGTGTTCGTCGTTTAGTCGTTCACCTGATGTTAAGCGATACAGCCGCCTATGACAGACCAGTGTCACTCAAAACTCTAAAATATAAAGTTTCGTTGACACACTGCGCACATCATCCTGATACATCAACACAGTCTGTTAATAATATTACTCGACTGTGAGATCAGACTGTAGTCTTAATTGCTCAGTAATTTCACTAGCTACAGTGCCCTTTAAACCTGAACATAATAGTGCTCGCACACTACTGCTTGGCGGCAGAATAACTGGTACAGTGGTGGTACCTGCGTAGACAAAATTTGCAGAAAAGTCCTACCACCTAGTAAAATTATAGTCATTGGCCCCTTTGACTGATCTCTATATACTAACCGGAGGCGCTGGCAGCACGTCAAAGTTTTCGATGTCAAATTGGCAACATCTAAAGAATTTTTTGATCCGTTTTGTTCTGTATTATATATATTTACTAGGTGGTAGGACTTTACTGCAAAGTTCGTCTAGGTAGGTACCACCGCTTTGCCAGTTATTCTGCCGCCAAGCAGTAGTGCGCAAGCACTGCTGTGTTCCGGTTTGAAGGGCACTGTAGCTAGTGAAATTACTGGGCAAATGAGACTTTATGATCTGATCTCACAGTTTAGTAATCTTATTACTTTATTGTGCTGATGTCTCTGGATGACGTGCGCAGTGCAGTGTCACGTGAACCTCTATACTTTAGAGTTCCGAGTGACACTGCAGCTGATATGGGTAGCCATGTCATTTAACATCAGGCGAACGGCTAGCTCGTCACGTCATTCCTTAACATAAATTTATTTTGAAAAATACTCTATTTTGCTGACGTTGGCAACCCTAATCTATTTTGTATTTAGATACACAAAATAAAGATAAACTTGTGTGATCTTTATGGATCGATGGAGCAATTAACTAGTATTTTGAAATGATGTTGAAAACAGCCTTTTACGTAGCCGTCACGTCATTATATTAGGGTTGTTCTATTCGTGTGTTTTGTCTTGATGTATGATGTATGATACATAATTTACTTTGAAATTGATAGTATAATAGACGTAGCATCTTTGTGGGGTCACAGCTTTCCCGTTTTCCAGTTTTGATGTAAGTCATATATACAAACAAACAAACCACCGTACATTATTATATATTGGTATTAGTAGGATAAGATGACACAAATCTGCCTGTCTAAAGCCAAATTATCTCCAATAACTACCAAATGGTTCATTACTTGAATATTAAATTATTTGTCATTTGAACACGAATTGTTCTAGATTGTAGATCAAGGAGTAGATAATGTTTATTACTCTCACATGTAACTGAATCAAATTTATGTTACCTATGTGTAATATTTACACAACAATACACAAAAATGGTTACTTATATAATTGAACTTAGGAGAATGAAAAAACTTAACTATACATAAGAACTTAAAATAAATATTAATTGAAGAAAATTTAGTATTGTAGGAAAAAAGGGGGTCATAAATTAAACACAGAATTTAGATTACCTTCTGCAGGAAGCGTTCCCAAAAAGCTGGCAACATTTCCTCGTTGAATAGCTAAGCTAATTCGTTGACCGAGGTATGTGCCAGCCTTTTGGTCGTTTGTTTTCCTGAGACCTGGAGTGTCTGCATCAAGACCAATAAAGGAAACTATATGAAATGAATAGATTACGACGTAATTCATAAATAAATAATAGTTTTAAAAAAATACGCTTTTATAGAAAATACAACTAAAAAATAAATTTTAATACATTTGAATTAAAAATAGTGTAAGAAAAAATTATTTTATTGTAAAAAAAGCGTGGGGTGCGTAGTATCAATAGTTCTAATTTTTTTTATGAACAGATATGACTAGAAGGGTTATTTTGATAATATCGTGAAAAGCACCCCACGCTTTTTTCACAATAAAATAATTTTTTCTTACACTATTTTTAATTCTAATTTATTAAAATTTATTTTAGCCTATTATTACCTTATTTTAACCACCTTACGTCGATATTAAATATTTCTCCTATAAAGTCTCATGAACTCAGTCTACATTCCCCAAGCGTCCAACCCATTTTCACTTAAACCTGCCATATGCCTATCAAAACTTAAAGTAGCCAGAAATCAAAACAATTAGCAAGAACGTATTGAATCAGCTGGAACAATCCAACAAGTGTCGAACTAGCACTTATAGACCCACGTCATTCCTGACGTCGCCGACAGGGGTCCTCGGTGTTTCGACTCTCGGCTGTCCACTGTCCGACGTCTGACGTGTCGCGTTCATTTGTTTTGTTAATGTGACGTTTCAACCTGTTCGGAATACTTTCGGGTTCGATTCCTTCGACAAGACAAGTATTTGTGCACAGAAAAAAGCGCTATTACTTGGTCTATGTCTGGATGTATTGTGGAACTAACTATGAGGACCGTGGTCCTCGTAGTTTCTGGGTCCCTAGAAGTAAAAGTCAAAAGATTTATTGCAAATAGGCTATTTTTAGCATTTTTACAAGTCAAAATTATATTGTGTACTTAAAATTAAGTTATTGTACTAAGCATATAGAATAACAAAGTGCTTATTTTCAAATATTACATGGCAAGCCCATTACAATATATGAGTTTGAAAAAAAAAGAAGATTTCTTTCTCACTACTGGTGCAAGCATTCCGGCATAATGCAGAACAGAAAACTCCGATCCGAAGCTTCGATTACACCTGAAAAGAAGAAGCTAAGAAAGGGTTTTTTGAAATTCCACTTCTAAGAGGGTGAACTGGGTGGTTGACTTATCTATTTAAAAAAAATCTTCGTTTCCTATAGATCATGTGGGCGAAGCCGCGGGCAGAAGCTAGCTATTTATAATGTAGTATTTAATTCTCTTTAGTGAACACAGAATTACAATTAAGTATTTTATATATACTATACCTATAAAGGTAAGATAACCATAACCGCAACCCCAGCCCTCAAACAGATTCTGTCCCTCACTATAATATTCTCTTTCAATTTTTGATTCGTGTTCCTCGTTTCCATAATGAGTACCATGTCACGCTTCTAATGAATTTTCAACGGAACCGCACTCGTGTTTCGTGTGGAGTGGACCGCACCGCTTCTCCGCGTCTCGCTTGGCGTCGACTCGTGGGTGTAAAGCCGCAATTATGCTTTCTTGGAATACGGGATTTTAGGCGAGGAAACTGAGAATTTGACATGTAAGGTGGAAACGATGAATTCTAATTAATCTGTATTTACTAGGTGGTAAGACTTTTCAAGTGTAGGACGCCCGCCGACTATGTGGAGCGACGACTTGCGCCGAGTGGCTGGCAGTCATTGGATGACAAGAGCCGAAGACCGGGCTCAATGGCGTTCCTTGGGAGAGGCCTATGTCCAGCAGTGGACTAACACAGGCTGATGGTGATGATGATGAAGACTTTTCTGCAAAGTTCGTCTCTAGGTACCACCGCATTGCCAGTTAAACTTGTAAACTTGTAAAAGTGCTAAAAATAGGCTATTTGCAATAAATCCTTTGAGTTATTCTGCCGCCAAGCAGTAGTGCGCAAATTGTGTTCTGGTTTGAAAAGATAGTAAAATTTTTGGGCAAATGAGACTTTATGACCTCATATCACAGTCTAGTAATCTTACTACTAGACTGTGAAATCTGAATCGCGGTTACGATATTTTCCGTATGCGCTATAAGGTAAAAATCTATGTGTAATCCATAATGAATTCGTTCCGAAGCGCGTGCGATCTCAAATTTATTATATGTATAGATAAGATCTAAGCTCTCACCCTGACATACCCCGAGCACTTTAAGCGAAAACGACAGTCAACGTTGTGAAGCGTGTAGTTAAACCGCCTTCTGACTTTGGGAAATGAAGTTTACTCAGAAGAGTTAATATTATATATACCTATTATGGCCATGGCCGATCCATAACCTGAAACGTTTTGTATGCACGATTACGTTTCATAAATTGAATTGTTGTGGAGCCGTCGACATACTCCATAGGTATCCTTAAGCCTAAACGTGTTAATCGCTGCAAAGATAATATATATTTTACATAATAATTCCTAAAAACTTGAGCCCGTGTACCAAGCACCGGATTTCACCGGATTATAAATTCTGTCAACTGAGCTATGGTTAGATACTCAGAGCTTAATCCCATTTCTTCTTTCTCCTCATGTATGCATGAGACGAGACACGTCTTGAGCGACCCGAATGATCCTATAGCAGCCGTTGTTTCGGCAGCGCTAGGATCACCGGACCAGTCTAGCCCTTCTGGCTTAGGTACCGCTTTCGGCACCGGTATAGGATATCAGCGTAACACAATAAGACAAATGACCCCGCTGGCGAGGTTGACTGTTCTAGCTAGAACAGTCTAGTAGGTTAGCTAGAACAGTCACGACTTTCAATGGGGTCCACACTTGCAGTGGACGTAGTTTTCTCGATCGTCGTATCCCGGCAACGGCCTAAGCCGAGGTTCGCACCCCAGGGGTGCCCTTGAGCTGGTTGTCTCCCACTTTTGACGACTGGGCACATTTTTTCTTTTCTTTCTTTCGTTCAAAATATTTTGCCAACTTTATAATTATATTCTACAGAATACATAAAATTATGCAAAATTAAGCAAACGAAAATGCAATTTTCACCACTCACCGCACCTGCGACAGCTTGGAAGATTTCATAAGCTTCCGTGAGCTTCAGCGCTGGAAATTCATCAGAAACACACGTGTCTAATTAGAGTGCAAATTGTACGTGAGCTGGAATGGCTGAAAGAATATGAGGAAACTCATTTAGAACGGGTTGGGGTGCAGACACGGTGGTGTTTGAACGGTGGTCTAATTAAAAAAGGGTAAAAAAATACAATGGTCAGGATGGGATAAAATTAAGAATCATATTGCGGTTGAGCTACACGCATAATGTTTTATCAATCTCTGTTTACTCAATTTAAGTCAAATCAAATCTAATTAAAATAGCTTTTTACACAATAAATGATTATGTGTCAGATAAATAAAGCTTCGCCTGAATATCCCAAGCGCAGTGTTCTGAAATCTTAGGTACCTTGATGCCATATAACTTCAGTTTCTATTTGTATAATATTATTAAGCTCATCTTAATATTCTTCTTGCACCAGTGTGAAGTGTAGGTGTTAAGTTTTGTAATATATTCATTATCTCAACTGTAATAAATTATAAATATTGTAAAAACAGCGGGAAAATAATACATCACTTTAAAGTTTCTTGTAGATTCTTTACAGATGTAATCGAAACTTTGGATCAAATTGCTAGCAACAGTAGTAAAAAAGAGAACTTCTTCTTTATTCAAACTCATATAATTATAATGGGTTTGCTAAATAATATTTGACAATAATCACTTTGTAATTTTGCTTAGTACATAACTTAATCTTAAGTACCTACCTAATATAATTTTGATATGTAAAAAGTCTAAAAATAGCATATTTGCAATAATTCTTTTGACTTTGAATTAAGAAAACAAGTAACAAACATAGTTACGGAGTGCAGACACGCAGCTAAAACATGGTAATGGTTAAAAATCATATTACAATTGAGCCATAGTATAAAAGTAAGCATAGTTTGATAGAATAATGCATTAATATAACTAATCTGCTAGTCTTTAAAATGCGGAGAAAGAAATGTCTACCGTAATTGCCCTAACAAAATTCCTATTGTATCGCTTATCATTATTTAGCAATAATAATAAGCGATCTGGTATGAAGAGTTCCATACGATATTTTGACAAGATCACATCTTGGCTTATACAAAATCATGAAGTCGATACTGAAGGAAAATATCTTGGAGAAGCTGATAAGTGGAATAAATACCAAACTGCACAGAGCCCATGTCGTACTCTCTTTGAAAAATCTGAATTCAGTAGCAGTAGAAATATGTAGCAGTAAATAGGGTAATGGACGTATTTTTGAGAGTGGTGAGGGAGTTAAATGGGTTTCTTCCACCTCCCTTCTTTCACCGGACATCAAGAAGCCCAAAAACACGGCACACAATAAGGTTGAAATTACGTTAACCCGCACTATGCGTTTTGCCACGCACTTTATAGTACAAACAGCCACTGAGTGGAACAACTTGCCAGCGTCCTAGTTTCCAGCTAACTATAGTCTGAGAGTCTTCAAGTCTTTTTGAACAGTATTTTCCAGGAAACATGCAATATCAGACTGCGTCATCACTTTCCATCAGGTGAGACAGTAGTCAAATCGTTTGTTTTAACAATTAAAAAATTGACATAATAGGAAAAAGCTTCTTCTTGCGGCTTCGTGTGTCGGGTCGTCCTTTTCCCTCAAATATGGTCGAGGAGGGCGATGGCTGGGACATGCGTCAAGCTCGTGAACGGACGCTGCTTACGTGAGCTTGTATATTCGTGGTTTCATTTTTATTAAAAAAAATAATATTGAAAGACCAAAGTTATGACGTAATCCAAGCTGACTCCCCATTAACTTTAATAACAATTATAAGTCAATGGCACAAACTTGCGAACCACATCACTTCAAGGACAATTCAATTAACAGCCGTCGTGGGTCCTGCTCCCGCCTCCGCTCCCGCTTATGTCACTTCATCAGCGTTCTCTTGAGAATTACGATCGTAATTGACTTAGCGTCCCTTTTAAGGGTATGGGCCGGCAAACCACACGCCATCTGTAAAGTACAGACACAGCTAAAGCAGCAAACAGAACCTCATCTTTCGATTTGAAATTGTCATGAGGCATACTAGAGCTGTAATGATAACTGGTCTGTTGTTCTGAAATATACAGAAGGTTTCTGCTAAATAATCTATTACATTATAAAATGTATATAGGAGTGTTTAAATATCCACCAGAAAAAAACGTACTAGCCAAAATATTTTTGAAGAAAAACTTTACGCACGATATCTTGAGGCTTACTGGTTAATGCGGGGCGAACGAAAGTTGATTCACTTAGATTTCCATTGCAAACTTAATAAAGTTAAAAACTGTATTATCATGTTGGTATGTCGAATAGAATGATAATTTACAATTGTCAAGATAGCGACATTAAGATTAAACAAACCAAACAATATCCATCTATCGGCCGGTATAACTTTGTTATATCGGCCGATAGATGGATATTGTTTGGTTAATTTAGCTCCATTTATCGGCCGGTATAACTTTGTTACATCGGCCGATAGATGGAGCTAAATTAAAGAAAGTATTACTTCAGTCGTATGGTCTAAGGCACAGTCGTTTATTCAAAAAAACTATTATAACATTAACAGTTATGAAAAGATCTATGATAGCTGAATTATAATATAACAGAAAAATATTCTAATACCACATTTCCTAAACCACAAAATTAATATTGGTCTTTACCTATGAAATTGCCGTTTTGTTTGAAAAAAGTTAAAGTATTTTTTTTTTCGAACTTATTTATTTCTTTTATTCAAAGTAATCACCCCTGCAATCAATGCATCTTTGCCAACGCTGTGGCAGTTTATGGATGCCCTTCTTGAAAAAATCAGCAGGATGGGAGACAACAAACTCTTCAAAGGCGTTTTGTACTGCCTCTCGGGAATTGAATTTTTTTCCCGCTAAACAGTTGTCCAAATTTTGGAAAAAGTAATAGTCGGTAGGCGCAAGATCTGGTGAGTATGGCGGATGAGGGAGAGCTTCCAAACCCAACTCATGCAGCTTAGAGACGGTCTGTTGTGCAGTATGGGGTCGCGCGTTGTCGTGAAGTAGCAGTGGAGACGACCGATTGACCAAAGCTGGTTGCAGACGTGCGAGTTTCGCCATCATTGTGGTCAGTTCTTCAATGTACACATCTGCAGTAATGCTCTCGCCGTTTTGTAAAAAGCTATGATGAATCACACCAGCACTAGACCACCAAACTGTGACCATCACCTTTCTAGGGGTCATTTTTCGTTTTGCACATTGCTTTGGTACCGAACCAGGATCTAACCAACTTGCTGAGCGCTTTCGATTGTCAAAAAGAATCCATTTTTCGTCGTACGTAACAATTCGGTCCAAAATTCCTTCATTTCTGTGCCTGTTAAGCAGCGCAAGGCAAGTCTCGACGCGTACGTTGCGCTGGCGATCGTTAAGTTCGTGGGGCACCCATCTATCAAGCTTTTTTATCTTGCCAATCTGTCGCAAATGGACCAATATTGTTTTGATGCTAACATCAAAAGCTGCTGCCAGCTCAGCTGTAGATTGAGATTCGTCAGCTTCCACAATCGCCTTTAATTCATCATTGTTGACCAAAGTTTCCGGACGACCACGAGGTTCATTTTTCAAGTCAAAATTCCCAGAACGGAACCGAGCAAACCAATAACGGGTTGTACGTTCGTTTGTACAGTTCTCTCCGTAAACGTCGTTGATGTTACGTGTCGTTTGTGCCGCGTTGGTGCCACGACGGAACTCATATTCCATAATTACACGAAATTTCAAAGTATCCATTATGAGGAAAAATGTTGAAATGTAATGAAAATACAACGCTAATCAATAAATAAAAGACTTATATTGTAAATAGAATGTCATATTTTTAAAACTAAATTAAATTGAATTTAGAATTCATAGCCAATCAAAACTTTTTTTTGTTTGAAAAAGTCTGTACTGCAATACGGCAATTTCATAGGTAAAGACCTATTACATACATTCATATATAACAAACATTCATACGTATTCCACAAACATAATTTTATTAAATAAATGTTATATTATGTACATTGGATGTTAATAGAATGGTGAAAACTTGTACTAAATGAACAATTTTATTCGTCTCGACGTGAAAATAATACGAAATAAGCAAAACTTCTGCCAAAGTTTAGAGGTTGCCTACTCCATAAACCCTGCACTTTCCCCTAGAGGTCTCCGCAACAGCCCTCCACGGACATGTCATTTTTAATTAGGTCAAGTTTCAAGAATTCATTATATGGGTATCATTTTAATTATATCCAAAATTTAAGAAGGAAAATTAAGGCGTCTTCCAGGAAACTTTCAGCATAATTTCATTGGTCCATCTTAACCTGATGCCCCTAATTTTTTACCTGACGATATTCTCTTGGCTGGCTAAATTACTTTGAAATTATCATAATTATGCCATCATGATGAAGGCTTTGCGAGCTTAAATGAATTTTGCTGAATGGGACTTTGTGAATTTAACTATTTAGATGGTATGTCTGACCTTTAAATTGCAAGTCAGCTGTCCAATTTGAATCTGTTGGACTAGTTTAACCTTTCATAGCATAATATATAATAAGCATTATGGTAGTTGGCCATTTTGACACTTCAGATAACGGCCTACAATGGTACTGTATTAAGATTAGTTATCTACTTTTGGCCAACGTTACTCAAAAAAATTCTGCAGGAGTAGCACGTATTCGTAAAATGCAGGCCCACACTTTTCGTTTGTAATGTATTCCAACGTTTTAATATTATAAAGATGGCAAACAAGTGGATGCTTTTATTCACGGGCTAGCAGAGCCCCGTTGTTTCAACTGCGGATAAAATTCAGCTTATGTGTTAATCCAGCGTATAAGCTGTCTATATTCTGAAACTCAAACTCACATAACTGTATAGGGCTTGCTATTTAATATTTGATAATAAGCAATTTGTAATTATGCTTAGTACAATAAACTAATCACACTAATATTATAAAGGCGAACATTTGTATGTGTGTATGTTTGTTACTCCTTCACGCTGAAACGGCTGTATGAATTTGGATGAAATTCGGTACCAAGATAGTTTATACACTGGATTAACATATAGGCTTTACATTTTATCCTGGAAAAGTGAAATGTTCCCGTAGGATCAGCAATTAATAAGAAAAAAATATTTTTATTCGCGGGTGAAACCGCGGGGCGCAACTAGTTTTAATATAATTTTGACTCATAAAAGTAGTCTTTCTTTGCAGTACATCCTTTGACTTAGACTTAATTGTTGGGTGTTATTTATTCATTATGTAAAGTAATTTTGACCACAGCATAACAACACTTCTTGTGAAACTCATTTCATATTTTTACATGAATATACTCAAATATTGCCATGTTCTCGCGGTCGGTAAATACTCCCGGTAACAGCTTGTCCCGTCGTTTTGCGACCGCGAAAGTTACAAATTTCCCACAGGATTGACCGAGTAATGTTATATGGACCCATGGTGAATACATTTTTTGGTGATGGTAATGACATGTTATCCCTGTGAGGTTAACAGTCAACCTTTACCCACTTATATGATGGTATATGACGTATGTATGTGTCCGGTGGTAGAGATAAAAAAAAAAAAAAAACGAAATAGCTTCTGCCCGCTTCTACACTCGCGTGGCCTTTAGGGAACGAAGAAGAAAATTTTTCATAGATAATTCAAGCACCCATTTCACCCTCTTAGGGTTGGAATTTCGAAAAATCCTTTCTTAGTGTAGTACTTTACACTTTTTTTTTTTTAATACTTAACAAAGAACACACCCTCCAAATTTCAATTCGTTAAGACCAGCGGTTTAGGCTGTGCGTTGATACATAAGTCAGTCAGTCATCCAGGACTTAGAAATGTATATGTATAGATTGAGAACCTCCTCCTTTTTGAAGTCAGTTGAAAAGGGGAGATTAACGGTCTTCCAATACAAACTTCCAAAACGTAATATTTGAACAAAGTTAAAGTCAAAGGATTTATTGCAAATAAGCTATTTTTAGCACTTTTACAATCGCAACGTTCTTTTTACCACTAAGTAATGCCATACCACTAAATAAGAGCCATAGTATGCGGTGATAGCGCATTAAATCGCTTGCAGACACGTAGATACATTCGCTTGAGATTTCCCCCAGGCACGGCTCAGTACGAACATGGTGATATGAATGGGCATTATGTGAGAGGTTTGCATAACGTCCATAACGTTTGAATAATAATTTTTAGAATGTAGCTTGAAAACGAGAAACGCGTTTAGATTTATAAAATACAATAATTACGGTTATACACAAAAATGGACATTAAAAGAATAAAAGGGTTTTCTTCTTTTTGCTAAAGCTCAAATTGCTTAATCTTTTTTTAAACGAGATTAGTAGATGTATTAGTAGATTACTAAATGATTCTAGCTACACTACATAATACCTAGGTAATTGAGACTTTATGATCTGATCTCACAGTCTAGTAATCTTATTATTAGATTGTGCTGATGTCAGGATGATGTGTAATGCAGTGTTGAGCGAAACTTTATATTTTAGTTTCGAGTGACACTGTTCTGCGATAGGCAGCCGTGTCGCTTAAAATCAGGTAACCGACTAGCTAGTCACATCGTTCATTAACATAAAATCAGGTAACCGACTAGCTAGTCACATCGTTCATTAACATAAAATCAGGTAACCGACTAGCTAGTCACATCGTTCATTAACATAAAATCAGGTAACCGACTAGCTAGTCACATCGTTCATTAACATAAAATCAGGTAACCGACTAGCTAGTCACATCGTTCATTAACATAAAATCAGGTAACCGACTAGCTAGTCACATCGTTCATTAACATAAAATCAGGTAACCGACTAGCTAGTCACATCGTTGATTAACATAAAATCAGGTAACCGACTAGCTAGTCACATCGTTCATTAACATAAAATCAGGTAACCGACTAGCTAGTCACATCGTTCATTAACATAAAAACAGGTAACCGACTAGCTAGTCACATCGTTCATTAACATAAAAAATTAATAAATATTAGGATATATATAGTTAACACTTGGACTATTAATATATACTAGCCATGCTGACTTAATACATAGATCAAATGCCGCAGCCTATAAACTACCAGTAGGTAGCGTGTCAGCGTTGCCCCGTTGAATTGCAATGCTGATTCGTTACAAAAAACTCGTTAATAAATACGTTAAAAAAAGTGTGGTGTATGTAGTGATGTTCAGAATTTAAGGTTCTATAGAACTCACGAAGGAAACCCCTCATTTATTTGGCTTCAGGAAATCCGGTTCCCCAAACGTGTCCCCAAAATTTTCCTCATCTTGCTGCAGAAGGGGCATATTTTTATCAACATAAAAAAGGCATCCCTACATAATATTCAATTGACGTAGTGAAAAATCATATTTTCCTTTAATATAAATCAGAAGTCGTAAAAACAGAAATTCTTTTTTTTTGTTAAATTTCAAAACTCCGATTTGTGTATACACAAATACATACGTACATTTATCCCGGACCCGAAATAGGATTCCCTGTGTCTAGGGACCCAGGAACTACGAGAAACATGATCCCACAACACCCAGACTCAGAACAAGTATTTGCGCTTTTTTTTTCTGTGCATAAATACTTGTCCTGCCGCGGGAATCGATCCCGCCGTATTCAGGCTATGAGCCTGCTCAACCACCACAGAGGCTGTTAAAAGTGAGTTTTTTTTCATGCAATTTAATTAGATCTAATGACAAACAACGGTCTCACTATATCCATTATTGATCTGTTGAGAATTTGACAAATATTCCACTATTTCAGTATAATTATTCAAGTCAACTTATTTTACACTTTGTTATTCAAAAGACCATGAAATGCGTAAATTGGACGTAGTCTTCTCGATCCTCTTATCCCGGCAACCGGGGTTGTGACCCCTGGGGTGCCCTTGAGCTAGTTACCTTCCACTTTTGATAGCTGGGCGCCTGAAGCGCCTGCCCTCCCATTCGGTGACGCTGTAAAGGTCGTTAGAGGCAAATAGGATAAGCCCGTTCAAAAAAAATTCTATAACAAAATGTTATCCAAAAGTTATTATAAATTCTTATTCGGTCTTGCCTATTGGAATTCCTTTAAACCACTTCAAGTTATATGCGTGCGTGTATTGGTTTGGGTACCAAATAAAGCGGCATTCACACGGCGCGCCGCTTTGCCGCTTCCTGGCCGGCAGCGGTGGCCGTTTCCGTTCCCACTGAAAGCGGTCGCGGCAGCAGGAAATTGCGCCCGGGCGCTAGCAACAAGTATCTGTTTGGGATCTGATTCAAATGAAAAACTTGGTTTTAGCGTTTGATTACATCAAATATTATTGGACCTTCATTATTTTTACTGACTGGCCCGATAGCTCAGTTGGTAGTAATCCTGCCTTCTAAACTGTTGGTTCGATTCCCATACAGGACAAACATTTGTGTGATGAAGATAGGTGTCTGTGTGTTATATTGTTTTTATCTATATATGTATTTACAAACAAAAAGTATCTAAGTATTGTATCAGTTATCTGGTTCCTATAGTACAAGCTTTGCTTAGTTTGGGGCTAGATGGCGCTGTGTGAGATGTCCACAGATATTCATTTATTAATTTAATTTTTAATTCACTTATTTAGAAGTCTCTGAAACGGTTTTATATTTATTTTTTAAGTCAAACTCCTTTACGTACGCTTGACTTGGAGGCAAGCTGGTGAGGCGAACGGAAGTTGAGAGGGAGATATACTTATATCCCTCTCTACGTGAAGATAGAACGAAAAATTACGTTTTGTATATTACTGTAGGGGCAAGAGAGATGAAGCTAAAGAAGTTTAACTTCAGTCGTGTGGTCTAAAGCACACTCGTTTTCTTATATAAAGGAATGACGTGATAAATTAGTAATTTGCCTGATGTTAACTTCATGGCTGCTGACATAGGATTGCAGTATCACTCGGTACTCTAAATTACAAAGTTTCGCGTGACACTGCACTGCCCGTCATCCTGAGATATACAGTCTTTTAGTAATATGATTACTCGACTGTGAGATCAATCCATAATTTCACTAGCTAAAGTGCCCTTTAAACCAGTAGGTAGTGCTAGCCCTGCTTGGCGGCAGAATAACTTGCAAAGCGGTGGTACCTACCAAGACGAACTTTATCGTCCTACTAATTAGTGAATTAATAAACTATAATAAACTAAATCAAACGACTACAAGCGTTCGTTATTTGCGTTGGCGTAATTTCAGTAGTTGTAATGTAGACATTTCAGTACTATTTTATTTCTAACCCATGTATTTTTTTATAATATTGCTAAGCCATTTTTGTGCTTAGCAGAAAGCATACAAAAGAAACTACTACATAATTTTATAGTGTTCAATTTTAGCAGTGTGAATGCAATGTTAATTTAACAACTGAGCAAACAAAATGTAGATCGCAAATAAAAAAATAAAACCATTATTTGTAAGTAAATCCATAACTCAATGGCCTGACCTAAGTAAATCCATACCTACAATTAATTAGAACCATGCAGTCACATTATTAATAATCGAAATACAGCCTTGTTTTATTCTCGAAATAAATGTATCCGAATTAAAATTTACAATTCCGAAATAATTTTGAGGGTAGTTGAGTTTAGCCTTGTCAGAGATTGCCATAAAAATTACGGTTCATTCTCTCGAAAATTTATTTGGTTAATGATCTGCGTTTGATGAAAACAATTTGGTGAATAATTTGAGAGTTATTAAACGTGAAAGTGAATTCAATTTACAGTGAAATAATGGGATAAAAATGTTATCGTCATTAGAGGTAAGTGGTGAATTAATGTTATTTTATGGAACCTATTTGTTTAGTAGAAACCAGACGGTTCCTCATATTGTCACGACAAACGCTTTGTCAAAACAATGAAACTGCGTTTCATATTTGAAACCGCATTATTGAACAAACTTATGTATTTTATGTGTTTCTCTTCTGTGGTGTGGTGGTTGAGCAGGTCGGCTTATAACTTGGAGGCGGTGGGTTCGATTTCCATGTCAGGACAAGTATTTGTGCATAGAAAAAAAAGCGCAAATACTTTTTCTGAGTCTGGGTGTTGTGGGACCATGGTCCTCGTAGTTCCTGGGTTCCTAGGCACGGGGAATCCAAGTTAGGACCTAGGATCTATGTATGTGATCGTTGGGCGTTATTATTATTTAGTTTCAATATTTCTAATAACATTTATACAGAGTATTTTCTATTGGGATATTGTGGTACTATGTAATCCAAATCCGTAGAAGATACGGGAAAGTGTTCCTAACAATTATTAGGTATATTTTTATGAAAACTTTTTTTACTTTTTATTATATTACAATGCAGTTTTGATCACATGCGATGTTATTATAAAAATACGTAAAATTAATCAATATTTTTGAAGTATTTGATAGAGTTAATGAACATTTTAAAGATACAATTCGTTAAATTGCGCTTTTTAAAACCTTCACTGTGTGTGCACAAACCTCAATTATTGTTATTTACTTTTGGGTATGGGCGTTTTGCTTATACCCAGACTTACTCTTATCACTTGTGACAATGTTGAAGATGATGGCCTGACAATGTCTGAGATAAATTAAGTTTTAACAATGAGAATAATAAATAATAATAATAATAAATATTTGTGGACATTTTACACAGCCCCAAACTAAAAATAGCTTGTATTATGGGAACTAGATAACTGATAGAATTACTTAGATACTTTTTTTATGTAAATAAATACATAGAATACAATATAGCACACAGACCCAGAACAAATATTTATGTTCATCACTCAAATGCTAGTCCTAGGTGGGAATTGAACCCACAACCTATAGTTTAGAAGGCAGAGCTACTACCAACTGAACTATAGGACCAGTCATATTATTTAGAGTACGAATTTGTATCTTTTAGAAATATTTTGAGCTGCTTCAATGCACAAAATATTATATAATCACACTAATATTATAGAGGCGAAAATTTGTATGTGTATTTGTGTGTATGTGTGTATGTTTGTCACTTCTTCACGCTCAAACGGCTGAATGGATTTGGATGAAATTCAGTACCAAGATAGCTTATACACTGAATTAACATATAGGCTACACTTTATCCCGGAAAAGTGAAACGTTTCTTGTGGGATGAGCAAATAATTAAAATGCTTTTTATCCGCGGGTGAAACGGCGGGGCGCAACCTCCCTCATAATCAGACTAGGCAATCAAAGCAAAAATAATCATAAGACTATTATTGTCTATGTGTACAAAGCCAAAGCCTATAAATAACACGAAAAAGAAGTCAGTAACAATCTAAGTCAAAGTCAAAAGATTTATTGCAAATAGGCTATTTTTAACACTTTTAAAAATACTTAAGATAACTAAATACTTTTATCAAATAATTTGACAAAAAATAAAACAAGTGTGCTAGACCACACGACTGAAGTAAAACTTCTTTAGTTTAACTCCATCTATCGGTATAACTTTGTTTTTGCTCTTAATGTTAATGTCGCCATCTTGACAATTGAAGGGGTGGGAACAAAAAGGGTTTATCTGATTTTTTTTCGCAAAATGACTTATGGGTATCGTTGGATTCAGCGTGAAATTATCTTCAATAATACATTCTCAAAATACCGAAATGAGGCTTAAATATCGAGATTTTGAGTCTAAAAATGGTTTATCTGTCACAGGAATACAGTTCGCTTAGCATATAAACATTATTATATTTATTATATTATATTATATTTTTACAGCAATTGTATGAATTAGTACTATATTTAGTATTTAAAAATAGAATTAAAACATTTTCAAGCAACTGAAATTACATTAACCTTTTCTATTACCTTATAAGCACTCTACATTAAAATGACGCCGTTCACGTTTAAAGTCAATTTTCTCGAAACTGTCAATTTGTCAGTTAAACCCTTTTTATTCTCAACCCTTCAATTGTAAATTGTAATTTTACCGGGCATACCAACATAATAATACAAATTTTTACTTTGTTATGTTGACAATGGAGATCTACGTGAACCAGCTTTCAACTTCCTTTCGCCTCGCTAGCTTACTCGTAGTGTGTAAATAAGTTTTTCTTCAGCATGTGACGGTCTCTAATAAACATTCCCAGACGGGACCAGAATCGAGCTCTTTGCAGTACACTACGTGGAAAGTGTAATAGCACATTTTAGTCCACTTAAGTAGTTTTAGTCTTTGATTTGGTTTTTATATTATGCTTTCAAATGTAATAATTTATTGCAAATACGCTATTTATTGAACTTTACTAGTTAAAACTATATTAGGTATCTAAATCAAAATCAAAATTAAGTTATTCTACTAAGAATATAAGATTAGAAAGTACTTATTGTCAAATTATAAGTCTTTTGCGATTTTAATCGATACCGTGATCGTTGTCCTTATTTAAAACTGCATTTTTACTCTTGACTCTTTTGTGGCTGTTCAATATGTATAAAACACACACGCAAACATACACACATGTAGTTCCACAGTCTCGTTACTCTCCTGCATAGATACAGGACTATATATCGTACCCATTTTATTTATTTATTTATTTATTTGGTTCACCAACAGTTGATACACAGTTTCTATAACAATAATAAAGCTTAAAAATATTATCTATATGCACAACCAATTATAGGCAAACACAGCATGCACAATTTTGAGATTTAAAAAGTATTACCTTTAATAAGTATAAACTGTCTTATTAATATATACTTGTACAATACCAAGCAAAAAATATTATTGAATATTTATTAAACATGTTTAAATTATAAAGATCTTAGTTAGGTAAGTACTCATTTTTTATTATTATTATTTTATTATTATGAATCCACTGAGCCCATCAACAAGCGGCGGAGCTTGGGAAGGCTGTCGTAATGCAAGTCAAACGTGTCATTGTGGTTGTAAAGTTTACAAAAACGGGGAATAGGGGAATTTGCACCTAGTACTGTTCTCCTAAGGGGGGGCACTAAAGGAGTAATTTTGAACCTGGGATATCTACGTGGTACTCTAAATCAGATTTTTTCTAAAAGCAAGGGGCAGTCTATTTCATTTCGTAATAGTTTATATAAAAATGACAAATCAATATACTCTCTTCTTTTCTCTAAGGATACGATTCTGAAATGTTTGAGCCTATCATTATATGAGACAGTTCTTTGGGCCAATTTAGTATATCGTGCTAGATGCCACAAAAATCTTTTCTGTACTCTTTCTATTCTTAGCGTATGTGTCGCGTAATGTGGTCGCCAAACTACACTACAATATTCCAAAATACTGCGTACTAAGGTGTTATAAAGATTTTTTTTAGTGTTTGTCTTTCGAAACATTTTACCATTCCTAATAACAAATCCTAGCATTTTAGAGGCCTTTTTATTGATATATTCAATGTGAGGTATAAATGTAAGTTTTCTGTCTAGAATAACTCCCAAATCTTTTATGCTGTCTACTTCTTGTATATCTGTTTGTGAAATGAAATATTTTGATGGAGTGAGATAAAGCTTTCGTGAGAATTTAATGTGGAAACATTTTTTCCATTTAAAGACATTTTATTGGTATCGCACCAAGCAGAGAGTTTGTCAAGATCACTTTGAAGTAAGCTTATATCTGAGTTAGATTCAATACGTCTAGCAAACTTAAGATCATCGGCATATAAATATGGAGTTGAATTGCTAAAGCAGTCGGTTATATCATTTATAAAAATGTTAAAAAGCACTGGTCCCAAAAGTGAGCCTTGAGGTACTCCAGATGATATACTTTTTTATTTAGAATTATATCCACTCATGACAACATAAAATTTTCTATCAGAGAGATAAGACTGCAACCACATCAGTAAGTTTCCAGCAAAACCATATTTAGAAAGCTTGGATATTAATATGCTATGTGAAACCCGATCAAATGCTTTACTAAAATCTGTGTATATAACATCAGTCTGACCACCGGCATCTATTGATTCTGCCAACATTTCTGTAAACGTGACAAGGTTAGTACTAGTAGAGCGAGCGGAAACGAAACCATGCTGATGTGGCGTAGAGTTTCGTTTAAAATGAAACTGAATGATGGGGCATACTATAGACTCAAATACTTTAGAAAAAGTGGAAAGTATAGATATAGGTCTATAGTTACTAACCTGAGATTCGTCACCCTCTTTAAAAATGGGCACTACCTTTGCCACCTTCCAAAGGTTAGGAAAAGTACCAGTTTCCAGTGACTTGTTAAAAATAAGGTATAGTGGCATTACAAGATTAGGGATACATTTACTTATAAAAAGTGCCGGGATACCGTCGGGGCCTGCCCCTTTATTTATATCTAGATTTTCTAACTTTTTTTTATTGTGGTATAATCAATATTAATAGCGGATAGGCTTTCACCGTCCAAGCTGTTTACATCATGATTAGGATCATCTGCCGAATTATAATCTGTATTTTTGTAAACGGAGGCAAAATATTTGGCATACAAATTGCACATGTCGTTTCCATCAGACACCGTTTGAGCCATCTGCGACCGTGTTGGGGTAATTACTTGTGTTGTGGCGCTTTGATTTAACAAATGACCAAAAGCTTTTTATGTTCGTAGTAATTTAGTCCTCCACACTAGTTATATAAGAATGATAACACTGTTTCGTAAGTCGTACAACTAATTTATCGAGTGTTTGAAGTCGGAGTTGGTCCAGGGGATTTCCATAAATCTTGAAACGATGTCTGATCTTATCTTTCCTATGTAGTGTCTTAATCAGATCTCGGTTAAACCATACGGGGTATTTATTGTTAACTTTTTTTTGTAGAGGGACATTTTGGGTAATAGCAGAACTTAAGACTTCATTAAACATGTCGGTCATTTCATTAACATTTTTGCAATTAAAAAATAATTGGTTCCACTCTTGTTTCTTTAAAAAAGTATTAATTGAGTCATAGTCAGCCTTGCGGAAATTACGAATAGGTAAATCAATATTATTCTTCAGCTTATCTCTGTATGTTATTGGGAAAGTTAGTATTATTGGCGGGTGAAGTGGATCCATGTTGGAAAGAGCGTGTGAAGCAGCATTTATTTTACATGAAGAGTTATCTGTTAAGACTAAATCTAAAATTTTATTTTTATTATTTAATACGTCATTATATTGTTTTAAGTTATTTAAAAATATGAAATCAACTAAAACTTGTTCCAATACAGATAACTTATAGCCTGACGAAAATGTATTAATCATATTCCAGTTAATACCACTAAGATTGAAATCGCCAAATATACATATAGGTTTATCAAGAGTTTCTATGATTTTATTACAATTTTGTGCAGGTGAACATTTATTTTATTTATTTATTCATATTACGAAGACGTACAGTCTAATAAAAATAAAAAAGTTTTTTTTTTACTTCAAACTTGTCTAGCATTTGACCACGCTCTCACCTGATGGGAAGTGACGATGCGATCGAAGGTGTAGCATGCTAGCCAAGTAACCTATTCACTCTTCTCTTGAACACGCCCGGGTCATATTTCGCCGGAAACACAGACGCTGGCAGGGCATTCCATTCCTTTTTAGCCGTTCTAATTGAGAACGTTGAGTCAAATCGCTTGGTACGAATGGGTGGTATTTCGACCACGAAAGGATGGCACTTAGCCGAGCGTCTAGTAGTCCGGTAGTGGAATGGTGATGGGAGAATGAGATCATGAATCTTAAAATAAGAGAAATATTTACAGTTACACAATTTAGATGTTTTCAGTTAACTAAAGTTTTAGTGACGTGTGATATACCTACCATAAGGCGCAGAATTTGCCTTGTTAAGTTCACCATATATCATTCACCATAGAAGACTAAAACAATATCCAACTCTTAAGATCTGTGCGTGTACTTTTCCTTGGCCAACAGTACACCAAAGCGTACAGGTAATGCGGTCATCGGCGACACGTTTTCGCTCTTGCCTAAGTCGGTTACTTCAGGAAAACCTCACGAATTTTGGTGAGAGACGTTACCTACTGCCTACCTACCCTCCACCTACTTCTGACTGCCCTGGCCGCGAGCGTGATGGGCTTACTAAAGTCGTAATAGTGTTGGGGACTGCGGAATAGGGGACGTCTGAAAGGTCAAGCTTGTTTTTAGTAGACGCTAGTTTTATTGGCATTGCTATTTGCAGCTTCTTTTTAATGTTGCAATAATTAGATTACTAGTAGACGGTGCTTGATTTATCTTAAATTATATTGTATTTACAAAATGTGTAAATAAGTTAGTGTAAAATGTGTAAGTTAAGTTTATCTAAAACAGCAACGATATTACGAATAAGGACTACATTTAAATATAATAAAACAACGTGCTTTAGACCACACGACTAAAATAAACTTCTTTAGCTCCATCTATCGGCCGGTTTATCTTTGTTTTGTTTTTGTTTAATGCACAGAATTAGAAAGAAAGAAGAAAGAAATAAACTACATTTATTCATTTGCCCTATTACATAGGTCAAGTCTATGGTTTAATGTTAATGTCGCCATCTTGATAATTTTGTAAATTGTCATTTTACCGGACATACCAACATAATAATACATTTTGTTTGTAATTTTTTACTTTGTTATATTGACAATGGAGATCTACGTCAACTTCCGTTCGCCTCGTCACGCCATCACTAATCGGTAATCCCGACTGTAGCGATAGTGAATAATTTTTCTTTTTATCTAATTAACTCTGACATTATTTTATTTTCTTTGACATTATTGTAATAGCCCATTGGATTCTTTTATTATTTTATAACCCTGATTTGTTTTTTGTTAATGTGTGAAATACTTTGTGTGATAATTGTAATTGATTTTGTCGTTTTTATCACAGTAAATAAATAAATAAATAAAATTACCAGCTTACTCCCCAAGTCAAGCGAGCAGAAAGAAGTTTTACTTTAATAACAGTAATGATAATGAAATTGAAATGTGGTTTCAGATGTTCAATTTATTTCATTTAATGTATGCTAGTTTTTACTCTGTGCACTTTTAAGATTAGTTTGCAAATAACGATGTTGAGATTGTCAAATATTTCTTTACCATCATCATTAGACTGGCCCGATACAGTTGGTAGTCGCATGCTGAACTGCAGGCTGTGGGTTCGATTCCCACCCAGGACAAACATTTGTGTGATGACATCGATGTTTGTTCTGCGTCTGGGTGTTATATTGTATTCTATGTATATATTTACAAACAAAAAAGTATATAAGTATTCTATCAGTTATCTGGTTCTCATAGTAAAAGCTTTGCTTAGTTTGGGGCTAGATGGCGCTGTGTGAAATGTCCACACATATTATTAGTATTTATTATTATTATTTATTAGAGGCATCAGCTTTTATCACGCTCAATTCATCTGGGTTAATTTGCATACATAATTCAATTCCCGATACGGCATCCTTTAATCATAAGCTAATTACAAGGACGACGCTTCTTCAATAATTACGAGCAGTTCATTAAACTGGGCCTTTTGTGATTGGACTTGTTACGATAAGGTAGTTCGAGAACGATTTACATAGCCAGTATGAAACTATGTCGCAATACACGTATCTTAATTTTTTATAATTAATGAGTAGTTCTTTTTCTACTTTTTGTAATATCGATTTATACGGTTTAACCAAAGATTTAAACAAGTCTTTTTTATTTTTTGGCTCCACACTTTTGTGTATTTAGCCAGTGTCAAGTAATTGATAATTTATCAAGTTAATGATATTTCAAGCAAATATGTGTCAAGTGACAGTCGAAGTCTTCAAGTTAAGTCATAGTCAAGTCATACTCCTAGTAAAGTGGTGGCAACTTTACTTGAAGCTTCTATGGAGTTTTGGAAACAACACGAAAAGAAACGTTTCACCATTTTCCCACACTCATGCCTGTAATCCAGCACTTCATTAATAAAATGCCACCAATTTTATGCACTAACACTGAAAATAACACAAGTTTTGGAAAATAATACAATGCGGTGAAGCAATCTTTTTCGCTTTCCCGCCAAAAATACTAAACAAGCCTTAAACTATATAGTTATCCAAATTGTTAGCTTTACGTAACATCATGTTAATGCACGGTCATCTCGCTAGATGGCTACTATTTTGGTAGACAAAATCCTGCATCGCGCAAGCCTTTCGTTTGTGGTGTACTACTTTGGGTAAGCGTGTTAGCGGTAATTCCAAGTTATGTGGTGGTGGAGCAGGTAGGCTCATAAATTGGAGGCAGCGGGTTCGATTCCCGCGGCAGGACAAGCATCTGTGCACAGAAAAAAAACGCGAATACTGGTTCTCAGTCTGGGTGTTGTGGGACCATGGTGCTCGATGCTTGTCCTGCCGCGCGAATCGAACCTGCTGCCTCCAATTTATGAGCCTACCTGCTCAACCACCACATAACACATGCTTCTGGCTCCCTAGACATAGGGGAATCCTAGTTAGGGTCCAAGATCTATGTATGTGATCGTTGGGCGCTATTATAATTATTATTATTATTATAAAATTATTCATAATGATTTTTCCATAATTTTTAATTCAAGCTTCATGAAAATTTCAGGCATCTTGCATAGTTTGCCATCGGCTCTTCTGTTGCGGTAACTGTCGTTGGAAGCACGAACAAGCAGATCACGGGCTTCAATACAACTGCCCGATCTGCCGTGGACTCAGATTTATTTGTAAACCTAAAGAACTCAACCAACACTTCATACTGCACCTCGCAGAAGAACATCTGCCACTGCAGTGTAGGAAGTGCAATCAACTCTTTGATAACATGGAAGATTTAACAAACATCAACCAATGCACTAGCATTTCAGAACTGGTCGTTGAAAATGCAGCAGCGGTAGATGTTGAAGAAAAATTTGATTTCTTGTATGAGAAAGTTGCGAATAATAATGGAGAGAATTATGAAGGCATCGTATTAGTAAATAAAAGTAGTAAGACAGCTGTCGTTACGCCTATAGTTAGAAGGAAACATTTGGTTGATTACGAATACAGTGACAATGAGGAAGAAGAAGAAGAAGAACAAAACAAGATGGAAGTAATGAATACTCCGCATCCAAAACTAGCTGGGAAATCTCCAAAGCTTAAGAAACAAAGATCTGCTACTCCGCATGTGAAAAAGCTTTTAAGTATGATGCGACAGAAAGCCATCGAAGAATACGAGGTAACGGCTGAAGAAGAAAACAACAATGGTTCACCAAAAACAACTCCATCAAGAAACGAAAACAATCCTGGTTAGTCTACATTTATATCCGTAGCCCATTCGCGTTATATAATACTGATCTCATTGCATAATTCTACAGTTTCCGATTGTTTATGGCAATATTATTCCGAAAGGAAGTCTTTATCTTCGTTTTTAAATTAAAGCTGCACGTGTGCATTGAAATGGTTGGATTTACGAAATAGAAATTCTTTTAAAATTTTATTTTAAATTACGTCTTGTTTCAAGAAAATATGATACTTACTACAAATATAGACAAAAATAAAAACTTAGTATGGAAGCTTTAGTAATATTTTAAAATTACAATAAATGCATATTTGAACAATGAGATTATAAATTCATTATAATACCAATAAACCGTATACGTACTTAAAAGAGATGACAATATTTCAATAATAAAAACATCACCCTTCATACAAAAATATTTAAATTTTGTATTATTTTTAAATAACTAGTTTCAGATGTTCAAAAAGAGATGACCACCCCGACATCCCAGATACCTCACTTGCTGAAGTTGGCACAGATAGTGACCACCAGCACTCCTACCCACCCGCTTACAGGAGGGTGGACGATGTTTCCAGAACAGGGGGCTGATTCACCACTTTCAGAAATTGAGAATGCTGAAAGTCCAGCTCAAAGTATTGATATTGAGGTATTAATATTTACATTTTTATGACTAACCTTATTGTACTAATTATCTTGGATTTGAATAATACTTCTAGACTCTTCTTTATGTTTATGACTGAATAAAACGTTTGCTATTGTGTTACTATGTGATTGATTTATTTGATTATCTTAATAATAATCGACAATTATTTTATAGCCATCAAAATCTGAATCTGAAGCCATTCCTCCAAAACTCAAGAGCATTATTGTCACTGGTAGCCGAATCCGGCTCGGCAGCCAGGATAGCACGGAGAAACATGTGACCTTTCAAGATTCCAATACTGATGCATCCTTGAAGAAAAAGGTCAAATTCGCTGAGGATACTGTGTTTGAGCAGGAACAGAAAGTTAAAAGAGGTATTTTCACAAGTCATAC
Organism: Ennomos fuscantarius; assembly: GCA_905220475.3. Lineage (NCBI taxonomy): Eukaryota > Metazoa > Arthropoda > Insecta > Lepidoptera > Geometridae > Ennomos > Ennomos fuscantarius. Next base: position 14,857,047 of record HG992036.1, on the reverse strand, counting down.
GATAAAACAGATTTCAGAAATACCTTTATTTTTCTATATCTTCATTTAAAAATTAAGTAGCCTCTTTCAATCCACCATAACAAATTTTTAAATTAAGCTATCTGCATCTTTTTTTGTTCATTTGTTACCATTTTATATCTAAATAGTACCTGAACTAATTTTGATAAAATTTGCTATGAACTCTGGGAAAGGACACCATATCAAGATTACTTAGCCGATATGCCGATAAACTGTAGACCAACTAAACGAAGATCCGAGCGGCTAAATAAATTTTGTATTTGTGTTGTTTGTTGGATTAGACTTAAAATACTTTATAAATTGTTTTACTAACAGTATTAAATATTTAAAGAGATCTCAACAGTAATTATTTTGTAAAGATATTCAGCAAATCAACATACTTATTTATTCACTGAATTTTAAAACAGAGTGCAGTAGCTGCTGTTCATAAATAATTCAGTACAACAGTAAATTAACATTAATTTAAATCATCAGATTAAATCCATGCAAATAACTTACTTAACACTATGTTTTTGTCAAGAAAATATTTATTTATACTAATTATGTCTGGAATTATTTCAGTGTTTCGAAAACCTAAACGCATGTTGACACCCGGTCCTCAACGACCCAAGTTTTGCAATAACCCTCGTTTCCAAGCTTTGATCAATCGTTTTGAGAACCAAGGTATGATCATGGCTCGTACTCCAATGCACAATAGAGAAAAGCCTCAAGAAACTACACCTCCCGTTGGGGAACCTTCTAACTTGCCTGCCAGGGCTATCAACTTCAAAGAAGAAAGCCCTGTAGTAGAAGTCGACAACTATTCTAAAGAATCAAATGACCTTTACAAAACTTGCACAGATTCCCCTGACGTCAATAATGCTATTACAGCACTGACCGCTAACATTGCGGGTTCGCTCCAATCATGCTTGCATTCAGCTTTGAGAACTACGGAAGAGAACACAGAAATTCAATTCAAATTTGTTATAACAAAAAAGAAGTTCAGTGTTAGAAGAATTGCAGAAGATGGTGAAGATGATGAAAACTGTGCTGATGTTGGTAAGAATGAGGAAAAAAATAAAGAAAATATATGGTCAAGTGTTGCAAGAGCAGTGAAAAATGCTTTCTGGGGAGACCAGGGAACCAGTTGCAGTAAGAATTTTTTGAGTTATTTGTATAGTTATTTTACCCTAAGTTCCTATGCAATGTTGAACAGTGCAATGATGAACAGTGCATTTAATTTCCTCCAATTGAAAATATATAATTTCTACCATTAATAACTACAATAAATTTGACAAATTTAGTTAATCTAGTGTGGCAGTAGTTTGCGCAAATTTTTAGCTGTTGTGACCAACATTTTTGAAAAATTTACACATGTTCGTACAACTTTGAAGAAAATTCACGTAATGATATGAGACTTATGTCCCAACCAGTTCAATTCATCAAAGGCGCCAGCCGTGGGAATGTATGGGGATGATCACGATAGCTTTCTAGGAACAGTAGGTATCTACAAAACAAAAACTGGCAACGAAGTGTCGCAAAAAGATCCAGCAATCCTATTAATACAACACATAACTGAAACAGATTTTTATTTATTTATTTATTTATTTCCACTTAAGCCGTTTTTACGAGAAAAGCGTCGAAAAACACATCTTTCATCACACACTTCAAGTCGTCTTTTATTTCGAGTACATTCCATCAATTTCCTACAAAAGCATTGCGAATAATAAAGAAAAACAATCACACACACTAGCTTCAAAGCGGGTATAAGCTAGCAATCTGCCCGCGGTTTTGTTTGGGTCCGTTAAACTCGGAAATTGTTCGATCAGTATTACTTTGATCGTCTGTGGATTTTATTAGATTGAGCTGCTTGTATGGCTTGTATAGCATGTATAGCTACATCTTTATATCAATGGTATTGTAGTTGTTGATGGAAACAAATTGTTATAAGAAGAAAGTTTTTTGTTTTAAGCTGTATTATCGTAGTTATTAGTCACTAAGTTTTGAGATTTAGTAACATCATAGTTCTTCTTCTTATTTAAGAATCCAGCTCTTGTCGGTGGAGTAATCGCCATCGTTCTCGGTCTTCGGCCAACGTTTTAACCTCCCTGTACGACATGACATCTATTTTTTCTTTTATTTGACCTGTGTAAGCCCTTCTAGGTCTGCCTCTTCCTCTCTTCCCTTCTATTTTTCCTTCTATGATGTTTTTCATAAGGTTAATAATAAAAATAAAAGTTAATAATAATAATAAAAAAAAAAAAAACGAATTTCAAAAGCATAAGACCATTATCAAAAATATTCGAACAATTCGAAAAATTCTTTTGAACTATGATGTTTTTTATGATGTTTTTTTGATGTGTTTTTATGAAAAACATCATAGTTTAGAAGTAATAAAAAATGCAGTAAGTAATTAGAAAAACAACTGAAGTTCTTCGTTATTAATGGTTGGATAATTTAAAACTTTCACGGTTATTTACTGTATTTAGTACTAGCGGCCCATCCCAGCTTCGCACGAGGGGACATTTATTTTTATTATTTTAGCATAAACGTCAGTAAATGCAGGACAAACCTAAATAATGATCATAGTGACATAACTACAACAGTTAGACACATGCTATCGCGACAATTTTTGTAGATATTGATATGTTCTTTAATATTGTGGAACATTTTGTTTGTTCTATTATCAATAATTTTTGCAGCGCATGCAATGAAAGATATTTTATAGGCATTTTTTTACATCTGGGGTAAAATTATTGTAGTTTTAGTAGGGATCCTTATTTTTTTCTTGCAATTAAAATAGCCCATATTAATCAGTTATGATGTAACAGTTAAATAGTGAAATAAATTTTAAAATCAGTGCAGTACTTTTTGAGCCAATTCGTTACAAACATACTTACATACAAATCTCTTCTCTTTATAATATTAATATAGATTTATGTGCTCTTTACCATGATTGGAATCATTTAATCTCGTCTTTTTTATAGTTTTTATTTCATCTAATCGAAGCAGTGGAAATAATAGGTCTTTAGCTATGAAATTGCCGTATTGCAGTACAGACTTTTTCAAACAAAAAAAAGTTTTGATTGGCTATGAATTCTAAATTCAAATTAATTTTGTTTTAAAAATATGACATTCTATTTACAATATAAGTCTTTTATTTATTGATTAGCGTTGTATTTTCATTACATTTCAACATTTTTCCTCATAATGAATACTTTGAAATTTCGTGTAATTATGGAATATGAGTTCCGTCGTGGCACCAACGCGGCACAAACGACACGTAACATCAACGACGTTTACGGAGAGAACTGTACAAACGAACGTACAACCCGTTATTGGTTTGCTCGGTTCCGTTCTGGGAATTTTGACTTGAAAAATGAACCTCGTGGTCGTCCGGAAACTTTGGTCAACAATGATGAATTAAAGGCGATTGTGGAAGCTAATGAATCTCAATCTACAGCTGAGCTGGCAGCAGCTTTTGATGTTAGCATCAAAACAATATTGGTCCATTTGCGACAGATTGGCAAGATAAAAAAGCATGATAGATGGGTGTCCCACGAACTTAACGATCGCCAGCGCAACGTACGCGTCGAGACTTGCCTTGCGCTGCTTAACAGGCACATAAATGAAGGAATTTTGAACCGAATTGTTACGTGCGACTAAAAATGGATTCTTTTTGACAATCGAAAGCGCTCAGCAAGTTGGTTAGATCCTGGTTCTGTACCAAAGCAATGTGCAAAACGAAAAATGACCCCTAGAAAGGTGATGGTCACAGTTTGGTGGTCTAGTGCTGGTGTGATTCATCATAGCTTTTTACAAAACGGCGAGAGCATTACTGCAGATGTGTACATTGAAGAACTGACCACAATGATGGCGAAACTCGCACGTCTGCAACCAGCTTTGGTCAATCGGTCGTCTCCACTGCTACTTCACGACAACGCGCGACCCCATACTGCACAACAGACCGTCTCTAAGCTGCATGAGTTGGGTTTGGAAGCTCTCCCTCATCCGCCAACTCACCAGATCTTGCGCCTACCGACTATTACTTTTTCCAAAATTTGGACAACTTTTTAGTGGGAAAAAAATTCAATTCCCGAGAGGCAGTACAAAACGCCTTTGAAGAGTTTGTTGTCTCCCGTCCTGCTGATTTTTTCAAGAAGGGCATCCATAAACTGCCTAAATAAATATAAATAATTGGTTGATGTGTTTTCGCGAAATTCTTTTGATGACAATGGAAACAAAGCACATGTTTCCATTGAAAGTGGCGCAACAGGTGAAATATTCTCAATTTATAACGGGAACTACTAAGAAGTGGAATTTTTTTCTTTTGCGTCTGTTTTCGAATATCTATGATCTGGATATTTTTTAGAGGAGAGTGAAAAGGTTTCTTATGCTTATAAGCGTGCTACATCGTTGAGCGCATTGTCACTTAATGGAATGTAGTCTAAGGCAATCTCATATCTACTTATAGCCTTTTAATTAGTTTCATTTTTTAAGAATTTCATCCTAGCTGCGTTATAGCAATGCATATTAACTGCGTAACCAAACTCTCGAATTCGCTCTACGGTTGCAATTGCCAATAATCTTATTGATTTTTTAAAATCGAATACTCATAGCAGTTTTTCTTCTTCCCTTACTATTCAAATAAATAAAAACATTAAAAAACCGAATTTCAAAAGCATAAGACTCAAGAAGGCCATTATCAAAAATATTCGAAGTGGTACTCATTGGAAACCATCCTAAAATCCCATTGCATACATTAAAATTTATAAGCACTGAAGAGTCTGAACCCACTCCAATAAAGCGGCGTCAAATATTAAAACTTAAATTTTCTTTCTTCATAAGGCCTATTGATACACGTCGGTTTCAACACAATTCAGTTTATTTTATTTATTTATTCTTAAATGCTGGCACACTTACAGCGACGTCAAGACGTGTGACAAGCCAGAAATACTACAATAATAGACTTAAATTAGAGTTACTCATGTTAATAAATATACAAAAATCAATTACAATTTACAAATCAAGTCATTTATACATATAACAGCAATATTGTTTTATGTTTATTAAATAATATTATGTTGCATTAAAAATAAAACCTACTTTACAGCAATATAAAAGAAAAAATAAAATATCATGTCAAAAAATTAATACACACATTATCAAAAGTAAAATAAAAAACACATAAAAAAGTCAAGGCCTGGTTGTTGAGCAACCAAGGCGTTGAGTAGAGAGAGAACCTGTGCCGTGGCGTATTGTGTGGTGTGTTAGAGCGCGCTCGCGGCGCCGCGAGCGCAAGCAGGTGCCACTGCCGGTCCGGTACTATAAGCGAAAGACGCGACAGAGTACTGGGGTCGTCAATCCTATTGTGGAACAGCATATGGATCTAAGGAATAATGGATCGTTATCTTGCACTTGCGCCTTAGTACCATGCCTGCTACGAAAAGGTACTTATTATATCCGGCGCTGGCGATGGCACCGCCCTGTAGAACCTCCTCCAGCAGCTTTCAAATGAACGGCTACCTCTATAGAAGACTGGCGGCCCAGGGTCCTTAAAGCCTGGTCATGTTGAAACCAATTCGTGTAAATAAGCCCTGGTTCGGAACAGCTTTGCTCTTGCTGATGCAATTTTTATTCATTTTCATCGTTACGTCACTACCCCAATATATTCCCACAACTGGTATACGGGTATTCTCTCACAATTACTAAGGTTCGTATTACAGAACGATGCTTAGTCATCGATCGGTGCTCAAGCAGAGATTTCATTCACTGATTAATAATTGAATTGGTTTATGAATGAAACCTCTGCTTGAGCACCGATCGTTCGTTCTATAATACGGACCTCTAGGTCATCCAGTAGGTCAAGGGAGGAGCAATTGCGGGTTGGTTCATGACACAATGTGCTCGTAAGCGTGAGTATGGTTCATTGCAGCGGTGGACACCCGACACACTGGTTCATGAAATCCCGCTGGGCGCTGCACCAGTGATTTTTCAAGTTATGTTCAAAATTTGCACTCACTCTTAGTAACAATCTTACTCGACCTTATTGCAGTATTAAATTATATGCTAAATTTCGGGATGTTATGTATCTATGATATGCAATGCAACAGACGATTTCTCTTATCATTAAAAAATGTACTTACTTGAACTTTATCACCTTGGAACGCCAAGAACGTAAAGAAAATGATTGGCCTTTGTTTTTACCTTAATTTCATTTTCAGTTCCAGTTATGTTTTCATTTTACATATTTGTTTTTATCTGCTAAAGTTTTATTTTTACCAATTCCAGCTACGACCACTCCACACCGTTCTCTGGATTCCATCAACTCCTCAGGATCATCAGCATCCAAGAGGAAGATTCAGGATACATCCGATTCTGAGCTCAGTCCTCTGAACCATAAGAGGCATAAGTACGAAGGCAGGATCAGAGGACGACCACCACTGAGGAGAAGCAAGCCCTGGACAGTCAGCACTTTGAGGACTTCGCAGTCAGCTGAACAGCAGAGGCTTATGCATAAAATGCAAGATGATACCATGAACTTGAGCTTCTGAACTCTCAAATCTATTCAAGAATGACACCACCTTACTTACATTGGATTAGCCACTCAGATTTCTCTTGTTTTATGAATGCCTATTTCAAACGTGATTGAGAAACCAAACAAAATAAATATTCTTCCTAATTAATACTAATAAGCATTTATTAAGGGGGTTAAAATGTAACTTTGCTAATAGATAAGCTATGGTTGGCTAGAGACACCACCGGGTTTACTTGCAACTTGCCAGTTTTACCGCGAGAACTCTCAATCTCAATTTTCAGGCTAAATGTATTCTATTTGTATCACAGTAGTATAAGTATGTGCTGTTATTCCACCAAATCAAGATTTCTGCCTTTTTGGCGAAAAAACTGCACAGATCATAATATTTCACATTTATGTATTGATTGTATGAGCAAAGTTACACTTAATATTCCTATCATTATGGATTTAGGATGAACTTGTGATGAGTCTAGCTTATTAATATTAGAATCGATAGATAATTACTAGTAGGTACTAGTAATTAATAAAGGTTATTATTTCATCATTATTTTATGAATCTGTGAACTAAAGATATTTTATAATAAATTTTCTTGAAAGTGTTAATTATGTAATTTAAAGAAAATTTCAATGCAAAATTATGTGTAATTTTAAATATAATTTTTTGTAGTTCTGTAAGTAATTAAAATCAATCTTGTCTAAACGTCCGTTTTTTTAAATAATATTGTTGTTAATGACAAATTTTGGATGCATGCTGGATGAGCTTTTTTTTTTTAATGACATTTAATCTCAAAAACACGCAGTTTTGCCACCTACGTACCCAATGCCACGGAAAAATTGAATATTCCAAAATAAAAAACGCCCTCGTTGGCTTAATTCTATAAGTCATCTGTAGTAGTGTGAGTACTTACCATTATAATATTATAATACTTATTCTGAGTCTGGGTGTTGTGGGACATGGTTCTCGTAATGCCTGGGTCATGCCTAGTTAGGGTTCTGGATCTATTTATGTGATCGTTGGGCGTTATTATTAAAATTAAACATTCTGTTTCCGTGCGAAATTTTATCGAAATCGATTCCTCCATTTTAGTTGAACACCACATGAACCAGACAACGTTTTATTTAGAATATAAACTGCCTTGAAGAAGACTACAATCTGAAATTGGAAATCTTATCCGATTAACACAGATTAAGTAAGCGCCATTTTCTTTTTACAGCTGCTAACATTAGTTTGCCAATATTATCGTATCATTAGGCTCTAAAAAACCTAATCCAAGCCACACGTGTTCCCAAGTAACTTCGATAATAGTCCCCGGGGGCAGTGCTCAGGGTCGACGTTGTTTTTGGGCATTCTGGAATATGTTCAGTAGGTACTGTGATGTTAGAATTATGAAAATGAAAGAGAGGTTATAGAGGAAAACGAATGATAGGAAAAATTTTTTTTTCAGAATTATGAATTATGCATAATAACTTAAATTTGTGACGGTTAGTTGAGCTGACGCGTGATCACAATTCTGGCTATCCAACGAGGGAATTTTGCCAGCTTTTTGGGTAAACTTCCTGCAGAAGGGGATCTAAATTCTGTGTTTTATTGATAACCCCTTTTTACTTACAATTTTATTTTTTTCAAATAATTCAATGTAGTTTATTTTTAACTAAAATATTGTATAATAGCTCTGAAATAAATAATTTTTTATATATATTTAATTCATATAGGTATATTTATATTGATTTTTATAGGCAGTATCGCCTGCTTGAAATTGACCTTGGGTTTGACCCCGTAAAGCATGTCCCGGCCGGATTATAGGCAGTCCAATATTAAAACAATAAAATTAACATTCTGTATGAATGACTCATGAAAATGTTAAATGTTATAAAAATAATTCATGATGTACCGTATCTCATGAATGTTTTGTATATGTATTTGTTGCCATACCTTATTAATGAAAAAAAATAATGAATTTAAGTTAAATGATTTGTTTTGGACGTGTAAACACTATAGGCACTAGACACAGGTTAAATCATATTTAGAAACATCTTTTTAAGAGCCCATCTACGTTTCATCGGTCTAAGGTTTTTCTATGACAGTTTATTCACAAAAGTGTTGTCTGAGACAAATGTGTGGTAAATATTTAGCTAAATCCTACTGATAATATTATTTATTTATGTAATATTATTTTTGGGCACGTGACCTTTTTGATCTAATGTGTGCTTTTATACGCTCCTTCGAAAAAGGAAATTGTTCATTTGTTTCTACGATTTTCGTGAATATAGGCTGGTTCTTTTTTATTCTACACTTTGCCCCGTGGTTTTACCCGCGTGGTGAAAATTTTCCATACCTCCTTAACTTTTTCTTTCATAAGAACCTTCTCTTGAAAATAATAAACTCGATAAAAAAAAGTATTAGCGCAAAGGTTGCATGCGTTCACTCATGATGCGATGACCAAGGGAAATGGAGATTCATTTTTATATATTAAGATATAGATGACAGAACAACAGGAAAAAAGTTTGCGCTTTTTGTCTCGAATATTTGTCCTGTCGCGGGAATCGAACCCATCGTCTCCGGGTGATGAGCCGACCTCCTCAACTACTACACCACAGAAGCTGTCGGTTTCCTCACGATGATTTCACCGTTTTAAGAGTAAGTTCAAATAATGCTTATAACTGAAGTCATTGCTTCAAGGCCGATCGGGATTTGAATCAGGGTGCCAGCTAACTTATAATAATAATAACGCCCAACGATCACATACATAGATCCTGGACCCTAACTAGGATTCCCTGTGTCTAGGGACCCAGGAACTACGAGGACCATGGTCCCACAACACCCAAACTCAGAACAAGTATTTGCACTTTTTTCTGTGCACAAATACTTGTCCTGCCGCGGGAATCGAACCTGCCGCCTCCGGGTTATGAGCCGATCTGCTCAACCACCACACCACAGAGGCTGTCAACTGACATATCATTGTTCCATCTCACCAAAGGGCGTCCTTCAATACATCTGCTGATTCTCGACATTAATATAATCTTGTCTTGTAAAGATATTATTTTATTAAGTTATAGCTTATCTTATACCTCACTTAGTCCGTTAGACATAATCCTCTCAACACGCCACTGAGCCCGGTCTTCGGTTCTATTTTCCAGATGATATCTTGGATATGCTATATACGCGTGTATACGCTATAGGCACTTCGCTCAGTAGACCCGACACTATCAAAAGTACTAGGTACTGGAGAGACACGGAGCTGGATGAATTTTTTTTTGCTTGTTAATGAATGATGTGACAAGCTAGTCGTTGACCCGATGTTAAGTGAGACGGCCACCCATAACAGAACAGTGTCACTTAGGACTCTAAAATATAAAATTTGCGTGACACTGCACTGCGCATGTCATCCTGAGACATCAACACAGTGTGGTGATAAGATTACTCGACTGTGAGATCAGATCATAAAGTCTCATTGCCCAGTAATTTCAGTAGCTTCAGTGCCCTTTAAACCGGAACACAGTAGTGCGCACTACTGCTTGGTGGTAAAATAACTGGCAACGTGGTGGTACCTATCTAGACGAACTTAACAAAAAAGATCTACCACCTAGTAAGTAGAAATTGCTTATTTATTTGTTAAATACAATAATTGTGAGCTCACAGTTAGCCTCTCCAGCTTTGAAGTAAATTACATGTCATTAACATTTCTGTTTTTGTATGTTGATTATTTCATTTGTTTTATCAATCCTGACCTACATTTTTTCCTTAAGGTTTTCCCGCCAAGCTTTCTTTGTATAACAGATATATCTAATTAAGACGTTCAGTAAATCAACGTAATCGTACCTTAGGGTATTGTTAACAACTGTCAGTGTATAATAATTACGTTGTTTCAGTTAATTAATCTTTATTATAATTAGCTGCCGTGATATTATATTACATACATAATTAATTTTGGATATTATGATGATCAAATGAACTACTAATTAGTCCGCAGTCTGGGCCATACCGGATGCAGTTTGGATACTTTTTTTATATTGAACACAAATTGATACTTAAATGCAGCGAGGTGAATCTCTTTGCTGCAGTAACAGCCTCAGCGCTATTCGCCGTAGAGAAAAAGCGTTTCTGACAGTGTCTCTCAGTGTTAATTCGACTGGTCCGATAGCTCAGTTAATAGTTAACCTGCCTTCTCGACTGTGGGTTGTGAGTTCGATCTCCACCCAGGATAAACATTTGTGTGATGAACATCGATGTTTGACCTGTGACTGGGTGTTATATTGTATTCTATGTATGTATTTACAAACAAAAATCTATCTAAGTATTGTATCAATTTTCTGATTCGCATAGTACAAGCTTTTGCTTAGTTTGAGGCTAGATGGCGCTGTGTGAAATGTCCACAGATATTTATTATTTATTATTTAATTAGTGAAAACTTTATCACGGCAATTTGTACAAGTATTTTTTTTTATTGTATATATCTTTTCCACAGTAAAGCCAGCAGTATTTTTCTTATCATCTATTATATCAGATAGCCTTCAACTTATGTGGTACCAGTCTGGTGTGATTCTGCTAAAACGAAAATCACATATAATATTCGGCTGATATTAAACGATTGTATATCTTAAAATAAAGAATAACAAACACAAAGAGCAGCGGAATCATCTAAAATTTCCCAGAATCTCACAGATACACAAAATTTTATTATGAATTTTTTGAAATTGATAAGTTCGAATAAAACTCTTCGACAATGATCGGCCTCTCCGATCTCTCTAATGATGAGATCTGTGAGCTTCTTTGGGTTAACTACCGGATTAAACGCGTCCGCTCATAACTGTAAGGCTGAGGATAAGCACATTGTAATTTTATATGTTTAGTATAAAAATAAACTTTAAGTACCTTATATCATTTTTACTTGTAAAAGTGCTAAAATTTCCTCTTCTACTGTTTTGCTATCTTCAGAGCTGCCATACTTTTCTAGGGCGCGAGAATGATCGTCCGGCTCGACCGAGCGTCTTGATCCAACAAAATCAGTTCAGCGGCTTCAAAATAATATTTTTTCTATGACAAAGAAAGTAATAATAATAAAAATAATGCCCAATATACATTCTTGGACATTAACTAGGATTCCCTGTATCTAGGCACCCAGGAACTACGAGGACCGTGCTCGCACGCCACGCTCGAACACCCAGACTCAGAACAAGAATTTGCGCTTTTTTTCTATGCACAATTATTTGTCCTGCCGCGGGAATTGAACCTGCTGCCTCTGGTTTATGAGCCGACCTGCTCAACCACCACACCACGGAGGCTGTCAATGTTGGAAGAGCACATAATACATAATAAACCACCCCCGTCAAATTATTAGAACTGCTTGGTATTAGAATCGAATGAATTTTATATCTTTTCATCCTTTACGTTGCAAAGAAAACTTTGTTTGAATATATATCTTCGAAGGAGTGAAACAACTCTTTTGGGTTTATCTTGGCCGAATATAACTGATGGACTCGCAGTTTGGAACTACGGACCCTATTTTACATATTATTTTCTTTGTGCCTCGCACCGCTTGGGATCCGCGGATCAGATGTCGATTTAAATCTTGTTGTGGTTACATTTAATGTTGTAGAAAACTTATTGTATACTAGCTGCGCCCCGCGGTTTCACCCGTGGATAAACAGAAGATTTTTATTTATTTATTATTTATTTATGTATAGAACCGGATTGACAAAAACGTTTCATAGCCACTTGCTTAAAATAATAATGAAATTGAATAAATGTTTCACCACACAAAATTTAACACCACATTTCACCCTTTTAAGGGTTGATTTTTCATAAACTAAACAACGGGAACATACTATCGGGATAAAAAGTATCATATGTGTTAATTCAAGTCAAGTAAACTATCTGTGCTGCAAAGTACATCTAAATCCGTTCAGAAGTTTTTGCGAAAAAAGCACGTGGCGTCGCCCTCGTGGTATTTGATAATTGTCCCACGGGAACATACTAACGGGATAAAAAGTAACCTATGTGTTAATCCACGTCATAAACTAGGATCTGTGTTCCAAATGTATACATAACATACTCACAAAGTACAAAGCATAGTGGGATAGGATTAGTAGGTACAGCATGTGTTGGTCTGTTTTTTTTCACGGCATATTGCCTTTATTTTCTAAATACAACAATGATATAATTTCAATTTCAATTTCAATTTTTATTTGCATTCCACAATGTTGTACAGGTGTAGGTAGTTTTTTTTTTAAATAACAGTTCATCGTGGACCCTGTCGGGCACGCAAAATTAGAAGAGAGGAAGACAAAATTAAATATTATTAGATTAGAAAGAGGTTACTTATTTTATACTAAAGTTAATTTAGATATTCATTTATAGTATAATAGCTTTTATTTATTAGAAAATGCTTTAATTGTTTTATAAAGATTACATTATTTGATTCCTTTTTCATTGCTTCTGGAAGCTTGTTATATATATTAATAGACATAACAAGTGTACCAGAAGCATGCAGCTTAAGCCGGGAAGAAGGTAGTACCAATCGGTTTCCGTGGCGAACTGAACGGTTTACGTTTCTCGGTAGGTTTTCCCGTTTTATATATAGGTTCGGATTATTTCGTACAAATTTACATATTTCTAAAATGTATATGCCTGTAAGAGTTAAAATTTTGTGTTTTTTAAAATATGGTTTGCAACTGTCTCTTTGCTTGATATTCATTACTATTCTTATCAGTTTCTTTTGAAGAATAAATAGGGTAGACGCAGCGGTGCTGTTGCCCCATAGAATAACACCGTAACTTAGCCATGCATGCGCATAAGAATAATAGGTTACCAAGGCAGTTTTTACATCAGTAGTTTTCTTAGTTTCTCGGAGTGCATACGTGAATGACGAAAGTTTAGATCTAATTTTTTTAATGTGCGACTCCCAATTAACATGCTTATCAATAACTAGTCCAAGCAACGTGAATTCACTAACTGTTTCTATGGAAATGCCGTGATTATTGAAGTTAAAGTTTAGTGGTGCTTTTTGATATGGGTGGAAATTTAATAATTTAGTTTTAGTGAAGTTTATTTCAAGATTGTGTTCATTCATCCATTTAATGGTTTTATCGAATAACTAAAACTAAACACTATCTATTACTACTACTACAAAAAAACGGTGGTCTGTTGTTTTTTTATCTTATTAGTAAACGAAAACGTCTTTTTACGCCGATAAATTTCGAGTGTATAAAGTTTACGTTCCATTGTTATGCAACTCTGACTTTCCACTGGTTAAAACTTAACGTTAAAAAGGGGGGATTATGTAAGTTTGGTTTCTTGTCTGCCTGTGTAGGTTTCTTGTCTACCTGTGTAGGTTTCTTGTCTACCTGTGTAGGTTTCTTGTCTGCCTGTGTAGGTTTCTTGTCTGCATGTGTAGGTTTCTTGTCTACCTGTGTAGGTTTCTTGTCTGCCTGTGTAGATTTCTGAACCAGAATAGCTATTAGTATTAGTTCTTGGTTTTGTTATTGTTCGTCATCATTCAAATTATTATCATTCTGTGGTTATTTAGGCACAAGATTGATAAAAATGTATACTTAGTGCTTACGAGCTAAACTAGATGGCGTTGTACACCACTAAAGCAAGTTTGTTTTTGTTTGTTTAAGTGTTTAGTTTACTACGTCTTGCTGTCGTACCAAGTATGTTTTGTTTCATTATCGAAGCATTATTGTCGGACGATGTAGATACAGTGATATTTCAAACGGTAAATGTAGGCTTTGTTTTTGTGTTAGTACTACTTCACCATAAAATGGTCCCTTTTTCATCAGTATCGTAAAAGGATGTGAATTTAAAGATTGTTTATTGTAACTAAAGAGGTAACAGAAATAGGAAACCAGTGTACGTACCTTAGTTACCTATAGCTATGTAGCTAACTTCACAATGCAGTCGCCGACCTAGTAATACCTAGAAGAAACCTGGGGGTGATTACAGAAATTTGATTGCAATTCAACAAAGGAAATTTCATTCCTAATATGAAAATTTCCATTGTAATTATGCACATAAACTGCAGTCAAATCGTCGCATCCGCGGAATACTATCCTCATGGCGGTTAGGATGTTTTATTTTTATTACATTTTTGGAATCCTTTAATGTATTTGCACCTATCTACATCAACAGAAAGTAGAAAAACACAATTTTCATTATTAAAAAATCAATTTTAAAATTCGCGCAAAACATCCTCTTGCTATAAGCTCCGTTGAAAACTATCCTGAGCGCCATTACGTTTGATTTTTTCCGCGGAATACTATCTCGCTCGTCAGTATGATAGTATTTCACGTAAAATTTTAGGCAGCGAGCGCGGGGCATACTATCGTAGGCGTAACGCTGCCATTTATTGAAGGAATCGCAATCGTGTGGTATGCTGGTGGAGGTTAATATTTTTATAAAAAATTAAAAGGCGACCCAAAAAATTTGTAGGAACGGCCCGAGCACGAAAAGAAAAAAAAACGTATAAAAGTTTTTTTTTTTTTTTTTTTTTTTTTTTTTTTTTCATTTTTAGGTTTCTGAAACTGAAATATCAAACATAAGGGGAATATTATTTTTAGCCTTCGAATCAAAAAAGGTACAACCACTAGTATGATGATTGTTTATGTAAAAATGTGTAGATAACAACAAAATATTGATAGGAGGTGATTTTAACGAGAACGTAAGAAGATTGAAGAACATGAGAGAGTGCACGGTGGATGGGGTTTTGGTAACAGCAATCAAGAGGGCGAAGCCCTGCTAGAATCCGCGTCGGCCTTTGACCTAGCTTTAGCATTTTTCAAAAAGTAAGATCATCTGGTAACGTTCATAAGCGGCAATCACACCACCCAAATTGATTACTTCCTCCTTAGCTGGTTAGCGGAATGATAAAAATTGAGAATTTGGAAAGCAAATCAATGAATGATGGAATGAAATGGCAAGTTGCATAAATAGCGCATAATGTTATTGAAGAGTTAAAAAGCAAGGAAAAAATTGATAGGGAACATGGTGGTGGAATGAAAATATTCAGAAAATTGTGAAAGAAGTAAAAATGTATTCAAAGATTGGCAGAGTGTTGACAGTTGGCAGAATATACAAAGCGTGAAAAACAAAGTGAGAATGATAATCGCTATTGCAAGAGTAAAAACACAAGATAAACTGTATAGTTACTAGGAAACTAGCAAGGACATAAGCAGTTTTATACAATAGCGGAACATAGTAAAAATAATGAACGAGATACCAAGCGTGTGAAATGTTTAAAAGATGATGGAGAAAAAGTATTGGAAAATAATGAGGATAAAACAGAGAGATAGAAGGAGTATTTTATGAATACGAATGAATGAAGACAATACGTGGAATAGAATATTACAAAGCGTATCAGTAAATATAGGTAAAGTGAAAGAAGTGGATATAGATTATAAGTAAGAAAAGCTGTGTAAAGTAAAGACTCAATTCTTTAGCAAATTGTTTTAGGATGAGGCAATCCCGGATGAATGATGCAACAGTTCACTGGTGCCCATTTTTAACAATAAGGATGATGATGATGAATTCGGCTATTATTGTTAAGACCTTTAGGTCACTTAAAATAAAGAATACTGAGAATCTTTGGGGAATGTCTACCAGGGTTTTAAGTGGCATTGTCACATTGATCGCACCATATTTAGCATAAGTATTTAATAAATGTGTAGACAAAGAAGTTTTTCCCAACGTAATGAAAAATAGTAAACTGATTCCTTTATTTAAGTCGGGAAATAGAATGATCCATCGAACTATAGGCCAATTTCTGTGTTACCTGCAATAAGTAAAATTTTTCAAATATAAATTTTTAATCAGTTGTTAACATTTTTTAACCTTAACGGACTGTTTCACAGTCAACAGTTTGGATTTACAAAAGGACGATCAACTACAGATGCAGGTGTAAAACTCTTTAAACATATACTTGGTGCTTGGGAGAAGTCACAGGATGCCATATGGATTTTTTGTGACTTAAACTCTTGATCTTGTCT
This sequence comes from Ennomos fuscantarius, assembly GCA_905220475.3. Lineage (NCBI taxonomy): Eukaryota > Metazoa > Arthropoda > Insecta > Lepidoptera > Geometridae > Ennomos > Ennomos fuscantarius. Next base: position 14,840,528 of record HG992036.1, on the reverse strand, counting down.
CTTCTTATCTTGGTAATAGAATTCAGACAGTTGAAGTTAATTGAGCAAGATCATCTGGTTCTATCACTAAAATGGGGGTCCCGCAAGGTTCAATACTAGGACCATTTTTATTTTTGGCCTATATTAACGATCTTACATTTTTGTAAAGAACCTATGTGATATTGTTTTGTTCTCAGATGATACGTCTCTTATTTTTAAGGTTGACCGATCTATTAATGATTTTGACGACGTTAACAAGGCAATTTCACTGGTTTTGAACTGGTGTACTAAAAACACTCTACTGTTAAATAGTAAGAAAACTAAATATATTAAGTTTTCGTTACCTAGTGTTAGGGGGTCTCCTACAAATTCACTACTGAATGGTAAGCCATTAGATTTAGTACAATCTGTGACGTTCCTTGGCATAACTATAGACTCTACATTAGAGTGGGATCCTCACAGTAATATCAAAAATTGCTGGCAGATTGAGCTCTGCAGCATATGCTGTGCGTAAATTCAGACAGTTTACTGATGAAGCCACTGCAAGATTAGTATACTTTAGTTACTTCCACAATATTATATCATACGGCATCTTAAGCCACGGACATACAATAAATTTTTGTCTTACAGAAAAGAGCAATTCGTTCCATTTATAACATGAAATCCCGCGACTCTCTCAGGGAACAATTTAAGGAGGTAAATATTCTTACAGTGGCTTGTCAATACATTTACGAAAATTTGATGTACACTCTCGAAAACATTAGCTCTTTTCCCAGATATTGCGACATTCATAACTTTAATACTAAGAACAAAAATAAATTGAAAGTTCCAAGATTCAGACTGCAGAAAGTTAATGGTTCATTCATGGGGAACTGTATACGCTTTTATAACAAGTTGCCTGACGGTATCGAACAATTGTCAATGCGTAAATTTAAATTATTCATAAAGTCAAACTTAATGAAAAAAGCCTATTACACAATAAATAATTATGTGTCAGACAAAAAAGCTTGGCCTGAATATCCCAAGCTTAACGGTATGAAATCTTAGGTACTTTACCTATTGCCTATTCCTATCTATAATTTCATTTTATATTTGTAATGTTTATTAAGATAATCACGGTATTTTTCTTGCACTGGAGTGATGTGGTGTTTACTTTTGTAACATATTCATTATCTCAACTGTAATGAATTATATACATTATTAGAGACAGTAGAAAGAAGAAAAAAAAAACATAAATCACTGTAAAGTTTCTTGTACCTTCTTCTTTACAGTTGTAATCGAAGCTTCGGATCAAAGTTTTCTATTCTGCATTGTGCCGGATTGCTTGCACCAGTAGTGAAAAAGAGAACTGCTTCTTTTTCAAACTCATATATTGTAATGGGCTTGCTATATATTATTTGACAATAAGCACTTTGTAATTTTATATGCTTAGTGAAATAACTTAATCCTAAGTACCTAATATAATTTTGACTTGTAAAAGTGCTAAAATTAACCTATTTGCAATAAATATTTTGACTTTGACTTTTACTTTGACTTTGATGTACAAAGCTGCAACAATTATCCGAGAATTAAGCTTATTTCACATTGAAGATATGGGAGAAGCGAGAAGAATGAGAGATGAGATTGAAATAGCCCAGACTCAGTTTGGTTTCATACCTGGGCGTGGGACGTCAGAAGCTATATTTGTACTTCGCCAAGTGTGTGAAAAATATAGAGACATGCACACTAGAACTTGCACATAGTGTTCATTGATCTCGAGAAAACCTATGACAAGATTTCTCGTGAAGTTCTGGGATGGGCCTTAAAGAAGAAAAGAGTTGCTGAGGAGTATGCAAAATTGATTCACACGATACATGACAGGGCAAGTATGTATGTCCAGTCAACAGCTAGTGAGACCGACAAGTTTGATGTGGCTGTGGGTTTGCATCAGGGATCGGCATTGAGATTTTATTTGTTCTTTCTGGTAATAGATGCGCTAACAACAGACATAGAGGAGAAATCACCTTGGTGCATGCTGTTTGCAGACGATATTGTACTTGTCGGCGAAGATAAGCTTGAGGCTGAGCAGGCTGGGAGAAACTGGAGAACGTTGGCTTAAAGATAAGCACGACCAAAACAAAGCATTTGTTTTTTGTGTGTAGCGGTCTTTTTACGAGGTAAGCACCCCGTACCTTAGCGTACCCCTTCCAGTCTGCCATGACTTCCGTTACCTCGGTTCACTTGCGCTAGATGATGGTGCGATAGATCGGGATGTAAGAAATAGATAAATTCGGGATCGATGCAATGGAGACAGGTCATAGGAACAACTTGTAATCTGCGATTGCCCCTTAAATTTAAAGGGCAAATCTACAAAAACATCATTAGACCTGTCCTATTGTATGGGTCGAGGTGTTGGGCAACAAAAGATGTGAATGAAAGCAGACTACATGCGGCTGAAATCCGTATGTTGAGGTGGATGTGTGGTGTAACGAGTATGAACAGAATCAGAAATAAGTACATAATGGGTAGCCTGAAAGTGGCACCGGTAACGGAAAAGTTGAGGAATGGCTAGCGTGGTATGGCCATGTCATGCGGAGGTATGAAAGCCATGTTACCAAGAGAGTATTTAATATGAATGTTGATGGCAAAAAATGTAAAGAAAGACCGAAAAAAGTGTGGTTGGACTGTGTGAAGAATGACATGCGTGCTAAGGGAGTGAATTTTGAGATGACGTCTGACAGAAATGAGTGGGGGAGAAAAACATGCTGTACCGATTCAACTTAAATGGAGTAAGGGTAGGCGGATTATGATAATTGATCTGAGGTTATTATAATTATAGTTTAATTATTTTAAACTTTTTCACATAAACCTGTAAATACCTTCCTGGTAAATATTTAACCTGATAATCTCGTCTTATATTAGCATGGGTAAATAAATATCTTATTTGTAATACGTACTAGGTACTAATTTTTTCGGTCAAAAATTAAATTTTAGGTAGTTTACTGCATTTGTAAAAGAACTTTTATACATTTTTCATGTAATTAAAACTTAAAAATTAGATTTCCGAAGTAATAATTACGTTCGAACAACATTATCATCGTACGATAAGCGGCGAATAACATCCTAAAGGTCACTGTTCCGGCGAAAACTATCCTTATGGCGCTTAAATTGACGCATTCGCGCCAAAATTCCGTGGAAGACTATCTTATAGGACAAAATAGCTATATTTATTTACATTAATAATTAAAAAAAAATACTAAACGATGCGTAATGAATTTTGCCATCGATTTGTATTCAAAAATACATACGTTCTCTAACAACTTTCAGAGATAATCAGAAAAAACCTCCTCCTGTAAAGTAGGTGTTTTGCAATTAGGATAGTTTTCCGCGGATGCGACGAAATTACGTGATCACCTAATTGTTCACTTTTCTCTTAAAAACCTCCATAATATGCTAACGCACTAGTACATAGTTCTTAGCCGTTCACATATCTGAAGTAAAATAGATTTAAAGACAAAAATCGTAAATCCAGGAATAAAATAAAACTTCAAGGCGGTTCCTATCAAAATTCCTTTCAAATCTTTGGTTACAAAAAGCAATCCTTAAATCCCCATCTTACCCTACCACTATCACATCATCACAAACGGGTAAACAGGGGTATTCTCGCCGAATCGCCACTACCCACTGTAATGGAGTGTTTATCAGCGATACGAATCCGTTACAAGAATAAAGGCTTTGACACACTGCGATCCGGAATGAACACACCGGATTGTGTAAGCTGTGGAGAACTATAGATAGATAGATAGATAAACTCTTTATTGTCTCACCAACGAAATTCAAACAATACAGGAATTATTAAATCTTACATACTAGTGCAACAATGGGCGGTCTTATCGCTAATAGCGATCTCTTCCAGACAACCTTTGGATGGAAAGTATCAAAAGATAAAACATGGCGGTCTAAAACAATTTAGAATAAAAAGAAATACAGATAAAAATAAACTATTACCTATAACTTGGTAAAAATATATATAAATACATCCTAATACTTACATATTTTATAATAAAATAAACTAATACATATTTATTACAAAAGCAAGAAAAAGTTATAGTATAATACTAGATAGCAGCAGTTAACATGACAGATAATATTTGTGCACCATATCTTTAAATATGGCCTGGGACTTGGCGTGTCTGATTTCTGTAGGAAGAGCATTCCACAGACGAACAGCTTGCACTGTAAAGGATTTGTCGTAGAACTGGGAAGTATGGACTTGGAATAGGGAGGCTTGAGCTGGAGAGTTTTGGAAGAACGCAGGGACAGGGAGTGGGTCTGGTATAGGAACTTGAAGCGTTCTTTGAGATAGGGTGGGGTGGATGGGATGAATAAAATAGCATAGAGGAGGGATAGGATACGAGCATTCCGGCGAGAACGAATAGGTAACCACTTCAGCTTTTTACGAAATTCGGAGACATGATCATATTTGCGTAGGCCATATATGAATCTAATACAGAAATTTTGTAAGCGTTCGAGCTTATTTAGCTGTTCTTCGGTTAAATCTAGATATGAGGAGTCCGCATAGTCAAGAATCGGAAGTAACAGAGAATGTGCTAGAGCAATTTTGGTGGTAGTAGGCAGAAAATTACGCAATCTCCTAAGGGAACCGGCAGAGGCAAAAATTTTACGACTGGTTTCTGCAACTTGGGGTACCCATGACAGTTGCCTATCAATAAGTATCCCAAGGTTCTTCACGACGTCACTAATTGGGATTATAGTTCTATCAAAAATTACCTGAGGCATGCGAAACCAGTCTATTTTAGAAATCATCCGCGAGCTGCCAATGACAATAGCTTGTGTTTTCGCAGGGTTAACTTGGAGACCATACGAATAGCTCCATTCCGAGATTCGCCCAAGATCACTATTGATAATCTCTATAGCCGCTGGAAGTTGCTGTAGAGGAGCTTGTGTGTAAATCTGCAAATCATCTGCATAAAGGTGGTAGGAAGAAGAAAGACCATGAGAAATTGAGTTGATAAAGATTGAAAAGAGAAGGGGTGATAGAACGCCGCCCTGGAGTACACCTGCACTCGTGTAACACCATGAAGAGAAAGACTCATCAATGCGTACACGTTGCCGGCGACCATGCAGGTAACTGCGAAACCAGTCAATAACTGTTGGAGATATGTTAAGCAGGCGTAGAAGTCCTAGTAAAACATCGAAGTCAACATTGTTGAACGCGTTGCTAAAATCAAGAAGCGTGAGAACAGTAGGCTCGTCGTCATGCCAAGTCGAACATCATCAGTGATTTTAACTAGCGCGGAGACTGTACTATGGCCAGGACGGAAACCGGATTGGAAAGGATTCAAAAGGTTATTTCGGATAAGGAAGGAAGTAAGTTGTTGGTGAACGAGCCGCTCAAGAAGTTTTGAAAGAAAAGGAAGGATTGAAATAGGACGATAATCAGAAAAGGTTGAAGGATGGTTTTTCTTAGGTAGAGGAATTATATGAGCTTCTTTCCATATGGAAGGAAACTCACCACAGGAAATGGACGTGTTAAGGATGTGTTGTATGACTGGCAGTACTTCATCGATTATGGGAAGTAGCATTCTGCGGCTGATGCAGTCACTTCCGATCGCATTTGATGTAATGGACTCTATACCTTTCTTAACATCACAACCAGTAAATTGTTGAAAGACAAAAGGGGAATGGTCCGAAGTTGGAAGTGTAGAAAGATATTGCAATGTAACAGCTTTTGTAGACCCATCAAAGTTGGCAGAAGAGGAAAAATGTTGGTTAAGCGCATTAATATTTAAATCTTTAGGTATATTATCCTGTCGTGATCTTCCAACTCCTAGAGACCTAAGAAATTTCCAAACCTTAGCAGGGTCCTCATTTTCAAGAGAACTGTGAATGTGCCGGCGCTGCGCGTCCCTACACACCTTATTGCAGTGATTTCGATATTTTGCGTATTTCTCCTTGTTAATGTCAGTTGGTCTACATTTAAGTCTTGCCTTGGCCGACAGTTTTTTACTCATCACGCTTCGGATTTCTGGCGTGATCCAGGGCGCGGGCAAGTGCTTCAGTTTGATCGGTCGTAAAGGAGCATGGACGTCGTATAACTGCGTAAGGATCTTATTAAAATTATCGACCTTCTCATCAATGGACACCGCGTTCGCTACATCAGACCAGTCCAACTCAACTGCATCCCTACGCAACATATCAATATCAATACCACCAAAACTACGCTGCAGAAGAACTTTGGGCTTAGCTTTAGGCGGACGGATTTTGTAAGAGAGGTAAATCATGTCATGATAAGAAAATGCATCCGCCGAACACTAACCGTGTTTACTGACATGGGATAAAGATGACACTAGTATTACGTCTAAAAGGGAAGGTGCGCAATTAGGTAAATTGTGAGTGGCATTTAAAGGAAGTATGGTCAGATTGCTAGCCCTGATAATGGATTCAAAATTAAAAGATCGGGAGTCATGCTTAAGAAGACAGGTATTAAAATCACCCATAATCATGGTGTGATCGTAAGAAGTCGAGTAATCAATTAAAAGCTGTTCAAAAGATGAAAAATAGTTAATACGCAACGAAGGACAGTAGTATACTCCGAGTAATACCTTAGAGTGATTAATAGTCACTTCAACAAGGAGATGCTCGCTATGTGCAGTGCTTCGAAATACGTTTGTTTTTTTTTTTACTTCAAACTTGTCTAGCATTTGACCGCGCTCTCACGTGATGGGAAGTGACGATGCGATCGAAGGTGTAGCATGCTAGCCAAGTAAATACCTATTCACTCTTCTCTTGGACACGCCCGGGTCATGTTTCGCCGGAAACACAGACGCTGGCAGGGCATTCCATTCCTTAGCCGTTCTAATTAAGAACGTTGAGTCAAATCGCTTGGTACGAATGCAGTTACACCAGCACGAACTGCATCAAACTCTTTCTGTCTGCTTCAAATATGTGTGTCTAAGGCCTGTATTACAGAATCAACTCATTCACGAAATCATCAAATTCAGAAATCGAAATCAGCATCTGCGGTGTGGTGGTTGAGTAAGTCAGTTATAGCTTGGAGGTGGCGGGTTCGATTCCTGTAAGTAGATGGGGGTATTATAATAATAATGTACATAATGTGAAGATAGGGGATAATAAATCAGTTTATGCATGGCTCGGTAGTGTCAATTCGCTCCCTCGACCCTTATAGTTTTACAATTCCCGCAGCAGGACAAGTATTTATGCACAGAAAAAAGTTATGTTCGCATATACTTGTTCTGAATCTGGGTGTTGCGGGACCATGGTCCTACTAGTTCCTGGGTCCCTAGACACAGGGAATTCTAGTTAGGGTCCAGGACCAATGTATGATATTTAAAAAAATTTAATGAGGCGTCGATTTATGACTGAATTCCAACAATATTTTTGAACTCAGTGTACTTCAATCGATGACTGAGCTTACTTTTGTAGCACGGGCTTAATTGTGACCAATTAGCCGTAATCTTAATGATCAATTAGTGGTAATGCTTGTGGGATATAACTTGGTGTCATGAGGGAATTCGTTATAACCTTCCAGGAGGTATTTTTTTAAGTAAAACTTCTTTACGCACGACGAGAGCGTTACGGAACTTGAATGGGCAAAGCGAACGGAAGTTGAAGGGGACATATAAGGTACTGAAGATAGAAAGAGTTAAGTTTCGTATATTTCTGTAGGTGCAAGAAAGAGAGACCAATGCACATTTTCCATCTCTCTTCTTCTCGTGGCCAGTGCATGTTTCAGTCGTGTGGTCTAAAGCACACTCGTTTCGTGCTTTGGGACTATGCTCTCGTAGTTCCTGGGTCACTAGATACGGGGAATCCTAGTTGGGGTCCAGGATCTATGTTTAAATAAAAAAATATATATTTAAAAAAATATGTCTGATAGAACCCTTACTCTCTAGGATGGTTTACGATAGAGGCTAGCTGCAAATCCGGTAATAATATACTATTCCTTACTAGAGATCAGGATATACTCCATCTTGGACTTGATGAAGTGGGTGTTCGGAAGCAGGAAGAGTGCGAGTTATGGTCTATTCCGGTTTTATTTACTGGAGCGATCCCTCGTTATGAGTAGGTTTGTTTTATTTGACAGCCTCTGTGGTGTGGTGGTTGGTGGTCGGCTCATAGCTCGGAGGTGGCGGTTTCGATACCGGCGGCAGGACAAGGATCTATGCACTGAAAAAAAGCGCTAAAACTAGTTCTGAGTCTGGGTGTTGTGGGACCATGGTCGTCGTAGTTCCTGGGTCAGGGAATCCTATTTAGGGTCCAGGATCTATGTATTTTTTTTTTTTTTTTTTTTTTTTTTTTTGTTAAGGAATGACGTGACGAGCTAGCCGTTCGCCTGATGGTAAACGACACGGCTGTCCATATCAGCTGCAGTGTCACTCGGAACTCTAAAGTATAGAGTTTCGCGTGACACTGCACTGCGCACGTCATCCAGAGACATCAGCACAATCTAGTAATAAGATTACTAAACTGTGAGATCAGATCATAAAGTCTTATTTGCCCAGTAATTTAGTGAAATTACTGGGCAAATGTGTTCCGGTTTGAAGGGCACTGTAGCTAGTGAGCTACAGTGCCCTTCAAACCGGAACACAGCAGTGCTTGCGCACTACTGCTTGGCGGCAGAATAACTGGAAAAGCGATGGTACCTACCTAGACGAACTTTGCAATAAAGTCCTACCACCTAGTAAACTAGTGTACCTATGTGCGTGATCGTTGGGCGTTATTATCATTATTATTGGTTTCTCTTAACTAAGTTAGATTTGTTTAGGAAACGTTCAGCCTTTATTTTAATAACCTGCAACACATTAAAAGTGGAAAATAATCGTTTTAACACGGTTTCGGCTACAAATAAATTAATTAATCATTGAAAAAAAAAACGTTTTTATTTAATAGTCGTTCACCTGTTGTTAAGTGACGCGGCCGCCCATAACAGAACAGTTTCACTCGGAACTCCAAAATATAAAGTTTCGCGTGACACCACACTGCGCACATCATCCTGAGACAACAGCACAGCTGGTAATAAGATTACTAGACTGTGAAATCAGATCATAAAGTCTTATTTGCCTAGTAATTTCACTACCTACAGTGCCTTTCAAGCCGGTACACCGTAGTGCTTGCACACTACTGCTTGGCTGCAGAATAACTGGCAAAGCGGTGGTACCTACTTAGACGAACTGCACAAAAGTTAGGTACCTAGTAATGTTTAGAATTCATTAACCTTTTGTCATACAAAAATAAATTCAAAATCAGTTCGTGTGAATCCAGCGTCGTTTATCGGTGACGTCGTCAGTTACGAGCTAGCACTTCCACCAGTTTACGACCTGGGTGAAGGGATCGTGCGTCTTTACTGCCGGATAGCATCCAATCTATCAAATACTACTGGAACTATAATAAAACCCTCTTCATATGAAGCGCAATGCTTAACAGCTATGCATCGAGTACTGAAGAATTAATAGCTCTTTAGAGTGCTGTACCTACATAGCTAGCTAGTACTGAATGATAAAAGTTATCTTGTGAAGTAAAACTTCTTTACGCACGCTTGATTTGGAGAGTAAGCTGGTGAATGCGAGGCGGACGGAAGTTGAAGTTGGTTTACATAGACCCATTGTCAACATAAACAAACAAAAAAAATATTACTATGTTGGTATGTCCGGTAAAAAAAACTACAATGATATAATTACTGATACTGTGTGTTTTGTGTAGTAGTAGTAGCTAGTGTAGCTACTACAACACAACAAAACTACAAACTAAAAAAAAAACATTTGGACTATATACTGGCCGCGATGACCTATAGATAGTCCAAATGCTCCAGCCCACTACAAGTAGGTAGCGTACCCAATATGCTGGCAGCATTGCCCTGTCTAATTGCAATGCTTATTCGTTGTGCCAAATAAGTGCCAGCGGTCATGCGTAGCCTCAACCAGACGCACTGATAAATTTTTGAAAACGTGATGAGCTCCCGGCCCCCAAGGACCCAGGGTTTATATTTAGTTTAGTACATATTGGTATGTGTACTAAATACCAATATGTACCAAAGTATATTAAAATACAACTTAGCTAAACAAAGTAATTTTATGTTTTTTTTTTTCATTGCCCTTCATTTTCCACCTCTTTGTAACCGCATCCTCATTGCATCATCTACAATGACCTTAGCTGAACTTACAACTACTAACAACAACTTGTTTTAAATTTTCTGACGTTCGTGAAGTAATGACTACGAATTCCGCCTGAAAATCAGTTATTGAAGGTCACGTGTTGACTTTAATTGAGTCGAGACCTGGGGCCTTACCGCGTAAGTCTGGTGGAGATCGTAATCGTGTTCTCTCTTACTCGCTCTCGTCGACTTGTTAATTGGTGAGTGCAGGATGGCAGGCGAAGCCGATTCCCAGAACAGTTACGCGGTAGAGGTTGTTCATGACATCACAAGGTTACACTGTTACTTTGCCTATTCTTCCTAAATTATACTGTATTCTCCTTTTTTTTTTTTTTTTTTTTTATTTATTTATGATCAACAAACAGTACACAACAAACATAATCTTACAGTAGTTTAAGCCTTAGAATGTAGGTAGTTAGTGTACCAACAACGCTGACCACAAATTAATAAGAAATATAACGAAAACAGAACAGAGAGATGTAACTTAAGATATTTAGTAGGTAACTGATTCCTAACTATCGCCTTAAAGTGAGTATCTAATTATATACTATAAAAAAATAAAAAGTGTTTCTTGCATTCTAAATTACAATCCAAAGGTAAAAAACAAAACCTAAGATAGTTGTCGTAGTCGGTAGTTACTCCTTTAATGTAATGTAATGCAAATCTAAAAATAGTAAGCATGAGTCCTTATCACAGACTCATTTCTATATATAACCGGCTTCCTGAAGATATCAAATCGGAGGTAGAAGATACTACATTTACAAGACGCCTAAAATTATTATTACTAAAAAAAGGCTATTATTCAGTCGAAGAATTCATATCGGATAAACTTTAACTCGCTCGGCCCTGTTACAATCGACCGTAGGATATAATATGATATCTACCTACTTCTTTGAATGACATTTCGCATCATTTCGTGCCTACTTACCTACCTATTGTTGAAGTAGAAAATAGCTCACAACTATTTATACTTACATGTATTTGTCGTGGCTTATAAATCATGTATAAACTATAAATATTTAAAACTGATAATGATCCAATATTGACAATTAACCTAAAAATTTAAGTGACAGTAATCATAATTTCCATCGACCTGAATATTATTGTAATGTGACTAGAGTTAGGCAATGTATGCTCTAAAGTGCAACGCCCTCACAGGGCTCATACAATGTAATATTGGGAACTAAGTACTGTATAGATTAGTTAGACTAAGTAATGACATGTATGAAGGCATGTCATAATAATAAATAAATAAATGTTGTATGATGTTCTGAATATATGTCTTCTCGTTCTTTTTTTTCCTTTATAATAGTTAAAAACCTTTAAATAAGAAAAACAGGGCTACAATATAACCCGATCCAACACAAACGTCGTGAAATCCTGCGTATAACCATCATATCTAACGGCCGCGCCAATTTGACGTATTACCGTATAAGTTACTGTGTTATTGCGGATCTTATTTACCGTATACGAGACATATTGCCATATAATGCGGCGTATAAAACGTAATCCGGTTTCTTGGTTTCAGATCACGATACGGTTGTGGGTGTATTTTTTATTTATTTCGATAGTTTTTCATGTAGACATGGTGGCTACTGTCTGGAGGACACATTTTTTGATAAAACCTAACGATTGTTGTTTTACAGCAAACGTGAATCTATAATGAAAGAATGCTTTTGTATATATTTGTTGGATCCTAATAGAAACTGTTTAAGCCTTAAACATATTGTTTAAGAACCGAAGTGTGGAATCAAGTGCATCTTTTTTGATTATTGAAGTAAAACTTCTTTACGCACGATTGAATTAGGAAGTAGGCTGGTGAACACGTAACGAGGCAAACGGAAGTTAAAAGTTGTCTATTCACGCAGATCTCTATTGCCAACATTACAAAGTATAAATTACTTCATTATTATTATGTTGGTATATCCGGTAAAATGACAATCCACAATTATCAAGATGGCGACATTAAATAAAATAAAAATAAATATCTGTGGACAATTTACACAGCGCCATCTAGCCCCAAACTAAGCAAAGCTTGTACTATAGGAACCAGATAACTGATACAACACTTTATTTACAACCTTTTGTTTGTAAATACACACATAGAATACTATACCACATTAACATTAGTCAAGCAAAAACAAAGTTATACCGGCCGATAAAGCTAAAGAAGTGTTACTTCAGTCGTGTGGTCTAAGGTCCAGTCGATTTTTTTTTAAATATAATGTAGATGTAATTTGAAAATAATGTTCTCTGCCCGCAATTGTAGTTAATATACCCTAATGTTACCTGGGGCTTTACTATCAACTCTTATCGCGGTTCAATTGAAGACCTAAAATGAATCGCGTCAACGAAAAGTAGTGATTATTTTAGGTCTTTATTTAAATCGCATTAAGAAGTAACAATAAGCCCCCAGGGCTAATAACAGAAATAAAAAATCAGTGAAAAGTTTTGAACTTTAGTGTGGACCGACAGCCCTAAAATCCGGCCCTCTTGGCATACGCACCACGTTTCAGAGGCGGATGGTCTTTCTTTTATTAAGTTTTTATACGGCACGATTCCTTTTGTGCTGTTATTCTTCTTAAATTTTTAATTAATGTTCTCTTTGTGATCGCTTATCTTGCCAGTTGCCAGTGGTTCGTTGTTCATCTTGTCTAATTTAATAAAAGAGCTTTGTTTGTGAGCTTTGATTTTTTGTTTGATGTAAACTTTACAGTCATGGTTTACGACAAACGTAAGTATATTGCGTTAAAAATTGGCGCAGTCGGTAGGATCACAAGATTTTTTAAATTGACTCAAGAAACATTTTGACTAGTTTAATAATTGCTAGCCGTCATAATTTATATAAGAGTGGATATATCAGATACTTGCAAACACGTATTTTAGTAGAGATAATAACAATAATTTAATAATTTTGACCAAAAAACAATACAGTGGATAAAATTGGTACATCGAAGGTTGATATAGTATAAGAGGGTATGATAAATATGAAACTTTGTATCCCACGCTAGGGTAACCTGTGTCGTGGGATTTAGCGTCTTCTATTGTAAGTGGTTTTATAATAAATAAAAAACAAGTAGACGTTAACAAATTATGGCTAAGTAAATAGGTACCTAGTTAAATTAAAGAATTAAAGTTAAATAACAATAAATAAAACACAAGCAATTAAAAAATGCCTCACAGCTAAGAACACTCTTGATAAAGTCACACACAATAAAAAAAATTTTTAAAAATCTGTTCGTCCTTTTGTTGGGTGTTCTGCTGCCACAGACAACAATTAATTATTAACACAATTATTTTTATACTTCTTTTGTGTCGACTACTGTCATCGTGGCAATTTTAACTTTTGACGATGCTGCATTAGGGCAGTATCTTCAAAAGTCAGGTACTGCAGCCAATTCACTCCAATTTCAAGACAGAATCTGCAAAAAAATGACTTTTGGAATCGAAAGTCATAGCGAAAATTATGGACTATTTTGTCAGTTTGTACTGTTTCTGGTCTCTGTTTAATATTAGTTAGTGTATTTTTATTGCTTTAAAATACTCAAAACATACACTATAATCGTAAGTAAATAATGGGCAGATGAGACGCTTAGCACTAGGCGAATGACTAGCTTGTCCAGTTTTGCGCTTACATGGAAAAAAATAATACAGTTAGAATTTCCGAATTCAGAGTCAAATCGTACCGATATCTCAATCTTAAGATGTAAAGAGTACCTGTTTGACATATACCCACCTCACGCAAACTAATAAAACCTGTGCACAACAAAAGGGACAATGGCCACGTAACGCCCACGGAAGCACCCTGCCCGATACCGGATGTCGGAAGTAAGTCACGACGAATTTCCGCGTTCAAAAATTTATGTGCTCTAGAGAATATTGGCACAGAAACGGGTTAGTAAAATTTTAAGAGAAATATTGGGTTTTAAAATTTAATGATGAGATATTTTTAGAAGAAACGTTTTATATTAGGTCTTTACGTATGAAATTGCCGTTTTGTTTGAAAAAAGTTAAAGTATTTTTTTTTCGAACTTATTTATTTCTTTTATTCAAAGTAATCACCCCTGCAATCAATGCATCTTTGCCAACGCTGTGGCAGTTTATGGATGCCCTTCTTGAAAAAATCAGCAGGACGGGAGACAACAAACTCTTCAAAGGCGTTTTGTACGGCCTCTCGGGAATTGAATTTTTTTCCCGCTAAAAAGTTGTCCAAATTTTGGGAAAAGTAATAGTCGGTAGGCGCAAGATCTGGTGAGTATGGCGGATGAGGGAGAGCTTCCAAACCCAACTCATGCAGCTTAGAGACGGTCTGTTGTGCAGTATGGGGTCACGCGTTGTCGTGAAGTAGCAGTGGAGACGACCGATTGACTAAAGCTGGTTGCAGACGTGCGAGTTTCGCCATCATTGTGGCCAGTTCTTCAATGTACACATCTGCAGTAATGCTCTCGCCGTTTTGTAAAAAGCTATGATGAATCACACCAGCACTAGACCACCAAACTGTGACCATCACCTTTCTAGGGGTAATTTTTCGTTTTGCACATTGCTTTGGTACCGAACCAGGATCTAACCTGGCGCCGATCACCGAGCGCTTTCGATTGTCAAAAAGAATCCATTTTTCGTCGCACGTAACAATTTGGTTCAAAATTCCTTCATTCCTGTGCCTGTTAAGCAGCGCAAGGCAAGTCTCGACGCGTACGTTAAGCTGGCGATCGTTAAGTTCGTGGGGCCCCCATCTATCAAGCTTTTTTATCTTGCCAATCTGTCGCAAATGGACCAATATTGTTTTGATGCTAACATCAAAAGCTGCTGCCAGCTCAGCTGTAGATTGAGATTCATCAGCTTCCACAATCGCCTTTAATTCATCATTGTTGACCAAAGTTTCCGGACGACCACGAGGTTCATTTTTCAAGTCAAAATTCCCAGAACGGAACCGAGCAAACCAATAACGGGTTGTACGTTCGTTTGTACAGTTCTCTCCGTAAACGTCGTTGATGTTACATGTCGTTTGTGCCGCGTTGGTGCCACGACGGAACTCATATTCCATAATTACACGAAATTTCAAAGTATCCATTATGAGGAAAAATGTTGAAATGTAATGAAAATACAACGCTAATCAATAAACAAAAGACTTATATTGTAAATAGAATGTCATATTTTTAAAACAAAATTAATTTGAATTTAGAATTCATAGCCAATCAAAACTTTTTTTTATTTGAAAAGGTCTGTACTGCAATTCGGCAATTTCATAGGTAAAGACCTATTATTTCAGGAGCAAAAATGTTCAGCTTAGTTTAAAAGAAATTAATTTTGCGAGTGTTTGCTAAATTATACCATAAGTTTACACAGAGTAAAGCTTGCAATACACTGGCATGACCGCTTTAATTAATTTCAAAACACCTCATTAATAATTTAAAAATATGGGGGCACAATGAATAACAGCGATGGCAGAACTAATTGTCAAGTTATCTCTTCCAGGCAACAGGTTCAAAAGGAGAGTTCATAACTTGAGGAAAAATAATATATTATTTTTCCTAGACAGATAGATATATAGATAGACAGATAGGCAGATAGATAGATAGGTAGACAGATAGATAAACTCTTTATTATACACACCAAATAAAAATTTACAAAAAAAAAAGAAAAGTGTTCCTTATCGCTAAAAACATTCTCTACCAAGAAGTATTTTTTTAAAGTTACTTGTCTTTTCTAAGGAATGAGAATGAATGAGATAAATACAAAAGCAAAAACGCGATTTATTTTTTATCTTTATTTACCATTTTTTTCTTTGAACATACATTTTAGATGGAAAAAATGATAATCACTGTGATATTTTTATATAAAATGAACTAATAAATTATTAAGTTTAAAATTAAAACTTACTACAAAGTCAACTCCTGTTATACCTAACTTATCATTTTGCTAAAAATGCCCAAACGCACACCCAAATTGGTAATATCATGAATATTCAAAGATGGTCGAGCCGGGAATCGAACTCAATATCCTGAGGGCATCACCAATCCAGATATGGTACTCCATTGGGACGGGAATCGGAAAAATAGGAATATATTAGAACCCGTATGTTACGTCTCATATTTGGTTTGTAATAGCGGATTAAGGGAAACAGCAGGAGGGGGATGATAAAAAAATCCTGTTCTGTTTATAGCCAACTTTTTTAAAAATACTGCCTTAAGCAGTATGTAGCATTATTTCAAGTTAAATTTATCTAGAGAAAATGCAATATGTTTAAGGAATATTACTATATCACAATATAATAATGTAACTCCGCTAAAACAAAAACAGTTTTAGAATATATTTATGTCAATAAATACATTTTAATTACTTAAAATAGGTACTAACTTTAAAAATACTTATTGAACTTTTAAATAGAAAATAAAATAATGCTTCATTTTGAAAATGTATACAAAAGTGTATCTTAGCTGTAAAAAACCACGGTGTAATGGTTTTTTTTGCAGATGTAAAAAGTCAATTTAAGAGAAAAATAACGAATTTATGAATCGAACACATTCAGTTTAAATTAAATTAAATTATACTCTCTTGTTTTCCTATTTTGACACCAAAGAAAATACGTAAACAAAAACATTAATAAAAGTTCAAACAGAGATATCAGATTTTATTAACGTACAAATTATCATGTCTTAAAATCTATTGCATTGTGTAAAAACGGAGCTAACGACCTTTATGTTTATATTGTCAAGAGCAAATGCGTCTATTTCTTTTAATGGGAATGCCCAACAATGTTTGATGGTCAGTTATTGTCAACAAATGTGTTTACTTAGGACCTCGCATTAAAGCGGGCGATGCCCCAGGCTCGACCCTTAATCCGACTCTGGCAAACAATATACATTTGTTTGGGTGGAAATAAATATGTTACTTTACGGAAGGTGCGTTTTGTTTATGCTCTTTGTGGGATAGATTCTATTGAGCGTCCTGGTAACATTACTCATTTCTTATTCAATATTTCTTTATAGTTTTAGGTGAAAGATTTATCTTACCTACTGTGCTGACGTAAGAATAAAAATATATTATGTTATGACACAGAAATATAATCAATATCTGAAGTCCTCCCATGGTGAAAGAAGTCACCTTGATAGGATTTCAGATATTGCACTTTGTCCAGAAATGAGACGTAGGCTATCCCAAGGAATACTATTGAGTTTATATACCTCCCGTCATCAGTTCTACTAGTCGAGGGTCTTTATCTACGTTTTCCAAGTTACGATCCCCCTCTTAAAACATATTTCCCCGAGCGGTTGCCTTTGTGGCTAACATAGCCAGTTTACTGACTGTTTAGATTGCTAAATCAGTGAGCTTAGAAAGAGATGGTGCAGGCATATTGATGATGTAACTGATTTATTAACACCCTTATTTCTTTGTCCACAGGTGAATGGTTCCTGGGGTCTGCCGGCGTTTGTCTGCGACGTGTATATAGCTATGGATGTCACTTCATCCACGTCGAGTATATTCAACTTAGTTGCTATATCTGTTGATAGGTGAGTACCTAGACCTTTCTCTTTAAACCCTTATAAAATACTGACTTTTCTTCGCAGCTTTGCACATTACGTATCAGGACAAAAAGCAGCGTTACTTATCGAGGTCCATTTATATTCTGTTTTTTTTTTAATCTATTTTGATAGGTATTACATCAAAGTCGGTTAAGGGGTACCATACATAAATCGAACATAGCTATGAATGGAACCTAGTATTTCATGCTATTTTTTTCTGTCAGTGATTGCAAAGATTATATAAACTATCTAAATATATATAACTCAAAGGTGACTGACTGATTGACTGATTAATATAGAGATCTATCAACGCACAGCCCAAACCACTGGACGGATCAGGCTGAAATTTGGAATACAATTAGATGTTATGACGTAGGCATCCGCTACGAAAGAATTTTTCGAAATTCCACCCTTGAGAGGGTGAAATGGGTGGGTCAATTATTTTCCCATAAGCCACGCCGCGGGCAAAGTTGCGGGCAGTAGCTCGTATTATATAAACTATAAACATAGGTACAGTTACAATTACAACATTACTTCTTTCTCTATCGATATTCAATAAAATTGATAAAATGGCTGATCAAAATGTATTGAGCTGTATCACAGTCGTACCTCTTCAAGACTAAACAAAAATGTTGCATAAAAACTCAAATATGTTGTATATCAATTGAAGGGTTGAGAATAAAAAGGATTTAACTGACAAATTGACAGTTTCGAGAAAATTGACTTTAAACGTCAACGGCGTCATTTTTATGTAGAGTGCTTATAAGGTAATAGAAAAGGTTTATGTAAGTTTCAGTTGCTTGAAAATGTTTTATTTCTATTTAAAATTACCAAATATAGTACTAATTCATACAATTACTGTAAAAATATAATATAATAAAAGAAATAAAGTAATGTTTTTATGCTAAGCGTACTGTATTCCTGTGACAGATAAACCATTTTTAAACTCAAAATCTCGAGATTTAAGCCTCATTTCGGTATTTTGAGAATGTATTATTGAAGATAATTTCACGCTGAATCCAACGATACCCATAAGTCATTTGGTCAAAAAAATCAGTTAAATCCTTTTTATTCTCACTCCTTCAATTATTTCTTCTCTAGGTACATCGCTGTGACCCAGCCAATAAAGTACGCGAAGCACAAAAACAACCGACGGGTTTGGTTCACCATAGTTCTCGTGTGGCTGATATCTGCAGCCATCGGGGCGCCTATAGTTCTGGGCTTGAATGATACCCCAGATAGGAACTTTGATGAGTGCCTCTTCAACAGCCAGAACTACGTGATCTACTCGTCTCTGGGCTCCTTCTACATCCCATGCATCATGATGATGTTCTTATACTATAGTATCTTTAAGGTAAGGATCGGTTATTAACGGAAGTACAATTATTAGCTCCATATAAAGAAATATATACAAAATTATACTTTATTAGACTTTGAAAATATATGTGTGGTTTTGTACAAATAATACACCTTTTCATGACGTACTGTTAAGTGCAAATTTTTTTTAAGTAGATATTTGTATAGCTGATATCATTCTAATAACATTCTTACTCATGTTCATTTTAGCAATTATATCAATAATTACTCGGGGTTTTTATTTTATTTTATTTAAACTAAGTTTGGGTTCACAATAAATTATCTAAATGTAAACTGGGTCGGTTGGCAACGCAACCTCAATGCTTCTGGCTACGCCTTTGATATTGCGAGTGTTAATAGCCTTTTATTTCTTACCACTAAGTAGGCTACCCGTCAAGCGCTGCCCCATTGCCTTAAAGCTCGTGTCAGCTCTGAATACTCTCTTTTGCTAATTTATTAAATTTATTCTTCAAGAGTAGACTTTATGTGACTTGAATCCCAACATAAAAGATTTGTTTTTCAATCAGGCATTAAGAATTAGAGCAAAAAAACAGCGTGCAGCAAAGAAACCTCCCATACCAGACGTCAGCACGGGAGCCACTACAGCAGTGGTAATAGAAAACGTGGCGCAGACGAGAAGGCTGGCTGAGACGGTGCTGCATGATGACAGGCCTACAAACACGGGATCTGGGAGCAATGAAGATGACCACGATGATAGGTAAGAAGACCCAAACTAAAAACTTAAGCGAATCCATATCCACCTACTAGAACCAGTCAAAGATCGGTCTTATAAAGCCATTATGACTTTTAAGCACCTGCTTCTCAAAAGCTTCTTTTGTTTAACGCAATTGATTTCCGAAGTTTCTATAAATAAATATATTTTCACATTCCTTCGGAGGTAATTTTTGGCAGAAAAAATTTTGTCTAAAAACAACTAAAAAAAGCAATATAGCCTAGGCCTATAGGCCTGATAGCTCAGTTGGTGGTAGTTTGCCTTCTGTAATATAGGCTGCAGAATCGATTTCCACCCACACCCAGGACAAACATTTTTGTGATGAGCATAAGCGTGTGTTCTGTGATGTTGTATTGTATTCTATGTATTGTATTTACAAACAAGATGTATTTAGGTATTCTATCAATTACCTGATTCCCGTAGTACAATTTTTGCTCGGTTTGGGACTAAATAGCGCTATGTGAAATGATCACAATTTTTATTTTTTTATTGAGATTTTGATGATTTTTTCGTCTACTAAAATATTGAATGTAGAGCTTTAGTTAATGTGTTATTTTGAAAAATGTCGTCATACAAAATAACATTAAAAATGCAACTTTTTGTCTAGTTTCGACAAAAGATCAGCAGATTTAGAAGCGGATGCTGACGACTGCCACGTCATACAAAATGACAAGTCTACAGAGTTCATGTTGGCCACAGTTGCTGAAGAGACGGCCAAGTAAGTTTAGCGTTACAAAATGAATTTTTTTTTTGTAATGTTTAGTGTTTCCCTAAAAACTTACTCAAATCAAGGCATCTCTTTAAAAAGTCTCGTCACATATAAGCATAATAATTTTAGTGGAATGGAATAAGAGGATTAATAATATATGACAAAATAATATGACAAAACTATTTTTAATTGTATAGTTTTTCATATTCTATCATATATATCATAATAATCATCTATCTATCATCTATCATAATAATTTAAATCTTGTAACAGATTTATTTAAATAAACATTACCAAGGGAATAAACTGTAAGAGATCAAGTAGGCTCCACTTGTATGGAGTGATGAGATCGTCAGACGCCTGCTGATAATGACTAAGAAATTAATGTTGGAGATCGTGCTCCCACTGAGCGGCGAGCTTTACAAGAGGCCTATCTATGTCTAGGCAGTGGACTAGAGTTGAATGCTGAAGATGATGACAATGCGTTAAATATTTTGCGTGAAAAAAAATTACAAAATTTGTACTCTAATACAAAATATATATAAAGTATATTATTATTCAAAATTATATTTTTTTGATTTATATTAGTCGTGTTATTGCATTAAAGTTTAATTTTCAAGTTAATGACATAGATCAATTAGATTTCTTTTCTTTTGTCCATAGCAGTACACCGAAAAAACGTGTCAAGCCACTTCCAGACCCAAACGGCAACAATGACTCAGGGTATGCGCCGTCCAATCTAGAAGACACTATCAGAGAACACGTATCTCCACCAGGATCACCAGGGCTGAAGGATGCAACTGTGCTGAGAAATATGGGCTGTGACAAGTGGAAAAAGAATGGGAAGAGCAAACCTTTAGTGGAGTCAAGGTGGGGGCCGTTTGCAATAATCCGTTATGATTTTGACGATTATCATAAAAGTCATGAAAAATTATTAATTGATTAAAGTAAAAGCTTCGGCATGTTTTACCCTGAACCACAAATATACGTGGTATCTCTACTAATTAATAGATGATCTATAGTTAACTGCCTCATAATCAAACTAAGCTCATTTTATTGTATTGGCAGTGGAATTTACAGTTTTATCATTTTACAACCCGGCGAATATGGTTCTTCAATACAAACTAAGAAATAAAAGATATAAAGGTCAATAAATAACTTATCATTAATATTTCCAGAAACGTCTCACTCGCCCTCCGTTCAGAAGATGACCATGAAGCTAGCACCTTCGACCTTAGAGATGGATCATCCTGCAAAAAAGAACGCAAAGCCAGTGCAGCCACAGCGAGGTTCACAATCTACAAAGCAAATAAAGCAAGCAAAAAGAAACGAGAAAAGTCTTCAGCAAAGAAAGAAAGAAAAGCCACAAAAACTTTAGCCATAGTTTTAGGTGAGTAAAGAACTCTTTAAGATATATTAACACTTGCTCCAAAAGGTTCGAAAATAACAAAGATACTGGGAGTTGTTAAAAGTTGGCAGAATTTGTCGGGCAAACTTTGTTCGATGGATGAGTATGGCGCGGCTGAGTTTAGTTGGAATTTGGGCGATTTTGAAAATAATAGCGGTAACCTTTTGTTAGACTGTGACGTGATATGTTTCAGAAGTACTGTTGCATTTGAGTTTTATTTTTATTATTTGATAGTTTAGCTCAAACTATGTTTCTACTACCTATATAGGTTTACTGGAATCTGGAATATAATATTTGCAGAGGCGATAAACATAAATATGCCACAAATCATGTTCATGATAAAAATGTTGGTTGGATAATTATAAAAAATGTGTTTTGTATTTACGACAATAAATTAAAGAAATGCGCTGCTATATCGTCTTATTACTACACTAAGCAGAGCAGGTGTCACTAGTAAACAATTTTCCCTAAAGATATTGGTACACCATTACACATACAAGCATCCATTTAAATCCCTCAACACCATAACCATCTCACCAAAATCATGACTTCACTGTTTGCTATAATAATGAGTGCACCGTGACCTCTACAGGAGCAACAAAGTCATGGGTAATACAAATAAATTGAATGTAATAAATTAATACCTGTTGTTTAAACCTGCCTGTTTTGATTTGCAGGAGTCTTTCTCTTTTGTTGGGCGCCATTCTTCACATGCAGCGTCCTGGGCGCCCTCTGCGACAAGTTCAAGCTGCCCTTTTCCCCGGGGGTGACCACCTTCATCCTGACCACGTGGCTCGGGTACATCAACTCCTTCCTGAACCCCGTCATATACACCATCTTCAACCCGGAGTTCCGGAAGGCGTTTAGGAAGATACTGCACTGCGGCACCTAGCCCGCGGACTATTTGGTCGTCTTCACTCAGTAGATCTCCCTGGACATGGATAACTGGATTATTAGTAATATTAACAGCTTAGAATATAAAATCTATTGCAGTTCTATCCTGGATATTTTTTTCCAATTTCATCTTCATATAGATTTAATAAATAAGAAGTCAACAATTATAAACAATGAAGAGAACGTGGTACGTATATGCTAATAATAATGATATGGTCTTCCGAAGACTATAGATATCTAGCCGGCTACGAAATTCAAGTTATTTGCTAAGTACTTGACGTGTAGTACTTCTTGCGATTCTTTGCGATTTAAAAATCGTGAATCAAATCAGATCGGTTCAAATTAAATAGTAATTGGGTAAAAGTCAATAAAAAACTAACTTGCCCAAGAAACCCAATGCGAACATTTCTTGACCGAAATATAACACGGTACAGTCACAGACAGAGGTAGAATATAAGCATTATTTTTAATTTAACAATGATAACGGTTAGGTGCCTACTTTATTTACCCTGCGATGTAATTATGTGACTTTTTCCAAAAATTCATTTGTAGTTAATTTATTTTAGCCGTTCATGAAGCACAGTAATTTATCTCGACTTTTTACAAATTAAATTGCATTACTCGTGTAAAGAAAAGGTTGCATTCCAGTTTACCAATATCCAAGGAGACCTGCCAGATGACCAAATAAAGTACAATTGTGAACAAAAGTATTATGTTTGATGTGATAAAAACTAAAACATTTAAAATGTGTTAATATTAGTGGTAGAAAATAGCATATCAGATAACTAAAAAATTCCTTAACAATAACTTAGTTTTAAAATTATGAATAATTAAAATTATATTGAATAGCTCAATAAAGATTTAGTAATCGATCTCTATTAATTAAAATTACTGTTCAGTATTAAAAGTGTATACCACAACCTTAAGCCAAATATTTAATATATTTTATTATTATACTATAAGCTTTAGTTATTTTTGAGGTTGTGATCTGTTTAAGTATTGAACTATAATTTGTTTTTGATTACCAGCAATGGTACAGTTTAATAGTAGACCTACAATTATTATACATTATTCATTAATTTGCCCTTCAAATGGATATAAATTACAACAATTTTTTTTCTATTTTCCAATGAATCATTATTTTGAGCTTATTCCGTCCATTCGTTGATTAATAAATCTTTAAAGATACTTCATTTGTGAAATTATCCGTATTAGTTTATTCCATCTTTGATTTCAAGGCATTAAAATGAGGTTTAAAGAAAATACTCGTCTTCCAACATGAAAATTGTAATTTATTCAATTTTTGTTCACATTTTTAGTTTGTTATAATATTATAGAAACTGACGTGAGTAGTACTCATAACTACAACTATTACACGGCTAACACTCACGAGATACAGTCGAATAACTCGACCGGTGTTCGGGCAATAAAGATGCCCATCCTCAAGGCCGTTAATAGCCGTGTAATAGTTGTAGTTATTTTTAGTTTGTACCTGATGTATTCATAATTTTTTATAATATCATTATTAGTACATGATTTTTTAACAATACTAATTTTAATGTGTATGTATGTTATAAATATTATTGACTGTTGTTATATTATATAGCCTCTGTGGTGTGGCGGTTGAGAGGTTGGCTCATAACCCGAAGATGGCGAGCTCGATACCCACGGCAGGACAAGTATTTGTGCACAAAAAATTAAGCACAAACACTTGTTCTGAGTCTGGGAGTTGTGGGTCCTCGTAGTTCCTGGGTCCCTAAAAAACAGGAAATCCTAGTTAGAGTCCAGGATCTATGTATGTGATCGTTGGGCGTTATTATTACTATTATTGTTATTATTATAGTAGGCCAGTAGATATAAAATTATCGAATTAATGTCTGTAAAATAATAAAGCCGTTTGCACAACGTGATTTGATAACGTAGTGTGTAATTATTGCCAAATGATGATATTAATCAAATCAAAATAATAAGCTAGTCATTAGAATGAATAGTGTTAGAACAATATAATCGCAATAATATATGTTCCGTGAGTCTTTTTTGTTTGTTTGTTATGCTATAACGCGTCTTGAAAAACAAATAAGATGTAAGTTGTTATCTATTATCATTTATTTATTATTATATTTGACACAACTCATATCAATTACTATGTTATCATTGGTTTTGTGTATTAGATACTATAGCGGGGATACCAGGCATTATGGTAGTGCCCCAGTTTGGGCGCCAGGTATTATAGTGGAACCCCAGTTTGGGCGCCAGGTATTATAGTGGAACCCCAGTTTGGGCGCCAGGTATTATAGAGGTAACCCAGTTTGGGTGCTATTATAATGTCCAGCTAGCTCAGTCAGTAGAGAATGAGAACACCCACCAGGCATCATAATACTAATCTTCTCTAATCTTCTTGTTCGTTTTATGAATTCTATGTGTTTATTTTAGTTCAAATGTTTTAAGCTCATTATGCCCAATTAAGTTATCACAAGATGGTTATTTTACACCGTCGTTAATGCTCAAATAAAACGCTAAAAAACCTTAACAATAAACATTTTCTTTTGTGATTTGTTCATAAAATAATGAATATAAATTAAAAAATATTGCACGGACATGACAAGTTTATTTAAAGTTAAGTGATTTTATGTAAAAAGTGTTATATAAATAATATTTATAGGGACTAGATGTTTTGATAATAATAATAACTAGATACATATTTACTAACGAAACAATAAAATGTCTTAAATGACTGTACGGTACTGTGCATTAATAGCACAAATATAACTAAACTTTCCTATATATAAATATATATAAAAACTGGCTGTGCACCGCGTGGTGATAAAAACATGATGATAATGAAGAGTAGATAACAACCTATTCTCAGACCTACCAAGTGTGAATATAAAATTTCATCAAAATCGGTTCAGCCGTTTCGGAGGAGTATGGTAATCAACACGGTGACACAAAATTTTGTTATATATAGATATAATACTTAACAGGGTTCCTAAACAGAATCCACTGTATATTGAAAACCTGTATATTGTTATAAGAAGTAAATATTAATATTCACATTAGTATGACAAAATAATTAATTTTTATTCAGGTAGTAGTACCCAGCTTTACCTATAGAAATTTACTAATAAAATGTAGAAAAATTATACTTAGGCAGGAGAAGTGCGGTAGTAAAAATAATTAATTGAACAAGCTAGTGCCACAGTTTGAACTGAAATATTTTTACACTTTATATAATTGATTGTTTTCTTTTCTTTGTATTTTTTATTATTTGGTGTGTACAATAAAGAGTTCATCTATCTATCTATCTATCTATTTTATGTATTTTACTATAAAAAGCAATAAGTACGTTATATTTCTTGAATTAATTTGTTCTGATTCTTTTTGACATCGCTTGGACCTTTAATTAAATTAATTATTATCACCGTAAATAATAATATTAAATATAACTTTTACTCATTAAATGCCCACTCATAATGTAATAAAAATAAAATGTAACATTATAATAAACTGTAAAGTTTGCTTAATAATAGAGTACCTAAGATGAAAGTTATAGTGAGTACGTTAAACTTTGCAACTTTTGACACAACACCTACATGAACAAAATTACTGTCAACTAAATTATTGATTATTGTCAACATTCTTTACTTACTTAATTGTAATGTTTTCATTGTAAAAATAACGAGTATTATACAGTTTTATTGACTAATTTGTAAGTAAACTGAGTCTTCTCGACATACCGTTTTGAAAAAGCTAATTATGTAATTTTAAATGAAAATGTAATGTTAACTATAGAATGTATCATAGTTCTGTTGCTGGTAACTGTAAATTAAAAAAATACTATAACATTTTTGGTACGCTATGTTATCTACGTAAGGTAGTGGTATGACTTTCTATGAAAAAAAAGTGATTTAAACATTCTGTGTTTATAAAAAAAAAACTGTTTTATTTAACCCTCTTGAAATTATATTTTTAGTACCTTCCTAAATAATCCTTAATTCTCTACTAAAGTACTAAAAGAGACAATGCGATTTACAGCTAAAATATAACTGTAATTATCAAGCTAAAATAGTCTTTCATATTAAATACAAAATGAAAATGGAATGGTTTTTCATTTAGCTTTTCATTATAGTTATTGTTATTATGGTTATGTTATTAACCTGTCATACTACATTACAATTACATAACTATAAGTTGTTGGTAAGGGGATGAGAGTAATTCCAACAATAATATATAGAGGTTTAATACAAAGCTGCACAATCAAAACTAATGATTGGCTCATAAGTGATTAATAAATTCTTTTGAAAAAAGAGTCCTGACGACTTCAATCCCACCGCATTTGTTTATCACAAAAATGAGAACATCAACGTAGTTGAAATTGAAATACATATTATTAAGAATAACACCCAAAACAACCTATCATCTTGATCAAATAGAAATGGAACAACACAGGGTACGTACACAGTTTTCATATAAAAAAAGAATCATCAAATCCGTTCAACCAAGTTCTTAGATAACATATATAAAAAATATACAGTTAATGTATCTACGTATATATTTTATAGTTTTGTCAAAATATAAACTTATATTGTAATTTTTAAAAACAAGCTTTTACCATTTTGCTTAAACATGCTTAAACATCCAAACATCAAATGCTTAGACTATATACTAGGGCACGTCACTGATCATAAAATTAATAATGCACTACGAAAAAGTGTGATGTAGGTATCGTAGGACGCGCGTGATCACTAAGCTCAGAGTCCATTCTGCTAAAAGTGACATCTTACTATTATTATTATTACATATGCTATTTGTCTTCTGATCTGCAACAACAGAAGTCACACTAATTTTAATTTAATTTTAATTACGCGTATAATCGAAACATTGCAAAATGCTCCTAATTTTTTTGTACTAAATATAGAGTTTTGAGTTTATAGTATTTATTATTATTATTTTTGCAATAAT
This sequence comes from Ennomos fuscantarius, assembly GCA_905220475.3. Taxonomy (NCBI): domain Eukaryota; kingdom Metazoa; phylum Arthropoda; class Insecta; order Lepidoptera; family Geometridae; genus Ennomos; species Ennomos fuscantarius. Next base: position 14,812,790 of record HG992036.1, on the reverse strand, counting down.
CACAGTTAAAATTATTTGATGGCACGTCTATAACCTCATAAAAGATTTGTTTAGAAATATGACACTATAACCGTGCAAAGGTTCGCCATTCTTGACCTATAGACAGTCCAAATGCTCCAACCTACTACCAGTAGGTAGTGTAACTTACATGCCGGCAGCATTGCTCCATTGAATTGCAATGCTGATTCGTTGTGCCAAATAAATGCCAACATTTTACATTGCAAAATTAGTTTACAATGTACAACTACCTTAAAACTTCTCTACGTGATTGTACATACCGGCTAAAATAGTTGCTTCCGCCGCACAGTTAATTCAAACAAATAATTAGTTTCGCTAATAACTCCCAGGAGTTGAATTTTTGTTACTAATTGGCACAGCTTGGAATAACCTAGCTATTTTAAATTTATGCAAATCACAAATGGACGTAGCTTTTCCGGAGAGCTTTTTTATTTTTTCACAGAACTCGTCCTATTTACATAGGTCGGTAATTTTTTACCGTGTTGTTGCCGAGTGTGAAAAACACCACCCGATCTCTTCTTTTGGTTGCCGTAACAGCCTCTGAAGGGAATATCTATACAATGGACTGAGTGATTGACCGACTGACCCAATAGTTCAGTTCAAAGTCAAAGTCAAAGTCAAAAGATTTATTGCAAATAGGCTAATTTTAGCACTTTTACAAGTCAAAATTATACTAGGTACTTAAAATTAAGTTATTTCACTAAGCATATAAAATTACAAAGTGCTTATTGTCAAATAATATAGCAAGCCCATTACAATATATGAGTTTGAAAAAAAAAAGCAGTTCTCTTTCTCACTACTGGTGCAAGCAATCCGGCACAATGCAGAATTGAAAACTTTGATCCGAAGCTTCGATTACAACTGTAAAGAAGAAGCTACAAGAAACTTTACAGTGATGTTTTTGTCTTCTTTCTACTGTCTTTTACAATGTCACAACAAGTTGGTAGTAACCCTACCTTCCGAACTGTAGGTTGTGTTCGATTCCCACCCAGGACCAACATTTGTGTGATGAACATCGATGTTTATTGTGTCTGGATGTTATACTGTATTCTAATTATGTATTTACAAATAAAAAAGTATAAAAGTATTGTATCAGTTATCTGGTACCCATAGTATACGATATACAACCTTTGCTTAGTTTGGGGGCTAGATGGCGCTGTGTGAAATGTCCATATATATTTATGTATTTAAGAAAAAAAGTGCATTTTCCTCGGTGCACCAAGCAAGGTGATTATTTAAAACTCCTGTGACAAGCGTCCAAAGTGACATTTGTGGAGAGAATTACTTTTAGCAGTGGACCAGTGGACTAATATATGATGTAATTTTATTTATTAGCGGCCTTTGGAATCTGCGATCCTTCTAGATACTTAAAACCTTCACTTAGTTTTCATTGCGTTAGAAATAAATACTATATTACTTTACTAAATCTCTCAGAGGATAGCCTCATCCAATACTGATCAGACAAGATAGATTACCTACCTCTCTAGATAAATCGACCTTTGAACTTGACCTCGGCCCTTTGTTGAGTTGGCCGTTCTTAGTAAGATGATACAAGGTTGAGGACAAGGTCAAAAAGAGTTAGGTCATTATCATCATAATCTTCGTCACCATCTTTTTCTCACCATTTCCAAAGTTCACACATCCAATTTGTATTATATTTGGAAAAACCGGATCAAATGCGCCGGGTTGTTAATTAGGAGTTATACCAAATTTTTCTATAAAAAACATCATGAAAAACAATGACGTCAAAAAAATTACTTACTACGTTGACACCATACACTCTATCAGCCTTATTAATCGGGTATTAGTCTCGGATTAGTTACTTCAGCTTTTGTCCTTTTTTTGCTACCGAAATATTTAGCTGGATCGAAAGAGACAAAAGATGGTGTAAGTAGTCTAAAGCTAGTTCGTGTTTATTAATAAGGCTGCTACAGCCTTATTAATAAACGGGTATTAGTCTCGGATTAGTTACTTCAGCTTTTGTCCTTTTTTTTGCTACTGGAATATTTAGCTGGATCGAAAGAGACAAAAGATGGTGTAACTAGTCTAAAGCTAGTTCGTGTTTATTAATAAGGCTATATATAAATAGAGTGAAATCTGTGGCTGATACGTTTTGTTTTCCCCGTAGATCCATAGATCGAGAATTTCCTTAAGATAGCTTCCTGGATCGCACAAACTCTAAAGGTACTAGTACAATCATTGGAACTAATAATATAACTACTGAGAACGGTTGAATTTATGTATTATTTTTAATGTAAAACTTCTTTACGCACGCTTGACTTGGGGAGTAAGCTGGTGAATGCGAGGCGGACGGAAGTTGAAGTTTGTTCACATAAATCCATTGTCAACATAAACAAACAAAAAAATTTATTATTATGTTGGTATGTTCCGTAAAATGACAATTCACAATTGTGAAGATAGCGACATTAAACAAAGCAAAAACAATGTTATACCGGCCGATAGATGGAGCTAAACTAAAGAAATTTTTTTTCAATCGTGTGGTCTAAAACAAACTCGTTTTTTTATTTCACTTTGATCCTAGATGATAAATTCACTGGCCAAGTGCAGGTTAGTAATGACATATTTACTTACACATTATTTGACTAGTTGCGCCCCGCGGTTTCACCCGTGGATAAAAAGTATTTTAATTATTTACTCATCCCACGGGAAAATTTCACTTTTCCGGGATAAAATGTAGAAGTATATGTTAATCTAGTGTATAAGCTATCTTGGTACCGAATTTCATCCAAATCCATTCAGCCGTTTGAGCGTGAAAGAGTAACAACATACACAAACACACATACAAACTTTCGCCTTTATAATATTAGTGTGAAGTGTGATAAGTCGTTGGTCCAGGGATGATTCAAATCAGGGTGCGTCGATTTAGAAGACCTAACGCTAAGCCACACTTCACTTGTTTTTAATCTTTAAAAGGATATAAAACCTACATTTTTCTTGCAGTAGCAAGCAATAATAACCCTTGTAACTATGTCCATTGTACGGAACTCCCATTTCAAGTATATCTGCGAGGCGATATGAGTCGAGGCGTAGCAAAAGCTAATACAGCGCGCGGCATTGTCGGCTCCACAAAGCGGCATCTGTAAGGAGCGATTCCGCATTTCTGTTTGTTTTGGTACAAGTCACAAAGTTCGAGCGTTTTGTATCAGCTTAGAACAGTTGCGTCGCATCTGGCATCTGGTTTACATAGATAGCTGCAGCACTTTGCATCTATAATCCCTAACACAATATAGGTTACCTTTTTGTTTGAAGGGGGAAATATGCCCTGAAAAAAAAAATGGGCAGGGGGTATGTGGCACTCGAACCCACTAAAACCCCCGTGAGCCCTCGTTCGCCGTACCGGGGCGAGAAAGGGTCGCGTTGGCAGTCCAGCCAACTCGCCCCCGAATATAGGTTACCTAGCTTTACATTACCCTACTTATATTTTTGAAGTAAAACTTCATTACGCACGCTTGATTTGGGGATAAGCTGGTGAGGCGAACGGAAGTTGATAGGGAGATATACCTATATATCTCTGTTCGGACCTCGTTTCAGAAGACAATTAAAAAGTTATATGTATGTCATTGAAAAATTGTCATGAAAAAAATATGCAGTTTTGTAGAAGTTTTTTTAAATGTTTTATTAAATAAAAAGGGATTTGTGACCTGCTGGTCGATTATGTATCTTTGATTTCGATCAGTTTCAATATGAAATGTGTTACAATCATAGTTTTTTGAACATGCACGACATTTTTTGCAATGAAGGTCAGCAAAAGATCCATTGTAACTGCTAAAGCTTTTGACGTAAAAATTTTTATCGACATGGCCAAATTGCGATTACGAATTGCGTTTTGAAACAAAATGACAACAATAATTGCGATTTTCATAGAAACAGGGTAAAGGTTGTTTCTTATATAGAGTAGTACTTAACTTTTCTTACTTTTAGTACTTGAATTTGATTTTTGTGCCTTATTCTGAAAATTGAGCATCTTCAACCCATGAATTACCTACGAAATAAGTAAGTACCTACCTACATATAAGTAAAACGTACCGATAATAATGTGTGGTAATTTATGTGCGGAAGCTTGTCACCATAGTTATGAAAAATATATTTTGTCGGTATAACTCAACATTAAGTGTTGTTGTATTTCAGGTAGAAATGTTGCGGGCACTTTTGTTGGCAAATGCGGAAGAAAATCGTCGCAAAAGACAGCTGAAACTGACGAGACGGACATGAAGGCATAGCAGCAACCCATTGAAAAAAAACCCAACATCCAACTCATTTTGCTATCCTAAAATGAGTTTGTCCGTTAGTTTCGCTATCGAAAATTGCCTTCCAGCAGCTACACATCTCCCACATAGATCAAGAAGATGAACAAGAAGAACTCAAAGTAAGGTTATAAAAATTTAATGGCAATTAATTATAGTAGAGAATTTATAATACTCGTACATAGATAGATTAACAGGGGCAACAAAAATAAACAACCCCAACAGCTAAATGATTGACCGAAAATTCAAATATATAGGTACATAGGTAACTCCAACATATCCCCCCACTTGAAATCACTTACGGGATTTCACAAAACAATGGCCAGGCAGGACAGTATGCAAATGCATTTTAAAGTCATGAAACTAAGGGCAAGTAAAATGATTAGATAAATGATGACATTTACAGGAAAACTGTGCTCACATAACCAAAGACCAAACTCTCGAACAAAAAATAATGCTTATTAGATTTCTACAGCTAATACTACTAACTAAAAGGAATACAATTCAGTTATAACTAAATAATATATATAATAAGTAGTTGATAAGTGCAATCTAGCTTTCAAGAGGTAGTGGACACAACTTTACTACTGGACGTCGGAGAACTCCCTTTTGAGTGCGAACGGTAACAACGCGTACTACACCGTCCAAGCCAGGGTGAAGAGCGGTTATTTTTCCAAAGCGCCACTCCAGGGTTGGTAGGTTCTGATCTACTATCATCACGATATCCCCGATTTGTACGTTCGCTTGGCCACTAAACCATTTCACACGCTGTTGTAAGGTGTGAAGATAGTCGCGCTGCCACACGCGCCAGAAGTCTTGTGTGAGCTTCTGAAGCATCTGCCATCTTTCCCGAGGAGGGAGGTTTACGCCTTCTAGCGGAGGCTCAGGAAGAGACACCAACGGCCCTCCCGTTAAAAAATGCCCGGGCGTTAGTACATCCACTTCCACAGGATCTGCCGAGATCACGCAAAGTGGACGTGAATTAAGGACCGCTTCGATTTTTATGAGCACCGTCGTCAATTCCTCGTAGGTAAGCACCTGAAGTCCCACCACACGTTGTAGGTGATACTTCATTGATCGCACTCCACTTTCGAATATGCCACCAAAATGACTACCTGTCGGGGGATTTAAGTGCCAAAGTATCCCACGTTTAGTTAGGTCTATGTCAATTTCGGTTTTACAATTAAGTAAAAACTGATGAATTTCGTTGAGATAACGTCGTGCACCAACGAAATTAGTACCACAATCTGAAATGATCTGCCGGCACAACCCTCGACGCGAAACGAAACGATCGAGCGCAGCAATGAAGGCAGGAGTTGATAAGTCAGTCACGACTTCTAGATGCACGGCCTTAACCGCTAAGCAGATTATAACGCAGACGTAAACCTTATAACGAGAAGCGTTGCGCCTACGGCTCTCTTTCACGGCAAACGGCCCGGCAAAGTCAACCCCTATATTCTGAAAGCACCTTGAGGGTCGTACTCGAGGAGCTGGTAAATTACCCATCAAGGGTTGACATGGTTTTGGTTTTACCTTAAAGCAGGTGACACATTTAGATAGTCGGGAACGGATCGAATTTCTTATGCCCAAAATCCAAAACTTTCTCTGTACAAGGGACTGTAAGGTACGTGGCCCACAATGTAGGTATAACTTGTGAAAATAATCGATTAACAATAGTGACAGCTTTGATCGTTTAGGTAACAGGAAGGGATTTATTGCAGCTGGAGGTAGATGAGCATAATTCAGACGTCCCCCTACTCGCAGGACGCCGGCTTCATCAATATACGGATTTAGCTTTTGTATAGAACGAGAGCAAGTTTTCTTAGATTTAATCAAGCTCAATTCTTCGGAAAACGATGTAGTTTGCTCGTGTTTAACTAATTTTAAAAGTGCCAAGTCGAGTTCTTCCACAGTCAAGCCAGAAGTTATGCGTTGTTTTGTAGCAGTCTTCGCATTATTGCCAAAACGTAAGCACCAAGCTAAAACACGCTGAACTCGAGACAGAGAAGAGTGTTTGTGAAGCAACTGTGTAAGCACGCTTGATTCATAATTAGTTGCAGGAATCGCTGTCCGAACGGCAGGCTTTAATTCCGGAACTACATCCAACGGTAAAAGCTCCCTTCGAATTGGCCAAGTTTCCGGATCGGCGGCTAACCATGTCGGACCAAACCACCAGATAGGAGACGAAAGTAGCTGCGAACAACTCACGCCGCGACTACACATATCCGCCGGATTGTCATGAGTTGAAACGTGTTGCCAATTTTTAACACTAATCTCCTCATTAATTTTCGCTACGCGATGCGACACGAACGTCTTGAGCTTGTATGGTTGAGTGTTTAACCACGCTAAGACGGTGTTACTATCTGTAAATGCAGTGATTCTAGCAATGTCAATTTGGGGCTGAAGTAGCTGGAACATGTGCTTTAAAACACGTGCTAAGAGCACTGCAGCCAAAAGTTCGAGACGGTTAACGGTCAATAATTTCAAAGGTGCCACTCTTGATTTCGCGATCAACAGATGCGACGTAGTTGTGTTGTGGTCTGATGATCGTAAGTAGATGCAACAGCCGTAGCCCTTAGTGGAGCCATCGCAAAATCCCACAAGCTCGAATCTAGTCGCGTTTGGTATCACCATTTGTCGAGGTATTCGAACTGCGGGTAAGTGTTGTAATTCCGAGCAAAAATTCTGCCATTGCACGAAAACATCATTGGGAACCGCCTCATCCCAATCAATTTGAAGTCGCCAGAGATGCTGAATGAGCAGCTTTGCTATGAGTACCACTGGGTTCAACCAACCTAGAGGGTCATAAATGCGTGCTATACTAGCCAAAATTGCACGCTTAGTACACTTGGAGTCCACCTCCAACATTGAGTAAGTGAACATATCTTGTGCGGGGTCCCACCGGATTCCCAAGATTTTAAGTATGTGTTGGTTACTTTCATCACAAAATGATTTTTGAGATTGACAGTGTTCTGCAGGTATATCGGCAAGAAATTCAGGAGAGTTACTACTCCACTTTCTTAGTTCAAATTTCGCACAATTTAGCAATTGTGTCAACTCATCTCTTAAAATTAATGCTTCATTTACAGATGATGCACCCGCCGTGATATCATCCATAAACGTGTCCTGCCGCAAAATAGCAGCTGCCTTAGGCCATTGGGCACCATGATCGTTAGCAAGCTGGTGCAACGTGCGAATGGCTAGATAAGGAGAGCTACTCACACCATAAGTGACTGTAGTTAGCTCGTATTCACGTACGCTTTCGTCTACTGACTCCCTCCACAGAATATGTTGGTATTTACGGTCTTCCGGTCTTAAATCAATATTGCGGTACATTTTTGATATGTCGGCTGTAAATACAATTGTAGGAAGTCGAAATTTAGTTATAATGTCTACTATGTCATTTTGCAATTTCGGGCCGGTGTGGACAAGGTCGTTAAGTGCTGTACCATTGGACGTCTTCATGCTAGAATCAAAGACTACCCTCAGCTTAGTCGAGACGCTATCTGGTCTCAACACGCAATGATGTGGAATAATATTCGCACCTTCCGTAGACTTCTTAACCAGTACCATGTGGCCCAAATCAGAGTACTCCCGCATGAAACTGACATAATCTTCTCTTAGTTTGACTTGATGAGACAGGCGCTTCTCTAATTTGAACAACCGAACCAAGGCGGAGTGATACGAATCTTCGAGAATGCCACCCTGCTCTTTCAGTAATATGGGAACTACATATCTACCATCGGAGTTCCGCTGCACTAAACTGGAATACATCTTTTCACACTTCTCGTCCTCCGGGTTTGCGTGAGCAACTGAGGGCGGCTCTTCGACCTCCCAAAAACTCTTAATTACTTTATCGAGCGCTAAAGTCGATGCAAACAGAGTTGTTGTCGTTGATGGTGGTCGACAACTCGGATCTAATTTTCCTGTTATAACCCAGCCAAATATGCTGTGCAAAGCAGCAGGCAGGCCTGGGCCCAGATCTAGGCGTTGCCCATCATAAAGATTGTGAAAAAGTTCAGCACCGAGGAGAAGTTCGATGTCATTGGGTTTATCAAATTCTTCATCTGCAAATATCAAATGTTTGCAAGCTTCTCGAACAGCATGGGGTATTTCCGCTGTAGGCATTTTATTTGTGATTGTGTCCATTACAATGGGGCAGATATCAAAGCGTGGATTGTCAGAATCGCGGGGTTGTATAGTACATGAAGTCACGCCTTTTATTTGATGCACAGTATTCTGGCCTAACCCCGCAACGGCAATATTACAGCGGCGCAGTGGCAGCCCGAGACGCCGAGCACAAGCGGTCGTCATAAAACAGTCTTGAGCCCCGCTATCAATAAGTGCACGAATGGTCATCGTGCCACTGGGGCCCTGCACACGAACGTTACACGTACCAAGCAGAACTAGCCCGCGACTGTTCCCTACATGCGCGCTGGTACTAGTGGAATTCATGGTGATTGCAGGATTAGTCGCAGTCACATGCAATGACTGGAGTTCCGATTCGGCCACAGCCACAGCGCCACTAGCTGGGACTACCGAATTAACTTGCTCATGGAGTAGAGTATGATGTCGCGCGTTACACTTTGTGCAGTTCGATTTAGAAAAACATTTATCTGCGCTATGGTTCGGGCGCAAGCAATTGACACAAAGGTTTTTTGATTTTATTACATTTTGCCGACCGGTTAAATTGTATGCATGAAACAATGGGCACTTATAAATTCCATGACGCGAAAAACCGCAACAAACACAATCAGGAAATTTATTCGCGTTATGATAAGATACAGCAGCTGAGTACGTCCCTGTAGTTGCCGGCTCTTCTAGTGAATTCGAGTAGGGTCCTGCATCTAAATAATGTCCCGAGTCTAAATGTGCCCCCGAGTTCACGTAGGGCACTGCATCTAAGTATGGTCCTGATTCTGAGTACGGCCCTGAACTTGTATATAGGCCTACGTCCGAATACGGTACTGAACCCGCTTCAAAGTTCGGAGAAAAGTCTGAGTGCGGCCCTGTATCAGAGTACGCCCCTGTATATACCGGCGACGACGCAGAATACGCGGACCGATATTGTTGGGTATTATTATTATTACGACTTCGCATGTCAGCGTTCCTAATGTTTTGCCCCCGCGCCTGCATTCTTGGTTGGCTAGTCGTGTTGATGGAAAATGGAACGCACGGCTCACTTGCTTCCAGAACCTTAACATAATCCTGTAAGAAATGCAACAAGTTGTCGAAAGTCGGTATCACTTCCTTGTTTTGAAACTCAAAACGTTTACGCGTGTCGAAGTCGAGGTTACGAGATGCCAAATAAAAAAGCACGAATTCACCCAAGTTCTCAATTCCTACCGCTTTGAGGGCGTTAGCCGATTCGTACAGTATACTAGTCATATTACGCAACTCATTCAAGTTGCACACTTTCATTGTTGGGTAGGTGCATATCTTATCCAGATAGTTAGTAGCTAGTATACGCTTATTGTGGAAACGATTCACTAGAGCTTTAAAAACTACACTATAATTATCAGCTGTCACCGGAACACCTTTTGCCACCGACAAGGCCGAGCCCGAGAGACAAGATAACAAATAATGAAACTTTTCGATCGCCGTTAAATTATTATTGTCATGTACCAATGACAAAAAGGTGTCGTAAAACGTTTGCCATAATTCTATGTTTCCATCGAATTTGCACAATTCAATTTTCGCCAACCTCGCTTGACCGCTTGGTTTCCGATAAGCGACAACGCTGGCGTCTGCCGACGCGTACTCGGCCGACGGCGTCGACGCCGACGGCAACGGGGAAATATTCGCAGCCACGGTTTGGATGATGTAGTACAATGTGTCGAAGGCTTCCACAGATTTATAATCGACAATTGATTTAGGATCGATTTTAATTTTCAACTCATTTATTTCGTTCACTACCTCTATATATTCTGAGCGAACATCTTCAATTCTTTTGTACCTACTTTTAAAAGCGCCGATCTTACTCTTATCCTTTTCGACAACTTTCGACAAATCATACAATATTTGAATATCTCGGTATATGTATTCCCTTTTTGCAGTAAGTAAAGTTAGTTGAGAATTGTCGTCAACCATTTTTACAAGTTGCACTGAAGGTTACTTTTAATAAAAGTAGGTAGTCAGTTATTGAGCACGAAATTAACAAAATTCTTTAACTAAACACTACTTTCACAGAATAAATCTACAATTAGCTTAAAAATAGATTGTTCGATTGTTATAGAACTGTATAATGGAGTTTTCTAATGACTTTGAACCCAAAATTCCATAGGTAATTCGCGCTCGAAATGGACCACTTTATGGCGTGACTTGAACGTTGCCTTTTTTGAACGTAAGCCCTAGACCAAAAACTGTTTTTAATTGATGATAGACACTAGAGAACTGTTAAGAGAACCCTGGAAGCTTGATTTGTTGAGGAATTTGGGAAAACTTACCTCGGCCAGTGCGCCGGCTTGCCGAAGCCGCTGTCTTATTTGTTAATTCCCACTATCGAAGAGTTTCTGGTCCTGTCCACACACTCACAGTAGTTCTAAATAGGGATAACACGATTGATATTGTTTTTACACGAGCTCATGAAGTATTGATGAGCTTTTTCGTTTATTTTGCAAACTCCCGCAGTCGAGTCATTCACAGGCAGTGACGGATAAACTTTTTTCTTTGGCCAGTGGCGACACCACACTTAGTAGATTGGCGAACAGCGCATTATGCGGCGCGCGATTCAAATCTTCGTTGTGATTGGCCGAGGTATAAGGAAAGGAATAGGAAAAGGAATACCAAGCTCCAACAGTACTTAAGTTTTTTTTTTTAGATTCATGACCATAAATTGAAATACCTATGTACCTAATGTGTGTCACTACACTACAGTACACTACAAATTTAATGAAGTAAATTTCGTTTCGTTCCAAATTATATAGTAATCTAATCATGTTACTAAATTGTAGATCCTGGCGGGTTTGGCGTTTTGTGGGCATGGCTCCTACCAGCGAGGCGTAGGTACCTCTCACCTTCATAATATATACCAATCAACATTGGACTCCCTGGAAATCCACCTAAAATATAAAGCATTTTCTCAGTGGAAAAGAAGGGATCATATAATGCCCGAGTAAGTATGCAATCTATGTCGCTTTCAAAAATATTTATTAGGTCTCAAAAAAATAAATTATAACTATTATGTTTTTGTCGAATTATATTTTATATGACAATAATATAACATACATTTGTCTTTCAGATTTGTGAAATGCGCCTTGATGTCCTCCACATTGATTCATCCTATGGTGGTGATGCCCACGACAGGAGCCAATTGAAGTTTGTGTGGAGCAAATTGTAGGCACTGCAGCGTGTCAGATTATAATTTACAGTAAATCAAGACAACATCCGAAACGCGGATGACAGAGCATTGCTGGTAGAGATAATGGGCGGCAAGACAAGATTGAATAAAATACTCTTAGTTAGAATTACACTTTTATGTGTTCATTACACAAATGTTTGTCCTGGGTGGCAATTGAATCCACAACCCACAGTTCAGAAGCCAGGGTTACTACCAATCGAGCTATCGGGCCAGTCAAATATAATGTACATAAAATATACTTATTTATATTTATTGTACATTTGAAAGTAACTCTAATCTATTTGTTACTATTAATTATAAATATATAATTATTATATAATAAATATATAATAATAAATGGCTCAACAGAACTTGATGTTATTTGGCATGTAGATAGTTTAAATGAAAATAAATAAAAGTCTTATCAAAATGTTATACTTTTTTGATATAACTACTTTTTATTTATTTATTTATTGTTCTAAGTATATAAAATTACAATGTGCTTAATATGAAATACAGCAAGCTTATAATAAATGAGTTTGAAAAAAGAATTTCTCATTCCCACTACCGGTGCTAGCAATCAGGTACAATGCAGAATGCCTATTCTCCACGCCCAGCTGTGCTGATGTACCTGAAATACAATTACATATTAAACAGAGTAACTCGTTATTGCATAAATCAACATTAAAATTTACATGAGAGTACTATAGCAGCACACTTTCAGTGGGCCTTACTACTAAAAGTGATCACTCCTATATCAATCAATCTAAAGCAATCTTTGGGTGGACAATTATGTTATATTAGTCAGATAGTTAACTATAATGATGATTTATATTGATGTTTATGAACTTGATAACCTACACCAAAACCGCCATACAATAGAAAATTGCATCATTATCATCAAGATGTTTAGAAGTATTGAGAAGTTACACATTACCTATACATGCCGACAGGCTACATCATATACTTTGTTTAGTACATGTAGAAAATAGGTAGATGTTGATTATTGCTGATAAAACATGTAATTCAGCCACAAGCTTCAACTTTTTGGTTTTGTTTTGCAGCTGCTTTATAATATGAATAACACAATTGATTTTCGTTACCTTCCAATGGGGTACTGGAGATTAATCTCCAGAACTTGAAACGGTACTGCATGCTTGATGGACGGAGGATGGCTCAGCCGATGTTACTGAAATAAAAATTTCTATTCTGTACAATAATTAACAAAATTATTCATATGATATGTAGCACAATATTACATGAATAATCCATAAAGCTATACAACTATGCTCACATGACTAGATGGCTGAACCTATGAACCTGTAAGTATGCATATAGTTTGAACTTTAAATCCTTGGGAAAACATTGACTTTTTAATGCAATATCAATAAATCGGTATTTAGATACATTTGAGTTTTAAATTACACACTAAATAATCCTTAGCCACACCATTGATTACTAGCGGTTGAATATTCATTACGGATTGAAAGACTGTTAATTAAGGTTCAGTACATAGCAGTTGTGTAAAATAAATGGCAGATATGTTCATTGCTGTAATATTATGATTATCGAGTTGTGATGTTCATGCATATTGTTTACATTTCAAACAAGTACATAGAGAAAAAAAGTAAATTACCCGTTTCCACTGGTCGGGAGTTCTTTTGGCCCCTTCGCCACAAGCATTTTGGGGGCGAAACAAAGTCTACCACGCTTTAAGAACTAGCTGCTCGATATAACACAACAATTCACTGATTCAACTTCAACTCTAAAATTAGACGACGATTTCATCAATGTCTCCAATACATACAAGAGATTCTTTTAGTGTTTTAACACCGCAATTGCACGTATTTACCTATAAACAATGTTAATTTAGTAATAAACTCTAAATATTAGTAAATATATACACCACTTCACTTCGCGGCAATTCATCAGCTAATATTTTTTAAATGTTTTGGCTCCACACTTTTGTGTATTTAGCCAGTGTCAAGTAATTGATAATTTATCAAGCTAATGATATTTCACGCAAATATGATTGTGTCAAGTCACAGTCGAAGTCATCAAGTCAAGTCATAGTCTAGTCAAAGTCATACTCCTAGTGAAGTGGTGGCAACTTTACTTGAAGCTTCTATGGAGTTTTGGAAACAACACGAAAAGAAACGTTTCACCATCATTATACCATTTTCCCACACTCACGCCTGTAATCCAGCACTTAACGAATAGAATGCCACCAAATTTATGCACTAACACTGAAAATAACACAAGTTTAGTAAAATAATACAATGTGGTGACGCAATCTTTTTCGCTTTCCAGCCAAAAAAAACTCAGCTTATTTTTCATGAACGTAATAACATTTAGGGATGCCCGATACGATATATCGTAATATCGATACAGCACTATACGATATGTCGATATTTAATACTATATTCGGGCCATACGATATGTTCGATATATCGTATTCGTATAAAAATATAACATTAACGTATCGCATCAAACTATAACAATGTTTTACAGTTTATAGTTTAAAAATTCTTGTTCATCGTGACAAAATGATGATAAACAGTGCCGCCATTGAATATATTGTTATTCGTAATAAAAGATATCGTTAACAAAAATGTTTATAGAACAAGAACACCCGACTCTTGTTTAGAAATTTCGATTAAATATTTAAATACCTATATCTTTAGACTTTGTAATACAGTCAAATATTATCAATGAAAGTTTATTATTGTCTTTTCCTATTTCATTTCGTTTAAGTTGAAGCTACAAGTTCAAATTCATATAATTACAATGGCGCCGCTAGTAACGCTTACTTTTTTTTAAACCGGCATATTGCCTTTATTCTTTCAACTAAATACCACAGTGGTGTCGATTCTGTGTCGCATACTCTAAAGCTAAACGAAATTAACATATTTCCGTCTTTTTCATTACCTCTTTATAAGAAGAGTACCTCTTTACTTTAGTTTAAGAGAACGCGACACAGAATAATAACCAATACTTATCACTACCTACTACAAAAAATAACAACATTCGGACTATACTGAACGCGATGACCTAACTGGTTCGAAGGTTGTTTTAAATCAGATTCCTCAGATTCCTATTTAATAAACTATTGAAAAACATTCAAAGGTTACCCCTTTGCATTGATGTACGCTTATTCTGCCCTCCTAAGCATAACCAACGCATGCGCCTGTTGGCGAGTTTTGAGAAAAACGCGCCTAAAGTTTTTTATTTTCTTTTTGCTGTCACGTGTTACATAGCATGCAAAGTGCACCGGACGCGCCGCATATCACACCGTCTAGACGTCGTCGTCGCCGCGTCAGCTGGATTTACACACATCCACAAGGCACTAACACATAAAGAAAGTGCTGACCAGCGCCTCCGTGAGAATGGGATCGCGACCGCCGTCCGCGCATCGCCCGCGTCCCTCGTTCCCCTCTTAGCCCCGTGAGGCTGTCATGACCCCTCCTACGTCACTCGTTCTCGATCGCCGAGACCTGTCACCTGTATTACATAATTAATTTTAAGGACGAACTTTACGTGTTATAAATTAGACTTAATAAAAAGATATAAGTATATAGTTATCGTTTAACTTTAATACTCCCGCTGCAGCCCCTCTATAACTGGCGCAGACGGTATGATCTTTGGGTCAAGTGCGCGTACGACCCTCGGGAAATATTGACATCTTTTTGGACTTCTGAGTGGAACTCTGGGAACCCTGTGAACTCAGTGAACTTTGAACTGTGCGCGTACGTGACTGGCTATTGAGCCTTGACCAAGGATTCGGACATCTCTGAAGGACTGCGGCTGGAGCTTTCAAGAAATCGAAGGATATTAAAGTGAACCGAAGATGATGAATATACAGTAAGTACGCTAGAATTTTCTCTGGTGTTGCTTCCCCCTTTAGTTGTAATTCCGTCAGGATTTTACCTGACCATACCTTTTCCAGTATCGTACTGGTAAGGTACCAAGTAAATTTAATTTTAATAATTCATTAATATTACATATTATTATGTTAAATTAATTTCAAAAGGAATTTTAATTATTACGATAAATTAGTTTAGGTAAAGAGATAATTAATAAATTTATAAATATAACATTTAAAAAAAATTGAATGAATTAATTTGAAAAAACTAATTTTACCTGACCATTCCTTTTTCAGTATCGTACTGGTAAGGTGTCAAGTAAATTTAATTATGATAATTAATTCATGTTAAATGAATTTAAAATGGAATTTTAATGATTACGACAAATTAAGTGTAGGTAAAGAGATAATAAATAATTTATAAATTTAACATTTTGAAATAAAATTAAATAAGTTAATTTGAAAAATGTTATAATATATGAAAATTAATTAAATGCATATTGAATTAATGACTTAATTGATTTCATAAAAAATGCATTGATTAAATTTAATACATTTTAATTTAAACAAAATTATTTTGGTAGTAGAATTAAATTTATATAAAATAAATATAATTAAATAAAATTAAACGAATTCTATTAATTAATAAACTAAATAAATAGGGTAAAGAAATAAAAGAAAAAATTAAAAGTTTTGAATTAAATGAAATTAATTAAGAAATATTTGTTTTTATGTAATACTTTCAAAAAATTATAAAAAATATTAATAATTCGCAATTCTAAATTAAATTAAAATAAAATCTAATATTGAAAAATTTATTCGTGGTATATTTAATTAAACTTAATTGATTTCAGAATAAATGCAGCGAATAATTAAAATAAATTTTAATTAAAATACAATTAATAAAAAAAAAAAAAAAATTAAATAAATTTTAAATTTTTATGTAAAGTTATTAAACTCAAAAAATTAATATAGAGTAAACAAAAAAAAAATTAATTGAAATAGAATTAAACAAAATAAAATAATAAAATTAAATAAATACATTTGTTTTTATTTAATAAATAAAAATGAAAAAAAAAATAACAATTTAAATTTATAAGATAAATTTAAATATTATCTTGTATTGAAAAATTTATTCATTGTATATTTAATTAAATTTTTAATTAATTTCAGAATAAATGCAGTGAGTAAATTTGATAAGTTTTAATTGAAATACAATTAATTGCTGGTAAAATTTAATTTTATGAAAATAAATAATTAAATAAATTTAAAATTTTTATGTAACATTAATAAACTGAAAAAATAAATATAAAGAAAATTTCATTGATTAATACGAATTCAATTATATTAATAAAAATAAGTAAAAAAAATAAATTCGTTAATACACAAAAAAAAAAAATTCAAAAATTGCGGAAGTTAAAATAAATATCGTAAAACACCGTAGACGTATTGCACGATTGATATGACGTAATCCGATCCAGACCCAATATTTAAAGCGTTTCGCTTCGTTCCTGAATTTGACGGAAACCCGAATATTTTAACCAGGCTTATAAAAATTTGTGATCAACTTGTATTTTATATTAAATTTTATTTTATGAGAGCTACGCTGGCATCAAGAATGTGTTAATTAATAATTTCACAGACCAACGAGATGAAACAGCCCTCTACAATGACCTCTCCCTGAGCACACAGGGAAGTAGCACCTTTGATCACTGCCAGAGCCTTTTCTCTACTATAATGACGTATGTTACTTTACATGAAAGTATTAATACGACAATCGAAGCAAAACGTGACTAATATAAAAAAAAACCTTGCAGGATTTTGTTTCTGGATTAATGCCAAGTAAGTAAAAGAGCCACTTGGTTCTCGTAGTAGATGGATGAGACCTGCTAGTACAGATAATGCTTTGGATTATGTACAGGAGGAAATCAATGTAATATACTTGCGAAAAAAAAGTGATTGCGTTTCGGAGCGTAAATGGCAGAACCTTTGACCTTTACTAATAAACTAAAGTACTAATGAACTATCGATGACAACCCTGCATACACGAAGTGCTACAGATATCCTTTTGTTCACAAAAAAAGGTGAGTGAACAATTTGGGAATATGTTACAGCAAGGCATTATAAAACCATCCGACTCTGCGTGGAGCTCACCTATTTGGAAAGTAGCAAATAAGGCTGATGCTTCCGGTCGACAAAAATGGCGCCTTGTAGTAGACTTCAGTAAATTTCATGAAAAAACCATTGACGATAAGTATCCCACTACCACTTTTTAATCCATTACATTGAACTGACTAATATTGAACACAAAATTAAGATAATTAAAAACCAGATTTTACAAGCAAGATCCTATATGATAAATAGTACTTTTATTTCATTCTACGAAACGCAATTCGATCATTTGATCAGCAAGTTTTGTCTAAAGCTTCAATTTAATTAAAAAGTTTAGAGCCAAGTCATGTGAAACGAGGTCTTATAGATGGTCTTGGTTTGGTCGTTAAAATTCTAACTGGACTATACAGATGCTCTTAAAAAGAACGATGCCATAGCAGCTATCAATGTTAATCAGAATAAAATAGCACAATTATTAAATATTATAAATAGTAATATAGAAAAAATTGCAAATGATTTCCGTAGACTAGAAGATATATATTCACACGTGCCTCTCGCACTCATCATTATATGTTAGGATTAAATATATTGCGTAAGATGATTCAAAAACTTTATATTTTAC
This sequence comes from Ennomos fuscantarius, assembly GCA_905220475.3. NCBI lineage: Eukaryota > Metazoa > Arthropoda > Insecta > Lepidoptera > Geometridae > Ennomos > Ennomos fuscantarius. The sequence continues at coordinate 14,794,572 of HG992036.1, read as the reverse complement.
ATGATAAGAATCAAATTTTAGGTATAGAACTTAGAGAATATTATAGTATTATAAGGTCTAGATCATATTTCTATGAAAATAAGTTAGCTGTAGTTTTTAAAATTCCTATTTGTTCCTCTAGTATATACGAACTTTAACGACTCACCATTATATCTAACGAATATAACTTGGTCATCTTACCCCCTTATCAGTAATATAGCAACTAACGAGAAATTCTATGTGTACATGGAGGCTGAATGCCCGAAGTTAGAATACCGGTTCATATGCGAAGCGAATATCAAACATCAAATTCGAACAAAACCTGCATTCGAGATTTATTACTAGCACATACAATTGGAAGCTCATGCACAAGAACACTTATAACATTTTTTTAAAGAAATAATGGAAAGATTGGTCGTTCAGCACTACATCATCATATTCCCGAAAAGCCACCAAAGTGACGATGCATTTCAAAAGAGAAGACATCACTACCTTCACGGAAGCTACTTTGTTACAATCCCGCAAAACTGTATACTGCACACCGACGAACTAACAGTTATGAATATTAACAATGAAATCAAAGGACAGCCAATGAAGACCATTATTATCCTCGAATATACAGAACCTGGACATGAAACATATACTGCTATGAAACTTAACTCGATAAATTTCAACGGACTCTACAAAATTCAAGAAAAGATGGCAGCTCAGTCTATCCTTACTCTTGAAAATCAATCAAACTCAGTTTATCACACAACTATGCCCTTTTACATCTTATCACCAGTACAGGAGTATTGGTCATCTTTATAAAATCGAAGAACGATCAAAAACGCTGCCTAACGACTGACACGCCTGCCACGACTAACGTTCAACCAATAAGAGAAGCCGATGATGAGAATTTAGCACCCAGCTGCATAAATCCAGATCATTCAGCAACATTTAGACTGAAAGTACTGAAATAGTTGCTGATCTGCGATGGGAGGTGTTACATAGCATGCAAAGTGCACCGGACGCGCCACATATCACACCGTCTAGACGTCGTCGTCGCCGCGTCAGCTGGATTTACACACATCCACAAGGCACTAACACATAAAGAAAGTGCTGACCAGCGCCTCCGTGAGAATGGGATCGCGACCGCCGTCCGCGCATCGCCCGCGTCCCTCGTTCCCCTCTTAGCCCCGTGAGGCTGTCATGACCCCTCCTACGTCACTCGTTCTCGATCGCCGAGACCTGTCACCTGTATTACATAATTAATTTTAAGGACGAACTTTACGTGTTATAAATTAGACTTAATAAAAAGATATAAGTATATAGTTATCGTTTAACTTTAATACTCCCGCTGCAGCCCCTCTATAACTCACGCCTAAACTAATCAATATATTCAAAACATTTTAACTTTATATGATGTTAAAAAAATGTTCACTTTATTATGTTGGAGCACAATTTATCTATTTAATTTTATTTATATTAAAATAACCCCCAAAACTTATTTTGATTAGTATACATAAAATATTTTTCATTCAATTACTAAGCATAACCAACGCATTCTCAGCGATTGCCTCAGAGAGCTTTCATAAACGATGTGTATATTATAGCAAATAGCTCCTTTACTAGTTATGATGAAATATCCATGTATAAACTGTGTGTTGCTTCAGTATTTTATAAATTTAATTAGGATAAACATACACATACACCTATTTTGCGGATTAGGCTGTATCTTATTTATGTATGCTGCAATTATATCAGTGGATATGACAATAATAATTATAGAGCCGGTATTATAAACAAAAATTCGATAAAATCGAATAAGTTATAGAATAAGCATTTATGCATAATTTATGCATATCTTTAGGAGGGCAGTATTTGCATATCGATAGAAAAGCATGCGATACCGATGCGGTCCGATATATCTATACAAAGGGAAGCATTAACATCACGTATCGATTCAAACGATTTCGATAAAGTTATAATGCGATATATCGATACAGAACACTTTTTTGGGCATTCCTAATGACATTTACTCGGGAGTTAGGGCGGGAACGCGAAAAAGATTGCGTCACGGCATTGTATTATTTTCCAAAACTTGTGTTATTATCAGTGTTAGTGCATAAAATTGGTGGCATCCTATTCGTTAAGTGCTGGATTACAGGCGTGAGTGTGAGAAAATGGTATAATGATGGTGAAACGTTTCTTTTCGCGTTGTTTCCAAAACTCCATAGAAGCTTCAAGTAAAGTGGCCACCACTTTACTAGGAGTGTGACTTTGATTAGACTATGACTTGACTTGATGACTTCGACTGTGACTTGACATATATTTGCGTGAAATATCATTAACTTGATAAATTATCAATTACTTGACACTGGCTAAATACACGGAGGTGTGGAGCCAAACATAATAAAAAAATGACATTTACTGTCACAGAATATCTGTGTTCACTGTTGACATTGGCTAAATTATGGTTACCATAAAGGCCATTAACCAAGAGTTGAAGTTGACCTTTATTGTTTCGAATAAAACCATAGACAAAAAAGCCGCACAATACAGCCATATAGAAATGTATACCAAGTTAAACATGTTTCCTATTATAATCTAGCTTTTTAACGCGGTCGAGTCAGCTGCAACTTCACATTGTAAGCTATCGATAAAAACACATTGTAATCGATGATTTAAGCGCTACGTGATCCCATACTCTTGACTGCTACTAGTTTCAGTTCCAATCGATCAGCATCAAGTTACTGTTCGCAACAGAGATTCATGATAGGCCTACTGGGCTGAAGCCCGAACAATCTCTCTCTACGTGAAGATAGAAAGAAAGAGTTAATTGTGTATTACTGTAAGGGCAAAAGAGATGGAACTAATGATGCTTTATTTCAGTCGTGTGCTCTAAAGCACACTCGTTTTTTACGTTGAACATGTCTCACTAGTTATGTCGATGATTCCATAAAAAAGCAAATAGAATTTTAAATTTTCGCTGTATCTTACAACTTGTACCACACAAACCCCGGGATAATGGGCAAGTTGTCTCGAATCCCGAAGTCAATTCCCGGCGTATTGTCCCGCAGAAAGGACTGCGGTGACTTCTCGTGGCTAAATGCCCATTTTTAGTACAAATGTGTTGAAACCCCAACGGGTTGGGATTTATTGATTTTGAAATTGGTTTCAGGAAATTGGTTTTAAAGTTTTAATTACATAAGAATATTATTAAAAATGCAGCTTTATACTGTTACATAATCCTATATGAAAGCTCGTGAGCGGGCGCTGCTTGCGGGAGGTGGCCTGCTCGTGGTGTATGTGTATGGCGCAAATAGTAATACAGTAATTGATATTCCCGATATTAGGTGTCCAAAAAAAATTTATATAAGTCCATCCTGTATTGATTTTGTTAAAAAAATAATAATAACTCAACTAACAAATATGTAAGTATTATATTAAAAAAGATCACGGACCCAGCAGTCCTAATAATAAAAAATCCTATATGATACAACTTTTCAGACAAGTATTCTAGGAACTGAGTTGTTTGATATAGGATTATGTAGCAGTATTTTATCATCTTCCTTATCAGAAGAAGCCTATAGTCTGTATAAATTACTTTAAAAAATCCGTAGAACATAGGACTGATTATGTCATAAACCGATTGGGCGATGTGGTCGCACAGCGGCAAAGCCCCGTTCTTTTGTGTGTGACATAAATTTAAAAAAAACCATAGAGTACAAGCTTTCTCCCACATTGAGAGATTTTATGCCAAAATCTTACAATATACCCTGGATAAGTGCGAGTTGGTGTATACCAAAATATACAGTTCAATAATGCACTCAAAATTGAATCATTTTGACAATTTTTGCAGCACCATCTAGCCCCAAACTAAGTAAAGCTTGTACTATGGGAACCAGATAACTGATACAATACTTGGATACTTTTTGTTTGTAAATACATACATAGAATACAATACAAAACCCAGACACAGAATAAACATCGATGTTCTTCACACCAATGTTTATCCCTGGGTGGGAATCGAATCCACAACTTACAGCTCAGAAGGCAGGGTTACTACCAACTGAGCTATCGGGCCAGTAAAATGTGTTTTTTGAACATGTTGGTATCCTTGTTGGATGTCAGATGTATTGGTTCACCGTTTTAAGTAAGTTTCATTAAGAAAACTTTGAAAAAACCACGCATGTCTTTACATAGTAAAACTGGCTTTTTCTTGTCGCTCACAAGATGCGTATTGCTGGTTCTTCTTTTTCACTCTAAATTTTGTACGTTGCACTTAACTTTCTCAAAACTAACGTTACCTTCCGTTTTTTATTTATATAAACGGTTCTTTAACACACGTTTTTTTATTTATATAAACGGTTCTTTAACAACTTTTCAGAATAGTCACGACAAAAAAATACTTTTGAGAAGAAGCGAAGATAAAAAACACTTTTGGAAAAAAACGTTTGGTATGTTTACATAAAATTTTTCTATTACTAATAGTTTTATAAAAGCCCGCAAAAAGATTAACTCATGTATTCAAAAATAAAAATACAAAAACTCACCTAATTTTAAAGAAACAAATTCACGTTTTAAAATTCAATTCCAAAGTAAAACAAAAGTATCATTCAGTATAAACCCTTTAACTTTCCACAAATTTAACTTCTATAGTCTTTCCTTTCATTTCAACCGCTTAAAACTCACTATTCAACGGGAATTGCAATTTAAAATGCACAATGCTTATTCTTACCTATTCACAATCATGCGATAAAACCTACTGATCCTTACCCATGGCTGTATTGTGTCCTTATCCTTGAAAGATCCTTGAAAGAGGCCAGCAATGGACGTGGTGAAGGGAAATAAAATCGTGAGATGAATTGAGAAGTTCCATTTCTCGGTTGATGGTACGGAAGCCCACAGAGTAAGCTACGAGTGAAATCACCCCAAGAATTGATGACAAAGATTAAATGTTTAGATACGCAAGTTAATACTAAAATTTTGTACTTAATCAATTAAATAAATAGTAAATAATGATTTAAATGGGTGACCGCTACAAACATTTTATTTACAACAGCTGGGCGAACATGCTACTTGAGTGCAAACAATAGAAACATATAAATGTATGGATTTGACAGTTTCAATACGCAGTTTATGTCCGTAGTTCCTCCTTTTTTTTTTAAATTTGGATTTGCAATCAATGTTCGGTGATCAGTGATCACCCCCCGGAGCGGCTTAAAAATTCTGACACCTTTTTTTTTGAGGGGGGGAAATGCCCTCGCACTTCCCTGTCTACCACGAGGGTGGTGGCGGGGGGTATGTGGGACTCGAACCCACTAAAACGCCCCCGTGATCCGACCGCCGCGCCGCTGGGATGGGGCGAGATGGAGACGCACTGCATTAACAAGAAAAATTCTGACACCTGGACTAACCACTTGCCTACACGACAAGAGGCAGAGGAATATGATTAGAATAAATTAACAATGGCGCTCACACCTAATTTCAGAAAATAGGAAGGTAATAAATTTCCGAAAGTCTAGAATCGTAGTGATAAAATCTACTACTTCGTTACAATGTCTAATTGATAATTTGCAGCATTTAGCCATAATTATTTTAGTGGTCATGAGACATGTTTAACTAATAAATATAAACCAGTTTTTTAGCAATAATGCACAGTTTTGTACCTGAAAATAGTGAGATTTGCCGAGAACGTGAGAAGATAGATATACATAAGTATGAATTTAGATGGATTATTAGTATCCACCATTTTGTAGCGGCGGCCATCTTGAACCGATGTTTATAAAACATAGCTAAGAACACTTCTGGAGTTTTGGCGGGAACGCGAAACAGATTGCGTCACCGCATTGTATTATTTTCCAAAACTTGTGTTATTTTCAGTGTTAGTGCATAAAATTGGTGGCATTATATTCGTTAAGTGCTGAATTACAGGCGTGAGTGTGAGAAAATGGTATAATGATGGTGAAACCTTTCTTTTCGTGTTGTTTCCAAAACTCCATAGAAGCTTCAAGTAAAGTTGCCACCACTTTACTAGGAGTATGACTTTGACTAGACTATGACTTGATTTGATGACTTGAACATATTTGCGTGAAATATAATTAACTTGATAAATTATCAATTACTTGACACTGGCTAAATACACAAAAGTGTGGAGCCAAAACATAAAAAAGAACACTTCTGCCTAATTCAAATGTCAAACAAAAATATAAATCGGTCCATCCGTTTGGGAGCTACGCGAATCTGTGGCATCACACACACACAGACACGGCAAACTTATAACACCCCGTCGTTTTTACGTCGATGATTAAAAATGAACTAGCCTGAAATAATAAGAAATTATACAGGTTAGGATGTTCAATTTTTTAAAAATTTAATCTGTCCTCTCAGAATCACCTTCTTTTTAGGTAAAAACTAAAAACGTCTCTATTCTTTGCCTATCGCCTGCGCTTTTCTTTATCGAACAAAGAAAACTATGAAAGAGGAGGCGTCCTCCGTGAAAATGGTTGATTTGAACCCGACGAACTTGGATAAGAGCTCGATTGCTCTTTTCACTTAATACGAGTAGTTATACTTTTATTATTTCATATCGCGTATTGAGTTTTAATAGCGTTCCTACATTGATATTTTTAAACCTTCTGCTCTAATATAAGCTATAATGAAAGCCTCTGTGGTGCGATGGTTGAGCAGCTTGGCATGAGTTTCATAACCCGAGGGTGGCGGTTTCGATTCCCGCGGCAAGACAAGTATTTGTCTACAGAAAAAAAGCACAAATACTTGTTCTGCACGAGGCTTTTCTTTACAATTTAAATTTGATAATACCTAGATTTAAGTTTTATTTCATAAGTACTTTTTTATTTAGTTATGTAGGAGCATTCTATAGCATGGACTGAATACATACATTAAAGGAAAAGAACGAATTAAATTCCACCTTGTATATAAAAGAGAGTCGTGTTAGTTACACTATTTATAACTCAAAAATGGCTGAACCGATTTGGTTGAAAATTTATGGGGAGGTAGCTTAGGACCAGGAGACGGACATAGGATAACTTATGTCCCTTTTTATTAGTGTTTTTTTTTTGGAATACAGATAGCTTATATAGTTGATTAACACATAGGCTACTTTTTATCCGCGGGTGAAATCGCGGTGATACATAAATAATGATTCTTTTATGATAAAATTATAATGGTAAGTGTTTATTTATTATAAATATGTACTAAGAAACGCCAATAAAGATTAAAGAAATTATTGAATGCAATTTGAATCAGGAATTAGTTTTAAAATTTTTATTCTGTGTCACCCTTTGCATATAACTTAGTCCTACTTTGAATATAACTCGCCATGTACATTAACATTTTAGTACGGTTTTGGACCTGAAGTGTTTTAAGCCTTTTCTATTATTTTCTTGGAACTATGCCTGAATTCCAAAGGTCTTAAAGATACTTAGCTCTGGGTTATTGAGTCTTTTAGATTAAACTGAGTTGAAACTTAATTAAGTATTGCACTAAAGTTTTTTTTTCGTATTCGAAACGTTTATTTTCGTATTGTTTCCAAAACTCCATTGTAGCTTCTGGTAAAGTTGCCACCACTTTACTAAGAGTATGACTTGACTAGACTAGACTAGATTATGATTTGACTTGATGATTTGGATTGTGACTTGACTTTATACATATATATATTAATTAATTTGAAAAATTATCAATTACTTGACACTGGCTAAATATACAAAAGTGTGGCGCCAAACCAAAAACAAAAAAAGTATTGCGCTACGCCTTGCTAGTTGCAACTCCGCTTCAAAAATGCAGAACACAATCTGCATAACAGATCAGTTTGTGCTGCAAATGTCATTTTTCAACACTAATTGCCTGTTTAACTTGCTACTGGTTAATTCGTTTCAGCGGATTAACGAGCACCAGCCATTGTTGGGTTGTTCATGCATTTGTTTTCTGAACCTAAGCATTGTTAGCAAATCGATAAAAATCTTTGTATTTTTCTTTCTACCTACATTTTTACTGAAAATAAGGTTGTGGTAGATTATAGCACTGAAAAGGGATATTAGAGGTAAGGGGTATGTAGAACTTTCTTTACGCACGCTTGACTGAATGTGTAACGAGGCGATTGGAAGTTGAATGTTGTAGGTTAAAGATCTCCATTGTCAACATTACTAAGTTAAGAATTAATTAAAATTTTGTGTAATGTTAATGATTGATATGTTGGTATGTCTGTTAAAATGACAATTTATGATTGTTAAGATGGCGAAATTAACATTAAACAAGTTTTTTGACGGGAAAACGAAAAAGATCGTGTCGCTGCATTGTATTATTTTCCAAAACTTGTGTTATTTTCAGTGTTAGTGCATAAAATTGGTGGTATTTTATTCGTTAAGTGCTGGATTACAGGCATGAGTGTGGGAAAGTGGTATAATGATGGTGAAACGTTTCTTTTCGTGTTGTTTCTAAAACTCCATAGAAGCTTCTGGTAAAGTTGCCTCCACTTTACTAGGAGTATGACTTGACTAGACTAGACTATGACTTGACTTGATGACTTGGACTGTGACTTGACTTGACACAAATACACATAATATTAATTAACTTGAGAAATTATCATATATAATTACTTGACACTGGCTAAATACACAAAAGTGTGGAGCCAAAACAAATACAAAAAAAAACAAAGCTAAAAGAAAACTATACCGGCCGATAGATGGAGCTAAACTAAAAAAGTTTTACTTCAGTCCTGGGGTCTAAAGCACACTCGTTTTTTTTTTTCTCTTCACAATTGTATAATAACCCAAATTCCACAAAAAGTCACCAAGTCGCGATCAAGCAGGATTTGAACCATTGTGCATTACGTTGAAATCCTTCAAGCCACGGCTGCGCCAACCTCGCTTACATAAACTAATTTAAATATAGGTAAATCATCATGACGTAACAATCCAGGGCCGGCTTCGCAGAACAAGGGTGCTACACGGGCCGGGTTAGGCAATTAATGTTTAATGGCGTACTGCCCTGAACCTGACCTTGTCATTGGGTTGTAAATTTGAGGAATGGTAATTTAGAATTGGCTCAGTGAATAAGTTCTTGTAGTCAATTAGTTTGGATTTGATGACACGTTCCTGGGGTTTCAATGTTTAAACGACAATATAGGTGCTGCCAGCTGTGACTTTAATCAGGTGAATAATAAAATAAAATATTTATAATAAAATAATAGGTCTTTACCTATGAAATTGCCGTATTGCAGTACAGACTTTTTCAAACAAAAAAAAGTTTTGATTGGCTATGAATTCTAAATTCAAATTAATTTTGTTTGAAAAATATGACATTCTATTTACAATATAAGTCTTTTTTTTATTGATTAGCGTTGTATTTTCATTACATTTCAACATTTTTTCTCATAATGGATACTTTGAAATTTCGTGTAATTATGGAATATGAGTTCCGTCGTGGCACCAACGCGTCACAAACGACACGTAACATCAACGACGTTTACGGAGAGAACTGTACAAACGAAAGTACAACCCGTTATTGGTTTGCTCGGGTCCGTTCTGGGAATTTTGACTTGAAAAATGAACCTCGTGGTCGTCCGGAAACTTTGGTCAACAATGATGAATTAAAGGCGATTGTGGAAGCTGATGAATCTCAATCTACAGCTGAGCTGGCAGCAGCTTTTGATGTTAGCATCAAAACAATATTGGTCCATTTGCGACAGATTGGCAAGATAAAAAAGCTTGATAGATGGGTGCCCCACGAACTTAACGATCGCCAGCGCAACGTACGCGTCGAGACTTGCCTTGCGCTGCTTAACAGGCACAGAAATGAAGGAATTTTGAACCGAATTGTTACGTGCGACGAAAAATTGATTCTTTTTGACAATCGAAAGCGCTCAGTAAGTTGGTTAGATCCTGGTTCGGTACCAAAGCAATGTGCAAAACGAAAAATGACCCCTAGAAAGGTGATGGTCACAGTTTGGTGGTCTAGTGCTGGTGTGATTCATCATAGCTTTTTACAAAACGGCGAGAGCATTACTGCAGATGTGTACATTGAAGAACTGACCACAATGATGGCGAAACTCGCACGTCTGCAACCAGCTTTGGTCAATCGGTCGTCTCCACTGCTACTTCACGACAACGCGCGACCCCATACTGCACAACAGACCGTCTCTAAGCTGCATGAGTTGGGTTTGGAAGCTCTCCCTCATCCGCCATACTCACCAGATCTTGCGCCTACCGACTATTACTTTTTCTAAAATTTGGACAACTTTTTAGCGGGAAAAAAATTCAATTCCCGAGAGGCAATACAAAACGCCTTTGAAGAGTTTGTTGTCTCCCGTCATGCTGATTTTTTCAAGAAGGGCATCCATAAACTGCCACAGCGTTGGCAAAGATGCATTAATTGCAGGGGTGATTACTTTGAATAAAAGAAATAAATAAGTTCGAAAAAAAATACTCTAACTTTTTTCAAACAAAACGGCAATTTCATAGGTAAAGACCTATATTTCAATATTTACAATGCTTACAGGATCACTACTAAACTCAAATCAAAAATAAAATCATAAACAAAAAAATTACGCTAATTGACTGATGGATTGACTGACGGACTGACAAACTGACTGACTGGCTGACTGACTGACTGACCGACTGACTGATTGATTTACTGACTGAATGACTGACTCATTGATTGATTGATTAACTGACTGACTCCACTGAGTCAATCACTATTGATTTATTAATCACTAGGTGGTAGGACTTTACTGCAAAGTTCGTCTAGGTAGGTACCACCGCTTTGCCAGTTATTCTGCCGCCAAGCAGTAGTGTGCAAGCACTGCTGTGTTCCGGTTTGAAAGGCACTGTAGCTAGTAAAATTACTGGGCAAATGAGACTTTATGATCTGATCTCACAGTTTAGTAACCTTATTACTAGATTGTGCTGATGTCTCAGGATGACGTGCGCAATGCAGTGTCACGCGAACCTCTATACTTTAGAGTTCCGAGTGACACTGCAGCTGGTATGGGCAGCCGTATCGTTTAACATCAGGCGAACGGCTAGCTCGTCACGTCATTCCTTAACATAAAAAAAAAAAAAAAAAAAAAAAAATTAATCGATTGATTGATAAATTGAGTGACTGACTGATTGATAGATTTTTTGATCGATTGGCTGACTGAATGATTCTTTGATTGATTGACTGATTGATTGATTGATTGATTGATTGGCTGATTGACTGATTGATTGATTGACTGAATGAATGATTGATTGATTGATTGAGTGAGTGATTGATTGATTTATTGATTTATTGAATGATTGATAGACTGACTGACTGTATAATTAATTGATTGACTGATTGACCGACTGAATGATTGACTTATTTAGCACAACGAATAAGCATTGCAATTCAACGGGGCAATGCTGCCAGCATGTTGGGTACGCTACCTACTGGTAGTGGGCTGGAGCATTTGGACCGTCTATCGCGGCCAGTATATTAATTTCAAATTTTGTTTTTGTAGTTGGCGGTATTTAGTATGAGGTATTATATCACTGTAGTATTTAGTTGAAAGAATAAAGGCAAATTTTCCGGTTTCAAAAAAATAATTATATTTAATTAAACGTGCAAAAGGTTACTTAAATTATTTGACCTATTTAAATCGCTACGTAGAGTCAAATTATCGTGATATCAGATATCAGGAGAATATAGGTACATCCGAATGGGTTTGAAAAAGTTTTTAGACAATTTTCTCGAAGACGCTGTGGTTGAATCACTTCAAAAACGGCATCCCTTAATAATAAATGGTCAATGCTTGATATATATATGTGTGTGTCAAGTCAAGTTACAGTCCAAGTCATAGTCTAGTCTAGTCAAGCCAGGTCATACTCCTAGTAAAGTTGAGGTAACTTGACCAGAAGATTCTGTGTAGTTTTGGAAACAACACGAAAAGAAACGTTTCACCACCATTATACCACTTTCCCACACTAATGCCTGTAATCCAGTACTTAACGAATAACTAATAAACATAATATTAATAAATGCCACCAATTTTATGCACTAACATTGAAAATAACACAAGTTTTGGAAAATAATACAATGCGGCGATACGATCTTTTTCGTTTTCCCGCCATAATTCCATGGTGACATTAACATTAAACAAAGCAAAAATAATGCTATACCAACCGATAGATGGAGAAGCTTAAACTTAAGAAGTTTTACTCCAGCCGTGTAGACTAAAGCACACTCGTTGTTTTAAAAAAAAAACAATATATTTCTGTCCTTAAAAACTTAGTGTAACTAACTCAATAATAGTGTACACAAATAGCCTTCACAAACTGAAATCTTATTAACAGTAATGCGATCCGGAACGCATCCAGACCGAGGATAATAATGACGAGGAGCTGTAATAGGATAGAGTTTAAAACGCATCGGTGAATCTCAGCTCAGCGTGGTAGCTGGCTCCCTGTGATAACATTGCAATATTATTTATTGAAGTAAAACTTCTTTACGCACGGCTGACTGGGGAGTAAGCTGGTGAATGCGTAACGAGGCGAACAGATAATAAAAGTTGGTTCAAGATGATTTCCACTCTCAACATAACAATGTTAAAGATTACTTAAATTTGTATTAATATTTTGGTATGTCCGGTTACATGACAATTTATAATTGTCAAGATGGCGACATCAACATTAAACAAAGTAAAAACAAAGTTATACCGGCCGATAGATGATAGATAGATTATCTTTAGGTATATACGTACTTATACCTACACATCTTCTGAAAATAATTCATTACTACTTGATACCTATTCAGTCCATAAAACAGCAATTTAAAATATCTTGCCCCAAAGGAGGTACTAACTAAAATATATTCTCATAAAAAAACTTTACGAGTTGGTTTCAAAAATTGAATTAGTTACCTTGCTCCGCCCGTTTTGCTCTTGTTTTCAAGAAACTGTTGAATTTTCTACTTCAAGATAAGAAGCGAGACTAATGAGAAGGTTGTTTTGTTCGTTTGAGATAATTTCAGATATATAAACAGCAAATAACTAACTAAAAATTTTGTTTTTTGATTTCTTTTAATAATTTTACTAGATGGTAGGACTTTTCTGCAAAGTTCGTCTAGGTAGGTACCACCCCTTTGCTAGTTATTCTGCCGCCAAGCAGTAGAGTGCAAGCACTGCTGTGTATTGGTTTGAAGAGCACTGTAGCCAGTGTAATTACTGGGCAAATGAGACTTTATGACCTGATCACATAGTCTAGTAATCTTATTACTAGATTGTGCTGATGTCTCAGGATGACGTGCGCACTGCGGTGTCACGCGAAACTCTATATACATTAGACTTCCGAGTGACACTGCAAGTGATATGGGCAGCCGTGTCGCTTAACATCAGGCGAACGGTTAGCTAGTCACGTCATCCCTTAACATAAAAAAAAACTCGAATAGCTCAATAATCTATCCATCCTTGTTAAACGACGAAAGCGCAATAAGAATTTTTGGTACTTCTTATTTATAGATTATAGGCATACGTTTGGCCACCGACCCGTCTCATGGTAAGCAAAGGTATGGCTGAAGGCGTCAGTTACCACAACTGATCATTGCCATCTGTGGGCATTTTCGGACAAGAAGCAGAAGGCGGTAATGGTATCAGAAACTTCAGCTTTTTGAGAAATAAACGATCACATACATAGACCCTGGGCCCTAACTAGAATTTCCTGTATCTAGATACCTAGGAACTACGAGGACTATGGTACCACAACATCCAGACACAGAACAAGTATTTGCTCTTTTTTCTCCGCACAAATATTTGCCCTCACGGGAACACAGACCAGTTTGTCAAACTTTGGCCTGTAATAAACATAATTTGACTATCCACAGCTTTGTACCAGTGACTGACTGACTGATTGATATTATTATTATGTATATTATTATTATTATATAATCATACATCGTACACCCCAAGCCGCTGGACCTAGAGTCTATAGGTATACAATGTCTTCCTTCAGTGACGTTAGGAAGAGTTTTTAAAAATTCAACTCATAAAAGTGCATAATCCACGTAACCTGAAAGAGGGAAAATTCTATTAAAAATTATTCATTTTGTTTTGTAGGCTGTTCGGTTCCTGCCCAGAAGAAAATTTTGTGTGAATATAGATTGTTAGTTTTGTATTTGGTATTTAGAAATATTTAAAAATGATACTAAATACAAAAAAAATCTTGTATTTCAGGTTGTTTGCCCAAGTTAAGTAGTCTGCTTACGGTATAATTTTCAGCGGGTTCGAGTCTCATATATAGTCACTGATAGTAAGGAAGCGCGAGGGAATTATTTACCCTCTAAAAGTAGGGTAGGAGGAATAGGTGTTATTTTTGATGTTGCGGAATGACAAGGCGAGCTATTCGTTTGCCTGATATTAAACAACATAGCTGGCCATAAGAGGTAATTGTAATTTAATAATAAAAATTAGAAATTATTAATTTATTTTAATTTAATTATGTACTACTAATACCAATAACTGTATAGCGCTAAGGATGGTATATCTACCTTATTATATCACTAGCTTCTGCCCGCGGCTTCACCTGCGTGGCCTATAGAAGACGAAGAAGAAAAATTTTCATAGATAATTCAACACCCATTTCACTCTCTTAAAGGTAGAATTTCGAAAAACCTTTTCTTAGTGGATACCTGCACTTTACAAAAAACACACCCTCCAAATTTTAAGTCACTAGGACCAGCGGTGTAGGCTGTGCGTTTATATATAAGTCAGTCAGTCAGGACTTTGAATTTTATGTGTATAGATTTTTCGGAAAAACTTACAGCTAAATAGACATAAACAATAGATATATACGTAATTAACATATGGCTCATTAAAAGTTTTCACCACTAGGTAACTACTTTTTTGTGATAAATTACACAGTCAAAAGGTAACATCTAGAAATAAGATTAGCTAAAAAATAAAAATTTACATATTTAAGAAAAGACTGATTTACCTACTACAATAAACAAGATTTACAATAGTTTGACAGGTCATTCTCAATTTCATCTCATATTTTATCTTTTTTTTTTGGCTCCGCACTTTTGTGTATTTAGCCAGTGTCAAGTAATTAATTTTTCAAGTTATATAATGTATGTATGTTGTATGTGTCAAGTCAAGTCGCAGTCCAAATCATCAAGACAAGTCATAGTGTAGTCTAGTCAAGTCATACTCCTAGTAAAGTGGTGGCATCTTTACCAGAAGTTTCTATGGAATTTTGGAAACAACAAAAAAAGAAACGTTTCACCATCATTATACCACTTTCCCACACTCATGCCTGTAATCCAGCACTTAACGAATAAAATGCCACCAATTTTATGCGCTAACACTGAAAATAACCCAAGTTTTGAAAAATATACAATGCGGTGACGCATCGGTGCGGACGCACGGTGAATCTTTTTCGTTTTCCCGCCAAAAGTCTATTTTATCTTTATATGTATAGATTAAAGTGTCTTAAGTATGTACATGCACATCCATGCCACAGAATATTAACAGCACACCTGCAAGCGTCATGTGACCGAGTGCTCGTTAAAGCTCGCAAGTTACTTTTCATTGCCACGTTACCGCTCACATGCACGTTCTAGATATGATACGATGTTAATTTGGCCGGATTCCTGTTGAAAGTAGCCGGATATGTGTCCGATTAGAAAAGAAAACTGCAAACGATGAAGATGAGATCAGTCACAGCAAAAATTAAATTTAATATTCAATTTAGGTGAGCAAGATTTTTTGCTATTTAATAAGGTTTTCTGACTGGCAATTAAAAAGAAAGAATAGTTCTTAAAAACCCGTTAGATGGCGTTGATAAGATATGGTCCTGAATAGTATCAGGCATGTACTACTCTGAGGTTCTTAAAATTTTGAGTGAATGATGCATAATCAATAAATAAATAACGAGTGTGCTTTAGAACACGCGACTGCAGTAAAACTTCTTTAATTTAGCTCCATCTATCAGCCGGTATAACTCTGTTTTTGATTTGTTTAATGTTAATGTCGCCATCTTGACAATTGCAAATTGTCATTTTACTGGACATACCAACATAATAATACAATTTTTTAACTTTGTTATGATGAAAATAGAGATCTACATTAACCAACAACTTTCAATTTCCGTTCGCCTCGCCGTCTTACTCCCTAAGTCAAGCGTGTGTAAAGAAATTTTATTTCAATAAATTAAATATTAAAGTAATTTTTAAGTTTGTTATGTTGGCAATGGCAATTTACGTGAACCAACTACCGTTTACCTTGCTACGCAATCATCATCTTACTCTCCAAGTCAAGCAGCGTATGTAACTTTTCAAAAAGTCACTTGTTAGCTGACAAAACAACGATCAAAAAATGTTTTTGAGTGCTTTCTCTAAACAATTTGATACTGCACAATATCATGGCTAAATTTTGTATAATTTTACAATATTTCCCCTAATTAATTTGCCGGATAATACAACTATTTACTATTCACAAAGTATCTGAAAAATCATCCTCATTAAAATAACGCTATCTACGCATCTTGAAACAGAAACTCGCTTCTTTCTTTTTTATTATGAAACTAGGAATTTTTGTATCCAATTAAGAGTTTCCTAGGAAGGCTTTAATGAAATGTAAACACGTTTCATGTTTTGTCGTTATTCAGACTTTGAAGCAGCTAGAAACTATATTAGGTAAGCCGTAAGGTTGATAATTTAGAAGACTATTGTAGTTAAAACTTAATAATTAATGAGCCATTAATGGAAATGAATGGATTGACTTTGAAGCTACATATTTGAGTATTGAATATACTTGAATGGTGACCGCTCTTAATGTTTTCTTTAGGTAATACCGCTGTAATAACGCATATTCTCTGAAAATTTCAGCCATTGCATAAGTCAGACAGACACTGCGAGGTTTGCTAATACGGTTTTTATCCTTTAGGATCCTAATAACGGATATGGATCCTTCCGCATAATAATAATAATAAAAAAACTTAAATTTAAGATTGTAAATAAATAAATGAATAATAATATTATATATGACGGCTGCAATGTCCAGTTGGAAGCTCTATGCGCAGCGGGCAGTACCGTTATTTACCCTGTGGTAGCATTTAAATTTATTACAGTGGCAACACCGGTAACTGTCATTGCTTCCTCACCCATCTGGCTATAAAAAGGGAGCGCTCGGTGTACTGTGAGGGCATACTTGCTCCGGACACGGCCCGGTGCACATGCTGAAGGTTTTATAGTTTGCCCGCCATGCCTAACCTGCACCCTATATATACATAATCTTCTTAACCACAGAATACTTAATAGTACAAGTATAGAAGATTGACTTCGCGAGGTCAGTTTAGTGGGTTCGATTTAGTGGCGATGGGTTCGATTCCCGCGACAGGACAAGTATTTGTGCAAAGAATAAAAAAGCGCAAATACATGTTCTGAGTCTGGGTGTTGTGGGATCATGGTCTTCGTAGTTTCTGGGTCCCTAGACACGGGGAATCCTAATTAGTATCCAGGATTATGTATGCTGTTATTATTATAATACAAGCTATAGCTTTGTGTCAGAAACTTGTGTACATCTAACTATTATAATCATTGTATGTATATAAATAAATAAATGTGAGTAGATGATTTACACAGCGCCATCTAGCCCCAAACTAAGCAAAGCAATACTTAGATACTTTTTTTTTGTTTGTTAATACATACATAGAATACAATATAACACACAGACACAGAACAAACACCTATGTTCATCACACAAATGATTGTCCTGGGTAAGAATAGAACCCACAACCTACAGTTCAGAAGGCTACTACCAACTGAGCTATCAGGCCAGTCAATATTTTAGTAAAATAAAATTACGTTTATGTTTAAAACCGCTTTTCATAGTCATCAGTGAAACGTGTTATGTTAATCTGTCTTATGTTCAGGGATGCCTGACCGACATCGCTGACGTCACCGCCATGACCGACATTATGTATTCGGATCTGTTATGAAATGAATATTCAAAAAGATGGAGCGGGTCCTCTCGTCGCACCTGAGAGTGACCTATACTGGTAGACTAATGATTCGGTATAGAACCGGCAGAAACGATGATGTCCTGTTTAAGAATGTGACGATATCATCCTCCTTCATCATCATTCCACTGTAGGGACACACGTTTGTTTACGTTTACGTCGCCAGCGCCGACCTATTTAAGGGGCGCGTGATTTAAATAGAGTTGCACGAGAGTTGCATGAGAATTGCGTAAGAGTAGCATTCGGAGACGCGTGTCCTCACATACTCCGGGCTTACTCATTTTATATTGTTAATTATTTGTTCGGTTCGCGAGGACAATATATGTGGTAAATAGTAACAATAAAACTTTAATTTATCCCATTCCGGTAGTGAGTTTATTAGTGAACAATAGTACTTTTAAACCACCTTTCCACCTGCTTTCGTAGTTTTCGCATCAAATATTGGCCATTCACAATTTAGATTCAAATTCTAGTTTAGAACATTTCTCGCATTTTCATTTTAAGGTTTCGTGGTCTAAAAGTGTGAATTTACGCTCGAAACCAAAATGATACTAATTTTATTTTATTTTATATTTATTACTACATTATTATTATTTATACTACATTATTATTATTTATACTACATTATTATTATTTATTATTATACACACCCACTATTATAACTACTATTATTCCCGTTCTGCTCTACAGAACTGTAGGGAAAAGGTTTGGAAGGACCTCCGGGACAAGAATAGAAAAGAGTGTACCTTGGGGAAAAATGTACGGAATTAAATAAATAAATAATAACACCCAACGACCATATACATAAATCCTGGACCCTAATTGGGATTCCATGTGTTTACCCAGGAACTACAAGGACCATGGTCCGGACCACCCAGACACAACAAGTTTTTGCGCTTTTTTTCTGTGCACAAATACTTGTCCTGTTTCGGGAATCGAACACCTCCAGGTTATAAGCCGACTAACTCAACCACCAGGCTATCAAATCTCATTGAATTATTTCTCAGGGGACTTTTATTAGGTATAACATAACTATTTACCTCAAATTTAGTCAAGTAAGTAGGTTTTAGATCGATTAAGTTCCGTGTAAAAATATTAGGCTTAGTCTTGTCAAGATTCGTTTAAAAATACAACCTGTACGTGAGTCCGTTCCGGACAAATGAAAAAAAAGAAAAGACTTTCATTCACTTAGTTTGCTTGGACAATAAGATAATTAAGAAAAAAAATTGGAGTACCAATTAAAATTCTGCATTTTTTTTTTAAATTTTATGATGTTCTACGTTTCTATAACCTTCATTGTACTACACCACCTCTCGAGTCTATGCAAAACAAGCACTCAGAAGGAAATGTGGCGCGTTACATGAATGATAAAGCGTTGTTTGTCCATACTTCATCCTACTTTAGGAAAATTAACTTGATTTTTATTGCTTTTTAAAGAGACACTTCGTGTTTATCGATGGAACTAAATAACGTCTAATTAACGAAGAAACCCGAGCATAATGTATGTAGGTATGTAAAATACAGAGGTAAACTTATATATTTAGAGCATCAAATAATTGTACTTGAGTTCTGGCGGGAAAGCGAAAAAGATTGCGTCACCGCATTGTATTATTTTCGAAAAATTGTGTTATTTTCAGTGTTAGTGCATGAAATTAGTGGCATTTTATTGGTTAAGTGCTGGATTACAGGCGTGAGTGTGGGAAAATGGTATAATGATGGTGAAACGTTTCTTTTCGTGTTGTTTCCAAAACTCCATAGAAGCTTCAAGTAAAGTTGCCACCACTTTACTAGGAGTATGACTTTGACTAGACTATGACTTGACTTGATGACTTCGACTGTGACTTGACACATATTTGCGTGAAATATCGATAACTTGATAAATTATCAATAACTTGACACTGGCTAAATACAAAAAAGTGAGGAGCCAAATCTTAAAAAAAAAAATTGTACTTCTTTTTTATTTATTGTCTATAGTTAAAAACAACTAATGTAAGGTATATTCTAATAATAATAATATACCTTACATTAGAGTTAGAGTAATCTTAGTGTTAATAAATCTGACTCATCGTCATAGTGACTTTTTATATTTTGAATCTAATAATTTTATTAGTAAATTTATTTTGACAAAGAATACATTGTATCTCAGCAAAAAGGAAAAACTAACCATTGCTAAATTGTTAGCATTTAATATACATGACCCTGTTATCAACAGTATAACAGGTCACTCTGACTCGACCCTGGGTAGTAACACTTCTAACCAGGGTTTAGGTATGGTGTCATCTTCAGCTGATTTAAACTGAATCCTACGACAATGGAGAGGCCTGGTAAACTAAATATTGTACATCAAAATATTCAGGGCCTTTCCAGCAAAGCTTTAGAATTAGAGCTTTTTTTAGAATTTGAAAAAGCTGATGTATTGTGCCTAACTGAGCATTGGTGTAAGAAGGATATGTTGTTTCCTGTATTTAAAAATTATGCATTGGCCAGTTCATTCAAAAGGCAAAAAGCCAATCACGGTGGCTCTTTAATATGTATATCTAATAATTGTAAATTTAAAGAAAGGAAAGATATTGTTGCATTATCTGTTGAACGTGTTGTTGAACTATCGTGTGTAGAGTTGGAGCAACATATAATTGTTTGCGTATACAGGCCTCCCTCGGCTGATTTTAAGGTGTTCGAGTCTATTATGGAAGAAGTTTTAACAAAAATGTCAAACAGCGCAAAACATCTCATTGTATGTGGCGATTTTAATGTGAATATTCTTGACCAATCTTCGCTAACTGACAGTTTACTAAATTTGTTTATGTGCTTCAACTTGAAAAATCTTTACAATCAGCCAACCAGAATTACTAGCTCATCTGCTACTTGCTTAGACAATATATTCTGTGACTGTGAACCACAAAGCAAGTCAGTTATTGATAAACTTAGCTCAGATCATTGTGGTCAAAGTGCTGTATTTCCATGCATACTGAAAAAAAAATCTTATGAGTTTACTTACAGACCTATAACAACCAACCGCTTGGAACAGTTTGCTCAAAATCTAGATGACAAACTTGTGTTATTACCACTCACTGATGACCCTAATGATCTTTGTAATGTGTTGTTTGATGTTATGGATAAAGAGTTTAACAAGATATTCAAGTTAAAGACGTGTAGAGGAGGTGTTAAAGCAGAATTGAGTGACTGGGCTTCACCTGGCATTTATAAAAGTAGAAACAGGCTGTATGATTTATATTCTCAGAAATCAGATAATATTTATGACAGTAAATTTACTGAGTATTTAAAATCTTATTCAAAAATTTTTAAACGCGTTTGCCAGACAGCTAAGTCTCTGTACTTGAGTAAGAAAATCAATAGAGCGGACGACAAAATTAAAGCAACCTGGAAAATAATTAATACCGAGACCGGCAAATCTAAACCTCGGCACCGAAAACTCACTCTTAGTATTAATAACAGATTAATATCTAAAGACAGTGAAGTTGCTGGTGCATTTGAGGATTTTTTTGTAAATATACCTGTAGTTACCACTCAGTCATTAAATTCATCGACTAGTGAGTCTTGTGCAATTCTTGCAGAGTGTGTTGATAAATGTGAAGTAGTTTTTAGATTTAGACATATTAATTCGGCTATAATTGTTAAGACCTTTAGGTCACTTAAAATAAAGAATACTGAGGATCTTTGGGGAATGTCTACCAGGGTTTTAAGTGGCATTGTCACATTAATCGCACCATATTTAGCAGAAGTATTTAATAAATGTGTAGACGAAGGAGTTTTTCCCAACGTAATGAAAAATAGTAAATTGATTCCATTATTTAAGTCTGGAAATAAGAATGATCCATCGAACTATAGGCCAATTTCTGTGTTACCTGCAATAAGTAAAATTTTTGAAAAAGAAATTCTTAATCAGTTGTTAACATTTTTTAACCTTAACGGACTGTTTCACAGTCAACAGTTTGGATTTACAAAAGGACGATCAACTACAGATGCAGGCGTAGAACTCTTTATACATATACTTGGTGCTTGGGAGAAGTCACAGGATGCCATAGGTATTTTTTGTGACTTATCCAAAGCATTTGATTGCGTATGTCACGAAACCCTAATTTGTAAATTAAAGCATTACGGGGTTTGTGGGAAAGCTCTTGATCTTGTCTCTTCTTATCTTGGTAATAGAATTCAGACAGTTGAAGTTAATGGAGCAAGATCATCTGGTTCTATCACTAAAATGGGGGTCCCGCAGGGTTCAATACTAGGACCATTCTTATTTTTGGCCTATATTAACGATCTTCCATTTTTTGTAAAGAACCTATGTGATATTGTTTTGTTCGCAGATGATACGTCTCTTATTTTTAAGGTTGACCGATCTATTAATGATTTTGACGACGTTAACAAGGCAATTTCACTGGTTTTGAACTGGTTTACTAAAAACAATCTACTGTTAAATAGTAAGAAAACTAAATGTATTAAGTTTTCGTTACCTAATGTTAGGGGGTCTCCTACAAATTTATTACTGAATGGTGAGCCATTAGATTTAGTACAATCTGTCACGTTCCTTGGCATAACTATAGACTCTAAATTACAGTGGGGTCCTCACATATCAAACATTGCTGGTAGATTGAGCTCTGCTGCATATGCTGTGCGTAAAATCAGACAGTTTACTGATGAAGCCACTGCAAGATTAGTATACTTTAGTTACTTCCACAGTATTATGTCATACGGCATCTTACTGTGGGGTAAAGCCGCGGACATACAATCAATTTTTGTCTTACAGAAAAGAGCAATTCGTTCCATTTATAACATGAAATCCCGCGACTCTCTCAGGGAACGATTTAAGGAGATAAATATTCTTACAGTGGCTTGTCAATACATTTACGACAATTTGATGTACACTCGCAAAAACATTAGCTCTTTTCCCAGATATTGCGATATTCATAACTTTAATACTAAGAACAAAAATAAATTGAAAGTTCCAAGATTCAGACTGCAGAAAGTTAATGGTTCATTTATGGGAAACTGTATACGCTTTTATGACAAGTTGCCCGACGGTATCGAACAATTGTCAATGCGTAAATTTAAATTATTCATAAAGTCAAACTTAATGAAAAAAGCCTATTACACAATAAATGATTATGTGTCGGACAAAAAAGCTTGGCCTGAATATCCCAAGCTTAACGGTATGTAATCTTAGGTACTTTGCCTATTGCCTATTCCTATCTATAAATTCAGTTTCTATTTGTAATGTTTATAATAAGATAATCACGGTATTTTTCTTGCACCGGTGTGACGTGGTGGTTATTTTTGTAACATATTCATTATCTCAACTGTAATGAATTATATACATTGTAAAAGACAGTAGAAAGAAGACAAAAACATCACTGTAAAGTTTCTTGTAGCTTCTTCTTTACAGTTGTAATCGAAGCTTCGGATCAAAGTTTTCAATTCTGCATTGTGCCGGATTGCTTGCACCAGTAGTGAGAAAGAGAACTGCTTTTTTTTTCAAACTCATATATTGTAATGGGCTTGCTATATTATTTGACAATAAGCACTTTGTAATTTTATATGCTTAGTGAAATAACTTAATTTTAAGTACCTAGTATAATTTTGACTTGTAAAAGTGCTAAAATTAGCCTATTTGCAATAAATCTTTTGACTTTGACTTTGACTTTAAAGTGTTTTTGTATTGTAAACTTAATTTTTATTAGAAACGATCTTCTGCCCGCAGCTTCGCCCGCGGCGTGGCCTATGGGAAAATAATTCAACCATCCATTTCACCCTCTTAAGGGTGGAATTTCGAAAAATTCTTTTTTAGCGGATGCCTACGTCATAACATCTACCTGTATGCCAAATTTCAGCCCGATCCGTCCAGTGGTTTGGGCTGTGCGTTGATAGATCACTATGTCAGTCAGTCACCTTTGAGTTTTATATAATAGGTCTTTACCTATGAAATTGCCGTATTGCAGTACAGACTTTTTCAAACAAAAAAAATTTTTGATTGGCTATGAATTCTAAATTCAAATTAATTTTGTTTTAAAAATATGACATTCTATTTACAATATAAGTCTTTTGTTTATTGATTAGCGTTGTATTTTCATTACATTTCAACATTTTTCCTCATAATGGATACTTTGAAATTTCGTGTAATTATGGAATATGAGTTCCGTCGTGGCACCAACGCGGCACAAACGACACGTAACATCAACGACGTTTACGGAGAGAACTGTACAAACAAACGTACAACCCGTTATTGGTTTGCTCGGTTCCGTTCTGGGAATTTTGACTTGAAAAATGAACCTAGTGGTCGTCCGGAAACTTTGGTCAACAATGATGAATTAAAGGCGATTGTGGAAGCTGATGAATCTCAATCTACAGCTGAGCTGGCAGCAGCTTTTGATGTTAGCATCAAAACAATATTGGTCCATTTGCGACAGATTGGCAAGATAAAAAAGCTTGATAGATGGGTGCCCCACGAACTTAACGATCGCCAGCGCAACGTACGCGTCGAGACTTGCCTTGCGCTGCTTAACAGGCATAGAAATGAAGGAATTTTGAACCGAATTGTTACGTGCGACGAAAAATGGATTCTTTTTGACAATCGAAAGTGCTCAGCAAGTTGGTTAGATCCTGGTTCGGTACCAAAGCAATGTGCAAAACGTAAAATGACCCCTAGAAAGGTGATGGTCACAGTTTGGTGGTTTAGTGCTGGTGTGATTCATCATAGCTTTTTACAAAATGGCGAGAGCATTACTGCAGATGTGTACATTGAAGAACTGACCACAATGATGGCGAAACTCGCACGTCTGCAACCAGCTTTGGTCAATCGGTCGTCTCCACTGCTACTTCACGACAACGCGCGACCCCATACTGCACAACAGACCGTCTCTAAGCTGCATGAGTTGGGTTTGGAAGCTCTCCCTCATCCGCCATACTCACCAGATCTTACGCCTACCGACTATTACTTTTTCCAAAATTTGGACAACTTTTTTGCGGGAAAAAAAATCAATTCCCGAGAGGCAGTACAAAACGCCTTTGAAGAGTTTGTTGTCTCCCGTCCTGCTGATTTTTTCAAGAAGGGCATCCATAAACTGCCACAGCGTTGGCAAAGATGCATTGATTGCAGGGGTGATTACTTTGAATAAAAGAAATAAATAAGTTCGAAAAAAAAATACTTTAACTTTTTTCAAACAAAACGGCAATTTCATAGGTAAAGACCTAATATAAAGATATCTCCAACCTCATTATTAGAGATCTGAAAGAGCAGTATTTTTATTATTGTCTCATTCCCTATAATTTTTTTATTTTTTGTTAAGGAATGACGTGACGAGCTAGCCGTTCGCCTGATGTTAAACGACACGGCTGCCCATACCAGCTGCAGTGTCACTCGGAACTCTAAAGTATAGAGGATCGCGTGACACTGCACTGCGCACGTCATCCAGAGACATCAGCACAATCTAGTAATAAGATTACTAAACTGTGAGATCAGATCATAAAGTCTCATTTGCCCAGTAATTTCACTAGCTACAGTGCCCTTCAAACCGGAACACAGCAGTGCTTGCGCACTACTGCTTGGCGGCAGAATAACTGGCAAAGCGGTGGTACCTACCTAGACGAACTTTGCAGTAAAGTCCTACCACCTATAAAAAAATTTAGATGTAATAATGAAAAATACTTTAATTATATATTCCACAGCTCTTAAAAACCAAAATAAACAAAACTTTACTTAAATTTACAGCCAAAAAAACAAACATCTGTGATATATGGAATGAAAAGGATATCTATGTAAAAGAAGGGTCAAAAGTGTAATATATATTAGGTCTTTATCTATGAAATTGCCGTTTTGTTTGAAAAAAGTTAAAGTATTTTTTTTTCGAACTTATTTATTTCTTTTATTCAAAGTAATCACCCCTGCAATCAATGCATCTTTGCCAACGCTGTGGCAGTTTATGGATGCCCTGCTTGAAAAAGTCAGCAGGACGGGAGACAACAAACTCTTCAAAGGCGTTTTGTACTGCCTCTCGGGAATTGAATTTTTTTCCCGCTAAAAAGTTGTCCAAATTTTGGAAAAACTAATAGTCGGTAGGCGCAAGATCTGGTGAGTATGGCGGATGAGGGAGAGCTTCCAAACCCAACTCATGCAGCTTAGAGACGGTCTGTTGTGCAGTATGGGGTCGCGCGTTGTCGTGAAGTAGCAGTGGAGACGACCGATTGACCAAAGCTGGTTGCGGACGTGCGAGTTTCGCCATCATTGTGGTCAGTTCTTCAATGTACACATCTGCAGTAATGCTTTCGCCGTTTTGTAAAAAGCTATGATGAATCACACCAGCACTAGACCACCAAACTGTGACCATCACCTTTCTAGGGGTTATTTTTCGTTTTGCACATTGCTTTGGTACCGGACCAGGATCTAACCAACTTGCTGAGCGCTTTCGATTGTCAAATAGAATCCATTTTTCGTCGCACGTAACAATTCGGTTCAAAATTCCTTCATTTCTGTGCCTGTTAAGCAGTGCAAGGCAAGTCTCGACGCGTACGTTGCGCTGGCGATCGTTAAGTTCGTGGGGCACCCATCTATCAAGCTTTTTTATCTTGCCAATCTGTCGCAAATGGACCAATATTGTTTTGATGCTAACATCAAAAGCTGCTGCCAGCTCAGCTGTGGATTGAGATTCATCAGCTTCCACAATCGCCTTTAATTCATCATTGTTGACCAAAGTTTCCGGACGACCACGAGGTTCAATTTTCAAATCAAAATTCCCAGAACGGAACCGAGCAAACCAATAACGGGTTGTACGTTCGTTTGTACAGTTCTCTCCGTAAACGTCGTTGATGTTACGTGTCGTTTGTGCCGCGTTGGTGCCACGACGGAACTCATATTCCATAATTACACGAAATTTCAAAGTATCCATTATGAAGAAAAATGTTGAAATGTAATGAAAATACAACGCTAATCAATAAACAAAAGACTTATATTGTAAATAGAATGTCATATTTTTAAAACAAAATTAATTTGAATTTAGAATTCATAGCCAATCAAAACTTTTTTTTGTTTGAAAAAGTCTGTACTGCAATACGGCAATTTCATAGGTAAAGACCTATTATTATATACGTCGTTATAATCAAATCAAATCAAATCAATTTATTCATAAAATGTCAATTTACAATAATAATAATAATACATGATAATGATAATGACATGATAATAATATAACATGATAATTTATCACAGCATCCTGTACGTCATCTCAATATACAGAATGGAATAATTGAAATATCTGTTCCGAACGCTGAGGGTCGCCACAAGCATTAAGGTATCTAGTTGTGGTTTAGGGTAAAGAGCTTTCACACATACCCGTATGCTTACAGTTTGGGACTAAATAGTGACGGGTGTAACCGCGGTTTGCAACGTTACCGTTATGAAAATAGCACGTTATTTTGTTACCTGCTTTTTCAGACTAATATCACTCAGACGCTATATTGATTATACGGTCGTTTTTTTGGTCTTCGGTCAGAAATAATAAATCAAAAATAATTTAGTGCCATGTATGTACATACAAACGTTTGCCTTTTCGGCATTAATCATCGGTGCATTAGGAGAAGCAAGTGCAAAACGCACTCTTATCGATTGCCGGATCCCAAAAAATTGCAGGCAAGTGTACGCTGGCTCAGCTTGTAAGCAATATGCACTTTGATATCAACGAAAACCCTTTTTTTAAATGCATTATGGTCAACTTTACCCAACGTTACCCTTTAAACACTTCCATTTATCGCTTCATAATTGATAACATTGTTTCGTGATATTGAATTAATTTTTTGATGCAAATTTTAATATTTAGTATATATTTTTTTTTTTACTTAAATCTTGTCTAGCATTTGACCACACTCTCACCTGATGGGAAGTGACGATGCGATCGAAGGTGTAGCATGCTAGCCAAGTAAATACCTATTCACTCTTCTCTTGAACACGCCCGGGTCATATTTCGCCGGAAACACAGACGCTGGCAGGGCATTCCATTTCTTAGCTATATTGTATATATATATATATTCCTTTCCTATATTGGTTTGAGTCTTACTTTCCATCTAGATAAAGTTAGATAAACATAGTGCAAAAATATATTTTACATAGATAAAGCTCTCATCTGTTATAATTTTCGTTGTAAGTCATGACTACACTAAAACTACTGAGTTTTCGGTTCCCATGTTTTGGGATAAGTGAAGTGGACGTCGTCTTAACGCAGAGTTGCGACTTAGCTTATGTGTTTACATTAACTGACTATGTAACTGTTACGTAATCTGTGGTTTTACTAAAACGTGTAACGTTGCGATGTCCGCGTATTTAAATAGCTTATAATTTGTAAGTACATCACTGAAATGAAAACTTAGATAGATCTATATTAACCTAGAAATACCTCGCGATTTGATTCGCTAATAACAGTTTTATAAAATAAATTCAAAAGTTACGCGATATAGCGTCAAGGGATTCATACCGAAGCTGGTATGATTAATGAATTTTATATACCTATCTTTTTTAATAAGTTTGTACAATTATGCTATTGAATTTATTGTTTCTTTTATGTTCCTTTAATACCTGTAATTCCTTATAATTACGAATAAAATTATTATCATTTTCCCGACGTAAAAACCTTAAATTTACTATTATCAAAAGAATTTCATTTTAATTATGATTTATTATAATATATTTATATTATTTTATTGTTAATCTCAGTCTATTAATATGATTAATGGGTACAATTTACATATATAAACATAAATACTAAGCTAGACCTCAAAAACTAAACTACACCTAAAAACTTGAAATAGATAAAAAAAAAACATCAAAAATTTATCTCAGTAGTCTCAATAAATATAATTATGTGCAAAACTGGTGAGCATGAAATCCCCTAGTAGGGATTAGATTCTATTAGCAAATATATCTGCTAACATAGTCTTTATCTCTAAAAGCAACCCGAAAACATGAAATTTCACCAATTTATTCATAAGAGCTCCACCTTTACCTATATTTAACTTATAAACAAAGCACGATTTCTTCCAGTACATCATCATTAACACATCTGCGCACTTTACATTTACTTCTCATTTAAAAGGGACTGAAGCTGGTTCTTCAAAAACGTGACGCATTAGAGATAAAACATAAGATAGGGATGGAACAACCGGTAGGCGCGCGCGTTGGTCGGAAATCTGAAACCGAACAGAATTTTAAATTAACCGAAATTCCGAAATGACGTCTTCATTAGAAAAAAATAACGTATAAATCTAAAAAACTTTAGTTTGAGTGAATAACTGAATGAGACTGCCTAAAAGACTAAGTACTTAAGTTGATATTTCTACTTTTAAATTTTTCTACTTCTAATTATTCTACTTCTAAATGCTTGCATGTCTTAACGACGGAAATAGAGAGACTATATTATTACATTACATTAGAACAAGATCACAATTTTTGTATAACCTATTTCGCAAGATAATAAATTGTTTAATTTTAAGGGTATCACTTATTGGTGTAAAGGTGTTCAAAAAACATTGTTTATTGACGATATTCGGATGTATCAGCAACAAAGGAAAAACCACAGTTACTTGGATAGCGATTTATTGCGAATGAGACACCACGGAAAAACTCTTACTCACATACAATATATATAATAACTATGTATAAATGTAATGTAATGTTTATATAAATACCCTACATTATACTGACAAAGGTGGAAAGTGACGACGCAGTTCACGTTGGTACATTCATGCCTTTAAGATACCTGTTTACTCCTGACTTAAAAATTCCTTGGTTTTTGAAGTAAAACTTCTCTACGCACGCTTGAGAAATAAGCTGGTAAATGCGAAGCGAACGGAAGTTGAGTGTTGTTGGTTAACTTAGATCTCCATTGTCAACATAGCAAACTTAAAAACTACTTAATATTTGTATTGTATATATTTGTATGTTGATATGTTCGGTAAAATTTAAATTTACAATTGTGAAAATGGTGACATTCGCATTAAACAAAGCAAAAACAAAGTAATACTTGTATTGCTGATTCTTTGTTTCTTTGGGTTTGTTTTAAAACTTAAGAAGTTTTACGTCAGTCGCGTGGTCTAAAAGCACACTCGTTTTTTTTTTTAGAGCGTCCCTTCATCCTTTCATCCCGTAAGAGCAAAAAATAAAAGACGTATGAATAAACGTGAAAACTATCTCATGTAGTTGGTTAATGAATTAAAATTAGATTTGATTAAAATTAGAATTAAAAGAGTTGTATTTATTACAATTTTATACAACACTTTTACGAAAATCAATTCGAGAAACTGATAAAGTAAATCACTCATGCGGCCTTATTGTGCCCCATTTTAATCCGTGAAGTTAGGATCCCTGAAGATCATTTATAAACCAATCCAAGAATTGTTTCGGCTCCGATGGCGATGAACTCTTGGAACTTTGATAACTTTTATACTCACATTCAATTTAGAAATTTATTAAAAATTAATTAAACGTTGTGGTTTGAAAAAAATAATATCAATTTTATCTAAAGGTTTACGAAGCATTATCATATCATGCCAAAAATTAATAGAGCTAAAAACGCTACCACATAATATAAAAACCGGACCTTAGTATCCGTCACCGGCAATCATAGTAACCGGCAATCTCAATCCGGAAATCTCTAATCATTCGTAATGGAAGCCACATTTTAAACATCCCTGCTTTAAAAAGTTAACAGGATTAGGAAGGGCCATTTGGTTGAGCAAATAGGGCTA
Source organism: Ennomos fuscantarius (assembly GCA_905220475.3). NCBI lineage: Eukaryota > Metazoa > Arthropoda > Insecta > Lepidoptera > Geometridae > Ennomos > Ennomos fuscantarius. The sequence goes on along the minus strand of HG992036.1, from coordinate 14,763,868 downwards.
AAGAAAGTGAAGACATCAAAGGTGCTTTCCCTTTTAAGGTTTTGTGGTCTAAAAGTGCGAATTTACGCTCGAAACCAAAATGATACTTATTTTATTTTATACTAGCTTCAGCCCGTGGCTTCGTCCACGTGGCCTAAAGGAAACGAATGGTATATTTTTTCTGCCGAAACATTATAAACGCTCTCACTAAATAAAAGTGGTAAAACTGTGATACACTGTATGTCATAAATTAATTGAAAAACATTACGTGTATAAATTTTCGAGTCAATTAATCCAGATAATTCAACCACCCATTTCATCCTTTTGGGGGTAGAATTTCGAAAAACTCTTTCTTAGTGTATACTTACCCTTTACAAAGAACACAACCTCCAAATTTTAAGTCTCTAAGACCAGCGGTTTAGGCTGTGCGTTGATATATAAGTCAGTCATTCAGTCTCTACAGCAAGGGTAAATAATAGACAAATAAAGGATTAGCAAAAAATTACCATTTGCATTCACACTGACTCAATCCACAAGGGTAAGTTCGATAAATGTATGTACAAGTTCCCAAACATACACTTTGCTTTTACAATGTAATCCAAAATCGATATCGCGGCAATATCCACTTTGTTATTCACAACGGCGTCAGCCGCGTTACAGGCATTAACTAAAATAAGGAAAACCGAGTTAAAGCCACGTGTATACTTGAGCTTAAAGGAAGACGAAAGGAAAAGTGAAGGAGAGCTTTTTTGATCCTTGCACGCCAATGCTGAAAATGACAGGGGGAAAGAAATGTGTTTGTAAACTAGTTGGAGTCTTGAATATAAATTGGTAAAGTGAGGGAATTTACCCTTTACCGTTTGTGAAAGCTCTTTAGAACTCTTTAGAGCTTTTTCTTCTTTAGCTCTTTACTTTTAGTTTTTAGGATTTTTTTTGTATGTTTCGAAGTGACATGGCTAAGCTAGTCGCTCACCTGATGTTAAGCAACACGGCTGCCCATATCAGTTGCGGTGACACTTAAAACTCTAAAGTATAGTTTCGCGTGACACTGCACTGTGCACTTCATTCTGAGACATCAGCACAGTCTAGCAAAAAGATTACTAGATTGTGAGATTGGGTCATAAAGTCTCATTTGCCCGGCAATTTTTCTAGCTACAATGCAATTCAAACCAGAACACAGTAGTGCTTGCACACTACTGCTTGGCAGCAGAATATTTAACATTGTTATATCTATGGCGTGTTTTACGTAGTAGACAAATTCAAATTGTTTACCCACGAAAGGGGGTTGGTTAGCAACGCTTAACGCTTGGTTAGCAAATATTGTGTTCTTTAGTTTATTTATTTATTTATTTATTATGTTTTGTCCCGTGTGGTCATGGCGGTATGTAAATAGTTCGTTTTGATAGGTACCACTGCTTTGCCAGTTATTCTGCCGTCAAGCAGTAGTGTACAAATACGTTTTTTTTTTGTTTCAATTACTACTGCGTTCTAAAAAAAAATGACTGGTCAAATAAGACTTTACGATCGGGTCTCACCGTCTAGAAATCCTATTACTAGACTGTGATATTGTCTGAGGATGACGTGCGCAGTGGAATGTGCGGCGAAATTAATTTACATTGCCGAGTGACACTGCAATATGTTACGGGCAGCCGTGACGCTTAACACCAGGTGAATGACTAGCTCGTCCTGTCAATCGTGTAAATGAAAAAAAATAGACATAATAAAAAAACGATGAGAAATGTGTTGTAAATAATTTAACCAAGTATTATTATTTGAAAAATGTGACACAAGTACGAAAATGAAGTAAGTACCTAAATCCAGACAGATGCAAGCTTTCGTGAATTTTAATTCATCAGATACTTGGCTCACTTGGTACTTAGTTTTTGCGTGATGGCGTAACAAAAGGACAGACAGAAGTGTTCCAATTATTTTCTAGGTGGCGCTGTTTGATGTTTTCAATGATAATGCATAGTTTCTATGGAACTTGAGGCAGTTAGTATCTGAATCGCGGTTATGATATTTTCCGTGTGCTCAGCGCTATAAGGCAAAAATCTTACGTGTAATCCATAATGAATTTGTTCCGACGCACTCATGATCTTAAATTTATTATCTGTAAAAATGGACACTTATTGACATGCTATTGACATGTTATTATAGTTTACTAGTTGCGCCCCGCGGTTTCACCCGCGGATATAAAGTATTTTAACTATTTGCTCATCCCACAAGAACATTTCACTTATCCGGGATAAAATGTAGCCTATATGTTAATCCGGTGTATAAGCTATCTTGGTACCGAATTTAATCCAAATCCATTCAGCCGTTTGAGCGTGAAGGAGTAACAAACATACACATATACAAACTTTCGCCCTTATAATATAAGTGTGAATAAATATTGATGCAATGTTATCGCAATCCTTACATATAAATTGTTTTACCCATAAAAATTTATGATTTATGATTTACATCATCATCATCATCATCAGCTTATATTAGCCCACAGCTGGACATAAGCCTCTCCCAATATGATTTACATAAAGGCGGAAAATTTTCTCTTATAGAAATTGAAATTAAAAATAGTCCACGTTTGCGCCGAAGTTTGCCATTTTAAGGTTTACTTTACCATACTTTAGCGACATCTTTTATCGTCGTTCTCGGTGCATATTCTCGGATCGTCTCGCGCGTCCGCCAACTGTAGCGCGATAATGCGCGCCAGCTGTCATTTTAGATCCAGAAATAAAATGTCGGAATACTCCAACACCCTGGTACCTCGATCACAAGTTTATTCAAAGCTTAAGTACGCTATCGAGTGTCATAAAATATTTGCAGGTATGATATCTTTGTTGCTGCATTTTGTAAATAATCTATTATCCTCGATAATAAGTAGGTACAGTAATATACATATTAATCCAAGAAGAAAACTTTATTAAGTTTTTTAACTACGATACAAATAAATCACACTAATATTATAAAGGTGAAAGTTTGTATGTGTGCTTGTGTGTGTTTGTTACTCCTTCACGCTCAAACGGCTGAATAGATTTGGTTGAAATTCGGTACCAACATAGCTTATACTAGTGTAAAATAGTAAAAAAATAATAATATAAAATTTCACCTTTCCGGGATAAAATGTAGCCTATATGTTAATCACTAGATTAACAGAAATATTCCCGTAGGAGTAACAAACATACACACATACACACAAACACACATACAAACTTTCGCCTTTATAATATTAGTGTGACTAGATATGAATAGATAAGATATGAATAAATTTCTTTTCTTTATTTCTTTTTTTCTTCTTTATACGGGCGCGACCTCACCCTTCTTTGAGCGCGGCGTGCCGACCATACCCTTACAGTCCGACAACTATTATTTGGCGGTGGCGTATTGACCAAAACACAAAATTTTACATTAATTATATATCGATTAATTACTATTTGCTTGAAACATCTATGAAATAAAAAAAAACTAGATCTCCTTTAACACAACAAAATTATAAATTTATTTTATTTATTTTATTTTATAGGTGCACATAACAGATCATAGAAAATACATTATAAAGCAACATGATTTAAAAATTACACTGTGAACAATTCTATAATCCAATCACACATGCACTCAGCCTTTAAAACAGTGATAATTACATACTTATCACAAAAACGAAAAGAGATAATTAGAAAGTAAGCAAACGAGTGTACCTTAAATAATCAAACTTAAATAGAACTTAATCAAAATAATAATACAATAATACAAATAACTTTGTGTGAATTAAATAATTATGTACACAATATACATAAAATAAATGTATTGTATTTGTACTATATAATATTTAAATGTATTTGTATTATTATGTTAGTATGTCCGGTAAAATGACAATTTACAATCGGCAATATGGCGTCATTAACATTAAACAAAGCCACAACAAAGTTATACCGGCCGATAGATGGAGCTAAACTAAAGAAGTTTTACTTCAGTCGTGTGGTCTAATAAAAGCACGCTCTTTTTTTGTAAATTTCTTTTCAAAGTGAATCTTCTGTAGGTACGGTAGCATTATCATTTATTCACCACCCCTAAATTAAATCAAATAGACCCACATTATATCCCACATCACCCAGACTCAGAACATATTTGCGCTTTTTTTATGCACGAATACTTGTCGTGCTGCGGGAATAGAAACCGCCACCTCCGGGTTATAAGCCGACCTACTCAACAACCACACCACAGAGGTAGAATTTTGATTAAAGTCTAATTGTGACTTAAGTTATTTATTGTGTCAATAAGATTTTTGTGCTTACACAGTATCATAATCTTAAGGATAATACCCAGAAAGAATGCGGTAAAGTGGCCGGATTGCATATCTAATTCGGTCTCAAATCTGCAAAGTTATTACGAAATCCATATCCTTTGAGCAATGGAAAATCCTTAAATAATATAAATCGAGTGATGAATGGCGCGATCCCAGAGGCTCTCGACTCTCGAGCTCGGGGCATTATGCGAAAAATTCATTAGGCTTAAAAAGTAGCTGGTACTTTTTAATATAACCATCTAAGTACAGTATAGGCACTAGGGTTTGGGAATTCCCGACAGTTACTTAGATGGTTATATTAAAAAGTAGCTGGTACTTTTTAATATAACCATCTAAGTACAGTATAGGCACTAGGGTTTGGGAATTCCCGACAGTTACTTAGATGGTTATATTAAAAAGTAGCTGGTACTTTTTAATATAACCATCTAAGCACAGTATAGGCACTAGGGTTTGGGAATTCCCGACAGTTACTTAGATGGTTATATTAAAAAGTAGCTGGTACTTTTTAATATAACCATCTAAGTACAGTATAGGCACTAGGGTTTGGGAATTCCCGACAGTTTCAAAGTCCTGGGACACGAGACAGCCTATGATCAAAGTCCCGGGAATTCCCGGGACTTCGAGACTATTGAAATGTTTTATATTTATTTTTCATTAAGTGTTATAAGCATTTTTTGAAAAATTTTACTTAAGTTTATTTCTGGTGAAACGTATTTAAAAAAGACATTGTAAAAATCAAGATAATTTTCATGATATCAGTCTCGTTTTTAGGCATTTTAAATCATCACTGGGTCACACATCACAACATTATCTTTGTGATTGCTTTATAGTAACTCCATCCTCTGTTTTTTATGGTTTGGCTCCACACTTTTGTGTTTTAGCCAGTGTCAAGTAATTGATAATTTATCAAGTTAATGATATTTCACGCAAATATGTGTCAAGTCAAAGTCGAAGTCATCAATTCAAGTCATAGTCTAGTCAAAATCATACTCCTAGTAAAGTGGTGGCAACTTTACATGAAGCTTCTATGAAGTTTTGGAAACAACACGAAGAGAAACGTTTCACCATCGTTATACCACTTTCCCACACTCATGCCTGTAATCCAGCACTTAATGAATAAAATTCCACCAAATTTATGCACTAACACTGAAAATAACACAAGTTTTGGAAAATAATACAATGCGGTGACAAGATCTTTTTTGTTTTCCCGCCAAAACTCCCACCCTCTGTTGTGTGCTCAGTAATTACGTAGTAGACCAAGTAATTGTTCATTAAACTAACAGATGTCGCTAGGTTCCTTCAATTATTTGAAAATAATAAAGATTAGATGGAATTAAGTAATGGCGGAAAAACGAAAAATATCGCGCCACCGCATTGCATAATATTCCAAAACTTGTGTTATTTTCAGTGTTAGTGCATAAAATTGGTGGCATTTTATTCGATAAGTGCTGGATTACAGGCATGAGTGTGGGAAAGTGGATTTAATGATAGTGAAACGTTTTATTTCGTGTTGTTTCCAAAACTCCATAGAAGCTTCTGGTAAAGTTGCCACCACTTTACTAGGAGTATGACTTGACTTGATGACTTGGACTGTGACTTGACTTGACACAATATATGTTAATTAACTTGAAAAATCATCAATTTCTTGACACTGGCTAAATACACAAAAGTGTGGAGCCAAAACTAAAAAAAAAGAAGATTAGATGACAAATTTGACAACCTTGTCTCATCGAAAGTCCCGGGACTTGAGACAACTAACATTACGAAAATTCCCGGGACTTGTAGAGACGAGACGTCCCGGAACTCTAACCCTAATAGACACTTTGTACTGGCTACAGCTGCCGTTATCGGCCGACATCATTAAAATCCTTCTATAAAACGACCGAGTTTTTTTTAAAAGAACATCATTGCCTATGTCAAATCTCAGTCGAACACGCTGGTTAATTTGTGTTAGAATAAATAAAAAACGTGTGTGCTTCAGACCACACGACTAAAGCAAAACTTCTTTAGTTTAGCTCCATCTATCGGCCGGTATAACTTTGTTTTTGCTTTGTTTAATGTTAATGTCGCCATCTTGACAATAATTATAGAGGGGCTGCAGCGGGAGTATTAAAGTGAGACGATAATTATACTAAAGTTCTTTTATTTAATCTAAGTTTGTCCTTAAAACTAATTATAATTAATATGTACGTATGTAACGTGGGAGGGGTCATGACAGCCTCGCGGGGCTAAGAGGGGAACACGGGACGCGGGCGATGCGCGGACGGCGGTCGCGATCCCATTCTCACGCAGGCGCTGGTCAGCACTTTCTTTAAGTGTTAGTGGCTTGTGGATGTGTGTAAATCCAGCTCACGCGGCGACGACGACGTCTAGACGGTGCGATAAGCGGCGCGTCCGGTGCACTTAGCATGCTATGTAACACACTTGTAAATTTTCATTTTACCAACATAATATTTATTATTTTTAATCTTTTTTTTTATGTTGATAATGGAGATCTACGTGCAGCGACTTCAACTTCCGTTCGCCTCGCATTCACGAGTTTACTCCCCAAGTCAAGCGTGCGTAAAGAAGTATTACTTTAAAAACATGTCTAAAGTAAGCTCCCATACTGGAAGTTGTGTTGGGCACCAGGTTATTATTAGCCTTTTTAATATTCACTGTCTTCAGGATCAACGAAATGAGGTTATCACCTACACAACTGTATATAATATATATACTATATATACAACTTTACTTATTGATGGCATGGTAGCTCAGTTGGTAAGCCTTCAGAAGTATAGGTTGGGGGTTCGATTATTCCCACTCAGGACAAATATTTGTGTGATGAACATAGGTGTTTGTGTGCATATATGTATTTACATACAAATATCTACTTAAACAAATAAGTGGAAAAGCAAATATTAGGTAACTTACCTGTGCTCAGTTTGGGGCTTAGATGGCGCTGTGTAGAATTACACAAATATTTATGAAAAATATTGATTTCGGAAGCGTTATTTTTACTGCTTTTGTGTTGATGTAACGTGGCCATGTTGAAAAGAAAGTAAGAAAAAAGGTACTTATTTACTCAAACAATTTGTAACAAATTACCCACACCCACACTTAGAACAATTAGTAATTGCGCTTTTCTTTTTCTGTGTACAAATACTTGTCCTGCCGCGGGATCGAACCCGCCGCTTCCGGGTAATAAGCCGACCTCCTCAACAACCACACTACAGAGGCTGTCGTATTTTGCGTAGCTTTACTTAATTTTATAGCTGTAATTAGCAAAGTTTAATTATATTTCGAGATCATTCCATGGATTTAGGTGATCCCTTAGATTAGAGGAAATTGATCTGATGGGATCTTTTAGATTTGGGATAGAATGCTACGTTATTTAGGTGTTTCGTTAGTGTTTTGTTTTCGGGATTTAATTATAAGAGGTTATGAGAGATGGAACAGTTTTTTTTTGCCGGGGATCATATTTATGGATTGGTGTTTATTTTATGTAAATTTATGACGTGTCTAGTCGTTCGTTGGATGTTAAGGATCACGCCCTCCCATAACAGTGACAGTTCCACTCTGAACTCTAAAGCACTTTTTGTGCAGGTAGTGTGTACGTCAGTACAGCTATTTTATGATGCCAGAAGCGGAGTTCTTCTACATTAAATAACAATTTTTTACTTAAGCTTAGGATAGGAAGTACTGGTAAGTACTTACCTTACCCCTAAGTGTTTAAACGTACTTAGCATAGATATAATGCTATAATTACATATTTAGTAAGAATAAACCGTTACGTAGTATTATCACTACTACTACACAAAGGTTTAAAAATATTTTAATATTTATTATATCGTTGCTATTTTAATATTTAAAAGTATTTACTATTGCGCCATCTATGGGCTACATGCTAAACCGACGTTCATGTTGGCCCTCTAGCGGCGAGTAGCAGAACGACGCTAATGAACTGAAACCATTATGGTCCCAGTGCTTTCTTATCAATGTCCTAGATGGCGCTACGAGGATAAAATTTATTCTCTGAAAGTAGATTATAACTTTATTACTGGAGTTTTGGCGGGAAAACGAAAAGATTGCGTCACCGCTTTGTATTATTTTCCAAAACTTGTGTTATTTTCAGTGTTAGTTTATAAAATTGGTGGCATTCTATTCGTTAAGTGTTGGATTACAGGCGTGAGTGTGGGGAAATGGTATAATGATGGTGAAACGTTTCTTTTCGTGTTGTTTCCAAAACTCCATAGAAGCTTCAAGTAAAGTTGTCACCACTTTACTAGGAGTATGACTTTGACTAGACTATGACTTGACTTGATGACTTCGACTGTGACTTGACACATATTTGCGTGAAATATCATTAACTTGATAAATTATTATTTACTTGACACTGGCTAAATACACAATAGTTTGGAGCCAAAACATAAAAAAAAACTTTATCACTTTAATGGTTACTTTATGTACCAAGTTTATTACATTAACAAAATCATTATTGTAAACCTTATCGTTAATTACCACCTTATAGAACTAATTATCAATCTTTACATAATGTCAGTGATAATTTATCACAGTCAGTGGAGTAATTAAAATGTTTAGATATGAAAACAAAAGTTTTTGTTTAGATTTTCTATTTTACGGTATTATTAAATCCACTATCATTACCACCATCACACAATAGGAGCTTAGAACTAGGTAATAGAAGTTAGTAAAATTAGGTTTTCCTATTAGCAAACAAAATGTCTGTGTAATTAATTATTTAGTAATTTTCTTATGTTAATGAATAACATGACGAACTAGTCGTTCACATGATGATAAGCGACACGGCTGCCAAAATCAGAGTGTAATTATCTTGTATTTGAGAATTATGTGTAAAATTTATTCAAACACCTACGCAGACTAGAGGCGCCCCGCGGTTTTATCCGCAATTTTGTTACCTGTTATCGCGCAGGAACTCTCAACTATCCGAGATAAAAAGTATCATATGTTGAACCCACTAATATAGTTAAGCAGCCCGTTTATAATAGGTCTTTACCTATGAAATTGCCGTATTGCAGTACAGACTTTTTCAAACAAAAAAAAGTTTTGATTGGCTATGAATTCTAAATTCAAATTAATTTTGTTTTAAAAATATGACATTCTATTTACAATATAAGTCTTTTGTTTTTTGATTAGCGTTGTATTTTCATTACATTTCAACATTTTTCCTCATAATGGATACTTTGAAATTTCGTGTAATTATGGAATATGAGTTCCGTCGTGGCACTAACGCGGCACAAACGACACGTAACATCAACGACGTTTACGGAGAGAACTGTACAAACGAACGTACAACCCGTTATTGGTTTGCTCGGTTCCGTTCTGGGAATTTTGACTTGAAAAATGAACCTCGTGGTCGTCCGGAAACTTTGGTCAACAATGATGAATTAAAGGCGATTGTGGAAGCTGATGAATCTCAATGTACAGCTGAGCTGGCAGCAGCTTTTGATGTTAGCATCAAAACAATATTGGTCCATTTGCGACAGATTGGCAAGATTTACGAACGAACGAACTTAACGATCGCCAGCGCAACGTACGCGTCGAGACTTGCCTTGCGCTGCTTAACAGGCACAGAAATGAAGGAATTTTGAACCGAATTGTTACGTGCGACGAAAAATGGATTCTTTTTGACAATCGAAAGCGCTCAGCAAGTTGGTTAGATCCTGGTTCGGTACCAAAGCAATGTGCAAAACGAAAAATGACCCCTAGAAAGGTGATGGTCACAGTTTGGTGGTCTAGTGCTGGTGTGATTCATCATAGCTTTTTACAAAACGGCGAGAGCATTACTGCAGATGTGTACATTGAAGAACTAACCACAATGATGGCGAAACTCGCACGTCTGCAACCAGCTTTGGTCAATCGGTCGTCTCCACTGCTACTTCACGACAACGCGCGACCCCATACTGCACAACAGACCGTCTCTAAGCTGCATGAGTTGGGTTTGGAAGCTCTCCCTCATCCGCCATACTCACCAGATCTTGCGCCTACCGACTATTACTTTTTCCAAAATTTGGACAACTTTTTAGCGGGAAAAATATTCAATTCCCGAGAGGCAGTACAAAACGCCTTTGAAGAGTTTGTTGTCTCCCGTCCTGCTGATTTTTTCAAGAAGGGCATCCATAAACTGCCACAGCGTTGGCAAAGATGCATTGATTGCAGGGGTGATTACTTTGAATAAAAGAAATAAATAAATTCGAAAAAAAAAATACTTTAACATTTTTCAAACAAAACGGCAATTTCATAGGTAAAGACCTAATATAATATCATCGAAATCGATTTAGCCGTTTTGCCATGGAAGCCAGACAAACAAATAGACAATGCCTTTTTTCCCATATTTATCTATTTTTAATCTATACATATAAAATTCAAAGTCCTGACTGACTGACTTATATATCAACGCACAACCTAAACCGCCGGTCCTAGAGACTTGAAATTTGGAGAGGTGTGTTCTTTGTAAAGTGTAGGTATCCACTATGAAAGGGGTTTTGCAAATTCTATCCCTAAGAGGGTGAAATGGGTTGAATTATCCATGAAAAAAAAAATTAGGTAGGATTATTTTTTGGTATACTCATATTACTCGTATGTTTTATAGTTTTTAGCCTATTATTTAATGCCCATCGATAATATACATAGATCCTGGACCCTAACAAGAATTCCCTGTATCTCAGGACCCAGACCATCTCAAGACCCAGGAACTACGAGGACCATGGTCCATGGCTCAACCACACCACAGAGGTTGTCAAAAGATCATGGAACTGCTATGTTCAGTGGGTAAAATCAAATAATGAGTCTTTAGGTAGTTGTAAAAATTGCCTTTTTCTATAAATTTTGATTAGACTTGAGACTTCATGGAAACACCACAGCGATTCAATAACCACGTCTGTAAGTTGTATGAAATGTAATGTAATACATTTCTGTTTCATACAATTTATAGCGTGAGTAACATTGTCCTTGTGCTGTACGCGTCCTTGGATTTGAGTCAGCGGTCCTCAACCTATGGATTTTTGGGCGTGTACCAAAAATTTCGTAGTGACTGCAAGATATACTTAATTGTTTTTGAAGTAAAACTTGACTTGGTTGTAAGCTGATGAGGCGAACGGAAGTTGAGAGGGAGATATAATTACTATCTCACACTCTACCTGAAGATAAAGGGAAGAGTTACGTTTCGTATTAAACGGTACGGGCAAAAGAGATGGAGCTAAAGAAGTTTTACTTCAGTCGTGTGGTCTAATGCACACTCGTTTTTTTTATGTCTCTGAGGCAGCAAAAAATGGATCAGTTAAGTTCCCATTTCTTGTAACATTTAGAATTGTTTTAATATAATATTTATATTTTGATTGTATAATTATATGATTGTATCGTTTTGTTATGCTTTTCATATTAATTAGAATTTTGCTTTTGAGTTCCAATGTTTGAATGCAAAAAAAGAAGAAGACCAAAATTATGATAAGTTTTGTAACTGATAATAATAATTATTATTTAATAATAATAAGGGAATATAAATGTACTTGAATACTTAATGAAATAGATTTGTTTACCTCAATATCAAAGCAAACATGAAAGCCTAAAATAATTGATTAAAACCGTGTCTTTGTTTGTGTTTACACTCTTAGCTACATAAGCTTAATTGCGTTGCGGCCCATCAAAATAATAATTCCATCTACTTGCGGACGGCAAAGTTAAAAAGTTGACAATATCTGCCCATAATTTTATTGGACAAGAACCAAACACGCAAACCGATGTGACCAAAAATAAAGTTATTCGACGGACGGAAAAAAATGAATAGAAAATTACTGAATTTTCATAATAAATTGGTGGAGTCATTAGTTTGTATTTAGGCTTGTTTTGGTAAAATCTGCTTTTCGCTGTTTTGATTAATGTTTATTACTTGATTGGCTTTTGTTATACCTTGAACTCTGTTTGCCAAATTTTGTGGAGTCATTAGTAAATAAAATAAATACGTGTGGACATTTCACACAGCGCCATCTAGCCCCAAACTAAGCAAAGCTACAATAGAACCAGATACAATAAGTACTTTTTTGTTTGTAAATATATACATATAATACAATATAACACCCAGACACAGAACAAACATCGGTGGTATTATATATATGTTGAGAAAGTATATAATTTTATTTATTCCTCAGAAACAACCATTAAAAATTTGAGCTGGACAATTTCATGTTTGTCTTGCGACCGCAAGACAAACATGAAATTGTCCAGCCAGTCCAGTGTGTGAATAGGATCCTCATCTCTTCCCGCAGCTACCGTAAAAGCCGGCTAAGGGAATATCCAAGGAACGGGCAACATTTTCTTACCTCTTGTCTTTTTTTTTAATGTTTTGGCTCCACACTTTTGTGTATTTAGCCAGTGTCAAGTAATTGATAATTTATCAAGTTAATGATATTTCACGCAAATATGTGTCAAGTCACAGTCGAAGTCATCAAATCAAGTCATAGTCTAGTCAAAGTCATACTCCTAGTAAAGTGGTGGCAACTTTACTTAAAGCTTCTACCTATGGAGTTTTGGGAAACAACACGAAAAGAAACGTTTCACCATCATTATATCATTTTCCCACACTCATGCCTGTAATCGAGCACTTAACGAATAGAATGCCACCAATTTTATGCACTAACACTGAAAATAGTACAAGTTTTGGAAAATAATACAATGCGGTGAGGCAATCTTTTTCGCTTTCCCGCCAAAACTCCTAAATCTTATCTTACCTTTTTTTTTTCATCTTAGTGTCGCCACTTTATCCATCAATTTAATGCCAAATAACCTTAATCCGAATAACCTTACAATATTAATATAAGAAATATAAAATGTACGAGAATCTAGAACTGTGCGACGTTTTCTCATACTCTAGTTTGCGCTTGTTATTTTTTATGTTACTTTCTTATAGCCTCGAGAAGGAATATGGAGGCCTTGAACTTTTCAAATGGACTAGTTTGACCTTGACTTGACTTTGATGCTTGAAGTGAGATATCTCCGGATGGGTCTTATCCGCCTTGAGGCTGTTCGTGCATTATGTGTAGTTTTATCATTTTCTGGAATATTTCATTAAGAATCTACTTTATAATTATTATTAATAATATAATATATATATAAATATAATATCTTTAGTGGGTCTATAGCCTTGTACTTTTTTTTTTAATGTTTTGACTCCTCACTTTGGTGTATTTAGCCAGTGTCAAGTAATTGATAATTTTTCAAGTTAATGATGTTTACGCAAATATGTGTCAAGTCACAGTCGAAGTTATCCAGTCAAGTCATAGTCAAGTCATAGTCGAGTCAAAGTCATACTCTTAGTAAAGTGGTGGCAACTTTACTTGAAGCTTCTATGGAGTTTTGGGAACAACACGAAAAGAATCGTTTCACTATCATTATACCACTTTCCCACACTCATGCCTGTAATCCAGCACTTAACGAATAGAATGCCACCAATTTTATGCACTAACACCGAAAATAACACAAGTTTTGGAAAATAATACAATGCGGTGACGCGATCTTTTTCGTTTTCCCGCCAAAACTCAGCCTTGTATTTGACCACGACTATCCGATTTGCATGAAGTTTTCCACACGTAATTGTAAATCGCAAAGAAAACGCTAGCGCCCCTGAGTGTTAAGTGTAGGTCTTTAATAAATGTCATTAATTATTCATTTATATATTAACAATGTCAAAAGTAATTTCTTAAATTAAAAGATATTTGACCAAAGAGGGCACGTTCCAACAGCTACCAAAAACGTACAAAACGATTATATCTACTTATTATCTACTATTCCATTTGCGAATAAAAGGGAATTTCAAAATTTCAATTTCAATGGTTATTAAAATGGTGAAAATGGTTACAAATGCCTTCTAAAGTAAGACGACCATTTTGACCCATTCGCCTTGGCTGAGGTTTAGTGAGATATTTTGGAGCATTTTTAGCATTTTTAAATCAACTGGACCTTGTGAAAAAACTCAAAAACGCTCACAGCTATCACTTTTATTGTAAGTGCAAGAACTACGTTCTGTTTTTATTGTTTTTGAAATGAAAATTCAAAAAAAATTGTTTTATTCGTCTAGAACCCACCCTTAAATGTCTTTCAAAATCAGGACAGTCCAGTCAAGGTCCAGTCGTCGGCGTCGTTTAGCGCATTATTACTGAACACCAAGCCCCAAGTTAGGATCTCGAGTTCGATTCCCGAGAGAAATTATAGTTAACTGGTGAAACCAGAGTCCAAAGCTGTACTGCGTAGGGTTGTCTGTGGACAGTTTGTATAAATATTCTTGGTTGGATTTTTTTTTTATGTTACTGAATGATTTGACGAGCTAGCCGTTCACCTGATGTTAAGCGCCACGGCTGCCCATAACAGAACAGTGTCAATCGGAATCCCAAAATAGAGTTTCGAGCAACACTGCACTGCGCACATCATCCTGAGACATCGGCACAGTCTGGTAATAAGATTACTCGACTGTGAGATCAGATAATAAAGTCTCAATTACCCAGTAATTTCACTAGCTACAGTGCCCTTCAAACCGGAACACAGTAGTGCTTGCGCACTACTGCTTGGCGGCAGAATAAGTGGCAAAGCGGTGGTACCTACCTAGACGAACTTTGCAACAAAGTCCTACCACCTAGTAAAAAGAAATAAACAATATGACAATATTGAAAATTTTATACATGTTATATGATTTCATTTATTTCATTTACCACATTATAACATCACATTATATTAGGCTTGTCATTATATTACACAATAGTTCTTACAGTTCATTATATTCACTATCTAACCTTACTAATATTTATATGTATCACACTTCACACTAATATTATAAAGGCGAAAGTTTGTGTGTTTGTGTGTATGTGTGTATGTTTGTTACTCCTTCACGCTCAAACGGCTGAATGGATTTGGATGAAATTCGGTACCAAGATAGCTTATACTCGGCATTAACATATAGACTACATTTTATCCCGGAAAGATAATAGTGGAAACAAAGAAAAACAAGTGTGCTTTAGACTACACGACTGAAGTAAAACTTCTTTAGTTTAGCTCCATCTATCGGCTGGTATTATATAATTCAATTACGATATTATTATATTTAGTTTGCATTTTACTTATTTACATTCTGAAATTGAACATTTTTGCATTCCGGCATTAATAATAACACCCATGGTCCCACGATACCCAGACTCAGAACAAGTAATTGCGTCCTTTGCGCTTTTTTCCTGATCACAAATAGGTATTTGTGATCAGGAAAAAGGCGCAAAGGACAATGGGAGGGAATCGGATTATGAGCCGACCTGCTCAACCACCACACAGAGGATGTCAAATATATTCCTGAAAAAAAAAATTAAATATGATGTCCATTGCTGAACATAGCTCTAAGGAACAGAGCGCAACTTTGAATGGCTGTTTGCCTCCTGCTTCCATCGGGTCCCCGCAGTTTTGACCGGGTTGTGGGTCCACCTATATGGGGTCCTACACTACAACTCTCAGTTTGTGGTCACCACTCAAAAACCTTGCTTTCTAAACGGAATGAGATATATTAGCTTAGAAAAAAATATTATCGGATATCATGTAGGTGCTGTTAAATATCTATCCAATTCTAATTTTATTTGTGTACATAAATATAATAAAATTATTATACCTAAAGCGAAACTATGTTTAAATAGAAAAGGATTATATAAATAAAACACAGAATTTAGATCATCTTCTGCGGGAAGCGTACCCAAAAAGCTGGCAACATTCCGTCGTTGAATAGAGGCTAGGCTATAGGCTGATTCGTTGGCCGAGGTATGTGCCAGACTTTTTTTGGTCGCACGTCGGCTCAACCAGGCGTCTGAACAGCTCCCTAAAAAGAAGCCAATTTTGACTAGATTGGTTGCCTTTACTTTGAACAATAATATCTTGACGTAGTAATCTTTTATATACTTAAAAAAATTATCGATCACGTAACTCGATTGCAACAGAAAGAAACACAAATCTGTACGGATTTCACAGTTTCAAAATGAAGTTTATGTGCATAGTTAGTATGGAAATTTCTCCTGTTGCATTGGAATAAAATTTCCGTGATCCCCTCTTCTCTTTTCACTCCTGTAATGTTGTTATAAGCTTCCGAATATAAAGTCAAATGTTACTAGTTGGCCTATCCCGTTGTTGACTTTACTGGAATTCCCGCGGAGGGTCGCCCTTGGCGGTGCATATTTGATAATGTGTTTTGTTAAAGCAAATATTAGGTTTAAAACTTTAGGCCCACAGTCATAATAGTGTTACATAAATATTTTGCAGAGTATATAAGTATTGTTAGGTAAAATAGGTATAGTTTGAGACATAAGGTTCAGTAATCTATCTCTCAAAAGCATAAACAATTTATTTTTCAAGTCACTTCAGTCGCAGATTAAAAATCAAAATAGTACGGGTAGCTCTTTTGTTTTTTTTAAACGAACTTTAAAAGAGGAGAAAATTCTCAATTTGACTTTTTTTCATGTTTATTATCTTGGAACTTTTAAAGTTCGAGAAACAAAAAATTCAGGTTCCAATTTTTTTTTAATGGTAAAATGGGCATGCTTTTGACAACAACTCACCTGATGGTAAGTGACGAAGTTGTCTAAGGTGGAGCACGCGTGCCCATGAGATGCCCATTCACTCCTGACTTAAAAAGACCCAGGTTATACTATATTACTGTGGAAGATCTTTCCATTCCTTGGCCGTTCGGACTGTTAATGACCCAGCAAAACGCTTAGTCCGCAGACTTGGGAGTTGAAGAGTTTTGCCTTGTAGAACGCACCCCGTCAAAGGAAATGTCATAAATATCGTTACTGGATCTATGTACGTGATCGTTGGGCGTTATTATTATTATTTATAGCAATATCACCTAGTAAGCCTAATCAACAGTTTAATTTTAATGTAAAAGCAAAGTTTGGAATATTGAAAGATTACTTAAACAAATTAACAATATAAATAAAAAGAAATATTTTGCTTATTTTCGTGTTCAGTAAGCTCGACTGCACCATGGGACAGATTATAAAAGTTTTGGCAAAAATTTTCACTACTTTTACGGCTTTTGTTGGTAGAACTTTACCTGCGTCGTATATTTTCAGACTGACTCATTTATGCCCGTAAATATTTTGTTGAGTAATTGTTTTTTAGCGGGTTTTTGGAGTTATGGCCATTTTCATCGTTTTGTTTGAGTCTTTCGATGACAAAAACACTACATTGATGTAATTAACTTTCTAAGCCTTGAACCAAATAAGACAACACTGCTCTAATGTTAGTCAATGTTGTGACGAGCTAGTCGTTCACCTGATGTTAAGTGACACGGCTGGCCATAACAAAACAGTGTCACTCGGAACTCCAAAATTTAAAGTTTCGCGTGACACTGCACTGCGCACATCATCCTGAGACATCAGCACATTCTGGTAATAATATTACTCGACTATGAGTTTAGATTATAAACTCTCATTTGCCCAGTTATTTCACTAGCTAAAAATAGTAGATAGGTTAAATAGTAGTAGGTGCAAAATAAATGATACTGAAATCTATTTTTTTTTAAACAAACTATACCTTTAATAAACTATGCGCCAAAGACCGCCGCGTTGGGCTAAGACAAATTTTAGGTATTTTGGTATGTACCCACAACCAGATTATTTTTTGTTTTTGGTTTGGCTCCACACTTTTGTGTATTTAGCCAGTGTCAAGTAATTGATAAATTTTCAAGTTAATTAATATATGCATGTGTTATGTCAAGTCACAGTCCAAGTCATAATCTAGTCTAGTCTAGTCAAGTCATGCTCCTAGTAAAGTGGTGGCAACTTTACCAGAATAAACTTCCATGGAGTTTTGGAAACAACACGAAAAAAACGTTTCACCATCATTATACCACTTTTCCACACTCATGCCTGTAATTCAGCACTCAACGAATATTATGCCACCAATTTTATGCACTAACACTGATAACACAAGTTTTGGAAAATAATACAATGCGGCGAGGCGATCTTTTTCGTTTTCCCGCCAAAAATAACTCCGGAATTTTTTTTTGTTTTAGTTTTGGCTCCACACTTTTGTGTATTTAGCCAGTATCAAGCAATTGATAATTTTTCAAGTTAAATTATATTATATAATATATTCCTGTTTTATGTCTATATTTAGTCTACGTATCTCTCCCAAAGCCCAATATAATAAGAAATTCATCGAATATCAGGGAAAAACGGGCCCCAATCATAATAACAAGGTTCTTAAGCTTATCAGTCATTCGGCCGTAATTGTTATTTTACTCTATAATATAATAAAAATATTGATTATAATTAATTTTCTCATTAATGTTTATCATTAATTAACTAATAATTATTAGCGAATGACACGTGTTCATTTGTGATTCATTAACCAGCCAGTTTCCGCACGATGTTTCCTTCGCCGTTGTGAAAGCGAGTTTAACGTCTGCACATAATTTGAGAAGTCATTGTGGCAGGGCTAAGCGGGATTTAAACCAGAGTAAGTTTAAAACGGTACATACGTTTTTGAGAGGGTTTGAAAGTCATTCGAGTTACCGCTGAGCCTTAACATTCGCTCTCCTTTTGGCCTTTTGTAAATAAACAAATAAATCTGTAGACATTTCACTCAGCGCCATCTAGCCCCAAACTAAGCAAAGCTTGTACTATGAGAACCAGATAACGGTTACAATACTAATATACTTTTTGTTTGTAAATACATACATAGAATACAATATACAACACCCAGACACAGAACAAACATCGATTCTTATCACGCAAATGTTTATCCTGGGTGGGAATCGAACCCACAACCTGCAGTTCAGAAGGCAGGGATACTGCCAACTGAGCTATTGGGCCAGTCCATCAAATCATCATCATCCTCATCATCATCATATGCCAGTGAATGTCCAGTGCTGAACATAACTCCCCCATATCCAGAGCACCACATGAAACAGGTGCTTGCATCTTGCATCCATCGGCCTCTCGCAGTTTTGACCAGCTAGACGATCATGTAACTTGTTTGCAACTAATAGAAACACAAATTTATTGTTGTTTTTTAGTAAGTTGTAACAACACCAACCGCAATTTTGGTCCTTTAATTCCTGTCCTAAGTTAGCCTGGAAGAAATTGCTTAATATGATAAGGCCGCCCTTTTTTGTAAGGTTTTTTTAAAATGCATTTTTATGTATTAGTTGGTATTTAATAAAGTATTATTGTATTGTAAATTTGTATCGATTTGACAGTTTCAATACGCAGCTTATGTATATCGTAACTATGGTTCTATAATATATAACAATGGTTTAAATATATATATATATATTAGGTCTTTACCTATGAAATTGCCGTTTTGTTTGAAAAAAGTTAAAGTATTTTTTTTTCGAACTTATTTATTTCTTTTATTCAAAGTAATCACCCCTGCAATCAATGCATCTTTGCCAACGCTGTGGCAGTTTATGGATGCCCTTCTTGAAAAAATCAGCAGGACGGGAGACAACAAACTCTTCAAAGGCGTTTTGTACTGCCTCTCAGGAATTGAATTTTTTTCCCGCTAAAAAGTTGTCCAAATTTTGGAAAAAGTAATAGTCGGTAGGCGCAAGATCTGGTGAGTATGGCGGATGGGGGAGAGCTTCCAAACCCAACTCATGCAGCTTAGAGACGGTCTGTTGTGCAGTAAGGGGTCGCGCGTTGTCGTGAAGTAGCAGTGGAGACGACCGATTGACCAAAGCTGGTTGCAGACGTGCGAGTTTCACCATCATTGTGGCTGACCACAATGATGGTGAAACTCGCAAAAACTGATTTTTCAATGTCCACATCTGCAGTAATGCTCTCGCCGTTTTGTAAAAAGCTATGATAAATCACACCAGCACTAGACCACCAAACTGTGACCATCACCTTTCTAGGGGTCATTTTTCGTTTTGCACATTGCTTTGGTACCGAACCAGGATCTAACCAACTTGCTGAGCGCTTTCGATTGTCAAAAAGAATCCATTTTTCGTCGCACGTAACAATTCGGTTTAAAATTCCTTCATTTCTGTGCCTGTTAAGCAGCGCAACGCAAGTCTCGACGCGTACGTTGCGCTGGCGATCGTTAAGTTCGTGGGGCACCCATCTATCAAGCTTTTTTATCTTGCCAATCTGTCGCAAATGGACCAATATTGTTTTGATGCTAACATCAAAAGCTGCTGCCAGCTCAGCTGTAGATTGAGATTCATCAGCTTCCACAATCGCCTTTAATTCATCATTGTTGACCAAAGTTTCCGGACGACCACGAGGTTCATTTTTCAAGTCAAAATTCCCAGAACGGAACCGAGCAAACCAATAACGGGTTGTACGTTCGTTTGTACAGTTCTCTCCGTAAACGTCGTTGATGTTACGTGTCGTTTGTGCCGCGTTGGTGCCACGACGGAACTCATATTCCATAATTACACGAAATTTCAAAGTATCCATTATGAGGAAAAATGTTGAAATGTAATGAAAATACAACGCTAATCAATAAACAAAAGACTTATATTGTAAATAGAATGTCATATTTTTAAAACAAAATTAATTTGAATTTAGAATTCATAGCCAATCAAAACTTTTTTTTGTTTGAAAAAGTCTGTACTGCAAAACGGCAATTTCATAGGTAAAGACCTATTATATATTACAAATGAAATTTCTCTTGCATTACAGTCTCCACGGCGTCTGTATACCAATATCCCGTAATACACTCACGACAAAAAAAACGCCCAATGATCACATACAAAGATCCTGGACCCTAACTAGGATTCCCTGTGTCTATGGACCCAAGAACTACGAAGACCATGGTCCCACAACACCCAGACTTAGAACAAGTATTTGACTGGCCCGATAGCTCAGTTGGTAGTAGCACTGCCTTCTGAACTGTGGGTTGTGGGTTCGATTCCCACTCAGGACAAACATTTGTGTGATGAACATAGGTGTTTTTTCTGTGTCTGGGTGTCATATTGTATTCTATGTATGTATTTACAAACAAAAAGTATCTAAGTATTGTATCAGTAGTAGCACAAGTTTTGCTTAGTTTGAGGCTAGATGGCGTTGTGTGAGATGTCCACAAATTATTATTATTATTATTAAGTATTTGCCCTTTTTTTTCTGTGCACAAATACTTGTCCTGCCCGGGAATCGAACCCGCCACATCCGGGTTATGAGTAATAATCGTATTCTTGCACAAAGTCCAACTTTGTAAACCCTCCTAACACTATCCATATCAATTTATATTTACGTTATAAAGCTGTAAAGTCTGGCATATAAAAAAGTTACAATAAGCAAGTTTGTATCTACCTGTAGTGCATAAAGTAGAAAACTAATAGAGTAGATATTCGTGTGCACTTTTTAACGGGTACTTTCTGTAATCCATTAATTCAAGCAACACCTTCTAACTAGCCATTAATAATGTACGTAACTTAAATGTTCACTTAAACGGAAACTAGAGAAGTAAGATTATTAAGCAACGTTGTTGCAGAGCTGTTAGAGAGCATTGGCTTACGGGTCCCGTAGCCATCTTTAAGGAGGCTTTCCACAGAATAGAATAGAATATTATTTATTGGCCATATAACTTTACACGTTACACAAAGCAGGTCAGATTACGTTTCAACTTATAATTTTTTTTTCTTACATGAAACTGGTCTAGCATTTGACCACGCTCTCACCTGATGGGAAGTGACGATGCGATCGAAGATGTAGCATGCTAGCCAAGTAAATACCTATTCACTCTTCTCTTGAACACGCCCGGGTAATATTTCGCCGGACACATAGACGCTGGCAGGTCATTCCATTTTTTTTTAATGTTAGTGAATGATGTGACGAGCTAGTCGTTCGCCTGGTGTTAAGCGCCACGGCCGCCCATAACAGAACAGTGTCACTCGGAACTAAAACACAGAGTTTCGCGCGACACTGCACTGCGCACATCATTCTGAGACATCAGCACGGTCTAGTAATAAGATTACTCAACTGTGAGATCAGATCATAAAGTCTCAATTGCCCAGTAATTTCACTAGCTACAGTGCCCTTCAAACCGGAACACAGTAGGGCTTGCACACTACTGCTTGGCGGCAGAATAACTGGCAAAGCGGTGGTACCTACCTAGACGAACTTTGCAACAAAGTCCTACCACCTAGTAAAATAATAATTATTATTATTATTATGCATACATTGATTGAAATTGAATATAAATTTAATAAATAAATAGTCGTCTGGCAACAACAATAGGTAACTTCACTATAAACGAATTATTGGAAAAGAATAGTAACAGTATTACATAAATAAATTTCACAAATGCCAATTACCATACTATTTTTAAATTCTGTTAATCGTATAACTCAAATGATGATTCCGTTAAATGCATAGTCATAAACTCATTAAGTGAGTACACATTGCATGTTGCCGAAGGTAGAACCAATTACAGACAATATTCATATCTGTCAAGAGCTAGCAAGTGTTTCAATGAAGTGGCTGTTAGACATAATATAGACTTTTTAAATACTTCCGCTAGTCAGTTGAAGAAGTTGATGGGCAATGTACTTTTTAATAATTATTAATTTTTTAATAAGGAGCAAAGTGGTTGCTGTGTGTAGAAGTTGTACTTTTTTGTGTCCGTTTTTATTCATTTTGTACCTATGTATTAGGGTTTGGGAATTCCCGATAGTTTCAAAGTCCCGAGACACGAGACAGCCTACAATCAAAGTCCCGAGAATTCCCGGGACTTCGAGACTTTTTTCTCTATTTTTTAATTTGTATTAAGACAGAGAAGCCTTTTTTAAGAATTTTAATTGAGTTCGTTTCTGGTGAAATGTATTAAAAAGGCATTGTAAAAATCAAGATTATTTTCATGATGTCAGTCTCGTTTTCAGGCATGTTATATCCTCGCTGGGTAATACTCTCAGGAATGAATTCACTCCTTGTGATTGCCGTTTAGTAAGTTTCTCTGTTGTGTGCTCAGTAATTACATAGTAGATCAAGTAAGTATTCATTAAACTAACAGACGGTGCTAGGCTCCTTCAATTATTCGAAAATAATGATTACGTGACAACTTTGACAATTCTGTCTCGTCTCGAGTCTCGAAAGTACCGGGACTCGAGACAGCTGAATTTAGGAAAAGTTTCGGAACTTCGAGATACGAGACGTCCCAGGACCCAAGCCCTGCGATCTATGGAAACTGGTAATTGGCCTTCTTTATATATTTACTTATCTATACGTGCAGCTGTAAGTTTACTTAAAATAAAATAAAACGTAGACTATGTTGTATTCGTAGTCTTGCCTTTTTTTAGTCTTTCTAACCTTCCTGCATTGTTAGTAAAACAAACACAAACTGCAGTAAACGTCTTTACGACCGATGTTTTGGGGTGGAAAGTATACAAATACAATAAGTGCTTTGTCTACAATGTTGTTTGTTACCTTAATTTTAGATGATCGTTGTGTGCAAAAGTCTAAATTAAACTCAATTTTATAGTGACTATTGCAGTGACCATTTTCTATTTTTCTTGCTTTTTTATCCATTACTCGTAATCAATTATACACTCATCACCTTAATGGGCTTGTAGATGTAGGAATGCATTTTTACTAACTATGGATTTTGCTATCTTTCATTTAGGTTTGTTTGTTTGTTTGCTTTTTATTTGTTTCTTGTTTTGCTCTGAATATAGTGCAGATAGATGTGCAATAGAAAAAAAAGCGAGTAACTAGAAAATATCGGTAACAATTTATTAATGATATTGAAGTTTAGAATTTGATTTAAAAACACCTAATCAATACGAGGGTCAAACTGAAAGATTTAGAAAATCAAAAACTGATAAAACTAGCTTAACTAAGTTGATAGTTTAATTATATATTATCAACATAAAATGGAATAAATGTGTACTTTATTGCCTTTTTTACCATACATTAAGATTAATAAGATCTAAAAAAATAAATAATAGTCGTAGATATTTTGAAACAGCTGTTCGGATTTCCCATTTATTCTGTCGCCAAGCAGTGTACAAGAACTACTGTGTTCTGATTTGAAGAGATTTGTGGTTAGCGAACTTAATGGACAAATGAGACTTTATGATCTAATCTCACAGTCCAGAAATTTCGCTACTGTGACGTTTCAGGATGACGTGCGCAGTGCAAATTGTCACACAAAACTATGCCTTAGAGTTCAGACTGACACTGCAACTGTTATGGACAGCTGTGTCGCTTAACATCAAGTGAACGGCTAGCTCGTCTCGTCATTCGTTTATAGGTAAAAAAATAAGTGTTCTTTAGACCACATGACTGAAGTGAAACTTCTTTAGCTCTATCTGTCAGCTGGTATAACATGGTATGGATTTATAAAAATTTGATTGTCTACTGCTGACATGCAAAATAAATAAAAACTAGTATGCTTTAGACCACACGACTGAAGTAAAACTTCTTTAGTTTAGCGCCATCTATCGGCCGGTATAACTTTATTTTTGCTTTATATAATGTTAATGTTGCCATCCAGACAATCGTAAATTGTCATTTTACCAGACATAATGACACAAATTTTAAGTGATTTTTAACTTTGTTATGTTGACAATGGAGATCTACGATAACCAAGAACCTTCAATTTCCGTTCGCCTTGTATTCACCAGCTTACTCCCAGAGTCAAAGTGCGTAAAAAAGTTTTACTTCAAAAATTTGCAACATAGTAAATATAACAATATTTTAAAGTAAATGTCATACATATTTAACTTTACACTTATTAGAACATTTTATAACAAAGTAGTTACTACATTATTACATTCTGCTGGGAGCTAGTACAGCTTCACCATATATCATGAAAGTTTCTAACTAATTTGCTGCGTGGTCGGCGTGCTTTGAAGTTGGATTTGCTGAACAGTGTTGGTATATTGTAGATAATTTGAAATTGACAGCCTCTATGGTGTGGTGGTTGAGCAGGTCGGCTCAGAGGCGCGGGTTTGATTCCCGCGGCAGGACAAGTATTTGTGCACAGAAAAAAAACGCAATTACTTGTTCTGAGTCTGGATGTTGTGGGATTATGGTCCACGTAGTTCTTGGGTTCCTAGACGCAGGGAATCTTAGTTAGGGCCTAAGATTTATGTATGTGATCGTTTTTTTAAATATTGTGTAGTAATCAACTTTATACTTGGCTAAAAAGGATGATGGAAGGTCCAAAGCAGTCATCCAGAATCATGATCGGCTGGAAGAAGTCCACTGCTGAAGATTAGCTGACACATCCTAATGTGTCAGCTAATCTTCATTCTTAGTGGAGGAAGAGTGCCATAATCATCATGCATGGCAGATAGCTTGGTGATGCAGTGAATTGATATGGAAAAATGTATTATTGAAGTGCTACTCAGTATGCAATTTAGGGTGATTGAATTAAGTACTCGTAATTTGATCATTTTTTATTTTATTATTTAAATATTTTTAATAGTTTTTCTGCTATTCGGGGTAGAGACAAATACAATAAATTAAAAACCATGAAAATTGGTTCAGCCGATCCCGTGTTTTAAGTGTTTGAACAAACCCGACTATGTTTTATATTTGATCACATTCCGTAAACATACAAACCTTTGGATCGTGGAAATCGTTAGAATATTTTTACGATACGATCAAAGGAACTTTCTTACGACGATAAACAGTTCTATAGTTTGTCAAGTTAACGGCTTGTCGTTACGTTCGTGATCCGTTTAACGACCTCTTTAGAACTTATTATGGGTGATTTTGACTTAATTATTGAGGGCTTGCTAGGGTTGGGGTGAAGAAGAAAATTTGCTGTTTATCCGATTAATATTTCCTTCTGTCATATAATGGGACAATTGACATTAACATATCGATATAAACTAAGGGAATTGAGATATTTTTTTATGTTAAATGGGACGGAAAGTGATGGTAGTATGATCAAACACATAAAAAATTTGTCTGATAAAAAAAAAATTAATTAAACATTTACGTATAATAAAATAATAATGAATCAACAAAGGAGTCAACAAGATAGACTAGACCTAGTGTAGAGACCAAACTTTGAAAAATAAGAAATTTACCATTTTGGAAATAAGTAGATAAAAAAATTAAAAAATAGAAATAATAATTATAATATTGCCATCGCTCTACATCGTGGCTCGTAGTATTTGTAGCAGCGTAGCACCGTAGCGTACTCGTAGCATCGTAGACAAGAAACAACTTTTATGAAAGAGACCAAAGACCACTCACAACAACCCTTCTCATTTGATATATATTTTTATGAAAATTAACTTGTGAGTAAGTTTCCTAGAAAAATTTGATAAATGCTATTTTAAACTTTTCACAGTGGTTCACGTACTAATATTATGGTATATAGAACTGCGCAGAAATATAGGGGACACAAAAATAATAATGACGCCCCACAATCACATACGTAGATCCTGGATCTTAACTAGGATTCCTTGTGTCTAGGAACCCAGGAACTACGTGGACCATGGTCCCACAACACCCAGACTCAGAACAAGCATTTGCGCTTTTTTCCGTCCACAAATAGTTGTCCTGCCACGGGAATCGAACCCGCTACCTCATGGTTATGAGCCGACCTTGTCAACCACCACATCACAAAATATGTTGAACATGATAGAACATAATTGAACCATCATATCATCAACCTTTTTGCCTCCACTGCTGAACATAGGCTTCCCCATTAGAAGGTTAGTGTAATCACTACGCTTGACCTTGATCACGAAACCTTGATTGCAATGCAACAAGAGAAATTCCCATACTAACTATGCAAATAAACTGCGTATTCAAACTGTCAAATCCCTACAAATTTGTGCTTTTATGTGTTGCAATCGAGCTACGTAATCGCATTAGATTATAATGCAGACCGAAGGGATTTCAGATGTTGGATATTTTCTGGATTTTAAGGCACCGGCGGGAAGAGATGGTATGGTCAAATTATTACGGTGGGATCGCGTAGCACTCAAAAAGAACCATTTAAAAAAACAATAAATACGTTCAATAAAATATGAAAAAACGCATAAATATTTTTAAACTCTTCCTTTTTCATGTCGGTTAAAATATAACCTGGAAAATCGAAGAGAATATATCCCAGACTATATTTTAAGAACTCTAGAGACTGGTTTAGTGGACGAGTTGAATATGGTAGAGCAAAGTAGAGCTTTACAGCTAGAGACATTACAGTAGAGTCGTAAAGTGCTACACATGGCCCGAGTTATGTGCTTAATAAGAACACCGTTACTTTTGGTTTAGGGGTAATGTAAAGTAGGGTAGAGAAAGGAGGTTGGATATTTTATATTATAGTTTTATAATAGTACAACATTATTAGTATTTATAAAATATTAATTAAATAAAATAAAGAAATTGTGCGTATTACTCTAAATGGAACTAAGGGGATTTTAATGAAATTTGGTGTATAGATACTTAATAGTAATTAGTTTTAGAGTAGAATACACTAATGGCTTCTGTACAAAAGACAACTGTACAACTTAACTAAGCAACACTTTCCCCCGGAGTCTCGTATACGTTTGTTCAATTCGTGTCAACTTGATAGACCAAATACTGAACGCTCATTGGTTCAGACAGCCGATGATCAACAGGCATCCAATGAGCGTTCAGTAATTGGTCTACCAAGTTTGTAGTAAGTAGTTGACATGTTGACTTGACAAGAGTTTGACAAACGTGCAAGAAACCGGGGGCTAGGGAGATAACTGCAAGCGTAGGAGATGTAAATTTTTAGCACAAGCGAGCATTAATAATATTGATCCATACCGTGAATGTTCTCTTAGCCTGGTCTTAAGGTACCCTTGAGAAGAAATAGGGTGGTTTTTAAATACATTGGGATCAAATCTATTCAGGTGGTGCAGCGTAAAGAGGCAACAAACACAAATACAAGCTTTGGCATTTATAATATTACAGTGTATATTAATATAATAATATGTGTGGACATCTCACACAACGCCGTGTAGCCCCAAACTAAGCAAAGCTTGTACTATGGGAACCAGATACCTGATACAATACTTAGATACTTTTTGTTTGTAAATATTATTATATATTATTATATACATAGAATACAATATAACACCCAGACACAGAACAAACATCGATGTTCATCACATTAATGTTTGTCCTGGGTGGGAATCGAACCCACAACCCGCAGTTCAGAAGGCAGGGTCACTACCAACTGAGCTATCGGGCCAATCAAAAAAAAATTATAGAGTAGAAAGTATAGAGTCAATTAATATATTCAATCGTCAAATAAATCACATACGTAGAACCTAGAAATACCTAGAATTATCTCTATCTAGGGACCAAATAACTACAAGGACCATAATCCAACAACACCCAGACAGAGAACAAGTATTTGCGCCTTTTTTCTGTGCATGTGCATTTGTCTTGCCACGGAAATCAAACCCCGCGCCTCCGGGCTATGACCCGACCTGCCCAACCAGCATACCACGGCGGCAGTCTTCAATATAACACACTGGTAATATTTTATTCTGTGTAACACAACTAGGGTACTCAAACCCGAACGAGTGATATCATGACACTTTATTATTATGTTTACGGTATACGCAAATCTTATAAAAAGAGGAGAGGAAATAAAAAAGAAAGTTGGTAATGAGATCGTGTAAAAAAATTGTGTATTATTTTTAAATATTTAGGTTCTTGCTTCAGTGCCATTAAAGTTTCCGCAAGGTTCCGCAAGGCATTAAGGTGGCGCAAGCAAAGGGGGAAAACAAGGACCATATCGCTAAGGCGTCAAACTATCTTCCCGACCTATAAACAGCTGTATTTCTTAAGCCGTAATAGGTATCTGGCTGAAATTACCACAGAACATAGGTTATTATGGTGAATCACCTGATAAAAAATAATAAAAACGTCAAAGTGTGAGTCGAGCCGGCACACCGAGGGTTCCGTACACATATATTTACATTACAAGACCAAGTAAGATTGCACCCTAAAATAAATAATAATAATTACGCCCAACGACCACATACGTAGATCCTGAATCCTAACTAGGATTCTCTGTGTTCCTGGGTCCCAGGAACCATGGTCCCACAACACCCAGACTCAGAACAAGTATTTTGGGTTTTTTTTTCTGTGCACAAATGCTTGTCCTGTTGCGAGAATCGAACCCCCCGCCTCCGGGTTATGAGCCGACCGACTCAACCACTGCACCACAAAGGCTGTAAACAGTAAAACATACGGCAAAACTAAAAAAGTATGCTCTATAATCAGGTTTGAGGCTTAAGTATATGTAATACAGTTATTGAAATATAATAAAACAAATAAACATTGATATTATGTTTCTTTCTTCATAATTCGGACAGACGGGTACTGGAGACGCGCAAATACTTGTTCTGAGTCTGGGTGGTGTTGTGGGACCATGGTCCTCGTAGTTATTGGGTCCCTAGATACTCCTAGTTAGGGTACAGGTTCTACGTATGTGATCATTGGGTGTGTTATTGTTGTTATTAATAGTTCTATAATTTTTATTCATGTAATCCCAGTATATTTTTGCTATTACTACAAAGAGTACAAAACATAATGTATAATAATATAATATTTTTCTTGTCTTGTAATAAAAAGATGTCTCACACAAAGCGTATTACCTGAGATTGCTGCGGTTATACCTTCATATTTTTAGCCCCGTAATATTGAAGGATTTACTATTTAATAGAACTGCTCAAAGAAGTCGGAATCGTGGATAAACTTTTTTTTATACACACAATCTACTTTTTTAATAAATCCCCTCTATCGAAAGGTTTCCTGGAACAGATCGCTTTATTCTTTACTTCATATTTATGATGTTTTTAATGCTCCATCTTGCGGTCCGCCTGCGCTCGAGCTATCAGAGTTGGCATCGTCCTTCCTGGCCTGCTCCGCGGCTTCCTTCTGCATCATCATCGCCTTGCAGACGAAGATCGTTACCTGCCGCTCTCTCGCTGCTGAGCACGGCTTTCACCGCGCACGGCAACGAGAGGTCCCGGCCAAAGACCGCTGAAAGGTTGCGTGTACCTCCAACCTGTGAGGCACCTCCCGTCTCTCTGCTTATACTTTCCAAAACACCCAGGTCCGGAAAACACCTGCACCAATTGCTACTTAGTCCTATTCTCGACTAATCTCATCCAGCCACTGTACGTATATATCATTCGGAAGGCATCACTACATTTGCCAAGTCGCAGTCTCTCTTTAAGAACAAGTCTATCCCAGCGGTCATCAATTCTGCGCCTAATAGCTAGCCCACTGCCACTTCAGTTTATGGGATATGTCAGTGACCTTGGTTCTCTGCCGGATCACTTCATTTCTGATTTAGTCCCTCATATGAACTCCAAACGTAGACTTTTCGATAGCTCTTTGAGCAACTTTAAATTAGTTGACTGTAGTCGTAGTCTAGAATATTAGCACAGAATAAAGTAAACTATTTTTTGAGCTTAAGTGATTAGACTGGGATTGGAGTTGAAGTAAGGATTCGTAATGCATTAGCGTTAGTTGAAAGATTGGTACTTACGTTTTTGTGCCGCGTTGTTTAACATTGCAATGACGTTTTTTGTGGACCTTACTAGTTTTCTTGAACTCGTAAGGTCAATAAACCACAGTTTTAAGGTGGTTATTTATGAGCACTTACAATTTTAAAGAAGGATTAATGGTAATATTCTTTATGGATATTGTAAGTTCAATTCGCTGTTTTTTATTTTTTACCTATTTTATTTTAGCTTTTATTAAAATTTGACTGGTCTTTCTTAATAAATAATCCTTTTTATTTATCTTATTACAGTGGCAGCACCGGCAACTGTCATCGCTGCCCCACCCATCTGGCTATATAAATGGAGCGCTCGGTGTACCACGAGCATTCTTGCTCCGGACGCGGCCTGGTGCGCATGCTGAAGGGCTATAGTTATATAGGTTGCAACCTACGTACAACCCGTCATCCTATATATATCTATACCAACTGAGAGCTATCTATCTGTACTCCATGGATCATTTTATAGATTGGATGGATGGATAATGTTTTTATTTTTATAATTATCACATCACATGAACAGCTAGAAGGCGTCCATTGCTCCAGTAACCTCACTATACAGGTTCTACCTAGTGAATGGGACAGTGCTTTGACTGAGGTACATTGTTTGTAAACATACAATAACTTTACGCAAAACTAATAATAATAATTCTTTATTGCAGACACGAGATCCATAGTACGCCTAAAATTACAATACAATAAAGAAAGTCATTATATATGTATGTAGTGTAGACATAGAAATAAAAACGACTAAATAAAATTAAATAATAGCTAGGTGGCAATAGCCAAATATACACTTCTAGTTGATATACCTCCCTTGCTACCTGTGTGAATTATTAACTTTTTCTTTATTTATTTATTTTATTTATTGCTAAAGATAGGAAGGTTTTGCAATAATCAGCACGTTTGGCAGGTGGCTTAGTAATCGCAGATTTTAATGCAGACTGGGGATAATACTGCTACCTATTTACCTTTGCAAGCTCTTACGGCAACTACGGGAAGAGATAGGGTGGCCTTATTCCTATTATGTATAATATTTAATTCAGCCTCTGTTGTGTGGTGGTTGAGCAGGTCGGCTCATAACCCAGAGGTAGCAGGTTCGATTCCCGCGGCAGGACAAGTATTTGTGCACAGAAAAAAAAGCAATTACTTGTTCTGAGTCTGGGTGTTGTGGGACTATGGTCCTCGTAGTTCCTGGGTCCAGTGAATCCTAGTTAGGGTCCAGGATCTATGTATGTGATCGTTGGGCGTTATTATTATTAATTAAAATAAATTAAAATTATTACTTTCCTTAAGCAAGCTTTAATATTACACAGAAAGAATATTTAAAATAATAGCAATTTTAGCAGCCAACACGTTGAGTAGAATGTTTTCTAACATTGTTTAACATGTCGACGAAATTATGCGCACACACGCATAGAACTAATAGGTGCAGCGTTTTGATGTGGATAGTAACTGAAATAATCTACTGGAAAGTAAAAAAAATAAAGCATGGAGTTTCAAATTTATATATCATTATCTTTAAACCATGACTGTATTATTTAGTCCGTTACTAAGATAAACTAAGTATTAAAGTTTGTCCATGAAGTCCCCAATCCGTATTCCCAGCAGCTCTATAAAGGAAGGCCACTCACGAGAATGCGAATTAATTAACGGGAAAATACAGGAACAGATGAAAATGAAACTGATGTCTTCGAGAAGGCAGTATGTTTATTTACAATTGGTAGGTATTAACAATAATTTGGATTGTAGTCAGCCTAGAATCTTTCACAAAAAACAGGATACAATATGCTCTAACACTGTTATTAGTAAACAAAAGTAAACATTACAAAATTAACAAATATAACTTATTAATTCAATTTAACTATTTATTTAATAAAACGGGGAATTGTAAACTATAAAAAAATAAATTCAATAAACTTATATAATTCAAATTTCAAGTTTGATGTATACAAATGCCCAAAAGAACCCATAGCAAATAATTTAACCATCCATTTTTTTGTATCTCATGTACTCGACCACATACTTGCTCCTCTATATAAAGCATTCAAACGAAGCACGAAAAACCGAGCCAATATAAATTTCAGTGGAGAGTCTACCACAACGCACTATAACGTAATACGACAAGCTTAACAGTACTGTCGCATGGAAGCCTGTTACTGATGATTTGACTGGCCCGATAGCTCAGTTGGTAGTATCCCTGCCTTCTGAACTGCAGGTCGTGGGTTCGATTCCCACCCAGGACAAACATTTGTGTGATGAACATCGATGTTTGTTCTGTGTCTGGGTGTTTATACTGTATTCTATGTATGTATTTACAAACAAAAAGTATCTAAGTATTGTATCAGTTATCTGGTTCCCATAGTACAAGCTTTGCTTAGTTTGGGGCTAGATGGCGCTGTGTGAAATGTCCACAGATATTTATTATTTATTTTATTTATTATATTATTTTATCTTGTGCAACAAGTAAAACGAAATTGAATGATCGTTTGGCTCGAGGAATGGAGATTTGGAATACTATACTTTTAATTAAATTTTATTATGACTGATAGACTGACCTGATAGCCCAGATGGTAGTCTTCTGAACTGTAGGTTCTGAGTTCGATTCCCACCCAGGACAAACATTTATGTGCGGAATATCGATGTTTTTCTATGTACAAAGATAATTTAAATGATAAAATGACTACCGGAACAAATGTGAGTACCCATGAGTAAAGCCACAAGCTTAGAAGATCGGTACCCCCAAAACAACAGTAAACTACAAATTTTTCACCACACTTTCTTGAGAAATGGATCTTATACGGTCTTAGGTTCATAATCAAAGCACAGAAAGCGGAGAAAAGCACGCGTGTATAATGCGTGATTTTTACTTTATCCTGATTCAATTAAATTTGTGTTAAATATTTATATAAATTATTTACCGCTGCCAGTGTGGCAATGCCGTCGATCGGCTTGGTCACCACGGTCTCTCTTGTGTTAGGAGTGCCGGGAGGATTTCTCGCCATGCCAGTCTTAATGACATAATCCGTCGGGCCTTTGTTAGCGCCAACTATGCGGCCATTCTGGAACCCAATGGCCTCGTACGTGACGATGGCAAAAGACCCGACGGAATGACTTTGATCCCATGGAAGATGGGGCGGCCTTTAGTTTGGGACGCAACCTGTGTGGACACCCTCGCGCCGTCACATCTTGCTGGTACACAGGGTAAGGCTGGTGCTGCGGCCGAATCCGCAGAAAACCTGAAAAGGCGCAAATATAATTCCCTAGACAGTGGTTATATATTTGCGCCTTTCGGTGTCGAGACGTTGGGGCCGTGGGGACCAAGTGCCCACAAAATTTATAAAGAACTTTCAGAACGACTGATCGAAGCAACACGTGACCAAAATGCTGGTTTTTATTTAGCCCAAAGACTAAGCATTGCCATTCAACGGGGCAATGCCGCCAGCATTTTGGGCACGTTGCCTACTGGTAGCGGCTTCTTAGATTAAGTTTTGCTAATGCATAGTTTTTAATTTTCATTTTTTCTATTTATATTTTTTATTGTAGTACTAAATTCAGAATAATATTAAATTTGTGTTAGTTTTTTTTAAGTTTTGGCTCCACACTTTTGTGTATTTAGCCAGTGTCAAGTAATTGATAATTTATCAAGTTAATGATACTTCACGCAAATATGTGTCAAGTCACAGTCGAAGCCGAAAAAGATTACGTCACCGCATTGTATTATTTTCCAAAACTTGTGTTATTTTCAGTGTTAGTGCATAAAATTGGTGGCCTTTTATTCGTTAAGTGCTGGGTTACAGGCATGAGTGTGTAAAAGCGGTATAATGATGGTGACACGTTTCTTTTCGTGTTATTTCCAAAACTCCATAGAAGCTTCTAGTAACGTTGCCGCCACTTTACTAGGAATATGACTTGACTTGATGACTGCGACTGTAACTTGACACATGTAAATATGCGTAAATTATTAACTTGAGAAATTATCAATAACTTGACACTAGCTAAACACACAAAAGTGTGAAGCCAAAACAAACAAAAAAAAACCGGGGAAAAGTATTTGCTAAGTTGTATTTTAATAGAGTTTAGTGCAGACGGATATAAAGAATAATACCAGTTATATAATTTGACAAGTGACACGACGAATAAAATGTAAAGCGACATAATAACATCTGCCTTCTTACGTGATGTCAGTTACAAAGGACAAGTTATATGTTACATGAAGCAATTGTGTTATTTCGTCTGTTGTATACCACGCAACAAGTGTCGTTTTTTCAGGGCTTAATAAACCAGTAGCACAAAAAAAACCTTCAATTTTGTAGGTTATTGAATGAGTGACGAGCTAGTCGTTCACCTGATGCTAAGCGACACGGCCACCCATAACAGAATAGTGTCACTCGGAACTCTATTATAAAAAATTTCGCGTGACATTGCACTGCGCACGTCATCCTGAGACATCAGCACAGTCTGGTAGTAAGATTACTCGACTGTGAGATCAACTGAGCGATCACGTAACTCGACTGCAATCAATAGAAACACAAATCAAATTTGTATGGATTTTACAGTTTTAATGCACAGTTTATGTGCATAGTTTGTATGGAAATTTTTCCTGTTGTATTGCAATCAAAGCTTCGTGATCACCCCCCAGATCATAAAGTCTCATTACCCAGTCATTTCGCCATTTACAATGTCCTTCAAACCAGAATACAGTAATGTTTGCACACTACTGCTTGGCAGCAGAATAACTGGCAAAGTGGTGGTACCTACCCAAACGAACGTTGCAAACAAAGTCCTACCAACTTGTTTCACGTAGAACAAGTCGAGCTAAATTTGAAATAATTTATTCATAATACAGGTAAACTCTATCAAAAAGGACTCGTGAGTACTGAACGATCGGTTACAAGGTTTAGATTCCAAGTTACACCCATGGGAAATCATTTGGCAGTGCTTTTGTGTAGTTGAAAGTCAATAAATAATGATGTTTATTCAACCAGGCAGGTCGTGGGTAATTCAAATAACAATCCTTGCTTCCCTACTTGTGTGTGAGATTTATTACTTGGTTGAGGTTTTCACGGCAAAATTGCGAGTCAGTTGGCTTATACAACCAACTTTATTATAATAGGTGACTTGACAAGCTAAGCTTGAAAAACTAAAATAGAATTTTTTTTTTGGTATGGTTTCACACTTTTATGTATTTAGCCAGTGTCAAGTAATTGATATTTTCTCTAGTTAATTAATATATATGTATATATGTCAAGGCAAGTCACAGTCCAAGTCATCAAGTCAAGTCATAGTCTAGTCTAGTCAAGTCAAACTCCTAGTAAAGTGGTGGCAATTTTACCAGAAGCTTCTATGGAGTTTTGGAAACAACACGAAAAGAAGCGTTTCACCATCATTATACCACTTTCCCACACTCATGCATGTAATCCAGCACTTAACGAATAAAATGCCACCAATTTTATGCACTAACACTGAATATAACACAAGATTTGGAAAATAATACAATGCGGTGACGCGATCTTTTTCGTTTTCCCGCCAAAACTCCAAAAATATATTTTTTCGCGTGACGCTGCACAGGTACGTCATCCTAAGACACAAGCACATTTATAAGATACTAGACTATCTGGTTATAAGATTACTAGACTGTGAGATCAGGCTATGATGTCTCATTTGCCCAGTATTTTCACTAATAGTGCCCTTTAAGCCGGAATACAGTAGTGCTTGCACACTTCTGTTTAGCGGCAGAATAAATAGAAAATCGGTGGTAACTACCTAGACTAACTTTGAAAAAAGTGCTACCACTCAGTAAATTGTAGAAGATAGATCGACATTAGTTTTTATCCCGGGAAATCAAGAGTTTCCTCGGTAAAAGAGTAAGTTTTGAGTGAATCTGCGGGATATTTGGTCGCAATTTTAATCTCTATATCTCCCTATTTAAGGATTACTTTTGGTATAATAAAGAAGGTGCCTGTAAGGTACTCTTTTGTTAATCATTTTACCTTCTGCACGAAAACATTTCCTCCACGTTGTTATGAATTTCAGAGATATTTCAATTTCACTAGAGCTTCTCGTTTTCCTCGTTGTAACGAGAAAATGATTTGAGTAACACATCTCATTGTTCGTTTCGTAGTAACGTTCCCGCTTCGGAAAATGTCGTGGAGTTTTATAGCAAAAAAAAACGTGTATGGACCATTAAATATCGAAAATTGCTAGCTTGATACATTTTTATTCAAATAATGCTTCGATTTGATTTAAACTATAGAATAATGTGGTGTGGTGGGTGAGCAGGTTTACTCATAACCTAGACGCAGTGGTTTCGATTCCTGCGACAAGTGTTTTTGTACAGAAAAAAAAGCGTAAATACTTGTTCTGAGTCTGGGTTTTGTGAGACCATGGTCCTCGTAAGTCCTGGGTCCCTAGACATAGGGAATCCTAGTTAGGGTCCAGGATCTATGTTTGTGATCTTTGGGTGTTATTTATGGGCGTTAATTACGCATTACTAAAACCTTAATTGATATAAAACTTAAATACCCAGAAATCCATAAAAAAAGGTCATCGCAATCAATCAACCCACCTACACAGCACTATGCAGTGTCAAAGGAACTTGTTCGCTTACCAAAGGAATCATTTGCGAGTAAAGGGAATGAAATTAGTAATACTGCAGAGAGCTCCGCCTTTGAGAGTACATTTCTCACTGAAAGAGATTCATCTGAGGTCAAGTCGTGATGCGTTTGATGTGACCATTTGATTTAAAGTCTACGGAAAATAAAATTTATATGGTTTATAGACTGCCTGCTAAGTGTAAACAAGTGACAAAAAACATATTCTTTTTCAATAAAAATAAATCTACGGATAATTTATCAAAACTTATTTATCATATCCCTTAAAAGGAGTTATTCTGACTTTTACTACGAAATATATTTTTTTTGTTTGGCTCCACACTTTTGTGTATTTAGCCAGTGTCAAGTAATTGATCATTTCTCGAGTTAATTAATATATACTTCGTAAGTATTTAAGTTTTTTGATTTTGATCTGTGAAAGAGCTAAAATTAGCCTATTAGTAGTAAGTTGTTTGAGTTTAGGTTTGAATTTGTGAGCGCTCGGCGCCCATATGTTTCCTTAGGGGCGCGAGCGCCTTTTTTTTCCTGTTCTGCTCCATAAGTATGACGCGTAAATAATATCAACATATTTGTAAGCTGCTTTCAACAGCGGTTGTGGTGGTCTGACGTGCGGTGGTTTATGTTGACCGCTTGTTATGCTGAGTGGTGCGGTATCAGGTGCGGTTCGGTTGCTGAAATCTAAATAATGGTAATGCCATTTGAAACTTTTTGACGCTTTTTACCACTAGGTATAATTAACTGATAAATTGGTTTTGGTTGGTTGCGTGACCGTAACTTTTCGGGATAAAAACAAAAAAACATTTGTGAATATTTATTACACACGTGATTTCCACTACCGGACTACTAGACGCTCGGCTAAGCGCCATCTCTTCATGGTCGAAATATTACCCATTAGTAACCAAGCGATTTGATTCCACGTTCATAATAAGAACGGCTAAGGAATAGAATGCCCAAAATTTGACCCGGGCGTGTTCAAGAGAAGAGTGAATAGGTATTTACTTGGCTAGCATGCTACACCTTCGATCGTCACTTCCCATCAAGTGAGAGCGTGGCCAAATGCTAAAAAAGTTTGAACTAAAACAAAATAAAAAAATTGTGGGTTCAAATCTAAATATATATAACTCAAAGGTGACTGACTGATTGACTGACTAATATAGTGATCTATCAACGCACAGCCCAAACCACTGGACGGATCGAGCTGAAATTTGGCATGCAGGTAGATGTTATGACGTAAGCATCCGCCAAGAAAGGATTTTTCGAAATTCCACCCTTAAGAGGGTGAAATGGGTGGTTTAATTATTTTCCCATAGGCCACGCCGCGGGCGAAGCTGCTGGCAGAAGCTCGTTATTGATGTATCATAAACAACTTTCATCAATATTTGACCAGCTTTTTCAGCGTTGTGTGTAAAAAAATATACCATAAAATACACACAAATATCACTCAAGACTGTGTTCTGTGAACACATAAAAGAAAATCAATGCGTTTTAATTCCCCTTATGAAAAATCAGTAGTACAAAAATGTCTATTTCCGACCTTTTAGCATAAAGAAGGCATAGACCGGAATCATTTGAGCCACGAGACAATAAGAGATTCTCATTACAGATATTAAATACTGGGCAAGCATTATTTCCTGATTTGCGGTAAATTGGTTTTATTTTAAGTGTGCCTTTAAGAGCTTGCTCAGATATTTAAATGATCCACACTGTACCGTGTAACTTAATTATCTTCACATTCTCCCTGGTTATTGGAATTATTCACCATTCAGATGCAATGTATCCTATAATAGAGCTTGCGGCAATCACATATCAGCCATACATGCAAAAAAGTCTGGACCCTAACGACGTGTGTTGTGTGTGTGTATGTGTGTTTTCTATATGTATTGTGTACTCCATTAAGTTATTGTCCAATATACTGCGTAGGCCTCCGCCAAGGTACGACCAACGAATTGTGTAGGCGGCTATAAAGATCAGCAATAATTGCATTACATGTTTTATGCCGTGCACCGTATCAGCTACCAGTATGGAGAGACAACATAATGTAATTTATGATTCACTTATTGCCTACCGATGTCCAGTCTATAAATACTTAAATGCAATGGACATCGGCGGAAACTCTGGAAAGGTTGTTAAGAAAATGACGCCAATTTGATTGAAAAAAAAACGGGTGTGCCATAGAGTAACTGAAGTAAAACTTCTTTAGTTCCATCTATCGGCCGGTATAACTTTGTTTTTGCTTTGTTCAACGTTAATATCGTCATCTTCACTATTATAAATTGTAATTTTATCCGACATGCCAATAAAATGATACAAATTTTAAGTGATTTTTTTACTTTGTTATGAGAATGGAGAATTACGTTAACCAACAACAGTCAACTTCCGTTCGCCTCGTCACGCATTCCACTACCAGCTTATTCCCCAGGTCAAGCGTGCTAAAGAAGTTTTACTTAAACGTTCAATGCGACTAAATATCTGTAATGAAAGGTACCGTTTGTTTTTGTGCTCATTTATCTTGTTTATTTATGACTGTCTCTTTGTTTAAAATCGATGGAGAGAAAGAGATAGACAGTAAAGTAATTACTCTCAAACTAATATAGACAGATTTTATACATTCCATTTGGAATACAGTAAAGTATTTGACAAACAAATGGGTCTTCAACTCATTTTAAAGTGTTTGCAAATACGAAGTGAAATTTGTAGGCAGAGTAACCTTCTTTAATTAAAACTTCAAGGGTTTGGATGGATTCCTAAGTTATCTATACGTAATAAAAAGTGATGCTATATGATTTCAAGCAATATTAGGCTATAAAGATTGACAATCCGATATGATAAACACCTAAATTGAATGAACATGGTCCCACCATGTATATCCATCTCTAATCTACAGTTTGACCTATTCGCTTTTGAATTGCTCAATCAAACATTACGAAAATTGTCAAGAAAGGGTATAAATTTTATAATAATTACTTAAACACTAAATGTAATTTCTAGTTCGTAACGTCTTGTCCTCAGGAAAACTAAAGTCACCGGTATAGTTTAAAAAATTAGCAAATTAAGATGGCAATGGGCAGGCCACATTGCTCGCGGAATTCGCAACCGATGGGGAGGAAAGGTTCTAGAATAGTGACCACGAACTGGAAGACGTAGCATATATAAGCCGGCCCCCACTAAGTGGGCCAAAGATCTGGTGATCACGAAACTGAATGCAATGCAACAGGAGAAATTTCCATACTAACTATGCACATAAACTGCGCATTGAAACTGTCAAATCCATACAAATTTGTGTTGCTAATGGTTGCAATCGAGTTACGTCTCGCCTAGCTGGTCAGAACCGCGAGCAGCCGATGGATGGAGGAGTCAAACAGCCGGTCAAAGTGGCGCTCTGTGGGGAGGTTCTGTGGGAGGGTGGGGAGGGTATATATTCAGCAGAGGACGTCTTTAGGCTGATGATGATGATGATGATGACTTTATTTAATCACCTAAATCAAAGCTTGAATTAAAAATCAACAATATAGTGTTTAAAGTTATTAGAGATGCCACAAAATATTATAAATTGGCTTACAAATTCTCAGCCAAACATAGTTAAAAACTCACCCATAGTTTGTTACAAAAATGTGTTGGATTGTAGCCAAGTTGACAGTTTTACCTATAAAAACAACAAAGTTGCTTCTTTCAAACTAAAGAGGGGAACTCTTTCCCACAGCTCATTTTCTTTATTCATGCGATAATTATCAAAGTGAATTCTATTTTTTGTAATAAAACTTCTTTACGGACACCTGACTTGGGAAGCAAGCTGGTGAATGCGAGGCAAACGGAAGTTGAAGTTGGTTCACGAAGATCTCCATTGTCAACATAACAAGTTGAAAATTTGTATTATTAAGTATGTTCGGCAAAATGACAAATTATAATTGTCAAAATGGCGACATTAACATTAACAAAAACTAAATTATACCGGCTGATAGATGGAGCTAAACTAAATTAGTTTTACTTCATTTGTGTGTTCCAAGACACATTCATTTTTTTTATAACGTCGTGGCATTTTTAGTTTGTTTTTAAATTATTTTAACTTATTTTAATATTCTAGTATAGAATCGCATTAGCCTAGCTTTCTACGTAGGGCACATTTATTTACAGACTCGAGTACCTTTCAGCATTCAGCCCCTCAAAAGGACTCAAGTAGCCCTACAACGCACAAACAAAGTATACTTTGCATTCAGCAAACAACTTTATTACTTTTCAATTTAGTTTGAAAATCATTTTAAGATTGAGCGCTACTTCAAAAAAAAAATAATTTAAGTATTGTCTTATAGTTAGAAAATAAGTTTTATTGCTTAACTTAAATTAGGTATAAGAACTACTCTGATATTTTCATTTCAACTGCTAAGTTATAACTGCAAATTGTACAGTGTAATAATATGAAAACTTATAAAGAGTTGTAGAGAATGCATAAACAATCTCATTTTGGTTCGACTTTATAGCTGTTACTTTTTTTTGGATTTGGTAGGCTCTTTTGTGTATTTAGCCAGTGTCAAGTAATTAATAATTTCTCAAGTAAATTAATGTAATATATATTTGCGTCAAGTCAAGTCACAGTCCAAGTCATCAAGGCAAGTCATAGTCTAGTCTAGTCAAGTCATACTCCTAGTAAAGCGGTGGCAACTTTAGCAGAAGCTTCTATGGAGTTTTGGAAACAACACGAAAAGAAACGTTTCACCATCATTATACCATTTTCCCACACTCATGCCTGTGATCCAGCACTTAACGAATAAAATGCCACCAATTTTATGCACTAACACTGAAAATAACACAAGTTTTGGAAATTAATACAACGTGGTGACAACAACTTTTTTGTTTTACCGCCAGACAAATGTAGCAGTAACTTTCTATAAATTAGTGTTTTTATATTCAGAACCAGCAAAACATTAACCTTGTAAACAAAGAATCATTCTAATATTCATGAATACTTAACAAAACAGCGTCCAAATGCTGAAAGCTAAGCGAAAATATTTCTAGACAAAGCCCTAGGGCTTTCTAGAAGCAGGTAAAGACAAACAATTACAGAAGACTGGTTCTACAAACTTACAATGTTGGGTAACTACCTCAGAGGGTATAATAACAGTGCAGGATAGAGCTGGGACTAAGCGGGACTGAAAACAAGACTGAATCGGTCACGACATTTAATAAAAGTCAATTTTGCGCGGTTTTTTGGAGACAACATGGTTATGTCGGTGTATTGACACTGAAATTAGTTAGATTTCTACCAAATATGGAGTATTAACTATTGATTTACGATTGCTTGCTTGCTTGCTTTAAAATTTACAGTAGTTTAAACATTTTTTCTGCCTAATAGAGGCACCGAAGCCTATAAATAAATAAATATATATTTCTGGACATTTCTCGCCATCTAGCCCCAAACTAAAAAAGCTTGTTTTATGAGAACAAAATAACTGATACTTGTATACTTTTTTTGTAAATGCGTACATTGATGCTCACCACACAAATTTTTGTCCTGGGTGGGAATCAAACCCACATCTTACAGCTCAAAAGGTAGTGTTACTGCTATCTGATCAGGCCATGGTCTGAGCTATAATCATGTGTCAGGCTTACTAACGTAATCACTAATTCTTGCTATAATACGCTATAGACAAAGTTTTCCTAACATCCATATTGTAGCATGAAACGGATATAATCATAATCTAACATTTTGCAATGAAGACTAAGAAGACCAAGACCACAAAGCTGAGGTAAAATTGCAGTAGCGTTGGGGTATAACAGTCTTCTTTTTACGATCTTGGTTTTTACACTCACGTCAGTTTCTATAATATTAAAGACCAAGACTGTAAAAACAAGACTGTTATACCCCAACGCTACTGCAATTTTACCCCAGCTTTGTGAGATGAATGAATTACTCTGCTTCCTGACTTTGTAACGCTCTCTCCGCAATATGGGCGTTATTACGAAATACAATGAAACATTTTGGTGGAGCAACTAGGTACCTTCTCAATCCGGGGCGTGCTGTGGCACTGGCTAGAAAGAGTTTTACTGAGTGAAAATCCCACATAATCCAGTTTTTTCAAAGAATGTTATTCGTTCAGTCGTACTTTTAATAATCGTTCATCTATTATTACGGGAATTATGATTTCCCCATAAAAAACAAAAAAGGTAAACGAAGATGTTATAAAATCCTTTAAAAATGGCTTAAGATTATTACAATTGCCGTGATTTCATAATGTGATGTACTTGAATGAAGTATTTTTTCAGTTAAATTTATTTAAAAATCTAAACACTAAACCAATTTTGATACTTGGGACTTGGATGGCGGTTGAAATAAAAAAAAGAATTTTCCAAATTTGATTTTTTGAGGTAGGAAACCTTAAAATAAAAATTTAATTAAATCTCTCAGCCGCATCGAGAACCACTTATATTTTGAAGTCATCTGATTTAATAATACTTACTAAAAAGTCTAATAGCTAACATAAAAAATATCATAGTGTAGTCAATCGTCAATTCCACAATATGTACTATTTCGATAAATCTAAACCTTGAAACTTAAAAGGCGACACAAATAAAATAAACAACCAGAAAAAGAAGTTTTTAGAATGAACAAAATATAAATAATAAATCAGCATTCAAGAAAACGTTATTGTAATAATATTTATTGCAGTTGCACAGCTAAGATAAAAAAGTTTCATCCCTTACAAATGTACGAATCCAGCAAAAAAGTAAAAAAGGAAAGCTGCG
This sequence comes from Ennomos fuscantarius, assembly GCA_905220475.3. Lineage (NCBI taxonomy): Eukaryota > Metazoa > Arthropoda > Insecta > Lepidoptera > Geometridae > Ennomos > Ennomos fuscantarius. The sequence goes on along the minus strand of HG992036.1, from coordinate 14,719,735 downwards.
GTCCGCTAAGTACATTATAATCCGTAAAAAGTACTAGGGGAGCGTATCCTTCGCTTCTCATAGAAGAGCTGGCAGGGTTGCGTGTTTTTAAACCATATCCAAGAAACTTTCCTCAAAGAAAATGTATTTTACACCAGTTTTTCAATGAAACCTTGAAATTACTTTCTAGGCACCACATTATTTCAACCGTCACAGTGATTACTACATAGAATCACTTTATTATTTTTATGTTACTGAATAATGCAGAAGAATGACATGCTTATTTGCTTTTGTTTTTGAAGTAAAATTCTTTACGCACGCTTGACTTGGGGAGTAAGTAAAACGCGAAAGTGAAAGCGAAAAAGATTGCGTCACCGCATTGTATTATTTTCCAAAACTTGTGTTATTTTCAGTGTTAGTGCATAAAATTGGTGGCATTCTATTCGTTAAGTGGATTACAGGCGTGAGTGTGGGAAAATGGTATAATGATAGTGAAACATTTCTTTGCGTGTTGTTTCCAAAACTCCATAGAAGCTTCAAGTAAAGTTGCAACCACTTTACTAGGAGTATGACTTTGACTAGACTATGACTTGACTATGACTTGACTTGATGACTTCGACTATGACTTGACACATATCTGCATGAAATATCATTATCTTGATAAATTATCAATCACTTGACACTGGCTAAATACACAAAAGTGTGGAGCGAAAACATAAAAAAATTATACGTTATACCGGCCGATAGATGGAGCTAAATTAAAAAGTTTTGCTTCAGTCGTGTGGACTAAAACACACTCGTTTTTTACTATTTTTCCAGCTACAGCATTTTGGTATGTCCGAAAAATTACAATTTACAATTATTGTCAAGATGGCGACTTCAACAATAAACAAAGCAAAAACAAAGTTATACCGGCCGATAGATGGAGCTAAACTAAAGAAGTTTTACTTCAGTCGTGTGGTCATTTACTCCCTCATTCCTTTAAATATTTTAATGTGTTATTTTTATTAAAATATTTGAAAACTTGGATCTATCGAGAAACTCGGAAAAAAGTATGAGAAATTTGGAACGTCTCACGTCTATCAACTTGTAAAATTAATCAAAGAAATATTCAAGAAACTCCTATACTCCATCACTATACTTTGAAGTCACGCGCGCATTATGAGTAGACTGGGTATCCGGATTCCGACCGGTCCGTGACCGGCATGCGTCCCCCGCGGTCGATGACCTGGATTTCATATCAACAGAGAATATGCCCTATATTTGTATATAGAATGAAAATTACAGGCGGTCAGTGGAAAAAAAGTACAAAAAATAGCTGAACCAGTTGGATGACAATTTGCACACATATTGCTTGCTTGATTCTTCTTGATTACCGAAATAATAAGATATTTTAGTCCAGTTTTTTTTTTTTAAGGAATGGCGTGAACAGCTAACTTTTCACTTGATGTTAAGCGATACAGCTGTCCATATGAGTTGCAGTGTCGCTCGGAACTCTGTATAGAGTTTCGCGTGCACTGCACTGCGCACGTCATCCTGAGACATCAGCACAATCTAGTAATAAGATTACTAGACAGCGAGATCAGGTCATAAAGTCTCATTTACCCAGTAATTTCACTAGCTACAATGATCTTCAAACTAGCAGTGATTGCGCACTACTACTTGGTGGCAGAATAACCACATACCACCTATTAATTGAAGAGTTCTCTAAAGAAAACAGTGAAAATGTGAGAATCGGGTTGCTTATATAGTTTACAATATTTTATCTCTAATATACTATATAAAACCTCACGTTCATGTACGTACAATGTCTCATATCCAAGAAGTATGGCAACACACAAAGTAATATGGAGATAAAGCTACGAACTACGTGCGAACGGCCCCATAGCATCCCATAGCTGGGCTATAAAAACAAACAGTTTGTTTTCGGGGAACCCTATTGCGTACATTACGCGATATAAATTTACGATTTGTTTTTAATATTGTAAAAACAAATTACTGTAAGTAAAATGATACTGTCAAAATTGAGATATAGTACTTTGGGGGAACCGTAATTGTTCCTTTCATGGTGAATTACCCCAAAAATGGGGATTTGTGTAACGTTTGTGCACTAATCCATTTTAAAGGCGTTTTGCTAAAAACCTATTTCAATATTCATTGCATTTTTTACTGGAGAGCTTTATTTCTTTTACAAAATCATTTCTCCGGATGCCGCTCCTGTTTAACGATTGAATTAATAATGATTGAAAAATGAATTAAACAAATGCATAACTTATTTTCTTGCGAAATAGGTCATAGAGCAAAATTTTATGTTACAGGTATGTACTTTTTTATTTTAAGGAATTAATGACACGATGAGCTAGTCGTTCGCTTGATGTTAAGCGACACTGTTACCTGTTACCCATATTAGTTGCACTGCGCGCGTCATCCTGAGACATCACCACAGTTTCGTAATCAGATTACTAGACAGTGAAGTTTTCCGACAGGGTAAGCAATGCATTGGTGGCGCCTTCTCCGGTGTTACAGATGTCCATAGGCTACGGGGACCACTTCCCATCAGGTGGGCCGTATGCTTGTTTGCTCCCTTTAACATAATAAAAAATAAAAAATAAAAAATTAGGTCATAAAGTTTCATTTGCACAGTAATTTCAGTAGCTACAGTGCACTTCAAACCGGAACACAGTAGTGCTTGTGCACTACTGCTTGGCAGCACTATAGCTAGAAAACTTTGCAGAAAGATCTCCCGCCAACTAGTAGTAGTCTTTGTCTTTTTCAAACTTTGAGATAGAGGAACAAAACACAAAATAACTATTAATCAGCTACACAAGGTTTATTAGTAAGAGGGTCGTATGTCTGTGAGGAAACTTAATTTAAATGTTATTTTATAAACCTTATTTTGATGTATTACATAATTAGTTAAGTAATTTGCAACTTTTTTGACGATATTGCAGATACCTACTGTTATTATATTGTCTCTTTTGTTGTATTTTTAATATGCATATGTGTACCCAATTATTTTACAGTAAAACAATGTTATGGCTGACTTATCTAAGTACAATACGTCTAAAGATGAATAAATAATTGAATTGAATTGAACTTAATCTCGTTTTTTTTATTCGTCTAAAAACATAATTGAGAGTATTGGCGGGAAAACCAAAAAGATCGCGTCACCGCATTATATTATTTTCCAAAACTGGTGTTATTTTCAGTGTTAGTGCATAAAATTGGTGGCATTTTATTTGTTAAGTGCTGGAATACAAACATGGATGTGAGAAAGTAGTATAACGATGGTGAAACTTTTCTTTTCGTGTTGTTTCCAAAATTCCATAGAATATTCTAGTAAATTTGCCACCACTCCACTAGGAGTATGACTTGATTTGATGACTTAGACTGTGACTTGACTTGACTTTTGACTTAACTTGAGAAATTATCAAATACTTACACTGGCTAAATACACAAAAGTGTAGAGCCAAAACAATAACAAAAAAAAACATCATTTTCTGTTGCCACAGAATAAAAATACACCGTAGTTACGTACACTAACGAACTTGATGATCTATTTGTATAAATTTATTTATTTGTCCGTAAAAATATCACATCATATACCGAGTGTTTGTTCCACAAATAGTTAACAGAGCAAATATAATGTTGATGTGTGGTCACACCGGGTCATGCCCACGAACCAAGTAAAATACACGATGCTGGTTAATTTATCCATTTTCCGCTGCGGTTTTCAGTCATGCTCCATTTAAATGTTACTGGATAAAGGATTGTAATTTAAATTAATACTCCTCTGCCATTTTTTAATTAGTTTGAATAGTCGTTTTAATTAAAAACTGAAGACCTATTCGCTACAGATATTTCCTCTTCTACTAAAAAAAAAGAGTGCGCTTTATACCACAAAGCTTAAGTAAAACTTTTTTAGTTTAGCTCCATCAATCGGCCGGCATAACTTTGTTTTTGCTTTGTTTAATGTTAATGTCACCATCTTGACAATTGCTAATTGTCATTATACCGGACATATCAACATAATAATGCAAATTTTTTATTTTGTTATGTTGGCAATTTAGATCTACGTGAACCAAAGACTTTCAGCTTCCGTTTACCTAGCATTCACCAGCTTACTCCCAAGTCAAGCGTGCGTAAAAAAGTTTTACTTCAAACAAAAGAACAAATTCCGCAATTAGACATTAATTGTGGATTTTGTTCTACCCTTAACGCAGGTTAGAACCCTCCACCTCTAGCATGGAACTTGGGGGTCGAGCCGAGTGATCCACTCGGCTACTTGGGTACAGGAACGAATTTAAGCCACAGTTTCTGTTATACCGAGTGTAATGAAAAAACAACTTTATCCGGGTGTAGTTTGGTCCAAATTTGTTTGATACTTTGATGAAATGAGTCAGTGTCATCGATTTTACAAACGCGAAAACAGATAAAGGGTTGAGAATAAAAAGGGTTTAACTGTCAAATTGATAGTTTCGAGAATATTGACTTTAAACTTCAACAACCTCATTTTAATGTAGAGTGCTTATAAGGTAATAGAAAAGGTTTATGTAAGTTTCAGTAGCTTGAAAATATATTAATTCTATTTTAAAATAATAAATATAGTACTAATTCAATGTAGTCAAACGCAAATCCATCGACAGCAAAAAAAAATCATACAATTACTGTAAAAATATAATATATAATAAAATAACTATAATAATATTATATTTTTATGCTAGGCCAACTGTATTCCTGTGACTGATAAACCGTTTTTAGACTCAAAATCTCGAAATTTAAGCCTCATTTCTGTATCTTGAGAATGTTTTATTGTAGATAATTCCACGCTGAATCCAACGATACCCATAAGTCATTTTGTGAAAAAAATCAGTTAAACCCTTTTTGTTCCCACCCCTTCAAATGTAATGTAAAACCTCTAACACTTTTTTTTTGTAGATTTGATAAGTTAATTGAGTTCTAATATATTTTTTATATTAATCAGTATAATATGATTAATACAGCAATTCTAAGATTTTAGTTAGGACAATCGGTTCAGTCATTCATTGGTCCCGATGTATGTAACTTGACAAAAAAGTCAAGATATGGAACAATTATTTTTGTCTTCTGGCAATATCTAAACAAAATTCAGTACTTAATTTGTAGATTTTTTATTTCGTCCTTTAAGCAGTAACTTAAAATAAAAATTTAAAAAAAAATAGAAATTTTAAAATATTAAGAAACGAGCTTCTGCCCGCAGTTTCGCCCGCGGCGTGGTTTATGGGAAAATAATTCAACCACCTATTTTATCCTCTTAAGGGTGGAATTTCGAAAAATCCTTTCTTAGCGGATGCCTACGTCATAACATCTACCTGCATGCCAAATTTCAGCCCGATCCGTCCAGTGGTTTGGGCTGTGCGTTGATACATCAGTATGTCAGTCAGTCAGTCAGTCAGTCAGTCACCTTTGAGTTATATATATTTAGAAGAGAAGATACTATCGAAGTTCGGACACAGGCAGGCAGACACTATTCATAAATTCTACAGATAATGTCTTTAATCATATTTATATCTACATATATAATAATGAATATCTTTTTCTCTTGGTCATCGCATCGCGTGTGAAAAGATGGAACATTTTTGCGAATTATTTTTTTGTTGTGTTGTCAGAGGATTAAATATCATTAATTATTCTCACAAAATATTATAGACGCATACCAATTAAGTGCACAATTTTATTTTTAGCTATATCTATGTTCCGCTGATTTAGAATTTTTGTTTGAAAACGTATTTTCCAATTATTTAGAATCTTAGCTATTTTGTATAGTTACTATTAAACATTCTTCCTTTTTCTTTTCCTTTCTTATGCTGGTACCTTAGGTACCTCTTAAGCCATAAAATTCAGAGTAAGCTCGTTCGCTTAAATTTATATATGAAAATAAGTTCCTACAAAAGCTTTTTCTTTTTTTTTCCTCTGTATTTTCCTTTCTTATGCTTTTTTGACTTCTAGATTAACAAAGAGTAGTAAGTACCTCTTAAGTCATAAAATTCAGAGTTTCCACCAAAAATTGCAGTTATAAACTTAAGCGCTTATAATTTATAACTTTATAAGCGCTTATAACTTTACTAAAACGGAATCACTTAGCGTTGATTGGTCATGATCATGAATACTTGTACATTGTCAGTACAATATTATGTAAAACCTTTTACACAAAATCCTTGTTCTCTTTTTTAAAAGGGAAATCTCTTGAGACTAAACAAAGCATAGTTAAAAAGTCTAGAAACAAAGAATTAAGACGTTAATTTATCATAATTATGGTCCCGAAGCGTAATTATTCAACATACTTGGATTACATTACGGCTCACAGACTAAAAAAGAGAAAATATAGACAGCACACACAAAATAAATAAAATCAAGGCTAATCTATACATATACAAGATGGAATTTAATTCGTTCTTTTCCTTTAAAATATGTATTCAGTCCATGCTATAGAATGCTCCCATATAACTAAATACAGAAAGTATTTATGAAATAAAACTTAAATGTAGGTATTATCAAATTTAAATTCTACAGAAAAGCCTTGTGACATTGAACAAAGCAGTTGTTTTGTTGCCTACGAAACATTTAAAAAGCATTCAGCTGGTGTTCGCGCTGTGTGTACCGTTAAATAGACATTTCGGCTGTCATACAGTTATTTTAAGAGGCACTAAATACAAAAACAAAATCTTTTTTTTTTAATTGGGCATTATACTAATATTCTATAGCATGGTCTGAGTACATACATTTAAGGAAAAGAGTGAATTAAATGCCAACTTGTATATAAAAGAAAGTCGTGCTAGTTACACTAATCATAACTCAAAAACGGCTGAACCGATTTGGCTGATAATTGGTGGGGAGGTGGCTTAGAACCAAGAGACGGACATAGGATACTTTTTATCCCGTTCGACCGCGTTTTACCAATTTACCCGTGCGAAGCCGGGGCGGTAGCTAGTATAAAAAAGCCGAATAAAAAATCGCAAAAGTTTTTTTTGTGTATTGTTTATCTAATTCTTCGCTCATCGATATCGAGACGTTTAACCATTTCTTTAATTTATTATTAATTATATCCCAACGTAAAATAAAAATGAAAAAATTTAACGCTTACACAGAGTTTTATTGTTGAATTAAAAAATAATCTTATTGATCTTGCTAGAGTAAACAATATGTGCACAAAATTTCATCTAAATCATTTCAGCCGTAGCGACGTACAACCCATTCAAACAAACAGACAACGTTTTTGCTTTTCGCGATCGTAGTTCGTTTTGACTTCACTTTATACTTACGCACAGCCCAATCTACATTATTCTTTTAGTCAGAGGTAGTCATAAAGTTCTTGTAAATCTAATCTACTGTAACCGAGTATTGTAATTATAAAGGTAATTATATTGTTTATTACGATTTTAGAAGGTTTATTTAGGTGTTAATTATGATGGAGCCGTAATGAATCTTCAAACAAAATCTCACTAAAATGAATCCCTGCAGCTAAAAAGAAACACAATAAACCGTCTTAATCCTTTCTATCCATTTTTGACAGCTTCTGTGGTGTAGTGATTGAGCAGGTCTGCCCATAACCCGGAGGCAGCGGGTTCGATTCCCGCGGCAGGACAAGTATTTGTGCACAGAAAAAAGCGCAAATACTTGTTCTGAGTCTGTGTGTCATGGTCCTCGTAGTTTCTGGGTCCCCAAACATAAGGAATCTTAGTTAGGGTCCAAGATCTATGTACGTGATCGTTGGGCGTTATTATTATAACATAAAATTTTGCAAAACTTAAAAAAGTAATTATAAAAAGGAAATTAAATGTATTTGTTTCTCTCAAAAAGTTATCAAAAAGAAGCCTTCCCTCATCAAAAGTTTGACATAAAAGTTGTTTCACAAATTATAAAGACTCGGGTACGTTGATTTCATTTTTCCATTTTCATAAGCACGTTGGAACTAATGAAAAAATATTCTACGTAATAGGCCTTAATCATTGGCGCACGGGCTTGTATAAATCAAATCATAGTCATTTTAGATCTAAAACTTATCGGCCTATAACTGAAGCGCAAAAAATCAATTTGTGTGCAGACTAAAGAGTTACACGTCTGTATTTTCACTCATTTCCTTTTAAAATATCTAAAAACGTTACAATCCTTCCGATTCTTAAACTTTCGAACCCTAAATCCAAACATCACCAATGGAAAAAAAATGGTTACAATTTTTTATATATATATGTATAGAAGAGATTGCTGTATAGCGATAACACCGCTCATTGTATTATTGTTGTGTCCTGATTTATTAGTCACTTATTTTAATGGACTGACTTTCAAAAAAATCAAATACTCGATTTAAATTTAAGGCGATTGTAGTCGATATAACCAGTTTTTTCAGAGGATATTATTTAATATGCAATAAAGAGTCGTTATAATGTACGAATAAACGTACGAGTATAAAATGATGCCTTCTGTAAGCATCTGCGCGTGTCCGTACTTACTATCAAGTCTTTTCAGCGTCTAACGCACCTTCGCAGCCTTCACGTCCGTCAGTCGGTGTTCCGCCGACCGCGCCACGGACGTTGGGCGCCGCCCGCCCAACACTTGAGTACGACCGCAAAGTTTTGTGCTGTGAAAGTTGGTGTTGTTTTTGTGCTTAAAAGTTTTGAGAAAGGTAAGTGTTAGAGTTAAGTTGTCATATATTCCGGAATCTAAATCGTTTAATGATGGGTGAAACTTATGCGTCTTAAACACAAAAGATTTAAACAAGCGTTAAACTACTGTATTTTATTGTTAAACACACGTTTGACGTTTGTGTAAGCCTTGTTTTTGTATTTTTGTTGAAAATTCTGTTTATATTTCAATATTATCTTGTTGATAATGAAAACGGACGATTAAAATTAATCATTAGAACTTATATTATGAACTGAATTGATGAAAAATGTCGGACTAGAAAACTTTACGATTTGTCGCAGTTTCTCATAATTGTGTAATTTAGCTGTACGTTAAATTTTACCATAACTTTTTTGTTTTTGTTACGTGAAATATAAATAAGTACCTAATTTACATTTGGCAGAAAATGTACTTTAGGTAAAAAAAATATCGCTCACTTACGTGGAATTTTTATTAAAAATAATTTTAACCCAATAACATAGTACGAACTATTTGATAGCATCCATCAATTTCATATCCCTCATATATCAAAAACCAATTATTATCTGTTCAAATTTGTTATTTCCGACTAAAGAAACAGGGTTGCAAATTAAGTCCAGATTACATGAATGGTTGAGTTTCAGTTCTCAGTCCTCATGAATTCAACCTTAGAAGAAAATAATTTGAAGACGCCGTGTCGTAGACACAGAGTGATGATCTGGTACAATTAACACCCATTCTTTTACAACGGCCGCTTATACCTAGCCCTTATTACCCGTGGACGGGCAAGTCCGATCCGATCCTCCGATCTACGGGTAATTTGACCATTTAGACCCTTAATGACACTAAAGATTAGAATATATAGTAAAAATATAATTGATAAATTTCGATTCGTTTCCATCCCAGTTTGTACATAATTATATTTGGTTTTTATCATTCCACTGATTGGCAATAACCGCGCCCTATATAGATATCTAACTAGATAATATCAATATATCGTATAATCAGTATATCTATTTAATTAATTCAAAAAAAGCTTCGTGAAATGTAATATTATACTTAAGTTTTACAATGTAATACATAGATAGATAGATGAAATCTTCATTGTACACACCAAATAATAAAAATTACAAAAAATAACAATACATAATTCATAAGTATATATCTTGTATCTCTGTGCTAAATAAATAAATTCTCATTACATGATTAATCCTTATTTCGTACTTACATATAAACTAGCTAATGTGAATATTTACGCATATCAGCTGCCATATCGAAGTGTAACGTCGATCGAATTGATTAGTTCGTAAATCTACTTTGGTTTTCTCCATAATTGGTGATTTCTGGAATTTATGTCCACAATTATTCACGTTTACGGACCATTAATAACGATAGGTAACTAAATAGGACCTGTTTAATTATATAGAAGTTGCCATTAATTACGTTAAAAAGTCTAGGAGGGGAAAAGGGGGGAGATTTATGTTCAGCAGTGGACATCTTTTCCCCGATGATGATGATATTAAAATATCAAGGTCAATAGTATTTGGTAGGACTTTTATTTCACCTTATTTTTACCATCACTTTGGCATTTATTCTGCCGCCAAGCTGTAGCAAGTACTACTGTGTTCCGGTTTGAAGGGCACTGTAGCTAGTGAAATCACTGGGCGAACGAGATTTTATGACCTTACTCAAAGTGCTGATGTCTCAGAATGACGTAAGTAGTGTCACACGAAACTCTATACTTTATAGTTCCGAGTCACACTGCAACTGATATAGCAGCCGTGTCGTTTAACATCAGGCGAACGACTAGCTCGTCATATTACTAGTTAATAAAAAAACGAGTGTGCTTTAGACCACACGACTGAAGTTAAACTTCTTTAGTTTAGCTCCATCTATCGGCCGGTATAACTTTGTTTTTGCTTTGTTTAATGTTAATGTGGTCATCTTGGCAATTGTAAATTATCATTTTACCGGACATATCAACACAATAATACAAATTTTTTACTTTGTTATGTTGACAATGGAGATCTACGTGAACCAACTTCAACTTCCGTACGCCTTACATTTACCAGCTTACTCTACTACTACGACTAAAGAAGTTTTACTTCAAAAATCAAATAATCATCCTGACCTTTGGGTGCGTCTAAGTAGTTTTCGTGTATGGCGTCAGTCCATCTTTTTCTTTCTATGGTCGTCCTATAAATTACTTCTCGAGTGTCCGGGATGACAAGAATGTATGTATTATATATGTAGAATGTGCCTTTCTGACCACTGAGCCGTAAAATACGAATTCTGAAGATATGAATGAAAGAGACAAATCACTCGGAACGTAATATAGAAAGTTGGCAAAGATTTTTTTGTCTGGACCCAGTGATGCGAAAAAGAAATTCTATTGAAATTGATTCCAAAAATATCTATAGGTACCTAATACACATATATTTCGTAATTGGACTTTATTTATTTAATTTTTAAATAATTATGATTCTTTATTGTATACATCTACTAGTTGCGCCCCGCGGTTTCACCCGCGGATAAAAGGTATTTTAATTATTTGCTCATCCCACGCAAAAATTTCACTTTTCCGGGATAAATGTAGCCTATATGTTAAACCAGTGCTAGCTATCTTGGTACTGAATTTCATCCAAATCCTTTCAGCCGTTTATGCGTGAAGGAGTAACAAACATACACACATACACACACACGAACTTTCGCCTTTATAATATTAGTGTTATTAATATACATAACGATATGACCACAATTTTGTTTTGATAGTTTCTATAAATAATGATGAAAAGTGATATACAAATAGAAAACCAGATATAAACATCTCGAAATAGGTCTTAATAATGGTTAATTTATTTTATTTATAAAGTGCCTGTAAATATTAATGTTTCTGTTGAATAAAAGTCCATCATGGTGTTTAATTAGCATTTACTAGCAAAAAAAAAAAAATTTTATATTTACTTCTCGGGAACAAGAAGTCACAATATCTTAACTAAACGAAATCTCCATAATTAAAGGAATGTGCTTGAACTTTAGAAAGAGAAGGGAATGCATTATCAAGATAAACGTAGCGTAGGCAGATACAGACTCAAAGCTCAAGCTGATTAGAATTCTTTTAAAAGTCATAGGTCTTGAAAGAAAGTAAGAAGCTAATTACAGTGCATAGGTATTAAACTAAAACAAAAAAAAACATAGAATTCACAGGAACAAAAGGGATACCAAATCATATCATTCTGCCTGTATTATATTATTATGCCTGTGTATATCACACTGGCCTGATAGCTCAGTTGGTAGTATTCTTGCCTTCTGAATTGCGGTTGTGGGTTCGATTCCCACCCAGGACAAACATTTGTGTGATGAACATCGATATTTGATTTTTATCTGAGAGTTATATTTTATATTCTATGTATATATTCATGAACAAAAAGTATCTAAGTATTGTATCAGTTCCATAATACAGCTTGTATTATGGGAACCAGATAACTTGTTTGCTTAATTCGGGGCTAGATGGCGCTGTGTGAAATGTCCTTAAATAACCATATTTACTATTATTATTATTTATTCTCAAGCAGCGATCGAAAGCAACGGCTTATATATCTGATTAATACCAACAGTAGAATAAATATAGAGTAGGATATTTGCGCTGATTTTTGTGGATTTTCACGAAATTCCTTCAACCTTATTAACATAGCTCAAAGCACCATTAGGTGCCTCTTACTTAACGTTTTATGTTAGAACCGTCTCTGACCACTGATTCGTGTAATACGAATTCAAGACCAATTTGAAGGGAATTGCGTAAAGTGGGAGCAAGGTTCGAAAATCTTATAGCTAAAATCTGCATTTGACTAAAAAGAAGATCGACCGGTAAATAGAAGCTAAGCAACGATTGCTGTAGGCAACTTACCGTGCTCTGGAAAGCACGTTATTAAAACCTGAAAAATACCATCATCATCATCATCAGCCTGTATTTGTCCACTGCTGGACATAGGCCTCTCCCAAGGTACGCCATTGATCCGGATTTTTGACTCTTCTCATCTAATTACTGCCAGCCACTCGGCGCAAGTCGTCGCTCCACCTAATCGGCGGGCGTCCAACACTACGTTTGCCAAGTCGCGGTCTCCACTCAAGGACACGCTTTCCCAACGGTTATCGGTTCTGCGGCAACTATGGCCAGCCCACTGCCACTTCAGTCTGCTAATTTAGTGGGATATGTGAGTGACTTTGGTTCTCTGTCAGATCACTTCATTTCTGATTCAATCCTTCAGAGAAACTCCAAGCATAGCCCTCTTCATAGCTCTCTGAGCAACTTTAAGTCGGTGGACTAGCCGCACTGTGAGTGTCCATGACTCGGCACCGTATGTCATAACCGGTATGCACCTTTGTTTTTAGGCACTGAGATATTTGCAACGAGAAGACTTGACGAAGTTTACCAAATGCTGCCCAGCCTAGCAGAATTCTTCTATATATATATATAAATATTCTACGAGCTTCTGCCCGAGGCTTCGCCCGCGTGGCCTATAGGAAAATAATCCAACCACCCATTTTACTCTCTTGGGGGTGGAATTTCGAAAAACCCTTTCTTAGTGGATACCTACACTTTACAAAAAACACACCCTCCAAAATTTCGAGTCTCTAGGACCAGCGGTTTAGGCTGTTCGTTGATATATAAGTAATTCAGTCAGTCAGGACTTTGAATTTTATATGTATAGATATATTATACCTAATGAAAATTGGCACAGCATTAAACATTTCAACAAAGCAATTAAGCTTAGAACAGTCGAAAAAATGTGCGAGAATTTCCCGACTAAGGAAAAACTAAAATATTCACGAAGATTTACTGGCATTTGTAAAACATTTTTTGCCGTTGAAATGTGCGAGTAGGTACTCGTGTAAAAGTGCTCTCAAGGTGATTGAGAACGAAGTTTGTTGCTACCTGGCGCGAGTGTCTCTGCGGTAGCCGCGTGACTATCAAAGCGATGGATCCAAGTTCAAATCCCGCTCAGCCTTGCACCATTGAATTTTTAAATTATGTGCGGAATTTGTATTCACTCTTACAACGATAAAGAAACACAAGGAACTCAGCATGTTCAGGGATCATAAAATTAATTAACCGAGCCATACTTCAACCAGCATTTGGCCAGTGTGGTGAATTACAGCTTATCTCTCCCTGATGTGCATAAGAAAATGCCCGTGGCGTAGCAACTTGTAGCTTGGATGACGTACCTAGATGTAACGCCATGACTACGGGTTCCGCCTGAAATACAGATGCGTTGAACTCAATCTCATGCTGAGTCGGGACCTGGTCATGACATCACACAACGTTACATGTCCTGAATAAATGTCTTTTCTTTCTTTCTTTCTTATAGGTACCTCTACTACCCATGACTATGCCTAAACTTTATTTGTTAGAATTTACATTACATTTTACATAAAATGTATAGCTCACAGGACTGAGATTATCCTAAGTTACTTGTGATCATGGATAGTCTACTCGTATGTGCAAAAAAAAAGCGCATACTTTTTCTGAGTTTGGGTTTTGTGGGACCATGGTCTTCATTGTTCCTGAATCCCTAGATAGACAAAATCCTAGTTAGGGTCCGGGATTTATGTGTGCGATTTTTGGGCGATATTTATTACTTATTTATTTATCACTCCTTAGCCGTTTGCATTACTCTTTTGCCGTTCGTATTATTATTATAAGTTGGAACTGGTTGTCCAATTTAGGCGTACCTTAAAGCCTTAGCCATTAGGGTCACAATACTTAGGCAACACATAAATGCCACAATTTTTTTTTTGCCTTATTATATGTCTTGGCTTACCTCAGAAAAACTTAGAACGCACGCGTATAATATAAACATTTCTTAGAAGTGTACAAATTAAAAAAAAAAAACATCTTAATGCAACATTTAAAATAATACTTTTACATAACAAAAGTTTAATCATTGATTACCCATTAAACTTCCATTACGAGTCACGTGACATCAACTCATCCTTTCCTGAACTATTAAAATAAATTGACGTAATTTTTCAAACAAACAATAAGCCATTTCAGGCCGGACATCAATCAAATAGACCCGGATAAAATGGAGGTAGAAATAAATGATGACTATTTGTTTTCTTTTTAGACTCATAACTTATCGTGAATGAAAATGTCTGTCTAATTCATTATTTATAGAAAATTAGTAAAAATATATTAAATTAATTAAAACATTACATTAAAACCAGAGAAAACAATAAGCTTTTATTTCTCACGCGTTCGATTCCTGCAGCAGGACAAGTATCTGAAAAAAAGCTCAAATACTTGTTCTGAGTCTGGGTGTTGTGGGACCATGGTCTTCGTAGTTCCTGGGTCTCTAGATACACAGAATCATAGTAAGGGTCCAGGATCTATGTATATGTCGTTGGGTTTTATTATCATTATTATTATATTTTTTCTAAACACAAATCGTGGTATATATAGTAATTAAATAAAACCAGTGAATGTGCTGTAAGTAGATAATTTTTAAAGTAATTGGTAAAAGAATAGAGTTTGACACACTATTAAAATCAGAGACGGAAGAGCAAGTGGCGCCACGAATCGGCGGCCGAGGAACTATTTAGCTTTTTTGTGGCTTGTGTCTATTCAACACATGTAGTTTTGGGTTTTGGCGGGAATGCGAGAAAGATTGCGTCACCGCATTGTATTATTTTCCAAAACATGTATTAATTTTCAGTGTTAGTGCATAAAATGGGTGACATTCTATTCGTTAAGTGCTGGATTACAGGCGTGAGTGTGGGAAAATGGTACAATGATGGTGAAACGTATCTGTTCGTGTTGTTTCCGAAACTCCATAGAAGCTTCAAGTAAAGTTGCCACCACTTTACTAGGAGTATGACTTTGACTAGACTATGACTTGACTTGATGACTTCGACTGTGACTTGATACATATTTGCGTGAATTATCATTAACTTGATAAATTATTAATTACTTGACACTGGCTAAATACACAATAGTGTGGAGCCAAAACATAAATAAATAAAAACATGTAGTATTTATTTCTCACTCGTGATTATTGTGCTCCAGCTGTACTCAAGGCCGAAAGTATCTATACACCAAATTTCATCGAAATCCTTGCAGCCGTTTCATCGTTGAGTGGTAACAAATATTAATATATACAAAACACACCAATTTTGCATTTATGATATTACTAGCTCTGCCCCGCGGTTTCACCCGCGGATAAAAAGTATTTTATGTATTTGCTCATCCCACGGGAAAATATCACTATTCCGAGATAAAATGTAGCCTATATGTTAATCCAGTTTATGAGCTATCTCGATACTAAATTTCATCCAAATCCATTCAGCCGTTTGAGCGTGAAGGAGTAACAAACATAACACATATACACACATACAAATTTTCGCCTTTATAATATCACTAGTTGCGCCTCGCGGTTTCACCCGCGGATAAAAAGTATTTTGATTATTTGCTTATCCTACAGGAACATTTCATTTTTCCCGGATAAAATGTAGCCTATGTGTTAATCCAGTGTATAAGCTGTCTTGGTACTGAATTTCATCCAAATCCATTCAACCGTTTGAGCGTGAAGGAGTAACAAACATACACACATGCAAACTTTCGCCTTTATAATATTAGTGTGGTAGTGTGATTCGTAAGGGAGGATAATTATTTACTATGAACTTACTCATTCAATCACAAAATTTAAATATACATGCCTACGTTGTTACCCTTTCATAAATATAAATTGAAATTGATCCCTTATCAATATAAAAGGGAAAACAATAATAGCACGTTCAAAGTGTCTTTTGTCACGACCCGCAAGACAATAGATCTATATTGGACCCGATCATCAATCAGTAAACCGGATATATCCGGATACAGTTAGGGACAAAGGTTTAATAAAAATACTACAGCAAATAGTAGGAATGTGTCCTCATTTTGACGCATACTGCACAACTTTCTGACACTAAAAGATAGAAAGATATACTATATAGATTTATTTCACTTTCTATGTCCTTTTTCTGGGAGCCAGTTACTAACGCAAGCCGTGGTGGCTATTGCGAGCGTCAGCAAGTAACTGGAATGTCCAAATATGTCCAAAACGTCGGAGTTTCGACTGTTTAACTGACTTGAGTTTAGCCGTTATTAGTCTTACAAAATGTATCATACTCATGATACTTTTCAAACTAAAATTCTCTTTCTATATTTAAGTTTGTTTTCAATAACCAGTCTCCTATTTTAGGACCTTTTTTGTACAATAAACTAAATAAGATATTATCTACGACCTTAATTAATTTAGAACTAAATTACACAGACCGAATTTTAACACGTTGATAAATAAATAAATTTGGTGAAAAACCATTTAGATATACTGGTATGCCCAAATAATTATAAGTTATTAATTATTGTCTAAGCGTTTTTATAGTTTTTTATTATACATTGTAAATAATTCCACATCTTCCCACATATACTTACTAGGTGGTAGGACTTTGTTGCAAAGTTCGTCTAGGTAGGTGCCACCACTTTGCCAGTTATTCTGCCGCCAAGCAGTAGTGCGCAAGCACTACTGTGTTCTGGTTTGAAAAGCACTGTAGCTAGTGAAATTACTGGGCAATTGAGACTTTATGATCTGATCTCACAGTCGAGTAATCTTATTACCAGACTGTGCTGATGTCTCAGGATGATGTGCGCAGTGCAGTGTTTCTCGAAACTCTATTTTGGGATTCCGATTGACACTGTTCTGTTATGGGCAGCCGTGGCGCTTAACATCAAGTGAACGGCTAGCTCGTCAAATCATTCAGTAACATAAAAAAAAAATGCTTGTAGTAGATTACCTAGCACTTACGACGCCTGTGACACAGCACTTATACTTATGGATATTTTGAATAAATACTAATTAATTTGGCTACATTTCGTTATAGTAGTATAAATAAAAACAGTAGTAAACAATGTTGGTAAAAAGTCACAATAAAAAGATCTGTCGCAGGAATACAATAAAAAAGTCATTTAACAAGACAAAAGATTCAAAGATTCTTGAATACATTTGGTATATATTTTCAACTCTGCATTTTTATATCCGGACACCAAGTGGAACACGACCGGGTGAAAAATACCCGGTTAAAGTACCATCGCGTCCGCAACTGTTTTTTTTTATGGCTGCTCCTCAGTTTGCATTGCTGTGTGTAAAAAAATAAAAGCTATTTTTCTATTTTACATTTTTCTAGTGGTGGCCGCGAAGTTTTTATTTTTTATGTGAAAGTTAAAGGTAGCGTGAGTTAGAGGATGTTGGTTTTTTAGAAGGTTATTGTATTATTGTTTTGTAACGGTTCGAGTTTGTATTGGAAACATCAACATAGCGGATTTTTAGAATGAAAAACTGTAGACAATAACGGAGTGGACGGACAAGCATGGCCAGGAAACCTGAGAGACTATTTGTACAAACCATGCAACTATTTATTTATTGTCCTAGCTTCTGAATCAATTAATTAATTATTATATGGTCTGCTTGATAAGTAACTGGCTTCTGACCGCGGCTTCGCCCACGTGGCCTTTAAGAAACGAAGAAGTTTTTTTTTAGATAATTCAAATGGGTATTTCACCCTCTTAGGGATGGACTTTGACTTTGACTTTGACTTTACAAATTTCAAGACTGAGGAACAAGCTGTGCGTTGATATATAAGTCAGTCAGTCAGTCATTAATTTTAATTTTATACGTATAGATACATAATGTATTAAGTTATAATTCTATAAGTATTAGAATGAAAGTATATGTTGCTAAGAATAAAGTATTTGTTATTTATTTATTGTTATTAGATTTCTTTTAAATTGTTATACACCACCGTCTACTCTTTCCATCCATATACTGTCCATCCAAAGTTATCTGGAAGAGATCGCTGTTAGCGATAAGACCGCCCATTGTAACACTAGTTTATAAGGTTTCTTTAATACTCGTAAATTAACTGGTGGAACAATAAAGAGTTCTCTCTAGCTATAAGTAAATGTTATTTTTTATACATATTTTTTATATATAAGTGAACTTATTAAGTTGAACGAATAATCCGATGTTAAGATGCAGTGGTAGGTGTAACACGTTGACTATTTATACGAGAATGAGTGTAGCTCAGCTCGGACATCATAATCTGCTTTTGGTACAGAACATATATTTACCGAAATCCAAAAAAAAGGAGGAGGTACTATGTTAGTCTGTATTTTAATCGATATTTTTGCCAATAGTGGTCCGATTTCAAAAAATCTTTTTTAGTTCAATAAAGTATACTCCCGAACTCCCATTACCATCAAGCCAGTATGTAATAAAACCTTAGAAGTCAATGGAGACCCACTTCCCGGTTTCCAATTGAGCTGAAATTTTGCAGACTTATCTAAGTTTGGTAGGCAACGCATCGGCAGCGCCCCCGGTGTTGCAGGTGTCTATAGGCGACGGTAACTGCTTACCATCATTCGGGCCGTCTGCTCATTTGTCTGTCTATGTTATAAAAAAAACAATAACTAAAAAGGGTAAAAAAAATTATTTTATTTTAAAATATTTTGTATGTATCTATTACGGGCATTCCCTAATTCAATAGAGTAAGCAAACATTCAAAAATTCAAATATAATGAGTCTTATCTCTTAAATTACTTGCCCCATTAGGATCGATCTTAATGTAGGCGACGCGCCTCTTTGGAATCATATACTTTTTTTCAATGATTTTGCTCTAAAAAATTATAATATATATGGTATGGCGTGTAAATAGCCACACCGTGTGTACTTGCGTACAGGGAAAAAGAAAAAAACTATTGAATTCCCTATTATGGAAAAACACGTATATCAACACAGTGCATTAAGAGAGATTTGCCCACTCACCAGTTCAACCATCCAGCATCTCACCAGGTACTCGCAGATGTGAATTACAGCAGATCACCGTCTCCCGGTACTTCCAGTAGATCCTCAGGCCCAAGTTTCTGGGCCGCCGGCCGGCGACTTTGTAATTCGAAGAAATCGTGTAGATCCTGTTTATTCTGGAGTAACTCCGTATGCAGTCGCTAAATGGTTGGGTATCACACAAACTAGACTGTTCTCAGGCACAAAGGTTGAATTTTTGACCACCAAAACTATTAATTACTTGGAACAGCGCAATTGATTACACGGGAATCAAAACGAGAATGCCATGTAGGCCTGCCCCTTCGAATGGCCAATCATAGGCCTGTTCTTTCGAATAGCCAATCATAGGCCTGTTCTACTTCCTGGAATCGTTACTGCTAACGCCATCTTTTGAGCTTCCAATGAAGCAAGGGTGATATCCCCGATAGAGGGCGCCTACTCCCAATGCAAGCATAGATAAAGTGTTTTCCATAATAAGTAGAAATAATTGTAGAAAGTAGTTAAAATTGTAGAAATAATAATAATTATATGTAATTAACAGTTAAGTCGCTTCACCATGCACCCCGCCTTGAAAGGTCGGGAGACTTTTCAAAGGAGCTATAAGAGCTATTTTATTTTACTGGGTCTTAGTAATTCAGAACGAACACCGCAGGACCGGACCGAAGGCGGTTGATGATTCATAGTGATAAGCGATAATAATAATAATTATAAAAATACTAAACATTATGTACAGAAATTAATTTATAGTTTATGTTCAAGTGAGTAGGGGTTTAAATTTAATTTATTGAGTTGGTATCGGGTATAGTTTGACTACCGGCCTTTTATAGCTACCGAATTGAGTTTTAACCATCGCGACTCTGACTACGTTATCTGCACCTGGGTACACTGCGGTTATAACTCCTAACGGCCAACTTAAAGGGGGAGAATCATCCTGTCCTACGAGCACGACAGTTCCAACCTCAACCGGTTTGTCTGGGGTAGCCCATTTCTGCCTGATTTGCAGCGTATGCAAATACTCCAGATGCCATTTTTTCCAGAAAGACTGAACCATACCGTCTAGCAATTTTTTGCGTTGCCTCAGATTGATGCGGTTAGCTTCGGATAAATCCGCAGCCGGTAGATATCGTAATGGAGTCGACATTAGAAAGTGTGCTGGCGTTAGTACCTCGGGATGTGGATCAGAGGATACCACGTTGAGAGGCCGAGAGTTTAGAATGCACTCTATTTGCACCAACACAGTCTGCAACTCCTCATATGTCAGCAGTTGGCTGCCAATTACGCGAAACAGATGCGTTTTGAGGCTCTTAATATTCGACTCCCACATTGAGCCAAAGTGAGGAGCCCTTGGGGGAATCATTTTCCACGCTATGCGGCATGCTTCTAACTCCTTTTCGAAAGACGATTTGTAACTGGAGCTTAATAAGAAGCTATACAATTCGTCCAATTGAGCCTTAGCCCCCACAAAGTTGGTCGCATTGTCAGAGTAGAGACAGGATACAGGGCCACGCCGCGAAATAAAGCGTTTGAACGCTGCTAAAAAGCCATCAGACGTCAAGTCAGAGACCAACTCCACGTGTACAGCCTTTGTGACTAAACACACGAACAGGCAAATATAAGCCTTTTGGGAATGTTGGCCTCTGCGCCGAGCGAGAGTTACGCGAAGGGGACCAGCATAGTCCACCCCGGTGTGGGCGAAAGCTTTCGCTTCCAAAATACGAAACGCGGGTAAGTCTGCCATTCTTGGCGTGGGGTGAGTTGGGTTCAGTTTAAAGCAAGTATTACATTTGCGCACCTTGGATCGGATGACAGTCCTGGCATCCAATATCCAAAACCGCTGACGTAAGATGGAAATGAGTAGCCCAGATCCAGTGTGGCAATTCATCACGTGATAGTGATGGATAATTAAGTCCACGACATGATCATGTTTGGGCAAAAGGGCGGGATGCTTGGCATCGAATGGAAGGTTTGATCGGCAAAGCCTTCCGCCAACCCGCAGTATACCTTCTTCGTCCAGGAAGACCCCTAGACTTAGAAGTTTCTTGGATGGCAGTTTGTTACATCGGATTAGCTCGATGTCTTGCCTGAAATGCACCGATTGCACAGCGCGGACCATCGCTCGTTCCGCAGCTAGCAAACCCGGAACTGCATTCAGTTCGACATCATCACGAACTTTCGGACGAACAAATTTAAGTATGTATCGAACAATGCGCAATAGTTTATCCCATGATGAGGTGCGCTGAGCCAACTCGCACAATAATGGTAGCTCCATCTGAGAAGTTGTAGTAAACACATTTGCCTTATGCTCAGGAAGTTTGTCACAGTCCGTGGGAGAGAAAGGTTTAATCGGCCAGTCACTCGGACATCTACCGAGCCAAGACGGCCCATTCCACCACAAGTCATGGGAAACCAATTGAGATGGCAGCATGCCTCGAGACAAACAGTCACTAGAGTTCATCCCAGTTTCTACATGATAGAAATGCTGTGCGGGTAGACTTTCCTGGCATTGCGCAACACGGTTACTCACAAAGACAGACCAACGATGTGGTGAAGAGTGGATCCATGATAACGCAATTGTTGAGTCTGAGAATGCGTATATTTCCTCAATCGGAATGCGAGCCTCGTAAGAATCTCGGACAGTTCTCACTAACTTAGCCATGAGTACGGCAGCGCATAGCTCAAGGCGGGCCAGAGTCACGATCTTAGTCGGCGATACCTTGGACTTGGCGCAAAGTAGTCTGACCTTTATACCCGAAGGGCCAGTACAATGTACATATACTACACTTCCATATCCGTTCATACTGGCATCACAAAAGGCCACCAGACGTACAACGCCACCCATCTCAACACCTACGTGACGAGGAACGCGCAACGTATCTAGCAAGGGGAATTCTTGCACAAGCGCAGCAAAACGTTTCACTATGTTCTCAGAAGGGGGGTCGTCCCAGCCACATTCACTCAACCACAACTCTTTTATGAGCAATTTGGCATAGAGGATCACTGGAGCGACCAATCCCAGAACGTCAAAGAGGCGAGCTACTACAGAGAGTATGTTTCTCTTAGTACATTTTTCGGTAATTGGGGCGCTTGTAAAAAAGAAATTGTCATCAGCAGGTTCCCACGATAGACCTAAGACCTTGGAACAATTGTTTCCCGCGTCAAAATCGAGTAATTTTCGATGTGAGTCAGGAAGACTGTTCATAAACTCCTGCGAGTTGCTCGTCCATTTCACTAAGTCGAACTGGCCTGCTTTGAACATTTTTATAAGATCCTGCGATAACCTTTTAGCGGTAAGTACGTCCGGAGCCGAGTAAACCAGGTCATCCATGTAAAGGCAGGATTCTGCTATATTGGAAGCATCTGGGTAGTGTGGGCTCATATCCGTAGCTAGCTGTCGCACAGTGCGCATAGCTAAATATGGACTTGACTTAAGACCGAAAGGAAGTCGGTTGAATTGGAATGTGTGCACTGAATCGTTCTCTTTAAATCTAAAAAGAATACGCAGGTATTTATGCTGGTCAACAGTCACACCTATGCATAAATACATATGTTTAATGTCGGCATTCATTGCTACGGGGAATAACCTGAATTGTAGTAGAAGCAAGAACAGGTCTGTTTGCAAATTAGGACCGACGTGAAGTACATCATTTAATGACAATCCCGTATGTGTCCTAGCGCTTGCATCCAGCACAATGCGTGGTAAGGGCTTGTCCGGTCGGACCACTGCGTGATGTGGTATGTAATAGCCGGTATCGGTGATCGCGGATTCGTCCACTTGACTGAGGTAACCATTATCTAAGTACTCCTGAATCACTTTGTTGTAGTTCTCTCTTAAGGCCGGAGAGAGACGAAGCTTTCTTTCTAACGCCATAAATCGACGGTGGGCGGCGGCGTGAGAGTTGCCTAGTTCATTCGGGTCTTTACAGAACGGCAAAGACACAACATAACGACCCACTTCGTCACGCGTCACTGATGATGCAAAAAGATTCTCGCACTCCGTCTCATCCGGAGATAAAAAGCGAGTTTGAGGTAACTCTTCAAGTTCCCAGAATCTTTGTACCAAGTCGTTTAATGCCAACGCTGTGAAAGGAGCAGTAGGTATGACGTCATTACGTGGGTAGTCACCCATAAGAACGTAACCAAAACTAGTCGACAAAGCGGGTGGTGCGCGCGAACCAGAATCAACCCTCTTGCCCGAATATATATATGGGAAGAGCTGCGCGCCTAGT
The DNA here is from genome assembly GCA_905220475.3 of Ennomos fuscantarius. NCBI lineage: Eukaryota > Metazoa > Arthropoda > Insecta > Lepidoptera > Geometridae > Ennomos > Ennomos fuscantarius. The sequence goes on along the minus strand of HG992036.1, from coordinate 14,696,010 downwards.
AGAACATCTATTTCACCGGGAATATTCCAACTTAAATCGGCAAGCGGTAACCCTTGAAGATGTTGCAGGTCTCCATTCCATTCTATATAATGCGCCGGCAACTGGTCCGTAATGCATTCTACCACTAAAGCATATATAGTATATTTTTGGTCCGGATATACTCGGGACTGAATTTCAAAATATACGTAACCGATTATAGGCCGTGACGTCGAGCCAACACCCCTGACAAATGAATTACTCAATGGCACTATTGACAAATTCAGCGTCCGACAACAATCAGTCGTAATTAAGTTATTTTGCGAACCATTATCGATAAGACACCTAACTACTTTCTTCAGACCGGTACCACCTTTCGACTGCGCATATACTTGTGCGGTCGACAATAACACCGTGGCGCTAGGCTTAGCTTTGGCAGCAAATAGCACTGCGGAGTCATGCGGCGCCGGCGGCGGCGGCGGGAATATATTCGGAACACTATGAACCTCAGTACGTACGGTAATATCACCCGTATTCCCAACGGCAGAAGCTTGAAGCGGCGAAGTAGGTGCATGCACGATCGACTGCAGCGCGGGGGGTACGGCAGACGCGCGGGACGGCGACGGCGGCGATAGCATCATCGATTGTACGTCACAGTTAATTATTTTAGCGGTATGTGTTTGCGTCTTTATACCTTTATTCCCAAAATGCAAAAGAGTGCTATGACGCTTTCCACATAATTCACAAACAGACGTCGATGTACAACCCGAGTAACTATGCGATAGATCAAGGCAGTTAACGCATCCACGCTTAGCTTTTATAAAATCAAATCGTGCCTTCGAACTAGGCAAATTTTTAAATTTCTCGCAGTATAGTAACAAGTGCCGGTCATCATTACAATAGGCGCAACGCGGTAACAGCGGCGTAGACGCCGGTGTAGCACACGTAGCACGCGTAGCGCTGGCTCCGATCGGCGGCGTAGCGGTATTCTCACTCGCTACGAACGTCTTGTAGGTATGGGTAGCCCGCGACTCGCGTGGCGTAGTGGCAGCGGCGGCCGGTTTCGTAGTGTTCCGCGAGTTCGAATATGACGAGTTCGAGCGTTCTAAGACTTTAACTTGATCTTGAACAAAGTTTATTAAATCCTTCGAGGTAGGTATCTCTGTACTTCGAACAGACATTTCAAAGGCTTGAGCAGTTTGGAAATCTATCTTCCGAATAGCACAGTGCAAAATAATAAAGTCAGTTAAGTCAGGTATATCTAACTGCTTTAGAGCTGAGATCGACGCAGAGTATCTTTCCACGAACGTCTCCAGACTACTTGCATTATGAGAACAACTCTTCAAGTCCAGTATGTTGTTCAGGTAGTATGTACCTAACGCACGCTTATCCTGGTATTTTTTCACTAGACTATTCCAAATGATAGGATATGTATCACCAGTCGGAATGACCCCTGCGAGAACCTTCAACGCATTGTGCGTAAGATTACCTACTAAGTACTGCATACGCTGTGAATCAGACAGCTGATCGTTCTTGTGTACGTTAGCCTTAAAAGACTCGTAGAAAACAGGCCAATTTTCAATTTTTCCATCAAAGCTGGGAATTACAAGAGGCGGCAATTTAATCTTAACGATCGCATTTTTCGATTCGCTATTAATAGATCGTGATGGCAACTTAGTTGAATAATTATTTATCTTGTTTCTTGTGCGTTTCACGTGATTATACAGGTCTTCGAATGAGTCTAAACAAGCATAATCAGGAATCGAACCAGGTTTCAATGAAATTTTTAAAACATTAATCTGATCTACAATAGACTCAAACCTTCCACGAATATCATCAACATTTTCCGACTCGGTCATGAAGCTCTCATTCGACCTTGAACTTGACTCGAAAGAAGTTATGTTTTTTGCTATATTATACAAACGATTAATTCGTTTGAATAATGATTCTCTTTTGTGTTCCAACAGAACTAAGTTAGCTTCTTGACTTGGTTGCGCCATGTTAATTAATTAATTGCAATAACTTAAAAATTATAATTATTTGCAAGAATTTAAATTTTAACGGATATTTACCAATACTATAAATATGGCGGGAACAACGTAGCCGAGATCACCAATTTCTTAGTTATGGCGGTAGGAGCAAAAAATATAATTTAGTTTTATCTAGCAATTAAACATAAGATTTTACAAATAACTTATGCAATATCTACGGTTTATTAATAAGAACAATGTTTTACCAAAAGTTTACGTAAAAACATGAACTAAATGCAAAATATATATTTTTTATCTACCGAGGGTAGTGCTGGTATAACGGAATTTAACGAGCAAATTACGTATAAAATCCTTAAAAATTCACTGGTAGGTTAATAATTATACCTATCCGTGCTCGATTAGGACCAACAAAATGGTATGGCGTGTAAATAGCCACACCGTGTGTACTTGCGTACAGGGAAAAAGAAAAAAACTATTGAATTTATTATGGAAAAACACGTATATCAACACAGTGCATTAAGAGAGATTTGCCCACTCACCAGTTCAACCATCCAGCATCTCACCAGGTACTCGCAGATGTGAATTACAGCAGATCACCGTCTCCCGGTACTTCCAGTAGATCCTCAGGCCCAAGTTTCTGGGCCGCCGGCCGGCGACTTTGTAATTCGAAGAAATCGTGTAGATCCTGTTTATTCTGGAGTACCTCCGTATGCAGTCGCTAAATGGTTGGGTATCACACAAACTAGACTGTTCTCAGGCACAAAGGTTGAATTTTTGACCACCAAAACTATTAATTACTTGGAACAGCGCAATTGATTACACGGGAATCAAAACGAGAATGCCATGTAGGCCTGCCCCTTCGAATGGCCAATCATAGGCCTGTTCTTTCGAATAGCCAATCATAGGCCTGTTCTACTTCCTGGAATCGTTACTGCTAACGCCATCTTTTGAGCTTCCAATGAAGCAAGGGTGATATCCCCGATAGAGGGCGCCTACTCCCAATGCAAGCATAGATAAAGTGTTTTCCATAATAAGTAGAAAAAATTGTAGAAAGTAGTTAAAATTGTAGAAATAATAATAATTATATGTAATTAACAGTTAAGTCGCTTCACCAATATACATCACCTCGCGTTAAATAATTTGGTTTATTTCTCATACTATTAAGATTCCCTGAGCCATATCCCGACGTCGCTTATATTGCTATTACTTATTAGTTATTGTAAAGTCCGAGTCGTCATTAAAACCATAAAATACGTTATCCATTTTATGGTTTAAATGTTTGATTTTTTAATTTATGTCGAGCGCCTGATTTATTCTCGTCCATAACAGCTGACGCACTGCTTTGTCTCGAATTTCATACCTTTTATAACCACCAACCCTTTTTTTACCCCTGCTTTGCATACCATTTTCTGATTTATTTTAAATTACCTAGTAATTTTTTTAACTGCCAGCTTTTAAAGTATTTTACTGCCAATGGATCCTAAAATTCGATTTGAATGCAAAGTTCGTGTTCGTAGATAAACCGAATCAGCAATAAAATTCTTGTAAAATGTGTTATTTTTATATACATTTGTGTACATTGAAGATGAGCTGCATGTTTAAAATATATTTAAAAAAGTTAATATAGATAGATAGAAAATGCTATATCGCACAAACAACAAATGTAGGTACATAGCCGAACTTACTGCTAGAGAGCATTATCTTCCAGTTAACGTAGGTGTAACGTGGTGCTCATTTACTGTCATTATTTTGGAGTGCAAGATAATTGTTATATACCCTAGTTATAAAGTTAATATAGCGTTGTAAAATAACGTGAAAATGCAAAGTCTGTATAAACAGGAGGTAAAACTTATTTTAGGGATCCGTAATTGAATATTAGGCATAAATAGTTGATATTGGCAGTGGGTAGGCCACATCGCTCGCAGGACCGACAACTGATGGGAATTCTTTCATGGTAACCACAAACACGTAGCGTAGGTCGTATAGGTCAAGGTTACAAGGCATACTAAGTTTTTCTTTATGTTAAGGAATGACGTGACGAGCTAGCCGTTCGCCTGATGTTAAACGACACGGCTGCCCATATCAGCCCGCAGTGTCACTCGGAATTCTAAAGTATAGAGGTTCGCGTGACACTGCACTGCGCACGTCATCCAGAGACATCAGCACAATGTAGTAATAAGATTACTAAACTGTGAGATCAGATCATAAAGTCTCATTTGCCCAGTAATTTCACTAGCTATAGTGCCCTTTAAACCGGAACACAGCAGTGCTTGCGCACTACTGCTTGGCAGCAGAATAACTGGCAAAACGGTGGTACCTACCTAGACGAACTTTGCAGTAAAGTCCTACTACTTAGTAAACGAAAGTGGACCGACTTGGTTATAACCGCGGGAAGCCTTTGATGCAGGAGGCAAGCAGCCACTGAAAATGATGCTCCATAGAGCATCCTCATAGGAAGGCTTATGCTCAGCAGTCGATCATCAGGCTAATGATGATGATTCATATAACAAGAAAATAGCAACCCAGAATTCAAGAGTTAAGTGACAAACGGTTTTTAGTTTAGTCTGATCTATTACGAAGTTATATTTTTACGAGGGGGGCATTTAACCCGTTGCACAACCCCACACCACATCCTTTGCTTCTCAATTAGTCCATGGGATCTAACCGGAACCTAATTAGAGGTCTAGGCTCATTTTGGATCACTACGCAACTGAATATACCGAAGTTTCTAGATAGGTTAATTAAATTATCGTCGCAAAAAGTATACAAATATAACTATTGATCTATCAAAGCTTAAATATAAACGCCACTTGACTAAAATTAAAGCTATTAAAAAAACATCCTGGCGAATATAACACCTCCGCCTTTTTGAAGGAGATTAAAAATCTATACATATAAAATTCAAAGTCCTGACTGACTGAATGACTGACTTATATATCAACGCACAGCCTTAACCACTGGTGCTAGAGACTTAAAATTTGTAGCATCTGTTCTTTGTAAAGTTTAAGTATCCACTAAGAAATGGTTTTACGAAATTCCATCCCTAAGATGGTGAAATGGGTGGTTGAATTATTTGCCTATAAGCCACGCGGGTGAAGCCGCTGGCAGAAGCTAGTTTTTTTTAATTTTATTTTTTATGTTAATGAATGATGTGACGAGCTAGTCGTTCACTTGATATTAAGCGCCACGGCCGCCCATAACATAACAGTGTCACTCGGAACTCTAAAACATAGTTTCTGCGCGACACTGTACTGCGCACATCATCATGTGCTGATGTCTCAGGCATCATCCTGAGACATCAGCACAGTCTGGTAATAAGACTACTCGACTGTGAGATCAGATCATAAAGTCTCAATTGCCCCGTAATTTCACTAGCTACAGTGCCCTTCAAACCGGAACACAGTAGTGCTTGCACACTACTGCTTGGCGGCAGAATAACTGGCAAAGCGGTGGTACCTACCTAGACGAACTTTGCAACAAAGTCCTACCACCTAGTGTTGGCAATATTTTCATTTAAAAACGTAAGGTAAGCTGCACAAAATATTGTAGATAACTTATTCCACGAGTATAAACCTGCTTAGCGTATTTAAGCTTCATCTTTATGCGCTTAAAACTTTGTGACGGAACCCTGAATTTGCATGACAGACTCATATTCGTAAATTTTGCCAGCGTCACGCTCGACTTTACCGCTCGTCGAAATGACAGGACACGCGGCGCAACTCGTTGCCTGTCATTTGCAAGTTTGTTTCGAAGTAACGTGACGATGTTAAAGGAAAATAAAATAGGTAAGCAGGTACAAACTATTTGGAAAGAGATTTGTAACGTTTATCTTATGTTGTGCTGGCTCATAGCAGATACGGTATACTCAAGTTTAGGTGAAATTTCTGTGATCTACCAAGTGCATGATTTTTAACGCGAATATTTGACGTCTTCTGTAATTAAACGTAATGAAGAATTTAGTTGTAGGTAGGATTATACAGGCATTTTTTACATAAGTACTATTCAATTAGAAAATATCTTCGAAGTCATAGAATATAAAATAATTAAATATATATATATGGACAATTCACACAGCGCCATCTAGCCCCAAACTAAGCAAAGCTTGTACTATGGGAACCAGATAACTAGATACATAGATACTTTTTGTTTGTATATCCATCAAACATTGGTATAAAGTTTAAAAAATCATCTAAAAATAAATAATTAATCAAAGTCAATTGTACAAATATAAAAAAACAAATAATTAAACAGTCAAAACAATAAGAAAAAATTACAAATTATAAATTTTCACAAAATGATAATAGTAATTTTAAAATACACTGCCATTTATCACAAATAATATCACATTCAGGATTGGAGCTCAAGAATGCATAGAATACAATATACCTAACACTCAGATACTTTTGTTGTCCAAGACTACGCCAAAATCGAATGTACCTGTGTCATCAATTTTGACTTTGACATGTATGACTGTCACATTGCAGTAGGCTTACATTCCATTAATCAACACTTAAGATACGAAAAATTAGGGATATATGCTAAAAAATGAAACAAGTAAAAAGTTAAATACTTTATTGCGTGGTTGTAAAAGATGCTTTTAATATAAATGTCTTTTCAGATATTTATATTTTCCAGTATTTTTTTATGTTATAGAATTATGTGACAAGCTAGTCGTTGTTGATGTTAAGCTACATGGCCGCCCATAACAGTTACAGTGTCACTCGGAACTGTACTCTAATATAAAGTTTCGCGTGAAATTGCACTGTATCCGTTATCCTGAGACATCAGCACAGTCTACTAATAAGATCACTGTGATGTATGTAAAGACTGTGAGATTAGGTCATTAAGTCTCATTTTCGCAGTAATTTACTGGCTACAGTGCTCTTCAAACCAGAACACAGTAGTGCTTTTTTCCTATCCTATTTCCACAGACACTTGAGTCCGTGCTTTTTGTTAAATTTCTTTATATTTATAAATTCAGCTTATTATTAACATGAACATATAAACAATACAGTAGTGCTTGCACACTTCTGCTTGGCGGCAGAATAAATGGCGATTCAGTGGGACCTACCTAAAGCAACTTTTTTTTATGTTATTGAACGATGTGACGGGCTAGTCATTCACCTGATGCTAAGCGCCACGGTCGCCCATAACAAGACAATGTCACTCGGAACCCCATAACATAGAGTTTCGAGCGACACTGCACTACGCACATCATCGTGAGACATCTGTCTGTACAGTAATCTTATTACCAGACTGTTCTGGTAATAAGATTACTCGACTGTGAAATCAGATCATAAAGTCTCAATTGCCCAGTAATTTCACTAGCTACAGTGCCCTTCAAACCAGAACATAGTAGTGCTTGCACACTACTGCTTGGCGGCAAAATAACTGGCAAAGCGGTGGTACCTACCTAGACGAACTATGCAACAAAGTCCTACCACCTAGTACCTTTGCAGAAAAGTCCTACCACTTAGTGATTTTACAATTCAATAGTCGCTTGTATATTTCTATAGTAACACAAGAGACAATGGGATAAAATCTAACCCTGTCAAATTGTATACTAGATACTTCTAAGTTTGCGTTACAGTAAAAGTAAATTAGTGTAAAAGTAATAAATCTTTTATTCATTTAATCCATTTATACATATTAATGTAGATTAATATCTAAGTACTAACAAGACTCAAGGTTCCATATCACCTGTCGCTAGGCATTTCAGTTGAGGTTTACCTAAACTCACCTTTTTAGGGTGTTTATAGACTTACTGCTGTTGTGTGACATCCACTGGATTAGCGCTTTTAATCGTTATTTAAATTCAACCTGAAAAATGTACTGTCATATTTTCACAGACGTGTAATAAGGTCACAAGCAAAAACAAGACATAAAATTTTTAGGCGTTGATTAGTTTCAATTATTCTTTATAAGTTAAAGGCAGTGATATGATAAATATTTTCAATTCATTTAAGAATGTTTTCGTCTACCCGATAAGACAACTTTTTTTGGGAAAAACACTAATATATATAGGTAACTTCAACTTTGACTTTTGGTTATTGAATATTTATTATCTACAAGCTTCGGCCCACGGTTTTTCTTGCGTGGCGAAAATGTTCCAAACTTTCTTATTTTTTTCTTTTATAAGTCCGTCTACCTCTCTTGCCAATAATAAATACAACAAAGAAAGAATTAGCGAAAATGGTTCATTTCAATGAAATAGAGATTTCTTCTTCTTCTCGTCGTTTAATGGCTTGCCATCGCTTTTTAGCGATAATTCTGCCAATGTCAAGTAAGGAATTATATTACGGTTATGTCATGTCAAAGTATTATTTTTTCAGTCAAAATGCCGCAGTAAAATGGTGGATATTTTACTGAAGGCTCTATGAAGCCTTGAAAAGAAAGTGAAAAGGCATGGTTTCAAAACTTTGAACCATTTACCAACACTCGTGCACGTTCACGAACACTTAACGGATAATAATCCACCCTTATTACATATTAAAATTCAAAAATATGGCTATGGAAAAAAATCAAAATACGCATTTTCGGTTTATTTTTCAATGACCAAATAGAGATTTCATTTATATACATATAGATTTGAATTAAATGACATTGACAACTTGACAGTTACAGTCAGGTCTCGTCAGCTCCACCTAAACCGACTTTATAACAAAGATACCATGCATTTTGTCTGATACAGTCCTAAACATCAGCGTGGGTGTAGACAGGCACGTAGCCTTCATTCGTGTCTGACGTCCGTTAAATATACTATTACGTGTTCCAAAAGGAATACTAAATTATTTGTATTGACTAGGTAATCTCTTACTTACTTATTTACTCGTAGTTTATGAAGATATCATCTTTAAACACTCTCTAGAGATAATGATAATAATTGACTGGCCCGATAGCTCAGTTGGTAGTAACCCTGCCTTCTGAACTGGGGGTTGTGGGTTCGATTCCCACCCAGGACAAATATTTGAGTGATGAACATCGATGTTTGTTGTGTGCCTGGGTGTTATATTGTATTCTGTGTATGTATTTAGAAACAAAAAGTATCTAAGTATTGAATCAGTTATCTGGTTCCCATAGTACAAGCTTTGCTTAGTTTGGGGCTAGACGGCGTTGTGTGAAATGTCCACAAATTTATTATTTATTATTATTTAATGATAATAATAATAACAATAAATAAACGTTCAATGATCATATATATAGATTCTGGAGCCTAACTAGGATCTAGCATCTAGGGACCCAAGAACTACGAAGACCATGGTCCCACAACACCCAGACACACAAGTACTTGTCCTGTCACGGGAATCGAACCCGCCACCTCCAGGCTATGAGCCAACCTGCTCACCCACCACACCACAGCTTGGTGAGGTTAGGCGTTATTATTATTATTAAAATATATTTTAAAAAATACATAAATTACCAAGTTTTGTTGTCTTTCATATTTCCAACTTCACACATTCCAAAAACAATATAAACTGTCTCAGTATTGCTGACAGGAACACCCTTCCTAAAATAATCAAACCTTCGTCAAATGGACCCTTGGGATATAAGCATATAACGTACAAGCTGTGCCGAGTTTACTCACAATAAACATTAATCACTGTGCCATTTCATCCCTTTTCTATGTCGTTTCAACTTCTGCTGGAGTTAACTTTTGACCACAAATGGGAACATTTAAATTCTGTGTTTTTGAGCTGTTGTAGTAGGCCGTGTTCTTTTATTTACCGTTAAAAATATAATCTATTTTCGGTAGAATATGTCTAAAACCTAGGATAGTTAATAGAATTTACCCTTATTTATTCGAATATATGGTATTTATTTCTCTACCCACTTTCGATTATCGTCAAATATTTATATGAAATAGAGTTTAGTGCCTCTACGTAACTAATAATAATATAATATGTTCGGACATCTCACACAGCGCCATCTAGCCCCAAACTAAGCAAAGCTTGTGCTATGGGAACCAGATAACTGATACAATAATTAGATACTTTTTTTGTTTGTAAATACATACATAGAATACAATGTCACACCCAGACACAGAACTAACACCTAAATAATAATAACGCCTAACGATCACATACATAGATCTTGGAGAATTCCCTGTATCTAGGGACCCAGGAACTACGAAGACCATAGTCCCACAACACCCAGACTCAGAAAAAGTATTTGCGCTGGTTTTTCTGTGCACAAATATTTGTCTTGCCGCGGGAATCGAGCCCGCTGCCTCCAGGCTATGAGCCGACCTGCTCAACCACCACACCACAGTTTTGGAAACCAGATGGAACCAGTGGGAACCAGATAACTAATACAATACTTACTGAAGTATTGTATTAGTTATCTGGTTCCCACATTGCAAGCTTAGCTTAGTATGGGACTAGACGGCGCTGTGTGAAATGTCCACAAATGTTTATTTACTATTTATTTCCGTTTATGTCAAAATTGTCGTTGTAACAGTTCAATTCCCGCGGCAGGGCCAGTATTTGTGAACAGAAAAAAAGCTTAAATACTTGTTCTGAGTCTGGGTGTTGTGAGACCATGGTCTTTGTAGTTCCTGGGTCCCTAGATACAGTGAATCCTAGTTATGGTTCAGGATCTATGTATGTGATCGTTGGGCGTTATTATTGTTTTACTAGGTGGTAGGACTTTACTGCAAAGTTCGTCTAGGTAGGTACCACCGCTTTGCCAGTTATTCTGCCACCAAGCAGTAGTGCGCAAGCACTGCTGTGTTCCGGTTTGAAGGGCACTGTAGCTAGTGAAATTACTGGGCAAATGGACTTTATGATCTGATCTCACAGTTTAGTAATCTTATTACTAGATTGTGCTGATGTCTCTGGATGACGTGCGCAGTGCAGTGTCACGCGAACCTCTATACTTTAGAGTTCCGAGTGAAACTGCAGCTGGTATGGGCCACCGTGTCGTTTAACATCAGGTGAACGGCTAGCTCGTCACGTCATTCCTTAACATAAAAAAAAAAAAAACATTTTTCTCATTATGTAACTAAGATAACTCGTGCAAATTTAGAAAAACTTCCGTTACCGGAAACGGCTCCCAAGATTAACGAACGTGTAGAGGTTAATAAAAAGGAAGTGCCCGCTTCATACTTGCCTATACATTTAGCAGTCATTATGTAGGCATAGCTAATTTAGGTAGGCACTTATTGTTGAGGAGATGATTAACTTTAATTAGCTACTCCGGGGCTGAATTACCTTTTTTTCTATTAGGAATTCTATGAACGTCTGTGTTGGTTTTTATGTTGGGTTGTTATGAAATTCCATTTTCTCTCTGACGTCTCGTTTTTGTTTGCGGTGCTTAACTACGTGTTAAAGCGTGACAAAAACATCGATTTGATGTTTAAAAAAAAAAAAATCTTGTAATAAGCTTTAATCACTTATAATACAGATTAATCAAGCTGTCAAATCAAAAATAGTAACAAGTTAACCCACTTGACTGGCAGCGTGTATTAAGGACATAAATTATTAGATAAAATATGAAGATAGATGGATGTATTCTTTATTGAAACACACTTACATTTCACTAAACATTAAAACGAACAAATTAAAACTTACGAGTATGACAAAGGTATCTAGTCGTTCAGAGCGTTCTTTTCCAGACAATTTTGTATGTAATAGAATAGCGTATGGACGGTGGTTTTCGTAAAAATATTGAAAACATTGTCTTTTCCCCATTTCTAGGTAAAATTTTCAAACTAATCCAATTTGGATCTCTACAATCATCAGTTCATAGCATGAGTGTTTTAATGAGATAATTCTGTTACTTTTAATACTCTTTATTTTAATCTTATCCGCAAAATAATTGGTTAATAATTATAAATATTAAAAAAATTTTAATGTGTAAAAAATACCCAAGTAATCTGATTACGGAAAACCATTTAGAAATATTATTTAACCGTTTATGTCAACTAAGTATTTTTACTCAGAGTTACGGGTCCCGTAACAAACAGATCGACATTTCCCTAATTGGCTAATTTTTCGCTTAACTAATTCGCTACTTTATCTAACTTTTGAACCTTTACTATTAATATGGATTTATACAAATTTGATTGTCTATAGCTGACCTAAAAAAAATTGAGTGTGCTTTAGACCACACGACTGCAGTAAAACTTTTTTAGGTCCATCTATCAGACGGTATAACTTTGTTTTTGCTTTGTATAATATTAGTGTCGCCATCTTTACAATTGTAAATTGGCATTTTACCAGACACACCAACATAAAAATACAAACTTTAAGTAATTTTCAACTTTGTTATGTTGACTATGAAGATCTACGTGAACCAGTACAACCCGCCTCTCTCTCTTGCCTCTACACTAATATATGAAACGTAACTGTCTCTCTTTCTATCTTTACTAACTTATCCGCTTCCTCTCAACTTCCGTTCGCCTTGTCATTCATTCACCAGCTTACTCCTCAAGTCAAACGTGCGTAAAGAAGTTTTACTTCGTCAAGAGCACACATACTGTCACCTTCAAAGAAAAATCTCCGAATGCCTTCGCCAATTCTCAATAAAAGCACTTTAAAATTCCTACAATATCTAGAAAACAAAGCCGTGCAAGACATTCCTTGTCTATTATTTATCTCACGACCTTCTTTGTTCCTGTTTAAGATGAATTGGACACGTACGACAAAGGGGACGGTGAGGCTGCAGTGTCCGTTGAAAAATGGCGCAACCTTAGTCCACTCTTGCCAGATATACTTTCAGTTTCTTTGACGTAATGTAGGTCAACATTTTCCGGTGCAGGTATTTTATTGTTTCACCAACATTAGCCACATCTTGGATAAACCTCTACAAACTTTAGCATGGTGGTCATAATACAAGATGATTATTTTATGACAAAATGCTTCAATCTCATAAAACAACATATTAATACTATCTTGTCAACCCATTTACTTTTTATACTACTATTATTACTCATAATTATTATTACTATAACTATTACTTACTTATTACCTACTATTACTTGTTACTTTACTTATCATTGTAAATACTTAAATACCTTTAGCTTACTTCATAAGTTACTGTTTGCCTTAACAAATTGCAACACTCTTGTCAGAGTATATATTTTAGGTTACTTTAAGTGTATACTTAAGCACCGAATATATTTAAGCAATAAAATAAATAACAAATGAATTGTGCTTTAGAAAGAAACACTCATTATTATGCAATATAATAAAATATTTTTAGAATAAAAAACCGACTTTATAACCACCAGCAGGCACTCAAAAGCGAAAACATAAGTTAATATAATTAAAAAACCAAGTTTAATAGATAGTAGATAGATACTTCCTACAAGTACCTACGTCCTTACTACATACATAGTATCTATCTACTACCTTCTTGGCTTGGCTGGCACCGACTTTGAATAGTATAATATATACAATATAGTATAATATATATATAGTATAGATGGGTGAGTAGCGCTTATGTTTAATTTTCTCATAATAATAATTTATTTTACCTTTTTTAGTTACTGTTACTAAACTTTAATAACTATGGGAAATTTCAGGTCAAACGGAAACTGCGAAGTGGGTCAAAATTGACTTCTAAAATTTTATTACATTGTGAGTTCGTTTTTCTTTGGTTCCCTTGAGATTCCATCATCAGATCCTGACTTGACGATAATAGGACCACCTCGGGAGTACTTTGTTGAACTAATAAAATATTTTTTTAAACCAGTTCACAATTGGCGAAAATATTGATGAACATACATGAAAAAAACATATACAAACCTTACTTTCTGCTTTTTTAAGGCGGTTAAAAAATGTAATAATGCCAAGTAAAGGTAATTGCTATGAATCTTACAATTTATATCTAGAATGTCTCCTATTAATTATCCTAAGTACTGTAATTAAATACGAATTTTTGCCTTTTGCAACCTTTATTAATAGAACGACCTACAGCCAGTCCCTTATGTCTGTAGATAAAGGTCGATTGGTATATTAATATAATTATTTCTGCTCTAGAATTGGGATGAGGTAAAGTGGCTCTTGGGACTTTGTTATGCGTGTTCGAGGCTGCTTCAAAGATATTTTTGTACCTTCTTATTGTATTCTATTTAAGGTTTATCTCCTTTTATTGTTCGTTTTCAACCGACTTCAAGGAGAAGCTAGTTTGTCTTTTTCAAACTTTTTTTTAAAGAAACGAGATGACGAGCTAGGCTATCGCCTGATTAAGTGACACGGCTGCTCATATCAATCGCAATGTTTTATACAAGACTTTATAATTTAGAATTCTGATTAGTACTATGACTACAGGCAGTCATGACGCTTAACATCAAGTGAATGACTTGCTCCTCACGCTATTATTAAAATATTTCATAAATTCATCGTTTTGTAATATCGCTGACGCACATTAAGTCATTTGTGTCCATTATCAACCGTTCGGATTAATTTGTAATCGCCAATAATCCCTCAAATATCTAAACTGTGTAGCAAAATAGGTTGTATTTTACACGGGAACTTACTCACTGTATGGTACTATAGTATGGTATGGTATGGTACTATAGTATACTATAGTACCATACAGTGAGTAAGTTTCCGTTCCCGTTGGTACTATAGTACCAGTACGTTTCAGTCAGTATCTCCTGAACATGACTTAAGGAGAGAGTATACCCCTCTAGTCCATACAAAAAGCGCGATATAGTTACGTTTCATATATTACTGTAGGTAGAGACGAGAGAGAAAGAGAGAGAGAGGAGCGAGAGAGAGAGAGAGAGAGCAGTTCGCACATTTTCTTTCTCTCCTCTTATCATAGCCAGTGCATGTTTTTTTACTAAGTTTTACTTTAGTCGTGTGGTCTAAAGCACACTCGTTTTTTTTTGGGTTTTCACAATATCTTCTTAGTTCTTTAACTACGTTATTAGTAATACGTACGTTATTCGTCACTTTAAGAGGGTATCAACTTAATGTAACGAATTTTTAGCTACTAAATTTAATGAAGAAAATGCTGCTAATATAATAAATCCGAAATTTTGTATGTATTTTTTTTTTTTTTTTTTTTTTTTACTTCAAACTTGTCTAGCATTTGACCGCGCTCTCACCTGATGGGAAGTGACGATGCTATCGAAGATGTAGCATGCTAGCCAAGTAAATACCTATTCACTCTTCTCTTGAACACGCCCGGGTCATATTTCGCCGGAAACACAGACGCTGGCAGGGCATTCCATTCCTTAGCCGTTCTAATTAAAAACGTTGAGTCAAATCGCTTGGTACGAATGGGTGGTATTTCGACCACGAAAGGATGGCGCTTAGCCGAGCGTCTAGTAGTCCGGTAGTGGAATGGTGATGGGAGAATGAGATCATGCAGTTCTTGAGCGCATTCACCGTGGTGTAATCTGTAGAAGACCGACAGACTTGCCACCTTACGTCGATGTGCAAGGCTCTGGAGCCTTTCACCAACCAAAGTGTCGTCGTCAATGAGCCTTTTGGCACGCCGTTCAATCGAGTCCAGAGCCTCAAGCTGGTACTTGGCAGACCCGTCCCACAGGTGGCAGCAGTACTCCATACACGATCGGACCTGTGCTTGATACAGATTTAGAAGCTGTCCAGGTGTGAAGTACCGCCTTACCTTGGACAATATGCCGAGTTTTTTTGAAGCTACTTTGGCTTTGGACTCAATGTAGGATCCAAAGTTTAGGTTTGACGTGAGATCAACACCCAAAAGCTCAAGATGGTTTCCTAAACTTACAGATACACCACGGAATGAAGGAGCCAGATGGAGTGGGCTCTTTTTAGCAGTGAATAAACACGCCTGTGTTTTTGCAGCATTGAACCTAACCAAGTTAGCATCGCCCCAATCGGACACGGCTTTCAAAGCCAGGTTCATGCGCTCAACCATAGCCTCTCTCTCAATCCGGACGTCGTCACCACTGGCTCGGGCACTGGATGTGTATCTTTCAACAACAGTACTATCATCTGCATACCCAAAGGTACCGGGCTTTAGCAAATCATTGATGTGGAGTAAGAATAGTGTTGCTGAAAGAACTGACCCCTGAGGTACACCAGCATTAATAGCTAATTGATCGGAAGAGCAGCCATCAAGAACTACTCTAAGCGATCGTTCCCTCAAAAAGTCTGATATCCAAGTGCACAAACCAGCAGGTAGTCCGTAAGATGGAAGCTTATTCAGAAGACCGTCGTGCCAGACCCGATCAAATGCCTTAGAGACGTCTAGAGATACAGCAAGTGCCTCTCCATGCATCTCCAAGGCTTCGCTCAATATGTGCGTGGCGTATGCGAGAAGATCCCCAGTTGACCGGTTTCGGCGAAATCCGTATTGCCGGTCACTGAGGAGATCATTGACTTCAAGGTGTGCCAAGAGCTTGTTGTTGATTATACGCTCCATACTCTTACAGAGTATGGAGGTAATTGAGATGGGTCGGTAGTTGGCAGGATCAGCACGACTGCCCTTCTTAGGTACAGGTTGTACATTGGCTAGCTTCCAACTCTTAGGGACTATTCCGGTGTCTAGAGAGAGGCGAAATAGGCGTGTTAAAATGGGAGACAACTCAGGTGCACAGCTCTTAAGTACAATTGCTGGTATACCATCGGGACCACTGGCTTTGTTCACGTCTAGACTGCATAATGTTTTTAGTACCTCCTTCTGACGTATGCGTATTTCCGGCATGAAAGCACCGCAATGTGGAAGGCAGGGAGGTACCTCATTAGCAGTATCTAAACGCGAAGCTTCTGCAAAGAGAGTGGCAAACAAGTTTGCTTTTTCTTTTGCAGTGTGAGCCAGCGATCCGTCAGGTTTTAATAATGGAGGCAGTGAAGATCGACAGAAGTTCGCTTCAACCGATTTGGCTAGGGACCAAAAAGCCTTACTACCAGCTGGATAGGAAGCAAGTTTAGTCCCTATTCGACCAATATGATTGAAACGAGCCTTCCTTAATTCCTTCTTACAGGCCTTGGCGGCAACATTAAAGGCTTTCTTCTTAGCTCGAGTGTCCGAGGCCTTGCGTTTTCGAGCGTCAGCCCATGCCAGATATGCCGCATGTTTCTGCGCTTCAGCGTGTGCACAGTCGGCTCCAAACCATGGGCTGGCTTTGCTGGTCTTGGGTTTATCGGAAAATGGAATAAAATATTCCATAGCCCGACATACTACCTCAGTAAACGCATTCGCGCAAACCGTCGGATCTCCAGAAGAAAAACACGTTTGCCGCCAAGGATATGAGGCGAAGAAATGTCGCATCTCATCCCAGTCTGCTAAATTGTATCTCCAGACACGCCGAATGCTCTTAGGGCTTGGGTCAGGCGGGGAGTATACTGAAACGGACTTAACCAGACAGTGATCGGAGCTACCAATGGGTGAGGATACCGCCACAGAGTATCGGTCTGGTTCAGTCGTGAGCAGAAGGTCGAGGCAGTTAGCAGTGTGGCTATCAATGTCAGGCACTCGCGTTGGCTCTTGAACAATCTGCGTTAAATTGAGCGCCAAAGCGAGCTTACGCGTCTCTCTCCCAGCGTGGTCCGTGATCTGGTGTGGGACTAACCACTCCTGGTGGTGAGCATTGAAGTCCCCTAGAACAACAAGCTGAGCCGAAGGATAGCGTTGCTGAGCCACATCTGCCGTTTCACTGAGATACTCCATTAGAAGAGTTGTCTCCCGGTCACCGCTATGTGATCTGTACACACCAGCATAGAGAATTTTCTCAATGCCGGTGTCCACTAGCACCCAAATCACCGAAAAGTGGGGATGTTCAAGGTTCCGGAGACGCAAACAACAAATGTCATCACGGACGAAAACGCAGATACCAGCGCGTGGAAGTAAGCGGTTTTCCAAGATGAATCCTGGATAGTCCAGATATGCCGTGTCTGATGGACATCCTATTTGCGTCTCAGTCAAGAAGAACAAGTGTGGTTTATTGGTCTCCAGATGATGATGGACCGCTTGCAGATTTGAGTGCAGCCCACGAATATTTGTGAGGTGCACTTTAAGAGTGAGGACGTGCATCTGCCGTTTAAACTTGTTCACTTTATTAGACTTTTTCATGGTTGGGTGAGTTAGGTAGACAAGTTAGAAGTGGACGAGATATTGGGATGCTAACCCTCAGTAATAGAGAAGCTTCCGCGCCAATGGAGAACTTGCGCGGAGACTGCGGGGACGCCCGAACCCCCCTGAAATTATGTATGGATGTTTGTTTCTGCTGCTGCTGCTGGGAAGATTTGGATAAACATTTAAATATATAAATAACTTTAAGAAGTTATGAAGCCAGTCATTCACCTGATATTAAGCGATACGGCCGCCCATAACACAACTGTGTCACACGAAACTCTAAAATAAACATTTTCGCTTGACAATGCACTACAAGATTTAAGACTTATAATAGATATACTTACAAGACTGCGAGATTAGGTCATAAAGTCTCAACTGCCCAGTAATTCCACTTCCTACAGTGCCTTTCAAACCAAAAGGTAATAATGCTTGCGCAGAATAACTAGCGAAGCGGTGGTACCTATCTAAAAGAACCTTGCAGAAAACTCCAACCACCTAGTAAATTAGAATACAAAACATACATTAAAATAACCAATTTATACTGGCATTGATGATTGACCGCAAAAGCAAAAGGCTTTGTTAAGATTTAGTGGATGAAAACCCTTTTCCCCGAAACACTAAACTGTAGGTAGATTCACTCATTATTGCTTCCATCACTCGTGATGGAGTCATTCGGCTCATATGTCACATCTTCACAAACAATAGAACTGGGTCCAATAAAAGCAGAGTCACATCCGGCGCTCATATTGAACCAGCGAACATTGCGTTACTTTATTGTTGACAATATCACAATACTACAGGTATCGGGAGCGCTCGCTTAGTATGCGACATGGATATTATCTATAGAATATTGTAGCAGTACCTAAACTTGGTTCGATAAAGATTGCCTGATAGCTTATAGGGAAAAAGCTATGATCCTTCCTTCCTCCTTATGCAAGCAAATTTTTGCCTCCTTATGCAGGTAAGTTGTTGTCTCCTTATGCAGGTAAGTTGTTGTCTCCTTATGCAGGTAAGTTGTTGTCTCCTTATGCAGGTAAGTTGTTGTCTCCTTATGCAGGTATGTTGTTGCCTCCTTATGCAGGTAAGTTGTTGCCTCCTTATGCAGGCAAGTTGTTGTCTTCTTATGCAGGTAAGTTGTTGCCTCCTTATGCAGGCAAGTTGTTGTCTTCTTATGCAGGTAAGTTGTTGCCTCCTTATGCAGGTAAGTTGTTACCTCCTTATGCAGGCAAGTTGTTGTCTTCTTATGCAGGTCAGTTGTTGTCTCCTTATGCAGGCAAGTTGTTATCTTCTTATGCAGGTAAGTTGTTGTCTCCTTATGCAGGTAAGTTGTTGCCTCCTTATGCAGGCAAGTTGTAGTCTTCTTATGCAGGTAAGTTGTTGTCTCCTTATGCAGGTAAGTTGTTGTCTCCTTATGCAGGTAAGTTGTTGCCTCCTTATGCAGGTAAGTTGTTGCCTATTTATGCAGGTAAGTTGTTGCCTATTTATGCAGGTAAAATGTTGCCCATTTATGCAGGTAAGTAGTTTTACTAGGTGGTAGGACTTTTCTGCAAAGTTCGTCTAGGTAGGTACCACCGCTTTGCCAGTTATTCAGCTGCCAAGCACTGCTGTGTTCCGGTATGAAGGGTACTGTAGCTAGTGAAATTACTGGGCAAATTATACTTTATGACCTGATCTCACAGTCTAGTAATTTTATTATTAGAAAGTAACGATCCTTTTTTCCTCCTTATGCAGGCAAATTGTTGCCTCTTTGTGCTAGCAAGTAGTTGCATCCTTATGCAGATAAGTGGTTTCCTCCTTATGCAAGCAATTTGTTGCCGCCTTTTGCATGCAAGTTGTTATCTTACTAAGACCGACGCATGATAGCTGAATATACCCTCCAAAGCACGATAAAGCTCAGCATAAAATCCAAACCATTTTTGCCAGTAGTTCAATCAAAAACGATTGTGTTTTGTCACGGACTGCATAATACCGGCTCGGTAATGTTTCTATTCACATTCTACCGTTCAACAAACGCGTAGCACCAGCTACGGAGTACTACGGAGATATTGAATGATCAAGGCGCCAGCGTAGCAATTTCGTAGCCAATTTCTACGACGTAAAGCATCAGCGATATACATTTTATGGTTGATATAGGTAAGTTTATTGTTACACAATATGAAATCCTAGAAAATACGATCGTAAATTTTAAAGGGATTCGAAAATTTCGGCGCATTCATCATTGTAACAATGTCTAACCGCCTTACTAATAAACCCTGTATAGCATTGGAATAACTACTCGGTGTTGTCTCTTACTACCTTAGCCAATTTCAAGCTCAATAGATATAGACAAACACACAAAATTATCTTCCTTCACTATAAAATGTTTATTAGCGTAAAGTAAGGTGTTTATTTTAATTTTTTTGCAACTCATCCATCACAAAATATGTTCATTTTATGTCAATTGGTCAATTTATTATGACTAATTTTTAAATAAATAAATAGTTGTGGACATTTCACACAGCACCATCAAGTCCCAAACCAAGCAAAGCTTATACTATGGAACCAGGTAACTGATAAAATTATTCCTTGATGTATAATAATAATAACACCCATGGATCACATACAAAAATCCTAGACCCTAACTAGGAATATCTTTGTCTAGGGACCCAGGAACGAGGACCATGGTTCCACAACACCCAGACTCAGAACAAGTATTGGCGTCTTTTTTTGCCGTGCACAAATACTTATTCTGCCGCGTGAATCGAGATCGCCGCCCCCAAGTTATGTGCCGACCTGCTGAACCACCACACCACAGAGGCTGTCAATGTCAATTTCAATTTATGTATCCTTTCGTACGATCATTTCATATATATAATAAATGTAAATGTTCTAGGATTGCCTCTTTCCTCCGGCTACATTATTTTTTCCAATCCGTTCCCCACAGACAATCCAAACCTTAACTTTTACTAACTTATCAGAAAAATCGGAAATAGATTCGCTATGCCCTCGGCCATTCCATTTCCCGGTTCATATTTGAAAATTCCAATTTTCGTGTGTTCCATCGATGTTGTTTTTATCTCATTCCATTTTATTATTCATCTGGTAACAACTCAAGTGTTTTCTCGAAGAGTTCACAATGGGCCCTTAAGAGATGTTTCGTTATTTTTTTACTGCGTTTTATTCACGCGAATTCTATAATGGCGTGTTTTCTGTAATTTTACTTTCGACAAGTGTTCCTTACAAGTATTATGAATTTAATGATGAAGGTATGCAATATTTATTTTTAGGGTCTATTTTTACTTAGACTTAGACAGTCTTAGTAAAATCATGAAATTATTTTTATTATAAAAAAAGAAACACTAACACTAAAATTCTCTTGCATCAAAAACAATTACAGATGGCGGGAAATATTGCACATCTTGTTAATAGGCTTGGTGTAGCGTTGTCTCTGTCACTCACAGGCAGATAGTCGGCTTCGTAGAGCGTTATCTCTCGCTCGATGTTCATTTTGCAGTATCTACTACTAATACATCTGCATAAATGCATTCTCGTTCATCGTTTGACCGCCTCTGTGGTGTGGTGATTGAGCAGGTCGGCTCACAACTTGGAGGATTAATATTATTATTATGCAAAATATTTTATCAAACAAGCCTTAACATTTTTCATAAGTAGAATCTTATCCCTTTTCAGATGAAATTACTTCCATTTATAATTATGTAAGGAAGCCAGTGACAAGTTAATGGGAAAACTTCCAAGAACTCTCAGAAGATGTACAGAATATAAGTCTTGGGGCGAAAACGTGTAACGGAAGTAAAAATGGGAGAAGGATACCTAGTCTCTAATAAATATTGAAATTAACTCAATTAGATTCGAAACAAACGACACAATTATAGTCGTTTAGGCAAGTGATTAGCGCTATGGGGTGATCATAGAAGTTTAATTGTAATAAAATAAATTTCATTAATAAATATAATAATAATAATAATAACGCCCTACGATCACATACATAGATCCTGGACCCTAACTAGGGTTCCATGTCTAGGGACCCAGGAACTACGAGGACCATGGTCCCACAACATCCAGACACAGAACAAGTGTTTGAG
This sequence comes from Ennomos fuscantarius, assembly GCA_905220475.3. Lineage (NCBI taxonomy): Eukaryota > Metazoa > Arthropoda > Insecta > Lepidoptera > Geometridae > Ennomos > Ennomos fuscantarius. The sequence goes on along the minus strand of HG992036.1, from coordinate 14,673,947 downwards.
CTTTTTTTTTCGCGGCACAAATATTTGTCCTGCCTCGGGAATCGAACCCGCCACCTCCGGGTTATGAGCCGACCAGCTCAACCACCACACTACAGAGGCTGTCAAAAATATCATCCATTCGAAAATTTTCACAGCAACTATGCACATGGAGTTTTGGCGGGAAAGCGAAAAAATTTGCGTCACTGCATTGTATTATTTTCCAAAACTTGTGTTATTTTCAGTGTTAGTGCATAAAATTGGTGGCATTCTATTCGTTAAGTGCTGGATTAAAGGCGTGAGTGTGGGAAAATGGTATAATGATGGTGAAACGATTCTTTTGGTGTTAAAACTCCATAGAAGCTTCAAGTAAAGTTTCCACCACTTTACTAGGAGTATGACTTTGACTAGACTATGACTTGAATTGACGACTTCGACTGTGACTTGACAGATATTTGCGTGAAATATCATTAACTTGATAAATTATCAATTACTTGACACTGACTAAATACACAAAAGTGTGGAGCCAAAACATATAAAAAAAAACTATGCACATAAACTACTTACCTATTGATTTTTATAGTCTTGATTTTTATGATTAAATTACATATCGGTTCTCTCTGCGTATCCTACAAAATCTTCAATGGGGAATGCTCTGTAGAGCTGTTTTACCTAACCCCAGCGTCGCGGTTGTATAATCGCACAGCTCGTCAGTGTAAGAAAGCTCATCCACACCTTGTAGACCCGTGAAAATCTCGCACAGTTCGTTTTTCAAGATCATTTCTGCCACATACCTGATAGTTGTGGAACGAGCTACCCTCTGAGGTATTTCCGCTGAGCTACAACATGGGGCACTTCAAACGTTGGGTACATTACCTTAAAAGGTAGGCAACGCATCGGCAGCGCCCCCGGTGTTGCAGGTGTCTATAGGCGACGGTAACTGCTTACCATCAGGCGGGCCGTCTGCTTATTAGTCGGTCTATGCTATAAAAATACTGGTGAATTCATACAAATTTGTGTTTTAACGGTTGCAATTAGGCTCGATGATCGCATGAAGTTCGATCGTCTCGCTGATATTACAATTTTTAAGCCTCTCGAGAGGTTTAAACATTATTCTTAACGTCTTTTGTCTGCGATGACGCTCCAGACTCAGCTTACTAGTAACATTTTTTTAAAGTGTTCACTTAAGTCTAAATACAAAAAAAAAATAGTGAACGTCTATAAGAGACAGGGTCCAAAATGTCAATAGTTATTGGTACTTTCAAAACAAGAAAAGGGTCATGAGGCAAAGAGAGGATGCTAAGAGTTTGTTAAACGGTTTTATTAACTTGCTCAGTTTGTTTTATTGTTGTAGCCTTTATGTCCCTGCTCCTGACCCGAACACTGGGATCAGGGGCTTATCGTGGAAAAAGCTTACATTCAATAAAGTAGAAGTTTCTTAAGCCTTTTGATATATAGCAGTATCACCAGTTTAGCTTAATCAAAAGAATAGATTTTAATGTAAAGAAATAACTCCCCAGTTAGTTACATGGTTGTAAAATGTGAAGAACGATTTTTTTATTATTGTCTGGGACTTTAAGTACTACTTAAGCTACTATAAGGTAAACAAACTTTATCAAGTTGCAACATCTTATAATTTAAATAAATCTAAGTTGTAAATACTTAATTTTTACGTCCAAAATAAAGTGTTATCAATTAACTAAATCTGCAATCAAAATAATTGAACATCAGCGTGCTAGACTCAACAAAAACTTGATTTAGAAAGTCCATTAAAAAGTGGCTGTAGATAAGACATTATTTAGGCTATAGATAAACAAGCGCATTAGAAATGTAAGAACTTTTCTTTTGATTATATGGGTTGTACTTGGAATTCTTTCAACATTCATACAAGATCTTTAACAAAATATGTAAAAAAAATTTTTTTTCTAAAATTACAATATTTGTACGAAAAAATAGACATGATACCAATGATCCGATTAAATTATAATAATTTTTCCGATTATTTTGATTTAAAAAATAGCTTACTTGTTTGAATTTTGTGAAACTTCTATGAAATCAATGTAACAGTATATCATTTTCTGAGTTCAGAAGTCTCAAACATTTTTAAAATATAACCATATTGCGAGTTTTTTGAAGTCGATTGAAAATATTGTATGTAATTATTCCATAGAGAGAAAATGGGTCAGTGCTCTTTTGGGAGTCATTTCATCGGTAAATAAATAGTGAAAACCTTTAACCGTAATTACCACTTACATAAATGTTTATTACCCCTTCAGGTAAACAGGTGACAACCCGCGTTATTTCTAAAGCATTAAACTTCTGATACATTACGAAGAAAACCTGTCAAAATAGATCTTATACGCCAAAGAACTTAAAACTTTATAGCGTCGCAATAAAGCTTATTACTTCATGTTTACCCTAACATGTTCTATCAAAAACGGTCATACGATTTGTAACTGTATCCTTCTGAAATAAAGTTGATAATGTAATGCGCAAATTTTCACCTGCTTTAAAGTAACCTGAAGAGGATAGTCGTTTATCAGGTGTAAAGTTTTCGTGCATTGTCGGAAGTATTTGGAAATGTTTGGAAATGATTGGATATGTTTGAGTAGCTTTACCTGAATGAATGAGCTTGAAAAATAAGTAGATAAAGAAGAGATATCTTGTTTATTTCAAGAAAGCATCCTCCATTAGGGTAAGCACCTCTTCCCGGAATCTGGAATTGGAAGACATAACGTAGGCACCAACGGCCTGGGGGGGTATTCATGGATCTTTGAATGCAATGCATCAGGAGAAATTTCATTCAAAAATTTGAATATTTCAACTATGCATTTATTATGCCCGTGATATGAACTAAATGATTATATGCACCTCGTTCTTTACCACTTCGCTTAATTTTCTCCCCGAAAAGGTTGCGTGGAAAAGATCGCTTTTAGTGATAAGGTCGCCCATTGATACACTTTATATAAACAATTTTTTTTTGTAACTTTTATTATTTGGTGTGTACGATAAGGAATTCATACTAGGAGGTAGGACTTTTCTGCAAAGTTCGTCTAGGTAGGTACCACCGCTTTGCCAGATATTCTGCCGCCAAGCTACTGCTTGGCGGCTTGGCTTGGTGTGCAAGCACTACTGTGTTTCGGTTTGAAGGGCACTGTAGCTAGTGAAATTACTGGGCAAATGAGACTTTATGATCTGATTTCACAGTCGAGTAATCTTACTACCAGACTGTGCTGATGTCTCAGGATGATGTGCGCAGTGCAGTGTCACGCGAAAGTTTATATTTTGAAGTTCCGAGTGACACTGTTCTGTTATGGGCAGCCGTGTCGCTTAACATCAGGTGAACGACTAGCACATCACATTATTCACTAACTTTAAAAAAAAAACTACGTATTGACACTGTTGTATCCATACAAATTATTATTCCTATTGGTTGTAAACAAGTTCCGTAATCGAGCGCTTAGTATAAAAATATCTTGACTGGCCTGATAGCTCAGTTGGTAGTAACCCTGCCTTCTGAACTATGGATTGTGGGTTCGATTCCCACCCAGGACAAATATTTGTGTGATGAACATAGGTGTTTGTTCTGTGTCTGGGTGTTATATTGTATTCTATGTATGTATTTACAAACAAAAATCTAAGTATTGTATCAGTTATCTGGTTCCCGTAGTACAAGCTTTGCTTAGTTTGGGGCTAGATGGCGCTGTGTGAGATGTCCACACATATTATTATTATTATCTAACTATGTATAAAAAACATTTTTATAAAACTTAGGTCCGTATTACAGAACGATGCTCAGTCATCGATCAGTGCTCAACCAGAGATTTCATTCATAAAGTGATCAATTAGTGAATGAAATCTCTGCTTGAGCACCGATCGATGACTGAGCATCGTTCTGTAATACGGACCTTAATCTCTCTTTTTATAGGTGCAGTAGAACATGTAAGCGATACATATAAATTGATTACGCAAAAAAACAAGACTACACGAGTAAAACTGCGTGGTATAGCTAGTAAAACAATAATGTAAAATAAATAATATTACATTATAAACCTTCAAAACATTTGCTTGAGATATGTTAATAATTACAAAATTCTACTTCCAATCATGGTCACTGCACTGCGTCCCTGAATGTAATTTCCATGTAAATATCGTAACACGTACGATATTACTACGATACGATTAAAGTTACCCTTAGGATAAGTTACACTTACGATAAGTTACGCTTTAGAATAAGTTACACTTAGCCCCAAAGTTACCCTTACTTAACCCAAGTGTCATATTCTGTATTTAAGTGTCATATTAAACCTACCCCGAGGGCTAGATTTAAGTACAAAGTTATTCAAAGCTTTTCTTAAAATTTCTTTAGGGATATGAATATTGGATTAGGAAAAGTTGATATTTATGGTACCTTTGGTTACTTTTATTATGCTTTAAAATTAAACTTTATTAGTACCTAACTAGGTAGTTTTTGTGGCAACGCTAAATTTATATATATTTTAGTTATGTCACGGCTTACATTTTATATATTTCGGGAATAAAACTGCAGTTATACAAGAAGAATAGAATAGAACAGAATAGAAAGACATTTATTCAATACTTGCCTAAAATTATAGTACAAAAACAGGTTATACTACCTATCTAAATATATATAACTCAAAGGTGACTGACTGACTGACTGACATAGTGATCTATCAACGCACAGCCCAAACCACTGGACGGATCGGGCCGAAATTTGGCATGCAGGTAGATGTTATAGCGTAGGCATCCGCTAAGAATGGATTTTTCGAATTTCCTCCCTTAAGAGGGTGAAATGGGTGGTTCAATTATTTTCCCCTAGGCTACGCCGCGAGAGAAGCTACGGGCAGAAGCTCGTACATAATATATACATAGCGAATAGAAAAATATGTATCGAATGAGCGAAAGTGATTTCGTTCAAAATTCGAAATCTTAGACATTCCCTTTATTACCTAAAAAAATAAGTGTGCTTCAGACCACACGACCGAAGTAAAACTTCTTTAGTTTAGCTCCAACTATCGGCTGGTATAACTTTGTTTGATGTTAATTTCTTGACTGTAATTTTACTGGACATACCAACATAATAAAACAAAATTTTAACTTTGTTATGTTGGCAATGGAAATCTACGGGAACTTTCAATGTCGTTTCGCTTCGTAACGCAATTACCAGCTTTCTTCTCAAGTCAAGCGTGCGTAAAGAAAGCTTTACTTCAAAAAACTAATAGATCTTCAAACGACCCAACAGGTTTTCTTGAATCATAGCTAAGAACAGTCTCGACACGATCAAGTCAACTTTCAAGCAAAAAAATAATAAGAATCATAAATTGGTTCATAGTTTGGAAGCTACGATGCCACAGTCCGACACACAGATACACTTATAACACCCCTCTTTTAAGTCAGGGGTTAAAATGCTTATAACAACTAATGAAAGTAGCTGAAAATTACGATGTCAAACTGAAAGTTTTAAGAACTGGCCACTTGTAAACAATATAATAAAAATAAACTTGAATTTTGAAAATGGAAGTCTGTGCCAATATTATAGAGTATGCATTTTATTCATTGTCATTTGTTTTACGATTTGTCGGAAAAATAAGTTGTCTGTAGGAGTTTTGGCGGGAAAACGAAATAGATCAAGTCACCGAATTTTATTATTTTCCAAAACTTGTGTAAGTACATAAAATTGGTGTCATTTTATACATTAAGTGCTGGACTACATACATGAGTGTGGGAAAGTGGTATACTGATAGTGAAACGTTTCTTTTCGTGTTGTATCCAAAACTCCATAGAAGCTTCTGGTAAAGTTGCCACCACTAGACTGTGACTTGACTTGACTTGATACATAATATATATACATATATAATTTAACTTGAGAAATTATCAAGTACTTGACACTGGCTAAATACACTAAAGTATGGAGCCAAAACAAAACAAAAAAAAAATAGAAAGTTGTCTGTGTTACGTCAGCATGGAAATTCTCGTTTGATGATTTTTATGACTTTCAATGTCATTTAAGTCAACAAGAAAGTTATGATAGACTATGACTGGCCTTTAACGATGAAGCTCCATATCGTGCCACTGGCTTAATGAGTTTAAACGTGGTTGCACTAATCTCACCGATGATCTACGTAAGGGAAAGCCTTCTGAACTGCAGGTTGTGGGTTCGATTCCCACCCAGGCCAAACATATGTGTGATGAGTATCGATGTTTGTTCTGTATCTGGGTGTTTATATTGTATTCTATGTATTTATTTACAAACAAAAAGTATCTAAGTATTGTATCAGTTATCTGGTTCCCATAGTACAAGCTTAGCTTAGTTTGGGGCTAGATGGCGTTGTGTGAGATATCCACACATATTATTATTATTAATGGATATTATTTTGAAAATATATAAATAAACTAATAACTTGCTAGTTTAATCAGTTATGTAAGAACTTTTAGTTTGAACCTCGTATCTACCTTTCCTTTTTCAAAATAATTGTATGTGTTACCCTTTTACTCAGGCGTGACTTTCAAGATGTTGAAAGTTCATCTTAAATTCAAAATGAAAAAATACTTACTGTTATTCCCTTGAAAGTAATATTGTTTTTTTTTATTCAGTAGAATTACACTTATTATTCATATATCATTTGTATTCCTTTTTGTACTTAAGAAATGAAAGCAAACGTGAATTAAATAAAATTCGGCCTCTTCGGTAAGATCAAAGTGTATAACATATATACCTACAATAAAATGTTCAATGTCTAAAGTAAATTTGGATCTTATATTTACACGAGCTTCTGCCCGCAGCTTCGCCCGCGGCGTGGCCTAAGGGAAAATAATTCAACCATCCATTTCACCCTCTTAAGGGTGGAATTTCGAAATATCCTTTCTTAGCGGATGCTTACGTCATAACACCTACCTGCATGCTAAATTTCAGCCCGATCCGTCCAGTAGTTTGAGCTGTGCGTTGATAGATCACTATGTCAGTCAGTCAGTCAGTCACCTTTGAGTTACATATATTTTTTAGATATGCTCATAGCTTATTACTCGTACATTTAGATTTTACTAGGTAGTAGAACTTTTCTGCATAGTTCGTCTAGGTAGGTACCACTGCTTTGCCAGTTATTCAGTCGTCCAGCAGTAGCGCGCAAGCACTACTGTGTTCCGGTTTAAAAGACACTGTGAAATTATTGGGCTAATGAGACTTCATGGCTTAATTACTGATGCCTCAAGATGATGAAGGAATAGGTTATAGCTATATGCAAGTTTTAAATTACACTAGGCTATGTTTTGTTCTTTTAAGTGTAATTATGTAATGTTGTGTACAGTTCTTGCAAATAAAGTGTTTCTTTCTTTGTTTCTATGTGCGCAGTGTATATAGTATCACGCGAAACTATACTGTAGAGTTCTTAGTGATATTGCAACTGATATGGGCGGTCGTGTCGCTTAATGTCAAGCAAACGAATAGTTTCTCATATCATTCCTTAACATAAAAAGGCTTATTTCAAGACTAGGAAGCAAACCTTAAATAGTAAGCCCAAAATTCATTCTGTCAGGAACGTACAAAATTTTCAATGCTAAAGTTTTGTAGAATTTGGTGATTACTTCAAAATTAATTAAATACACAATTATGAATAACACTTAACGATCACATAATATCTACAATAGATCCTGGACCCTAACTAGCATTCTCTATGTCTAGGGAACCAGGAACTACGAGGTATATGCTCTCATAACACCCAGACACAGAACAAATATTTGCGCTAACTTTTTCCTTCTGCTTTAATACTTGTCCTATTGCGGGAATCGAATCCGCCACCTCAGTTATGAGCCAACCTACTCAATCACCACACCACAGATGCCGTCAGTCGAGAAATTTTTTGGGAAAATGACGGGTTAATCGTAGAGCGTACCTAGTGTGGGAATTATATATATTCAGAGCACCTCCAATAAGGAAATAAAGCAAAATGGCCCGAAATGAGATTTTAAGAACTAATATAAGAAAACTGGGGTAGGTCCAACTCATGCAAGGAGGAACTTGGAAATTGCCGAAAACGTTTAGCAGTGGCGGAATGGCGAAATGGCGGATTCTCAAAAGTTTGGTATGTTTATGTAGGTAAAGTTAGAAGAAGTTGTTTTTGTTGGAAATTTCTTAATTGATTTATGGCTTTATCTTAATCAGTGTAATAAATTATAATTTGTAACTTAACTCTGATTAACTTTGTAAGTGTGTAAATACCAAGATAAACTTATACATTTTTTCTAAAGAAATAAAAAAAAAAAATCTCATTAGTTATTTTCAAAAAAGCTCAAGAGCTCTGCGAAATATACGCGCTCCAATTAATGAAGCTAAGCAACGTTTACTGCTGTCAGTAAGTGGATGGGTGACTGCTAGAAAAAGTTACTAGAGAATATCTGCAACTGAGCGCTACTATGCTTCAAAATGCAGATTAAACAGTTGAACTCGGTTGTTGTTACAAGACAATAGTCAGTAAGCCAAGGCAGAGGCCTTTAGGTGGCTCAAAGTATCTGATTCCAAAAACACACCTATCTCCTTGAGAAGAAAATTACTATTTAAAGAAAAAAAATATTAGATAGAAAGATTATAAAAATTGATGTTTTGGAATTTTTTGATTGGAAAATACTTTTCATGCGGCGAGTTTGGTTTCAATTTTAAATTAATGAAATAAACCAAAACTTTTCTAATTAGAGTTTGGACTGGTACATACAACATCGAGCCACGGTTTTATTTTTAATAAAAAAAGAAATGTAAGGGAGGACTCGGAAGATGCCTATGGGATATTAACATATGGTTGACTCTATGAATGATTGTATTTTTGAAGGGGTAAGTTAAGAAAGGATTTTTAATTATTCAACCCCTAAGGGGACAAATAAAGGATTGGAATGAAAAAGCGAGTACTGTGTACTTGTGTAGTCTCCTGGGGGACGGGGTTAGGGGATTAAAACGGAATAGCGTTATAAGATTGTATGAAGAAACGCTGATGAATTCTGCGTGCGGTATTATACATTTGGCATTTTTTTAAAATATAAAATAACTTGTTAGCCAAAAACAATGAGTATTATAGATAATCTGTTTTTGCAACACACATAATGCAATTTACTCATAGCACGCATAGTTAAAATACCTATAAAACTTGTAGCAAGTTCAAAATCTAACTCGATCCTAGTCTAATTAAATGGATAATCAAGGTAATCATGTCTCGAAACAAGAAGTTCTGTTTCAACACTTTTCTCAGTCACTTCACTTTGAAAGGGTCACAGTAAATTTCTTTTCTTTTAAATATATGTATTATGAACATTTCACACAGAGGTATCTAGTCCCAAATTAATCAAAGCTAGTACTGTTGAAACCAGATATCTGATAAGGATACTTTTTATTTGTAATATATATATATATATGTATATAGAGTACAATATAACATCCAGACATAGAACTAACACCTATGTTCATCACACAAATGTTTATCCTGGGTGGGAATTGAACCCACAATCTACAGTTCAGAGGGCAGGGATACAACCAACTGAGCTACCAGGCCAGTCATTAAATCAGTCAATTTTACGTACATTTAAGAACACAGAAAGATAATAACGTTATCAGTTTGTTTGTGTAGCTCTCGCCATAAATAATTTAAGGCACAGAAAAAAAGTGTCCTTTGATCTAGGTTGAAAGCCGGTCTCAATTGAAAATTATGAATCTGGATTTTATCTTGTATCGGATAAAGCCTAAAAGCGCTGTGCTCGAAAGCTTTTATTAGAAACGGCATAATTAATTTAATTATATGAAATTTTAAATCTTTTTACTTATACTCAAATCTATATTAATAAAAAATCGTTGTCTGGACTGAGTGATTGACTGACCTGACTATATACCACTAATAACGTAAACGTACAGACAGCCCAAACCTACTGCCTATTATATTATTTGGCTTTTATATATTTTAATTCTATATTTTCTTTGTTTCAGGTGCAGAGCTTCGGGTCGTCTACGGATGGTGAATATTATTTTCTGTCACTTAACTTCTCTGTGGTAATGACATTGCATCTCAAATTCTTATAGCAACCAAGCTTTACCACTTGTGTTCTAAAGTCGTTTCATCTCAAAACTCGGGAGCCGCAGCGGATCAAGAAGTGTTACCATCAAGATTTTGTACCCAAAAGTTGGAGAAAACGCTTTAAAGGTTCGCAAAAACTTTGTCAAAGTAATTCATAAAACACATTAAGGTGTAAGATTTCCTGGTGCTTTGTAATGTGACGAACTTTACTTGAGAATTACGTAAAGTAAGAAGGTACAAAACGCTATCCGCATTAAAGGAAATTTTTACTCTTCTGTCTCTGAATTCGAAGACACTTTTTTTTGAAGTTTTTTTCTTTTAATTTAGCAATTCTGAGCAAAGTAGAACCGTATAAATTTTTCATGGCGTTGCTACTTTGACCAATTTTGCTTTGCCAAATAATTGTACCGAAAGGCAAATAAACTTTACAAAATTTATTATATGATCACAGATGCTGTAAAAACAGTGTTCTGTAAATTAAGTCAGCCACAGGACACTGTTTTTTTAGCTTCTGTGGTGTCGTGTTTGAGCAGGTTGGCTGATAACGGAGGCAGCGGGTTTGATTCCCGCGACACGACATTTATTCGTGCACAGAAAAAAGTGCAAATACTTGTTCTGAGTCTGGGTGTTGTGGGACCATGGTCCTCGTAGTTCCTAGGTCCCTATCGAAAAAGGGTATCCTAGTTATGATCCGGGATCTATTTATGTGTTCGTAGAACATTATTTATTATATATTTTATTTATAATAATAGTTTATAAACCGTTACATCATAAATGTAGTTGGAGTGAAACAGCAATAAAAATAACCGGTTTTCTTAAACTTTGGTAAAGGCTCTTATGAAGTGGCTGTCTAAGGACCTAAAACACATAATTCCAATGAAGTAATATTCGTCTACGCTTTGATGTTTTCATTCAGAACCTAATTTTAACTTTATTCACTTGAATGAGTACCGCTTTGATCCTTACGAATCTACAACTTTAATTTAAATACCGATATAAATGAACATTCTGAGAATGCGCACTGACTTGAAGTGGTCAACCAACCGTTTTCAGTTTGTTGTGAACTGCTATAATAATGATGATTTGACCTAGGTTGTAGTACTTTTTTTGTTTTTGTTTTGACTCTACTCTTTTGTGTATTTAGCCAGTGTCAAGTATTTGATAATTTCTTAAGTTAAGTCAAGTCACAGTCCAAGTCATCAACCTATGACTTAGCTTGATGACTTGGACTGTCTAGTCAAGTCATACTCCTAGTAAAATGGTGACAATTTTACTAGAAGCTTCTATGAAGTTTTGGAAACAACACGAAAAGAAACGTTTCACCATCCTTATACCACTTTTCCACACTCATGCCTGTAATCCAGCACTTAACGAATAAAACGCCACCAATTTTGTGCACTAACACTGAAAATAACACCAGTTTTGGAATATCATACAATGCGGTGACGCAACCTTTTTCGTTTTCCCGCCAAAACTCGTGGTAGTACTTTTTTGCAGATTACGTGAAATGCGTATATGCTTAAGACAATTATTTAATTTTAAGTACCTAATTTTGACTTGTGAAAGTGCTAAAAATATTCTTTTTTTACTTTTGACTTTGACTTGACTTTGAAGGGCACTGTAGCTACTGGAATCATTGGGCAAATTAGACTTTATGACGTGATCTCACAATCAAATAATCTTATTTTAGAGTTCTGTGTTACACCAAAAATGATCTAGACTAGGTGTCGCTGTGTTAAATTACCACAAATATTTATTTATTTTAAAAAATCATCCATAGAGTAATAATAGTTGAAATTCATAAGCATGCTGCAATTTTGATTACAATGTTATGTAGAGGCAATTCTATAATTTCCAGTCGTAGTTAATTATATATTTTTTAATCACCTGAAATAAATGTAAGTGCGTCAGGAGATTACTAATTTAAAAGAACTAGAACTTAAAGAAATTAGAACTTAATTACTTATTAAAGTGTGTATTTTCACTCCATTCATCATGAAGGATAATTTCTTTTTACCGCAAAGATAAAGGAACAAAGGCTTCGTTCCCAAGTCTCAACTTTTACAATGGACAATCATTTTCCTGTTCAAAAAGCTAGAGTTGGAACTTGAAGCATTAATTAGTGAAGAACCAGCTGTCTGCCGCGACTTGGATCGAATGGCCGAGCAGATACCTATGCTTTGTTTACATTCACTGAGAATTAAATTATTTTCTACTTACGTCATTCATCATTATCTATCATTATGTTCATTCGTCCAAAGGTTGTCTGGAAGAGATTGATAAGACCGCCCATTGTTGCACTAATACGTAGGATTTATTTTATTCCTGTATCTATGTAAATTCCATTGGTGAGACAATAAAGAGCTATCTATCTATCTATTTGTGGACATTTCACACAGCGCCATCTAGTCCCAAACTAAGCAAAGCTTGTACTATGGGAACCAAATAACTGATAGAATACCCAGATACTTTTTGTTTGTACAACGAGCTCGTCGAGTCATTACAAAAAAAGCAAATAGTTTATATAAACAACTAGTTGCGCCCCGTGGTTTCACCCGTGGATAAAAAGTATTTTAATTATTTGATACCCACGAGAAAATTTCAATTTTCCGGGATAAAATGTAGCCTATATGTTAATCCAGTGTATAAGCTGTCTTGGTACCGAATTTCATCCATATCCATTAAGCCGTTTGAACGTGAAGGAGTAACAAACATACACACATACACGCAAACACACATACACACATACAAACTTTCGCCTTTATAATATTAGTGTGATATAGCTATTTCACACTGTCAATTATCGGGTACTGGTAGACGTCCCTTGTTCCTTTACTTCTGAAAATTCTTAAAGAAAAGCACCGGAAATAAAGAGGTTATTTCTCACATAGGTAAACGAAATGCTTTGGAAAGGAAACGTTTTAAAGGAAACTGTAGTTTTACGGAATAAGGTCTAAAATAAAATCGGCTTTAAAACTCCGGAAGAAAATTATCTTTATAAGATCCTTTTTTATAACAGTAGTAAACTTTATATATCTGACATAGTACCTAGATAAACTTATTTCTTCCAAACTCAAAATAGGAAACTCTAACAGCTTCTGTGGTGTGGCGGTTGAGCAGGTCGGCTCATAACCTGGAGGCGGCGGGTTTGATTCCCGCGGCAGTACAAGTATTTGTGCAGTTAGCAGGGTTCAGCAACCTTTTGCATCGGAAGAGTAAAAAATTACAATATACACAATTTCAAGTTTACAAAGAGCCACAAAAAAATTCTTGCCAACAATAGTACATGCATAAATGTGTTTTTAAAAATAAAATAATTAATATTTGCGTATCAAACTAAGGAGCCGCAGCTGCACATCCAAAGAGCCGCAGGTTGCCGACCCCTGGTCTAGCTGGTATTGCAGGTGTCCTCAGGCAACGATGACCTTCGTGTAAGCCGTAAACTTGTTTACCACTCATAGTTTTATAACAAATGGAATTACTTATAAATTTTAATGACAAATCATAGTACCACAAAGTTATTGAATCTGCAGTAAATACATACTTACAACTCAAAGAAACGTTCAAGTTAGACGCTATTGCAATAAAATAGTCGCGAAAAAGCAAAGTCTTGGGACGCCTCGAAGTTTTAAAGAGTCGTCATCGGCAAACTTGCAGCGCGGGCAGATAGTCGCTATTACAAACTTTATTTCAGCCCAAGGGTTCTGTTTACTACATGATTGCTCCAAGTTTTCAGGGTATTCCATTTTGAAGTGTTTTTTGGAACTTGTTTGCAAAGGAATCTATTGTAGTTACGATTTTTGCGAAATTAATCTGCGGGCTTTTACGTAAATGTCTAATGCAGTTTCATATAAGTTATTCGAAACAATCTGAAAGTTGCTAGTAAAAGATCAACGCAACCTTTTTTTTTGGCTAGTATTTTCAACTGACTTCAGAAAAGTTTTAAATCTGTTTAGGTTCTCCATTTTTTTGTCATCTCAAACTACGCCATTAAAGTTGTAATCTAATTGGATAGTTATTTTTTATTTGAAATTATTTTCAGATTGGTTCCATAAAAAATTTATCAATATCGGTTCGGTAGATTAGATTTAATCAAAACAACTGGAAAATATATATATAACTAGCTGACTCACCCCGGCTACGCACGGGTTAATAGTTTTACACCCTAACCCTGTCCAAGAGAATACTTCTTCTTCTCTCATCTCACCTTTTAAACCTTCCATAGACTACGATAAACATTTTAAAACCAAAATCAGCTTAATCGGCCCAGCCGTTCTCGAGTTTTAGCGTGACTAACCAACAGCAATTGATTTATATGTGTATATAGATAATTATGATAAAAATTCTCTAAGTATTTATTTTAGTTTATTTATTTTATATAGGCACACATAAAAAATTGCAATCAATGACTTATGCCACATAAATATACTTATAAATTATAATCCATTTTGAAACTTAAGACTAATCGTATGTGTACACAGAAAAATTAAATCATAAAACACAATTTCTCAGTACAAAATTATGATGGTTAATTTCAGTTTAAACTCCCTTTTGAAGAATATTATTTTTTGGAGTTATATACTAAACTTCGTTACACATACGATTTAATGACATACTGGGCGTACAATTATATACCTCATCCGATAATAGACCCTTTCAAATAAATCAAACTTTATCGGCCTTCGAACAGCAAACTAACTTTACTTTAACTGTTTAACTGTCATCAAGGCTAGCCACTGTTCGCTATGTAACACGAGACTATAATTTATTGTCACCATACGACAAGACTAGACAAGACAAGGCGAGGTTACGGACTGTAGGGCTCACTGCTAAGCCCGCCAAAAAAACTGATTTGACTTGATTTGATTTGAAAAATTTACAAATGGGCACTACTTCGAAGGGCAGCTCGTTGTTAAGCCAAGCCTTCGGGAGCATTAAAATTCTAACACCAGTGGAGTGATCACAGAACTTTGATTAATATCTTAAATTAAAGCTAATTTGACAGAGTTCTGTTTTTTGCTGTGCCTTTTCATATAAATCGAAATATAAAAGACCGCGATATTTTTTTTTTTTTTGTTTTGGCTCCACACTTTGTGTATTTAGCTAGTCATTGATAATATCTCAAGTTAATTAATATCATATAATATTGTGTCAAGTCACAGTCCAAGTCATCCAGTTAAGTCATAGTCTAGTCTAGTCAAATCATACTCCTAGTAAAATGGTGGCAACTTTACCAGAAGCTTCTATGGAGTTTTGGAAACAACACGAAAAGAAACGTTTCACCATCATTATACCACTTTCCCATACTCATGCCTGTAATTCAGCACTTAACGAATAAAATGCCACCAATTTTATGCACTAACACTGAAAATAACACAAGTTTTGGAAAATAATACAATGCGGCGACGTGATCTTTTTCGTTTTCTCGCCAAAACTCAACCCCGATAGTTTTAGACTGTATAATTTTAGTGATCTTAAGAACAGTATCGACACCAATGGGACACCCCTAGTTTGAAACAAGGCAGCTGAGTCAGCATTTTCGTTCCGCCAACCATTGGGAGCTCACGTACAAAACTTATACTAAACTTGGTGCAAGTTATTGAGAGCGTCTTGTTTTCTGGTGGTTGGCAGCCTTGAGAAGTTACATTAATGTTTTTATTATGTAACCCATGTATTTGAACAATAGTTTTTGTTTATGGTACTTGGAATTATTGGAACTATTTTTTTTTTATTAGTAACAGCTACATTACAAAAAATATCGAGAGTGAAGTATTCAGCAGCAGTAATGCAGCCCATAATTATTATTATTTTCAAATTAGCATATAGTTTATAATTATATTTATAATAATATCATAACTAGCTGACCCAGTAAACGTTGTTTTGCATTAAATTAAAAAATAGGGGATGATTAATAAGGTAAAAAATTTAGGGTTGCATGTATTAATGCCACATCAAAAAAATTTTTTTTTCTCGCATAGAGAGATTTATAAGTCAGCTGACGTGAAGGCCTCTTTCTTACTTGACTTAAAAAAACTCAGCTCAACTCAGTTTTTAAGCCATTCGAAAACTTTTTACTTCGCTAAATGACTTTTGGCGCTTAGTATTAAGTAAATGATCAGCACCTATCGAAGTATAGGTCATTATATAAGCATAGATAATCAACTACACCAAAAGACCTAAAAACTAAATAATATCTAAAACCTTAAAATATAAAACTGAAAATAACTCGTTGGTGGAGGAAAAAGTACCCAGAATACTGGCATCGTTACCTAGTTGAATAGCAATGTAAATTTTTTGTGCATACTAAAAACCATCTAGTCAACTGACGTATCAACCATTTGACCAAGTCCCTGTATATTTCCATTGTAATTAGTAATAATATAAGCTACATATAAACGGCAACATTTTGCACGTCTAACGACTATTCCCGGAGTATTATTATATGAGGGTAGGTCGACCCCAAAAGAAAGAGGCCGGGAGGAAGGAAGTAATATGACAGAGAACCAAAGTTATCGACATAAGCCCGTATGATTAGTGAACTGAAGTGGCATTAGGCTGGGTATTCATTATATCCGCAGAACCGATAACCGAAGGAGAATATACTCCATCTTTAGACAAATTAATATAGTACTATTTTATAGTACCTTAATCTATATAGTTCGCAGCAAAGCTTGACTAAATTAGTTATTGACCAATCGGAAAAGTTAAGAGAGATTTGGTAGGAAAACGAGGAAAATGCATCACCGCATTGTATTATTTTCCAAAACTTGTGTTATTTTCAGTGTTAGTGCATAAACTTGGTGGCGTTTTATTCGTAAAGTGCTGGATTACGGGCATGAGTGTGGAAGTGGTATAATGGTGAAACGTTTATTTTCGTGTTGTTTCCAAAACTCCATAAAAGCTTCTGGTAAATTTGCCACCACTTTACTAAGAGTATGACTAGACTATGGCTTGACTTGATTGCTTGGACTGTGACTTGATACATATCTGCGTGAAATATCATTAACTTGATAAATTATCAATAACTTGACACTGGCTAAATACACAAAAGTGTAGAGCCAATACACATATAACAAAAAGTTCGAAGCGGTCACTACTGAAATGGGTTAGTTATATCACGTAAATACATGAAAAACAAAAAAAAAGAGTGTGTTTTAGACAACACCACTAAAGCAAAACTTCTTTAACTCCATCTCTTTTGTCCCTACGTATAATGTATCGCCCTCTCTACGTGAAGTCAGAAAGTGTTACGTTAAATAAGTACAAATAGAGTAAAATACGAGACATAAGTATATATATCTCTCTCTCAACTCCCGTTCGCCTCATCACCAGCTTACCCCAAGTCAAGCGTGCTTAAAACAGTTTTACTTCAAAATTTGTTATCCTAGGCTTAGGTGAAAACATAAGACTAAAGAAATATTAGGCTGTGATTCACAAATTTAGATTATAATCGAGATTATTTGCTCCGTCTCTCATATTTACGACGGTCTGAATAGACGTCGTAGAATCTGTTACATGGATGTATATATAAACTTGATTTGTGTGTTTATTTGTGCTCTGGATTAGCCTTGAAGGAGTTCGTACAAGGTCTCTATGGGAAAAGCCCGTCTGAGTAAGTAGGTCTGCAGATATGAAAACTATTTAGTTGATGCGCGTACATAAAATTTCCACTTAACTCCAGGATGGGAGTTTTGGCGGGAAAACGAAAAAGATCGCGTCGCCGCATTGTATTATTTTCCAAAACTTGTGTTATTTTCAGTGTTAGTGCATAAAATTGGTGGCATTCTATTCGTTAACTGCTGGATTACAGGCGTGAGTGTGGGAAAATGGTATAATGATGGTGAAACGTTTCTTTTCGTGTTGTTTCCAAAACTCCATAGAAGCTTCAAGTAAAGTTGCCACCACTTTACTCGGAGTATGACTTTGACCAGACAATGACTTGATTTGATGACTTCGACTGTGACTTGACACATATTTGCATGAAATATCATTAACTTGATAAATTATCAATTACTTGACACTGGCTAAATACACAAAAGTGTGGAGCCAAAACATTAATAAAAAAAACTCCAGGATGTGATACAAAATGAAACAAGAATATCTAGTGTGATGTTCTCGTTTTCTTTTGTATTACAGATGAATTTACGCGAAGTCACTCCTGAGTCAATCAATTATAGGACGTCATTACATAACATGCGGGTCAAGGTAATATTGGTCCTTGCTATTGGACGTCCCGAAACTAGTTATAGAATACGCGCTTTCCGATTGGTTGCTTAAAGTTCGTTGATGGAATTCATCCAATCGTAAACAGGAACTTCACAGGAGTACGTTTTACTAGAGCATACTGTTCTTATGCCATTAAATTCCATTGTTTTTCAACCGACTTCAAAGAAAGATGTTCTCAATTCGACTGTTTTTTTTTTGTTTGTTGTCTGATCTTTCTACTGGACGAACCGATTTTGATGTTTCTTTTTTTGTGTAGTCCCATTCAATTGAAGGGGTGAGAATAAAAAGGATTTAACTGAATTTTTTCACAAAATGACTTATGGGTTTCGTTGGATTCAGCGTAAAATTATCTTCAATAATACATTCTCCAAATACCGAAATGTGGCTTAAATCTCGAGATTTTGAGTCTAAAAACGGTTTATCTGTCACAGGAATACAGTTCGCTTAGCATAAAAACATTATTATATTTATATTATTATATCATATTTTTACAGTAATTGTACGAATTAGTACTATATTTAGTATTTAAAATAGAATCATTTTCAAGCAACTGAAACTTACAT
Source organism: Ennomos fuscantarius (assembly GCA_905220475.3). Lineage (NCBI taxonomy): Eukaryota > Metazoa > Arthropoda > Insecta > Lepidoptera > Geometridae > Ennomos > Ennomos fuscantarius. The sequence goes on along the minus strand of HG992036.1, from coordinate 14,655,112 downwards.
AAAACTTTTCTATTACCTTATAAGCACTCTACATTAAAATGAAGCCGTTGACGTTTAAAGTCAATTTTCTCGAAACTGTCAATTTGTCAGTTAAACCCTTTTTATTCTCAACCCTTCAATTGGTTTTAGTTCTGACAATGGCTTTCACAAGAAAACCATGTAAATCTGAAGCTGTTTTTTTACGCTTTTTATTTGTTAATTACCAGCTACTCCATTGTGACTTGACTAAACTTGGCCAGCTTTGTTAGTAACCACTGAACAATGACCGATAAATCGGCAAGCCTCGATAAGATTCAGTTAATTGGTACAATTAATTACATCAGTAACGAGGGATCTGTTTGATGAATAGGGGAGGCCGTGTTGCGATGAAAAACACCAGTGGTTATTGATTAGGAGGAATATTTCGACGATAACGAAGTGATTATTAAAATTATGGACCTTTTCAGCATGCGTATATAACAACTTAAAGCGTTAAAGTCCTTCTCTAGGATTCCAACTAATATATACAACGTGGAATTTATTCCTTTGATGTATCAGTCCATGCTATAGAACGCTCCCAGGTTAGTTACCTGGGAGAATAAAAAAAGTACTTATGAAATAAAACTTAAATCTAGGTATTATCAAATTTAAATTCTAAAGAAAAGCCTTGTGACATTGAACAAAGCAGGTGTTTTATTGCCTACGAAACATTTACAAAGCACTCAGCTGGTGCCCGCACCGTGTGTACCGTTAAATAGATATTTTGGCTGTCATGCAGTTATTTTAAGAGGCACTAAATACTAAAACAAAATCTTTTTTTTTTTTAATTGGAACTTGTACTAATATTCAATAGCATGTCCTGAGTAACATATATTTAAGGTAAAGAGTGAATTAAATGCCACCGTGTATAATACGTCAAAATCAGTTCCTACAAATTTCGTATTCTATTACTGTCGCAAAGTTTTTTTTTTTAAATATTGTTAGATAATCTTGCGTTTGATCACTATTGCACCTGATGGTAAGTGACGATGCGGTCTAGGATGTAACACACTTGCCTAGAAAACACCTGCTCCCTCTCAATTTGAAGACTCCAAGGTTGTAGTTTTCGGGAAATACGGACGCCGGTAAAGCGTTCCACTCTTTGGCTGTTCGCATGATAAATGGGGAGCCAAATCGAGTAATCAGGTACAGCACAGTTAAGGTCACTCAGCCAGCACTCTGAGGCTTAAAGGTCACTCATAAAGAAGATAGATAGAATACTTATACATATTCTGTACGTAAATAAATACATAGAATACAATATACAGACACAGAACAAACATCGATGTTCACCACACAAAAGTTTGTATTGAGTGGGAATCAAAACCACAACTCACTGTTCAGAAGGCAAAGTTACTACCTATATACTGAACCATCGGGCTAGTCCAATACAAGGATATGTATCTTCTAAGCAAGGATGTACTATCGTAGACCGCGCCATCACTTTCCATCAGGTATTACTTCTAGACTGTGAGATTAGGTAATAAGGTCTCATTTGCTTAGTAATTTCAGTAGCTACAGTGCCCTTTAAAACAGAACAAAGTAATGTTTGGCGGCAGAATAATTGACAAAGCGGTGGTACCTACGTAGACGAACTTTGCAAAAAAGTCCTACCACTTTGTCTATTTTTGATATTTGTTTCAGAAATAAAAAAATTAGTACATTCCTTAGGTATTACTAGGTTTACATTCGAAGTTCTAAAGAGAGCTGAACAGCAAACAGTTCTTAGAATTTCCATTTCCCAGGACAGGTCTTTGAATGTTTAAAAAGTCGACTGAGAAGTGAAATCCAATTTAGGTAGCCGTGGGCTTTGAAACGAAGGTTAATCTGAATGTCCTCATGGTAAGGAGACACGCTTGTGGGCCTAAATTCAAGGTCGCGACCGGACAAACAAAATAATAATAATAATAACGGTCAACGATCACATACATAGATCCTAAACCCTAACTAGGATTCCCTGTGTCTAGGGACCCAGGAACTACGAGGACCATGATCCCACAACACCCAGACTCAGAACAAGTATTTGCGCTTTTTTTTGCTGTGCACAAATACTTCCTGCCGCGGGAATCGAACCCGCCGCCTCCGGGTTGTGAGCCAACCTGCTCAACCCCTCACACCACAGAGGGTGTCAACAAATAGAAACGTTACAAATTTACAAAGATTAAGTTTTGCTAATGCATAGTTTTTAATTTTAATTTAATCTATGTCATTCATTTGTTTAGATAGATAGATGGACTCTTTATTGTCCACATGTTTTTCAATTAAAACTTATTTTACAAAGCCCATCGGAAATCTAAAGACAAATCCTTGTAACGTTCAAACTCATTTGACAAAATCCAAATCATCTGTAAATGGGGAATGATTTTGTCCACTAGTATATACGAGATTCTTGAACAATTCCGATCCGGTTCCTTTTATACAAAGTTTAACCAACCGTTAAAGCTAAGCACCGTTCGCTGCAGTCGTTTGGATTGATGAGAACTACCTAGTTCTACGTAAGTAGAACAAAACGAGTTTGCTATAGACCACACGACTGAAGTAAGCCTTTTTAGCTCCATCTATCGGCCGGTATAAATTTGTTTTTGCTTTGTTTAATGTTAATGTCCTTAAATATAGAACGTGCTGTTATATACTCTTTGGTTAACGAAACCATCTTGACAATTTGTAAATTGTCATTGTACCGAACATACCAACATAATACCACTAATTTTAAGTAAATTTTACTTTGTTATGTTGGCAATGGAGATTACGTGAATCTACTTCCGTTCACTCCGCTTCGCATTCACCAGCTTACTCTCCAAGCCAGGCGTGCGTAAAGAAGATTTACTACAATAATAAACCTGATATTCCTTAACTACCAAAAGTTTCCGGTATCAAGTAACCAACTTGAAGAGTAGCCAAGTAGTCAACACCTCCTTTACTCACCTAATTTTGTTAGCAGTAAAGATGTCAAGGTCTTAGCGAGTAGTAGCCAACCCCCAGGTAAACTTGATTAATTGTTCGTAGTAGCTACACGTTTTGTTGAGCTAAAGAGGGTCTGTCGTAATTGGATTCAAATTGAATAGTTTTTCAAGCGCTGAAAATGCTAAACTACAAAAAGGATAGAATTTGATGGTTTTTAATTTAACGCAGAGGTAGGTTACAACGTACAACTCGTACCCATTTACATTTTACCGAATTTGTCGTTGGATTTTTCGTTCTGTTTTCTTTTGAACGTACTTTTAAAATTTATTCACTGGATTAAACAAAACACGGTGAAAATAAAAAGTGAATTTTGTAAACGGAATTACAGAAAAAGCAACTTTTTGTTTTAGCCGCCTTGTAATTTATTAACAAGATAACCTACCAGCCTTTGAAAAATCACAGCTAAGACTGTTAAAACTACTGAGAGCCTGGTTCGTAGATTTCCAAGAATTTAATTGAAGGGGTGAGAACAAAAAGGGTTTAACTGATTTTTTTCACAATATGACTTATGGGTATCTTTGGATTCAGCGTGAAATTATCTACAATAATACATTCTCAAAATACCGAAATGAGGCTTAAATCTCGAGATTTTGACTCTAAAAACGTTCGCTTAGCATAAAAATATTATTATATTTATTTTATTATATTATATTTTTACAGTAATTGTATGAATTAATACTATATTTAGTATTAAAATAGAATTAATACATTTTCAAGCAACTGAAACTTACATAAAACTTTTCTATTACCTTATAAGCACTCTACATTAAAATGAAGCCGTTGACGTTTAAAGTCAATTTTCTCGAAACTGTCAATTTGTCAGTTAAACCCTTTTTATTCTCAACCCTTCAATTGGTTTTAGTTCTGACAATGGCTTTCACAAGAAAACCATGTAAATCTGAAGCTGTTTTTTTACGCTTTTTATTTGTTAATTACCAGCTACTCCATTGTGACTTGACTAAACTTGGCCAGCTTTGTTAGTAACCACTGAACAATGACCGATAAATCGGCAAGCCTCGATAAGATTCAGTTAATTGGTACAATTAATTACATCAGTAACGAGGGATCTGTTTGATGAATAGGGGAGGCCGTGTTGCGATGAAAAACACCAGTGGTTATTGATTAGGAGGAATATTTCGACGATAACGAAGTGATTATTAAAATTATGGACCTTTTCAGCATGCGTATATAACAACTTAAAGCGTTAAAGTCCTTCTCTAGGATTCCAACTAATATATACAACGTGGAATTTATTCCTTTGATGTATCAGTCCATGCTATAGAACGCTCCCAGGTTAGTTACCTGGGAGAATAAAAAAAGTACTTATGAAATAAAACTTAAATCTAGGTATTATCAAATTTAAATTCTAAAGAAAAGCCTTGTGACATTGAACAAAGCAGGTGTTTTATTGCCTACGAAACATTTACAAAGCACTCACCTGGTGCCCGCACCGTGTGTACCGTTAAATAGATATTTTGGCTGTCATGCAGTTATTTTAAGAGGCACTAAATACTAAAACAAAATCTTTTTTTTTTTAATTGGAACTTGTACTAATATTCAATAGCATGTCCTGAGTAACATATATTTAAGGTAAAGAGTGAATTAAATGCCACCGTGTATAATACGTCAAAATCAGTTCCTACAAATTTCGTATTCTATTACTGTCGCAAAGTTTTTTTTTTTAAATATTGTTAGATAATCTTGCGTTTGATCACTATTGCACCTGATGGTAAGTGACGATGCGGTCTAGGATGTAACACACTTGCCTAGAAAACACCTGCTCCCTCTCAATTTGAAGACTCCAAGGTTGTAGTTTTCGGGAAATACGGACGCCGGTAAAGCGTTCCACTCTTTGGCTGTTCGCATGATAAATGGGGAGCCAAATCGAGTAATCAGGTACAGCACAGTTAAGGTCACTCAGCCAGCACTCTGAGGCTTAAAGGTCACTCATAAAGAAGACGCAATAAGGAACTGCAATTGAGAGGCACGTGGTCGATATCGGGTTTAACTGTCAAATTGATAGTTTCGAGAAAATTTACTTTAAACTTAAACTTAATGTAGAGTGCTTATAAGGTAATGGAAAAGGTTCATGTAAGTTTCAGTTGCTTGAAAATGTATTAATTCTATTTTAATACTAAATATAGTATTAATTCATACAATTACTGTAAAAATATAATATAATAAAATAAATATAATAATATTTTTATGCTAAGCGAACGTTTTTAGAGTCAAAATCTCGAGATTTAAGCCTCATTTCGGTATTTTGAGAATGTATTATTGTAGATAATTTCACGCTGAATCCAAAGATACCCATAAGTCATATTGTGAAAAAAATCAGTTAAACCCTTTTTGTTCTCACCCCTTCAATTAAATTCTTGGAAATCTACGAACCAGGCTCTCAGTAGTTTTAACAGTCTTAGCTGTGATTTTTCAAAGGCTGGTAGGTTATCTTGTTAATAAATTACAAGGCGGCTAAAACAAAAAGTTGCTTTTTCTGTAATTCCGTTTACAAAATTCACTTTTTATTTTCACCGTGTTTTGTTTAATCCAGTGAATAAATTTTAAAAGTACGTTCAAAAGAAAACAGAACGAAAAATCCAACGACAAATTCGGTAAAATGTAAATGGGTACGAGTTGTACGTTGTAACCTACCTCTGCGTTAAATTAAAAACCATCAAATTCTATCCTTTTTGTAGTTTAGCATTTTCAGCGCTTGAAAAACTATTCAATTTGAATCCAATTACGACAGACCCTCTTTAGCTCAACAAAACGTGTAGCTACTACGAACAATTAATCAAGTTTACCTGGGGGTTGGCTACTACTCGCTAAGACCTTGACATCTTTACTGCTAACAAAATTAGGTGAGTAAAGGAGGTGTTGACTACTTGGCTACTCTTCAAGTTGGTTACTTGATACCGGAAACTTTTGGTAGTTAAGGAATATCAGGTTTATTATTGTAGTAAATCTTCTTTACGCACGCCTGGCTTGGAGAGTAAGCTGGTGAATGCGAAGCGGAGTGAACGGAAGTAGATTCACGTAATCTCCATTGCCAACATAACAAAGTAAAATTTACTTAAAATTAGTGGTATTATGTTGGTATGTTCGGTACAATGACAATTTACAAATTGTCAAGATGGTTTCGTTAACCAAAGAGTATATAACAGCACGTTCTATATTTAAGGACATTAACATTAAACAAAGCAAAAACAAATTTATACCGGCCGATAGATGGAGCTAAAAAGGCTTACTTCAGTCGTGTGGTCTATAGCAAACTCGTTTTGTTCTACTTACGTAGAACTAGGTAGTTCTCATCAATCCAAACGACTGCAGCGAACGGTGCTTAGCTTTAACGGTTGGTTAAACTTTGTATAAAAGGAACCGGATCGGAATTGTTCAAGAATCTCGTATATACTAGTGGACAAAATCATTCCCCATTTACAGATGATTTGGATTTTGTCAAATGAGTTTGAACGTTACAAGGATTTGTCTTTAGATTTCCGATGGGCTTTGTAAAATAAGTTTTAATTGAAAAACATGTGGACAATAAAGAGTCCATCTATCTATCTAAACAAATGAATGACATAGATTAAATTAAAATTAAAAACTATGCATTAGCAAAACTTAATCTTTGTAAATTTGTAACGTTTCTATTTGTTGACACCCTCTGTGGTGTGAGGGGTTGAGCAGGTTGGCTCACAACCCGGAGGCGGCGGGTTCGATTCCCGCGGCAGGAAGTATTTGTGCACAGCAAAAAAAAGCGCAAATACTTGTTCTGAGTCTGGGTGTTGTGGGATCATGGTCCTCGTAGTTCCTGGGTCCCTAGACACAGGGAATCCTAGTTAGGGTTTAGGATCTATGTATGTGATCGTTGACCGTTATTATTATTATTATTTTGTTTGTCCGGTCGCGACCTTGAATTTAGGCCCACAAGCGTGTCTCCTTACCATGAGGACATTCAGATTAACCTTCGTTTCAAAGCCCACGGCTACCTAAATTGGATTTCACTTCTCAGTCGACTTTTTAAACATTCAAAGACCTGTCCTGGGAAATGGAAATTCTAAGAACTGTTTGCTGTTCAGCTCTCTTTAGAACTTCGAATGTAAACCTAGTAATACCTAAGGAATGTACTAATTTTTTTATTTCTGAAACAAATATCAAAAATAGACAAAGTGGTAGGACTTTTTTGCAAAGTTCGTCTACGTAGGTACCACCGCTTTGTCAATTATTCTGCCGCCAAACATTACTTTGTTCTGTTTTAAAGGGCACTGTAGCTACTGAAATTACTAAGCAAATGAGACCTTATTACCTAATCTCACAGTCTAGAAGTAATACCTGATGGAAAGTGATGGCGCGGTCTACGATAGTACATCCTTGCTTAGAAGATACATATCCTTGTATTGGACTAGCCCGATGGTTCAGTATATAGGTAGTAACTTTGCCTTCTGAACAGTGAGTTGTGGTTTTGATTCCCACTCAATACAAACTTTTGTGTGGTGAACATCGATGTTTGTTCTGTGTCTGTATATTGTATTCTATGTATTTATTTACGTACAGAATATGTATAAGTATTCTATCAGTTATCTAGTTCCCATAGTACATGCTTTGCTTAATTTGGGGCTAGATGACGCTGTGTGTGTGTCCACAAATATTTATTATTCAGTCACGATTTGAAGAGCTCAAATTGTTCTTAATCAATCAATACATAATCTAAGCTAGTGTTCAGTTATCCTATTGATGCCTCTATTTAAACGCTAATTGGTTCTATTTCTGATCTCCCTCTACTCACTATTAGATCAAGATTTTCATAGTCCCAATTCTTGTAAAAGTAAACTGAAGGACTACAACACAAAGCGAACAAATTTGCCTGTTTTGCGCAGTTTGCCTGTTCGTGACAGCTTTACTATCTAACGGCCTACTGCTAATAGAGCCTTTCAAATACTAAAAAAACGTGTAAAATACACAAAAAAACTACGCAGAATAAAGTATTTTAATATTTTGTAGTAAAATCTTTGAAATAAAACCCTGGTCTGACATTCTGACAGTATAATTACAGAGCCCCGCTGGCACGTTAGAAGATAATATCAGCGATAAAATATTCTATTTCAGATTTAAGTAAAGTTTCTAGAGTAAATAACTGGCTTATAAGGTGGTACCTATTCCATGTTTTGTAGAAAGATATACCGACTGATATTGAAAGATTCGCAGGGTGGCTACTTTTTTATGTTGGAAAAGTATCACGAGAAAACCAGCATGTCCAAGAATTACAATATTCGAGGGTATTTTGTATCATCCATCAACCCACACTGTTTAATTATTTTTACATAAACATAAAGTGTTTTATAGACCACACGCCTGAAGTAAAACTTTTTTAGCTCCATCTATCGGCCGGTATAACTTTGTGTTTGCTTTCTTTAATGTTCATGTCGCCATCTTGACAATGACAAATTATCATTTTACCGAACATACCATCATTATAATATAAAATTTTAGTAATTTTAACATTGTTATGTTGACAATGCAGATCTACGTGAACCAACAACTTTCAACTTCTCCTCGCCTCGTTACACATTCACCAGATTACTCCCCAAGTTAAGCGGGCGTAAAGAAACTTTACTTCAAAAATAGATGTGAGAAAACTTTCATAGATATTTAGTGGTCTTAAAATGAATGTATAATGTTATCTCCCATAACCAATCAATATCTAATTGTTATTCAGTACAAAATACAGACTCTATGAGACGCCAAAAAAGATGCCTGTCAAAGTAAACTGTTACTCAGGTCTTGCAAACCAGTCTGTTCCTCTCCCCATAAAAGACATGGTTCGGTTCTCAGAAGTGGAAATATTAAGCCTGATCTTTCTAATGATCGACCCTGATCGTTCTAATAATCAACCGTGATCATTTTAATGATCAGCCCAAAAATTCTCACTGCCGAGACACTGGCACATCATCACACAAAAAGCGTTAGACAAATTGTTTTCATTACAATGAAAATAATTAATAATCTTCACCAAAAATTAACTTTAACTTTATTATAACTCCTTTCACAAAGCGTTTATAACAATGGTATACCACCGGTAACTGTAAGTCGTCAGGTTAACAGGCAATCAGTAACGTTGATTAAGTCTTAGCTTACAAAATAATGACACAGTGTATTACATACAGTAGAAAAACACGCAAAAAGAATTTTAAGACTTTTCTTTCATTTCGTAACCTATATTCAGCAGTGGACATCTTCGGGCCATTGATGTGTGTTGATATGAATACAATTTATTCGACATTGTTACCCTAGGGATGAAAGTGGGTATTGTAAGATCTAGCACCGATACGGGTTTTGATCAATAAATAGTTCGAGGGCCTAAATAAGTCTTTAACCTGAGGTAAATACTGTGATTTTCATTACGAATATAAATTATATTAAAATTTATTTTATAATAATTATATTAAAAGTTAAAGTATTTTTTTTTCGAACTTATTTATTTCTTTTATTCAAAGTAATCACCCCTGCAATCAATGCATCTTTGCCAACGCTGTGGCAGTTTATGGATGCCCTTCTTGAAAAAATCAGCAGGACGGGAGACAACAAACTCTTCAAAGGCATTTTGTACTGCCTCTCGGGAATTGAATTTTTTTCCCGCTAAATGTTGTCCAAATTTTGGAAAAAGTAATAGTCGGTAGGCGCAAGATCTGGTGAGTATGGCGGATGAGGGAGAGCTTCCAAACCCAACTCATGCAGCTTAGAGACGGTCTGTTGTGCAGTATGGGGTCGCGCGTTGTCGTGAAGTAGCAGTGGAGACGACCGATTGACCAAAGCTGGTTGCAGACGTGCGAGTTTCGCCATCATTGTGGTCAGTTCTTCAATGTACACATCTGCAGTAATGCTCTCGCCGTTTTGTAAAAAGCTAAAGCTATGATGAATCACACCAGCACTAGACCACCAAACTGTGACCATCACCTTTCTAGGGGTCATTTTTCGTTTTGCACATTGCTTTGGTACCGAACCAGGATCTAACCAACTTGCTGAGCGCTTTCGATTGTCAAAAAGAATCCATTTTTCGTCGCACGTAACAATTCGGTTCAAAATTCCTTCATTTCTGTGCCTGTTAAGCAGCGCAAGGCAAGTCTCGACGCGTACGTTGCGCTGGCGATCGTTAAGTTCGTGGGGCACCCATCTATCAAGCTTTTTTATCTTGCCAATCTGTCGCAAATGGACCAATATTGTTTTGATGCTAACATCAAAATCTGCTGCCAGCTCAGCTGTAGATTGAGATTCATCAGCTTCCACAATCGCCTTTAATTCATCATTGTTGACCAAAGTTTCCGGACGACCACGAGGTTCATTTTTCAAGTCAAAATTCCCAGAACGGAACCGAGCAAACCAATAACGGGTTGTACGTTCGTTTGTACAGTTCTCTCCGTAAACGTCGTTGATGTTACGTGTCGTTTGTGCCGCGTTGGCGCCACGACGGAACTCATATTCCATAATTACACGAAATTTCAAAGTATCCATTATGAGGAAAAATGTTGAAATGTAATGAAAATACAACGCTAATCAATAAACAAAAGACTTATATTGTAAATAGAATGTCATATTTTTAAAACAAAATTAATTTGAATTTAGAATTTATAGCCAATCAAAACTTTTTTTTCGTTTGAAAAAGTCTGTACTGCAATACGGCAATTTCATAGGTAAAGACCTATTATTATATTACGAATATAGGTAAAGTAAAAATAAAAATCAAAAATTAGCTTAAGAAAAAATGAGTGAATACAAATTTTTGCTATGGAAGTGGAAACAACTCGAAAAAATAAATAAAGATCGGATTGCCGCTTTCCCGCTTATTTTGTTTTTTTTTTCTGTGGCCGGCTAGCTATTGAGCTATTATTTTTCATTTTCATCATTGAAGAATCAATAAATATTTGCTCGATCTATGTTATCTTAAAAAAATAGTTGAAACTAAATTATAATAAAGCCATTTAAAGAATATATTCTTTAATTAATATTTAACTTTATGTTATTTCTATATTACATTGCCCAGTAATTGAGTTGCTGTAGAAAAAGTTGGACATGGTTACAATAGAAATGTTATAATGGAACTAATTTTTATAATTTTTTTATAATTTGACAGCTCTCAGATGAAAATGATTCTCCCTAGGGTGGAAAAGAACTACTTTCAACCTGCTCCTTAAGCAACTTCAAACTTATTTCCCGAATATGAGTAATGAAAAACAGTTATTATTGTAATACCATTCAACCTTTTCAGAGCTCTCATTGCTCTAACGACCCATTTATATGCGGATTGTTTGTAGGTACACACAAAAATTGTAAGTTTGAACTCTGTATGAGTGCCTAAACTGTGACTTTACTACAAAGCAGTTTGAGCTACCTGAACAAAATTGTAGCACAAAGTAATTTACGTGTTTCGCGTTGATTCAGGACAAGTGGGGCAAGCAATCAATTATCGCGCTAAACACCAACTGATAAGGTACTCACCGCGTTCCACTCGCATCAACTTCGCTTGTGTAGAACCAGTAGTGAGAAAGAGAACTTCCACCTCTATAATATTTGACAATAAGCACTTTGTAATTCTACAGCCTCTGTGGAGTGGTGGTTGAGCAGGTCGGCTCATAACCCGGAGGCGGTGGGTTCGATTCCCGCAGGACAAGTATTTGCGCAGGAAAAATCTCAAATACTTGTTCTGAGTCTGGGTGTTGTGGGACCATGGTCCTCGTAGTCCTGGCTGATAGATAATTTTGCATTATGCTTTTTCTTGCATTAATACTACTTACTAGATGGTAGGACTTTACTGCAAAGTTCGTCTAGGTAGGTACCACCGCTTTGCCAGTTATTCTGCCGCCAAGCAGTAGTGCACAAGCACTGCTGTGTTCCGGTTTGAAGGGCATTGTAGCTAGTATTAATGGGCAAATGAGACTTTATGATCTGATCTCACAGTTTAGTAATCTCATTACTAGATTGTGCTGATGTCTCAGGATGACGTGCGCAGTGCAGTGTCACGCGAAACTCTATACTTTAGAGCTCCGGGTAACACTGCAGCTGATATGGGCAGCCGTGTCGTTTAACATCAGGCGAACGGCTAGCTCGTCACGTCATTCTTTAACATAAAAAAAAAAAAAAAAAAAAATTGACTACATAGCTCACGTAACAGCACGCATCGGTCCGTCACTAACGCCTGACCTACAACATATTATTATATTCTATGGTCATGCCGACACTCTGCGACATTGATGCGTACTGACTGCGACTGTTCCATACATGGCATCATTGAGGTGTGTTATTAAATAGATGGCGTCATTTGACAGCCTCTGTGGTGTGGTGGTTGAGCAGGTCGGCTCATAACCCGGAGGCGGTGGGTTCATTTCCCGCGGCAGGACATGAACGATCCGGAGTGACAGAAAAGGATAGAGCATGAAAAACGGTAGTTTTTCGTGCTCTATCCTTTTCTGAATTTTATAAGCACGGAAAAATACTTAATACTAATTACCATTAGTATTAAGTATTTTTCCGTGCTCATCCCTTATAGAACTTGACAGAATCATACTATATCACACTAAAACTAATATAATATTATAAAGGTGAACGTTTGTATGTTTGTATGTGTGTATGTGTGTATGTTGTTACTCCTTCACGCTCAAACAGCTGAATGGATTTGGATGAAATTCGGTACCAAGATAGCTTATACACTGGATTAACATATAGGCTACATTTTATCCCGGAAAAGTGAAATTTTCCTATAGGATGAGCAAATAATTAAAATACTTTTTATCCGCGGGTGAAACCGCGGCGCACAATTAGTAAAACATAAATATGTATCTTTTAAAAATTATACAGGTCTTACGTTCTTTAAGAACGCCACGTTATTGATAGACACAGACTTTTACGATTATATCTTATGTAAGCTTCTTAAGCCGCAGTTTTACGAGCACTCACATAAAAAAGCACCCTTTTAAAACCTTATCAAAAACCTGCCCGAGGATATTATTACAGTACATACAGGATCTGAGATAAAATTGACATAAAATATCTTGTAAGGAATCTGTAATCGTTTATATTGGAAATTGATCGGAACTATATTTTATGAAAGCCAATGTAACAGTAAGGACATCCAGGCCTAGTAAATGATGACAAACAATTGAAGGGTTGAGAATAACTTTTTATTCTCAACCCTTCAATTGTTAACCCTTTGGTTTAACTGACAAATTGATAGTTTCGAGAAAATTGACTTTAAACTTCAACGGCTTCATTTTAATGTAGAGTGCTTATAAGGTAATAGAAAGGTTTATGTAAGTTTCAGTTGCTTGAAAATGTATTAATTCTATTTTTAAATACTAAATATAGTACTAATTCATACAATTACTGTAAAAATATGATATAATAATATAAATATAATAATGTTTTTATGCTAAGCGAACTGTATTCTTGTGACAGATAAACCGTTTTTAGACTCAAAATCTCGAGATTTAAGCCACATTTCGGTATTTGGAGAATGTATTATTGTAGATAATTTCACGCTGAATCCAACGATACCCATAAGTCATTTTGTGAAAAAAATCAGTTAAATCCTTTTTATTCTCAGCCCTTCAATTATGTTGATACTTAGCCTCAGACCATTGCAATAAAAACAGACAGACAAGACAACATTGACCTGTCATTAATATAATTTTAAACAAAATTTTAGTCTGTGATATCTTGTAAGATATTGTATTGTATCGTGAGTTATTAATTATGTTAATTAAGTTATTACCTACCTCTTCCATGTCCTTGTCAATGTAACCCTCTTAAGTTTGTACTTTCTGCTCTCCATTTTTAATATGGAATTTTACAGAATAAACTAAATCTGTAATTGGATGTAAGTAAGTAATATTAAGTGAAACTATTCCTTACCTTAAGATCTATGGATTTTGTGAATTAAATAAACGCATAAATAATTATTCAAAAAATAGTAGTAATAATAGTAACATTTGATAAAAATAAATCTTATGTGATTTTGAAATCAGTCATAAGGAGGATAATTTTCAATACTAACCTACATTGTTGTTGGTCTTAAACGTGCAGATCTTCGATTTATTTTTTCTTTTACACTAGTTATTGCCTGAAACTCTTTTCACGTAGTAGTAGACTCAGCCTTCAGCCTCAAAATAATTTCTTGGCGCTTATCACACGACACTGCGCATCGCCGCGACAGGCGGTGAGGCGGATTTCACGTTGCACTGGTATCTTAGTAATCCGTTGAAGCTTAACGCACGTACCTGACCGCGCGTTCAAGTGGTGCTCTCGCCACCACCGCCCACCGCCACCAGGCGGCGCTTCACACACGGGGCGCCGCGTAACCGCAACATTGAGGGAGAAGGGCATGCTACAGTTTAAAAAAAATGGATTTCATGTCGGAAAGTCAAATCCATCCGCGCGGACACGCGGGTAAACCGCCTCACCGCGCGGCGCACTGCTACGAAATCCGCTTAACCGCCTTTGTAAACTGCGGCGGCGCGCGTTGTCACGTGTTAACCGCCTAAAAAACGAAGCCAAAGTATTTGAACTACTATGAAAATGTAGGCAATCTAGTCCAGCCGTTCTCGCGTTCATTGGCGAATAGCATTTCATTTTTATAGATACTAGCTTGGTTATCATCCGCGTACCATCATGTTAACGTATGCGTTAGTGTGCGTGTGACGCTTTCAGCCTAAATAGCTTAACCAATAGAACCCATACTGTCTATATGTTTATATTCAGGAGTCAATGTCGCTATTCCAGACGATTGATTACTTTTCTTAGTTCAAACAACTTTTGGAAATCCCAAATGCCTATTGGGTACTTTGCAAAGTTTAAACTCACTTCATTAATAATTTAGACTTCATTTTGTGATTTTCTTGTCTATTTTCACGTCTGGTTAAGTAATTGCTTCTGCCTGGGTGATTGTAATTCTTGGTTCATGGTAAGTGGCTATCGAAATTGCTGGAGGAAAGAAAATATACGTTAAAGCTTTTGAAGTTATTGACGACTTTCCAGATATTCTCAGAAATACGTCAATTTAAACTTTTGTGAGGATGATAAAATGTGGGTTTATGTGAATTGTTATACAATCATAAGATACATAAGTAGGGATGTCCTCTGATTAAAATGATTTTATAATGACGCTAACTGCATCCCACGAACTAGTACCGCATAATTAAGCGGGACGGGGGGAAATTATTTATAATTATTTAATATTATTTATGTAGGATTAAAATTGCAAAGATACTAAAAATAGTGAAATTTAAGAATTGATAAAATGTAAAAAATATTAATAGTTTGTGAACGAAGTGTGAGAGAGGGAGACGGAAGATGTGAGCTAATGGAAGTGTGAGTTTTATTTTCTGCGGTGTAAAATTGATTAAGTTGTTGAAGAAATGTAGCCGGAAATGTTGCTGCTTCCAGCCCGTATCGGTACCGTATTTCCGCGGCCCTCAACCTGTTTCTCACATTTATTTTCATACTGGACGGTAGCCCATGGTACACTTTTACTTAGTATTTACTTAGTACAAAGTCTTTTATCAATATTATTCTATCAATATATCTGAAAGGGTAGTATTTGACCACATTTCACATGTTTTCAAGTGATCTTTTTACGTCTGGAACTGGCCCTCAAATAAAGCTCCCTTAACACTTGCTTGGCTACAAATTCTTGTGAGGATGGTAGCTAACTATGTTTCCAAAAGTTCATCCACTACTGTTAGGAAACATTCTAGAAAGGCTAAAGAAATACACAAGTTCATAGCCGACTCAACGCAATATCAGCAAGCGCCGCTAAAATAAAAATAATAATAACGCCTAACGATCATAATAGATCCTGGACCCTAACTAGGATTCCCTGTGTCTAAGGACCCAGGAACTACGAGGACCATGGTCCCAGAACACCTAGACACAGTACAAGAATTTGCGCTTTTTCTGTGCAGAAATACTTGCCCTGCCGCGGGAATCGAACCCGCCTGCTGGACCACCACATCATGGAGGCTGTCAAATGTTTCTCTGTGAAATACCTTCAGGGAACGTGTTCACTTCGAAATGTATTCAATAGAAATATATAGAAATCAGTAGTGTTGGGTTACGCGTCAAATCAAATCAAATATTTATTTGCTAGAACACAATTTTACTTAAATAATTGGACATTTTGTGTTCAACTTTCATGCAAATATTAAATAATATTTTTGTCACATTACATTTGGAATTCCTTAACACTATAAAATGCGTGTATATAAAAACAACCAGTCATACAAAATTTATTAAATAATATTCCGTTTAAAATTTGTATGTCATTTGTCATCACTAGCTTGTATCATTAGTTTATACTTCCAGAATATACCCTTTATACATTTTATATTTGGACCCTCAAGCTGGTTTAGTCACGTCACGTCAACCTTCCTGTCAGACCTTCTTCACGTCACGTATGTTGGACAACATTAACGTTTGTTTTTTTTTGAAACAATTACCTTTCGAGATGCAGGTTTTGGAACGAAGTTAGGGGCTAGACGGAAAAAATTAAAACCAAAAGTTGTAACGACACTTTTTGCTATAGGTGTAAGCCGTGCGGCGTGCGCGTGTTTCTCTGTCTCTCTCTTTCTCTCTCTCTCTCTCATAGAAAGTGCCTCATCCGGGTGTCGCTTGACACCTCTCAAGTTTTTGTAGTCTCTCTCTTTCTTTAGTCTTTCGTCATAGTCTTTATAACCTTTTCTTTTTAGGGTTTCATACCGGTTTATGATATTTAACCCATACTCAGGTTTTCTAGTTGCCACGAATATATAAATATGACATCTGAACACGGCGCTCTATTTTAAGTTACCCCGATGCTTGGACAGATTTTTGCCAAAAAAATAAGTGATAAAGTGGTTTTAATTAGTTACAGATTTCTATAAATATAAATACAGAAATTACTATAAATAATAAGCAATTTTTCTAGATGTTAATTAAGATTTTTAGAACTTATTTGTATTATATATATTGTTATTAAGCTGAATATTATTATTAATAATATTAGTAACGTTAAAGAGCCGAGGGCGATTTAATTAAAACAACACTTTTGTTTGTGCACGAATGATATAAAATTTCATTAAAACTTTTGCAATATCGCAGCACAAATATTTGAATACTTGAAGCTGTATTTATTAAATCATTTTCATGAAAATAGCATCATTAATTATTCATCATCATCATCATCATCAACGTCATCATCATCATCATCATCATTTTCTATCTACCCTAATAATTGAGTTTACACTCTGACCCTGGGCTCTTGGGTACTCACACTAAGAATTTTACGAAAAACACATAATTTTTTATCAATTCCCACAGAACCCTTTGGGTATAATATAGATGTTATATTGTATTATACACGGTATATCCAGTTCACGTAGTATAAGCTTTGCTTAGTTTGGAGCTGGATAGCACTTTGCAATTCCTACACTGACTGGCCCGATAGCTCAGTTGGTAGTATCCCTGCCTTCTGAACTGCAGGTCGTGGGTTCGATTCCCACCCAGGACAAACATTTGTGTGACGAACATTGATGTTTGTTCTGTGTCTGGGTGTTTATACTGTATTCTATGTATGTATTTACAAACAAAACAGTATCTAAGTATTGTATCAGTTATCTGGTTTCCATAGTACAAGCTTTGCTTAGTTTGGGGCTAGATGGCGCTGTGTGAAATGTCCACACATATTTATTATTTATTATTATATTAATTTATTTATTGCCTCTGTTGTGTGGTGATTGACCAGGTGGTGGTGGGTTTGATTCCCGTAACAGAACAAGTATTTAGGCACCGAGAAAAAGCGCAAATAGTTGTTATGTGTCGTGGTGTTGTGTGACCATGGTCGTCGTAGTTCCTGGGTCCCACATTTTCCCGTAAAATAAAGTTTTCATTGTGTGTCAAGAACTACAAGTATACCTTTCTTTGTTTAGCGAGAGAGTGTGGCTCACAGTGATGACAACTCGTGTGAATTTCAAACCAATGCGCATTAAGGTTCAAATCCCGCTAGGCCTGGCACCAATGACTTTTCAATTTATGAGTGAATTTGCACTCGTGCTCACTCTTAAAAAATTCGGAATGCAGATAGCTTATACGCTGGATTAACACTTTTTATATTCGGTTAAAAGCGCGGGGCGCAACCAGTTGTTTAATAAATCAGTAGCTATCGTTCGCTACATTTTGTTGGCTTGCACACTCATTTCCTCGCAATACAATATGATATTAAGAGCTAAAATCGCGTGAAACGGCTGCAATTAATTATTACAATTAAGCCAATTTCGGCTGAAAGTTAACGTTTGGGATTCCTTTATTAAAATTTTGTTCATTGTCGTCGTATTTGGAGAGGTTTTGTCTTTGGATCGCTGCCATATGGGTTAATATTACGGATAAAATGTTGAGTGTATATTAAAATATAACTGTTATCATAATATTTATTATAATTTCCGCAATTTTAATCCTCGTTTTAATACACAAGTGTCCGTGATCACCCTGAATGTTGTGCTGCAATTTCAGCTTGTTAGGTACCACCGCTTTGCCAGTTATTCTGCCGCTAAGCAGTAGTGTGCAAGCACTGTTGTGTGCCGGTTTGATAGCTAGTCAAATCACTGGGCGAATGAGACTTTATGACCTGATCTCATAGTCTAGTAATCTTATTACTGCTACTAGCTTCTACTAGCTTCTGCCCTAAATATACTCGTATATAACTCAAAGGTGACTGACTGACTGACTGACATAGTGATCTATCAACGCACAGCCCAAACCACTGGACGGATCGGGCTGAAATTTGGCATGCAGGTAGATGTTATGACGTAGTCATCCGCTAAGAAATGATTTTTCGAAATTCCACCCTTATAAGGGTGAAATGGGTGGTTGAAATATTTTCCCATAGGCCACGCCGCGGGCGAAGCTGCGGGCAGAAGCTCTTACACTATATAAGGTATCTAGCGTATATAGTGGATTAGCACATAGGCTACTTTTTAACCGCGGGTGAAACCGCGGGGCACCGATGGTTAATTATGAAAATGAAGAATTTATAACTGATAGTCTGACTTCCTATTTTAACGCTAAAAACAATCTCTTTCAGACAAAATCGGGATAATAAAGCCAAATATAGAAAAACAAAACAAAGTTACCTCTTATAATGTAAAACAAAAATCTTTTTAATAGATTCATCATAAGTTTTCCAACTTTCCTTTGGTATAACTTTCGACTTTTCTGATAAAAACGAAACAATCCCAACATGAATATGTAACAAAGGTATGAAAAACTTTTCATTAAACCGGCTCCCGGGTTCAATTCATGAAGCTATGAATTCTACAGCAGGTAGAAATTGTGCGAACCAAAAAACTGGTAAAATGCGAATAAAAATCATAGCATTGAGGGTTTCGTTATATTTCCTAGTACAGAGTTACAAATACTTAGTTGATGTATAAGCGATGGGATGGGATAGGATATGATGCTTCTAAGTGTTCCATATGACCATAAAAATTATTATCTAAATATATATAAGTCAAAGGTGACTAACTGATTGACTGACTGATATAGTGATCTATCAACGCACAGCCCAAACCACTGGACGGATCGGGCTGAAATTGGGCATGCAGGTAGATGTTATGACGTAAGCATCCGCTAAGAAAGGATTTTTCGAAATTCCGCCCATAAGAGGGTGAAATGGGTGGTTGAATTATTTTCCCATAGGCCACGCCGCGGGCGAAGCTGCGGGCAGAAGCTCGTATTCTCATATAATTGAAAAATGTGTGCAATAAACGTTGCGTAACCGACAGCTCAGTTGGTTGGTAACCCTGCCTTCTGAACTGTAGGTTGTGGGTTCGATTCCTGCCCAGGACAAACATTTGCGTGATTAACATCAATGTTTGTTCTGTGACTAGATGTTATGTTATATTTTATGTATGTATTTAAAAACAAAAAGTAAGTATCTACGTATTGTATCAATTTTCTGGTTCCATAGTGCATGCATTCCTTAGTTGGGGCTAGATGGCGCTGTGTGAAACGTCAATAAATATTAAAATCTGTCCACAAATATTTATTTTTATTTATGTATGAAAAATTAGATAGATAACAAATTAAAAAAAATATTCTCTTTTTTTTGTTACAGTAGGTACCCTAAATATACACAGAATTGGTACTGTAATGAAATTCTGGGAGCGACAAGCGACCATGTCATAACATGGATACCGAAAAAATTATGACTACTTAGCATTTGAATAAAGGAACCACACATATTCGCCCGTAATGAACGCACGGTTCCGAGCATTCAACCGAATGCTCGCATGCGGTCATAACGTTCCGATTATTAATTATTTACATTCATAAACTACCGCGCTCACCTTCTGAGGAAGAACATCAATAATGATCGAAAGGTCATTGGGCACACTATATTTGTGAGCAACACACAGTAATATATTAATTTCATCATCATCATCACCTTAATAGAGACAATAAGAAAAGTGTTATTGGACATATTCTTAGATAATTAGGTGTTTAGAAAATTAAGATAAATGTAAATTACTTATTAGCCTCATGTATGGCTAGATCGTAATATTAGTAGAGTGCTCAAAAAAGTAATCTAGGAACAAAAAAAGAAAAAAAAAAACATCATCATCAGCTTATCTGCTGGACATAGGCCTCTCGCAAGGCACGCCACTGAGCCCGGTCTTCGGCTCTACTCTTCCAGTTCCTGCCAGCTACCTTGCGTATGTCATTGCTCCATCCATATATTTACCTAAACTGAATCACACTAAAAAGTAATTTCATTAAAGGAGCGTCTCTGTTCCGGCTTGGGCAATGAATTGTATGGTCGGCGGATGTCCGGCTGTCTCGATGTTCTCCTCTACTTTACTTTGACATAGTACTTTAATCTTGGAGTGGATGAAAAATAATAACCCTTTCTCGTACTCAATCTTCGGAATTATACTGAGAGCGTTAAGCATGGCCAGATGGTCCAGCGAAACATTGCTGCCATTAGCATGACTTCCTTGGACGATACTTTTCTAAATCATAATTATGAAATTTAAGTATGTATATCTATTGAGATAAGTTTATTAAAAAATTATAAAGAAAAAATAACAATACCTGGACCCTAACTAGGATTCCCTGTGTCTACGGACCCAGGAACTACGAGGACCATGGTCCCGCAACACCCAACCTCAGAACAAGTATTTCTGATTTTTTTCTGTGCACAAATACTTCTCCAAATTTGGTGTTAAAGAGGTCTTGTGGAACACATAAGTATGTGAGACATAGTTTGAATAGAGACACATACAGATATTGTTTGGGTTGTTAATACCCTTACTTGAACATATTATATCTGCAACGACCAATTTTGCTTTTGAATCTGTTGTGGTGCCGTTGGCTACTGTTCGACTGCTGGCGATAAAATAAAACTTGAGGTTCAATAGTTCGTGTTTTATTATTTTTTTTATTTTTTTTGAACGAGCTAATGCTGTTGGTCTCTATCGACCTTTACAGCGTCACCGGGCGGGAGGGCGGGCGCTTAGGGCGCCCAGCCGTCAAAAGTGGGAGGCAACTAGCTCAAGGGCACCCCTGGGGTGCGAGCCTCGGCTTGGGCCGTTGCCGGGATAAGAGGATCGAGAAGACTACGTCCACTGGAAGAGTGGACCCTATTGAAAGTCGCGACCGTTCTAGCTAACCTACGGGGGGTACGTTGACCTCGCCGGCGGGGTCGGTGTCTGATTGTGTTACGCTGGTATCCTATACCGGTGCCGAAAGCGGTACCTGAGCCAGAAGGGCTAGACTGGTCCGGTGATCCTAGCGCAGCCGATACTACGGCTGCTATAGGATCATCCGGGTCGCTCAAGACGTGTCTCGGGCGGCGACGACGGGGTGAGTTCGTGTTTTATTTACAAAGTATCGGCCTTATATAGTAATCTAAGCTAAAAGTAATAATAATAATTAACCTACTATCCTATGTCTAAACCTTACCTTCTAGAGAGCACCTATGTATAAAATAATGAATTACTAATCTATTTATCATCTTATTTCTAACTATCCTAAGGGAAATAATACTACGCACATATCTAGATCTTTATTAAATACTGTCTTAAAGCTAAGTCTATAATATTAACAAATATTTACATCGAATGCCGCAGTCGGCGTCCATATAAATATACGGTGGAGCTGCGTGCCCTCAGAATGCAGCGCGCCGTCAGCCGATGCACACGTCCGTTGCATGCCGCCACAAATCTCTTTCTTAAAAAAGTCACTTAAAAATATTAATAGGTATTATTTATTTTTATTAATCCACTAAGAGCTTTTAAATAATAAAACGCCACATCTGAAACCCTTGCAATATTGAGTAACATTTCAAAGAAATTTCCTAAGAAATAGGGAAAACTGTATTAGCTAAAGGCAACATTGAAAAGCTTTCCAATAGAAATGGCTGAATAAAAAAAAACGGATTTCTTTAGAAATGGAATAAATATAGAATTTCCTGCAACTTTTTAGTTTAAGTGTAGAACGTGTAAGACTTTGGACGTGGCTGCCGTTACTTTTTGAGGTTTATGTCGTAACAATGATATGATGAAATACTCTTTTGTTAGTATATCGCCTTAACTAGTTGCGCCCCGCGGTTTCACCCGCGGATAATACCTGTTTTGAGTCTGGGTGTTGTGGGACCATGGTCCTCGTAGTTCTTGGATCCCTAGACACAGTGAATCCTAGTTAGGGTCCAGGATTATGTATGTGATCGTTGGGCGTTATGATTATTTTTATTATTAATGAAGAGGGGAAAGTTCTGCTCTAATTTTATAGAAATTATAGGCACTTTATTCTATCAAGTTTGTTAAAAAAACTACTTTGAAAAAATTACACTAAGGTACATTAGATATATTAGGCTATATTAATATACTTTTGTGTTTGCTGGGAAATAGCACAAAACAAAAATCGACAGCTATCAAAAATTGAGTTTGTTTATGTACAATTCTAGCTGCGCCCCGCAGTGTCACCTGCGGATGAAATGCAGTCTCTGTGTAAATCCAGCGTATACGCTATCTCCATTCGAAATTTTATTTAAATCTGTTCAGCCATTGTAGCGTCTAAAAAACGTATTTTTTAGTTTTTTTAGTGTGAATGGTTCATTCTATAATGTGAGAATTCAGTTTAGTACATCTACATAGTTACAAAAATACAACCTTATATCAGTTTCTTCTACTTAATAATAATGGTAAAACAATATTAAAAATAAATGGCAGATGCAAAAAGAAAGGTCTCCCGTGGCATCGTCCTATAATTGGACCGGAATCTTCTCGAAATATTATGAAGAAAGGTTCGTGGAAAGTGATTTTCTCAGAAATAAACATGAGAATAGGTCGTTACGATTTTGTGGATGAGATTTTACGAGACTACTAAATGTTAAATGGCTTATTTTTCTGTTTGTTATTTCCTCATATTATAAGAAAATGCAATTAAAGTTACTAGATACTTATTATTATATGAAGGACGAGCTTCTGGCCGCAGCTTCGCCGTGCCCTTTCTTAGTGGATACCTACACTTTACAAAGAACACACCCTCCAAATTTCAAGTCTCTAGGACCAGTGGTTTATGCTGTGCGTTGATATATAAGTCAGTCAGTCAGTCAGGACTTTGAATTTTATTTGTATAGATGACACAAAACTTGATATATTTGTATAATTAATTTGATTTACAATTATATTTTAATGCATAAAATATTTCATGTTTTTCAGATAGTACACCATTCGAAAATTTAAAGTGGTAAGTCTAAGATATCTGCCATAACTTCAAGTTTTTTATTTTTAGCCTTTTATTTTTAACCGGCAAATCGTCTTTATTTTCAACAAATTACTACAATGATACTAACAACTACCTACTACAAAAAAAAATTGTGCTATATGCTGGCCGCGATGACCCATAGACAGTTCAAATGCTCTAGCGCCCTACCAGTTGGCAGCGTACCCAACATGCTGGCAACATTGCCCCGTTGAATTGCATTGCATTGTTAATTATTGCCAGCCATCTTCTATACTCAGTAGGAACTACTCTCAAATTAACAGAAATAATTTTAGGGCTATCCTTGAGAGCATAGAATGGGATGAGGTGGATAGGCATAGCTCATCGACTGAGAGATTGACGATGTATGTAATAAATGTTATATGTAACAAACATGATGTATGCTTCCCACTACGTCGTGTTCCTCAGAAACAAAAAAACTTGTCTTGGGTGTCGACTGACATTAAAAATTTAAAATCGCTATTATTTGATATTATTGAATTAAGTAATAGAACCCCTGACAATGACAATTTAAAACAATTTATTAGTGACTTAAATAAAAAATATGACGACTTGCTAACCAATGAAAGATCTAAATACTATTCCAGTATATTACGAAAAAGCCAAAATGCATCAAAATCGATGTGGAAAATTGTAAACGAACAGAGGGGGAAGCTGAACACATGCCAACTTGACTTTACAGACATTGTCATGAGCTCAGTTGGTAAACCGTTTAAAAATAAGAAAGATGTGGTAAATGCGATGAATGCGAGGTTTGTAGGAGCCGCGGAGGCGTGTGGTGCGCCACCTGCCGACGCCGACCGTGTACAATGTGCGCTGCGTGAGGCGAGCGCGCCGGCCGCCTGCTCACTGCGACTGCGACCATTCACCGCGGATGAAATATACCACATTATCTCCACGCGCATACCACCCAAACCATCCAAGGATGCCTATGGGATATCGATGCAACTACTACATATGGCTGCAGAGACAATTGCTCCCATTTTATCAATATTATTTAACCGTTGCATAAAGGAGGGAGTATTTCCTGAGCCGCTAAAATTGAGTAAGGTCTCCCCAATATTTAAGGGAAAGGGAAAACGGGCCGATATTGACGGTTACCGTCCAGTCTCGATTATACCAGCAGTGGCAAAGGTACTTGAAAATGGCTTGAGTTCCCGGCTTGTTGATTACCTATCAATTCAATTGAGGCACTGTCCGACCGACAATACGCGTACCGCGAGGGTCGGTCGACTACGTCTCTGACGCGTGAGGTGCTGCGTCGTGTGGTGGACGCCCGCGAGAGGAAGCAGCAAGTAGCAGTACTGTGCTGTGACCTTTCGAAGGCGTTCGATGTGGCGGACCACCTTGTCTTGGGAATCAAAATGCAACACTACGGCATTTGCAATAGGCCTCTTGCACTTCTAAAAGATCTTCTGTGTTGTAGGTCACAGGTGGTGGTGGGAGACGGTGGACGTGAGAGATCGGACCCGCTTACTAGAAATATGGGAGTAGCCCAGGGTTCATCGGTATCCAACATCTTGTTCTCACTACTGTTGAATGACTTGCCAATTGCTGTGACGAGCGCAGTTTTTATGTATGCAGATGATGTTGCCGCAATCGTAACGGCTGCATCTATGGACCAGTTAGAACTTAGGTTAAACGATACCGCCACACAACTTGCCAAGTGGTTTAGAGAAAATGGCCTCGTATTAAATTTAAATAAAACGCATTTTACTCACATTAACTTGTCTGGGCGCGCCATACGACGCTTGAATGTTCTAGCGGAGGGCATAAAAATTCAACAAGCAGACAACACTACCTTCTTGGGCTTTGAGATAGACCGTGGCCTGACCTGGGAGACCCACATACACAAGCTATGCGCCAAACTAGGTGGCGCGTGCTTCGCGCTAGGCCGACTGTCTCGTTTCCTGCCAAGGGAGGTGGTGAGGTCGTGCTATTTTGCCACTGTCCACTCCCTGCTGCAGTACGGAGCGGAGTTGTGGGCTCGTGCAGCGGACTGGGAGAGGGTATTCCGACTTCAAAAACGTGCCGTGAGAGCGATTGTGAGGGTGTCGCAGGACACATCTGCCAGGCCACACTTTAAATCACTTGGTATCCTCACACTACCATCCATAGTGATCTTTCAAGTGGCGGTATTTGTAAGACTTAATGTTGCAGCCTATGCGAAAATTGGTGAGTCCCATACATATAGCACTCGCAGCAAGGGGAAGCTAGCACCCGTAAAACGGTCACTTGCGAAGTCTGACAAGTTGACGCATGTCATGGGGCCGACGGTCTATAATCATCTACCAGATGAGATAACGGGGACCCCAAATTTGGGATATTTTAAGCTAAAGCTTAAGCGTTGGCTTATCAACCAAACATTTTATAACTATGCAGAATTTTTAAATAATAAGCATGTATAATGGATTAAATTTATATTAGTGTACTTTTAAATTATTGACATTGCTATTTTTAATTTTATGATATATTATTTCGACATTCCCTTGTATTATTAATTGATTTTCTATATAATGATATGTTATTTTATTAATTTATTATTATATGTTATATTGTACCGCTTGTATTGTACAATTCTATTTATATTATTATCTAATTTCAGACGTGTATTTTATATGAATAAATGACTATTGACTATTGACTATTGTTTAGTTATATACGTAGGTAAAGCCACACGTCAACTAAAGTAAACTTTTTATAAAACAGCCAGATCTTTTTAACGTATAAAAGTATGTTTGAACCCCGTTTTACCGCGATTTTAAGGCTTTGTTATTTTTGCGGAGAAGGAGAAGCGATTTAGATCGACACACATCAGCCTTTGGTGAGTCCGATGGATTTAAAAATAGAATTTTTTGAATAGCATTTATTCTCCCTACCCGCCGAAGAGCACGTTCCGATAGAATGGGGTATTTAAACATAAAAATAAAATGTAGTAATGACAGAACTACCTACGATGAGACTTTTCAAGGGAACGAAGACCGTTTTCATTTAACAACAACAGTAGGAAAAAATTACTACCATTCATATAAATAAAAATAAATTAAATAATCACTAAATATTTGTGAAAATTTCACACAGCGCCATCTATATCTGACATTCGAGCAATACTTACTTTATTTTTTACTTTACTTTTATTTGGTCGAGGTCGTGGTCAATTGCGAGACACGTTTGAAATTAAAAAAATATACTTTCATACAACATAATAATAATTCGTTGTTACCGTTAATAATAAATTGTTCGGCTTATTATGGCAATTTACATGGGCACGGTTAGCATCAATATTCAGCACATATCTAAACGTGTCAAATACAAACCTTTTTAGGCAATTTTCCTAAAAATAATATCTCACAAACGAAAGCTAATCCTTATAGAGTGGTACCAAAAATGGGAAATCAGGTAACTTATGTATGGAAATCGGATAAAATGGGCTTACGCGGGCTTGGGGCAACACTATTGAAATTGGGTAAAAGGTTGACTGTTTGTTTGTCTACACTCTATTCGTATATAGTGGGTATAGCTTACTGTCTGTTTCTTTGTCTGGATTTCATTACAAAAAGTTTGAACGAATTGACCCGCACGCGGCGAGTTTGATTCCTGTGGCAGGACAAGTATTCTACTATACTATATAAAAATAAGTCGGGTTTTCCTTCCTGACGCTATAACTCCAGAACGCACGAACCGATTTCCACGGTTTTGCATTCGTTGGAAAGGTCTCGGGCTCAGTGAGGTTTATAGCAAAGAAAATTCAGGAAAATTTCGGGACAAACCAACATTTTAAGTTGATGGCGCCGGTGCGTGATACATTGTTTGACAGCTACTGTTACATAAAACGAAGCCATCTGGTGGCGAAACGGAGTTTGTCGGGTTTGCTAGTTTGTGCATAGAAATAAACTCGGATTCTTGTTCTGAGTATGAATGTTGTAGGACCATGGTCCTCCTAGGGTCTTGGGTCCTTAAACACAGGGAATCCTAGTTAGTTTCCAGGATCTATGTATGTGATCAGTGAGCGTTATTGTTACTATTAACATAGGGTAGATATTTATTCAATAACATTTAAAATTTTCGCTAGAAAACACGTCAAAGGCGTAAACCACGAGTTCGTCTGGTAATTTATATCTTTAAAAATATACCAAAAAGCTTTTCAAACTCTTTTAACGGGCTTTTTTAAGTTAAAAGCCATCTATTTCGAACCGCCTAATTTTCATTCGATCTCTGATGTTCGCAATTACGTCCATAGATTAAACAAATCAAGACAGATGTGACACGTCATACTTTGCCTAATCCCTAGACTGTCATGGCTCGGGTTCGTAACTAAACAAAATGTTGTATTTATGGTAGTTTAGAAAATACGTGACTACAAGTCTGAATGTTACTGGAGGGAATTACTTTGTGTCTGAGAATCTGGGCAATGTACTTTATTGTTATTCATTTGAATTTAAACTCTATAGCGATGTAAATGGGTTCATGTGACGTAGTAGGTGTTTATTGTATAATAAACCTGGCAGTATTTTGATTTATTGAAAGAAATAATCCTATCCTATTTTCTACTCCTAATATTATAAGCGCGAAAGTTTGTATGTATGGCAAGACGTATTTAGATGAAATTTGGAATGTAGATAAGGATACATTTTATCGCAATTTGGCGCAGTTAGTAATAAAATAATAATAACACCAATTCAAACGGTTTTAAATATCTGCTTGCTAAATTTGAGACTTTTAAAATACATACTTATTATAATTATTAACAAAATATTAAAACAAAAACGGCTAATACGGTTTATTTGTGTGATCCGCTCATCAACGAACAGCATTTAATTTTTTTATTTATATAGATTGTTTAAGTTGGTAACCAGTTATTACTGATTACAGACTTAAACAATCTATATAACCAGTTATTACTGATTACCAACTTAAACAATCTAGATAAATAAAAATGAAATGCCATTCGTTGATGAGTGGATCACACAAACAAATAAACCGTATTATATTACGTGAGTAGATCCTGGACCCTAACTAGGATTCCCTGTATCTAGGGACCTAGGAACTACGGGGACCGTTGTCCCACAACACCCAGACTCAGAACAGGTATTTGCGCTTTTTTTCTGTGCACAAATACTTGTTCCTGCCTCGGGAATCGAACCCACCGCCTCCGGGCTATGAGCCAACCTGCTCAACCACCACACCACAGAGGCTGCCTAGTCCAGTATACTTCTACCCTCTTCTGCGTAATAATCTTTGACGGAACCGTAATGGACACTCTTGGCAAATTATGGCGTCAGAACCGCCTTAAATAAAATTGGGGTCCCGCATTATAATGCTTTTAAATCGAGATGCGGAAGCCGGAACCCACGACTTTCAGGGTTCGCTTTCTCTAAAAGGTTTTTTGATATAGCAAAATAAACATTTATATACTTTACCACGTATGCATGTGATATCAAATAGCTTAACTCTTGCATTATAAATGTTTGAAGTTAAATTACTTATTTGTTTGTTTTAAATTATTCTGGGAAGGTTTGATATGCCTTGAAGAAAAATACATAATAAGCTGCGGGCTTAGCTTTGACTGTTAACAAAACCTTATAAAATAAATAATAATTAATTATGGTACAGCAACCGTAAGCAGTTGAGTTAAAGTTCTTGAGCTAAGATAATTTATATGTGGTATGTTTTTGTAGGATCAAATGGGATTATGGGACTTACCTATATACCTCAGTGCCGAAAATATTAATCAGTGTATCCAACCTGATAAGACATGTCCCGGAGGTCCTTCCTCACTTAGTACTTCCTGACTCACGAGAACACGTAGTAATTAGTGCGTGTGCTAACAAAATGAAATCTTCGGATACTGTATATTTTTGGTAAAACTATAATAATTTAACTATAATTTAACGAATGCTGAAAGATAAAATAATAAAATTTGGCTCAACACAAACTTCACTTGTGAATATTTAACTTATAATATTATATATACCTATATATTTTTAATATTAAAAGACACAGTTAGGAGCGAACTTTACGCTTCCACATGCGATGGTAGAATGCCAAAAATATATGGAAAATTAAAATGCGATTAATGTGCATAGCTTGCGTGCTGACACGGACGTAGTTAATTATTACAAACTAGCTTCTGCCCGTGGCTTCGCCCGCGTAGCCTATAAGTAACGAAAAAGAAAACTTTTCATAGATAATTCCACCATCCATTTAACTCTCTTAGGGATAGAATTTCGAAAAAACCTTTCTTACACTTCACAAAAAACACACTCTCCGAATGTCAAGTCTCTAGGACCAGCGGTTTAGGCTGTGCGTTGATATATGAGTCAGTCAGGACTTTGAATTTTACATGTATAGATAACTATATACCGAAAGCGTGATCTAATCTCTATTCAACTGGCAGGCTTGTTAAGCTAATAAAACCGCGAAATTTAATTAGATTGCTGAAACAGCGATTAAGCAAAATTTAACACATGTTAGTTAATTATTGCTTAATGTCGTAGACATTTAACTAACGAAGCATTCTCAAGCTGCAAGTTGAAAACTAAACAATCCTGCTTGAACAAAAATCTCTTTTAAGCTAAATACTAAGGGTAATGCGGCATTCTATTACAGTATATATGAATCAGTTATATTTAATTTATTGATTATTTATCATACACATCTATAATTTTTTTTAAAATTATTTTTCATTTTTCTCAATTTTACTTCATTTGTTTACACCACCGACCTCTATCTCTCCAATAATTATTTCTATCAAAATATTGACTCAAATCTCATTTAGCGATAATTCCACCAATTGTACATTGCTTTAAGTTTCATCACCTGTAACTGTTTTTTCTGGTGTACAATTAAGAATTTTTGTATTGTATTGTATTGCATTCTCTCTTAGATGCATTAACATTATCGAATATTTATGGATGTGGCGTCACAACCACACAAAAGTACCTA
The DNA here is from genome assembly GCA_905220475.3 of Ennomos fuscantarius. NCBI lineage: Eukaryota > Metazoa > Arthropoda > Insecta > Lepidoptera > Geometridae > Ennomos > Ennomos fuscantarius. Next base: position 14,624,380 of record HG992036.1, on the reverse strand, counting down.
CAAATACCTGAATTTTTCTGCTAAAATACGTTTGTTTGGTTATTCCATGTCACGCATAAATCAGTTTTGTACATGGCAGATTTATATCCACAAAAATAGTGTAACATTAGCAGAAAACTGCGAAAAACTACTCCATTACATATACACGTATAGACCAGTGCGCATTCGAATCTTCGATTTTTTTTAGCCACCCTTTTTATGTATTTACTCATATAGATGTTAGCTTAATCTACTGACGCTTATGGGTCACACTTAAATTTTCATTTAGTTATAAAGCCATCAATCAATCAATCATTTACAAAAAAAAAGCATCTAAGTACTGTATCAGTTATATGGTTCCAATAGTGAGAAAAATAAAGAAAAATAAACCATTTATTTGTGATACACAACTGATGACAAATACCATGTAATAAAACAATATACAATTAAGGTCCTTAATTGTATATTGTATTGTATAATCTTAATAACTAATTTTCAGTCGGAACACATTTGTGGCACCACGAACGTCAGGACATACTTAACATATCAATGTAATAATTTTACTACCTAACAAATAAAAAACTTACATGCTGTAGACAAAAAATACAATAAACAAGAAAAAACATGAATAAGACATATATATAAAAAATATAATTTAATAAACATAGTACAAGCTTACTTAGCTTGGGGCTAGATGGCGCTGAAATTTTCAATATTATTATTATTTAATGACATAAAAAGGTTTTAGATAAGATGTGGGTGGATTTGGCCAATGATAAACCAATTGAAAAATCATCCATATGGATCAAATGTGCGGAGCAATTTACTCAACTTTCCATTTTATTTCTACTGAATTTGAAGACGAAAAGGCTTCTGAAACCACTTTTTCATATTGCAGATGTTTTAAAAACACTTTTAGTATATCTTTCTTGGGGCACTTAGTAATTTTACACTGAATTTTTATGGTTATTTCAGAGTGAAATCTCTTAAATATAAATGTAAAGGGCGTCTGGCAACGTCAGGGACTGAATAAATGTCGGTTTTATGGAAGCACTAGACTTTCACTTAAAGGTCGTGCTTTACGCCCCGAGAAAGTGCAGTTCCTGAGGGAGTACTGGCATATTTTATTTATAAAATATGCTGTTTTATCATGGAATAAAAGTTATTTTTTATTTAATATTCTTGAGTACAAGATTATGCACTTATAACAAGACTTATTTGCTGGCAAATAGTGACTTTATTCTTTTAATAACTACTTCAACGATACTTTTTTTTTTGAAGGGGGGAAATGCCCTCACACTTCACACACCAGGGGGTATGTGGGACTCGAACCCACTAAAACCCTTCCGTGAGCCCTCGTCAGCCGCACCGGGGCGAGAAGGGGTCGCGACTGCAGTCCAGCCAACTTGCCCCCGGCGGCAGGCCCTTTCGGGCCTCCTCGCGCCAATGGATGGGTGACCTTGGTGAGCAACCACCAGACGTTTGGGACCGTGCAAGCCGGCGGAGAGTCCCTCGACTCTCCACCAGTGGCCCCACTACTTCAATAATACCTACTCTAGCACAAGCCAATATGGACTGTATACTGGCCGTACTTTGTGGTGCCGGTGTGTAAAATGGGGCCATCCCATTTCTCCCCGTGGGTACCGTAAGAGCCGGACAAAAAGTAATATCCAGGGAATGGGCAAGCAGCATTCTTCTTGGTTTTCATATATTAAAGCGTCCAAAGTGGCGATTTATAGAGGTGTTCATCAGTCTTAAACTAAACAAACTTGTACTATGGGAACCCGTTGTTCCCATAGTACAAGCTTTACATAGTTTACATAGTACAACTTTTTTACATAGTACAATGTTTCTTTTTTTAAATTTTATGTCAAACCTGTATTTTAATATTATTAGTTATTACCATTAATCATTTTGAATGTATTTTTTTTTCATGTATTATATAGATGTATATGCTGTTGTAGTATTTATCTTTTGTTTAACTTTTTTTTTTGTCTTACCACAATGCATATCCAAAGCCAAAGGTTGTAAGCACCTGTTAAGGGTATATCATATCAGAAAAAATATATTAGTTTAAGACCTACTATAAATAATATTAAATATATATACTGTTGGTGTTTCATAATAAGTAAATAAATAAATACATAGCCCGTGGGGTGATCACTGAGCTGTGAATGCAATGCAACAGTAGAAATTTCCAACTAACTATGTACATAAGCTGCGTCAATACAAATTGGTTGCAATCAAGTTTCATGGTCGCCCAGCAGATAACAATACTTGGATACTTTTTGTTTGTAAATATACACATAGAATACAATATACCAACATCACAATCATGTTCAACATCGATGTTCATCACACAGATGTTTGTTCTGGGACCACCCAGATATCGGATATAGAGAATATATAGAGAAGATATCGGTGTGTAAGTGGTGGGTTCGATTCCCAATCGAACCCACCACTTACACACCGATATCTTAGATACATGATTAGTACCTAATATAAATAATACATGCTATTTTTCTAATGGAGACGGTCGATTTGATATTCGAACAATTTTTTAATCGACGCTCAAGTTCAAATCTCGCTGGGCCCTGAACATATTACTATAAAATCACACTTCACATGAATGGATTTGGATGAAATTCGGTACCAAGATAGCTTATACACTGGATTAACACATAGGCTACATTTTATCCCGGAAAAGTGAAATGTTCCCGTGGGATGAGCAAATAAGTAAAATACTTTTGATCCGCGGGTGAAACCGCGGGGCGAAACTAGTAATAGAATAAATACTTAACAGTAAAGATAATACGAATAGCTTGTGACTGCAAATTCAGAAAATACGTTAATTGTTAATGTGACTTACGCCATCTACTTAATTGTCAAGAGCAACGCTCACAATACATTAGGCCAACTTTATACCAACTTTACAAACAAAGTGTCACTAGAACTTTGTGCAAATCGCGGGTAGTTTTAACATGTTGAATATACATCTGCACCTGGGGCTTGCAACAGGGCCCGGGGGTGCTTAGCGAAAGTTATAACATTGCTATAACAACTTTCAAAGTATTAACATGATTTGACGCAAAATAAAACCGACGTGGAAAGTGGTAATGAGTTTTAGAAGCTCATCTACTCATTCTTAGCGTTATATTTCTATGCACTCGTTATTAAATCGTGGAAATAACATATTTGCCCCACAGTCTCTATGGTCGCAGGTCGGCTCATAACCTGGAGGCGGCGGGTTCGATTACCGCGGCAGGACATGTATTTGTGTACAGAAAAGAAAAATGCAAATACTTGTTCTGTGTCAGGGTGTTGTGATCCTCGTAGTTCCTAGGTCCTTAGACACAGGGAATCCCAGTTAGGGCCAGGATCTATGTATGTGATTGTTGGGCGTTATTGTTGTTGTGTTGTTTGTTATATATTGCAATGCAATAAAAGTTCTGTAACCACCCCTCAGAGCGGTCTTTCTCCGGAGCTAAAACATGCAGCATTTTATAAGGAGGATTAAGGGAGGGTAAACAACGCATTAGTGGCACTTCTAGTGTTACAGATATCCATAGACTGCGGTGACCTTTAATCTTCTCAATTCTGAGTGATTTCTTGCTACCTACAGCATCAAAAAAATATCAGTTTTTTTATGTTAGTGAATGATATTACGAGCAAGTCGTTCGCCTGACGTTAAGCGATACGGCCGCTCATAACAGAACAGTGTTATTCTCCAGGAACTCCAAAATAAAAAGTTTCGCGTGACACTGCACTGCGCACATCATCCCGAGATATCAACACAGTCTTGTAATAAGATTACGCGATTGTGAGGTCAGGTCGTAAAGTCTCCTTTGCCCAGTAATTTAAAAAATCAGTTAAATATATTTTTTAAATTGGTTCACCATCGGCTCTAGACCTGACTTTACTTGACACAATATATATTAATTAACTTGAGAAATTATCAGCTACTTGACACTGGCTAAATACACAAAAGCGTGGAGCCAAACGAAAAATTTAAAAAAATAATAATAATAATAAATTTTTTTTAGAGTTTTGGCGGAATATCGAAAAATTTCGCGTCACCGCATTGTGTTATTTTCCAAAACTTGTGTTATTTTCAGTGTTAGTGCATAAAATTGGTGGCATTTTATTCGTGCTGTGTGCTGGATTACAGGCATGAGTGTGGAAAATGGTATAATGGTGAAACGTCTCTTTGTGTTGTTTCCAAAACTATATAGCTTCTGGTAAAGTTGCCACCACTTTACTAGGGCTTGACTAGGCTAGACTATGACTTGACACATATATTTATAGTATTAATTAACTTGAGAAATCATCAATTACTTGACACTGGCTAAATACACAAAAATGTGGAGCCAAAACAAAAACAAAAAAAAAACTTAAAGGCATTAACCATATAAAAATTATAAACGTGACGTCATTACATAATAAAACCGGTAAATCGCAATTTATTTTAACGATGAATTTGAATAAAAAACAATGTTTTACGTGACGGTTTCCAATAATGCCATGTTTACACAGCTTCGGAAACGTTCCCGCGTCGGATACCAAGCTATTATAATAACGTATAATAATTTACTCTATTGAAAACAAGATCTCTCAAGAACTTTATAAAAATGAGAATCATATAATTAGTATAGTACTACTATATACTATAGTAATAGTACCTACTATGAGTGGTCCTATCGCGAAACGCAATTTCTCCTAGACTACCTTTGAAGGACAGACGGTGATGTAATGCTAAATAATAATAATAATAACGCCCAACGATCTCATACATAGATCCTGGACCCTAACTAGGATTCCCTGTGTCTAGGGATCCAGAAACTACGACGACCATGGTGTCACAACACCCAGACTCAAAACAAGTTTTTGCGCCTTTTTTGTGCACAAGTACTTGTCCTACCGCGGGAATCAAACCCGCCGCCTCCGGGTTATGAACCACCACACCACAAAGGCTGTCTGAGGATGAATAATAATAATAACGCTCAACGATCACATAATTAGATCCTGAAAACAACTATGCTTTTAGATAAATAATAAATACACAAATCTAAATAAGGGTGCTTATCGACAGAAGGTTTGCTTTTATTATGAAAATTACGTAACTGTTAATTCTTCACAACCCTACGACTCCTCTTTTTTATGCACAGACTATAAATTACATAAATCAACAGCCGGAAGACGTCCCTTGTTGAACACAAGCCTCCCCACCACCACTTTGAGCGGCCCTTTGCTTCCTGCATCCATCAGCTTTGACGGAACTTTGATTGTAATGCAACGGAGAAATTTATATACTGACTATGCACATAAACTGCGTATTCAAACTGTCAAATCCATACAAATTTGCGTTTCTACATGTTGCAATCGAGTTACGTAATCGCCTCGATTGCAATGCAACAGAAGAAATTGTACTCTAAATTAAAAAAAAATCCCTTGTAACTATGCAGAAAAACTTCGTAATGAAACTGTTAAATCCATACATTTATGTGCTTCTTAGTTGCAAGTGTAGTAAAACTCGTGTTTCGTCATCGTCATCGCCTAGATGGATTTCACAAATGTAAAATTATAACAGCTAAAACGCTTAAATTATCAGCATTTTTTTCCAACGTAAATGCTGTTGTTTCCACCATCAACAGTTATTTTTGAAATTAAGATAAGGGATAGGTCCCTTTAAGCAGGATTTATTTGTACAAACACCAGCTGTATTTAGAATACGTCCGTAAAACAATGAGACCTTTGCGAAAACTCCTCAGGGGCCTATAGGAGTAAATGAATTTCGGTTTAAATTTACAAAAGAAGTCATTTCGTGGTTTTTGAGCGGAAAACAGAAGTGGTTTTTTGGTAATTCCTTAAAGTTAGTGTTTACGTGCTCGTTCGGATCATTATTTTTCCATCTTTATCATATTAGAGAGGAAGTCAAATATTTCAGCGTTTTTTTTTGTGTTCTGAGGTTCGTGATGTCATGAATATGGGTTCCGATTGAAAATCTGTTATTAGGGTCTCACGACCTTAATTTCATGAGTCGAGATCTATATCATGACGTCACGCAACATTATAATAGGTCTTTACCTATGAAATTGCCGTATTGCAGTACAGACTTTTTCAAACAAAAAAAAGTTTTGATTGGCTATGAATTCTAAATTCAAATTAATTTTATTAAAAACGGGGTTTCAATATCAGGTAATTATTATATAAAATGAATTAAACTTCAGGAGTACACTTTTCGTCTTCTTTATTATTTTTCTTCTATCCTTCATTCGGCTTGTGTCGTCCGCGAGACAGCGCCACCACAGACTCTCACGACAAAATACGCTGTAGCGCTAGTCTCGGCCCGACTCCCATCATAAACCACAAAATGTTAACAAAGTATTTGCTCAAACATAAAAGTCTAATTTAAAGGACCTAAATAATATGTTTTTTCTAACAATCGGCCATTCTGACTATTGCCTGTCCTCAGGCAAAAGTATGACTGTCTAGACCACACTTTAGTATTGTACATTGCTAGACTGTTATTATAATATACAATATAATTTTTTTATATCTCCAAGTAGACAATATTAAATTGCAACACGTTATGTCGACTATTATTCATCAAAAAAAAACATCACTTAATAAATGTTAAAAGAAAGGTACAAAGTACATGTAGGTACAATACTTATTCTGGATAAATCTATATTTAATAAAACCAATGATAAATGAACAGTATGTTAACACAGTTTGTAAGATTTGTTGCTAATAAAACGACAATTGAACTTTTATAAAGGAGATGATTGATAACTAATATGGTTTTATCTACGTTAAATTGAATTAACCTTAGACGTTACAAAACTAAGTATAAAAATCGTATAGGTACAAACTCAAATAACTCTTAACTTTTTCGTATACAAAACAAATACCTATGGTTACATACCACTTAATTTTCTAATAACAAAATAGGTACTTGGGTAATTATAAAAATAAAACAGCGGAACCCGCAACAGAATCAACTGTAGCAATTTTTATGATATTAAGTAGCTAAGATGTAAGTGGCTTTTATTCGGCCATCCATCAGCATATTGAATGTCCCCATTCAAATCCATGGTTCTGGTGTATCTTGCATAGAAAATAGAATATAATCTTCACTTCAAAAATATCTGTCCCCATGTGTGCGTGTTTGACGTATGCGCCTCGGTGTTATAGTGTTGGTCTGCCAACTTGTTTACGTGCAGCATGTGTACCCATCCACTGCTACTGCGCGTATCTCAGGGTGTATCAGCTCAGCTTCCAGTGATCAATCTACTAGATACCGCTTACACAAATAAGTGTGTCGGCCTATAAGAGTACGTCTGCTACCACATACACCTCACGGTGAGTTGGTCCATATTAATAAGTCTGCTACCGCGTACACCTCACGGTGAGTCGGCCCACAGAAAAAAGTCTGCTACCGCGTACACCTCACGGTGAGTCGGCCCACAGAAAACAAAAAAAGTCTGCTACCGCGTACACCTCACGGTGAGTCGGCCCACAGTAATAAATCTGCCACCGCGTACACCTCATGGTGAGTCGGTCCACATTAAAAACTCTGCTACCGCGTACACCTCATGGTGAGTCGGCCCACAGTAATGAGTCTGCTACCGCTTACACGAATGGAGTGCGTCGGCCCACAGGAATTTCTGCTACCGCGTACATCTCAGTATGTGTCGGCCCACAGTAATGATTTGGATGGTGCACGCTGATCATCAGGATTCAGCCGTAACATTACAGCGTATTGCAGCGAATTACCTAGCTTCGATTCATACCAACGTACAGATACTTTATTGCTATAATGGAGACAGGGTGTATAGATAACATACATACATACATAATTGGAATTATGAATGTTAGAGATTATAAAAGACGCAATAACTCCGATATTTATACATATTTACCAACATAAGTTTACTCGTTATTCGTTATCAGAACAAAAACTTTCGCTATCAGGATCAGAAGTTGTACTACAATCTGGGCCTAGACGTATCCAAGGTTTTATTCTGTCGGCGGAGTAAACATTTTTGTACTTCCTATTTGAAAACCCTTCTACACTCGTTACTTCATAGCGGTCATTACCTTTTATCACGGAGACTCTATATGGGCCACTGTACGGCGGAACAAGTTTGTTGCTGTTGCCAGCATTGCGCACATTTTTTAATACCATCACTAAGTCACCAACTTTATATTTCGTAGCAATGCATCTCTTTTTGTCAAATCGAGTCTTCATCGCCTCCTGCTGTTTCTTAATATGGGACGAGACTTGTTCACGAGTCCTAATAATATTTGGATCTATATTTAGATTTTGCGAAATATCATGAAGGTGGGTCTCAGCACTGTTGACTGTATCTTTACCAAAGACGACTTGAACTGGAGTTTTGCCAATGCCTTTGTTCATGGTATTATTTAAACTCCATTGAACCTTATTGAGCTCGCAATCCCAATCTCGGTCATCTTTGTTGATATTTAAAGCGGTTAACGAGGTTAGAATGGAGCGATTATACCTCTCAATTTGGCCGTTTGCACGAGGGGTTGCCACTGCGTTTTGAACATGTTTAATTTGGTTAGAATCTATGAATGTTTTGAACATGCCGGAAGTGAAACTAGTTCCACGATCAGAAATTATTACCTTTGGTGACCCAAATAATCCCATAAACTCACGCAGTGCTTGAATAGATGTCTTACTTTTAGTGTTCCTAACCGCACGTAATACTATAAATTTAGAAAACGCGTCAATGATGCCAAAAACGTACGTGTTCCCATTCTTGCTTCGAACAAAGGGACCTACGTGATCGACGTGGATGCACTCGAAAGGTGTGCTTGGTTTGGGGATTGGATTTAACAGACCTTGCTTTTTTCCTGATGGCTCTTTGGAGTAAGCACAAGGTATACACGCTCGGACATATTTCTTAACAAAGCGAGCCATACCAGGAAACCAGTAGTCCCTTTTCATCTTTTCAAGCGTCTTTTCGTAAGCAAAATGCCCGCTTTCGTCGTGACAAAGCATGCAAATGTTCCATCTAGCGTCCCTGGGTACGGCCCACTTCAAATCTGTCCCTAACTTCCTGTATATTTTACCGTCTTTTAATACGTAATTGTTATTTACGTGTTTAGCCTCTATGCAATTTTTGTCGAGAATTCCTTTGATAAGTTTCAACCTAGGGTCGCTTAATTGAGTAGCGAGTAGGGAATGTTCGTCCTGCACGATGTTCATGACACCGAGTTCCATCGTTTTGACATTGGTATTGGGTAGAGGGTTGCGACTCAAACAATCAGCGTGCTGAAGTTGAGAACCAGGGCGATATTCAACCGTAAAATCGTAATCCTGAACAAGAAGCCACCATCGCGCAATGCGCGGTACAAGATCGCGTTTTGTTAATGTTGTTCTTAGTGCACTACAATCGGTAACAACCTTGAATTGGATTCCCAGCAAATACACTCGGAAACGACTAAGGGACATGACGACCGCTAAAGTTTCCAACTCGTACGAGTGTAGATGCTGTTCTTCGGGAGAAGTTTGGCGACTAAAATAGGCAACCGCTTTCAGTAACGACTTCTCGGCTTCTTTTTGAAGTAGGATGCCTCCAATTCCGTATTGGCTGGCATCTGTATGTAGCTCAGTAAGGTGGTCAGGGTTAAATATAGTCAACACTGGACGCGTAGTCAATATTTCTTTAATATTCTCAAATGCTTTGAGCTGTTCCGCCCCCCACTTCCAGACTGCATTAGTTTTGGTCAGTGTTGTCAAAGGTCTAGCTATGGTGGCAAAATTGTGGACAAATCTTCTAAAAAAACTAGCTAGACCAATGAACTGACGCACTTCGTGAGGATTTTTGGGGGCTGGAAAAGCTGCAACTGCTTCTGTTTTCCGGGAACCAGGCCGAACTCCTTCGCGAGAGACTTCAAATCCCAAGTATTCGATGCTAGTCTTGAAGAAATGACATTTCTTTATGTTCAGTGTAAGGTTGGCTCCACGCAACAAGTCTAGTACCTGTTTTAATTTGCCAATTCCTTCCCAAATTGTCGTGGAGCCAATAACGATGTCATCCATGTAAGCCATTACCGCTGGTATTTTATGTTTATTTAGTAAGGAGTGAATCATCCTTTGAAACACGGCCGGGGCGTTGCACAACCCAAACGGCATCCGGTTGTATTCAAAGTGTCCATCTGGGGTAACGAATGCCGTAAGGTGCTTAGACTCCTCTGCGACTGGTATCTGGTGGTAGCCCTGCGTTAGATCTAATGTGGTGAAGAAATGTTGACCTCCTAGTCTGTCTATCTGATCATCAATCAAAGGCATGGGATACTTATCCTTAGCTGTTTTTCGATTTAATGCCCGATAATCCATGCAAAGACGAATATCACCATTCTTTTTAGTTACTAATATTATTGGACTTGCATATTCTGAGTTTGATTCACGAACTATGTCATTCGCTTGAAGCTCGTCAATTATATTGTTCACCTTTTCTCTTTCCGTCAAAGATAATCTGTAAGGCCTGTATGTTACGGGAGATACATCATTTAGTTTTATTTGCATTTCTGCTATGGAGGTTTTTCCCAGCTCACTTGTAGAAAAAGCGAAACAATCCCTGTACTCGTTTAACATTTGTAAAAGATCAGCTTTTTCTTTCAGGTCAAAATCCATATCAACATTTAGATCATCGATGGTGATTGGGGAAAAATCATGCTGAATACGTCTTACGTTGACCACATAGTTGTCTTTATTGCAGGTGGGTACTATTGCGTTGGGGATACCTATACCACGGGCTAAAATCTTACCCTTTGGCATCAACACTTGCTTGTTGTTTAAACTAAAAGCAACCAAGTTTCCGATACCGTTCATAACTGGATAGAGTCCGGGTAATATCATATACTCGGTACCACCATCCAGTCTTAGATCAGATGTGATGCTCGCAAAGCCAGTAAATTTATTAGAACAGTTAATTTCCACTACAGTGTCACCGTCAATTTTGGTATCTTTAGCTGTAGTCAACACAATAGAATTAGCCTGATTTGCAGATATCTGATATAGAGTTAACTCTTTGTCGGTTTTAAAAACCCTAACCGTTGGGTGCTCAGTGAGTGATTGGCCTATCAATATATCGGAGGGTAACAGAGCCATCGGAACCACGTAAGCCGTTAACTCAATTTGAACTAAGTCAACTAAGATTTGTACTCGTGTTCTCGCTATCGGAATAATGGCACTGTTACCAAATCCTCGCAGTGTTGGCAAATTATCTGAGCTCATCGTTAAGTTAAGGATCTTACATTTTTCATCACCGATCAAGGTGCATTCGCTGCCGAAATCAACATAAGCCTTCATTTGAGCATTGTTGACTTTTACTTCTTTGTAATACTTGCTATTAGTATCATGGTTTTCTTCAATATTTAGTACTTTTTTGGATGTTGACGCATTTGAACCTTCGTTGTTTGATACCCCTTTATCAAACCAGGTACTCTTACAACCAGCCTCAATATGGCCATAACGTTTGCATTTGGTGCACTTACGAATTTCTTTAGTACAGCGAGCAACCGAATGACCAACATCGCCACAATTGAAACAAGTTAGCCCGAACATTGGCTTTTTTCCTTCAGTTCTATTTCTAGCGTCAACGATTATGCTCGTTAAACTTACGTGACGGGTTATCACGACTTTCAGCGTTGAATTTCTTCAATGTTAACGGTTCGTTCTTAGCCTGTGATATGTTTCGAAAGTAACTTAAGACCTGCTCTGGATTATCATAATTAGCCCCTTGAACTATCATCCGTATATTGTGATCATAAATACCCTGATTAATACAATCTACCGCTTGTCGACCTTTAAGGAGACAACGGTTAATTAACATAATCTTGTCGTAATAGTATTCTACAAGTGTTTCATTACGTCTACTTTTACGATTCAACATTTCTGTTAACAGATCGGCGTAGTTTTCATCACACGGAAAGGCTGTAAGTAATTTCTCCTGCCATTGAGCCCAATTAAACTTAACTGTCGTTAGCCCATCATACCATTTTCGTGCTAATCCTGTTAGTCTTGGCAACGCAAAAAAAATTGTTTGTTGGTCAGACCAGCCGTATATTTCAGCAGACTCGTTAATTTTCGCTAGCCAGTCTTTCATGGTTTGAGATTTTGAGCTAGGATCGAATTCCGCAATGACTTTCTGTGAAATGAATATATGATGATGACAAACTACTACGACTATTACCTTGCAAAGCATTAACTAATTTTTGTAAAACCGATTCCGTTGTATCGCTTTGTGTCTCTTTTATATTATGTTGCTTGCTTGCACTTCTCGATCTAGATGAGTGCGAGTGGCGTCGGCTACCCCGTCTCGATGAACGAGAGCGTGAGCGCACACCATGATGTGAATACCTTGACATAGGTTTGGATTTTCGGTTACCGCGTTTACGACGCATGGAGCTTGGAGAAGGTGAAAGATCCATGCGAGATAAACGTCTATTCGTACCCCTACGACGAGAATATGAAAAGTCTTCAGAAAAATCAGAGTCCTCACTAGTTGGATAGCGTCGGCGACGTTGTCTGTAACGACGAGAGTCTCTTGAACGCGGTGAGCTGTCCGATGAGCTGCTTCGAGAACGTTTACGACTTGAGCGACATCGTTTGTTAAGTTTGCGAGACCTATAATCGTTATCTGGAGGAGGATCAGTAGGCGTGAAACCTCGATCTGACATGTTGGAATTGGTACTATATAGGTACTTATAAATTGTACACTTCTTTCACATAAAAGCGCAATAACCCATATGTAGTAAGATCAATAATTGCTGGTTAGTAGGTACCTATGCAAAATGTATTATTATAGATCATGAAATCATCGTTTTTTTTTTTAAAAAACAAAACCTTGGGTATTTTGTGGATAGAAAAATAGTGGCTATGAATTAATATGGATGAGTGAGAAATTTAATGGTGAACTGTGGATACGCAAGTAGCTGTAAGTAAATAGAATCGAAACCAAGTTTTATTCTCTTGGAGCCTAAAACAAAACATTATACTTAATAAATATCACATTCTGAAAACACATACTAGGTAGATTAACCAATTTTCGTCACATGGATACTAGGTACATCATAACCTTAGAATAAGTACCTGTATGCTAAGATCATGACATAACCTAATAATTATACTTACTAAATAAATAATTAACACCTAAGCGAACAAGAAGAACCACCATATAGGTATAGCATCTTTCAGTCTGGTATGAAAGTGTTGTTATTCCATTATTTAAGTTCCTAGAAGCTTTTGCTTACCAGAGGAACAAAATAGGCTACACATAACAACCATAACCTATGCCAGAATGGCACACAAATAAGTAAGGTATCATAATGGTGTCACCACAGATAACAAAAATTAAAAGTTTTAATTACATTTTTATTTGAAAGCATCTTGTTGCTTCTTACGTACAAGTGTAATCAAACGTCCGTATTAGAGTTTTGTTTTTCCGCATTGTGCCAGAGCCAAGCTTGCCTGCACCTTGCACCAATCGTGGGAAAAGAAATATCTATTCACAATAATGTGCTTGCTATATTTGTCATGAGGCACTTTGGTAATTTTATTATGCTTAGAAGGATAATTTAAATAAAGTAGGTAAATATTTTAAGCACCTATTCTGTCTGATCTTGCCTTATAAAAGTACTAAAACTAGACTATTTACCAACAATAAATAATTTGATTTGATTGAATGATTCTCAATGGTTCTATGACCGAACTACATATTTAATAGTTAAAGATCAATAGAAAAGTGTAAAATCTAAGAAAATTAGAATTTTGTCTATTCTGTGTGCAGCGCAGACATACCTACCACAAACCGTTGTTCTCAGCTAAAGTCACCTACTTTTATTGTCTACTTGTAAATATTTTTATCATTATTGTGACCATGAATGCACACATGTTACAACAAAACTCAGCCATTTAGTTGATTAGTGTTTGCCTTATACCTATTTCACTTTGTGAAAATTTCTCCATTCTAGGCAAATTGTAGCATGTAGCAAACACTTCCTAGACAAATCAGATATGCCTAGTAGTAATAGGCAGGAACAAAACTTGAATACAACGTTTGCAACAGAAAACTAAACAAGGAAATGGTAGGTAGGAAAGAAAATTGTAAACTCACCAAATTTCAGCTGTACTTATTATTAATGTTATTTATATACAAAACCTTTTGGGCGCAGGGTACTAAATTATCCCGATTCTGAAATATTAAAAACGGGGTTTCAATATCAGGTAATTATTATATAAAATGAATTAAACTTCAGGAGTACACTTTTCGTCTTCTTTATTATTTTTCTTCTATCCTTCATTCGGCTTGTGTCGTCCGCGAGACAGCGCCACCACAGACTCTCACGACAAAATACGCTGTAGCGCTAGTCTCGGCCCGACTCCCATCATAAACCACAAAATGTTAACAAAGTATTTGCTCAAACATAAAAGTCTAATTTAAAGGACCTAAATAATATGTTTTTTCTAACAATTTTGTTTTAAAAATATGACATTCTATTTACAATATAAGTCTTTTGTTTATTGATTGTATTTTCATTACATTTCAACATTTTTCCTCATAATGGATACTTTGAAATTTCGTGTAATTATGGAATATGAGTTCCGTCGTGGCACCAACGCGGCACAAACGACACGTAACATCAACGACGTTTACGGAGAGAACTGTACAAACGAACGTACAACCCGTTATTGGTTTGCTCGGTTCCGTTCTGGGAATTTTGACTTGAAAAATGAACCTCGTGGTCGTCCGGAAACTTTGGTCAACAATGATGAATTAAAGGCGATTGTGGAAGCTGATGAATCTCAATCTACAGCTGAGCTGGCAGCAGCTTTTGATGTTAGCATCAAAACAATATTGGTCCATTTGCGACAGATTGGCAAGATAAAAAAGCTTGATAGATGGGTGCCCCACGAACTTAACGATCGCCAGCGCAACGTACGCGTCGAGACTTGCCTTCCGCTGCTTAACAGGCACAGAAATGAAGGAATTTTGAACCGAATTGTTACGTGCGACGAAAAATGGATTCTTTTTGACAATCGAAAGCGCTCATCAAGTTGGTTAGATCCTGGTTCGGTACCAAAGCAATGTGCAAAACGAAAAATGACCCCTAGAAAGGTGATGGTCACAGTTTGGTGGTCTAGTGCTGGTGTGATTCATCATAGCTTTTTACAAAACGGCGAGAGCATTACTGCAGATGTGTACATTGAAGAACTGACCACAATGATGGCGAAACTCGCACGTCTGCAACCAGCTTTGGCCAATCGGTCGTCTCCACTGCTACTTCACGACAACGCGCGACCCCATACTGCACAACAGACCGTCTCTAAGCTGCATGAGTTGGGTTTGGAAGCTCTCCCTCATCCGCCATACTCACCAGATCTTGCGCCTACCGACTATTACTTTTTCCAAAATTTGGACAACTTTTTAGCGGGAAAAAAATTCAATTCCCGAGAGGCAGTACAAAACGCCTTTGAAGAGTTTGTTGTCTCCCGTCCTGCTGATTTTTTCAAGAAGGGCACCCATAAACTGCCACAGTGTTGGCAAAGATGCATTGATTGCAGGGGTGATTACTTTGAATAAAAGAAATAAATAAGTTCGAAAAAAAAATACTTTAACTTTTTTCAAACAAAACGGCAATTTCATAGGTAAAGACCTAATATTTTTAATTTCTTTATTTTTTTCGTGTAATTTGTGTTGTATTTGTAAAAATGTAATGTTTTTTTTTTCTTTTTTTTGTGTTAACGTATGACGTGACGAGCTAACCGTTCGCCTGATGTTTAGCGACACGGCTGCCCATATCAGTCTCAGTATCACTCGGAACTCAATATACAGTTTCGCGTGACACTGCACTGCGCACGTCATCCTGAGACATCAACACAATCTAGTAATAAGATTACTAGACTGTGAGATCAGGTCATAAAATCTCATTTGCCCAGTAATTTCACTAGCTACAGTGCCCTTCAAACCGGAATACAGTAGTGCTTACACACTACTGCTTGGCGGCAGAATAACTGGCAAAGCGGTGGTACCTACCTAGCCGAACTTTGCAGAAAAGTCCTACCACTTATGTTGTGTGATGTCTTGAATAAATGTATTTTGTTTCTTTCTTTGTTTCATACCGATATCATAATATTATCACACTTAACTTCTCCCTTGTATTTACATGAGAGAATTATCGTTACGTCTTCAAAATCAAACAAGCTGATTTGCATTTTATTGTGTTTTGCTAGAATTGCTATTGAGAAATATGTTTGTGGAGTGCTTGTTCTGCATCTATTTATACTAGAGTCATCATTAATATGGGTCCACTGCCTACATCCTATGAATATATGAATTGTGTTAAACATTTGTAATGTTATTCTCGAGAACCGATATTAGCCAAATTTCTGATAGGGTTTTTTTTTTGTTTTTGTTTTGGCCACACTATTGTGTATTTAGCCAGTGTCAAATAACTGATAATTTCTCAAGTTATTCAATATTATCTATATATGTGTGAAGTCAAGTCAAGTCACTGACCAAGTCATCAAGTCAAGTCATAGTCAAGTCTAGTCAAGCATACTCCTAGTAAAGTGGTAGCAACTTTACCAGAAGCTTCTATGGAGTTTCGGAAACAACACGAAGAGAAACGTTTACCATTATTATACCACTTTCCCACTCTCACATGGTAGGTACGTTCAGTAATTCAATATTTTTTTAAATTTTGAAATGTGCGGGCAAGATAGAATACTCAGATAGTATTTACCTTAATTTTTCCAAGCTAAAACTAAGTATTCACAATCATTTATTCTGTACTCAAACTTCTTTTTAGAGCCCTCTGGATCGACGCCAATATTCTCACGTAAAGTCTTGAAAAAAAAAGTCTATTTTCTTGTCTTTCCCTAGAAATAGAGCGCTCGTTAACAAGATTGGTAGAGATTAATGACTGGAGCCCATTGTAATCATATTTGATTCGTCTTCGGTTCCATGTGATTGTATTGGATCTCCCGCAGTCATTTTTCCCCGGTACGCTCAATCCATCAGCTCTTTAGGAGGCCGCAATGGTTTGTGAACATCACTTCTCTGGGATTATTGTAATGAATGTGTTTTAGGAATAATTGAGCAACTATAGGAAAAATCGAAGATTATATATATACTACCTTTATACCAAATACTATTAAAAATATAAAAAAATAGCTTCTGCCCGCAGCTTCGCGCGCGTGGCCTATAGAAACCACCAATTTCACCGTTTTAGGGGTGGAATTTCGAAAAACTCTCTTAGTGGATACCTACACTGTGCAAAGAATACACCCTCCAAATTTCAACTCTCTAGGACCAGCGGTTTAGGCTGTGCGTTGATATATAAGTCAATCAGTCAGTCAGTCAGAACTTTGAATTTTATACGTTTAGAAGTGCGAGGCAGTTGTCGAGGACGTACTTAACATATTAATATATTAATTTTACAACATAACAAATAAAAAAGCTTACATATTGAATTAATTCTTTACTTAAATATCAATCGACGAGTGAGCATAGTTCGACAGCCTCCGTAGTGCGGTGGTTGAGGCTCATAACCCAGAGGTGGTGGGTTCGATTCTCACGACAGGACAAGTGTTTGTGCACAGAAAAAATGCGCAAATATTCTGAGTCTTGGTGTTGTGGGACCATGGCCCTCGTAGTTCCTGGGTCCCTAGACACAGGGAATACAGGAAATTCTATTATAGTTAAGGTCACGATCTATGTAATCGTTGGGCGTTATTATTATATTATACTAGCTGCGCCCCGCGGTTTCACCCGCGTTGTGAACATTTTCTAATTTTCCGCTCAATTTTCTTAATTTTTTCATGAAAACCTTCTCCATCCATCCGTTCAAGCGTGATGCTATGACCAAAGGAATAGAGATTCATTTTTATTAATTTATTTATTTTTATACATTACATTTAGTTCTGTTATACGGGCCATAATTATTGTAATGCGTACCTAATGAAGTATTATTAGATACACCTATATGGCTGATTAAGTTTCCTTTGACATTTGATTGAAAATCAATAACTCTTGCTTGACTGGGCACGTTACATGACGTACCTACCTAATCAGGATTAGCATATGAGCGTCGGTCGTCAGCGAGACGGTGTCTGGTTGGTTGGTTCCAGTAATTATACGTTGGATTCCTAAATAGGACCAGTAAGTAAGATTTTTTTTTCTATCTGCATTTCTAAAGACAATTGAAGGGATGAGATCAAAAAGAGTTTAACTGATTTTTTTCACAAAATGACTTATGGGTATCGTTGGATTCAGCGTGAAATTACCTACAATAATACATTCTCAAAATACCGAAATTAGGCTTAAATTTCGAGATTTTCAGTCTAAAAACGGTTTATCTGACACAGGAATACAGTTCGTTTGGCATAAAAACATTATTATGTTATATTAAATGTAAATTATGTAAATATATAATTATGTAAATTGACATTTTATGAATAAATTGATTATTGATTATTATTGATTATTGATTATTATATTTTTACAGTAATTGTACGAATTAGGACTATATTTTGTATGTTAAAATAGAATGAATACATTTTCAAGCAACTGCAACTTACATAAATTTTTTCGATTATTTAATACGCACTCTACATTAAAATGAGGCTGTTGAAGTTTAAAGTAAATTTTCTCGAAACTATCAATTTGACAGTTAAACCCTTTTTATTCTCACCCCTTGAATTGGGTCCGTGCTTATTGTTACATTATTTTTATATTTGTAAATTTAGCTTATTATTAACATGAACATAGTAAAGTACACATGAACACAGTAAGACTCATCGAGCAGAGCCTTAACGATTTTCATGAATTTGTATGCCTAAGCTTTACTTTAATTATTGTTTATAGGCGCAGTATTTGACCACTGTCTCAACTGTCTGTCTCACTGTCTTGATGGAAAGTGATGACGAAGTCTATGATGGTCCTACGATGATGATCTATGATGGATGGATACTTGCCTAGAAGATACTTGCGTTAGGTATTTATAATTGGCATTAATAATTATTCAATTTTTTCCACTTCTATTATAATGATATTATTATTTAAATCAGTTTTAGACGTAAAAATTTACATAGTAATTTTAGTTTTTTATTTTATTTTATATCAATTCATTTTTTCAATTATTTTCATTAATAACTTGCTTCTATTTGCTACTCACAAAATCACGATTTTTTGAGCTAAATTTTTGTCAAATAAAAATTAAGTATTGTAAGCAAAACGACAAATGCATCATGTCATGTAATGACGGTTTGATTTAATGTAATAAAATTCAAATTATGAACGTTCGATTATTAACATCGATATATCATTTTTTAATGGAACTATAATTATGGCCAACATTAAAAAAATTACAGATAAAATTAACGAAACGTTCATTTTTGGAATGGCGGTCGGGTGCGATGCCTGTTGAGATTTTGCTGTAAAAAAGAAAATTACAAATTGTAACTATTAAAAATGTTCGTCCGAGTTTTATTATGCTTCCCGTAGTCTTCAGTAAATATATTTCTTAACAGTATACTTGTCCTTCTCGTGTAGTTACCATTTTGCCAGTTATTCTGCCGCCAAGCAGTAGTGTGCAAGCACTACTGTGTTCCGGTTTGAAGGGCACTGTATCTAGTATAATTACTGGGCAAATGAGACTTTATGATCTGATCTCAAAGTCGAGTAATCTTTGCTGATGTCCCAGGATGACGGGCACAGTGCAGTGTCACGTGAAACTCTATATTTTAGAGTTTCGTGTGACACTGCAACTGATATGGGCAGCAGTGTCGCTTAACATCGGGCGAACGACTTGCTCGTCACGTCATTCCGCAACATGAAAAAGTTAGTTTCGGTGCCAGAACTGTTACGCTGTGATAGTGTTAATTTTACAAGAACTAAGACCGACTACAATTTAACAATAAAGTCTAGTCAAATTAACTCAAACTTCAGATGGATTTTGACCTTAAGCCGCAATAAGACCATTAAACAATTCTCATTTTTACAAAACTTGGTAACTTAATATTTCTTAAAATAAAAAATGTATAACAAAACTCTCGTTACAAGTTCGTTAATTGTTCAAGTGGCGAGAAAAATTAAAATTCTTGCGAAGTTCTACAAAATTATTTAATTAAATTTGCAAATGATTCTCGGTTTTTTGGGTTCAATAGATTTGCAACGGGTAATACCTACGCATAAGATGCATGTATAGAGAGTAGTAGTTACAAAAAAAGTTTATTTAAATTCAAAATCTCCTTAGACTTTTTTTTTAATAATTCTCAATACATAAATAATTATACATAGGGCTAATAAACCTAATCGTCCGCACGCAAAAAAAAATCCGACGTCCGGTGACGTATCCGCCCGGTGACGCTCTAAAGGTCGGCAGAGACCAATAGCTATAGACCGTTGAAAAAATAATAATTATGTACTACCAGTGTGAAGTTAGCGGCCTAAAGTTAGCGGCCTAAGATAACCCGACCAAAATGAAAAGTCACGAATTCAAAATCTTTCGATCGGGCTTTGTTGAGCCTATCAGATGAGTATCATTCGTGAACTCCAGGAATTTCAGAGACGAGAAAATAAATAAAAAACTGTGAAAAATCTTGGTGCTCACGATTAAATTCAGACACTGTAGTATGAAAAGTTGGCGTGTGCCACCAAACCGAAATCGGAAATCGAGAGTACTTTCCAAGGTCCATCATATCATAAAAGTTTTGTAACCTCCAGGAACTTCAGAGACGAGAAAATAAATAAAAACTTTGAAAAATCTTGGTGCTTACAACGAAATTCAGACACTTTAGTATGAAAAGTCGGCGTGTGCCGCCAAATCGAAATCGGCAATCAAGAATGCTGTACTAGGTCCTTCATATCATAAAAGTTTTGTAACCTCCAGGAACTTCAGAGACGAGAAAATAAATAAAAACTTTGAAAAATCTTGGTGCTTACAACGAAATTCAGACACTTTAGTATGAAAAGTCGGCGTGTGCCGCCAAATCGAAATCGGCAATCAAGAATGCTGTACTAGGTCCTTCATATCATAAAAGTTTTATAACCTCCAGGAACTTCAAAGACGAGAAAATAAATAAAAAACTTTGAAAAATCTTATTTCCAACAACGAAATTCAGACACTTTAGTATGAAAAGTCGGCGTGTGAGTGAGTGCTGTACTAGGTCCGTCATATCATAAAAGTTTTGTAACCTCCAGGAACTTCAGAGACGAGAAAATAAATAAAAACTGTGAAAAAACTTGGTGCCAACAACGAAATTCAGACACTTTAGTATGAAAAGTCGGCGTGTGCCGCCAAATCGAAATCGGCAATCAAGAGTGTTTTAGTAGGTTCATAATATCATAAAAGTTTTGTAACCTCCAGGAACTTCAGAGACGAGAAAATAAATAAAAACTTTGAAAAATCTTGGTGCTCACAACGAAATTCAGACACTTTAGTATGAAAAGTCGGCGTGTGCCGCCAAATCGAAATCGGCAATCAAGAGTGCTGTACTAGGTCCGTCATATCATAAAAGTTTTGTAACCTCCAGGAACTTCAGAGACGAGAAAATAAATAAAAAACTTTAAAAAATCTTGGTGCTCACAATGAAATTCAGACACTTTAGTATGAAAAGTCGGCGTGTGCCGCCAAATCGAAATCGGCAATATAGAGTGCTGTACTAGGTCCGTCATATCATAAAAGATTTTAAACCTCCAGGAACTTCAGAGACGAGAAAATAAATAAAAACTCTGAAAAATCTTGGTGCTTACAACGAAATTCAGACACTTTAGTATGAAAAGTCGGTGTGTGCCGCCAAATCGAAATAGGCAATCAAGAGTGCTATACTAGGTCCATCATATCATAAAAGATTTAAAACCTCCAGGAACTTCAGAGACGAGAAAATAAATAAAAACTTTGAAAAATCTTGGTGCTCACAATGAAATTCAGACACTTTAGTATGAAAAGTCGGCGTGTGCCGCCAAATCGAAATCGGCAATCAAGAGTGCTGTACTAGGTCCGTCATATCATAAAAGTTTTGTAACCTCCAGGAACTTCAGAGACGAGAAAATAAATAAAAAACTTTAAAAAATCTTGGTGCTCACATCGAAATTCAGACACTTTAGTATGAAAAGTCGGCGTGTGCCGCCAAATCGAAATCGGCAATCAAGAGTGCTGTACTAGGTCCGTCATATCATAAAAGTTTTGTAACCTCCAGGAACTTCAGAGACGAGAAAATAAATAAAAAACTTTAAAAAATCTTGGTGCTCACAACGAAATTCAGACACTTTAGTATGAAAAGTCGGCGTGTGCCGCCAAATCGAAATCGGCAATCAAGAGTGCTGTACTAGGTCCGTCATATCATAAAAGTTTTGTAACCTCCAGGAACTTCAGAGACGAGAAAATAAATAAAAAACTTTAAAAAATCTTGGTGCTCACAACGAAATTCAGACACTTTAGTATGAAAAGTCGGCGTGTGCCGCCAAACCGAAATCGGAAATCGAGAGTACTTTCCAAGGTCCATCATATCATAAAAGTTTTGTAACCTCCAGGAACTTCAGAGACGAGAAAATAAATAAAAACTTTGAAAAATCTTGGTGCTTACAACGAAATTCAGACACTTTAGTATGAAAAGTCGGCGTGTGCCGCCAAATCGAAATCGGCAATCAAGAATGCTGTACTAGGTCCTTCATATCATAAAAGTTTTGTAACCTCCAGGAACTTCAGAGACGAGAAAATAAATAAAAACTTTGAAAAATCTTGGTGCTTACAACGAAATTCAGACACTTTAGTATGAAAAGTCGGCGTGTGCCGCCAAATCGAAATCGGCAATCAAGAATGCTGTACTAGGTCCTTCATATCATAAAAGTTTTATAACCTCCAGGAACTTCAGAGACGAGAAAATAAATAAAAAACTTTGAAAAATCTTATTTCCAACAACGAAATTCAGACACTTTAGTATGAAAAGTCGGCGTGTGAGTGAGTGCTGTACTAGGTCCGTCATATCATAAAAGTTTTGTAACCTCCAGGAACTTCAGAGACGAGAAAATAAATAAAAACTGTGAAAAATCTTGGTGCCAACAACGAAATTCAGACACTTTAGTATGAAAAGTCGGCGTGTGCCGCCAAATCGAAATCGGCAATCAAGAGTGTTTTAGTAGGTTCATAATATCATAAAAGTTTTGTAACCTCCAGGAACTTCAGAGACGAGAAAATAAATAAAAACTTTGAAAAATCTTGGTGCTCACAACGAAATTCAGACACTTTAGTATGAAAAGTCGGCGTGTGCCGCCAAATCGAAATCGGCAATATAGAGTGCTGTACTAGGTCCGTCATATCATAAAAGATTTTAAACCTCCAGGAACTTCAGAGACGAGAAAATAAATAAAAACTCTGAAAAATCTTGGTGCTTACAACGAAATTCAGACACTTTAGTATGAAAAGTCGGTGTGTGCCGCCAAATCGAAATAGGCAATCAAGAGTGCTATACTAGGTCCATCATATCATAAAAGATTTAAAACCTCCAGGAACTTCAGAGACGAGAAAATAAATAAAAACTTTAAAAAATCTTGGTGCTCACAATGAAATTCAGACACTTTAGTATGAAAAGTCGGCGTGTGCCGCCAAATCGAAATCGGCAATCAAGAGTGCTGTACTAGGTCCGTCATATCATAAAAGTTTTGTAACCTCCAGGAACTTCAGAGACGAGAAAATAAATAAAAAACTTTAAAAAATCTTGGTGCTCACATCGAAATTCAGACACTTTAGTATGAAAAGTCGGCGTGTGCCGCCAAATCGAAATCGGCAATCAAGAGTGCTGTACTAGGTCCGTCATATTATAAAAGTTTTGTAACCTCCAGGAACTTCAGAGACGAGAAAATAAATAAAAAACTTTAAAAAATCTTGGTGCTCACAACGAAATTCAGACACTTTAGTATGAAAAGTCGGCGTGTGCCGCCAAATCGAAATCGGCAATCAAGAGTGCTGTACTAGGTCCGTCATATCATAAAAGTTTTGTAACCTCCAGGAACTTCAGAGACGAGAAAATAAATAAAAAACTTTAAAAAATCTTGGTGCTCACAACGAAATTCAGACACTTTAGTATGAAAAGTCGGCGTGTGCCGCCAAATCGAAATCGGCAATATAGAGTGCTGTACTAGGTCCGTCATATCATAAAAGATTTTAAACCTCCAGGAACTTCAGAGACGAGAAAATAAATAAAAACTTTGAAAAATCTTGGTGCTTACAACGAAATTCAGACACTTTAGTATGAAAAGTCGGTGTGTGCCGCCAAATCGAAATAGGCAATCAAGAGTGCTATACTAGGTCCATCATATCATAAAAGATTTAAAACCTCCAGGAACTTCAGAGACGAGAAAATAAATAAAAACTTTGAAAAATCTTGGTGCTCACAATGAAATTCAGACACTTTAGTATGAAAAGTCGGCGTGTGCCGCCAAATCGAAATCGGCAATCAAGGGTGCTGTACTAGGTCCGTCGTATCATAAAAGATTTCAAACCTCCAGGAACTTCAGAGACGAGAAAATAAAAAAAAACTTTTAAAAATCTTGGTGCTCACAACGAAATTCAGACACTTTAGTATGAAAAGTCGGCGTGTGCCGCCAAATCGAAATCGGCAATCAAGAGTGCTGTACTAGGTCCGTCATATCATAAAAGTTTTGTAACCTCTAGGAACTTCAGAGACGAGAAAATAAATAAAAACTTTGAAAAATCTTGATTGCCGATCTCGATTTGGCGGCACACACCGACTTTTCATACTAAAGTGTCTGAATTTCATTGTGAGCACCAAGATTTTTCAAAGTTTTTATTTATTTTCTCGTCTCTGAAGTTCCTGGAGGTTTTAAATCTTTTATGATATGATGGACCTAGTATAGCACTCTTGATTGCCGATTTCGATTTGGCGGCACACGCCGACTTTTCATACTAAAGTGTCTGAATTTCGTTGTGAGCAGCAAGATTTTTCAAAGTTTTTATTTATTTTCTCGTCTCTGAAGTTCCTGGAGGTTTTAAATCTTTTATGATATGATAGACCTAGTATAGCACTCTTGATTGCCTATTTCAATTTGGCGGCACACGCCGACTTTTCATAATAAAGTGTCTGAATTTCGTTGTGAGCACCAAGATTTTTCAAAGTTTTTTTTTATTTTCTCGTCTCTGAAGTTCCTGGAGGTTTGAAATCTTTTATGATACGACGGACCTAGTACAGCAACCTTGATTGCCGATTTCGATTTGGCGGCACACGCCGACTTTTCATACTAAAGTGTCTGAATTTCGTTGTGAGCACCAAGATTTTTCAAAGTTTTTATTTATTTTCTCGTCTCTGAAGTTCCTGGAGGTTACATAACTTTTATGATATGACGGACCTAGTACAGCACTCTTGATTGCCGATTTCGATTTGGCGGCACACGCCGACTTTTCATACTAAAGTGTCTGAATTTCGTTGTAAGCACCAAGATTTTTCAAAGTTTTTATTTATTTTCTCGTCTCTGAAGTTCCTGGAGGTTACAAAACTTTTATGATATGACGGACCTAGTACAGCACTCTTGATTGCCGATTTCGATTTGGCGGCACACGCCGACTTTTCATACTAAAGTGTCTGAATTTCGTTGTGAGCACCAAGATTTTTCAAAGTTTTTATTTATTTTCTCGTCTCTGAAGTTCCTGGAGGTTACAAAACTGTTATGATATGATGGACCTTGGAAAGTACTCTCGATTGCCGATTTCGGTTTGGTGGCACACGCCAACTTTTCATACTACAGTGTCTGAATTTCATCGTGAGCACCAAGATTTTTCAAAGATTTTTATTTATTTTCTCGTCTCTGAAATTCCTGGAGTTCACGAATGATACTCATCTGATAGGCTCAACAAAGCCCGATCGAAAGATTTTGTTAGAATTCGTGACTTTTCATTTTGGTCGGGTTATCTTAGGCCGCTAACTTTAGGCCGCTAACTTCACACTGGTTTATGTACTTACGTTTTTTTAACCAAAATTTTAATTAATTAAAAAATATAATCATATTAGAGGTAATTGATAGAATCAGGCGTGACTTCGCGGAAGTTCATCTTCGATACAAAATGAAATAATAATATCTAGTGTGATTCCGCTGCATTCAAGTACTTAGATTACCTATATTGGGGCAGTCGTAAAGGATTAATTGTAGGTAAATTAATAAAAAACCTGAATAAACGTAAAAATCTTGAAATTACAATAACAAATTTTAAAAATTATTATTATTATTATGAAATTTATATTAATTATTATTATTTTTATTGATATAAAATTAATTATTACTATTATTATTATTATAAACAAAACTAAAATTTAAAATATAAAATTATATAAATATTATACAATTAATTATTATTATTACAAATAAACACCAATACAGATAACCCTTGACACGTGTTTCGCCTCTTCACGAGGCATCCTCAGGACCGTGCTGACTCGACGAAGGCTCGCACTTTCGCACGAGCCTTCCTACAATTAATCCTCTTCGACTGCCCCAATATATATAATCTAAGTACTTGAATTCAGCGGAATTACACTACATATTATTATTTCATTTTGCATATTAGAGGTAACGTAAAGTTTTTGATTTTTTTATTATTTAAATCATATTAGTTTATGACCTAAAAGGTTTTAGTTGAATTATAGATATGACCCTGTATAACGTCATGAGTTACGAGCTCGAAGCCATTTTAGTGAGAGATGTCGAGCTCCTGACCTCTACGGACATTATATTTCAACGCCAAACATCTAAAATTTATAGCCAACAAGTCACCTGCAAACCTTAGACTAAAGCTAGACCTTGGACTAAAAGAGTTGTTACATAGACTTGCCTTTACAAATAGAAATATACGCCAGAAAAGGAATACGATATCGTAAAATAATATCAATACACTTCTATTATTTCTGATCTATACGAACGCGACCTTACGCCCTTTTAGACGTGAGTTCTTGTTTTTTTTACGGTGTACAATAAAGTATTGATCTATCTATCTACATGACATTGCTTCTGACGTCAAATAACTTCTAATGTAATTTTGATACTTCATATTAATTTAATGGCTTCAGGGTTTAATTCTGAGCGCTGTCTATTCGATTTTTTTGATCCGAGACCTAAGCATGTTTGACTACCGTTATGAGCAGGCAGCCTAGATCGAGGCAGTCCTAGGTAAACCTAGCCTAGGCTTTAACATACTGATTAAACTAGTCGTAATCTTGAATGTTTAGAACCGTTTAGAGTTTGCTAAGAAACCTTATTATTATGTTTGTGTAGAAGTCCTCTACTTTGGGTTAATTTTATTAGCATAGTGAAAATGTATCTTCTACGTAGTAAGTATAGGTACCTATATTTATAAAAAGTTTTGTTCTGATGGAGTGACTGTCAGACAAACACGTACAGCCCAAACCGTTGGATAGAGTCGACATTTGGTGGGTTACTTTGTGTTACTTTTATGCTAAAAATAGCCTGTTTGCAATAAAATACTTTGAGTTTGACTTTGACTTTATGACGTAGGGGCGTAAACTATAAAAGGTATTTAAATAATGTTCTAACAAGGGTATGTAATGGTTTCAAAATGAAGAAACGCGGGAGAAACAGTGGGCTGCTTCTAGTTAATAATATATGGCTTTTGGGTAATTACTCTACCTAATACTCTTATTTTTTCTATTAACAATTCGTAATAGGCCTTTTCGATAGCCAACCGGTTGAGCAGCTCGCGGCCCAATTAATTAAGTAACCTAATTGATTTTTGGAAACCTTAAAAAAAGAATGACGTGCCGAGCTAGTCGTTCGCCTGATGTGAAGCGTCATAACAGAAACTAGCGTTTAAAAACGAATTCACTTACTACAATCAATAAAAATTCGTGTGTTAGTGAGTATTAAAGAAAGCAAAAATAAAGTTTTACCGGCCGATAGATGGAGATAAACTAAAGAAGTTTTACTTCAGTCGTGTAATCTAAAGCACACTCGTTTTTTTACCTATCTTCGAGTAAAGGTCCAAACCGATCTTGATATTTGGAGTATTTTGATTGTCTGAATTTCGGGGAACGTTTTGCAAAGCTGCAGGCAGCAGCTAGTACCTTCATAAATTCCAAGAAGAATGGCGGCTATTATGGAAAGACAAAGTATGACAGTTCACACGACAAAAGGGTTATTAAGAGAGGGAAGTTCGCCATAGCTACCCCATTTCATCCCCTTGTCCCTATCGTCCGAGGCCATCGCGGACATTAGAGGAAATGCGATATCGAATGACCTCACCCTTTTGGAGCGATCTTTGTCAAACTATTGTTTTGTGGTTGATCTTGACCTTGTATATCACATAAAACACAAAGAAAAATAGGTACTTCGTTGATTTTATTTTCAAGGCCAGTAGAATAATTCCGTTTATTTTCAAGTCCAATAGAAAAATGCGTTCGCAATTATTCTACAGGCCTTGAAAATAAAATCAACGAACACACACACACTCAAAGCGCGGCTGGTTATAGTGAGTTCTGGTTTCAAACCGATCTTATCTCGTATCTTCAAATCCTGGATTTTAAAATTGAAAGATAGTAACTCTAGGCTGGTAAAAGCGAACTGTAGGGTGTGGGTTTGATTCCCACTCGAGACAACCATTTGCACAATGAACATCGATATAATAATTTTAAACAATTCGCCTAATGAAATTAAATTTTTAGAAGGAAATATATTTAAAAAACATTTGACTGGCTTTTAGGCAAATGTTTCTATAGTATCAAAGAATTTGTAACATGTAATAACAAATGTTAATGAAGTAAGTAAGTAACAAAAATGTTTTTTTTTATATTGCACGCTTGCTTGCAGGCTGAATGCACGTATCCACTGCTTACTATGTGACTTGTACCCAAATTAATAGTGTATTCTTGCAAATAAACAAATGATTTGATTTGATGTTTTTTCTGTGGTATGGTGTAATATTGTAATCTATGTGTGTATTTAGATATAAAAGTATATAACTATTCTATCAGTTATCTCTGAGACTAATCAGGTCCGCACAAGTTTCCCTAAATTTGAGGCTAGATGTCGCTGTGTAAAATGTCTACACATTTATTTACAAGGTGTAAATTATTTATTTATTTCACATAATCTACAAATCACATAAGGTACAATTTCACATAATACTACTACTTGCACAATTACAGATTTACTTTACTTTACTTTTACTATAAAATTTCATATTCAAAATAGAGATCAGGAAGTACAAACTTAAGTGGGTTACTTGACAAGAAGGAAATGGAAGAGGTCGTCTGTACCAAAGTTCGACAGCTCCAATTTTACATTTATTCCTCTGTGACATACCCAAATACATTGCAGTGGTTGTGACATGAGGTATAAGTGCGAACTTAGCACACAAACTTTAGTACACATGGGAATAAGTATGTTAGGATTATTTTAAACAAACTGCTATATAAATACTACACTCGAATATAGTTGAAGTAATAATAATAACTGTGGGCTTAAATATAAAGATAAGACAATTGAAGCACACTTAATTTTACAATGATTTCCAAATAATGTTAAATTTAATGGAATTTAACAGGCGGACAGTCCCTGTGGTGTGGTGGTTGAGCACGTCGGCTCATAACCCTAAGGTGGCGGGTTCAATTCCCGCGGCAGGATAAATATTTGTGAACAGAAAAAATACCGCAAATACTTGCTCTGAGTCTGGCTGTTGTGGGACCATGGTCCTCGTAGTTTCTGAGTCCCTATAGACACAGGGAATCTTAGGGTCCAGGATCTATGTATGTGATCGTTGGGCGTTATTATTATTTTAAGGTATCCCACGCGTCGTGACACATTAATAAGCATCATCCTACTTACCTATTGAAATATAAACACTCCAGACCCTAAACTATCCGTAATAAAACTTTGAACAACGTTCTCAAGGAAATCATATTCCATTAGCACGATGGAAAAACAAACAGCTCTAGAGACTATAAACGAAAACTTTTATGGGAAAACTATAAAAGTGTTGGTTCAACCATTTAATTAAACGGAGAGAGCAAAAAGAGATCACCATTATGACACGCTGTGAGATCGTGCCTTTTTATAGCTTACCTCTACTATGTAGGTATTTCCACGGCAATGTAGTCATACCCAAACCCTCCCTTCATAAACAAACACACCCCATCCCAATACATTACGTTATCCATACACATACATATATTTTTAATACACGGACCTTCATACATTAAACTTTTATTGCATGCATGTGCATGTATCGTTTTGCTACAGAATAGACAAACAGTCGTCAAATTAGATAAAACAATTGAAGGGGTGAGAACAAAAAGGGTTACTGATTTTTTTCACAAAATGACTTACGGGTATCGTTGGATTCAGCGTGAAATTATCTACAATAATACATTTTCAAAATACCGAAATGAGGTTTAAATCTCGAGATTTTGAGTCTAAAAACGGTTTATCTATGACAGGAATACAGTTCGCTTAGCATAAAAACATTATTATAATTATTTTATTATATCATATTTTTACAGTAATTGTATAAATTAGTACTATATTTAGTATTTTAAAATAGAATTAATACATTTTCAAGCAAGTGAAACTTACATAAACCTTTTCTATTACCTTATACCCTTATACTCTACATTAAAATGACGCAGTTGAAGTTTAAAGTCGATTTTCTCGAAACTATCAATTTGACAGTTAAACCCTTTTTATTCTCAACCCTTCAATTATGTATCCATGCTAAAAACCAGCCAGCTAGCCAGCCAGTAATGAAACTGCGATACATGCCATTACATTCCATATTTTGAAAATATGAACAATATTTTCAAAATACGGAATGCATCTGTTGCGCAGTTTCATTACTGGCTCAGATGCCATTAGCCTAAACTGCAATTTTTAATAGTCCAATATTGTTTTATTATATATCATTTTATATGTAACTTTTGTACCAGTAGTTAAAATTGTAACTCTGTGGCTAAAAGAAAAAAATATTATCAGTTAAAAAAATGCAATTTTTCTCTACTAAAACATACTTTTAGTCAAAACCATAGAAATGTTTATACACAGGTAAAAACAGGAAAAGTCCAAAACACGACGTAATTATTTTAAAGGTGGAACTATTTTTCCAGTCCGAAGTTATAGGAGCGAGTGCAAAAATCATTGGTGCAGACCGACTAGAATTTGATCCGGGGTGCCACACTAACTTCTTACCTATAAAATTAATATTCTTGTAAACGGTATACAGTAAAATATTTAAATTTAAAATTGATTTAAAAATAATAATAACGCCTAACGATCATATACATAGACCCTTGACCCTAAATAGGATTCCCTGTGTCTAGGGACCCAGGAACCACGAGAACCATCGTCCCACAACCAGACTCAGAACAAGTATTTGCGCTTTTTTCTGTTCACAAACACTTGTTCTGCCTCGGGAATGAACCCGCCGCCTCCGGGCTATGAGCGGACCTGCTCAACCACCACACCACAGAGGAGAAGAGGAGCTGTCGTATTTTAAATTATTCATTTATATTGAACAAATGGAAATGTGAATTCAGTGTTCGTGACACTTTTTGAGATAAGCACTCACCAAAACGTTTTTGTGCTATACAACTTTTTGTGTACCCGGATATTTGGTATGCAAAGTCCATCCACATTACGTTGATCTTCTGGCGTGAATGTATGTACGCATGATGGCTTGGATTACTGGAATACAAGATAGATATTTTATTTACCAGGAAAGACATGTTTTTTACTATTTTTCCTAAAGTTTTCCCCTGTGTAACTTCGAACCCGATATTTCCTGTTTACGTCTTTTACATTGTGAGATGGTTGATTCGTAAGTTATAACAGAGTAAATACATAGATAGAGGTTAATGATAAATATTATATGGTATTCGAATATAATTTGCGTATTATTTACCAAATGTATAAAGCATAATACTAAATGTATATATTGAGACAGTAATACCCTCTGCGACAATCGAATTAATAGGTAATGTATCGTTTGAACAAACATAAATTACATAAGTACTAATAATAATTAAAATTGTTAGAATATACACCACACATGAGAACAAGAAAGGTAAAGAACAAAGTAAAAAAACTTCAGTGATAAATAATATATTGACTCAACTATAAGACTCAAGTTTCAAGAAACAAGAAAGCTTTCTGAAACGTTTTAAAATAACGTAGCTAAATCTTAACTCGGCACAGTAATAAAATACCAACCAATCACGGCCCCATTTCATGAAACGTACCAACAATTAGAATGAAAACAATTGCCACACAAGAAAAACAAAAGCCTATCACGTGATTCTTCTAATGTACCAAACAAAACAATGACTGCCACTCTAGCAGGCGTGGTCAACTATATGACAGCTGCTGTATGAGAAAGAAACATTTCATTAAACTTTTTTTTATGTTTTGGCTCCACACTTTTGTGTATTTAGCCAGTGTCAAGTAATTGATAATTTATCTAGTTAATGATATTTCACGCAAATATGTGTCAAGTCACAGTTGAAGTCATCAAGTCAAGTCATATTCAAGTCATAGTCTTGTAGCGTGTAGCTACTTTTTCTATTAATTATAGTCAGTTTCTCCTGACACTTTTGCAATAGCAACGTTTTTGTACTACTCTGCTCCCGCATTAAGAAGGCCAGGCACTTTGTGATATGAAAAACAATTATTCTTAATTATAGCTTTACCATTAGCCTTATCATTTGGATAGTAGAATAAATACTTACTAGGTACCTTAAGGTTTCCCAAGGCTGATGAATTACAAAATGATTTAAAGTATTTCTATAAGATTTTGATGCAACTATTTTGGACAAGGAACCTGACAGTCATGTTTTCGTTTGTTTAAAGTACGGGTCCTACTGGCAAACATTTATCAGAAACAGCTTAATAACGATTCAGTAATCACATTTCATACTCGTAGTAGTCTGTGGGACTTGTAATTTACCAAAAGTACATACTTGTTATCATTAGCTTCTTGTCGGTTTTTTCCAACCAAATATCACAACAATTACTGAACCATTCTTGGACGTATTTGTATATAAATGATCAGAAAAATCCTCTTAGTTTTGTAATGTACTTGTAATTAAATAAGATTAAAATAGTTAAAAAATATAGGTTATTGATTGTATATATGAGAGAGATAGCCATATTACGTGGAGGCGAGAAGACGCGATAAGCGCGGACCGCGCCCAGCAGAATCGTGCCGCGAACCAATCGCCACGACAGTCAGCGAGGCGCGCGCCCACGGAGTGCACGCGTTCGCCGCTCCTGCGCACCTTTTAAAAAAACCGCACCCACATGGATGTGCGCTGAGGGTTTTCTTTGAGGCCGCCGTTCCTACGGTCGGCATGGCGCAGGAGTAGCTGCTGGCTCATTTTTTACGAAGTCGCGTCAAGAGCCCCGGGTGTGGGGAGCGACAGGACGGATCGCCCATATCCGCCCGTGACGACGTCGACTGGTGGCCTAACCAAGATGGCCACATATTTTCCTTCGTATTGAAGATTTATTTTTTGTTTCGCGGTGGTAGTCCAGCGACGGCTGGCTCCCGCGAAACGACACCTCCGCCGTGATTGAGTGAGCGTGTCATTTTCTTAATTTTCGATGTGAACTTTGTACGCCCCCCGTGCGTTTTTTTAATTTCTCCCCGTTAGTCGTCAGTGAGCGTCCCGGGATTAGCGTTATCATATTAGGTTTACAGACTTTAACTGCGGCCTAGTGTTATTACTATTTTTGTAGACTTTTGTTTTGCATAAGATATTTCTATTTGTGTGTTTTTTTGAGTAAATGTTGAGTTGTACTAAATTCACTTTAGTTTCACTTTCTCCACCAATTGACAGTCCCAAGCAAACTAGCTGACCAAGTAAGGTAGGGCAGGCGGCACGGTGAGTGCACCACCAGGACGGTCCTTGAAACCAAAGGTCCGGTGTGAAGCCGTTGGCTCTATCCGTGAGCATCCTCCTTACTTTTCCTTTTTAATATAACTTGTTCGTGATTTAGTAGGTGGGAACCACTTTCCCCGGTCGACTCAAAATCGGTTCGGTTCCTTCGCCGAACATAACTTCATTTTTTTAAATTTTTTTTTATATATCACGACAGTCTATGGTGATGGTCTATGGTGGCAACTTTACTTCAAGCTTATATGGAGTTTTGGAAACAACACGAAAAGAAACGTTACACCATCATTATACCACTTTTCCACACTCATGCCTGTAATCCAGCACTTAACGAATAGAATGCCACCAATTTTATGCACTAACACTAAAAATAACACAAGTTTTGGAAAATAATATAATGCGGTGACGCCATCTTTTTCGTTTTCCCGCCATAAACCTTTGTGTAACGTTGATTGAATTTTTGTAATACTATAATATGGTAACACCAGAAAAAAAATCACAAGAAAAATGTCTGCCATTGTTTTCGCTCGCGCATTTTATCTCGGGACAAGTAATGGTATTCTGTGATACTGATAGAGTGACAGTCATTGTCGAGGTTGGTACTAACCTAACCTCCAATCCGGACAGCTCCTGAGAACAAGCCACCTGGTTATCTAGCCATTGCTCTTTGTTCGTCCGTTATCGGATACCTCCACAATACTGCTGTTAGTTTTTAAAGCTCTTTTGTGCGCAACCACAAAGGGAATGGAAGCGAGCGGCATGTAATGGACTTTTTGTGAAGGATGGATCATATTTTCCGACTGCTGCGTTCTGAGAGAGGTATTGATTTGTTGGTCTTTATAATTCGTGTATATCATTGTTTTCTTTAACTTGGTCTGTTTTACTGGTTTTATGATTTGTTGGTATCTCCGTTACATTAATAATAAACTATTATTAATTATAATACTGTGAAATTACTGGGCAAATGAGACTTTATGACCCAATCTCACAGTCTAGTAATCTTATTACTAGATTGCGTTGATGTCTCAGGATGACGTGCGCAGTGTCACTCGAAACTGTATATAGAGTTCCGAGTGATGATACTGCAACTGATATGGGCAGCCGTGTCGCTTAACATCAGGCGAACGGTTAGCTCGCCACGTCATATGTTAACATAAAAAAATTAACAATATGTCAAACCTCTGTGGTGAGCTGGTGAACGGGTGCTGCTTGCGGAAGCTGGTTTTCTCGTGGTGTATGCACAATTAGAAATAAGTACCTACTTATGTTTTGTTATTGGCTGTATTTTCCTTCCTGTATTGTTTATATGTTCATGTTAATAATAGGCTAAATTTATAAATTTAAAAATAATTTAACAACAAGCATGGACCCAGGTGTCTGTGAAAATGCAAATTTTAAAAAAACCTGTGGTGTGGTGGTTGAGCAGGTTGGCTCATAGCTTAGAGGTGGCGGCTTCGATTTCCGCAACAGGACAAGTATTTGTGCACTGGAAAAAAACCTATATAATGTTTTATATCTGGGTGTTGTGGGACCATGGTCCTCATAGTTCCTGGCTTTCCTACACACAGGAAATCCTAGTTAGGGTCCATGATCTATGTATATGAAAACTGAAATAATGATTACAGTAATTTATTATTTTAATGTGCTCCTAATTATTCATCTCCGTTGCAGAAATTACAAGCCTGCGGCACTAGAATAATAATTGCATAATTAACATTCAAGCTACATACCAACCTTCATGCTACATCACTTTAAAATTTAAATCCAAGGAGGTTTTAAGCACGTGGACCTCAATTAATAATTTAAAAGTGACCAAACTTGGCGACCCCTGACCAAAGCAAAGAACCTGTTGTTTTATTCAACAGTATAATGGTAACATGTTTTGACGGTAAACAGAGAAAATGAACTGTGGTATCGCAAAGTTGGGTACAAAATTTCCATACTCATTTCAGAAGCAACCTTACATATACTCTGCATATTATATTATACTTTAAAAAGTATAGACAATATTGTACCAAAGTATGTTTTAAGTATTATGTAAGTATCTTTACTAGGTTACTGCAAAATTTATCTAGGTAGGTACCACCACTTTGCCAGTTATTCTGCTGCCAGGCAGTAGTGTGCAACCATCACTGATCGAGTAGGTCGGCTCATAATCCATCAGAGGTGGCGGGTTCGATTCCTGCGGCAGGACAAGTATTTGTGCATAGAAAAAAAACGCAAATACTTGTTCTGAGTGTGGGTGTTGTGGGACCATGGTCCCCGTAGTTCCTGGGTCCCTAGACACAGGGAATCCTAGTTAGGGTCCAGGATCTATGTATGTGATCGTTGGGCATTACTATTATTATTATTGTTAATTCAGGAATGGCAAGAAAATGCGGAAAATATCTCCTTTGTTTTTCTTACGTGGTTAGTTTCAAAATAACCTTTTTATTTTCTCCTTAAAATGAGATCTTGAGACTTTTATTGTCATATACCTCTTTTGAGTGCAAAATCAACAACGGTAATTTCATTAAGAGATGCTATGACTATGTTCCAAATTCAAAGGTCTTATAATTAGTATGCTTCACGATCGCTGAGGTAAGTTTGATACGTCTCTATAGCTCATTTCTGAACTATAAACACAATTATCCAAACTCCAATCAACAATTTCTCTAGCGACGTGAGAAGGCTTTAGAGTATCCGACGCGATGTTTTGGGAGCTGGTAGACATTATTGGGTTTATAATGAAACTCAGTAGATAACTGCTATATTCTAATAAATGGTTAGAGTTATGGCGGGAAAACGAAAAAGATCGCGTCACCGCATTGTATTCTTTTCTAAAACTTGTGTTATTTTCAGTGTTAGTGCATAAAATTGGTGGCATTTTATTCGTGCTGTGTGCTGGATTACAGACATGAGTGTGGAAAAATGGTATAATGGTGAAACGTCTCTTTGTGTTGTTTCCAAAACTACATAGAAGCTTCAAGTAAAGTTACCACCACTTTACTAGGAGTATGACTTGACTAGACTGTGACTTGACTTGACACATATATATATTAATTAGCTTGAAAAATTATCAATTACTTGACACTGGCTAAATACACAAAAGTGTGGAGCTAAAACAAAACAAAAAAAAGATGTGTATGACGGCGGCAACGTCCAGTTATAAACTCTATGCACAGCGATCGAGCACCGTAATTTACCCTGTGGTGGCATTAAATTTATTACAGTGGCAACACCGGCAACTGTCGTCGCTGCCCCACCCATCTGGCTATATAAAGGGTTCGATTGGTGTGCTACGGATCATTCTTGTTCCAGACACAGCGCGGAGTGGACATGCTGAAGCCCTATTGTTATATAGGTTGCAACCTACGCACAGCCCGTTCCTCCTACATGTATATAATATATAAGAGTGCGTTTGATATAGGATATGGATATATTTTGTATCCGACACGATATCGATTCGGGCAATGTAAATATTCTACTCCAGACCACAAGGACGGTGGACGGTCACGTTTCACAGTCCTGGCCAAAGTTTACGATGGTGATAAATCTCACTGTTCGCTAATGAAACTCGCATATTGCAGGAACAAGGCAACCGGAAAACACGCTTAAAAGTTTTTTGGTCTTGTTAGCGTGGTTTTATTTTGAGTAGGTGTAGTCACTGCTTCTTAAGTTTTTATTTGTATTTGTGGTTATTGTTTCAATTGGGGTAATAGAAGAGCATCCACAAGATCATAGCATAAATGTCATATTAAATTGTTTGTCGTATAAATGCCTAATACCAACCTAGCCACCTTCACATCAACAGCTGGAAGGCGTCTACTGATAAACGCGGACCAAAAGCAAAACGCCACTTTTTACACTAATGATAATCACTACGCTTGGCAGATGTCTTCGTGATTGCAGGTTTTTTATGTACCGAGTAGAATTATTCTTATATTAACTTACCGTAATAAATCTTAATGTTGTAAATACACTTTTTCAAATCGTTTTACATAGAAACGCCAGACATTGCAAATCACCAAAAACGTCACAATGTCCCAAACTGTAACTTCTAAACAATCTGCTGAAATCAGAAGGTCACTCGACAGTTAAAATCCTATAAACTAAACTATAACTATTATTACACCGTTACTACGCCCTTCGGATATGACATAAAGTAAAACCCCCAGTAGACAAGTTCAAATTTATAATAGTATAAATAAGTCTACGGACACCATGTGCGTTAGACTATCCCCTCGTGGGTTATTTAAAGCGGTCGCGAAATTCTATAGACTCCACTCTTTCAGTGGACGTAATCTTCTCGATCCTCTTATCCCGGAAACGGGCCAAGCCGAGGCTAGCACCCCAAGGGTGCCCTTGCGCTTGTTGCCTCCCATTTTTGTCTTAATAGGTACCTGCCCGCTGACGCTGTAAAGGTTGGTAGAGACTAACAACATTAGCCCGTTCAGAAGCAGACAGAATTTTACTTATATTAGATGGGAAAGGGATTTGCTTAGATTTTGGGTCCAATTGTTTCACATGTCAAAATGTCCAAATTATTAATGGTATTATGATCAAAATATGCAAGTAAACATACAAATTGTAAAAAGCCCAAAATACTGTGATCACAATTTTTTAGTAACAAATTGTGTAAATGTCAAAAACATTGGAGACAAAATATATTATGGGAGATTTGGCGGGAAAGCGAAAAAGATTGCGTCACTGCATTGTATTATTTTCCAAAACTTGTGTTATTTTCAGTGTTAGTGCATAAAATTGGTGGCATTTTATTCGTTAAGTGCTGGATTATAGGCGTGAGTGTGGGAAAATGGTATACTTAATGATGGTGAAACGTTTCTTTTCGTGTTGTTTCCAAAACTCCATAGAAACTTCTGGTAAAGTTGCCACCACTTTACTAGGAGTATGACTTTTACTAGACTGACTTGACTATGACTTGACTTGATGACTTCGACTGTGACTTGACACATATTTGCGTGAAATATCGATAACTTGATAAATTACCAATTACTTGACACTGGCTAAATACACAGAAGTGTGGAGCCAAAACTAAAAAAAAAAACAAAAAAAAAAAACAATATTATGGACTAAATTCTAAGTAAATAGTAGCTATTGTGTAGTAGTAGTAGTAGTCAGTCTCCAGACAAAATGTCCAGTGTGAATAATTTTTTTTGATTGCATAAATGATATTATTTTGAGTTTGAAACACCCAACCTGTCGGTAATATAAAGTCACAGATAAAGAAAAAAAATGACTTTAAAATGATGGTCACATTAAATTGAATATTATATAATTCGAAGCTGATCTACTGTTTATATATTATACTATGCTTCTAACGAGAGCTTTACAGCTTTAAGTACTTGTAGGATAGATTGGAAATAGTTTAGTGTGTGCCGTTTGGTGCTTGCGGCTAGGAGAGGTCTTTACTTTAAGTTATACCTTTTTTGGACAGAAAATGACAAATTATATGGTGGAGAAACTGCTATTGAAGACACACTAGCCGCCTGTGACTTCCCACACGTTGACTACAGTTTATCGGGATAAAAAGTATCCTCACTGTTTTAAACGTTTACTAAATTTAAATCTGGTTACGTGATCTTTAATTGGAACTTAACTCGATCGTGTTTGGAATCATTTTTGAGTTCCCAATAGTTCAGCGTAGTTATATGTACCATTAGGAGTTGGGGATATTAGAAACTGAAAAATAATTTCAAATACGATAAATAGCCCGTTAAAATTAAACATTAATGGCATTTTATGAGAGAGACCTGTGTTCATCTGTGGACGTCTTCCGGCTTATAAATATTGTTAATAAATATTTGTGGACATTTCACAAATAAGTGCAACGTGTAATTGAACGTTCCATCTATAATTAGATCTTACATCCATGCATACGGTAAATCTGCTTAAATGGATTTACCTGAATACTGTGAACGGAAATGCATGTTTAATCCAATTAAGTTAAGACCTAGTTTAGGGTTCCTATCTAGAGCAGACACATGATTTGTACCTACCTATAAACTTTTCAAATTGAATTTTCATGTTTTAAGATCTTGATACATTTCGTGATGCGGGTTCTAATTTTAAATTGTATCATCATCAGAAGCTGGAAGATGTCAACTGATGACCATGGGCTTGCTTTAGAGTGCCATTTTGGCCAGCTACTTGCCTCTTGCATCCATCGCTTCCGTAGTTTTGACCAGTTCGCTTACCACCTGGTGGGGAGGCAGCCTGTTGTAACTTCTGTTTGAAAAGGCCTCTCAAG
Organism: Ennomos fuscantarius; assembly: GCA_905220475.3. NCBI lineage: Eukaryota > Metazoa > Arthropoda > Insecta > Lepidoptera > Geometridae > Ennomos > Ennomos fuscantarius. The sequence continues at coordinate 14,584,208 of HG992036.1, read as the reverse complement.
AACTTTTCTGCCCCATCTGTTGTCGTTTCTGCGAGAGATATGCTGTACTTATGTGCTTACTTATACTTATTGCCTTTATAACTGGCTTTTATATATTAAAGGCCATCAAGGCCGAAAACCTTAAACGAGACAAATATGAACTCCTTGGTAACGCCTATATATTTGTGCTGTTTGAGGTGGATACAATGGGTCCGTGGGGGCCGGTTGCTATAGAAACACAGGGACTTGGCCAAACGTTTGGTGGAAGCATCAGGTGACCAGAATGCTGCCTTTTACCTCGCACAGAAAATGAAAAAATAAATAAACAAAAGAAAGAAAAAACATTTATTCGTGACACATAACTGATAACAAATACATAACACCAAAATAATAAAACAATGCTGCGTGGTGTCACGAATGGGCTCCGACTCAGCATACAATTAATGTCCTAAGACCTTAATGATTGATTTTCAGTCGGAACACAATCATTGCCAAGCATTGCCATTCAACGTGGTAATGCTGCCAGCACTCTAGGCACTTTTCCTCCACTAACTAGAGTATATAACAGCATTATTTTTTTAATTTTATCTAATATAAGGTTTTAGGTATAGTTTAGTTTTTTAGGTTTACTTTAGTTTATTATTATATTTATATTTTAAAATAAAAAATACAACTGGATAATTTTGACAGTTAAGTGGGTGACTTTAGTTACCGGCGCAGTGCAAATTATATTTATGAATCTTGTACCATACAGGTGACTTAGTAGGAGTTAAAATTACTAGTCAATCTTGTAAGTTATAACGCTTAATTTCCACTTAAATATTTAGGTTTCACTAAGTTAAAATTACGGTAAAGTCGGTCGTAGTGCTGGGTATTGAAAGTACCTACTTATCTGGTTCATTAAGTATTCACAGATAATACAGATCAAAGATTTGCAAGTGTTATAAGCCCCAGATGACGATGATGATGGTGGTGGTAAAATATGATGAACTACGAAAAATTCTAATTCTATTTTTTTAAATAATCTCATTAAAATCAGTACATTCATACAGGCAAACAAATAAACGGACCCAGTTCTTAAACTTATAATAGCTTAATTCTCGTTGACTTAAAAAATGTCTTCCAAGTTATTCAAGTTACTTTCCTTATAAATCCAGGCTCACTTCCAGAACTTAATTAATCAAGTAAGTATCCGTACTTCCTTTTAAAAGTATTAACTTCACTTCCACTGCATTATGCACTAGTTAGTAACTAAAGTAAGTTTAAGCACTAAAGTTGTACCTTAAGTTTAAATCCCGCTAGTAAGTATTAAGAAATTAATGCTGAGTTGCATTTTGACTTTAGAATAGAGAAGTTTTATAAGATAAATAGAATTTGAGTGGTTTATGATATAGCACGTAAAATTTTATTTCATTAGTTTTTGCAATACTTTCTGGAAATTCCTTAAACCCAGGTATCCTTTCCACCCTCCATGTCTTTATCCCTTTCATCCATGATTTATCCCTTAAATCGGGAATTTCTGTTTGTCATCTTATTAAATTAGCTCCTTATTATTAGAATCCGTTCTCATCTCTGAATATTTTAAGGTTTTTACGAAAGATTTTGGGGTTCCGTTGTGAAAATTGTGAAACGGTAGACCACACGGTACGAAACGCAACGTTGAGCGATGGGATCCGTTTTTTTTGGCTCCACACTTTTGTGTATTTAGCCAGTGTCAAGTAATGGATAATTTATCAAGATAATAATATTTCACGCAAATATGTGTCAAGTCACAGTCGAAGTCATAGTCTAGTCAAAGTCATACTCCTAGTAAAGTGGTGGCAACTTTACTTGAAGCTTCTATGGAGTTTTGGAAACAACACGGAAAGAAACGTTTCACCATCATTATACCACCTTCCCACACTCATGCATGTAATCCAACACTTAACGAATAAAATGCCACCAATTTTATGCACTGACACTGAAAATAACACAAGTTTTGGAAAATAATACAATACGGCGACACGATCTTTTTCGTTTTCCCGCCAAAACTCCAACCCCGTTTTCTTTTATTGTTTTTTCTTTTTTTTAGACAGCCTTTGTGGTGTGGTGGTTGAGCAAGTTGGCTCATAGCCCGGAGGTGGCGGGCTCGATTCCCACGACAGGACCAGTATTTGTGCACAGAAAAAAAACGCAATTACTTTTTCTGTGTCTGGGTGCTGTGGGACTACGAAGACCATGGGGTCTTCGTAGTTCCTGAGTCCCTGGATACAGGGAATCCTAGTTAGGGTCCAGGATCTATGTATGTGATCGTTATTATTATATTATTAATATTATTATTATTGTATTGATTAGTACAGTAATATCTGATTAGTATAAATCAAAGTTCCACTTCAAAAAACTACGGAACCCTTTTGCAGTAAACTAATTTATTCTTGACCTATTTCTTCTCAAAGGATTCTCATCTTACGGCTACGACCATCGTATTACTTAAACCTAATTGGTTTTTATTGTCGTCTCCTTTCTCGAATAAAGATAAAAGAAGTTCTCCTTTGAGAATTAATTGCGTTCGCGGTGGCTGGTGATGGGGCTTCTTGTCCGATTTCGGTAGAAAAAGATATTGGTATTATTTTAAAATTCACGTATTTTGTCCATACGAGTACAACTTACTAGGTGGTAGGATTTTTCTGGAAGGTTCGTCTAGGTAAATACCGCATTGCCAGTTATTCTTCCGCCAACCAGTAGTACTGCTGTGTCCCGGTTTGAAGGGCACTGTAGTTAGTGAAATTACTGGGCAAATGAGACTTTATGACCTGATTTCACAGTCTAGTAATCTTATTACTAGATTGTGCTGATGTCTCAGGATGACGTGCGCAGTGCAGTGTCACGCGAAACTCTATACTTTAGAGTTTCGAGTGACACTGCAACTGAAATAGGCAGCCGTGTCACGTCCTCACGTCACTCCTTAACATTAAAAACATGTTATTTGCCATTTCAATAGAATGTTGCGGTGCAAATCTAAATTATCACATTGATACTTTTTACCTACTGTAAGGATTTATTTCAGAATCTGCTACTAAAGTGTCTAGTAATTAACCATTACGTAAAAGTAAAAAAATATGTAGAAGATAAAACTTTTGGTTAACTTACATTGCGTTTCACATTCCTTGTTTATCATCTGGCTAATCGTAACCTACTCAGTCAGTGAACGGCAACGTCGCATTTCTACGTTCCGTTCTAAGAACCATATTAAATGATAATTTTTTTGATGATATATTGATATTACGATGTTACAATACAAGCACTTTTGCAAGATTATTCAGTTCAATTCATTATTTTTGTAACGAAAACTTATTACTACTATACATTTACAGCGTACAATGGCAGTTATTAATAATATATATTATTACAAAATCTCGCTTTTTTGATAAATTGCTCAAAGTATACTTCAGCTGTCAAACAAACTCCTTATCCATCAAATAACGATTTAGTTGCCACTCGATCTGCCATTTAAGTTAGTAGATTCTAAATGAGTTGGTTAGCCCTTTGCAATGATTGTGAAATGCAAGAACATGTTTATATAACAGACTAGCTTCTGCCAGCGGCTTCACCCGTGTGGCCTATAGGAAAATAATTCAACCACCCATTTTACCTCTTACCCTTTTTGGGGTGGAATTTCGAATTAGTATCTACTAAGAAAGGGATTTTACACTTTTTTTTTCTTTTTTTTTTAGTGTAGATACATTTTACAAAGAACACACCCTTCAAATTTCAAGTCTCTAGGACCAGCGATTTAGGCTGTGCGAATATTATATGTATTATATCAGCTCCTATTAGCTTAACCGGAAATTTAACCGGACATACCTTACTTACTTTACAGTGAATTACTCGTACCTACATTACATTCACGTCCAATAACTTGAATGGTAGCACTACTTGTCACTGTTATTTATTCTGTGGTCAAAGGTGACTGCCAACTTACGTTCTACACCCAACGACCGTAGAGCGTAAGTTTGCGGCAGATTTATAGCGGTAATTATTTCACATCCACCGTTTTTATAGGAAGGTCAGCTGACCTTCCTATAAAAAGGTGAATGTGGGCATAAGGTTTAGATTAAAGTATTAGATAGTTGATTTCCGAAATGAAAATTCACAGGATAAATTAGGCCTTTAGATTGTTCATTTTGTGACGTATTATCAAATTTCTCATTGCGATGTGTAGCGATTTAAAAAGGCTCGCAGAAATGGCGCTAAATTTTACTGAGCTATGGAACTTAAGCCGTTTTCTTCTGGGGGGTGATCACGAAACTTTGATTGCAATGCAACAGGAGAAATTTCCATACTAACTATGTGTGCATAGTTAGTGAGAGGAGAAATAAAAAGAGAAGTTGCGAAGAAGAGGAGAATGCTGCTGCCCATTGCCTGGATATTCTCTCTTCCCGTAGGTGCCTAATTGGTACGTGAAGGAGTCGTCCTTTTCGCACACCAGCTGGGCGATCACGTAACTTAATTGCAACCAAACAAATTTATTTGTAAACTACGTTTATGTGTAAACTGCATATTGAAACTGTCAAATCCAAAAAAATTTGTGTTTCTTTGGTTGCAATCAAGTTACGCGATCGCCCAGCTGGTGTGCGAAAAGGACGACTCCTTCACGTACCAATTAGGCACCTACGGGAAGAGAGAATATCCAGGGAATGGGCAGCAGCATTCTCCTCTTCTTCGCAACTTCTCTTTTTATTTCTCCTCGCAGAACATTAATATCTTCACCAAGGCGTCTGCCAAGCGTGGGGATTATGGCAAATCCCACCCTATGATAAGCGTCCAAAGAGGCGCTTTTTATGGGAGGCCTGTATTTCATTTTTATTCAGCAGTAGACACTCCGACTGACTCTATATAATAAAACTCATGTGACCGCTATATAATAAATATATTTTTTTCAATAATAATAATATGTGTGGACATCTCACACAACGCCATCTAGCCCTAAACTAAGCAAAGCTTGTATTATGGAAACCAGATACTTAGATACTTTTTGTTTATAAATACATACATAGAATATAATATAACACCCAGACACAGAACAGACATCTATGTTCATCACACAAATGTTTGTCCTTCGGAATCGAGCCCACAATCCGCCATTCGGAGGCAGGGTTACTACCAACTAAGCTATGGGGCCAGGTAGACAATGTACCAGTTGGCCATATTTCACGTAAAAACTTAAAAGATTTAATATTTTATTATTATTTTACTTTTCCACCATCGGACAACCATATGTATGAAAAAACGCCACCGTGGTTAATATTCCACATGTGCGAACAAAGCGATTTGGCTCCACATTTCTCACGCAAACAGCCAAAGAGTGGAACGCTTTACCGGGCGGCGTCCGTATTTCTCGATAACTACAACCTTGGAGTCTTTAAATCTAGAGTGAACATGTATCATCTAGGCAAGCGCGTTACATCCTAGACCGGATCGTTACTTACCATCAGGTGCGATAGTGGTCAAACGCGAGCCATACAAACAAAAAACAATTAAAAAATTGTGAATTAAATATAACCCTGAATATTCTGTGGCTATAATTATTATGCAGTTTCATTGGAATTCATGTAACGTGCGCGTGAGAAATAATTTACAACATTTTATGTAACCACACCTTTTTCATGGGCGCACGCAAGACCGCGACCTACTCGCGAGTTATGGCGCCCAAGCACGGGTGTTTTGTAACTGTGGTCATGGTCTAATTGTTTAGTTACATAAAATAACAACATTTGACTAGGTCTAGGTAGGTAGGTCTAGGTAGGACTTTTCTGCAAAGTTCGTCTAGGTAGGTACGCTTTGCCAGTTATTCTGCCGCCAAGCAGTAGTACGCGGCACTGGTGTATTCCAGTTTCAAGAGCACTTTAGCTAGTGAAATTTAAAGGCAAAGGAGACTTTATGACCTGGGGGGTGATCATGAAACTTTCATTGCAATGCAACAGGAGAAATTTCTATACTAACTATGCACATAAACTGCGTATTCAAATAATTGTCATACAAATTTGTGTGGTTCTATTGGTTGCAATCGAGTAACGTGATCGATAGAAAGGATTTTCAGGCTTTTGCCCCCCTGCACTAACTTGACAGCTCTTAAGTTCGCACTTAATTATCTAGGACATGCTCAACAACAAAATAGCGTTACAGTTTTTATTTTTCAAAGAGTAGATACGTCCTAGAGAAATAAGTGCGAACTTAAGCGCTGACGTGCCGACTGCAGACGGACTTTTTAGTCATATAAGCTTAAAACTTAAATTCATAACTAAATCAATTATCTCTTTTTTATGGACCATTACAACCGTTTACCCTTTAAACCTATGACCCACTTGTCCAATTCCCACAGACTTGGGTAAAAACCCTACGATTTTACGATTTCCGCTGTCCCAATTTACGATTTTTACCGATAATTTACGATCTAAAGCGGATAAATTTACGACGAGAAACGTTTAAAATATTCAAATCGCATCTGACGGTATGAAAGTACTACTTCGCAATATTTTATTTCATATTTTTTCTTGAAAACGGAAATATTCGGTATATTTAAATAAGCCATTTAATTCATATTTTATTGATATTTAAAATACCTTGTGTTGCTTTAATTTGATTTTGAGAGGAAAACATTTTCAAGTCAAACCTTATGTAATGAGTATAGAGGCAAGCTCGTGAATGAGTGCTTCTTGCGGAAGCTGGTTTGCTCATGGTGTATGCACAATTAGAAATAAGTACTTATGTTTGGTTGTATTGTCCTTCCTTTATTGTATATATGTTCATGTTAATAATAAGCTAAATTTATAAATGTAAAATAATTTAACAAAAAGCACAGGTCCAGGTATCTGTGGAAATGCAGATAGAAAAATAAAATAATAATGATATAATGTGTGGACACCTCAAACAACGCTATCTAGCCCCAAACTAAGCAAACCTTGTATTATGGAATCAGATAACCGATACAATACTTAGATATTTTTTGTTTGTAAATACATACATAGAATACAATATAACACCCAGACACAGAACAAAGACCTATGTTCATCATACAAATGTTTGTCCTGGGTAGGAATCGAACCCACAACCCACAGTTCATAAGACAGGGTTACTACCAACTAAGCTATCGGGCCAGTCAAAATAAAAAAGTATATAGGCATAGTGAACAAATAAATTCAGGTGAGACAGTAGTCAAATACTTTGCCTATAAACAATGAAAACAAAATTATTGACAGTCTCTGTAGTGTGGTGATTGAGCAGGTTGGCTCGTAACCCAGAGGTGGTGGGTTCAATTCCCGCGACATGACCAGTATTTGTGACAGTTTTTCTTACATCGTAGAAACTGAAACTGTGCATTAGGAAGCCAATTAAAGATCCTCACGCACCTCTACTACTATAGTAGTACTAATGAACACTTGGCTTAAAATGTAGTAGGACTAGGTTCGGTACCCATCAAACCGAAACACAATAGTGCTTGCACACTACCGCTCGGCGACAGAATAACTGACAAAGCGGTGCTACTCACCTAGACTAACTTTACAGAAAAATGCAAATATAAATGGATTACATTCAAAAAACGAGTGTGCTTTAGACCACACGACTGAAGTAAAACTTCTTTATACCAACATAATAGTACAAGTTTTAAGTAAGGTTTAACTTTGTTGACAATGAACCAACAACTTTCAACTTTCGTTCGCCTCGTTACGCATTCACCAGCTTACTCTCCAAGTCCAGCGTGCGTACAGAAATTTTACTTCAGAGGTGTTCAATTTTTATTTTAACCCGTTCTTCTATTTATTTCCATCGCCAGTCAATCTTGAACCTTAAAATATTTATACCGATTCCTCCATAAAATCGCATGTCCACCTGCCACATGCAGAAGAGTTTAATAAACATCATGCGGTTTATGTGAATCAGTAAAATGTGGATGTTAAAATAATCTTTATAAAATTTATCAAGCACTTTGCATTTTAAAGCGCCGCTGGACTCATGTGTCGCAGAAAGTTTAGTATAAAATGTTTATCGGTTTTTCTTTAAATCGTATTTATTAGCGCATGCATGTACGAAAAAATAATTGGATGAGCTATTCAACATTATGGATAATCAGATAACCGAGAAAGAGTGGCTAAATTATCAAAGAGATAACTAAATTTCCTGTCTAAATAGGGCAGTGAAAAGATGGTATACCTAAGTAGGTAAATTTAAAAAAAAGTGCCATTTTTTTTAAACTAATAAATCATTATATCGTGCTACCACAAATAATAAATAATTAATAATAAATAACACCCAACGATTACATACATAGATCCTTGACCCTAACTAGGATTCCTTATGTCTAGGGACCCAGGAACTATGAAGACCATGGTCCCACAACACCCAGACACAGAACAAATATTTGAGCTTTTTTTCTGTGCACAAATAAGTATTTGTGCCGGAGGCGGCGGTTTCGATCCCGCCGTCTCCGGGTTATGAGCCGATCTGCTTAACCACCACACTACAGAGGCGGTCAAATATATTTAGTTATCAGAGATAAGTAAATAGCCTATCTAAATAGGGCAGTGAAAAAAAGATAGGTGTAAGATCTCAAAAGTAATATTATTTCAAAATTTAAATGTGACAATTTATTTTTTATAATTAAATAAAAAATACTATGTTTTTTTTCTGTGTGATAATAAAAAATAAGGTGTCACATCTGCTTGCAAGCGTCGGTAAACTTTTAAATGGTTTCAAGACTTGAATTAAACGAAAAGTGAACCAAGAAAACTGTCAGCAAAAAGTTTCCAGACCATCGGCAGACGGCGGGAAACTACGACATCTATTTATTTGCTGATACTGCCATGAATAAGAATAAGTATCAGCGTGTTTCAGGACTGTAATGTTTTTATTTGAAACTTGTATCCTTCTACTTTTTACCTGCTACTTTTCTTAAAAATACAAGTAGTACTTATTTATTTATTTATTCATTTCCTTTTTTGGAATACCAGCAGCTGTTGACTAGCCCGATAGCTCATGTTAGCGACGCGCTCATGAAGGTTTTATGTCTTCGGTTTTTTATTTGATGGATCCTTTTTTAAGTTTTTGTCGTATACATTCGGTGTCAGAAAGTGAAAGCGAGAGTTTTGGCGGGAAAACGAAAAAGATCGCGTCGCCGCATTGTATTATTTTCCAAAACTTGTGTTATTTTCAGTGTTAGTGCATAAAATTGGTGCCATTTTATTCGTTAAATGCTGGATTACAGGCATGAGTGTGGGAAAGTGGTATAATGATGACGTTTCATTTCGTGTTGTTTCCAAAATTCCATAGAAGCTTCTGGTAAAGTTGCCACCACTTTACTAGAAGTATGACTTGACTAGACTAGACTAGATTATGACTTGACTTGATGACTTGGACTGTGACTTGACTTGACACATATATCAATACCTTTTAACTTGAAAAATTATTAATTACTTAACACTGGCTAAGTACACAAAAGTGTGGAGCCAAAACAATAACAAAAAAAGTGAAAGCGAGCATGCATTTTATTTGCCGTGCCAATTTTCTTATATTTCTTTTCATTATATTCATTTTTACCTTTAAATTCGTTTATATACGTTCAAGTTAAGCCTTTAACTTTTATTTCATCGCATCCGTGATTTTCATATCCAACAGCTCAGTTGGTAGTAACCCTGCCTTCTGAGCTGTAGAATGAGGGTTCGATTCCCACCTAGGACAAACATTTGCGTGATGAATGTTTGTTCTGTGTCTGGGTGTTATAGATAGATAGATAGATAAACACTTTATTGTACACCGTAAAAAAGAAAACAATTTACAAATGAAAAACTTACATAATAAACTAGTACTAGTACAACAGGCGGTCTTATCGCTTAGAGCGATCTCTTCCAGACAACCTTTGAATCGGAGGAATCTGTAGCTTCGAATTTTGGGCTTTGGTGTACAGGTAAAAACAAAATGAACTAAAACTATTTCAATAAGTTGTCCTACATTGTTAACTAAAATAAGTATATATACAAATAATATCTAAACATACAAACAAATATACATACTATATAATATTAATATATATAATTAAATATGTACATATATATATATATATATATATATATACCGATTGATTAACATATTTATATATAGGTACCTTCTTTAACAAAAAGTAAATAAAAAAATTAAAAAAAAGAAGATTGGAGTTGTACCAACTACCAGTAAAATTACTTTACACCGACTTGCGACAAATAAAAGTTTTTAACTTTATCTTTAAAAATTTGCAGAGACTTAGAGTGCCGAATCGACACCGGCAAATTGTTCCAAAGGCGAACAGATTCTATGGTGAAAGAGGCATCATAAAAAGAAGATGTATGCAAAGGCATATGTAAAAGAAGGGTTTTGGTCGACCTCAAAGTGCGGGAGTGCTGAGAGTGAGCAAACCCGAATCTTTCTTTAAGATAGCGCGGGGACATAGGGTTGAAAAGTATATTGTACAGCAGTGAGAGAATATGAGTATTCCGGCGAAGGCGTATAGGAAGCCACTTGAGCTTGTGACGAAATTTGGAAACATGGTCATATTTGCGCAGACCAAATATGAACCGGATGCAGAAGTTTTGAAGGCGCTCAAGCTTATTTAGCTGGTCCTCTGTAAGGTCAGGATAGCAGACGTCAGCATAATCTAAGATAGGGAGCAACAGGGATTGTGCAAGCTTATTTAGCTGGTCCTCTGTAAGGTCAGGATAGCAGACGTCAGCATAATCTAAGATAGGGAGCAACAGGGATTGTGCGAGCGTAACTTTGGTAGCAGTTGGAAGGAAATTCCGGAGTCGTTTGATAGAGCCTGCAGAAGCAAACACTTTACGACTGACAGCCTGCAATTGGGGTCCCCATGACATAGTTTGATCGATGATCAACCCCAAGTTTCGTACCTCTTTACTGTAAGGTATTATTACACCGTTAAAAATTATTGGAGGTAAATTAGACCAGTCTAACTTAGGTATCATACGGGAACTACCTATCACAATAACCTGAGTTTTAACTGGGTTAACACTCAGGCCGAACGCCTTGCTCCACTCGGATATACATTCTAAATCACGAATGGTGGTTTCAACACATTCATGTAGCCGATGTGGTGGCGCGTGGGAATAAATTTGAAGGTCGTCTGCATAGAGGTGGTATGACGAAGTAAGTTTGTTGGAGATGGAGTTAATAAAAGTAGTGAAAAGCAAAGGAGAGAGTACGCCGCCTTGTGGGACGCCGGCAGATGTGGTGCACCACGAAGAGAACGTATCTTCAAGGCGAACCCTCTGTCGACGTCCAAACAAGTAGTTATAAAACCAATCAATCACGGTAGGAGATATGTTAATAGAGCGTAACAGTTCCAAGAGAATATCAAAATCAACGGTATTAAACGCGTTGCTAAAGTCAAGAAGAGTTAGCACAGTTAACTGACCCTTTTCCATACCAGATCGAATATCATCTGTAATCTTGACCAAGGCAGTAACTGTGCTGTGAGCTGGACGAAAACCAGACTGAAGTGGATTAAGGAGATCATTTCTATTAAGAAATCTGCTTAGCTGGTTGTGAATTAGTCGTTCAAGGACTTTTGATAGAAAGGGGAGAATGGATATTGGCCGGTATTCAGAAAAAGATTTAGGATTCAATTTTTTAGGTAGTGGAATAATTTGTGCATCTTTCCATATTGAAGGAAAGGCACTATGAGTTATGGAAAAATTAAGGATATAAGAAATAATAGGAAGAATAATATCAAGGATGGGAACTATCATATTGCGGCTAATACCGTCAATACCGACAGCATTAGAGACAATGGATAGTACGCTCTTTTTAACATCACAGTCCGAGAATTGACTAAAACCAAAAGAAGTGAAGTTAGGAGTTGGTGTTCGAGAAAGTAGTCTAAGTGTATCAGATTTATCAGACCTGTCAATACAGGATGATGACGAAAAATGATTATTAAGAGCATTGATGTCTAAATCATGAGGAATAGAATTTTGTCTTGCTTTGCCAACTCCTAAAGATCTAAGAAATTTCCAGACCTTGGCTGGATCTTCGTTATCGACTGATTCATGAATATGGCGACGTTGAGCATCTCTGCACACTCTATTGCAGCGATTTCGACATTCAAAATACTTTGTTTTATTTCGGTCAGTAGGACAAGACTTGTATTTGGCTTTTGCAGCAGCTTTTTTATTCATAATCGCCTTGATATCTTTTGTAAGCCAAGGAGCAGGCAAGTGCTTCAGCTTGATAGGCTTTAGTGGGGCGTGAACATCATACAATTGTAGTAATGTGGTGTTGAAAATATTAATTTGGTCATCGATTGAATCGGAGTTAAGTAGCGGAGCCCAATCGGTGTTCTCAGCATCATAACGAAGGTTATCAAGACTCATATTACCAAAGTTACGCAGCAGAAGAGTTTTTGGCTTAGCTTTTGGAGGACGAACCTTGTAGGAAAGGAAAACTAAGTCGTGGTACGAAAAAGCATCAGCCGTACACTGTCCGTGAAGTGCAACATGATTAGGAGAAGAGACAATAATTAAATCAAGAAGAGAAGGAGTTGAATTTGGAAAATGATGCGTCGCATTGGATGGAAGAATATGCATGTTACTAGATTTAATGATGGATTCCAATTTGGACGATCTAAAATCTTTTTTAAGAAGACAGGTATTAAAGTCACCCATAATAATGGAATGACTATTCTATACAAACAAAATATATAAAAATATTCCATTAGTTATCTGGTTCCCACAGTACAAGCTTTGCTTAGTTTGGGGCTAGATGGCGTTGTGTGAAATGTCCACAAACATTTATTATTTTATATTTGTCTATAATATTGTACATATTTTACTACAAAAAGGCAAAGGTCTTCAGAGATAGAAATTTCCATTAAGAAACCATTATTTTTCGATGATATAAATGTCTTATGTCCTATGTATAAATAGTAGAAACACAATTAGACCTACATTACAAAATATCATTGAGTTACTAATACCTAATATTTATATAGTAATATAAATATGATAGTAAGTAATTAGAAGTATACGCTCTTTATAGATGTATAGTCTGTGGTGGGCGGTACCTTGCGTGACTATACCAGAATGACTACCAGTAGTCAGAAATGGCGAGATGTCGTGAGGCGAGCTACTTCTCTCTTCGTGACGACCACGACCACGAAGAGTGACACGATTGAGTCCACCCCGTCGTCGCTGCCCGAGACACGTCTTGAGTGACCTGGATGATCCTATATCCACCATAGTATCAGCAATCACCGGACCAGTCTAGCCTTTCTGGCTCAGGTACCGCTTTCGGCACCGGTATAGGATACCAGCGTAACACAATCAGACACTGACACCGCTGGTGAGGTCAACGTACCCCCCGTAGGTTAGCTACAACAGTCGCGACTTTCAATAGGGTCCACTCTTGGGACTAGGGTCCGTCCAGTGGACGTAGTCTTCTCGATCCTCTTATCCCGGCAACGGCCCAAGCCGAGGCTCGCACCCCAGGGATGCCCTTGAGCTAGTTGCCTCTCACTTTTGACAGCTGGGCGCCTTAAGCGCCTGCCCTCCAGCCCGGTGACACTGTAAAGGTCGGTAGAAATCAACAGCATTAGCTCGTTCAGAAAAAAAGAAACGATTGAGATGAAGAGAAATGTAAAATCCCAGCTGTAGGACAGACCTGCCTAGAATATTTTCACAAACCTATCGTTAATTGGTCACTGATTTTGTATATCATAATCATAACAACAGTTTTTCAACACACAATTTCTTCCAAACTTCTTTTCTTACCCTTGATCTCAAGTTTAATCAAGTCAAGTCATTGTTAGTTTTGTACATGCTAAGTCTATGATCACTACCGCCTGTTAAGTTATTGTATAATATGTAGCTGTCGCAAGCCGCTGTCGCATGCCAAGGTTGCTTATCCATAACCATCTTCTCAATCGTCTTGCATTAATAATCTGTAGTCCCAACCGCGCGAACATAAACAGCGCCATTTGCAAACATTATTTCCTGTTTCCTTCACGAAAATTGAATAACACGGTCCATTATTCACGAATACAAGTCCATTAGATTTATTCCCCGCTTGTCTGAAAGTAGGGTTTGGGATGAATTGTCCAGTTTTTATTTGATACCGTAACAATAGAGAACGGGAAAAAAAATACTTTCGATTTATTAAAATTACAAGGAAATAGATTCAAGATGTCAAATCTATTACTTATCTTTTGTGACCACAAATAACAAATAAGTGTATTATTAGAATATTCTATTTGTTGACAACAGTTTTGTAATGAAACCAGCAGTTTTTAAGGCGTGTGCTTCTAATTACGCCATTCAGCTAAAAACCATAAATATACAGGATCAGCATTTGTGGCGTCAACACAACAGCAATGTTCTACGTTTTTATGGTTAATTATAGACACTAGACTTCTGCGGTTAGTTAAATTTTGATAAACTGAGTATTCTGGCGGTAAATCTTGCAGAAAAATGGTCTAAATATAGATATAGTATCCTACAATAGTAAAAGAAATATTTCTAAAAATCTTCTATAACTCCTCAAGTAAATTTCTGAACTCAAGATAAAAAGCCTAAAACACATTTAGATCATCAGCGGAAAGACGTCCACTGCTGAACATATGCCTTCCCCATAAAACGCCACTTTGGACGCTTATTATACGAGGATTCACCATGATCACCGTGCTTGGCAGGCGTATTGGTGATCACAGTAGTTTATAATAAAGCACACAGCAATACCACTCTATACTCTAACTAAACTTTACTTTCATTATTAATACCAAACTATTTAAAAATGATGGGCCATTATGCTCTGTATCCACGGTAAATAAGAAGTGACGCGGACAAACTCGGACAGCTTTGCCTGGCAGTTATGATCGCCAGATGTTGCTACGCCAATCTAAAACCAACAAAGTTATATGTTAAAGGCGCTACTCAGTATTCCATAAAAAAAACACAATTTTTCGGGGTAAAATTCATTTATTCAATGTTGATTGCGGTAGTGGAGGAAAATGGTGTGTAAAAATTCCAATCAAATAAGCACAGCCGTTTTTGCGTGAAAACCAAATAAACAAGCTAGAATTTTATATGATTCTCTGTCACGTATGACGTCACGATATTAAATATGCCTTATTATGGCTTTTACACATGAATATATTAACAGGTGAATCACTTGCTCTTACACGAGAACGCAGGAAAAAAGTAGTAACTAATATGTCAGTTTTTTGCCATTGCACATCATCATTCTAAAAACTTCAATAAATGCCTTTGGCTATAGACTGAGGCTAAATACCAGCTCGAAGTCTTGGACTCCATTCAGAGACGAGACAAAAGACTCATTGGTAACGTTGCGTTGGTGGAAGCTAAGTTCCACAACTTCAAGCACCGACCGACTGGCAAATGTCAACTTGCCAGTTTATTGATTTTTTACAGACTGTATTTTGGAGAGTGTGCGAAGGAATGACACAATTTTACTCTTGTATCTCCTTTCTTTCATCGAAAATCAAAGTGCACAAAAACAAGGCACTTATATAGTTGAAATTCTTTTAACCGTTTTGCTACGTACTTTATGGCGCGAACAGTCAATAAGTGGAACAACTTGCCTTCTTGTCTTTGTTTCCACCTAACTACAATCTAGGTCTGGGTCAAGACTGAACAGGTATCTTCTGGGCAAGCATGCACCATCATAGCGTCGTTACTATCAGGTCAGACAGTGCTTAAATGCTTTGATGAGATTCTTGGGGGTTTTTATTTCTACAGAGTAGTGTTAAAGTTGATGATGATCTTACCAAGTAACGCTGATTGTCGTACACAGTAACGAGAGGTCCTCCGGAATGGCTGATGCAATGGCTCGTGGTTCCTGCGTTTGTAGCGCATAGGGTCTTTTCCATTATTATTTTTGAGCTAACGCAGTTCTCTGATTCTATTATTTTTAGAATCACATCAGTTTCTACTTGGTTCGGATAGTATCCTATGCCTATGGAGAAAAGAATTGAGATGATTTACTATTAATGTATGCCAGTTCTTCAGGGATACTCCGTACCTAGTGGAGACAAGCAGAATATGTTAGTTGGCTTCCTCTATGGTTGGTACCATATATTTACATTATAAGAGTGTTCTCATGAATCTAATGGTATTACGTTCTTCTGATAAGCTTATGGTTTGAAAAAGGAAAGTTGTGTACACCATTCTACGTGTTTCTAAAGTAAAAAGTACAAAGGAATAAGGAACAAACAATATGCGTTTTAGGTAAATGTAACTTACTTCCAGGTTCTACCCTTCCGTATCCAGAAGCTTGAGCCCAGACACCTATCAAACTACTGTTCTTCAAATTAAACGGTAAAGCTATTGGCTGTATGTAATCTGTAAATATTTAAAAATCTTTGTACTATTGGTCTTAATATCTCATCACATAATTCAGCACCAAAATATTAATTTACCAGTAAAATCTACATGGGTGAATATAATCATCGCCAAATCGTTGAAAATGGTACTAGGGTCCCAGTAAGGATGAGTCTGGACATTTGATGTTTCACCTCTGATGCCTCCGACGAAAATGTACTCTGACCCGAAAACCAGGGTGAACCTTTCTGCGCTGGTCCAGCCATCCCACCAGCAATGCGCAGCTGTGATAGCACGAGTGTTGCTGAGGATTGAGGATCCGCAGACTGAGTAGGATTCTTTCACGTTGATCACCACTCCCGCCTGGGATATTAGTACTAAGATATTAGTAACTAAAAATCCTATAATTCTTACAAGGTGGCAATAATTTGGTGTTATTAGTGCTAATTTACTAAAAACGAGTGTGCTTTAGACCACACGACTGAAGTAAAACTTCTTTAGTTTAGCTCCATCTATCGGCCGGTATAAATTTGTTTTTGCTTTACTTGATGTTAAGTTCGCCATCTTGACAATTGTAAATTGTCATTTTATCGGACATACCAACATAATTATACAAATTTTTATCTTAGTTATGTTCACAATGTTATGAGAACCTACTTCAACTTCCGTTCGCCTTGCACTCACCAGCTTACTTCCCAAGGCCCAATTCAAGCGTGCGTAAAGAATTTTTACTTCAATAATAGCTCTAAATCAGTTTTTCATACACGCACCAAATAAGGATGTGCAGCAAGAGAAGCAGGAGACATGACCTTGGATTCACTTGGAGAAACAGTCGTCTCAGCCATGTAAATTCGCTTTGCAACTGGAATACCAATTTCCTTGTGATAGCCTTTTTGGTTATTGGTCACGTCACCTATTTTTTCTTGCACCGCAGCACATACTAACAAATATGATAACAAGACAAATTTGCTTTTAAACAAAAATAATCCCCACAATCGGAGCACCGATGGTTCCGGATAACGAACCATTATTACTTTATAAAGCAAGTACAAATCAAAAAGCCATCTAATTTTACAGTTTGAGGTTTTCTTTAATGAAAAGTATCGAAATTACGATAAATTGGTTGATCCGGATCATAAAGTTTAATAACTGCAAGTCAATCTAGAGCGGCAACATAAAAGTTGCCTTGAAATAAAATGGCACACTAGATACATATAGATGTAAACTGAAAATAACACAGGCTGATGATGATGATGATCTTATAACAATAAATAATAATAATAATAACGCCCAACGATCACATACATAGATCCCGGACCCTAACCAGGATTCCCTATATCTAGGTACCCAGAAACCACGAGGACCATGGTCCCACAACACCCAGACTCAGAACAAGTATTTGCGTATGTGTATAAATTATTGTCCTAACACGGGAACGAAACCCGTTGCCACCGGGTTATGAGCTGACCTGCTCAACCACCACACCACAGAGACTGTCAAAATGTGTTTTTCTTGTTTATATAATACTTCTGCCATATCGGATAGAATAATATGGCTCAATAGCTCAGTTGGTAGTGACCCTGCCTTCCAAGCTGTAGGTTGTGGGTTAGAATCCGCCCAGGAAAAACATTTGTGTGATGAACATCGATGTTTATTCTTTGTCTTGTATTATATTGTATTCTATTTATATATTTACGAACGCATCTAAGTATTCTAATAGCTATCTAGTTCTCATAGCACAGGCTTTGTTTAGTTTGAGGCTAGATGGCGCTGAGGGAAATATTATTATTTATTCGCAAAAAAAAAAAAAAAAAAAAAAAAAAAAAAAAAAAAAAAAAAAAAAAACGTTTAATTATTTATCACTGCGAAGAGCCTTTGCGTAGTCCAGCTGACCGAATGATTGGTTCACATTGTGGTACCTACTATTATCTAATCCATGGTGAGCTGTTGACCGTGTCATCACAGCTTATGTAATAGTTGATACGACCGCTTAACAAAGCTATTATAGATAAGGTTTGGTGTCTAATTTACTCTGTAACGAAGATAATTTCAAATTATGACAAACCTAATCCAATTTGATCCGTTTCTCAAATATTTAATATTCTCGACAATAATCCAGATGCTTAATTATAAACCGAAATCTTTATCAAAATCATTTTGAGACGACTGAAATGGTCCAATTATAATTTAACAGAGGTCGCTTGACTTAACAAGACATTCTGTCAGTCAAAGTGACAGTTGAGTACCTACCTTAATATCTGTAACTGTATTATTGTTCACATTTTGTACAAATATAATAATACTAGCGTAATAAGGTACAATAATAATAACTACAACTAGTATACGGCTAACAATTACGAGGTACAGGCGAATAATCGGCGCTTACCCGAGCCGCCACCGCCGCCGCGCGTACTCCATGAGGTTGGGCATCTATTTTGCTTGAACACCGGTCGAGTTATTCGACTGTATCTCGTGAGTGTTAGCCGTGTACTAGTTGTAGTTATTATTATTGTACCTTATTACTGCTTGATGCTGCTATGAAAACTGCTTCTTACTTACGTCAGTTTCTATAATAATAATAAGGTATATAAACACTAGCGCGATCGCGCGGTAGGCTTAAGAAAATGTGCCACGCGGCCTACCAGTGACCTGACATTTACATAGCGGTAAGTTACGCGGCCTGCCGCGCTGGTCTTTTTTTTTTTGAGAGGGTCCAAATGTCCTCGCACTTCCCTGCCACCGCGGGGGTGGTGGCAGGGGGTATGTGGGACTCGAACCCACTAAAACCCCCCCGTGAGCACCTCGTCCGCCGTACCGGGGGCGAGAAGGGGTCGCGATTGCAGTCCAGCCAACTCGCTCCCCGAAGGTCTGTATTAACCTTTAGGCTCAATAATAGGGAGTGAGTTGGTTACCTCTTAACAATTTTGTAAGAAAACCCTAACTATATTTAACAAACGCAACACGTAAAAAACCGACTTCAGCCTTATATGGCTTTCTCATGGATGCCATTGTTACAACTGGACCAAATTGAAATGGGACGACACGGGAAGTACTAGCTTTCATAAAAACAATCATTGGTCACATTTAAATTTGGTCAAGATCTGACAAGTAGTTGTTGAGTTATCCTTAATAATGCGTATTTCGATTTCAACTGCATTGATGATGTTCTCATTGGGATTGAAGTCAGCTTAAACCCTTTTTTAAAAGGAATTATTTATAGACAGGTTAGTCCTTTCAGAGTTTTTAGGTGACCAAAAGGTTCCTGACTTGGTTTGATAACTGATGCCTTATAAAAACAAGTGAAACCGACGGCAACGTCGTGGCTATAAAGCATATTAGGTTATTTTATACCAATTTGAACGAAGCTTTATAATTCCGGGAATAAATTAATTCCAAAGTCGCTATTTCATTAACAATTTAATTAAGAAATTATTGGGATAGATAAGCGGGATTCGGGTTTTCATTCGAATTGCTAATGAGTGTCGGAAATTAAAGAAATTGTATTAGAAGTGAATTAACTTACTTATATACGATTAAATTTTAGTCTGATTTAAGGACTGAGCGGATAAAGCCACCGCAATAGTATCATAGTACCTAGTACACGCGTACTAGTGAGAATCATTGAATAGTACTACTAATAACTTTTTAATTTTATAATAAAGTAATTTAGTTACTATCCTGACGTTTTCAAAAGCACTAATATAATAGGTACCTATGAAATTGCCGTATTGCAGTACAGACTTTTTCAAACAAAAAAAAGTTTTGATTGGCTATGAATTCTAAATTCAAATTAACTTCGTTTTAAAAATATGACATTCTATTTACAATATAAGTCTTTTGTTTATTGATTAGCGTTGTATTTTCATTACATTTCAACATTTTTCCTCATAATGGATACTTTGAAATTTCGTGTAATTATGGAATATGAGTTCCGTCGTGGCACCAACGCGGCACAAACGACACGTAACATCAACGACGTTTACGGAGAGAACTGTACAATCGAACGTACAACCCGTTATTGGTTTGCTCGGTTCCGTTCTGGAAATTTTGACTTGAAAAATGAACCTCGTGGTCGTCCGGAAACTTTAGTCAACAATGATGAATTAAAGGCGATTGTGGAAGCTGATGAATCTCAATCTACAGCTGAGCTGGCAGCAGCTTTTGATGTTAGCATCAAAACAATATTGGTCCATTTGCGACAGATTGGCAAGATAAAAAAGCTTGATAGATGGGTGCCCCACGAACTTAACGATCGCCAGCGCAACGTACGCGTCGAGACTTGCCTTGCGCTGCGTAACAGGCACAGAAATGAAGGAATTTTGAACCGAATTGTTACGTGCGACGAAAAATGGATTCTTTTTGACAATCGAAAGCGCTCAGCAAGTTGGTTAGATCCTGGTTCGGTACCAAAGCAATGTGCAAAACGAAAAATGACCCTTAGAAAGGTGATGGTCACAGTTTGGTGGTCTAGTGCTGGTGTGATTCATCATAGCTTTTTACAAAACGGCGAGAGCATTACTGCAGATGTGTACATTGAAGAACTGACCACAATGATGGCGAAACTCGCACGTCTGCAACCAGCTTTGGTCAATCGGTCGTCTCCACTGCTACTTTACGACAACGCGCGCACCCATACTGCACAACAGACCGTCTCTAAGCTGCATGAGTTGGGTTTGGAAGCTCTCCCTCATCCGCCATACTCACCAGATCTTGCGCCTACCGACTATTACTTTTTCCAAAATTTGGACAACTTTTTAGCGGGAAAAAAATTCAATTCCCGAGAGGCAGTACAAAACGCCTTTGAAGAGTTTGTTGTCTCCCGTCCTGCTGATTTTTTCAAGAAGGGCATCCATAAACTGCCACAGCGTTGGCAAAAATGCATTGATTGCAGGGGTGATTACTTTGAATAAAAGAAATAAATAAGTTCGAAAAAAAAATACTTTAACTTTTTTCAAACAAAACGGCAATTTCATAGGTAAAGACCAATATTTCGGTCTTTCAAAAATTAATGATGTAAATCGTCAAAGTTTTTGAAAAGGGATCGCCCGCCTTTTTACTGGGACGTGGCTTAAAGTAGATCGTGATTAGAACTTCAACACTTCAATGTAACTACAGACCTAGAATGTTTTTGAACGATGATTCGACTTTTGAACTATAGGTAGTTCAAAAATTTAGGATGTAACCTTCTTGGGTGGGTACATATTTTGAACCTACGAATTAAAGAATAAATTTTTAAACTTATACTAAAAATAATTAAATAATGCTGTTTTTGTAAGATGATTTTTAGAATTTGAGTTCTTTTTAAGTATTAAATTGTATTATTTTTAGGAGAGTAATAGCTTAATTACGTAAAACTTGAATCTATGATAAGCTGGCTAAATATGTCTCGTGAAGCTAAACTAAAAACAAGCTACTAAACTTTTTTAATCTTATTTATTCTCGTCAGTGCATATAAAACTCCCGTTTGCTGCAAAAATTCCTCTTCTATCTAGCATCAATATAATCCGCTACTAAAATATGTTAATATTAAAATTCCTCAATCCTTTTACTTTGGAGCGCTTTTTACCGGCTCCGAGATTTTTCATGAATGTTTTTTTATACTCAGTCAATGCATGAACAATTTCTATTGTGATAAAAGATTGGCGCACTGCAGTTCCACTCACAAGCCGTTTTATAAAATAAAGCAATCCGTATACAAACATCCAAACTCGCTCAGAGTTTGGGCGTGGAAGTCACACAAACAAACAGGTCTCACCCGAACCCACAAAACCAACAGTAAAGACTTTTTAAAAATAAATTAGATAAAGCTAACGGCCCGCCTGATGGTGAACAGTTACCGTCGCCTATACACACCTGCAACACCAGGGGAGCTGCCGATGTGTTGCCTACCTTTTAAGACTCTATTTACCCGTCCTTTGAAGTGCCCCAAGTTGTAGCTCCATGTTTGCCAGAGCGCGCAGCTTAACCCGCGTTTCTTCAAATAACCTTATTTAAGAAAATCTAGGTCATCATTATCATCCGAAGACGTCTTTTACTGAACATATTCCTCCCCCACAGAGCGCCACTTTGAGCGGCTGCTTGACTCTGGCATCCATCGACTGCTCGCAGTTTTAACCTGGGGCCTTACCGCATAAGTCTGGTGGAGATGGTAATCACGTTCTCTCTTGCTCGCACTCGTGGACTTGTTAATTGGTGCGTGCAGGATGGCAGGCGAAGCCAATTCCCAGAACAGTTACGCGGTAGGGGTGCAGGTCGTCGGTCCCCCTAGTGGGGACCGGCCTATATGTGCGCTGCGTCTTCCAGCTCGTGATCTCCACTCGAGAACATTTCTACCCTATCGGTTGTCAGTTCTGCGAGCGATGTGACCTACCCACTGCTACTTCAACTCTAAAGATGCATAATTTTTTTTCATTAAAATTTTTTTATAAATAAAATTAATAATCTATACATATAAAATTCAAGGTCCTGACTGACTGACTTACTTATAACACACAGCCTAAACCACTGGTCCTAGAGACTTGAAATTTGGGGGGTGTATTTTTTGTAAAGTGTAGGTATCCACTAAAAAAGGGTGTTTTTTTGATTCCACCCCTGAGAGGGTGAAAGGAGTGGTTGAATTATCTATGAAAAATGTCTTCTTCGTTTCCTTTCTTTTCTTCCTCATTTCTAATCTTCTCTCGCAAGGAAACCCCGAGTATAGCTTTCTCCGTAACGTTATGCGACGCTGAGCAACTATATACGTAATGCATGTTAACAATTGAATCATTGTCTTTGATTGAAAGTGACAAGTTCAATTAAGAGTTAAGACTAATTGATTTCCTAGAAGACTATTCCCTTCTGTGTCATAGGCTTCCCTTCTGAATCATAAAGAAAGCGTTAGGGCAATAAATTCCTGAACACTGCAAATATATTCAAGTCCAAGACCTACGATCTACAATCGAGACCTAGACCTAGGGCCTTATTACAGAACTATGCACAGTGCTCAAGACGAGTTTTCAGTCAGAAAATGAAATCTCGCCTTGAGCATCAATCTACGACTGAGTATCATTCTGTAATACGAGCACTAGAGATCTACAATCATTTGCGGCGTCACGTACAATCGTGCGTACAGTCAGAAAAAGCATTTAAATATTTTTGTTGTAAAATTTTCACAACCTGTGGGATTTGAACCTACGTCTCCCTACTCACTGGTCTGTATAGTTTAACCACATACAAGTGGCTGTTAAAATATTCAAAGCCCATGTTGCAGAACGACTTCAGTAGTAAATATTCCATTCCCTAAATTAAATTTTTTATAACATTTTTGGGAAAACATAACGTATGCTGCAGTAGCTATATAATCGGTGTTACATACCATAACTAATTGCGTAGATAGTTGAGCAAATGTCAAAAGAGAAACTTCGACAGTACAAGAAAAAACATTCGAAAAAGGCACAATTTTCAATAAAAAAAAATATTAAAAGATAAAAAATAAAACTTTTCTATGGGATCTTTGACGTAGTCGCTATTACAGTCTAAATATTCCTATCCCTTCTCTTCCGCCCCCTCCCTTCTTTATTTTGCCTTTATTTCTCATAAAACCTTAGTTTCATATGTGATACCGTAGTATAAGCTTGTCACGATGTAAGAAGCTCAATAGAATGGATATCTAACTCAATTGAGCAACTTGATGAACAAAGTTACTGCACATTTTATACCTGATACCACCGTGTTATCGCCTTTTACATAGGGAGGAGTTTTCTTTCACCCGTTTTATAAAATAACAGGAATGTAAATTATGTGTAGACTCTTTGTGATACCTATTTTATTTAGAAAAGTCAACAAATTCAGATTCTTATTGACCTTATCATATTGGTTTGTTACATTTGGCACGTGATCTATTATCTTCGGTACTAGGTGGTAGGACTTTTCTGCAAAGTTCGTCTAGGTAGGTACCACCGCTTTGCCAGTTATTCTGCCGCCAAGCAGTACTTTTCAAGCACTACTGTGTTCCGATTTGAAGGGCACTGTACTCTAATTTTGGCTTTATTTTCTAAGACCATAAATAAAAACAAAATATATATCACACTAATATTATAAAGGCGAAAGTTTGTATGTGTGTATGTTTGTTGCTCCTTCTCGCTCAAACGGCTGAGTGGATTTAGATGAAATTCGGTACCAAAATAGCTTATACACTGGATTAACATAAAGGGTACATTTTATCCCGGAAAAGAGAAATGCAATCGTAGGATGAGCAAATAATTAAAATACTTTATATCCGCGGATGAAACCGCGGGGCGGAACTAGTTCTAAGTAAATAAAATGTAAATAAATAATTACCTGAGACCTCGTTAATTATATTCAATTAAAGTCTCATCCATTATTATCCTGTTTACTATTAAAGAAGAATAAAATAAAATAATTATTAATTTTTCCGTCTATGTTGCCGACCGTAACTATTACTTGTCCCATTAAAGTAGCTGCTAGGCCTAATTCAATTCTGGCACTGCCTCTAGTCTACGTTGCTTTGTTGAGAATAAGAGCTAGTTGAGAGTAACATAGTCTTTTGCATCTATAAACCAAATTAGAAAAATGTTCAAAAATGTTCAAAATGTGAAGTTTAGTGAATTCATTAAAATTGAGTTTTTGTTTTTGTAGTGTGGCTTATGTTGTAACAAATATGGTAAGTAGCGGGTCTACTTTTTAACCGACTTCCAAAAAGGATGAGGTACTACCCGTACCCCGTCCTTTACCACTTCGTTAAATTCTCTCCATCCAAAGGTTACCTGAAAGAGATCGCTTTTAGCGATAAGGTAGCCCATTGTTACACTTTATATAATTGATTGTATTTTTTTTCTTTGTATTTTTTATTATTTGGTGTGTACAATAAAGAGTTCATCTATCTATCTATCTATGTTGGTCTGTATGTTTTTTTTTGTTTATGTTCATCGACATTTTTGCCAATTGTGTACCGATTTCAAAAAAATATTTTTAGTTCGAAAGTGTATACTCTTGAAGTGGTTCCATTATCATCAAGTCAGGATCTGATGATGGAATCTCAAGGAAATCGAGGAATAACTAACGAACAAACAATTTAATAAAATCTTAGAAGTCAATTTTGACCCACTTCCCGGTTTCCGATTGAGCTGATATTTTGCATATTTATTTAAGTTTATAACGACATACTTTTTTATGATTAGGTGTATAAATACCGTAGTCCACTATTGTAAAACCTTTAGATCATTAACGGGAAGACCCTGCCTTTTGCAACACAGTTTAATTACTAAAGCAAAAGGCAGAGCTCACTTTATCATGTAATCTAATTAAGTGTTTTGCAATAAAGAATTTGAATTTGAAATTTGAATATATGTATCAAGTCACGTCACAGTCCAAGTCATCAAGTTAATTCATAGTCTAGTCTAGGCAAGTCATACTCCTAGTAAAGCGGTGGCAACTTTACCAAAAGCTTCTATGTAGTTTTGGATACAACACGAAAAGATACGTTTCACCATCATTATACCACTTTCCTTCACTCACGCCTGTAATCCAGCACTTAACAATAAAATGCTACCAATTTTATGCACTAACACTGAAAAATACACAAGTTTTGGAAAATAATACAATGCGGTGACGCGATCTTTTTCGTTTTTCCGCCAAAACTCCTTTTGCTTTATTTAATATTAATGTCTCCATCTTGGCAATTGTACATTGTCATTTTACAGGACATACCAACATAATAATACAAATGTTTAGCTTTGTTATGTTGACAATGGCGATCTACTTGAACTAACTTCAACTTCCGTTCGCCTTGTAATCACCAGCATCCTTCTCAAGTCACGCGCGTAAAGAAGTTTTACTTCAAAACCACAGAGATAATTTTTCCTCTTTTGTTTCCCATTTTTTCCTTCAAAAACATCCCATCCTGTGACCAAGTGCCTGAAAAGTAAACACTCGACAAAAAAAAGAAATCTTCACAAAAGATACAATTTTTAACATCAATCAAAACTTGAGTCAATAAAGTATTCGTTTCGCTGACTTTTATTTATTTATCTTTGAAAACTCTTTTGTTATAGAATTTTCAGACTTGATCATTTACAATAGAACACAAATTTCTTCTTAATTTAATTTTTTGAAGTATGAAACTTTGTTGACACAATTTGTGAACTCTCTTCTCAGTAACAGGGTTTATTTCTCCTTGATAATGCAATATTGAGAATTTTTCTGTTATGTGCGTCTTTTTTCATTGTTATAAAGTAAATTTTTGCCTGTTTTTACTTAATTCATACAAAATAGGCTCTTTGACCGGTAGAGCGAAGAATAGGGTGCAAAGAAGATAAAAAAGTATTTAAATATAATCTGATCTAATTTATCTTTGAATTATAATTTTGATTACGAAGTTATTATTTTGAAAGCAGAAGCTTTTCAAGTCTTATTCGTTTGTGTTAAATCATTGGACAGCCTCTGTGGTGTGGTGGTTGAGCGGGTCGGCTCAGGTCGGTTGGGTTCGATTCCCGCGGCAGTATTAGTATTTGTGCACAGAAAAAAAGCGCAATTACTTGTTCTGAGTCTGGGCGTTATGTGACCATGGCGTTCGTAGTTCCTGGGTCCCTACACACAGTGAATTCTAGTTAGGGTCCAGAATCTATGTAAAAAAACATTAAAATTGTAAGCGGCAGTTTTCTGTAATTCCTACACATTCCCATCTAAGCCAGTTGTTGTTGAAAAATTTACTTTGCAAATCACAATCTTCACTGACAATAAGGTCGATAATATTTTTTTGTGTTAATGAATTTTGTGACGAGCTAGTCGTTCACCTAATTTAAAGTAACACGGCCGCCCATAACACAACAGTGTCGCTCGGAACTCTAAAATATAAAGTTTCGCGACACTACACTTCGCAAAGTTTGCAGACATCAGCACAGTTTGGTACTAAGATTACTCGACTGTTAGATCAGATCATAAAGTCTCAATTGCCCAGTAATTTCAGTAGCTACAATGCCGTTCAAACCGGAACGCTGTAGTGCTTGCGCACTACTGCTTGGCGGCAGGATAACTGGCGAAGCGGTGGTATCTACCTAGACGAACTTTGCAGAAAAGTCCTACCACCTAGTAAATTATAACAAAGTTGCTCAAATATATCATTGGCAAGACAACAACAACAACATCTTGATAAATAAGATAATTTAGATCAGCCAGCCGTCGGCGGCGGGGACGGATAAATTGATGGTGTGGTGTCTACAATGGTGTTTTTACAGGGCCGCATCGAAGGACGAAAGGTCAAGTTGAGAGTCTGCAAAGTCTCATAGACGCAAAGTTGCCAGTTTATCGGTCTTCTATCTAGTGCATTTTGGAGAGTGCGCATTGGAGTTGCATAACCTGATTCCGCCATCACCTTTCCATCATCGGACAACCAGATGTACGAAAAAGCACCACCGTTACATGGTGTACATCCCACATGTGCGAACAAAGCGATTTGGCTCCACATTTATCATGCGAACAGCCAAAGAGTGGAACGTTTTACTGGTATTTCCCGAAAACTACAACCTTGGAGTCTTCAAATCGAGAGTGAACATCATCATTTACCATCAGGTACAATAGTGGTCAAACGCGAGCCTATCAAGCAATAAAAAAAAAGATTCCGCTCATAAAATGTTTTTTATAGTGTAGTCAAATTCACGACTAAGCATTATTCTGTAATGTAGGCCTTAGAGAGAAAGAAAGAAAGAAATTGTTTATTCATTTTTAGTTTGAAAACTATCGTGAGTATGACACATTTTGTAAGATAAATAACGGCTAAAACTCACGTCAATTAAAAGTCGAAATTACTCGTAACAGTTACGTGCTGACGCTTGCGTAGTACTGACGTACGTGATACAAGAAAATTAAATTCATGTTAGTGTTTTTATGTTACCTAGACAATCTATAATTAAGCTGCGTTGCACTGCCCTGCAAAAATTTCCATGTTAATGTTAACTTAACTGTCTTCCAGTTAACATGTTATGTTAACTGGAAGATAATGCTCTCTAGCATTAAGTTCACCTTTGTACCTACATTTGTTGTGTGTGCAATAAAGCATTTTCTATCTATCTATCTATCTACATTTTGTCGGTGTCAGCAGCGGGCGGAATGTCTGGTCCGGTCTTACACGACGAGCTCACTAGCGGACGGAGAAACCGAATAAGGACATTTAAATAAATTAGATGTTCCGGTGTCGGTTGCCGACAGCGGCAGACAAATTGATGATACTCATGTTTCCTAGCAGACAAGGTCAGTTCAAAGCAGGGTCTAGTGTCCAGCTAAATTAATAATAACATAATAATAACGCCCAACGATCACATACATAGATCCTGGACTCTAATTAGAATTCCTTGTGTCTAACATACGAAACAAGAGATGCATTAAAAAATTTGAGCCAAGTCACGGGCAACAACAAGTGTTTGTACAATTAAGTTGGCAATTTAATTAAGTAGGTTAGATATTTGAGCTAGCAATGATTTGGTCCTTCTGGAATTATCTCGTCTAGATTGCTTGAGCTGTTTGCGCTGTTCCGAACTGTTTGAACACTGGAGCATGTTTCTTTAGCAAATTGGTGTTGTCGTTCTAATTAGATTTAACTAGAAATAATTTGAGACAGTAAATAAGTATGTGACGAAAAGAGAAAGGTTTATATCTATCTGCCTCACTACTTGTGTTAGTGTTTCCTACGCCCTACGCCCTACCTACGCCCAGTAGCCTTAAAAGCTGTCTATACGCGACGGTAACTGCTTACCATCAGGGCTTGTTTGTCTGTCTATGATACAAGAAAAAAGTAGTATCTGTATGTATATTATAAAAATGTTTGTTATATAAAACAATGGTAAGCGCATCACTTGACAGCGGCTGGTTAAATTTGGCAATTTTATGTTACAACGAGCTTCTGTCCGCAGCTTCACCCGCGGCGTGGCCTATGGGAAAATAATTCAACCACCCATTTCACCCTCTCAAGGGAGGAATTTCGAAAAAAAATTTCTTAGCGGTAGCCAAATTTCAGTGGTTTGGCCTGTGCGTTGATAGACCACTATGTCAGTCAGTCACCTTTGAGTTATATATAATATATATTTAAGAAATGTTCGTAAAATTACAAATTAGGATTGATGGAATAAAATGAAGGGGGAAGGAGGCATGGCGACACCGAAGGCCGAGTGCACTATGCGAACGAAGTCGCAAGCATTAGCTAGTTAATAGAATCTACCTACTAAGATATATTAAAACCTACTAAAATATCTATCTTAAAAGTATAACTTCTTTACGGACGCTTGACTTGGGGAGTAAGGTAGCGAGGCGAACGGAAGTTTAAAGTTGTTGGTTCACGTAGATCTACATTATCAACATAAAAAAGTTAAATTTGTTGGTATTATGTTGGAAAGTTCGGTAAAATGACAGTTAACAATTGTCAAGATAGCGACATTAACATTAAACAAAGCAAAAACAAAGTTATACCGGCCGATAGATTGAGCTAAACTAAAGAATTATCACTTCAGTCGTGTGGTCTAAAGCACACTCGTTTTTTTAATAATATGTGTACAAATAAAAGCACCTAACTTCTATAAATGCACCTAAATGTCTGTTAGATGATTTCCATGCGATTTTATTCATAAAACATCAAACATATTACATATCTAATAAATTCCAGTTATCAAACAAAAATCAAAGGTATTTCATTGCAATCCGCCGCCAATGTGTATTAGGCAATCGAAATTTCCAATCACACACACACTGCTACCCACGATCACACACACACGCAGGTATTCCCGGTTGGAATATCATATCACTCGGATCAGCAAACACTCGACAATATACGACCAATTTTAATATATCGTGTGACGCGAAATCGGAATCAAGTTTGTAGGCATTTGGTAGGATTGAACTTTTGAGTGGTGATAACTAAATGGGTAAACATAATATTTTTGCCGATAATCCCAATAATAATAGCGCCCAACGATCACATACATAGATCCTGAACCCTGACTAGGATTCCGTGTATAGGCAGCCAGGAACTACGGGAACCATGTTCCCGCAACACCAAAACTGAGAAAAAGTATTTGCACTTTTATTTCTGTGCACAAATACTTGCGAAACGCGGGAATTAAAGACGAACGAAAGACGCGGGAATCGAACCCTCCACCTCCAGATTATAAGCAGACCTACTCATGGTTGAGTAGGTTGGCTCATAACCACACTACGGACGCTCACAAATCTTCGGCTTTTTTTGAGTTTGATGCTCTGTAAGCAATTTCAAGCATCGATGCATCTTCTATCGCTCACCTCCGTCATAAATCACGAAACTAGTTGCATCTCTTGATTTGAGTAATTTGCGTAATTAATGTTACCTTATTAATAAGCAAAGAGTATTAAAACTTCTTTCTCACGGGTAACGGTATATAACAAGTGGATCAGAACTTGAGAAACGTCTATCAAATTGTAAACATAAAACGGGTCTATTCGCGCATTAAAATTATCAATATGAGTTCAAGTCGTGAAGGTTTAAAAAGTGTTAGAACGTCTATCAAGGCAACATTTCCTGGCATAAGGCACGCAATTGTATTTTTGAAGTAAAACTTCTTTACGCTTGATTTGGATGTACGCTGGTGAGGCGAACGGAAGTTGAGATAAGATAGAATGAAAGAATTTCGTATATTACTGTAGAAGAAAGAGAAGCTAAAGAAGTTTTACTACAGTACACTCTTTTTTTTTTGTTTCAAATTTGTCAAACCTTAATGGTTCTAATTTGGTAATTAACAAAAGTTTCCAAAGACTAGTTTTAAATAAAATGTCTCCGAGACCTTACAAAAATCAGATCCAACTCTAAAAAATTCATCGAAAGCATCACTCGCCGATTGTCGGGTAACAGGCGTAACGAAATACTTCTGGGAACAAGATACGCGTATTCGTATATCGGGCTGCTAAGTCGGATTGACGATGTTAAAGTAAAATAATTCGTTTTCGAGAATCTCTTTCATCCTGGAAAATGATGGAGTTCATCGCAGAAAATTATGTTTCCCTCGTTTGTAGAATGAAGTTGTTAAATTGGATAAATAAAGTAGGACCATACTCGTGCTGCTGGGAATTAATTATGTATTCAGTTTCTTTTTGCCGTTGGTAGTTAATTGTATTTTGATTAAAATGTACCATGTTTATTAACGTGTAGTAGCAAAAACAATCTCACGAAAATCATAAATGTATATAGCACAAATACATTTATTACAAATATATTACTTTTTTCGTATTTTTCAAATTTAAAACCAAAGCACATATAAATCATAAAATATTCCGGAGATCTCCGATTTTCCTTCGACATTTTTATGACGAAAACCGTAAAATGGATTTTAATAAAACACTTATTTGTTACAGGTACACGAACACGGATTGAAATGAACGAACGAGAAAAAGATCACACGAGGATCCATCCAATCGAGTTGAATGAGTGAACCCGTGAATTTAAATAATGAATCGTGACGCAAACCTTTCAAAAATAGCATACGATATGGATTCTTCCAAACAAAACTTATGCACGAACAGTGAATGTCAAAACGTGTCCAAAATAACCGCATTTCCATTAAGACCGCCAGATCCTAACACAACATTCAATGAACGATTGAACGGTTCTCTAAAATCTCTATTAGATTTCAACGATTCGTTTGTTTATGGAACGTTTTCAAATTGTTCGTCAGATAATGGAACGTGTAGTGATGTGAACGGTTATAACTTTTGGGCATTATCTCTGTTAGTGTTTCCATTATTAACGTTATTTGGCAACGTGTTGGTTATAATGAGTGTGGCAAGGGAGCGGAGTTTGCAGACGGCGACGAATTACTTCATAGTGAGTCTGGCGGTGGCCGACTTGCTAGTGGCCGTCGTAGTGATGCCGTTTGGAGTTTATTATTTGGTAAGTTGAGTTTATGTTGGTACTTAGTATAGATAGCATGCTAATGATGTTCTAGTGTCCTTTTATGATGAAAGATAGCAGAGAACACGTTACTTGAAAAGTCTTAAAGATTTTTGAAATAAAACTTCTTTCTTGGAGAGTGAGGGGAATGCGAGGCGAACGGAATTTGGTTCTCGTACATCTCCATTGCCAACATAGCAAAGTTAAAATTAAATTGGTACGTCCGGTAAAATGACAGTTTACAATTTTCACAGTGGCAACATTAACATTAAACAAAGTTTACCGGCTGATAGATGGAAACTAAATAAGTTTTACTTCACTCGTGTGATCTAAAGCACACCCTTTTTTGTGTTATAATCTATATTCCCCAAAGACTGACAACGTTATTTGATAGATGTGGTAGTAAAACGTAATTTCTTAGGAGTTATTTTTTTTTTGGGTGACTATGCTGAAACACAGTAGTGCGCAAGCACTGCTGTGTTCTAATTCTCTGGTAATCTTATTCATGGTCATGGACATATCAGGTATTGCTAGACTGTGTTGATGTCTCAGAATGACGTACGCACTTTAGAGTTTCAAGTGTCACTGCTACTATGCTAATATAGGCAGTCGTGTCGCTTAACATCAGGCGAGCGACTAGCTCGTCAAGTCATTTCGAAACATAAATAATAATAATATTGTGTTTGCAGAAGCACACTAGAAAAAATAATATTGTGAAAATGAAGCCGCCATGAACAATGATAGGTACGTTACGTTACATTATCAACTGCGAGCTCTCAAAACATCGTTCATCGACTGCCACGGCTACCTACAGGTTTACCAATCATCAACAACAAAATAAAGAACTCAAATTCAATTCCATACCTCAATCAACAGACCCCTATAATTTAATTTGAACTGCCCCACAGTGACCAAAGCAATCAGCCAGAAACTTGTTAATTTCACATATATTTCGAAATGTGGCCGATATTTCCAAACGTTAAACTTTCCGAGTTATGTTAGGCAATAATTTCCAATGTCTAGTTATTTGCTGCCAGCCATCCCGGGGCGCTAAGTTTTAGGAACATTGTTGATTTAGTAAATTCTAATACAAGAACTGAGAGTATGGTCCATTATCATTTGTTCATTTTAAATAGACAATATGGCATCTGGTATAGCTATCTTGGGTATTAATAAAATTATTTGAGATTTCGTTTTTTCCTTTTCACTCTAATTTCGTTTTAAGAAGAATAAATGTCCCAAGTACACTTACCTACCACTTTTATTGTTTGTCAACAAGCCAATTGACATATATAATAGTGTTTTAGGAACACTCCTTCAAAGTGACTTTAGAGCAATCTGGCGTAATCGTCTCATCATCGTTATCATTTAGTCATATGTAGGGCCTTAGGTGCATATATAACTTCTCAAGGAAGTCCTTTCTATTTCTTCTCGAAGAAGAATACCGTATTGCTTGCACCAGTAGTGAGAAAGAGAACAGCTTTTTTTTTTTTAAATACCTATTCTGCAGATGGGGAAAGATGGGCTTGCTATATTATTTGACAATAAGCACTTTGTGATTTTATATGCTTAGTAAAATAACTGAATTTTAAGTACCTAATCAATTTCAATCAGTGGTTCTTATATCATTTCATTGGAGAGTGAAAAGGTATTCTAGGCAAGCGTGTTACATCCTAGACCACATTGTCACTTACCATGTGCGATAGTGGTAAAACGCGAGCCTATCAAACAATAAAATTAAAAAAATGAAAATGAAAATCCTTCCTTCGTTCTTTGACAATCGTTATAAAAATTGACAAATTACATGGAACACGTAGGAATAATTATAGAGTGTCAGCATGTGAAATAGCGATAGTATACATAGATATAGTATATATATAGATATCTGAATACGTAATTGGTACCTAAAATAAAATAAAATGTGATCATCGTCTACTCCCACTATCGTCTAATACTATCCATCCAAAGGTTTTTTTTTTTTTTTTTTTTTTATGTTAAAGGGAGCAAATAAGCATACGGCCCACCTGATGGGAAGTGGTCACCGTAGCCTATGGACATCTGTAACACCGGAGGCGTCACCAATGCATTGCTTACCCTGTAAGACTCTTTTAACCCTCCTTTTGAAGTACTCCATGTTGTAACTCTGTGGAAAGACCGCTGGCGGGAGCTCATTCCACATTTTGCAAGTGTACGGCAAGAACGAACGCATGAATCGAGTCGTATGAGATTTCCACGACTCGATAATATGTGGATGAGCTTTTTTGCGGTGGCGAGAGGTGCGATGGTAGAAACGCGATGCCGGGATCAGGTTGAACAGCTCCTCAGGTTGACTGGAAGAAGTCACTTTTAGTAATAAGACTATTGTATTACCTACTATAAGTTATTATGTAAAATTAATTAAGTATACGGTATACAAAAAGTCTGTATTGTATTGTATTATAATGAAGTGTGGACTCCATTTTTACATACATCTTCACGGTTAGAACTCTCTAGCTTTGTAGACTAGATTGTAATCACATTACTGTCAAGTTCTCGGAAGGGCTGCTTCCAAATATATTTACTCTACACACTTTAAGGCTAAATTCGTGTGTAACTTTATGCCGCGACACGTACCTAACCGCCGTCGCTAAGGTAATTCTGCTTACAGCGCGTTTATTCGTACAATTAATATACTATGCCAGTCTGCACTAAAGTCAATTAAAACAAATTACCTAAGCCACACTTTCCGTTGGGTTCTCTTACGATTGTTTATTTTGTATTTTTTTTTTATATAAGTTTTGGCTCCACACTTTTGTGTATTTAGCCAGTGTCAAGTAATTGATAATTTATCAAGTTATCGATATTTCACGCAAATATGTGTCAAGTCACAGTTGAAGTCACCAAGTCAAGTCATAGTCAAGTCAGTCTAGTTAAAGTCATACTCCTAGTAAAGTGGTGGCAACTTTACTTGAAGCTTCTATGGAGTTTTGGAAACAACACGAAAAGAAACGTTTCACCATCATTATACCATTTTCCCACACTCACGCCTGTAATCCAGCACTTAACGAATAAAATGCCACCAATTTTATGCACTAACACTGAAAATAACACAAGTTTTGGAAAATAATACAACGCGGTGACACAATCTTTTTCGCTTTCCCGCCAAAAAAAGGTTTCGATTGTTAAATTGGTGTCAACTTGGCACACGCTGATTGGTTGCCTATTTATCAACTGTCGTCAACCAATGAGCATATAGTATTGATGGTGTGACTTCAAAACATATCTACACTTCACACCTGTTTCACAAACTTACGAGAAACCGGGAGCTAGAGAGATAAGTGCGAACTTAGGAGCTACCAAACAGTGCAGACGGGCAAGAATTACTTAGCCTACGTATTCTAGGTACTCACATGCAATGGTTGAACGTCTACTAGATTATATACGTTTTGATTATGACTGTCGAGAGAATTACATATGTAATCGCCAATACGTAATGTGAATAAAATCTAAAATATATAAAAGTAAAACTTAACGTTGTCTGTTTCTTCGTTCGTTTGTCTGGCTTTCACATTAAAATGGCTGAACCTTTTAGGCTTAAATTTCGCACACAGACTGGATAAGTACTATCCAAATAAACTTTGAGAAAATGGGTAAACAGTGTGTGAAACTGCGGGCACCCATTTTTTTTGTGGGGGGAAATGCCCTCGTACTTACCTGCCACCTCGGGTGTGGTGGCAGGGGGTATGTGGGACTCGAACCCACTAAAACCCCCCCGTGAGCCCTCGTCCGCCGTACCGGGCCGAGAAGGGGTCGCGACTGCAGTCCAGCCAACTCAACTGCGGGGCACCCAAGTCCCATTACTACCACTGCTCTAATTAGAAATATTTGTTCTACTCGAGGCTAACACAAACCGTTCTTTTTATGAAGTTACTCTATTTTAAAATGGTTTGGTGTTGTATTGGCAAAAAAAGCTTGTTACGTAAATTCTCCATCATTCAGTCCCGCTGCCATGGCACCCGGCACCCGTAGTTTACTAAAACGTCTCTCAAATGGCAACGTTGCCATAAATTCCTGACATTCTCGGACGCCGGTTGGCTGCCAGCTTTAGGCCATTCCAGCTCGAAGACTGCAAGCCTCATACGGGATTACTTAGACGTAGTTAATCTGGTACACCAGCAATTAGAAATTCCTGTTGAAATTACGTTGTTTGTGCGTCAAATGCGTACATTCGTCAGGGATAGATCAACTTAGCTGCGTGAAACCAGGTTTGTGAGCTACTTACAAGATTTCGGTTAATATAGTTCATCTGTACGTGTACAGTTTAATTAATTTTAATGAGTGTAGCTATAAGAGGATGTTTGTGCCACAATTTTTTATGGAGAAATAACTCAACTTTCTCTGCAACTCACTCCATATTAAGTGACAATTTTTTTTTGTTGTGTTGTTATTGAATGATGTTACGAGCTAGTCGTTCACCTGATATTAAGCGCCACGGCCGCCCATAACAGAACAGTGTCACTCGGAACCCTAAAACATAGTTTCAAGCGACACTGCACTGCGCACATCATCCTGAGACATCAGCACAGTCTGGTAAATAAGATTACTCGACTGTGAGATCAGATCATAAAGTCTCAATTGCCCAGTAATTTTACTAGCTACAGTGCCCTTCAAACCGGAACACAGTAGTGCTTGCACACAACTGCTTGGCGGCAGAATAACTGGCAAAGCGATGGCGATGCAGTGAAAAGTGTAGCATGTTGGCTTACATTAAAAAAAAACGAGTAAACCGAAGGATAACTTCTTTAGTTTAGCTCCACCTATCGGCCGGTATAACTTTGTTTAATGTTAATGTCACCAAACAATTGTAAATTGTCATTTTACCGTACATACCAACATAATAAAATAGTTTTTGAACTTTAATATATGTTGCCAATGGAAATCTACGTGAACTACGCAACTTCAACTTCCGTTCGCCTCGCATTCACTAGCTTACTCCCCAAGTCAAGCGTGCTTAAAGAAGTTTTACTTCAAAACTTAAACTACGTCAATGTGGGATAGTGTAGCTATCAATCAGTGACAGAGTTTTTACAATCGGTTCATTAGTTCCGGAGATTAATCGAACTATAGTTCCTGTCACATAAGAAGAACCCTGGACGTAGACCTGCCACACTGAGCGGCTTATTAATTTCTGGTGTAGCTTGTGATTCGTCATTATTTTTCCTTTATACAATAAAAAATATTCTGATATCTTTTACAAAATACCAAGCGATTTGACTCAACGTTCTTAATTAGAACGGCTAAGGAATGGAATGCCCTGCCAGCGTCTGTGTTTCCGGCGAAATATGACCCGGGCGTGTTCAAAAGAAGAGTGAATAGGTATTTACTTGGCTAGCATGCTACACCTTCGATCGCATCGTCACTTCCCATCAGGTGAGAGCGTGGTCAAATGCTAGACAAGTCTGAAGTAAAAAAAAAAAAAAAAAAAAAATCAAAATATTTTTATTGTTTTGGATCCAAACTTTTGTGTATTTAGCCAGTGTGAAGTAATTGATAATTTCTTAAGATACTTAATATTATATATACATGTGTCAAGTCACAGTCAAAGTAAAAAAGGTGGCAAATTTACCAGAAGCTTCTATGGAGTTATGGAAACCACACGAAAAGAAACATTTCATCTTCATTATACCACTTTCCCTCACTCGTAACTATAATCCAATACTTAAAGAATTAAATACCATCAATTTTATGCACTAACACTGAAAATAACACAAGTTTTAGAAGATAATACAATGCGGTGACGCGATCTTTTTAGTTTTTTCAAGCTGAAGAGATGATTTATGCAGTGCCTGAGGTATGAATTACAAATACAATTGTTTTTCTGGGCTTGCTACGTAATATCTGAAAGCCCCGAAACGTCACTAATTCATGCAATGTTTGACCTCGCATCTATTACTGTTTGTAAATAGTCCATAGAAACCCCAAATATTTCCATAAATAGGCTCCGACCCCCTCTGTATCAAAAGCTTAACCGTAAAGGCTTTATCAGCCATCTTTAGCGGCAACTTCCGGTAACTTTGGGTCTTGACTTTGTAACCGTAATATCGGCGTTAAACGCGCAGGGTTAACGGCTAACGGCTAACGGTACGGATTTGTTTACAACAATGTGCGTGAGCCATTAGGATTTAATGTGAAGATGATGGCTGAGTGGCGTGAGAGGGGCTGACGATCTGAAGGTTTGTGGTTCGAACCCAATAATGAATTCAAGTTTCGGGGGATGTAATAATGATCTTGCATGTAAAGTATGTATTTGAGTATTTTAAATTATTTCTATGTGTGATACTACATTCTACTTTAAATCAATATGTACGTAGAAAATGAATTTCGAAAAATTGTATTGCTATCAATAAGTAAAGGCTTTCATGTCTCAAGCATAAATCAAAAGATTATTCCTAATAGTAGTATATTGATTGGTTACGCGAAATAATATTATACATTCATTTTAAGACCACTAATTAATAATGATATAATAATAATAATATGTGGGAACACCTCACACAACGCCATCTAGTCCCAAACTAAGCAAAGCTTGTATTATGGGAACCAGATAACTGATACAATACTTAGATACTTTTTGTTTGTAAATACATACATAGAATACAATATAACACCCAGACACAGAACAAACATCGATGTTCATCACACAAATGTTTGTCCTGAGTGGGAATCGAACTACTACAACCCGCAGTTCAGAAGGCAGGGTCACTACCAACTGAGCTATCGGGTCAATTGTATTAATTATCTATGAAATTAACCAGTTTACAGTTATTTCACATAATTTTTTGAAGTAAAACTTCTTTACACACGCTTGACTTGGGGAGTAAGCTGGTGAATGCGAGGCGAATGGAAGTTGAAGTTGGTTCACGTAGATCCCCATTGTCAACATGTCAACATGAAAAGAAACGTTGACCTCATGTCTGTAGTCTAGCACTTAACGAATAAAATGCCACCAATTTTATGCACTAACACTGAAAATTACACAAATTTTGAATATTGTAGTATAACGCTGACGCGATCTTTTTCGTTTTCCTGCCAAAACTCAAGTATAGAGTTTTGCGTGCACTGCACTGCGCACGTCATCCTGAGACATCAGGGGGTTACCAAAAAGTTAAAAAAGTGTGTGTCTTGTCCTATGTATATTCCCTTCTCATCTAACAATTGAAGAGGCAGACCTAGAAGGGCTTACACAGGTCAAATAAAAGAAAAAATAGATGTCATGTCGTACAGGGAGGTTAAAACGTTGGTCGAAGACCGAGAACGATGGCGATTACTCCACCGACAAGAGCTTGACTCTTAAATAAGAAAAAAAAATCTAATAATTATTCAACAACATTGAAGCATCTAACAACAAACTTGACCTTAGCCATAATGTATTCCGACACATGAACATCGTCGTTAACACCTAACACCCATTTCCCTAAAACCACAAAGTCCCCCAAAACACGGCGTTTATGAGCAAAACCTCATTAAAACACGATACACCTGTCCAAACAACCTTGTCGTAGTAAGGATTAGTTCCATCAATCGATGTCTCTATCCATTAACCGGTAGCGGGGACGATGTAAATGCTACGACACAGTTCGTTAGAAGGAGAAGGTAATCTACAAGAGTATTTTTCTTTTCACTCGTATTTTATATATAGCTATGCTTTGTTACGTCCACTGCTGAACATAGGCCTCCGCCGTTAGACTCCCCCAGTAGCGAAGGTACGCTAGCTCTTTTCATATACTGTTTCTTTTATGTTACATTATCGTCTTAGTTTGTCTTTTATTATGTGTATGATTTCAAGAGCTAGTCGTTTACCTCATGTAAGCGACACGGCCGCCCATAGCAGAACAGTGTCACTCGGAACTCCAAAATATAGTTTCGCGTGACACTGCACTGCGCACATCATCCTGAGACATCATCACAGTCTGGTAAAAAGATTAATCAACTGTGAGATCAGATCATAAAGTTTCAATTGCCCAGTAATTTTACTAGCTACAGTGCCCTTCAAACCGGAACACAGTAGGGCTTGCACACTACTGCTTGGCGGCAAAATAACAGGCAAAACGGTGGTACGTGCCCAGTCGAACTTTGTCTAAAAGTCCTAGCACCTAGTCATTATTGGCATATCTTACCACAGAGAATATAGGTGGTACATAATTAGATTAGTACACCTATTTCGTTTAGCCTGTCAAAAAGATGTGTTAGTTTTTATTATTCATCGTTAACTACATAAGAGTACTGTAGTTTACGATGAATGATGAAATGCCACGCTTCTTGCGAGTACAGGCTTCCCTTCTGATATATCTACACTGTGCAATAGTCCTACAATATTGACGTAGTCTATTATGCAAAACGCGGGATCCAAAGGGCTCAGCGGCCGCGAATAAAGCCGATACTCCGGACCGAGCGATTTATCTATCGACAAATCAAACCTAGACTAGATATTAGGTTTTATATGTGCCAGTTCTTTTATGGCAAGGATTTCCTTGAAGTCACGAGAGATAGGGATCTCTCTACAGTAGTTTGACAGCAAGGAAGAAAAGTTCGATGACAAATGCTGACTTAGATCTTTAGAACTATCTATAGTTTGTGCGTTGCTTAGACCTTTGATCTGTTTGATAAGCGAGGAGTAGATGTTGCCATGTTGAAGTTCC
This sequence comes from Ennomos fuscantarius, assembly GCA_905220475.3. Taxonomy (NCBI): domain Eukaryota; kingdom Metazoa; phylum Arthropoda; class Insecta; order Lepidoptera; family Geometridae; genus Ennomos; species Ennomos fuscantarius. The sequence goes on along the minus strand of HG992036.1, from coordinate 14,543,292 downwards.
TTTATAATGTTATGTATTTATATAGCCGTGGATAGAAGTTCTATAAATTTTACATGTGGCTGTGTGTTGGTCTGTGGCCTTGTAGCTCCTAAAACACATTTTTTTTCACTTTTTTTTGCCTTTACTCTAATCTGTGTCCCAAACTGATGATCTATTTTGTTTTTTCGTTTTGTTTCAAAAGAGACTTGATTGGAAAAGTTGTTACTTATGTTTTAAGAAAATATGTTCGGCCGTTTAAACATCATCAGGTTTTTTCTAGTCGATGAAGAGAATTTTACTTGTCCATTACCAAACGCTCGTTTCTTGCACTCTTCATTTTTTGGGCGTCGATTAATTACGTGAGGCAGTTTTGGCGATTGTTCAACCATTTTCCCGCCTTTGTATTTTCAGTATTATTGTTTTATTTAAAAAAAAAACAAATGTGACACAAAAATCTATACATATAAAATTGAAAGTCCTTACTGACTGACTGAATGACTGACTTATATATAAACGCATAGCCTAAACCGCTGGTCCTAGAGACTTGAAATTTGGAGGGTATGTTTTTGTAAAGTGTAGGTATCCACTAAGTAAGGGTTTTTCGAAATTCCACCCCTAAAAGGAAGAAATGGGTGGTTGAATTATCTATTAAAAAATTTCTTCTTCGTTTCATATAGGCCACGAGGGCGAAGGCGCGGGCAGAAGATAGTAAGTATGTGTTCCGTTCATGGCGCCATCTATAGTGTAAAGTGATGATAGTACACCGTTGGTTCAAGCGTTTCCCGACCGGAAATTATTAACGTCAAAAATGCCACCTAAACTTTGTGCATTATATAAAGCTCTTGAACAAAATAGGAACGAAACAATTTTTCTCTCGACCATATATTTTCATAATCCACACACACACCCTCTATGCCTTTGTGGTGTGACAGGTTGGCACATAGCCCGAAGGCGTTGGGATCGATTCCCGCGAAAGGACAGAAAAAAAAAAGCGCAAATATTTCTTCTGTATCTAGGTCTTGTAGGTCTTTGCCGGGGCGAGATGGTTAATGCAGTGCGTCTCCATCTCGCCCCATCCCGGCGGCGGTCGGATCACGGGGGGGTTTTAGTGGGTTCGAGTCCCACATACCCCCTGCCACCACCCCCGTGGTGGCAGGGAAGTGCGAGGGCATTGCCCCCCCTCAAAAAAAAAAAGAAGGTCTTGTAGGTCTAAGGACCCAGGAACTACGAGGACAATGGTGTCCTCGTAGTTCCTGGGTTCCTAGACACAGGGAATCCTAGTTAGGATCCGGGAGTTATGACGTGATCGTTATTATGATTTATTTTATAACATGGATGTTGTGGTAGTTTCATATCCCTTCACTATAGCACCACATCGGTTTTCCGATTATATATTTAAGTGTATGACACCATCAGGGTTGTCAAAATGCTTATTCGATTTTAGGATTTGCCAATTTATATAGACAATGAAGATTGAAATTTCATTTTACTATTTCATATCACTGATGTATTTTGGATTAATAATAATAATATAATAATAATAATATGTGTGGACATCTCACACAACGCCATCTAGCCCCAAACTAAGCAAAGCTTGTGCTATGGGAACCAGATAACTGATACAATACTTAGAAACTTTTTTGTTTTTAAATACATACATAGAATACAATATGACTCCCAGACACAGAACAAACACCTATGTTCATCACACAAATGTTTGTCCTGAGTGGGAATCGAACCCACAACCCACAGTTCAGAAGCCAGGGCTACTACCAACTGAGCTATCGGGCCAGTCAATATAATTATCCATAATACAAAAGAAATGTGATAAATATTATCGATAACGAAGTACAATAGACATATAAAATTTAAAAAACACTTGTATTTTCGCTTATTAAAATGTTACCATTTACATTGATTAATAATAATAATTTATTAAGTTCGGAAAAAATAACCTCATTGTTTACTAAAATAAAATAAAACATCGTTAAAGTAATAGGTGAAATAATATTTCAAGAATGTTTTGAGCATTATTTACTTCAATAAAACACCACTACACATTCGAATAAACATCACAATCCTGAAAATAAATCTACAAACAATCCCGTCAGAAGAATGGATAGAAAAAACAAATTGGATAAACGATTCGGTATAACGAGAAGTTATTGTATCGAGAAAAATGTCTAACCAATACTGTGGACCCCAAAGTGGCAGCCCTAAGTCCCCATTCGCTCATACATTTCCAGAATCGGATGCAAAGTGTTTTCCAATGACGGCACCATTATTCTCCCGACTGTCGATATACGGGGAATATTTCTTTATGTACGAGTAAATACGGTAGGTTTTTGAAGTAAAAGTTCTTTACGCACGCTTAACTTGGGGCAAGCTAGTGAATGGGATAGATGGTTAATGCAGTGCGTCTCCATCTCGCCCCATCCCGGCGGCGGTTGGATCACGGGGGGGTTTTAGTGGGTTCGAGTCCCACATACCCCTTGCCACCACCCCCGTGGTGGCAGGGAAGTGCGAGTGCAGGTCCCCCACATAAAAAAAAAAGCTAGTGAATGCGAGGCGAATGGAAGCTGAACTTGATTCACGTAGATCTCCATTGTCAACATAACAAAGTTAAAAAATATATTTTGGCATGGTCCGGTAAATGACAATTAATATTAAACTAAGTTATACCGGCCGATATATGGAGCTAAAGTGAAGAAGTTTTACTTCAGTCGTGTGGTCTAATGTAGACTCGTTTTTTTTTAACGGCCGAATGGTTTCATATACGACATTGATAAGATTATATATATATATAGATACAAAGGTATTTGCGAAAATGTTCATGTTGTCCAGTTTGGTGTATAGAAGAGATAGGTTGTGTGAACTCTAGGAAAGAAAAGGGGTATATATAATATTAAGCTTTGGGGAGGATTTTGGCACGGGAAGATCGAACTGTGGTCAGTTCCTGGCGATCGGCAGAGACGTCAATACATATAAGATACTAGTTGCGCCCCGCGGTTTCACCCGCGGATAAAAAGTATTTTAATTATTTGCTTATCCTACGGGAAAATTGCACTTTTCCGGGATAAAATGTAGTCTATATGTTAATCCAGTGTATAAGCTATCTTGGTACCGAATTTCATTCAAATCCATTCAGCCATTTGAACGTGAAGGAGTAATAAACATAAACACAAACACACATACAAATTTCGCCTTTATAATATTAGTGTTATTAGTGTGATTTTACAGTAAAACGAAAAAGGTTTAAAGGTTTTCTTTGTATCATTTTCTTCACTATTAAGTCTTTTGTGATTTTACTCCAATTTATCTGATTACCGCGCCAGATTGCAGAAACCTTTTCTTCGCGAACAAAATGTTATTTAAACATATATATCCACATATTGTTACTAACTTCAAAATCAAGCACATGCACGCCGCGCCCGAGGTAAAGTTAGCCTCATTACCAAGTTCGTTGATAATTTAACTATCACAATAGTTATGATTAATAATCCACTGACAGCATCTGCGCATGACATGGACCCTAAGGCCTCGTCCAGAGTGAACGTGCGGTGACTGGGGCGGGAGCGGGCGTGGTGCGTAATAGCACCTTTGGCTAGTCAACCTTAGAATAGTCAATGAGTACCTACTATTCTCACAGACTAGAAAGAAACTTATAGAAGGTTACTGTTCTTTCTTAAATACTTTGGAATTCAAAAATATATTTTCTTTAAAAAGTGTTCAGGTAGTGTTTAAACGTCAAACCGTCAACACCGGCTAAACGTCAAACCACCTACTTACGGTCGCTACGGGTTGAAAAAGTATACTGACTAACATTTTAGATTAAATTTTAGTCACTTTAAATTTTTCCATCGTTTCGAACGACAGCTGCAATAAATCATCGCCCGACTTGGATACAATTGATGGGTGAGAACAAAAAGGGCTTAACTGTCAAATTGATAGTTTCGAGAAAATTGACTTCACCGGCTTCATTTTAACGTAGAATGCTTATTAAGTAATAGAAAAGGTTTATGTAAGTTTTAGTTGCTTGAAAATGTAATAATTCTATTTTAGAATACTAAATATAGTGCTTATTCATAAAATAAATAAATAAACGTACCTTCTACGTTAGGTAGCGATCTGTAGTAGCTAAATACTTTCGTCTCCTTTACTCACCTCATTTTTTTTATTGGGATGGCAGGATCTGACGCCTATCAGGAGAAGTAAATTGCAAAAACTTAGTAAATATTTCAGTCCCACAGATTTTAAATTGTAGTTATTATGATACAAGACCTAAAAGCGAGTGTGGCTTGCTGTTATACGACGTTTGTACGACTTTCAATCTGGCGTATCATGGTTCGATCCGCAGTGACAAATGGCCTATACCTATCTCATGTGAGAGAATGCAGCTGTCCTGAGAAAGGGAACGCATGGGATATTTTGATATTTTGACTGGCCCGATAGCTCAGTTGGTAGTAGCCCTGCCTTCTGAACTGTGGGTCGTGGGTTCGATTCCCACTCAGGACAAACATTTGTGTGATGAACATAGATGTTTGTTCTGTGTCTGGGTGTCATATTGTATTCTATGTATGTATTTACAAACAAAAAAAAAGTATCTAAGTATTGTATCAGTTATCTGGTTCCCATAGCACATGCTTTGCTTAGTTTGGGGCTAGATGGCGTTGTGTGAGATGTCCACACATATTATTATTATTATTTTAAAATGCAAATATATTTCATCCACAATTCACTGAAGATCTAGACCAAGTTCTAATCGATTATTTGTAATGCAATCTAAACTAAATTTTCTGCGGATTAAGCGTTTCGGTATAGTTTTATTGCTTCACTGGGTTAAATAGTTTAAAACAAGGTTTAAACTTCGTTACCTATTGATTACGAAAGTGAAGCACAACCGGGAACAATGCGGAAGCGGAGCGATCGGTTAATTGAAAGCGGAAGCTTAGCGGACCTACAGGTATTGTTAGGTACGTAAGTTTTGTTGGTTGTGAATATTTGAACTAGAAGCTCTTTTAATTGAAAGACGTAAGTGCTTGTAGTATATATACATATATGTATTTATGTGTGTATACACAGATGGACCAATGGTCTCCGACCTACTTGACCCCTGAATTTTGCCCTCGTGGTCGAGGTCGTGGTAGTATCCTTTTAAAAAGGAATATATAATAATGAAAAGGAATATAAGAAATAATATTTCTTATATTCCTTTTCATTTCAATGGTCTTATTTTCAAACTCAGAAATACTTGGCTACAATAATGTTAGCAGCGAAAAAAAAACTTCCCCCTTTTCAGGTCATTATACCTATTAGGAACTCACAAAAAAAGGTAATTTATATTTAAACTTCGCTGCGAAAATGTGCCAAATTTACTTATATTTATATTGAATGCCTTCCGAACCTTCCGAACTATAAAAAATTAAACAACGTACCAATAAAGGATAATTCGCGAATTACACGGTTAGTCAAATTATTTACCGTTTATCGTAAGAAAACAATATTAAATAGTGTAATTGACTTGTAGTCATTTTGTGAACTCGCCGCTTGGTGGCGTTGTTGTCGACTGTTATGGAGGGAACTTGTTCCGCCGGCTCTTTAAAAAGAGCCGAATATTGTCAGTTGAGTTCAGTTAAAAGAGTATAATATCTGGTTCAGTTGGCCTTTAGCAGCAGACTGAATGTCACGAAACTTTTACCGATATATTTTGAAATAGTAAACATATCTGGAGGTTGCTTTTTAATTGTGCTGCAAATGTCTATGAAGTTTACGATACGTTGGAGTTAAATCAATATCTAGATCAACAGATTAATTAGCAAAGGATAATTTTGAAACACGAACGGGTCTGCTGGTTACATTAACAGTCGCTACTGCTATAAAAATCATAAATATTAAATCAATGTACTTTAGGTGCTCTACGATCAATGATTCACTTTACACCTTCTATAAATGTCCTATGTCCTTCTGTCGACAGTTCAACGGAGTGTGGGGCCTACCGGCAGTAGTGTGCGACTGCTACATCGCCATGGACGTCACCTGCTCCACCTCCAGCATATTCAACCTAGTAGCTATCTCTGTAGACAGGTGAGGTAACGTAGAAAAATAGTAGTACTGTTGTTTCTCTCGCGGGTTCGATTCCCGTGGCAAGACAATTTGTGCACAGAAAAATAAAGCGCAAATACTTGTTCTGAGTCTGGGTGTTGTGGGACCATGGTCCTCGTAGTTCCTGGGTCCCTATATAGACACAGGGAATCATAGTTAGGGTCCAGGATCTATGTATGTGATCGTTGGGCGTTATTATTATTATTATCCCTAGACATAAAGCGAAAGACCAAAGCTGGTTAAATTGGACCACAGCACTAACATGCAGACTAAAAAGTCAAAGCCTATATTGCTTTATTTATTTTAATAAAGCTTAATTTTAGCGCTTTCTCAAGTCATTCCGTCAAGCCGTTCCGCGGAACTCTAAAATACAAAGTTTCGCGTGACACTGCACTGCGCACATCATCCTGAGACATCAGCACAGTCTATTAATAAGATTCTGTGAGATCACGTCATAAAATCTCATTTGCCCAGTAATTTTACTAGCTACAGTGACGTTCAAACCGGAATACAGGAGTACTTGCACACTACTGCTTGGCGGCACAATAACTTGCAAAGCGGTGGTACCTACCTAGACAAACTTTGCAGAAAAATCAAAAGCTCAAACATATCTTTCAAGTGCATTTCTATTTTACCTCATTGGGGTTAAAAAACTACATTAGTACATACTGTTCCTAATTAACCCTATAAAGAGTGCTGGGGGCGGAAACCGAGCTCTTTGATGAGAACTATAATGCCGGATGCATGGGATACTAGTCATTAGGGATGGGACACGAAAGATTGTGGAGTTGATGGAACACGACCAAGTGATCCATCAGAAAAAATATTTTTTATAAAATATATATACTTATCAGCACGAACGGGCCTCGTATAATTATTTTACCTAACATAAAGTAATAAGTAATTGCCATTCCTTTTTTGGCTGTAAAAAGTAAAATTTCGGTTATTTTTATTTGGTTAAGAGCTGTGGAAGAAATAAATAACGTAGTTAAATTAAAATTCGTTCATTCCGAATACTTACTAAGTAACAAATTAGGTATTGAAATAGTCTTGTATAGCTCATTATTTTTGAAGCTAAATGGACAATCTTATGTCATATATTTATACTCTCGCTCATTTTCAACAAGAGTCGTGAAATATTTTTACCTTTTCCCAGAGTACAAGCTTTGCTTAGTTTGGGGCTAGATGGCGCTGTGTGAAATGTCCACACATATATTCATATTCATTCATTCATTCAATATCTTATACTTTCATTAAGTATAATAATATTTTAGCAAAGATCAAGTAGATAAAATAATTACCTAAGTTTTACTTTTATTTTTACCTATAGATCGGTGTCAAGAATAATTCTGTGTCGCATTTCTAAAGCTAAACGAATTTAAAATATGCGCGTCTTTTTCGTTTCTCTTTTATCAGAAGAGTACCACCATACTTTAAATTTGTTTTAGTTTTAGAGAATGCGCCATAGTTTCGACTTCAATATTTTGTCAACAATTAATTTCGGAGTTCAGAATAGAGCGTTTTTGGGTTTATATTTTTTATTTGCTATGTGTAGACGTAATGAAAAATTATTGTAAGGATAAAAACTCTAGTATTTTTATTTATACATTGTTTTCCTTAAACTCCATTAAAGTTCTAAGGATTAATTTTTCATATTAATCTCCAACGATCCGCAGCGATTTTTACAGGCATGTCCCATCACTAGCTCACATCTGTAGTTAATTCAGTTGTATGAAGGGAGTCTGATGATAAAACCCAGATTTTGCGACCGGCGACTAGGGACGCGCCCAGTTTCCTGGGATAGGAAAGGTCAAATGTTATATCTTATTTATGTCCCTTTTGGGCGTATCAGAATATTTTGTACAAACAAATCGTAAATGGCATCAAGAAACTATCTGTGGAAGATTTTGGATCGCGCTGGTTTTTATTCTAACTGTATGTTACCCTGTAAATACACTGTACATTATCTCAACTGTAATTATTAAATTTGTTCGTCAATTTGTAATAGTTTTACTCAAGTAGTTATAATTGCATGTTCTTCTTATTCATAATTAGTTGTGGAATTGGTTCTTCAGGTTTATTTCATTATTAAGTTTTCAGCCCCCCAAATAAAATAAAATAAATACTGAATTAACTGCAGATTACAACTTTCAAATCTGTGGAGGCAAAGCATTCCATTTGACGGATACATCGGCTAGCGGCGCGCTGGTTTCTAATGGCTTGGGCACACATCGTGTATTTACATCGAACTTTGCAATCGGTGTTCATATACTTCGCCGCCACAAATCCATTCTTTTCAATCAACTTTCGCAATCTCATTCAGGGCAGGTAGGTAAACATTATGTTCTGGCATATTATAATAGTTGCAAAAAAATCTGAATTCTGACAACGTTTACACCGAAATACAGAGCAGGAAAAACATTAAAAGTATGCTCATGTTTTCTTCTTGTTCTGTGCTGAATGATTTTTTTATTTGATTACACTTTTAATAAACACTACCGTACAACAATCAACAACAACACGCAAATCCGCGGGCGTCTAGATAGTAGTACATTATTGTAATACTTCAACATTAAAACATGATTCCACAGCTAAATGTATCCCAATTTACTTTGTAAACATCACTCAGCTCCTGAGCCAGTGATCCGGGAGCGATGCCTCACTCACGAGTGGCTCGTTCGGTTCATTAACCTCTTTGCGATCGCCAGGTAGCTTGTTACCCGTCTGTACGCCCTACCCTGATCTAGGCGGTTGATGGGCAAATACTAAGATGGTTTATTTGCCTAATATTGGAATACTTTGTCGAAATAAATAAGTAAGAAAGTTGGTTTAGAACTCTGGGAAAATTATAAATGAGTTATTGTGGAATGGTGTTAAAAGTTATTATCCACTTCATTAAACTTTGAGTATCTACGTTAGAAGTATCTCCTGCCGCGGTCTGTAACAACAGCGATGATGATGGTCGGGAGCGCAGGTCCAGACCATCACAGCGTGGTCACATTGCAGCCCTTGATGGACAAGCTGGAATAATGGCCGGGACTGAAGGTCGAGGATCTTATAGCGTGGACAGCAAGGATGACCAAGCCTGAAGGCGAAGAGCGTAGCTAAGCTAAGCACGAGGTCATAGCGTAGCTAGCAGTGCAGTCATTGCAGGGGCTTTTATAGTGCTTTACTGAAATAATAGTAGTAATTTGTACAAAAATGATTGAGTTGCCGGTGACTAAAACCCACCATCAATAAAATCCACTACGAATTTTGCTGGCGCCTTTTCGAGTCGCAGCAACGTCGACATTGCTTTGTCAAAATAATGACCACAGCATTTTGGAACAAGTATTTTTGAAGAAAAGAAAGTATATAGGGAAGATTTCGAAAAAAATGCTTTTTAAGATGAGATTACACGAAAGTATTACCCATAAGTATCTGGTAAATAATCTATTAATACCTAAAAATATTTCAGAAATATTTCCGACTTCAAAAGTTTGAAATCGTATAAATGTATCTAATTTATTATATATTATTTTATTTTTACCCGTATGTTCATAATTCAATCTCCAGATGGTAGGACTTTTCTGCAAAGTTCGTCTATAGGTAGGTACCACCGCTTTGCCAGTTATTATGCCAGTGTGTCTGTGTTCCGGTTTGAAGGCCAATGTAGCTAGTGAAATTACTGGGCAATGAGACTTTCGACTTTCGACTTTGAAACTTTGATTGCAATGCAACACGTTCTCCTGTTGCATTGCATACATATGCATTGCATTTCCATACTAACTATGCACATAAACTGCGTATTCTAACTGTCAAATTCATACAAATTTATGCTTTTATCGGTTGCAATCGAGTTACGTGATCGCCCAGCTGATTTGACAGTCTAGTAATCTTATTACCAGACTGGGTTGATGTCTCAGGATGATGTGCGCAGTGCAGTGTCACGCGAAACTGCATGTTGGATCCGAATGACTCCAAATGTCACTGTTCTGTTATGGGTATCACTTAACATCAGGTGAATGACTAGCACTCAATAACAAAAAAATACAACGTGTGATATTCACTAGACTACAATAAATAAAATGTTGCAGCTAACTTGCGTTTGATTACATTCCTCCTAATGTTAGGTACCTCAGTTTATTTTTCGAACTACCACACCAAATTTTTCCACATTTTCATACTATTGTCCTCAGATACATAGCAGTTACGCAGCCAATAAAGTACGCGAAGCACAAAAGCAACGCCCGAGTGTGGTCAATGATTGGCGTCGCGTGGCTGGTCTCCGGAGCCATCGGGTCTCCAGTGGTCCTAGGTCTCAACAACACCCCGGACCGGAGTCCGGACCAGTGTCTGTTTAACAACACAGACTATGTGATATACTCATCACTTGGCTCATTTTATATACCCTGCATTATTATGATGTTCCTATACTATAATATCTTTAAGGTGAGTGGTGAAGTTGCATATTTTTAAATTATTAGTTGGAAATAAAAGCTGGTTAATGAGAGGCAAACGGATGTTGAAGATGGTTCACGTAGATCTCCATTGTCAACTTAAGAAAGTTAAAATTTATATAATTATGTTGGTATGTCCGGTAAAATGACAATTTACAATTGTCCAGATGGCGACATTAACATTAAACAAAGTTATACCGGACGATAGATGGAGCTAAACTAAAGCAGCCTTATTAATAAACGGGTATTAGTCTTGGATTAGTTACTTCAGCTTTTGTCCTTTTTTTGCTACTGGAATATTTAGCTGGATTGAAAGAGACAAAAGATGGTGTAACTAGTCTAAAGCTAGTTTGTGTTTACTGAAGAAGTTTAACTTAAGTCGTGTGGTCTAAAGCACACTCTTTTTTTTTTTAAATCTGCCTAGTTCACAGGTAACTCTCAACATTTTTGTTTAACTACAGGCTATCAGACAAAGGGCAAAAAAGCAGCGTTCCGCGAAGAAAACCGCGTCGGCCCTGGGTTCCGCCGTATCGAGTGGGACAGTCGCCGTCGTCATAGAAAACGTTGCGCACACGCACCGCCTCGTAGACACCAGTATGCAGGACCAGCCGACGAACACCGCTTCGGGGAGCAATGAAGATGAAGATGATGAAAAGTGAGTTCCGATTCTCTTCATCTCCGATTTTGACTTGTCCAAGTGCTAAAAGTAGCCTGTAATATTTGACTTTGATTTTGGAAATCAATTACAAAGTGACCTAAGAAGTGAAATAGACCTTAATGATATTCTAGTGCTCGTCTGGTTAGGAAGTCAGATTCATATCTGACTTCCTAAGTTATACTTAAGTCGTGTGGTCTAAAAAAACACTGGTTTTTTAAATTTCAAATCTATAACTACCTGTTAATTACAAAATTGAGATGTTATACTTTTTTTGATTCTATGCCAGAACCCATATCACACTGATATTATAGAGGCGAAAGTTTGTATGTGTGTTTGTGTGTATGTGTGAATGTGTGTATGTTTGTTACTCCTTCATGCTCAAACGGCTGAATGGATTTGGATGAAATTCGCTACCAAGATAGTTTATACTCTAGATTAATATACAGGCTACATTGTATCCCGAAAAGTGAAAAATTCCCGAAAAATAGAAAACCATAAAAAGGAAACGTAATCTAACAAACCACTACTAGTAGGCAACGTGCCCGATATGCTGGCAGCATTGCCACCTTGAATGGCAATGCTCAATCTTTGGCTGAAGTAGAGGCCAGCATTTTGGTCACGTGTAGCTTCGACCAAACTAAGGTCCGTATTACAAAACAATGCTCAAGCAGAGATTTCATTCACTATTCACTTTATCAATGAAACCTCTGCTTGAGTACCGATCGATGACTGAGCATCGTTCTGTAATACGGACCTTAGAAAGGTCAAATAAAAATTATGAATCAGATCTTGATCACACTTAAATAGGATCACATGGGAAGCACCAGCTTTTAAATAATAATCATCATCAAAATCGGTTCACCCAGCTGAAAGTTCTGAGATAAAAAACATTAACACCAAAAAACAGTCCAGTTAAGAACCTCCTGCTTTTTTGAAATCGGTTGAATATTCTGCAATCTTGGTGAATCTACTGACATTATGAATTGCATAGAGTTATTCAGTAACTAATTTAATGTCAATGCAGATTAGTTTATCTAGATGCAAAACTTTTGGGCTCGTCCGGGATTTGAACCCGGGACCTCTCGCACCCGAAGCGAGAATCATACCCCTAGACCAACGAGCCGATGAAGAATTACGTGAATAGTTTGGAACTGTAGTTCTTATTGCTAATCCTCCATAACAGAAACTTAAGGAATATGTAAACTTAGCTATGGACGTCTCATAATTTTTTTTTTATTACGAAAAAATATTTAACTGACATGGGAAATGGTTATGAAAAATTACTAAGTATTACGAAATCTGAAAACTGATTGATTAATAAAGAAACGAGTGTGCTTTAGACCATTGACTGAAGTAAGACTTCTTTAGCTCCACCTATCGGTATAACTTCGTTTTTGCTTTGTTTAATGTTAATTTCGCCATCTTGACAATTGTTAATTGTCGTTTTACCGGACGTACCAACATAGTAATACAAATTTTAACTTTGTGATGTTGATAATGGAGATCTACGTAACCCAACAATTTTCAACGTCCGTTCGCCTCGCATTAACCAGCTTCTCTCAAAGTCAAACGTGTGTAAAGAAGTTTTACTTGAAAAATTTTTAAATGATAGTAACGGTCTAAAATTTTTTTATTTAAATACATTACGTAAGATATACTAACGTGCGTTTCAAATTTTTATTTACAACAAAATAGTAATTAAAATGTATAGTGCCGCTATTTGTTATTTGTTGTAAGTAATTCAGCTGGCTTATACACTGCACTGCGTAAAAATGTTATTTCGTACAATCACGCAAATTAAATGTATGAAATAGATTTTTAATAATCCCTCATAAATGTTAAATATTTTACAGCGTTGTAAAATTTATTTTATGGAATAATCATTCAAACCATGTTAAATTTTATGAGGTAGAATTAAATTAACACTGCATATAGTAAAATTTTATATAGTAAATTATATAAATAAATTATGAGCCTTTATTCATACGCCAATGATTTGCCTACAATCCAAAAAAAAATTGTTTGGGCCCCTTGTAAAGTCAAAGTCAAAAGATTTATTGCAAATAGGCTATTTTTAGCACTTTTAGAAGTCAAAATTATATTAGGTACTTAAAATTAAGTTATTTTACTAAGCATATAAAATTACAAAGTGCTTATTGTCAAATAATATATAGCAAGCCCATTACAATGTATGAGTTTAAAAAAAAACAGTTCTCTTTTTCACTACCGGTGCTAGCAACCCGGCACAATGCAGAACAGAAAACTCCGATCCGAAGCTTCGATTACAACTGTAAAGAAGAAGCTACGGGTAACTTTATATTTTGGTCGTGTCATTTTTTAATGTTTGGGAATGGACGAGCTAGTCATTCGATATCGTCACTTGGAAATCTAGCTGTAACAATAACTACTTGTTGATAATAACTGATTGTTGTACCCTATTGCAACGAGTATCTGCTATACGGGGGCGAGTTGGCTGGACTGCAGTCGCGACCCCTTCTCGCCCCGGTACCGCGGGCGAGGGCTCACGGGGGGGTTTTAGTGGGTTCAAGTCCCACATAAATTCTGCGAGGGCATTCCCCCCTCAAAAAAAAGAATCTGCTATAATTTTCCAGTTTTGGCAGAACTGAAATGGGCGCGTTTGCAGAAGAGCTGGCCACCACGAGGTCGGCCAGGTTCATGCTGGCAGCTGTCGTCGAAGAAACTGGGCTGTGAGTAAACAATACGCAAAATGTCCTCAAATATTATTGAAGTATTACTTCTTTACGCACGCTTGAATTGGGGAGTAAGCTGGTGAATGCGAGGCGGATAGAAGTTAAGTTGGTTCATGTAGATCTCTATTATCAACATAACAAAGTTAATTTATATTATTATGTTGGTATGTCCAGTAAAACAAAAATTGTCAAGATGGCTACATTAATATTAAACAAAGCAAATACAAAGTTATACCGGCCGATAGATAGAGTTAAACTAAAGCAGCCTTATTAATAAACGGGTATTAGTCTCGGGTTAGTTACTTCAGCTTTTGTCCTTTTTTGCTACTGGAATATTTAGCTGGATCGAAAGAGACGAAAGATGGTGTAACTAATCTAAAGCTTGTTCGTGTTTATTAATAAGGCTGTAGAAGTTTTACTTCAGTCGTGTGGTTACACACTTGTTTTTTTTTAAATTATGTTTAAAGATAATTATAATATTGGCAACATATTATTATTTTTACAACGTTACAACTATAAAATAACATTATGACAACAAATATAAAATAATAAAGTAACAACTATAAACTTTATTTACATTATAAATACGCCATCCAACTCGCCACCGCGTGGTTCCCAGAATACTCGCAGCATTTCCTCGCTTAATAAGAATACTTAGCTTCTGATCGTACTATAGGCCAGCTCTGGGATCCATTTTGACAACTACATAGTTGGTGGTACGTCTGATGATAGAAATGGGGTGATTAATTATAGGAAGAACTTTCAATTTACTTTGTCTTTGATAAAATAACTCGTTGTCAAATACTAAATTATCATGATAAATTTTATCATGTTTTTGATATAGATATACGATTGAAAAGTCTTATGAAATTTTTATTGTTGAATCTAATTCAAATATATGAGACAGACAGATCTTTTTATGGGCACTTTAAAGTATTTTACACGATATACCTGTTTCCAAGTTTTCTACTAAAACTTCAGTTTATCGATACTAAGCAATGCTAACAAACAAGGGAACAGTCGAGCGGTTGTTCACATTTGTCGCTCAATATTTTAAGACTCGTAAAAATACAAAGCCATTAAAACCATCTCTTTTAGGTAAAAATCCGGCACTAGCTTCGTTAAACGTAACCGCCACACTGATGTGTAAACGGTGGTCATTGGATTCAAATCATAACCTATTGTAAACAGCAATAGATTGATTGCTGTTACAATTGGCGTTTATTTCCTAACTTCATCGATTATGTTAATGCTTACCGAAGGCCTTTCACATGACTAACTGGTGGCGGCATAGTGTTGTAACACAAGAGCCAAACACTTGTCACTGTCAACGTCACATATGATTGACATCAAGGTGACATTGACAGTGACAAGCGGCGGCGTACTATTGTAAAACAAGAGCCACATTTCTAACGTCAGACTGCATTTTTTTTTGGCTCCACACTTTTGTGTATTTAGCCAGTGTCAAGTAATAATTTTTTCAAGTTCTTTTATATTATACATAATGTATGTTGTATGTGTCAAGTCAAGTCACAGTCCAAGTCATCAAGTCAAGTCATAGTCTAGTCTAGTCAAGTTATACTCCTAGTAAAGTGGTGGCAGCTTTACCAGAAGCTTCTATGGAGTTTTGGAAAGAACACAAAAAAGATACGTTTCACCATCACTATACCACTTTCCCACACTCACGCCTGTGATCCAGCACTTAACGAATAAAATGCCACCAATTCTATGCACTAACACTGAAAATAACACAAGTTTTGAAAATAATACAATGCCGTGACACGATCTTTTTCGTTTTCCCGCCAAAACTTCCAGACTGCATTTCTTAACTGGCACCAGTAGCAGTAACTTCTTTGTTTTCAAATTCATTGTTATTTGCCTGTATATTTTGAAACACTTGTTAATGGATTGGAATTTGCATTTCAGTTTATATGTACATTCTAAGTTTGACCTGTAAATTGCTGAATATAGCTTTATTCATCATAAATTTAACTTTGACATAACGTTTTCAATGGAGTATTACTCGTACAATAACGAACGGTTGCTAGCCATTTGCATTCAACGGCTTTCTGCGACTCGTTATATTATGTAGGCCAACGTTTCTTCTCTAGGCTGTTATATGCTTGGTTTTTCATGCTCAAGAATATAATTATTACCATTCTTAGTCATACATACATAGATGAAAAATAATTTATTGCACAAGAATAAAACAAGTGCATAAGTGATTTTAATGTTAAGTGCCATTTTCTTTTTATCTTAGCAGATTGGTTCTATTTTGTGAGCTCTGTCCATCTATTTTTTATTCTGGTGCTCTTTTGAGCGACGTAATTTCATTAGCGAATACATTAAAGCTCCCTTTTATCGATTCTCTAAAAATCGTGGCTCTTTTTATCAGTTTCACCTTTTTGAAGTAAAACTCCTTACGCACGCTTCACTTGGGGAGTATTCTGGTGAATGTGAAGCAAACGGAAGTTGGAAGTTGGTTCACGTAGATCTACATTGTCAACATAAAAAAGTGTTTTTTTTTTATTATTGTGTTGCTAAAATGGCAATTTATTGTCAAGATGGCGACATTAACATTAAACAAAGTTGTACCTACCGATATATGGAGCTAAACTAAAGAAGTTTTACTTCAGTAGTGTGGTCTAAAGCACACTCGTTTTTTTTAATCTAATTTCACCTATTTTGGGGGTTCAGCCGAACGTTGAACATGCGAAAATGGCAGATACGTGGGGTCGTCTGCTATCTACTAAGCCCAAATGATTTGACCTAGGCCCTATAGATTTTTTTACAATGATTTTTTTAATAATCCATTTTTATAAGTTTGAAAACTGAGTTGGTATAATGATAATAGGTTTTTACCTATGAAATTGCCGTATTGCAGTACAAACTTTTTCAAACAAAAAAAGTTTTGATTGGCTATGAATTCTAAATTCAAATTAATTTTGTTTTAAAAATATGACATTCTATTTACAATATAAGTCTTTTGTTTATTGATTAGCGTTGTATTTTCATTACATTTCAACATTTTTCCTCATAATGGATACTTTGAAATTTCGTGTAATTATGGAATATGAGTTCCGTCGTGGCACCAACGCGGCACAAACGACACGTAACATCAACGACGTTTACGGAGAGAACTGTACAAATGAACGTACAACCCGTTATTGGTTTGCTCGGTTCCGTTCTGGGAATTTTGACTTGAAAAATGAACCTCGTGGTCGTCCGGAAACTTTGGTCAACAATGATGAATTAAAGGCGATTGTGGAAGCTGATGAATCTCAATCTACAGCTGAGCTGGCAGCAGCTTTTGATGTTAGCATCAAAACAATATTGGTCCATTTGCGACAGATTAGCAAGATAAAAAAGCTTGATAGATGGGTGCCCCACGAACTTAACGATCGCCAGCGCAACGTACGCGTCGAGACTTGCCTTGCGCTGCTTAACAGGCACAGAAATGAAGGAATTTTGAACCGAATTGTTATGTGCGACGAAAAATGGATTCTTTTTGACAATCGAAAGCGCTCAGCAAGTTGGTTAGATCCTGGTTCGGTACCAAAGCAATGTGCAAAACGAAAAATGACCCCTAGAAAGGTGATGGTCACAGTTTGGTGGTCTAGTGCTGGTGTGATTCATCATAGCTTTTTACAAAACGGCGAGATCATTACTGCAGATGTGTACATTGAAGAACTGACCACAATGATGGCGAAACTCGCACGTCTGCAACCAGCTTTGGTCAATCGGTCGTCTCCACTGCTACTTCACGACAACGCGCGACCCCATACTGCACAACAGACCGTCTCTAGCTGCATGAGTTGGGTTTGGAAGCTCTCCCTCATCCGCCATACTCACCAGATCTTGCGCCTACCGACTATTACTTTTTCCAAAATTTGGACAAATTTTTAGCGGGAAAAAAATTCAATTCCCGAGAGGCAGTACAAAACGCCTTTGAAGAGTTTGTTGTCTCCCGTCCTGCTGATTTTTTCAAGAAGGGCATCCATAAACTGCCACAACGTTGGCAAAGATGCATTGATTGCAGGGGTGATTACTTTGAATAAAATAAATAAATAAGTTCGAAAAAAAAAATACTTTAACTTTTTTCAAACAAAACGGCAATTTCATAGGTAAAGACCTAATATATTAATGACTAGCTTCTGCCTACGGCTTCACCCGCGTGGCCTATAGGAAACGAAAAAGATTTTTTTTCATAAATAATTCACCACCACGCATTTCACCCTCTTAGGGATGGAATTTCGAAAAAGCCTTTCTTAGTGGATTTCTACTCTTTACAAAGAACACACCCTTCAAATCTCAAGTCTCTAGGACTAGCGGTTTAGGCTGTGCGTTGATATATAAGTCAGTCAGTCAGGACTTTGAACTTCATATGTATAGATTTTATAGACGGCCCTGCGTTACTGTCTAAATCAACATGTCTCCATCATCATTAAGTAAATTGTGTGTTTTGTGTTCATTCCATAACAAAAGGCCGCGTCACATGCACAAAGTTAGTAGTGGTCATACATCATACGTTATTCGACAATTTGGTTCTCATTAGCCCGTAGCGTTCGGTAAATCGTTAGTGGGGAGCTATGACAATCAATCATCCACCGAAACCTTTGCCAAACCAAGCGTTTAATCATTTTGAAGCTATATTTTGGCTTTAGCAGATTATCCCAAATGACCAGCATCAGCAGTATATAAAAAGAAATTTTAAAAAAATGAACGAATAAAACATACAAGACTTATGAAGGTTTAATATTTTTTTTATCCAGATCAATTTTAAAAACAAGGAACTCCCTGAAAAGTAATTTACACAAAATTGCTCATTATATCATTAATATAAACTAATGGGATGCATTTACTAATTTATAATAATAAATATTTACTAAAAGCAAAAAAGAAAAAAAGTTATTCAATAATAAGTAATTTTTTGGCTCCACACTTTTGTTTATGTAGACAGTGTCAAGGAATTTATAATTTGATTGTGTCAAAGATTTTATTTAATGATATTTCACGCAGATATGATTTTGTGGTGGCACTTTCCTAGGAGTTTGCATACTCCTAGGAAAGTGTGCCACCACATTACCTGAAGCTTCTATATAGTTTTGGAAACAACACGAAAAGAAACGTTTCACCATCATTATACCACTTTCCCACAATCATGCCTGTAATCCAGCACTTAACGAATAAAATTCCACCAATTTTATACACTAACAATGAAAATAAGTTAAGAAACACAAGTTTTGGAAATAATACAATGCGGCGACGCAATCTTTTTCGTTTTCCCGCCAAAACTCCCATCATCCAATCCAATCATTCCCCATTAATTGTAGATAACATAATACAATTGAATTTAAGAAGAAGGGACTCAAAAGAGATTCTATGTAAAGTGATTTTTTTTTGAGGCGTGTGTCGTCGGGTGTCTGTATTTTACCTGTTACTCTTTTATATTCAACTCACAGGAGCAGGAAACTGAGCTGAAAAATATGAGCTACGCGAGTATGTATTACCTCCACCATTGATGTCACTCTTTACATACTCACGCTGTCCTAGTTATTGCTCAAGCCACTCCCGTCGCAGTGAATTAAATGTACAGGGAACTTTACAGTTTACTAACATGATCAAAGCTAATACATACATAACCTAACCACATTCCCGCCTCATTTACAGAATTATGGCAAACCTCGCCTCTCCAATCCCCATGATGGATCCTAACACCAACAATGACTCGGGGTATGCGCCGTCCAACATCGACGGAGAAACAAAAGAGCACAGCCCTCCGCCCTCTCCACTTAAAGAAGAGAGCAATGAAGAGAAGAAGGACGAAATGAAAGAAGAGAATAGCTGTAACGAGCTTCCGAAGAAACCGGATTTGAAGTGAGTATCTAAATTGTTTTTGTTTTTCATGAAACTACTTAAGTCAGGTTCGTGGCAAGCCAAGATGTCGCCATTCGTCCATTATTTTTGTTGAAACTGTTTCCTTTCGACGCAGACGAAACAAACTGCACTGAACAAATTTCACAGATACACCGAGAGTTTGGAGATTTACTCCTCAAACTTTTCTTTGAGATACGCATCACGTGTGCAATATTTTTCAATATCTTGCTAACCATCTTCTCTTCTAAGTTAAATTCCACTTGGCTATAGATAAATACATAGAAAATGTTTTATTGCACAAACAATACATGTTGGTACATGGGTGAACTTAATGCTAGAAAGCATTATCTTCCTGTTAGCCTGGGTGTGACGTGGATTTTTTTATGGGGCAGCGCAATGCAGCTTAAATATAGATTGTCTAAATTTAGATTTCGTATTATGTAAATTTCTCTTCATTTCTTCCTTCTTGTATGTCGATTCACATACAAGAAGGAAGAAATGAAGAGAATCAAGTAGTCCGGTGCAATCTCAAAAAGCATTCGAAGGTCTCAAGCATTCCCTCACTGGACCGACTGAATAGTTGAATATCTACCGGCAGTGCCTCTCGGTCTGACACATTTTATCGAGTTGCCTTCGCAGTCACACTACCTTTGTGACCGTAGCCTTTATACTGAAGCAGCGATGGTCAAAGGAAAAAGACTACGGCCTGGAAGGCTAATTTTAATTAAATTTTCCATTTTAAACGATATCAAATTTAAATCTGAAATACAGTTTAAAAACTAGTTTGGGAATCTATGGATTCATTAATTTAATATAATAATACTTATGTCAAAAAAAAAACAATTTTAAATTAAGACTGAATAGCAAAGTCACAGCCCAATTTGGGTCACAAATGAGTTTTAAAGCAGTAACCAAAATTCACTTTCAAGGAACCATAATATTAAATACAGTTTAGTAGTAATGACAGATAGTGTCGTCTAGAATTTTCCTTGTATTCGTTTTCATTTTACAGGGAAACGCACTATACCTATATACTACTATTTACAATAAACTTTACCCAAAATGTTATTCCTTATCTTTTGTCACTGATGACTTTGTTTGGATTGTGTGTAACACGATATCCGCTCGTAAACTTATAATATGTATACTTACATTAGCAGGATTGCTATTATTATTGATGGCGGTTTCAACAAAATCAAATCGGTTAATAATAATAATCGGTTCAATACAATTGTCTTTTGTTGATAGTGTCAATTACATATAGTTTATTTGAAAAGATTAGTCATTTTACATTGGTTGTTTTGTAGAAACGTTATGATGGGTTTTGATCAATTTATGAATCGCAAAAAATATATCACGCTAATCACACTAATATTATAAAGGCGAAAGTTTGTATGTGTGTTTATGTGTATGTGTGTATGTTTGATACTCCTTCACGCTCAAAATGGATAAATGGATTTGGATGAAATTCGGTACCAAGATAGCTTATACACTGGAGTAACATATAGGCTACATTATATCCCGGAAAAGTGAAATGTTCCCGTGGGATGAGCAAATAATTAAAATACTTTTTATCTGTGGGTGAAACTGCGGGGCGCAACTAGTACTTAAATAAAACATTTTTCATTGACACGACCCGCGGTCTAAAGAGCTTGAGCACGGCTGCTCTGTGCAAATTCTATTTTTACCGTGAAAGCTTGTTTTCCGGTGCGCGTAGCTCAGTAAGGGACTGTAGGAAATTACAAACGAAGGCTGTCTGGGAGGGTTACTACCCCTCGTAGGAGTTTATTCGAATTAGCATAATATAATAAACATTATACAAATTAATAATATTTGTATTTATTACAATGATGTATGTAATACATATATATTACCTTTGATAGGCTTACATTTGTCCTCTCTCTCAACTGATGGTAAATGATGATGGGGTCGACAGTGAAACATGCTTGATAGTTTTTTTTTATTATTTTCGATAGCGTAGTAAGTACAGTAATTACATTACAGTTACTCGTACATCATTAGTGTGATAGCATAGCTTAATTGTTTTGCTTGCTGACTGATCACAAATCATCAACAAGACTTCTTTGATAGTCGAAATTATGTTACATTTCTTGTCTCTTTATAAGTTTGTCTGTATGAAATTTTTTTGTGCAAATACCGCCGTATGAAATTTTGACTTCGTTTGCTATAATGGGTTCTTTGGAAACGAAGCCAGAGAGTTTAATGACATTTCATTGTTGTTTGGTAAGAGAAAAGCTTTATCTCCTCCATCAAGATTGCGTGTAACTGGGCGTTTATACCTTACCTTACTCTCTAAAATTAAGGGTTTCGTATCGATTCCCATGAAACCACCTATTCAGCTTCAAAAACGATTTTGAAACTCACCACTTGCAGGGGTCCTTGACAGTTTAATTCCCATCGGCCTCGGTGTTACCGAGAAGAAATTAGTCACCTGACTATAAACGGGTCCTATGACACGCGTTTCCCATAAGCCCCTATGGCAGGGCAGATTTCATTTTATTTATTTCATCGACATTATAACATCACGTTATACTAGCTACTTTACTTTACTGTACACGTTATACACTGAGACACCGGGGCCGGTGGAACCAATCTCATTAACGAAAGCCATTTTGGTCGACTTTTTGCTCTTACCATTTTCTTTTCTTTCACCGAATAAAATAAATAAATATTTGTGGACATTTCACACAGCGCCATCTAGCCTCAAACTAAGCAAAGCTGTACTATGGGATCCAGATAACTGATACAATATTTAGATACTTTTTGTTTGTAAATACAAAAAAAACAAACAGACACAGAACAAACGTCGATGTACATCACACAAATGTTTTTCCTGGGTGGGAATCGAACCCACAGTTCAGAAGGAGGGTTACTACCAACTGAGCTATCTGCCAATCAATGGCAACATTACAAGTTGTCGCTTAAAATTGATCCAGTTTTACAGGAGCAACGAACACCAGTGATTTGCTTAATCTCCTTGTTAATATGTTAAGTACATCCAAGGCTGTGTACAGGTTGAATATAAATGCAAATTACCCACGATTTAGGCTGAACCACCGCGCCGAGCTGGTTTGACCTACGTGAATAAGGGTCGAATGAATGGTCCTATATTAAACTTCAGAAAACATTCAGATAGTTGGTTTATAATAATAACGCCCAACGATCACATACATAGATCATGGACCCTAACTAGGATCCCTATGTCTAGGGACCCAGGAACTACGAGGACTATGGTCCTACAACACCCGTATACTTGTTCTGCGTCTACAGAATAATAAACACAACAAAAGAAGAATTAGCGTAAAATTTCCATCCATTCACGCGTTATGCGATGTCCAAGGGAAATAGAGATTCATTTTTTAAGATTATAGATACCGAAGACACACAAATATACTGATATCAGTATGTCTGTGTGTATGTCTGACCTATATGACTGTACCTTTAGAACTGCAACCGTTTTAGGCAGCTGTGACACTTAACATCAGGTGAACGACTAGCTCGCACGTCTTCCATTAACATAAGAAAGCCAGCTGATCACAGAATATGCGTATTTACGAATTAACGAATAATACAAAATATTTAAAACTGGCCTAGTGCTAGTAGGACTTACGATAAAGGTTCTAAACCTAACAACTTCAAAAAACAGATGATTAAAACGTACACTATGGATAATCCTTTCTATTTCCACCTTGACTTAGGAAACTTTAAGCTAAACCGCGAACTTTAAGCGGCAAGCTTTGTCTAAGATTATATAAGCTTGGTTTTAGATCACGAACAGGGTTTAGTTAATTTTTATTACTTTCTTGTTTAAGATTCCTTATTTCTCAAAGAACGTAGTTCACTCGCTGAGAAATTATAGCTAGTTAATTATAAATGATATGGTACATAGTTTGCCTTTAAGCGTGCAGGCCCGCCCGACCAATGATAAATAATTATGTAGTATATTTCGTGTACGCAAGAATTTGTAAAACACAACGCTAGTCGCCAAGTTATGTACCACTTCTTTTAAATTAGTGTCTTCAATGGAATCAATTCTGAACTGTGGGCTGTGGATTCGATTCCTACCCAAGACAAACATTTGTGTGATTTACATCGATGTTTGTTCTGTGTCTGGGTGTTATATTGTATTCTATGTAAGTATGTATTTACAGAAAAGTATTTAAGTATTGTATCAGTTATCTGGTTCCCATATTGTACAAGCTTTGCTTCGTTTGGGACTAGATGGCGCTGTGTGAAATTTGTACAAATATTTATTTATAATCACAAAAAGCTTTCGTAAAACTACTACTACAAGGTGGTCGGAATTATCTACAAAAGTTATTCTGCCGCTAAGCAGTACTATGTTCCGGTTTGAAGCGTACTGTAGCTAGTGAATTACTGGGCAATGAAACTTTATGATCTGATCTCAGTCTAGTAATCTTATTACTGGCGTTTGACTGTGCTGGTATCTCAAGATGACGTGCGCAGTGCAGTGTCACGCGAAACTTTACATTAGAGTTCCGAGTGACACTGCAACTGTTATGGGTGGCCATATCGCTTAACATCAGGGCAACGACAAGCTCGTCACGTCATTCATTAACATTTAAAAAAACTTCTCATTGAATCGATTTTAAAGTGATAATGAAAAAATATAAATTACATTTTTAAATGTAATTTACATTTTTTCATTATAAGTACTTTATAATTTTCCTAAAAACACAATTATTATAAAACATAACAAAAAAAATCAGATAAATATTGTAATATCTTTGTTTTAAATTTCTTTTACAGAAAAAAGATCAGTCGGCTAAGCAGCACTTCCCTTATTTCTACTCCTCGCCGAAGGTTCAGGAGTGCAGCGTCAGCTGCGAGGTTTACCATCTTCAGAGCCAACAGAGCAGGGAAGCTGCGGGCCAAGTCTTTTGCCAAGAAAGAGAAGAAGGCCACTCAGACTTTAGCGATAGTTTTAGGTAAGTATTTTTGAATTTACATTCCTGTAACTGTGTCGTGAGTTAAATAAATTATCAAGTTTCCGTGTGGATATGATGATGGAGAGTGTGGTATCTACGTTCTGTAATTTTTTACATAATAATTATCATAAGATTACTATGACATACAAAACCTTGACAGACTCTGTGGTGTGGTGGTTGAGCAGGTCGGCTCAGGTTCGATTCCCGCAGCTGGGCTTAGTATTTGTGCAAAGGAAAAAAAGGGCAAATGCTTGTTCTGAGTCCGGGTGTTGTGGGAGCATGGTCCGCGTAGTTCCTGGGTCCCTAGACATAGGGAATCCTAGTTAAGGTTCAGGATCTATGTATGTGATCGTTGGGCGTTATTATTATTGTATTATAAAACAAAAATAGATTGATAATTACAGGTGGTATTTGTAATGTCTCATTCAATATGGAATGCATGCAAAAGACCAACATCGTTTTTTTTCTGATCTGTGCAAAAGACAGTATAGTCAAATGTTTCTTTTCTAATCTGTGGCAAGAGCAAGCGCCTCTATCGGCAAACTTAGATCCGTATTACAAAACGATGCTCAGTCATCGATCAGCGCTCAGCAGAGATTTCATTATTTTTTTTTTATGTTTATGAATGATGTGACGAGCTAGTCATTCACCTGATGTTAAGCGCCACGGCCACCCATAACAGAACAGTGTCACCCGGAACCCTAAAACAGAGTTTCAAACGACACTGCACTGCGCACATCATCCTGAGACATCAGCACAGTCTGGTCAGTATCATAAAGTGATTATGATATAATGAGAGCGTGGTCAAATCCTAGACAAGTTTGAAGTAAAAAAAAATTAAATCTACTTGAGCACCGATCGATGACAGAGCATCTTTCTGTAATACGAACCTTAGAAAAATACCTAGGTTTATTTTCTCTGCATTGGCTTAGGTGCGTGCAGCATAACGAACTACTTCTACTACTTTCGAACTACTGACAACAACAACTATCCATACGGAAGCTAAGAACATTCCAAATTCATAACTTAAACCAAAACATTATGTTTACAGGCGTGTTCCTCATCTGCTGGGCGCCATTCTTCACATGCAGCGTCCTGGGCGCCCTCTGCGACAAGTTCAAGCTGCCCTTTTCCCCGGGGGTGACCACCTTCATCCTGACCACGTGGCTCGGGTACATCAACTCCTTCCTGAACCCCGTCATATACACCATCTTCAACCCGGAGTTCCGGAAGGCGTTTAGGAAGATACTGCACTGCGGCACCTAGCCCGCGGACTACTATATTGTTTATGACTGAGCAAACTGGTCTAATGACCTTGTAGACTCTTCTAGAACCTTTTATAGTGATCTGTGACTTCTATATATTAAATTATATATAAAGTGTACCTATTGTATTATGTAGTGATCTAGATGTGAAGATTTATGTTAATATTTGCTCAATGTCGTTTGGGGAATGAATAGAGTGTGAATTTGTTCGTGTGGATTTTCGGGTTTATTTATTGTAAAGTATTTTATTCTAACTATACATTAATATAATGTTGAAGTATATTTTTAAATGTAATATTTATTTTAATGTTTTGAAACTTGTGAACTTGTCGCTGCTATGTTCTAAAACAATCATTTGTTCCCGGTCTTTATTTACCTTTTGATTAAAATAGGTAAATTAAATTAAAATAATACATAATTATTTTATATTTTCACATAATTAGAGTTACTTGCCCGTGTCATAAAATATTTTTTGATACACATTATCTTGTACGCTTTTTTTGAATGCTCATTGTCGTAATTTAGAATAATAACCTATAAATAATAATATTACCAAGCTATTTTTCAATGTTATAGAATAATATAATATACTTAAAAAAAATTAATTATTATATTGAAACGATATCACAGTATTTAAATCGAAAAAACGAATAAAACAAGTATTTACTTAAAAAGAGGCCGTAAAATATTCATACAATTGGTATTTTTATATCTTTTATAATTCTAAAATATTTACAATATTCAGTAACACGATTTTACTTTTCATCCAACGGTGAAACCGCGGGATGCAACTAGTCAACAATAATAATCATTACTTCATAGATGTTCGTATGAATAAATATTCAAGCAGTATAAACGACTCCGGGATACGGCTCAGGGAATCTTATTAGCAAGAGAAAAAAAGAATTTCTATCGTGAGGTGGTGTATATAATTTATTTTTTCTGAGTACAAAACCAATTATAATACTAGGTACAATCACAATACTAAACATAAATTTATTAAAACAATATACCAAAGAGGCGCGTCGCCTACAATAATTTTTAAAATTGTAAACTGTGGATCTCTCAATACGCATAATATTACTTGTAAATATTGTAAATGTATTAGGTAGGTATAACTTAGGTACCCAATCGCTTTACTCGTCTACCTAGATATAGGTATCCTTGTGGTTGTGAGCTAAGCTCTCTATTTTTTATTTTATAAGCAATAATATTATATAATCTTGTGTATATATTATCTACGCTAAATATTCAACGTTTATATTATGAGTAACAAATAATGTAATAATGATAATGTAAAAACTCTTTTTTTGTAGATAATGTCACGATACGCTAATTGTTTTCACTGAATTTTATACCTATTTTTTTTCTAATTTTGTATATCTAATTATTAAAACCTAACTATATATTATATATTTATTTATAAAAATGAATGTGTATTTCCCTTGGTTGTGGACGGATGGAAAATTTTCGCTTTTTTTGTGGTGTTTATTATTGTCAGGAGAAAGTTCTTATGAAAGAGAAAACTAAGAAAGTTAGATAATAATCACCACGCGGGTGAAACCGCGGGGCGCAGCTAGTATACAATATAAATCACTAATTATTATCATTTTATTTTTCTTGCAAGTACATAAGAATTCAATCAAAAAAAGTGAAGTCATTAAATATTTGTTTAAACCAGATAATTGATTTAGTAATATTTGTCTAAATCTCATTTAAATTAATAGCTGGGCAACGTCCACTGCTGAAAAAAACTAGATGTCTAAAAAATGTCGATGTAAAATCAGTGAAATTGAAAAAAAACACTTAAATTTGTAGCTTTTTGTTGCTAATTAGTTGCTAGAAACATTTTTTTAGCTTCAACAAAAAAAGTCAAGAGGATTAGGACACGTGGACATTATTTATTTTGGCATAATTTAAAAAAAAAAAGAAAATTATTGTTTTTTAAAATTCCTTTCTCCTTAGCATCTTTCAGCAACAAATTAAAAAAAAACAATAGGGTTCAATAATCACCTACACTTGGTAGGCGTCTTCGTGATCGCAAATTTAAATGTACCGAGGAAAATGCAGGTATCCATTCCCTACATATTTCCTTAGCCGTCTCGTACGGCATCCCTCGGAGAAGAGACCACACCTACCTTTCATTGCCAAAGATAAAATATACTTATATTTAATTGTAAATAATTATGTAAATAAATCTGTATAAATGTTAAAAAGTGTATAAAGTGTGATTAATCTTGATGTTGAATAAATGGTTCAGTATGTCGAAATGTATGTATATTATTTATTGATCGCTAGAAGTTATCTAGAATTTACATAGGCACATTGCATACATTGACAGCCTCTAGGTGGTGTGGTAATTGAGCAGGTCAGCTCATAACCCGGTGGTGGGTTTGATTCCCTTACTGGACAAGTATTTGTACACAGAAAAAAAGCGCATATACTTCTTTTGTGTCTTGGTGTTGTAGGACCATGGTCCTTGTAGTTCCTGGGCACCTAGACACAGGGAATCCGAGTTCAGGATCTATGTATGTCATCTTTAGGCGTTATTATTTATATATTTATTTATACAGTAATTAATTACTTATGTACTCGTTTTTATTATTCAATCAACTTTTCCATTTGAGCACAAAGTCGCCCGCAGTCAATGATAGAAATGTTTGCCAGCATCTACCTCCTCAGCCGTGCTACCCCAACCCCCAATACCTCCCTTACCCTCTCAGTGACACAAAGTTCGCAGCCCACATCAACGTGATAAGTTAAGACATATCATTCATCAATATAATATCATTTATTGATGAACGACGTGTCAGAACTTGGCCGACGAGCTTTTGCCCTTGCCCTACAAATCGTTTAAAATTGTGCTCAATCACTCTGACACAGTAATATACTTTTGATATATAAGCGGAGGTGATGTGCGTTTGAAGTCTAATTAAAAAGATTGGTGGATAGTTACACATTACCTGAGCACTGCCGGGGTATCACCAACTTGCCAGATTTCCGCAGAAACTCACGATTTTCCGGGATAAAAACATAAATGTTTGTCTCATTCAAATATTTATGTTACAATAAATAACAATGCTGCAATGATACTGGTTTGAATTTCTTCTAAAAATGGATTAATGGATTATGATATATATAGTAATTATATATAGTATTAATATATTAAGTGTGGAAAATTTGATTTTAATCCATTAAGCAATTTTTAGATGAAATTCAGACAAGCATCATTACAGGCATTGTTTTGATCACAGATAGGCTAACATTTGACCACGGTCGCACATGATGGTAAGTGACGACGCGGTCGATGATAAGGTATACTTGCCAAAACCACCTTCATCCTTATACTAAGGAGTTCCGTAGGGTATAATAATAATAATAACGCCCAACGATCACATACATAAATCCAGGATTCCCTGTGTCTAGGGATTCAGGAACTACGAGGACAATGGACCAAATAAATAATTGTGTGGACATTTCACACAGCGCCATCTGGCACCAACCTATGCATAGCTTGTACTAATGCGAACCAGATAACTGTGTATCAGTCACAATACTCAAACACTTATTTGTTCTTAAATACTTACATAGAATACAATATAACACCCGGAGTTTTGGCGGGAAAGCGAAAAAGATCGCGTTGCCGCATTTTATTATTTTAAAAAACTTGTGTTATTTTCAGTGTCAATGCATAAAATTGGTGGCATTCTATTCGTTAAGTGCTGGATTACAGGCATGAATGTGGGAAAATGGTACAATGATGGTGAAACGTTTCTTTTCGTGTTGTTTCCAAAACTCCATAGAAGCTTCTGGTAAAGTGGTCACCACTTTACTAGGAGTATGACGTTGACTAGACTATTACTTGACTTGATGACTTCGACTATGACTTGACACATATTTGCGTGAAATATCATTAACTTGATAAATTATCAATTACTTGACACTGGCTAAATACACAAAAGTGTGGGAGCCAAAACATAAAAAAAAATATAACACCCAGATAAAGAACAAAACATCGATCTTCATCACACAAATGTTTGTCCTAGGTTGGGATCAAACCCAAAAGCTGGCAGTGTTACTACCAACTGAACTATCAGGCCAGTCACTATCTAGTACCTGTCTATCTTTAAAGCACTTGTTAGGGTCTGATTGTTCACATCAACAGCCGGGAGACATCCTCCTCTGAAGAGAGGCATCCATACCTAGAATGCCATTTTTTTATGTTTTGGCTCCACACTTGTATGCATTTAGCCAGTGTCAAGTAATTGATAATTTATCAAGTCAATGGTATACACGCAGATATGTGTCAAGTCACAGTCCAAGTCAAGTCAAGTCAAGTCATAGTATAGTCTAAGTTATACTCCTAGTAAAGTGCCGGCAACTTTACTAGAAGCTTCTATGGAGTTTGGAAACAACACGAAAAGAAACATTTCACCATCATTATACCACTTTCCCACACTCATGCCTGTAATCCAGCACTTAACGAATAAAATGCCACTATAATTGTATGCACTAACACTGAAAGTAACACAAGTTTTGGAAAATGGTACAATGGGGTAACGCGATCTTTCTCGTTTTCCCGCCAAAACTTTAGAATGCCATTTTTGATGCTTATCATATCGTTGTTTACGACAACGACCACGCTTGGTGATCGCTTCTGCGACCACCGCTTTTCCAATTATTTTGCCGCCACGCAGTAGTGTACAAGCACTAGTGTGTTCCGGTTTGAAAGGCACTGTACTAGTTATATTACTGGCCAAATGAGATTGTATGAAGGTGTGATCACGAAACTTTGATTGCAATGCTACATGAGAAATTTCCATATTAACTATGCACATAAGCTGCGTATTCAAACTGTCAAATCCATACAAATACGTGTTTCTATTGGATGCAATCTTGACGTGTAAAATATCTCTATTACTAACAATTATTTTACAAAATTATACAATTAGTCAATTACCAGTTTAGTGTAGTCTTAGTAGTATGATGAGATGGTCATAGTATCGCTTTTCGTGGACACAGGCTGGTCCAATAACTTAGAACATGGAGTTAAATGAATCATCACTAGGTGGTAGGACTTTATTGCAAAGTTCGTCTAGGTAGGTACCACCGCTTTGCCAGTTATTCTGCCGCCAAGCAGTAGTGCGCAAGCACTGCTGTGTTCCGGTTTGAAGGGCACTGTAGCTAGTGAAATTACTGGGCAAATGAGACTTTACGATCTGATCTCACAGTTTAGTAATCTTATTACTAGATTGTGCTGATGTCTCTGGTAATGCAGTGTCACGCGAACCTCTATACTTTAGAGTTCCGAGTTACACTGCAGCTGATATGGGCAGCCGTGTCGTTTAACATCAGGCGAACGGCTAGCTCGTCACGTCATTCCTTAAAAAAAAAAAAAAAAAATCAGATCACTGTCTGTCCAGTGCTGAACATAGGCCTCCCCTATAACGGGCCACTTTCAGCGGCTGCTTGATCTTGACCGATAGTCGGTCCACTAGTGGACTAGTCCACTAGCCTACGCTATAAAGCATAGCTACGTAGCGCTTCTAGTTTATCAATATAAATAAATGTATTATGCAAAATATATATAAATTTATACATGTAATGCCATCTCTGATGGAGTAGCTGAACATTCAATATTTCACAACTGGAAAATAGTGAAAAATTCACCTGTACGTATCTAGTACCTATATTACTTATAAAGGTAAAAATATTAATAGTTTGTCCGTTACTGTAAATAAGAAAACTAAAAACATTACCAACCCCTATGAAAGAACTGAAACTATCGTCAAAATTGCTGTGACACTGGCATATAATATTTTTACAGCAAAAACAGCAAAAATAATGTTTAAAATAACTATCAGTAGTTGAGGTTAAGAATATTATTGAAATAGTCTATACCTGAAATACGAAAGCTATTGATTAAACGTACAAATAATTAATGAATATTTAACACAACAATCCCGTCTAAAATAATGACCTTGGTAGTCCGGAAAAGAAACTTTCGAGTTCAGCCACTTGCCGTTAGATGGCGCAACATGTTCCAGGAAACTGAGTATAAAGTATTTTACGTCCAAATAAAATGTATTCCGTACACGATTGCATCTGACTGTGAAATAGAATCATGTTTTCATCCATTTCTTGTATCTTTTCAATTCATGTGAAGATAAAAATACTTTTATTTGAGAGATTTCCTTTGCAATAATAATGCAACAAGAAAATTACGTTTGTTATATTTCAAGTTCTTTTCATTTCGCGAGTCATGCCGACTATCTCTGTCGCACTCTGGCGCTAAGTCGTCGTGTAAGAAAGAGAAAGTACGTGCTGTAATTGCGTTTGAAGTAAAACAGCGCTTCGTATCAGCTGACAACCAAAGCAAAACAGTCGGTGCGCGACCATCTTGTCAAAACTCTGAGTCGGTGACAACAAATAAATATTGTAAAATGTCCTAATTCACGTGTAATGACTGAACATTCAAGTTGTATTTAATAAAGGACAGTGTTTATTTCATGCGCGTGTTGTTTCTGGAGCGTTTACTATATATTTTGCTCATTAATTCGGGTTTGTGTTGCGTCAAATGACGTCATGTGTGTGATTATACACGTATCGCGGCTGTGGAGTTTGTAAGTATTTTCATTAATTTATGTGTTAATTTTATGAAATCGACTCTTTTAAGTAGTAGTTTTCCACGGCTAATCGATGCTGGTTTCATTCATAATTCGTTCGTGGCAAGCCGTGGGGCCTGCGGTCGGGTAGCGCGACCTGCGTTTGCAAGTGGGATTTCGATGCCCTTGAAAATTATGCAGTAAAAATCGCGTCTTTCTTATGTTCATGGTCTCAATTTCGCGAGTCCGACGCCTCTGCGTGCCTTTTCATTCATGATTAGGGCTGCTTCCGTGGCCATAAATACCTATTTCCTTTTGCATGGCAACCGAACTAGAAGCGCACACAATAAACAGCTAAAAATGGAATGCTCTGGACCGAGTCATATGTAGGTACATATATCATAGAAAGTATTGTTCTTCAAAACATTGAAAGTGCCGCGGACGTGTTTACTTACGATTCTGTATGAAAATGGCCGTCCTGTTGATATATCAACGCGTTTTTTCGCTGCCCGCAACTTTCGAGTTCGCCGTAGCTGGCATGCGATCATCGGCCCGCTCGGCACAAATACATATGTTTTTAATCGCTGTGTATTTATTTCGTTATGTGCTCGTTTTGTAAATGGGTAAATACATTTACAAAAACGAATTAAATCTATAGATACCTATCAACTTATTATACCTGTGCCTATTTAGGTACCCCAATTTTAGTCATGTGAAGTAGTAGTATAGGTACCTACCTAACTGAATAATTTACATGCGTCTAGGTGTGCCTTCCTACAAGAGAAAATGTAATGTATAATGAACTAGACATAAGTAGGTAGGTATATGAATAGCCACTTGTTTACTATATACACATAGTTAGGTGCTTTCTGTTATGACGAACGTTAATTCGTTTGTGGGCGTTATTCCCTCTTTCTCACCGCTGCTTTACTGAGTTACTAATGATTTCACCACAAATATCGATGAACAATAAAACAGCGATGTGACGGTGCTCAATAAGTGACCTAAATACTGCTAAATACTTACCTATCTAGGTAGAGAGAGCTGCCCCACGCTTCTCCTTTAAATCGCGCGCGCGCGAGCTAGTGCGCGTTCGAGGCGAATCACATTTGGTAGGATTGTCAACTTGTCACGTCACTTTACATAAATTTGGAAAAACGCTAAAAAATTTACTTGCCATTGGAATTAGATGTTCAAACATCTACTAGGTACCCTAGACCTTATCAGTAATTACGGCCAACACTATTTGGATAATTCATTTGACTACACGGGTGTCTATTATAATACTACCTACCTAATTATAATAAGTACTTTATTAATTATGAAATTACTAATTACCCACTGTAGCTAGACGTTTGTTTACATATCTACCTAGTTTTAACCATTGAAACGTCGAAGCATACAATAATGAATGAAAATTGTCTCTCGACGCGTCTCGTTTCGTACAAACATTTCTTAATCCTACTAAGATAGATGCTTCAGAACTCCGCATTACATAAAAATATTCTAAAACCATAGCAAAATAATGTAATGTTTTACGATGATTTGAAATTCCTTATGTTGCCTAGTAAAGTTTTTGTCCTGTTATTACGTTAGTTATCCCAGAGAAACGGGAGGCCGGACGCCCGGACCTAAAGGTCAGTAACCGACTGGCCTTTAGATCCGGTAGATTTTAGCGCATAACAGATTGGCGTGACATTAAACTCATGCACTGATAAGAATTAAGCATACATTCGCTACTCGCTACGCAAACAATTCTCACTTGAAATCTCGATCAGAAACGACCTCATTGTTTGTTTTTAATATTGTTCTGATAGTTCCAGTGCATAAAGATATTCATTGACATTATATTAAAAAAAAAAACAAGTGTGCTAGATCACACGACTGAAGTAAAACTTCTTTTGTTTAGCTCCATCTATCGGCCGGTATAACTTTGTCTTTGCTTTGTTTAATGTTAATGTCGCCATCTTGACAATTGTCATTTTACCGGACATACCAACATAATACAAATTTTAACTTTGTTATGTTCACAATGGAGATCTACGTGAACCAAATCAAACTTCTGTTCGCCTCGCAATCACCAGCTTACTCCCCAAGTAAAGCGTGCGTAAAAAAGTTTTACTTCAAGACTAAGAAACAAGATTAATCCCCATTATTACAGAACTACGCTCAGTGGTGAATCGCTGCTCCAGACACGATATGAGCAATTTGTGAGTTAAATCTGACGTGAGCAACGATCGATGCTCAGTGAGAGCATGAGCATCTTTCTATAACGGGTCTAAATTTGTTTTAACTGTTTTTTTTTGAGCAATAATAAAACAAAATACTCTCCATAGTGTTGTAATATCAAGTTAATAACACATATGTATTTACTTTAAAAAATGTAAAACCGTATTTGGCAGTAAGTATAGTTAATCTAAATATATATAACTCAAATGTGACTGACTGACATAGTGATCTATCAACGCACAGCCCAAGCCACTGGACGGATCGGGCTGAAATTTGGCATGCAGGTAGATGTTATGACGTAGGCATCCGCTAAGAAAGGATTTTTCGAAATTTCACCCTTGAGATGGTGAAATGGGTGGTTGAATTATTTTCCCATAAGCCACGCCGCGGGCGAAGCTGCGGGCAGAAGCTCGTTAAATATAATTATTAGAACAACAATGATTAGCGCATTCAGTGTCAGGAAGACTTCTGTTTTTTTTTTTTTTTTTTTATTTCTTTTTTTATCGCAGATACTTTTTGTTCTTAAATATATAAATAGAATACAATGTAACACCCAAACACAAAATAAATTTGGTCAATACTGCTGTCCATTCCCTGCATGTACCCTTAGCCGACTCTTATAGCACCCATGGGAAGTGATAGGTCCCATTTTTACATGGGATCACATGGCAAAGCAGAAGTACATACAAGATTTTATTTAAAGAAAAACAATTTAAAAAATGGCATCAAAAACCTTTAATTTTAAGAGTTTTTGTTTTATAAATTAAATAAAATATATTATTGTTTTTGATTTTTATTTATTTATTTAATATATTGATTTTGGTAGAACTATTAACCTGGTGAACCATCAGAAAGCTCAAAGTGGACGTTTGAATCGACGCGGAAGTAGGTACGTCTCGAATGAGAAGTCAATTTTTCATTTCAGTGTGACTATGTTTTGGATTGAGGTTAAAACTCTGCCTACAGAAACATAGATCAGCTGGGCGATCACGTACCTCAAATAAAAAAAAACAAATTCGTATGGATTTACGACGTGCATAGTTGAGTTGGTATGGATATTTCTTCTGTTGCAATCAAAGTTCCGTGATCACCCAGTGCTAGTGTTCAACTAAAATTAAACAGTAAACATATTTGTACAACACTATCTTAGTAAAATTGCACAATGATTACACAATGTATATTATGTGACAATGTATTACTTAATAATACACCTAACATGGTTTTATTAATGATAATAATGATAATGTTTACTTATCACGAAACCTAGTCCTAGTCACCATACCATTTCCATATTGAGTCAACATAATTGACTGCCTCTGTAGTGTGGCGGTTGAGCAGGTCCGCGGGTTCGATTCCCGCGGCAGGACAAGTATTTGTGCACAGAAATAAAGCGCAAATACTTGTTCTGAGTCTGGGTGCTGTGGGAAGACACAGGGAATCCTAGTTAGGGTTCAGGATCTATGTATGTGATCGTTGGGCGTCATTATTGTTATTATTTTTATTCACGCACAATATCCAAGAATTCGAGTGATAACCGAAGATGGAATGATGAGTCGGAGAAATTTATGTAATAGTAATTACAAGCCTTTAACGTTGCCGCCAAGGCCTGTAAGAAGGAATTAAGGAAGGCTCGTTTCAATCATATTGGTCGAATAGGGACTAAACTTGCTTCCTACCCAGCGGGTAGTAAGGCTTTTTGGTCCCTAGCCAAATCGGTTGAAGCGAACTTCTGTCGATCCTCACTGCCTCCATTATTGAAACCAGACGGATCGCTGGCTCACACTGCAAAAGAAAAAGCAAACTTGTTTGCCACTCTCTTTGCAGAAGCTTCGCGTTTAGATACTGCTAATGAGGTACCTCCCTGCCTTCCACAATGCGGTGTTTTCATGCCGGAAATACGCATACGTCAGAAGGAAGTACTAAAAACATTACGCAGTCTAGACGTGAACAAAGCCAGTGGTCCCGATGGTATACCTGCAATTGTACTTAAGAGCTGTGCACCCGAGTTGTCTCCCATTCTAACACGCCTATTTCGCCTCTCTCTAGACACCGGAATAGTCCCTATGAGTTGGAAGCTAGCCAACGTACAACCTGTACCTAAGAAGGGCAGTCGTGCTGATCCTGCCAACTATCGACCCATCTCAATTACCTCCATTCTCTGTAAGAGTATGGAGCGTATAATTAACAACAAACTCTTGGCATACCTTGAAGACAATGATCTCCTCAGTGACCGGCAATACGGATTTCGCCGAAACCGGTCCACTGGGGATCTTCTCGCGTATGCCACTCACATATTGAGCGAAGCCTTAGAGATGCATGGAGAGGCACTTGCTGTATCTCTAGACGTCTCTAAGGCATTTGATCGGGTCTGGCACGACGGTCTTCTGAATAAGCTTCCATCTTACGGACTACCTGCTGGTTTGTGCACTTGGATATCAGACTTTTTGAGGGAACGATCGCTTAGAGTAGTTCTTGATGGCTGCTCTTCCGATCAATTAGCTATTAATGCTGGTGTACCTCAGGGGTCAGTTCTTTCAGCAACACTATTCTTACTCCACATCAATGATTTGCTAAAGCCCGGTACCTTTGGGTATGCAGATGATAGTACTGTTGTTGATAGATACACATCCAGTGCCCGAGCCAGTGGTGACGATGTCCGGATTGAGAGAGAGGCTATGGTTGAGCGCATGAACCTGGCTTTGAAAGCCGTGTCCGATTGGGGCGATGCTAACTTGGTTAGGTTCAATGCTGCAAAAACACAGGCGTGTTTATTCACTGCTAAAAAGAGCCCACTCCATCTGGCTCCTTCATTCCGTGGTGTATCTGTAAGTTTAGGAAACCATCTTGAGCTTTTGGGTGTTGATCTCACGTCAAACCTAAACTTTGGATCCTACATCGAGTCCAAAGCCAAAGTGGCTTCAAAAAAACTCGGCATATTGTCCAAGGTAAGGCGGTACTTCACACCTGGACAGCTTCTAAATCTGTATCAAGCACAAGTCCGATCGTGTATGGAGTACTGCTGCCACCTGTGGGACGGGTCTGCCAAGTACCAGCTTGAGGCTCTGGACTCGATTGAACGGCGTGCCAAAAGGCTCATTGACGACGACACTTTGGTTGGTGAAAGGCTCCAGAGCCTTGCACATCGACGTAAGGTGGCAAGTCTGTCGGTTTTTTACAGATTACACCACGGTGAATGCGCTCAAGAACTGCATGATCTAATTCTCCCATCACCATTCCACTACCGGACTACTAGACGCTCGGCTAAGCGCCATCCTTTTGTGGTCGAAATACCACCCATTCGTACCAAGCGATTTGACTCAACGTTCTTAATTAGAACGGCTAAGGAATGGAATGCCCTGCCAGCGTCTGTGTTTCCGGCGAAATATGACCCGGGCGTGTTCAAGAGAAGAGTGAATAGGTATTTACTTGGCTAGCATGCTACACCTTCGATCGCATCGTCACTTCCCATCAGGTGAGAGCGTGGTCAAATGCTAAACAAGTATGAAGTAAAAAAAAAAAAAAAAAAAAGTAATGCTGTTTATGTAATCAAAATGCCAAAGGCTAGCCCTCTGGCCTAGCTACCCTGGTCGCCTCTTGCTCGTGACTAATTCAATTTAGTCCGAATATCGCAAAACGTTGGTGACATATTGCGGAGTAAAATTGGTCCCTAGTTTCTAGTGTCACGCGTTTCAGCGGTGCAACAGATCGATCGATTTACAAGGTTCTTAAACATTTAAAACCATCAATGTTTTAGATGAATCGGCACTGCAACCCCAATGCGGTACTCGCTCCATTTTCGTAGTTATTGGTGACATTCAAGAGTCGATACTTACCTTTTTTTTGTGTTTTGGCTCCGCACTTTTGTGTATTTAGCCAGTGTCAATTAATTGATTATTTATCAAGTTAATGATAATTCACGCAAATATGTGTCAAGTCACAGTCGAAGTCATCAAGTCAAGTCATAGTCTAGTCAAAGTCATACTCCTAGTAAAGTGGTTGCAACTTTACTTGAAGCTTCTATGGAGTTTTGGAATCAACACGAAAAGAAACGTTTCACCATCATCATACCATTTTCCCACACACACGCCTGTAATCCAGCCCTTAACGAATAGAATGCCACCAATTTTATGCACTAACACTGAAAATAACACAAGTTTTAGAAAATAATACAATGCGGTGAAACAATCTTTTTCGCATTCCCGCCAAAACTCGAAACTTACCTCATTATTTGAATACAATATCTACACGCAAGGCTATCAAAACAAGCTTTAATTTAAACGTTCATTATAAAATCAATGATCAAAATGTCCTGGTAAGGATTCCGGAGTAACATGCAAATTCATCAGTCGTTCAGATAGTGACTATGATAAATAAATAATTTTTTTTGTCATTTTAATTGGAATTAATTTACAATATGATTGCTTGCTTGCACCAGTAGTGAAAAAGAGAACTTTTTCTCAAACTCATATATTGTAATGGGCTTGCTATAGACACTTTGTAATTCTATATTCTTAGTAAAATAACTTAATTTTAAGTACCTAATATAATTTTGATTTGTAAAAGTGCTAAAAATAGCCTATTTAATAATAGTAATAGACTTTTGACTTCGACTCGCACATATAGCTGAGACTATCGTAATTTGAAGCTGTAATTTAATAACAGTGTGTTAAGCAATAAACACCTATGTATGTATAGGAGTAGCAAATTCGGCAGCTTCTTGCGTTTGCAAAGTTTACATTAGGTATTAATACGATCGAAGCAATACCCGGAAAACACAGATCCTACAAAAAAACGTTTTTTAAATGTACTGTGTCAGAAAACAACTCCCACAGATTCGTAACTGACTGCTAAAAACGTAAATGTGAACTTAAGCTACTTAAGAAATGTTTACTAAAATATTTATTATTTATTTATTAGGTTTTAGAAGACTATCGACTATTATAAGCTAAAATATACAATAAATTTAGGTAACAACAAAGCCATTAAAAATAATAAAGGAAACAATAAATAATACCCGTCAAGGGTCGCTGGGCTACGCTATTCTTGAGAACATGATGCACTAGAACTCAGCACACATCATCGAATGGAAAGTTGCCAAACTTGACAACCTTGCCAAGGGAACCGGAACAGCCGGAACACCGAAGTGTCAATATTCTGATTTCGATGCTATAAAAACAAGCCTATTAAATATCGAAGTAGAATGAATAATACTGATACTGGAATTAAGAAATCTAGATCTATTATGTTTGTTTGTATATAATTAGTGTTATCCTTGCGACAAGCGAGGTAGTGTAATTCTTATGTAAAAGAGAAACAAATCAGTCAAATTGTATAATTAGAGAACTTAATTTTAATAAAACTTAATTTACATATAATAATGAAAAAGCGAATAATGGAGAAGCGCAAATTCAACTATGTTCACTTGTTCAGTATCTCTGGACCTAATTAAGGTCAACAAACGAAATAAAACATATGGATTTACTTACCTCAAGATTTTTTCTGTTTTTATTTTTTTAATTTTTAATTTTGTGTCCCATTTTATTCCATGGTTTCTCTTCTGGTATTTATTTCATTTTATGCTCGTATGTTGATGGAATAGGTAGCCGTCGCTTATATTTTAAATACAATAACTTCAATAACACTAGGAAAGCTTATGTAGCTTTGTATCATATTATTTTCCATCAACTCACATTTATTTTAGTAAATAACGGAACTGAGTTTAGTATCGCAGTTGTGTCACTCCAATCGATAGTGCTTTATAAATAGCCGGCTGTGCAATCGTGTTGTAATATTAATTACAAATGAATGTAATTAATTTGTTTACGCTTTCGACTGTTTCTGATCCGATTCGTTTGAGATCTGAGGGTGTTAGCCTGGTAAATATAGTCTATTTTGACTTGTGAACTGAAATGGACTCATGTTGGCTGCCAATCCAATGCCAACTTTGGCTGCTGCATTGGATAATTTAGTTTTCGTGTACCTACGATACAAAACAATCTATCTTTTAAATAATTGTTATTTGCTTAGCGTTTCTTGTAATGTAATAAGTTTATTTCTTTCTTTTATTTAGTATCAACTATCACACTAATATTATAAAGGCGAAAGTTTGTATGTGTGTTTGTGTGTATGTTTGTTACTTCTTCACGCTCAAACGGCTGAATAGATTTGGATGAAATTCAGTACCAAGATAGCTTATATATTGGATTAACATATAGGCTACATTTTATCCCGGAAAAATTAAATTTTCCCGTGGGATGAGCAAATAATTAAAATACTTTTATCCGCGGGTGAAACCGATGGGCGCAACTAGTCTTAAATATAGCGGCGATAGTATTAGATTCGCCTAATTTCTGAAATTATCTTTAGAATCAATTTTATTTGTGGCACGCCCTATTCTCTACGCAGGTAGTTGTGGTGGACGAGAGTGATAAACACTGGAGAGTAATAATTAATAATATTTGGACGACAATCAATACCTACACAATTGCTATGAAATACGTCGTGTTATAGGTCAATGCTTTGTCTAGATGTAGTAGGATAGTAGTGGGAAAGAGGACTTCTTTTTTTAAAACTCATTTACTAATAATAGGCTTGCTATATTTTGACATAAAGCACTTTGCAATTTTATATGCTTAGAACTATCACACTAATATTATAAAGGCCTTGTTTTGACTTGTAAAAGTGCTAAAATTAGCCTATTTGCAATAAAATCTTTTGACTTTGACTTTGCCGAAAGTTTGTATGTGTGTATATTTGTTATACTCCTTCACGCTCAAACGGCTGAATGGATTTGGATGAAATTCAGTACCAAAATAGCTTATATACTGGAATAACATATAGGCTACATTTTATCCCGGAAAATGAAATGTTCCCGTGGGATTAGCTAATAATTAAAATATATTAAATTTTTCTGACTAGTAAAAGTACTAAAATTAGCCTATTTGCATTAAATTGTTTCAGATTTAGATTTTTGATAACCTTTTTTATCTTCATGTGAAGTGTTATATATTTATTGTAATGTTTAATATTGTTAAGTGGAACCTAGGACATGGAAAGTACTCATTTTATTCATTTTATAAACATTGCATGTTATCTTTCCTTCTCGTATTTATAGGCGAAGTGGCTAACTCATGCTTCTGACTTCTATTTGATATGACTGGGTATTATTTTAGCCAACTCTTAGAGTTCCTACGGGAGTACATTTAACTCTTTACAAATTTAGAGAAGCTAGCTAGCATTTGTCGCAGTCTTCACAAATTTGTTCCACAAATCGACCGCTTAACTTATTTGATTCAGCCATCGTTTGTGTCGCCCACATTCATTAACCAAACAGTCATACCAACTTTGGTTTGAATATCCATTACCATTAGAACAGTACTCGTGTAGCAGAGCTATGTTTATGATAAATAGGTCTGTTAACAACCAATAATTTAAAACGCGGATTTAAAATATATAAAAGGAATCAAAATACTTAAGTTGCATTATAATCATTACAGCATACATCCTGAGACAAAAGAAACAGATTCTTGAAAATATAATTTAGATATTATAGTATCGTCGAGTTTGAAAATAAAAAACGACAATATATAAAAATTTCCATTACTACTTGCATAAATGACCATTTCTTGCAAATTTTTTTTGTTTGGTTTTGGCTCCACACTTTTGTGTATTTAGCCAGTGTCAAGTAATTGATATCTCAAGTTAATTAATATCATATAGTGTGTCAAGTCACAGTCCTAAGCCATCAAGTTGAGTCATAGTCTAGTCTAGTCTAGTCAAGTCATACTCCTAGTAAAGTGGTGGCAACTTTACCAGAAGCTTTTATGGCGTTTTGGAAACAACACGAAAAGAAACGTTTCACCATCATTATTCCACTTTCCTACACTCATGCCTGTAATTCATCATTTAACGAATAAAATGCCACCAATTTTATGCACTAACATTGAAAAGAACACAAGTTTTGGAAAATAATACAATGCGGCGACGCAAACTTTTCGTTTTCCCGCCAAAACCCACAGTCTTGCAATTACTAGTTCTGAAAATATTCGACATGCTGCCTAGAGAAAAAATAGAGAGGAAAAATTCAACACTTTTTGGATACATTTTTACAAAAAAGTGTGCTTTATACCACACGCATGAAGTAAAACTTCTTTTGTTTAGCTCCATCTATCGGCCGGTATAACTTTGTTTTTGCATTGTTTAATGTTAATGTCGCCATCTTGACCATTGTAAATTGTCATTTTACCGGACATACCAACAGAATAATACAAACTTTACTAAGTGGTAGGACTTTGTTGCAAAGTTCGTCTAGGTGTACCACCGCTTTGCCAGTTATTCTGCCGCCAAGCAGTAGTGTGCAAGCACTACTGTGTTCCGGTTTGAAGGGCACTGTAGCTAGTGAAATTACTGGGCAATTGAGACTTTATGATCTGATCACACAGTCAAGTAATCTTATTACCAGACTGTGCTGATGTCTCAGGATGATGTGCGCAGTGCAGTGTCGCAACTCTATGTTTTAGGGTTCCGAG
The DNA here is from genome assembly GCA_905220475.3 of Ennomos fuscantarius. Classification (NCBI taxonomy): domain Eukaryota; kingdom Metazoa; phylum Arthropoda; class Insecta; order Lepidoptera; family Geometridae; genus Ennomos; species Ennomos fuscantarius. The sequence goes on along the minus strand of HG992036.1, from coordinate 14,499,929 downwards.
TGACACTTCTGTTATGGGCGGCCGTGACGCTTAACATCAGGTGAACGACTAGCTCGTCACATCATTCAATTGTTATGTTGATAATCGTGAACCAACTACAACTTCGCGTAAAGACGTTTTACTTCAAAAATACGGCTTTAGTTTACATATTTAGTAGTGTGTGCTTCAGTTCCTAATAGTTTTACGGTTTTTACTATCAAGAGTACAATAAGCCAAGTTTTTATTATAGTCCTGCCGATGTAGTGGTCGTGTACCACATCCGTGCTGATATTATTTTAACATCATAAATGTATTTGTTATAAATGTTCTTAGTAGAAGTACCAGTAGCTTTGTTCTCTTTATCGTAAACTATTTTCGCCCGCGTGGTTTATAGGAAACGAAGAAGATTTTTTTATAGATAGGTAATTAAACCACCCATTTCACCCTCTTAGTGGAATTTTGAAAAACTCTTAGTTCATACCCACACTTTACAAAGAACACACTCTCCAAATTTCAAATCTCTAGGACCAGCGGCTTAGGCTGTGCTTTGATATATATAAGTCAGTCAGGACTTTGAATTTTATATGTATAGATCATTACTTGAAAGTTAATTACGTGTTTGATATTTTCTGTAAATCTCGTCTATTTTTTAAAATTTGTAGTCAAAACTAGTGTGGAGCCGAGATAATAATATTAATGTCGACTAAAATTATGATTTTGTTTTTGATTAATTCACACACCTATTTAAGTAAGAATAATGTTGTTATCGTTGCTATTGTTTGCTGAATTAAATCTTATTCCTATTCTTAAAACAGGCAGCTCCTCAGACTCGAGTTCTTGTGTGACTGTACAAGCATACACGTAATGCTTGCCCGATACACGTCTTGAGCGACCCGGATGATCCTATAGCAGCCGTAGTATCGGCTGCGCTAGGATCACCGGACCAGTCTAGCCCTTCTGGCTCAGGTACCGCTTTCGGCACCGGTATAGGATACCAGCGTAACACAATCAGACACCGACCCCGCCGGCGAGGTCGACGTACCCCCCGTAGGTTAGCTAGAACGGTCGCGACTTTCAATAGGGTCCACTCTTCCAGTGGACGTAGTCTTCTCGATCCTCTTATCCCGGCAACGGCCCAAGCCGAGGCTCGCACCCCAGGGGTGCCCTTGAGCTAGTTGCCTCCCACTTTTCACGGCTGGGCGCCTTATGCGAAGTGACGCTGTAAAGGTCGATAGAGACCAACAGCATTAGCTCGTTAAAAAAAAAACACGTAATGCTTGTTGTACTCAGTCGTATGTTGTTGGAGCGCTATTGTTGGCATACATACATCTGTTAAGTACTTCGATGTTTTTCTATCTAATAATAATAAGCTTAGTTTTATCTTTGATTGAGCTTAGCTTAGTTAGAGCTTAGTTTTATCGTGGACAGCCTCTGTGTTGTGGTGGTCGAGCAGGTCGGCATCACCCGGTGTCAGGGGGTTCGATTCCCGCGACAGGCATTTGTGCACAAAAGCGCAAATACTTGTTTTTGAGTCCGGGTGTCGTGGGACCATGGTCCTCGTAGTTCCTCGATCCCTAGACACAGGGAATCCCAGTTAGGGTTCAGGATCTATGTATGTATGTATCATTGGCTTCAGAAATCTAAAATAACTTAAGTTAATATTTGGAGTCATCAGCATAAAATGTACTTTTATTTTGTATCTGGTTTTCAACTGGACAAGTTATTGCATAGTAAAGGAATACCGTCATCTAAGTTTGCTTGCTTGCTGTAATATTGATTTCTATCGCCTCTAGGTAACGGCGAGAGCACTGCCCTCTCTTTCAGACTGCAGTATCGGAAATTTAGTTAAGGCAGGATAATATTATATGACTAATTCTGTGAAAAATTGATATCCCGTCTTTATATTTTTATTTAAACACACCACGGTTGCCATGCAAACTTTACCACCATAAGGATTTTAAAAAAATTATATAAATAGACTATGTTTGATGATTATAAAATGAATGACGCGAGCGTGTTTGATTACAACAGGAAAACTGCCCAAATAACCAGGCACTGCGTTTAAGTAACAAGGATAATACGGTAACAGCCTTTTTGAAATGTTATCAAAGTCACACCGAAAACTGGAATGTCACACTGACGTCATTACCCTTTCTTCTTCTGGAGCCGCTACTATTTAATATGGTTCTGTGTTATAAATAAATAATAACGCCCAACGATCGCATACATCGATCCTGGACCTTAACTAGGATTCCCTGTCTAGGGACCCAGGAACTACGAGGACTATGGTCCCAACACTCAAACATAAAACAGGTATTTGCGCTTTTTTCTGTGTACATATACTTGTGCAGCCCCAGGACTCGAACCCGCCGCCTCCGGGCTATGAGCTGACCTGCTCAACCACCACATCACAGGCTGTCATGTTGTGTCATGGAAGTTTTATTTCGATTGACCGGATCATAATTATTTTGCAATCATGTCCCGGCTAAGCTAAAGCAACGGATGAGTACGAGATTGAAACCTTCTAATGATAAAAATGCTTTTACTTCAAAATAATCTGTCCATTTCGATAAGCAGGTGAAATCACTATAAATGTTCTCTTACCTTTATTTCACTTGAAGATTTCAATTTTCAATTGTTTTTCGTAATGAAAACCTTCTAAATTGTCACAGGAAATCGCTATAGACTAAAATGGTAACATGGCAGATGTACCTACTTAATAGACAACACTATTAAATAACCATTTGATGCTCTTAACGCAACGAATAATCTATTACCAGTAAAACATCATCATCACACTGTCACTCGCTCGTCACTCGCTCGTCACCCGCGCGCCTTCACCATCTCCGAAACTAGCTATTTATAGTCGTTTCATGTAAACATATGATCTGATGATTTGTGCTAAATATCCGATACAAGTTATCGGATATTTGGTTTCTTCTTGTAAAAACTAAGTCTTGATGACGTAATTGAAAAAACTTCTATTTACTTAAATGGCCACCACGTCGGTACCAATTTGGGTTTAATATTCTATTAACAAAATATTTACTTGTTGTGATAATTATTAATTACTTACTAGCTGATCAAAGATGGAGCTGATAAAGTTATACTGTGTGTTGGATTAAGCTCTAAACTAACTAGAGTCTAAAGTATAGGTTTCCACGCACTAAAATTTACCAAAATCCGTTCAGCCCATACATTGTTGAGTTGTGACATTCTTTCAACTCAGCCTGATAGTTCAGTTAGTAATAAACCCACCCAGGACAAACATTTGTGTGATGAACATCGATGTTTGTTCCGTGTCTGGGTGTTATATTGTATTCTATGTATGTATTTACAAACAAAAAGTATCTAAGTATTGTATCAGTTATCTGGTTCCACTACAAGGTTTGCTTAGTTTGGGGCTAGATGGCACTGTGTGAGATTCACACATATTATATTGTTCGTTTTCTGGGCCGGGAATCTGAGAACAACCCATTCATAATAAATATTAGGGAATAATAGAATATTATTGCATAATACTTAACTTATTTCTTGTGTTCTAATATTAATGTGTGACCACCCTATTTCTATTAGCGGTGCGTCCATGCGTATGAGTACTTAGTAGAAGCGAGATAAAAACTAATGGGAATTTTTAGTTTTTTTTTTTTTACAAAAGTATATCTACTTATGTGTCTAGATCTATCTAAGTTGCACGTCGTAAGGGAGATACATTTGACTAACAACCTAAACCCATTGATGGGAGTTTTTCTTTTTTTTATACCAGTACCTATACCTACTTATGTGTATCGAACTTGCACGTCATAAGGGAGATACATTTAACTAACAACCTAAACCCATTGTAGGGAGTTTTTCGTTTTTTTTTTGTATACCTACTTATGTGTATCTAAGTTGCACGTCATAAGGGAGATACATTTAACTAACAACCTAAACCCATTGTAGGGAGTTTTTCGTTTTTTTATTACAAGTATACCTACTTATGTGTATCTTCAGTGCACGTCATAAGGGAGATACATTTAACTAACAACCTAAACCCAGTGATGGGAAATTTTCGTTTATTTTTTATTTGTTGTACCAGTACACTACTTATGTGTATCTAAGTTGCACGTCATACACCTAGGTATATCTAGGTTATAGGTAGGTACCTATTCCTACGCGACACGCGTATTATTAATTAATTACCTACGTAACCTACGTTTGCATGAGACCTGTATGTAATAATAATAAAGAATCTCGTGCTACCTATTAAGGCGTAGGGTATAATAAGCTCGACGAAATCCGTTCAAAGAAACATCGATCTTAACGTTGTTGATTTAATGTCTATTTAGTCTAACTGCAGCGCGGCGCAATAACCGATTTAGACAGTTTATCATTAATATTTATGTATGTAAATATTGTATTTTTAGTTACTGAGTAAAATTGGTTCATTAAATTTTTAAAGGAAGGAACGAATTTTTCCTTCGAGCTAAATTTATTTATATTGTATCGGCGAACGTCAGAAATTACTTAAAGATATGACTAAAATAGTTTCCCTTCATCATAAGTAAACCTTTATTTAGAGTTTGCACTTATGAGCTTTGGTTGTTGTAAAGTATTGGTTTGGTTCTAAGTTTATACTATATTATAGGTGCGTTTAATCTTGGATTAAATTTCTTTTCATAAATATAAAAAATTTGTAAGTAAATCAGCCAATCAGCAGTCAGCTCAGCGCGAAACGCGAGGACGGGTCACATTATCAAAAATAATGATGCGCGTTCAAAAAACCAGTAAAATTCGTTTATACCAAAATTAAATAGCAGTATTTATGAAGCATTACAGTATAGACGTATTCTGTAATTTATTTGATACTAGCTTACTGCTGGTACTGGCTTCGCCCGCGTGGACTATAGGAAACGAAGGAGAATTTTTTTCATGGATAATTCAACCACCCATTTCACCCTCTTAGGGTTGGAATTTCGAAAAACCCTTTCTTAGTGGATACCTACACTTTACAAAGAACACACCCTCGAAATTTCAAGTCTCTAGGACCAGCGGTTTAGGCTGTGCATTGATATATAAGTCAGTCAGGACTTTGAATTTTATATGTATAGATTAACGATTTAATAAAATGTGCGTACCTACCTTAAAGTTAGTTATTGATACTTTCCTTCGGTGCTAGTTTAACCTTATCGCGCAGGAAACACGCTACGTGTCGCATTCAGCATACTGATTACAGACCCTATCAACGAGTCGTGTTTAATTGGAACATTTTATTTCGTTTACTTAATGTAAAACGACTTTTGTAAAATTTACTTTATAGAAAAATACTAGGTTATTATGATAAAATATACTAAAATTGAGCCTAAATTCTTAATACTTATATTATACAAATAAATATAAATGAAATGCTGTTTGTTGGGAAGCGCATCACTTGAGAACGGCTGTGCCGATTTGGCTATTTCATAGTCCGAATTAACATTTTATTGTGAGAAAAAAAAATATTTTCCGGAAAATCTTCAAACTCGGGAAGAATCGTTTTTTTTTTTCATTGACAGGTCGACAGTTGGTACAGCTAAGTAGGTATGTACCAACAAATAAATATATATTATTTGCGCTGGATAGTTCTTTATTATCAATGCGAAACGGGCATTGACGCGTTGTTTCCATTACCAATCAAATAAATTAAAATAATAGGAACCCATGGTCCCATTAAACTTCAAACTATAAATAATATTACTAAATCAAAGCGTCTCTGAACTAACTACAAAATTAGTTCATCTTTGCGTTGGCGACAGTTTTTAAAATAGAATACTGAAATAAATGTGACAAAAATATGGCAACCTTCGCAGTCGCAAACTTGTAAAGATGGTACGGGCCTTGACCTTGGCTCTCCGTCGTGCAATTTGACAAGAGTGACCTTGAGGCGCGGCTGGGCTGCTGTGTGGAACAGATTCCGCAATAATAATGTAACCTTGATTGTAATAAGCGATTTTGTGAATACTCTAAATTGTATACCATCTCAATCAGCGTTGTCTTGTAGGTACTTATTTTGTTTAGCGCTGAGATATCTATGTTATTCTTAAGTATGTACTACGATACTTAACAATGTGCCAATGTAACTTTTAAGTAAAATGTGAACCAGGCTTTGTAATACCTACCCCCAATTTCTCGTACGTTTGTCAACATAATGTCAGCAAATACTGTAAGCTGATTGGTTGAAGACAGCCAATGATCAACAGGCAACCAATGAGCGTTCAGTATCTTGTCCGTTAAGTTGACACGAGTTTAACAAACGTACGGGAAACCGAGGGCTAGAGTTGGTTAAATTATCTAAGGTTATTATTATGACGCTATTTTATAATGGTGTTTCACCATCGGCATAATCCGTGTTATTTATGTATTTCACTTACCATGATAATGTTACCTACATAATTAATAAATCATTAGTTCAAAGAATTATTGAGCCAGTAACACAAAATTGAATTCATAAAAAAGCTAGAAAGTTCAAGGTTCCTTAGTTATTCGAAGTATAATGTAAATAATTCTGTTTGTTAGATTAATTATTTCATCAGCGGTGTGTTTAAGCTCTTAAAAGAGACTTACGTAGTCCCACCCATATCAAGTTATCTATTTAAGTAACGTTGTCCATTTATTATTCAACTTAATAACTGAAACAGAGCGGTGATTATCGATACAAACCAATTGAAATATGTGTATAATAATTGGCCATTTATTGATTCCACTCCGTCACGGGCAAGTGAAAACCTAGCAAGAACTAACGGCTTAATTGCCGATACCTTACACTGCGTTACCGTTGTTGCGTAACTGTTAAAATGATAAACTTTTAATAAATACATGTAAGCCGCATTTGCTATCAAGCAATCACTAGATTTAAGTTGTGCATTTATGAAATTATTGAAAATTGAAAAAATATGTAACTTACTGTACCGATTACTCATTCACATTGTGACAATGGTTTAGTTACCACCTAGTTGCGATAATTTCTTCTAGTCTGATCATAATAGGTATTATTAGCTTTTGGGCCCAATCATCCAGTATTAAAGATAAGGTGCAGCAACCGCTTCCCATCAGATGGGCCGTATGCTTTTGTTTAATCGAAATATGACCCGGGCGTGTTCAAGAGAAGAGTGAATTTACTTGGCTAGCATGCTACACCATCGATCGCATCGTCACTTCCCATCAGGTGAGAGCGTGGTCAAATGCTAGACAAGTTTGAAGTAAAAAAATAAGAATAAAATGCTTCTTTGCACCATATCTCATTTCATATATTTGGGTGAAATTGAAATGGTTAGCAACATGGAATGCTCATCGCCCAAGTGACCTAACCCAAATATTTCCCATTCACTTGGAAAGCTCGACACTTGCGCGCGAGACCCTCGGTCCCGCTGCGCACGAGTTTTCACTTTCATGGGCCGTTGCCCCTCGGCCTGCCTCGGCACACTTCGGCTTTAGGTCAAGGTCGGGAGATAGTTTTTGTCTCCATCTAACCTTTGTTCCGATTCGGGAAAATAGTAATGAACCCCTTTCGATCCGAGCGCTTGCCAACTTCACTGAGGTCATTAAATTGGAGAACAGATTAAAAATATATCTTATTACAGTAATATGAGCTGGTATGATATTTTTCATGCCAGCAGTATTACTTATAGCCTTGAACATCCGTTACTACAATTTGCCGCATACGGAATACAAAATGCACGCTAAGCACAGTTAACACACATTCTTGACTTGTTGGCGATTGCTCATTATGAATCATTGATGCATTAACCTAATTGTGGGTGAGGACAGGAGTTAGACTAAACCAGTCTATTTCTATGTTTGTTTGGAATTCCGTAACGTCGACCTTTATTTATATCAGTTCATTAAACTAGGATGATACGCCAGTTGTCACTTATATTGTCGTATCTTTAGCAATGATTGTTTATGTTTGTATCTATGTGAGAACAATGTGTTTTTCTCACACCTACACTTCTTCACTGAGTCATATTATCATCGTAATATCGTTATCATTACTACGTTTATGGATGACTATGGTTATTGTCCTTCTGTGTCAGTCTATAAAGGGTCCATGCACCCTATATCTGGCTTCTATTTTTGAAAATATTAGGTCTTTACCTATGAAATTGCCGTTTTGTTTGAAAAAAGTTAAAGTATTTTTTTTTCGAACTTATTTATTTCTTTTATTCAAAGTAATCACCCCTGCAATCAATGCATCTTTGCCAACGCTGTGGCAGTTTATGGATGCCCTTCTTGAAAAAATCAGCAGGACGGGAGACAACAAACTCTTCAAAGGCGTTTTGTACTGCCTCTCGGGAATTGAATTTTTTTCCCGCTAAAAAGTTGTCCAAATTTTGGAAAAAGTAATAGTCGGTAGGCGCAAAATCTGGTGAGTATGGCGGATGAGGGAGAGCTTCCAAACCCAACTCATGCAGCTTAGAGACGGTCTGTTGTGCAGTATGGGGTCGCGCGTTGTCGTGAAGTAGCAGTGGAGACGACCGATTGACCAAAGCTGGTTGCAGACGTGCGAGTTTCGCCATCATTGTGGTCAGTTCTTCAATGTACACATCTGCAGTAATGCTCTCGCCGTTTTGTAAAAAGCTATGATGAATCACACCAGCACTAGACCACCAAACTGTGACCATCACCTTTCTAGGGGTCATTTTTCGTTTTGCACATTGCTTTGGTACCGAACCAGGATCTAACCAACTTGCTGAGCGCTTTCGATTGTCAAAAAGAATCCATTTTTCGTCGCACGTAACAATTCGGTTCAAAATTCCTTCATTTCTGTGCCTGTTAAGCAGCGCAAGGCAAGTCTCGACGCGTACGTTGCGCTGGTGATCGTTAAGTTCGTGGGGCACCCATCTATCAAGCTTTTTTATCTTGCCAATCTGTCGCAAATGGACCAATATTGTTTTGATGCTAACATCAAGAGCTGCTGCCAGCTCAGCTGTAGATTGAGATTCATCAGCTTCCACAATCGCCTTTAATTCATCATTGTTGACCGAAGTTTCCGGACGAATTCCCAGAACGGAACCGAGCAAACCAATAACAGGTTGTACGTTCGTTTGTACAGTTCTCTCCGTAAACGTCGTTGATGTTACGTGTCGTTTGTGCCGCGTTGGTGCCACGACGGAACTCATATTCCATAATTACACGAAATTTCAAAGTATTCATTATGAGGAAAAATGTTGAAATGTAATGAAAATACAACGCTTATCAATAAACAAAAGACTTATATTGTAAATAGAATGTCATATTTTTAAAACAAAATTAATTTGAATTTAGAATTCATAGCCAATCAAAACTTTTTTTTGTTTGAAAAAGTCTGTACTGCAATACGGCAATTTCATAGGTAAAGACCTATTATTAAATGATTGAATGAATATATTTTCAAACCCTCAAATAACATTACAAATCAATGTTCAACAAAAATAGGCGGTCACAATCCTCTGATTTATCTGAATGTAATCATACATATTGTTATAGATCCGGGTAGGTTTTTTCTCGTAAGTACCTAGCGTAGCGTTACATCTATTATTAACTCCACTGTTTATTGATGTTATTGTTATCATAAAAACAATAAGAGTGGTGGTGTAGTGATTATTTCATTGTACAGCTTTAGTAAAAAATTGAAAGTAGCAATAGCGATCATCGACCCTTGTTATCGGCGCTTATCGCAAGGGAAATATCTACTGCTGCACTTGGCAAAGAAAGGGTGTTATCGTATTCAACAGATAACACAGATAGCAAATCTAAACATAAATATATATCTTGACTGACTTCTTGACTGGCCCGATAGCTCAGTTGGTAGTGACCCTGCCTTCTGAACTGCGGGTTGTGGGTTCGATTCCCACCCAGGACAAACATTTGTGTGATGAACATCGATGTTTGTTCTGTGTCTGGGTGTTATATTGTATTATATGTATGTATTTACAAACAAAAAGTATCTAAGTATTGTATCAGTTATCTGGTTCCCATAGTACAAGATTTGCTTAGTTTGGGGCTAGATGGCGTTGTTTGAGATGTCCACACATATTATTATTATCTCGTTTTACTTGTAATGTTGCGCTCTTGCGTTCTCAAGTTATTAATAAAATATCAATGCATGTTATTCATTACAACAGCATTTGTACAGAAATAAAACACGTCGATTGATTATCATATAGTTTTGCGAAATAATGTTACAATTACAGCGCGTGCGGAGGACGTATAAACAATGTAATATCGTTGCTTCGCGATGCGACACTCGACGAGCGCTTCTAATCGAAACTCGAGCCCTCTATGACTGATTGGTGATTCAATAACTACGCGTGAAAGAGACAGACGTAGCGCTACTCGTCGGTCGGGCTAATTGTGTAATATAGAATGTAACGAAGTTTTTTTTCCTCGTTTCAGATAGTCAACAATGCATGAGCAGGACGGCGACACTGAGCCCGCACATCATGCGCGGCGCCCTATGAACGCTTTCCTAATATTTTGCAAACGTCACAGAAGTGTAGTCCGAGACAAATATCCAAATCTAGAAAACAGGTGCGTACAGCGTATTATTTAGTTTTGGTTCTGCTTTAAAAAAGAATGGAAAATAGAGAAAATACCATAATATTTTGTTTAGTTAATATTTATGTTTGTTGTGTGATTACAGATCCATAACGAAGATCCTCGGTGAATGGTGGGCTAACTTAGATAAAGAAGAGAAGGCTTGCTACACAGGTCTTGCAAAACAGGTAAGTTTCATAAATGAAGTCTTTTAAGCAGGAAATAAAAATTCAGTAAAAATGTTAATTATTAACTGTCTATTTCCAGTACAAAGACGCATTCTTCAATGCTCACCCCGACTTCAAGTGGTACAAGCTACCCGCGCCGCCGCTCCGTACTCTCTCTTCGCATCCTAGAGAAATAAACGAAAAGCATGTCGAGTGCCCCAATAATGAGCACCACGAAATCGAACTTGAGCGAACTAACAACAACTCAACAAAAATTGATTTTAACAAGCAGCCTAACGACGATGTATTCGAGAATGAGCCAAAAACTCTATCAATGTTCACTCCCGGAAAGCTAGCCGACGAAGCCCAAATGGGAGGCCTCAGCAGCCTCCTTGCTATTAAGACTGAAACTCAAACTCCAAACCCATACTACTCACCTCCCACGTTTAAGTTTAACGCGATCTCAACCCCTAACGATTACCGATCTCATAACTTAACAAAAGGCGCTTCGAGAGAAGACAGCATACGTGAGCTACAAAACGCTCTCTCTGAGACGACCAGGGTATTCGAAGAAGACTTTGACGGGAAAGGCAGGATTTATCGTTATGCCAACGTACCGGGCGATCACTACCCCGTTCCGAACGATCAGTTCACTAACCAAGATGTGATAGACCAAATAGTTGATAAGAGATATTCTAAAAATGAAGATTATCAGAGGAACTGGTCAGATGATGAGAGAAATACTAGATCTGGTAGGTCTTGCAAAGGGAAACGGTACCAGGAATTTATGGCTGTTGGAGGACTGATCGCAAATAAGAGGCAAAAGAGAGATTACTCAGATAAATTGCCAGACGAAGGCTACAGCATGAACTGTAGTTGGGACCCTGGCAGCTCTCGCAGTGAAGAATCGAATTCTACAATCACCGACGAATCAAAACTAGAAAATTCGCTCAACGAAATATCGGCCGAAAGCGAAAATAAAACTGAACCAAGCGACGTACCCGAACCAGACACTAATGCAAACAAAACATTCAAGGCTGCTGACTTTGACTTAGACGCCAAAATTAGAGCTTTGCCCTCACTTAGCTTAGAAAAGTTTCAACAAAAGAAGCGTGACAATAAACGCAAGAAGAAAACTATTAACTTGAAACCCAAAGCGCTCGAGTCGTCGCACATCATCAACTCTGTGCCTCGACCTATGATCGACGAGAGGCGGCAGATGATCGAAAACTGGCGCGATAACGTGATTGGAAGCCAGAAACGTAAACCAAGGAAAATAAGCATCACAAGATTTGAGATTAACAGTATGGTTTCAAGCGTCGATATCAATAACGCTCATAAAATTAGCCCTGAAATAAAAATAGCAACGGAAGCACCTTGCACTGTCGGCCAAAGTATGGAAATCTGCAAGCAAACGTCCCACGGGAACGTGGACCTATTTGCGCTGGCGACATTGGCTGAAGTAGCGGCGAACACTTCCAAACTCGAAGACTCGTCGAACATTAACAACTTGACCGCCAAAGCGAGCGAAGAATACGCTTCCAAGGTATAAAATACCTATACAACTAGCCTTAAAAAGATATTCCAAATATTATTTACTTTGTAATAATCAGATAATATTTATACATAGATCTACTTTTACAATGTACGCATAAAGATTAATATTATTGTACACTTTTAATTGTAGTTTTTATAAATTAGCTATAGAATTATTTATATTGATATAGAGAAAACTATGTATACTTATTTTAGTCGGATACATTGTTGTGTAGGCTGCTACATACTGCTTTTTAGAACTAGGAACATTATGGTGATAGATAGTAAAATAATTAATCACACGAATAAAAAGAAGGCATAATGTGTTTTACGTTAATAAGGGAAAATGATTTACAATTTTGCTCCCTAATTGTAGTTTATAGTAGCTCCTTATGTGGCGTGTAACAAAGTTTGATTCTCCGTAACTTATGTCACGAACAAGATTAAAAGATGGGGCATGTTGTTTATCAAGGTTCAGGGGTATCATCACAATATCAAATGCCAAACGTAGGTATGTCATATTAGTTTAAACGGTAAACCTCATTACATGTAAAAGTTAGATATATTAATTCGCCTTAATAATTTAGATGTGTAGACAAAACTAAGACACCACGTGCATAGACTGCATTGCATTTCGAAGGTGGTTTATTTTGTGTTTTTAACATTGCATATATTTGCAATTGCGATATTTTTATAAATTATAATGTGAATTTAGAGTCACACGTTTTATATTACGCGAATTTATCACATGTAAACTTTGAGCTAGTGTTCATTCGAATGCGAAAACATGAATTATCAAATCGCGGCCAAGCGCAATATTAATATATTTTTAATCGATTCATTCGTCAATACGAATCATGGTTATGTTTATGTTTTTTTCTGTTGCTATTTGAACGGGTCTATGACGAGGCCAATATTTTATACTACCACTTTATGAGTGAGTGAAACTCGCAATCTTTTCTTTGTGATAAATTAACTAGTTTTAGTTAAATATTTATATATATCAAGCAATTTATACCATTCACCTGTGTTATAAATATTGGAAAAGTATAAAAAAATGTTCATTGGTTAGATTTTAATCTTGTCCCTGTTAGGTACCTGAACTTAATCGAAAATCATAAAATATCATTTGTTTTAAAATCATAAATCCGATTAATTGATTTTAAAATACTCTTGTTAATTTTTCGTTCAGGACAGTGTTTCTCAAATTTGTCTCTGATTTATTTTTACAATGAATTTGATTAGGTTTCTGTGATTTTGTTTTATCTCCTAATTCGATGGTAAAGCTTTTTTTGCAGGTCTAGTCTAGTGTAGGGTTTGTAATGAAATCATCAAGTACGAAATTTTTAAAAGTGCACTTATATTTTTTATAGTTACAAAAATTAATGATGACACAAGCCATAATGTGACATGCTCATCCAAAGACCAAATATTTTAGAATAGAAAAGCTAGGCTGTAGATATTGAATATCGTATGTAATTATATAAGTGATATATTTATAATAATATGTATTATAATGGTGGCAAAATAATTATACAAAACAATGTCAATATTTATGTCATTCCAAATATTATACCTAAATCTTTGAAGGCAGTACCTAGGTACTGTAAATTGTTTGCATTTTGTTTAAAACATTTTATCGTCACATAGTTCTTAAATCATAGGTATTTGATTGTTGATTTTATGTAAAGTTTTATTGATTGTTAAGTTTTCATTCAAAGTGGTGAGCTTTCGACGGTTCCTAAATGAGATTTACTGAAGAGCTTCAAGTTGGTTTTACAGTATGGGTGACATTACATTATCTACATTACTTCAAACTGATCCTTATGAGTAATGGTTTGCCTTGTCAATAATTAATGAGCCTTATATTTGAAAAAAATTAGTATTTAAGGTTAACGAGAAGGGGCCAGTAAGTGCAAGTACACGATTATTAGTCACATTATAGTGATTTTTGGAATAATCTAAATAGGCCTTAGAGCAGTAACGGTCGGTCATGGAAATCTTGAGGAACCTAATAACTTAGGATGCTTAAAAATTGAATAATGGTGCTGGAAGATCTGTATTAAATTATTTTAAGAATCCAAAGCCCACTGCCAATTTTACATGTTTGTGGCAATGGGCTATTAGTCAATGTAGGTATATTTAAAAACTGTTAATTTTAAGACATTGCAATCATTTTGTGCTGCCATTACTTACTTATACTTAACTAATTTGTTTTTAATTTACAGTACATTTATATATAGTCAATATTAAATGTAGCACAAAATGATTACGACTGCTTTTTTCGGTATGGGAAATAAGAAATCGTTTGAGAAACACTGGTCTTGTTGTGGCAACATAAGTAAGTTAGGGCATAATAAAGTCGGCACCCAAAGTGTTTTACCTGTTTGGTTCCAAAGCATATTGTTGAATGTTTTGTTATTATGTGAGCGCGGTTTAATCTATATCCTTTTATTATAGAAATAAAGTTTATTCATATTAACAACACCATTGTGTTATTTCTTGATCGTAAACATACCTATCTTATAATAGTGCAGTATTTCACCTACCTTCAGTTGTAACCTTTGCCCAAAACACGTGTTTTGAGGAAAGGTTACAACTGAATGTACGATAAGATACGTATCTATCTAAGTGATAGGGTGTTTTTGAAGTAAAACTTCTTTACGCACTCTTTACATGGGGAGTAAGCTGGTGAAAGCGAAGCGAACGGGAGTTAAGTTTCCCCACTAGTAACAACTGTCGAACGTCCAAAAAAAACCTAATGCTCCAAGCAAAACCCAAATTTAAACGAAAATTAAGAAAAAAGATTAGATATCTACACTCGCAGAATGCATGCGATGCCAAAGCCGAAAAAAAACTTAATGAAGGGGTATCTCGGCGGGAAAATGAGAAGGATCGCATCACCGCATTGTATTATTTTCCAAAACTCGTGTTAATTTCTGTGTTAGTAAATAAATTGGTGGCGTTTTATTAATTAAGTGCTGGATTATAGGCATGAGTATGGGAACGTTTCTTTTCATGTTGTTTCTAAAACTCCATAGAATCTGCTGGTAAAGTTGCCACCACTTTGCTAGGAGTATGACTTAGACTATGACTTGGATTGTGAGATTGTGACTTCATGACTTGACTTGACAGCTTGACACATATACATATATACATACATATATAAAATATAATTAACTTGAGAAAATCAATCACTTGACACTGGCTAAATACACAAAAGTGTGGAGCTAAAAAAAACTCATGAATTGAGGATGTAGCCTTTTTGGTCCTAAGTCTGTATTACAGAACGATGCTCAGTCATCGAGGGGTGCTCAAGCAGAGATTTCATTAATTAATTTATCACTTGATGAATGAAATCTTTCCTTGAGCACCGATCGATGACTGAGCATCGTTCTGTAAATACGAACAATAATGCTCGTATTACAGAACGATTACGAGATATTTATTATACAAGGTGGAATTTAATTCACTCATTTCCTTAAACGTATGTACTCAGACCATGCTATAGAATGTTGGTACAAGGTCCAATAAAAAAAAAATAGGTTTTGTTTTAGTATTTAGTGCTTCCTAAAATAAATATTTAACTGTACACACAGAGCAGGTAAATTTTTCGTAGGCAATAAAACACCTGCTTTGTTCAATGTCGCAAGGCTTTTCTTTAGAATTTAAATTTGATAATACCTCGATTTAAGTTTAATTTCATAAGTACTTTTTTTTATTTAATTATATGAGAACGTTCTATAGCATGAAATGAATACATACACTAAAGGAAAAGAACGAATTAAATTCCAAGTGCTTAACAAAAATTTTAAAATTTATCTCTACAACTTAAGTGCGTCGCGTCGGCTAAGGCAAATGAAAGATGCCTCCATTCCATAGGCCCATGGATGCCTCTAAGCACAGTAGGCCTATCATGAATCTCTGTTGCGAACACTAACTTGATGCTGATCGATTGGAACTGAAACTAGTAGCAGTCAAGAGTATGGGATCACGTAGCGCTTAAATCATCGATTACAATGTGTTTTTATCGATAGCTTACAATGTGAAGTTGCAGCTAACTCGACCGCGTTAAAAAGCTAGATTATAATAGGAAACATGTTTAACTTGGTATACATTTCTATATGGCTGTATTGTGCGGCTTTTTTGTCTATGGTTTTATTCGAAACAATAAAGGTCAACTTCAACTCTTGGTTAATGGCCTTTATGGTAACCATAATTTAGCCAATGTCAACAGTGAACACAGATATATTGGGTTATCTGTGACAGTAAATGTCATTTGTTTATTATGTTTGGCTCCACACCTCCGTGTATTTAGCCAGTGTCAAGTAATTGATATTTTATCAAGTTAATGATATTTCACGCAAATATATGTCAAGTCACAGTCGAAGTCATCAAGTCAAGTCATAGTCTAATCAAAGTCACACTCCTAGTAAAGTGGTGGCCACTTGAAGCTTCTATGGAGTTTTGGAAACAACGCGAAAAGAAACGTTTCACCATCATTATACCATTTTCTCACACTCACGCCTGTAATCCAGCACTTAACGAATAGAATGCCACCAATTTTATGAACTAACACTGATAATAACACAAGTTTTGGAAAATAATACAATGCCGTGACGCGATCTTTTTCGCGTTCCCGCCCTAACTCCCGAGTAAATGTCATTAGGAATGCCCAAAAAAGTGTTCTGTATCGATATATCGCATTATAACTTTATCGAAATCGTTTGAATCGATACGCGATAATAATGCTTCCCTTTGTATAGATATATCGGACCGCATCGGTATCGCATGCTTTTCTATCGATATGCAATATAATACTGCCCTCCTAAAGATATGCATATATTATGCATAAATGCTTATTTTATAACTTATTCGATTTTATCGAATTTTTGTTTATAATACCGGCTCTAATACTATAGTTATTATTGTCATATCCACTGATATAATTGCAGCATACATAAATAAGATACAGCCTAATCCGCAAAATAGGTGTATGTGTATGTTTATCCTAATTAAATTTATAAAATACTGAAGCAACACACAGTTTATACATGGATATTTCATCATAACTAGCATCGTTTATGAAAGCTCTCTGAGGCAATCGCTGAGAATGCGTTGGTTATGCTTAGTAATTGAATGAAAAATATTTTATGTATACTAATCAAAATAAGTTTTGGGGGTTATTTTAATATAAACAAAATTAAATAAATAAATTGTGCTCTAACATAATAAAGTGAACATTTTTTTAACATCATATAAAGTTAAAATGTTTTGAATATATTGATTAGTTTAGGCGTGACAGCAAAAAAAAAATAAAAAACTTTAGGCGCGTTTTTCTCAAAACTCGCCAACAGGCGCATGCGTTGGTTATGCTTAGGAGGGCAGAATAAGCGTACATCAATGCAAAGGGGTAACCTTTGAATGTTTTTCAATAGTTTATTAAATAGGAATCTGAGGAATCTGATTTAAAACAACCTTCGAACCAGTTAGGTCATCGCGTTCAGTATAGTCCGAATGTTGTTATTTTTTTGTAGTAGGTAGTGATAAGTATTGGTTATTATTCGGTGTCACGTTCTCTTAAACTAAAGTAAACTTAAAGTAAAGAGGTACTCTTCTTATAAAGAGGTAATGAAAAAGACGGAAATATGTTAATTTCGTTTAGCTTTAAAGTATGCGACACAGAATCGACACCACTGTGGTATTTAGTTGAAAGAATAAAGGCAATATGCCGGTTTAAAAAAAAGTAAGCGTTACTAGCGGCGCCATTGTAATTATATGAATTTGAACTTGTAGCTTCAACTTAAACAAAATGAAATAGGAAAAGACAATAATAAACTTTCATTGATAATATTTGACTGTATTACAAAGTCTAAAGATATAGGTATTTAAATATTTAATCGAAATTTCTAAACAAGAGTCGGGTGTTCTTGTTCTATAAACATTTTTGCTAACCATATCTTTTATTACGAATAACAATATATTCAATGGTGGCACTGTTTATCATCATTTTATGAAAGAGATGAGAACAATGTTCTCACAGTTCAAAGAAGACCAAGAAAAAAGAGCGAATCGACTATGTGCTGCCGTTGAGGACATACGCGCGTCTCTGGATTTTCTTGGAAAAAATTTAGAGATAGTCCAGGCCAGAATCGTTAAGCTGGAGACTGCACGTGAGACCGATGTTCAGTATTTCAAGGCTTTAGAAGATAGACTAGAGGCCTTGGAGCGTGGCTCCAGATCGTCTTGCTTAGAAATAAGAAATATTCCTGTGGTCCCCACGGAGACAAAATCATCTCTTTTAGATACCTTCATCAAAGTTGGAGAAGTCCTCAAAGTGCCTATACAAAAAACCGAGGTCAAAGATATCTTTCGCATTAGATCCAAAGACCCAACAAGCAGAACCGTTATAGTGGAGCTGTGTAGTACCTTGCAAAAAGAAAAAGTTATAAGTATGTACCGAGATTTCAACAAAGGTACTTCTAGACTAACCACTGAACACATCCGCATAAGTGGACCGTCAAAGCCAATCTTCATCTCTGAAAATCTAACATCTAAGATGAAAAGACTCTTCTTCTTGGCTAGAGACTATGCCAAAGTTAATGACTTTAAATTCTGCTGGGTTTCCCATGGAAAGATTTTCCTACGCAAAAGGGAAAACGGGCCTCTGATCCGAGTGACTGATGAAAAGGACCTCGAGCGGGTACAAGATTCGAAATGACTAGATTGTAGCGGAATGCTGGACAACTATTCTCTACAAAGAAGCGTATTAACTAGATTTAAATTCGTTATTTTAATTAAGCGTATGTTCCGTATATTTTTCTATTTTATTTATATATTTTTCTATTTTACACATTGTTATAACTTAACTACCTACACACACAAACAATCAAAACACTCACAACTACTACTAAGATCTTCAATTCACCGACATAATAATGGCTATCGAAATCTTGGCAATCCTTTTACGCTTATACTTTACAAACAACTGTTACTGTTCCATCGTTCTATATTTTACTCACATAATGGATGATACAAACCGACTGATAAATGATATTGAACAAATCTCTGTCTCAGACTCAGATATATGTTCTCCAGAGGCTGCTAATCTTCATATTGTTGATGGTACTAGTAGTGGATTCAACATTCTCCACGTTAACATCAGAAGTATAAACTGCAATTTTGATGGTTTTCTAACTCTAATTCACAGACTTAAAGTCAGAATTGATGCTTTTATTTTGTCAGAATGCTGGCTAAGCAAATCTCCTTCTATACCGTTACTCCCCAGTTTTCACTCCTACCAATCTGATTTTAGTAACCAAAATGAAGGTGTTGTGGCTTACATTAGAAGTGGCATGAAATATAATATTCTTAAGCCTGATTTTAATGATGCTAATTGCTTAATTATCACATTTTCAGATAAATTGGCTGTCGTTGCTCTGTATCGATCCCCATCCCATAAAAATGCAAACCGTTTTTTTGACAGTCTGGATCATGTTCTGACATCTTTAAAATCATTTAAATCTCTTGTCGTTATTGGAGATATTAACATCAATATCATATCGACAAATAATGACGCGATAGTCGAAGAATATCTGAATCTTGTGGCATCACATGCACTTCTCCCTGCTCATCGATTTCCAACCAGAGCTAATAACTGCCTTGATCATGCCATTGCTCGTACTCCTTTTAATGCAAAAACTCTGGTACTTGATACATTGATCACCGATCATGCTCCAGTTCTTTTTAGTTGCAGCTTACAGCTTGAAAAAAAAGTCTCCACTCATACTTCGCAACGTGTCAATATTAGAGCAATAGTAGATGATTTAACAGACACTGATTTTTCTGCTATTATTTTCTGTAATAATCCTGATACAGCTTCTGAAATATTGATACAAATCATTTCTGACATTATTAAAAAGCATACTAGCATAATTAAAATTCCGAGTAAAAAAAGAATAATCAAGCCTTGGATTACTCCTGGCCTATTGAGATTTATTGGGCATAGAGATAAACTGTATAAACAATTTAAAAGAAGTCCCGATAATTTAACTAACAAACTGATTTACACGCGATACCGTGCTTTCTGTAATAACTTATTAAAAAAAGTAAAACGTGAGTATCATCAAAAGGAATTTCAGAAGGTAAGGAGAAATCCTAAAGAGGCTTGGAATATGATTAACCAAATGGTCAATATCAACAAAAAACATAACTCTGCAAGTAATCTATTAAAATTGTCTGATGATCCAAGATCGTCGGCAAATACAGTCAATTCGTATTTTGCCACTGTTGGGGAAAATCTGGCCTCTAAAATTCTTTCTCAAGCGCAATCCAATGTGCTATCTTTAACCTCTTCTCCGGGAAGATCTGTTAGTGCATCTACCCAAGGACCTTTAAATTCTATGGTCTTATTTAGCGTGGACTATGAAGAAGTTAATCAGATCATAACTAATCTTAAAGACAAATGTGCGATTGGTTGGGACGGCATCTCAACAACTATTATTAAAGCTGCCAAAAATGTTTTGGTTCCTATATTCACTCACATTTTCAATATTTATTATCACATTCACAATCTTTTAAAAAAGCCATAGTGCACCCAATCTTTAAGAGTGGTGATAGAGACAGTGTCATAAATTACAGACCCATATCTATCAATCACCATACGTTCACATTCTTCTCATTTGTTTGCCTATTTCCCGTACTTGAATCGTAAAATAACTTTTTTTATATCCCTACCTAGCATTTATTAATTTAAGTTTTCTCAAATGTTATCTTTGTTTAAAACTTTATATTTGTTACCTACATTGTTTTTTAGTTTGGAACTTTACTGTCCTTTTTACGGAGGAGGGCGTTGACATCTGCGACACAGTCTCGTACTTCTGCAGGTGTCATCGATTCTCATTTTCTTTTAAGTGTAATTGTTTTTGGTTCCTAATAAAATACTTCATACTTAATATGTATTTAATATGTATTTTGTCACGATGAACAAGAATTTTTAAATTATAAACTGTAAAACATTGTTATAGTTTGATGCGATACGTTAATGTTATATTTTTATACGAATACGATATATCGAACATATCGTATAGCCCGAATATAGTATTAAATATCGACATATCGTATAGTGCTGTATCGATATTACGATATATCGTATCGGGCATCCCTAAATGTTATTACGTTCATGAAAAATTAGCTGAGTTTTTTTTGGCTGGAAAGCGAAAAAGATTGCGTCACCGCATTGTATTATTTTACTAAACTTGTGTTCTTTTCAGTGTTAGTGCATAAAATTGGTGGCATTCTATTCGTTAAGTGCTGGATTACAGGCGTGAGTGTGGGAAAATGGTATAATGATGGTGAAACGTTTCTTTTCGTGTTGTTTCCAAAACTCCGTAGAAGCTTCAAGTAAAGTTGCCACCACTTTACTAGGAGTATGACTTTGACTAGGCTATGACTTGACTTGATGACTTCGACTGTGACTTGACACAATCATATTTGCCTGAAATATCATTAGCTTGATAAATTATCAATAACTTGACACTGGCTAAATACACAAAAGTGTGGAGCCAAAACATAAAAAAAAATTAGCTGATGAATTTCCGCGAAGTGAAGTGGTGTATATATATTTAGAGTTTATTTATTACTAAATTAACATTGTCTATAGGTAAATACGTGCAATTGCGGTGTTAAAACACTAAAAGAATCTCTTGTATATATTGGAGACATTGATGAAATCGTCGTGTAATTTCAGAGTTGAAGTTGAATCAGTGAATTGTTGTGTTATATCGAGCAGCTAGTTCTTAAAGCGTGGTAGACTTTGTTTCGCCCCCAAAATGCTTGTGGCGAAGGGGCCAAAAGAACTCCCGACCAGTGGAAACGGGTAATTTACTTTTTTTCTCTGTGTTACTTATTTGAATTACTTGTTTGAAATGTAAACAATATGCATGAACATCACAACTCAATAATCATAATATTACAGCAATGAACATATCTGCCATTTATTTTACACAACTGCTATGTACTGAACCTTAATTAACAGTCTTTCAATCCGTAATGAATATTCAACCGCTGGTAATCAATGGTGTGGCTAAGGATTATTTAGTGTGTAATTTAAAACTCAAATGTATCCAACTACCGATTTATTGATATTGCATTAAAAAGTCAATGTTTTCCCAAGGATTTAAAGTTCAAACTATATGCATACTTACAGGTTCATAGGTTCAGCCATCTAGTCATGTGAGCATAGTTGTATAGCTTTATGGATTATTCATGTAATATTGTGCTACATATCAAATGAATAATTTTGTTAATTATTGTACAGAATAGAAATTTTTATTTCAGTAACATTGGCTGAGCCATCCTCCGTCCATCAAGCATGCAGTACCGTTTCAAGTCTGGAGATTAATCTCCAGTACCCCATTGGAAGGTAACGAAAATCAATTGTGTTATTCATATTATAAAGCAGCTGCAAAACAAAACCAAAAAGTTGAAGCTTGTGGCTGAATTACATGTTTTATCAGCAATAATCAACATCTACCTATTTTCTACATGTACTAAACAAAGTATATGATGTAGCCTGTCGGCATGTATAGGTAATGTGTAACTTCTCAATACTTCTAAACATCTTGATGATAATTGATGCAATTTTCTATTGTATGGTATTTGCTGGCGGTTTTGGTGTAGGTTATCAAGTTTATAAACATCAATATAAATCGTCATTATAGTTAACTATCTGACTAATATAACATAATTGTCCACCCAAAGATTGCTTTAGATTGATTGATATAGGAGTGATCACTTTTAGTAGTAAGGCCCACTGAAAGTGTGCTGCTATAGTACTCTAATGTAAAGTTTTAATGTTGGTTTATGCAATAACGAGATACTCTGTTCCATAATATGTAATTGTATTTCAGGTACATCAGCACAGCTGGTGGTGGAGAATAGGCATTCTGCATTGTACCTGATTGCTAGCACCGGTAGTGGGAATGAGTAATTCTTTTTTCAAACTCATTTATTATAAGCTTGCTGTATTTCATATTAAGCACATTGTAATTTTATATACTTAGAACAATAAATAAATAAAAAGTAGTTATATTAAAAAAGTATAACATTTTGATAGGACTTTTATTTATTTTCATTTAAACTATCTACATGCCAAATAACATCAAGTTCTGTTGAGCCATTTATGTGTGAAATGGTAACAAATAGATTAGAGTTACTTTCAAATGTACAATAAATATAAATAGGTATATTTTATGTACATTATATTTGACTGGCCCGATAGCTCGATTGGTAGTAACCCTGCCTTCTGAACTGTGGGTTGTGGATTCGATTGCCACCCAGGACAAACATTTGTGTAATGAACACATAAAAGTATAATTCCAACTAAGAGTATTTTATTCAATCTTGTCTTGAAGCCCATTATCTCTACCAGCAATGCTCTGTCATCCGCGTTACGGATGTTGTCTTGATTTACTGTAAATTATAATCTGACACGCTGCAGTGCCTACAATTTGCTCCACACAAACTTCAATTGGGCTCCTGTCGTGGGCATCACCACCATAGGATGAATCAATGTGGAGGACATTAAGGGGCATTTCACAAATCTGAAAGACAAATGTATGTTATATTATCGTCATATAAAATATAATTCGACAAAAACATAATAGTTATAATCTATTTTTTTGAGACCTAATAAATATTTTTGAAAGCGACATAGATTGCATACTTACTCTGGCATTATATGATCCCTTCTTAATAAATATTTTTGAAAGCGACATAGATTGCATACTTACTCTGGCATTATATGATCCCTTCTTTTCCACTGCGAAAATGCTTTATATTTTAGGTGGATTTCCAGGGAGTCCAATGTTGATTGGTATTTATTATGAAGGTGAGAGGTACCTACGCCTCGCTGGTAGGAGCCATGCCCACAAAACGCCAAAGCCGCCAGGACCTACAATTTAGTAACATGATTAGAATACTATATAATTTAGAACGAAACGAAATTTACTTCATTAAATTTGTAGTGTAATGTAGTGTAGTGACACACATTAGGTACATAGGTATTTCAATTTATGGGCATGAATCTAAAAAAAAATCTTAAGTACTTAGTTACCTATGTACCTATATATATTTGAATTTTCGGTCAATCATTTAGCTGTTGGGGTTGTTTATTTTTGTTGCCCCTGTTAATCTATCTATGTACGAGTATTATAAATTCTCTACTGTAATTAATTGCCATTAAATTCTTATAACCTTACTTTGAGTTCTTCTTGTTCATCTTCTTGATCTATGTGGGAGATGTGTAGCTGCTGGAAGGCAATTTTCGACAGCCGAAACTAACGGACAAACTCATTTTAGGATAGAAAAATGAGTTGGATGTTGGGTTTTTTTTCAATGGGTTGCTGCTATCCCTTAATGTCCGTCTCGTCAGTTTCTTGTCTTTTGCGACGATTTTCTTCCGCATTTGCCAACAAAAGTGCCCGCAACATTTCTACCTGAAATACAACAACACTTAATGTTGAGTTATACCGACAAAATATATTTTTCATAACTATGGTGACAAGCTTCCACACATAAATTACAAACACCAAAGTATTTAGCTACTATTATTATCGGTACGTTTTACTTATATGTAGAAAGGTACTTACTTATTTCGTAGGTAATTCACGGGTTGAAGATGCTCAATTTTCAGAATAAGGCACAAAAATCAAATTCATTACTAAAACTAAGAAAAGTTAAGTACTACTCTATATAAGAAACAACCTTTACCCTGTTTCTATGAAAATCGCAATTATTGTTGTCATTTTGTTTCAAATGGCAATTCGTAATCGCAATTTGGCCATGTCGATAAATTTTTTTTACGTCAAAAGCCTTAGCAGTTACAATGGATCTGTTGCTGACCTTCATTGCAA
This sequence comes from Ennomos fuscantarius, assembly GCA_905220475.3. Taxonomy (NCBI): domain Eukaryota; kingdom Metazoa; phylum Arthropoda; class Insecta; order Lepidoptera; family Geometridae; genus Ennomos; species Ennomos fuscantarius. Next base: position 14,474,800 of record HG992036.1, on the reverse strand, counting down.
AAAATGTCGTGCATGGTCAAAAAACTATGATTGTAACACATTTCATATTGAAACTGATCGAAATCAGAGATACATAATCGACCAGCAGATAACCCCCTATATCTGTGCCTCTAAGCGATCGTAAAGGATACTCTTTGCTTTTGATAGTACTGATCGAAGAGTATATAATCACGTTCTAGTTCTAAATTATAGGCAGAGATACTACCGTCTTCTATATTACCAATCTGTGAGTTATAAAGTTTATCTGGAGTTTTGGCGGGAAAACGAAAAAGATCGTGTCACCGCATTGTATTATTTTCCAAAACTTGTGTTATTTTCAGTGTTAGTGCATAAAATTGGTGGCATTTTATTCGTTAAGTGCTGAATTACAGTCATGCGTATGGGAAAGTGGTATACTGATGGCGAAACGTATCATTTCGTGTTGTTTCCAAAACTCTATAGAAGCTTCTGGTAAAGTTGCCACCACTTTATTAGGAGTATGACTTGACTATGACTTGACTTGATGACTTCGACTGTGACTTGACACATATTTGCGTGAAATATCATTAACTTGATAAATTTTCAATTACTTGACACTGGCTAAATACACAGAGGTGTGGAGACATAAATTAAAAAAAGAAAAACAAAAAAAAAGTTTATCTGTGCTGTAATGCTGTTGTGATCGTTGTACATTACGGCTGATATTTTGCATAGATAATTGGTAATTATTGGCGTAAAAACAGTTTAAAATTTATTTTAGACACTGGGGTACAGGACTTGATTAATGTGCGTGCGTTGTCATACATATTGCTTCAAATCTGGATGAGGAAACAATGATTGCCGCGTCTGAACCTTTGGTACGTATTGTTATTTTTCGTATGATACCGGCATCTCGGTTTTAATTAAATGTGCTGGTAAATAAAGCTCCCCCTCCAAATTTATGATTGTTCTTACTACTGACGAATCGTACCGGCTTTGGGAAATTATTTGCTTAATTACCTAGCCAGATATGGAAAATGTTGAGACACCTTGACACAAAGTTTGGTCAGTGGTAAAGTGCCGGCGACTTACATTAGACCTGCCTATGTAATAAATGTAATTTTATTATGTACTAGCCGACCCGCCCCGGCTTCGGGTTAATTAGTTTTACGGCCTAACCCTGTTCATGGGAAGAGGGAAGCGAAAGAGAAACCCTTTCCCTGCTCTCTTCCCTTCGACCTGAATATAGTGGCGTCATCTTCGTTGCCGGCTGTGTTGCATCGCAGCACATGGTTTGCCTCACGTAAAATCCTATATAAGGCCTCCTTAGTGCACAGCTACGGAGAGCTGTGCACTAAGGAGGCCTTCCATATTATCCTAAACCAGTCAAGTGATTAATATGAATAACTTCGTCATTTTTCAAGATATTTTAATAACACAATAGGATCTAGAACCAATGTATGTGATCGTTGGGTGTTATTATTGTTATTATATATACAAATATTTTTATTGTATAAATAAAAATTAGTTCATTACAGCTATGAGCAACCCACTTTTGGCTGTTTTTGAAAACATAAAGTAGGTATTCTAAATGTTATTTTGAAAAATTAGCTATAACCATAACAATATTCATTGAAACTGATCCAGTAGTTCCAGTGAGCTGCACATTCAAAGGGGCAGACAGATGAATAAACTAAAAAACAATGGTTTTAATTCTATATCAATAAAATAAGTGTAATTCATGATTTGACTTGTTGGGATGTCTTCTGTAGCTAGTTGTTACAATTTTGCCAATGCCAGTTTCATGATTATGTCATAAACTTTTCGATATGGTGCTAATATTACATTGACGAAATTGTCGTGAAATTGCTGAATAGGCACTAATTAGGCCACTAATTTAGATTAAATTCAATTACTAAAAATATAATTGGTATAGCAGAGGGAACCCAAATGCTGAAGACCAAGATGATTTACTTGGAAAACATATAGACAACACAAATAAAACAAACACTGTGGTAACAAAAGTATGATATAGACATTAAGAGTAACTCAATTGAAATTTTTAATGTATTTATTGTAGTCCATTTATAGTTTTATTATAAAAAATAATAAATAATGCTCTTTCTGGAAGTTTTCTGTACTTAAATTACCTCTCTTTAATATTAATATCTAACAACCCATTTGGTATAGTTTGCAGCAAAATTTTCAAAATTCTTTGTTACTCCATGAATGGAAGACACCCTATAAATATCAATTTTAAGTTTCACCAGTTTAGGCTCTATTGTCTGCCAGTTGGTGACACAAGACAGCTTTTTTAAAAATATTAATAAACTCTTGAATTCAGGAGTTTGTGCCACACGGCAGGACCGTGCTAGCGACACATCCAGGTCAGATATACGGCAAACATAACACATCTGCATCAGAACATTCTCTGCTCTACAAGTTGGCCAACTTTGCCATTGAAGATGAAAGCCTGCTTGTGGATAAAAAGGAGGAGCAAGAGTCTTGGAGTATAAGGGAGGTGTATTACAGAGACATTGAAGGTAATCTTTCATATTTATTATTATCTATATATTTCTGATTCGAGAAAAATTAGTCTGCAGATGATAATTGATAATTATTGCATTTTTATGGAATTTTTTATTTAAATAATCACAGTGATTTGGGACCTGGGCTGAAATCCTGAACACCACCTAAATATTTAACCATGTTTCAGATGTAGAAGATGAGCCACCACCACAGAAAGACAGCAAATTTGACTATAATTCGGAGTCATTCCGCCCTTCCAGTCGGCTTCGCCCTGACTTTAACATATCAATAAAGTCTGAGCTACTAAACAAGAAGCAAGATGAGCCCAACTCTGCTGGACCATCTAGAGTGGGCAGTGCTAACAGTTCTAGCAACATGTCAAAGAAGTTTAACTTGAATTCGGGTTCTGGGAAAGGCTGTAAAACGAAGCCACTGAATCCTAAAACGGACTGCTTTTATGAAGAAGAGTTGTATGTGAAAGGTTGCACTGCCGTGTGGTCTAAAGGTATGCTTAAAAAGTTGCTCTTAATTTTTTTCGCTCAACCTGATTTTTAATTAGAATCAGGATAGTTGAAAACCTAGGAATTATGAGGACTATTATATCACCCAGACACAGAACAAAAACTTGCGCTTTCACCCTATGCAGAAATACTTGCCGCATGGCAGGAATAGAACCCACGCGAGGTGAGCACGGAGCGCGCATATGAGCCAACTAGTCACCATATACTACCACCACTTATATACCACTGCACTTCAAACTTTCATGGTGCATTTCAAATCCAGCCCTGATTTTTTATATAATGAATCTAGTCCGCGCTTGGGAGTTTATTGTGCATTTCTGCCTGCTAACATCTACCCGAGCCATTCCGAAACTGACATTTTTTTTATGTTTTGGAATGTCATGAAGAGCTAGTTGTTCACCTGATGTTAAGCGACACGGCTGCCCACATCAGTTGCAGTCACTCGTAATAGTTTCGCGTGACACTGCAATGCGCGTGTTATCCTGAGACAGCACAGCCTAGTAATAACGTTACCAGACTGTGAGATAAGGTCATAAAGTCCCATTTGTCCAGTAATTTCAATGTCAATAATTAGCTACAGTGCTCTTCAAACCGGAACACAGTAGTGCCTGCGCTCTACTGCTTGGCGGCATAATAACTGGCAAAGTGGTGATACCTACCTAGACAAACCATGCAGAGAAGTAATGATGAGGCATTTCAGATTTCTAAGGTTCTTTGGGCTTATCTCATTGTAAGTAATACCAAAATAAATTTTTGAAGTCACTTTTTCAGGACTAATATCAACTCCTGCAACAAAACTGGCTGGTGCTGAGCACAGGGAGACAATATCATGCTACACCATAGATAGCCCCATAAAACATGCGCTCTTTGCCAACTTCCATGTTGACATAAAGAACACAATGCTGATTGATGCATTGAATTCACAAATTGGCGATGTAAAGAAAAATATCAAGATTGAAGACACCACAGAACATATCAAAACTGAAATCATGCCATCGATTGTGTTAATAGATAACAAATGCATGAGAGTGTATGCCACAGATGGAAGGGAATATATTACAAGTATACCATTTCAAGTGAAGAGGATATGGTCTATGAAATATGGTGTTTTACTAGAAAAAGATGCATCGCCAGTTCAACAAAACTCGGTTCTACCAACGTCGTTTTTTAGATTGAATGAGACCAACAACAGTTCTTTCAATCGGTCCAAAAATAACCTATTTAATAACAGCGGTAGAGTCCGGCAAGAATTCGTATCGGCATATGATAATGAGGTTCCATTGCCAACATGCTTCTCTTTGACTCATCCGTTAGATGAAGTGACCCCTATATTGATGAAATCATCCTCTCAAGGCTTGCAGTACTACAACGATGGAGATCTGCAGATTATCTATGTCAACACGAACCCTAGCATAGTTCTGCTATATGACTGGAAGCTTTCCATACATTCTCTGTGGCGGATACGGAAAGCGACTCGAGATGAATGCCTGTTAATGTGTCCCAATATGAACTCGACAACGACAATGTTCAGTCAGTCTTGTGACTATATTGGGAGCCCTATGCAGAGCAATAAGAATGCTACGAGTTGGGCTACAGGCTTGGGTAGTCCCTTTCAATCTAAAAAGGCTCCCACTACACCAACTCGTTCAAGATTGAACAGTCCGATGGCTAATGTATTCCACCAGCAAGGGATGTCTCCTCATGCGTCCATCGGTCAAGCATCTAGCACGTCCATGATGGTCAATACTATGACACAGCAACCGCCATCTTTACCTCTGTACCCTGATATCTGCATAGATCATATATGGACGGACAGTGTATCAATAAAACGAGACGCCATTGAGAGTCCTATCGATACAAAAACATTCCTACATACAGACTTGGTCGGACATGAGTATTTGTGTTTCATGGTAAAGGTAAATTCTGTCAGTAAGCTTCAAATATTGAGGTTACAGAAATCTCATTTCCATGGACAGTCTTCGAAGACCAATTTGATAGTTGGGACGATTTCAACTGTGCTGGCAAAGGATGCAGTAGTGTTGCCGCATCTGAAAATGATTGCTTTGATAGATGAAGCTGGGAATATTATTCTACAGTCTGGCAATAGTGTTGTTGGCAAGGTATGTAAAATAAAAGAAAACATTCACTTTGCAAGATACCGAAACTCGAAAACCATTTCCAGATAATTTTATAAAAACCCCACATATATTATTTAAAAAAAAGGAAGTGAAATAGCAAGATTGAAAAAAAAATTATAAAACCAATAAAATTGGAGGTCAAAAAGAAATGTTGTCTATTTTTAATAACGAAATTAGAAAAATTGCTCTTCAATAATTAGTCATTTACATAATACAAAATTCAGTATTTTTGTTACATACATAGATTTTAAATATCCTTAGCATCCTTAGCAAAAACTGGGACTTTTTTTTATTGTTACATAGGTTTGCGTTTGACCACTATCTCACCTGATGGTAAGTGACGATGTGGTCTAGGATGTAACACGCTTGCCTAGAAGATACCAGTTCACTCTAGATTAGAAGACTCCAAGGTTGTAGTTATCGGGAAATACGGACGCCGGTAAAGCGTTCCACTCTTTGGCTGTTCGTATGATAAACTTGGAGCTAAATCCCTTTGTCCGCACATGTGGGGTATTAACCATGTAACGGTGGCGTTTTTTCGTACATCTGGTTGTCCGATGGTAGAATGGAGATGGCGGAACTCCAATGCGCACTCTCCAAAATACTTTGCCATTGCAGGTCCACGTGGGCGGAGTCCTGGCCCGCCTCATCGAGTCTCCGTACAGCAAACGGTCGACCTTCCAGTCCCCGTTCCCACGTCGCAGCAGCCTGCTCCCAAGCCGACGCGACGATACCACCACTTTCGATGACTCCGCACTGCATTTACTGTCTCCGGTGCCACACACTTCTGCATCTAGGATGGAGAAGGAAAGCTTGGGTGAGTGACTCGATCTAGTTTGGTATTTATTGTGACAAGATTATAATTAGAAAGAAAGAAAGAAAGAAAGAAAGAAAGAAAGAAAGAAAGAAGAAAGAAAATACATTTATTCAAGACATCACACAACATTACATTTTTACAAATGGGCATTTACACAAAACAAATCACCAAAAAAAAAGAGAAACTAAAATGTTGCGTGACGTCATGATTAGGTCCCGACTCAGCATGCAATTAAGGTCGCAAGACCTTAATAACTGATTTTCAGTCGGAACCCATAATTGAAGGGATGACATCAGGAAGGGTTTGACGTGAAGTGGGAAGTGGGAAGGGAAGTGACGATGCGATCGAAGGTGTAGCATGCTAGCCAAGTAAATACCTATTCACTCTTCTCTTGAATACGCCCGGGTCAAATTTCGCCGGAAACACTTCTAATAATAATAAAAAAAATCTTTCTTGCTAGTATGAGTTTGTAGATTACGATTCCCAGCAGATATTTCAATATAACAATGATGCAGATAAGGATGGCAGTGATCAAAGTCTCACAACATTAAATCCATCACCGTTCATCAGTTCGCTCATCTGAATAAACTGTTTTCAGTGGTTTTCGAGTCGTGGTATATTCCCCCACTATACCACGAATTTTAATTCTGAGGCCGGCCTAAATTACATCTTCATGTTTTGTACTTCCGTACCTAGAGTGTGGGGCTGTTATACTAAGAAGATACTATAGTCACGTCACTGTCGCCGTAAATAATAATAATATACGTTGACATTTCACACAGCGCCTTCTAGCCCCAAACTAAGCAAAGCCTGTACTATGGGAACCAGATAACTGATACAATACTTATATAAATAAATGTAATGTAAATATGTACATAGAATACAATATAACACCCAGACACAGAACAATCATCGATGTTCAACACACCAATGTTTATCCTGGGTGGGAATCGAACCCACAACCCACAGTTCAGAAGGCAAGGTTACCAACTGAGCTATCGGGCAGCCACAGATTAAAACCAACTATTTTACTCCCTGGCAAATCTTCCTTTTTACCTCCCAGGTTTAAGCGGCCTCTGCGACGCGGCCGGGTCTCGGCTGACGTTACAATTCGAGGCAGGTGCGATGTATAGGATCTCACTTCCTGCCGTGTCCTGCTCATCCTTGGTCACCAAATGCTGTACAGCTCTCACTGCGATATTACCCAAGGATGTTACTATGCAGGTGTGTTAGGTTATAACTAGTTGCGCCCCGCGGTTTCACCCGCGGATAAAAACATTTTAATTATTTGCTCATCCCTCGGGAACATTTCACTTTTTCGGGATAAAATGTAGCCTATATGTTAATCCAGTGTATAAGCTATCTTGGTACCGAATTTCATCCAAATCCATTCAGCCGTTTGAGCGTGAAGGAGTAACAAACATACACACATGCAAACTTACAAACTCGCCTTTATAATATTAGTGTGATGATGTGATTTGGAATATAGAATTTCATCACTCATAATATTACCACTTTTTAAACTTTTGTGTCTTGTACTCATATTATAAAATTATCAAAACAAAGCCGTGGTCACGAAGGGCTGACCACAGCTTATATAACTTGGTCGAAACATCAAGGTTACTAAAAGTTAGGGTTTGATATTTTTCAGTGTGCGAATAGACCCGATTTACTTCATAATATGTACTTATAATATTTATTGCAATTTATGGTAGCCAAGTTCAAGTTGGTTACTTTATTTTTGTACCAGTTTCGAGTAGAGCAGTGAGATAGCCTACTGGTATGTCCGTTTGCATTAAATACAGATGCCAAAATTCGCAATTGTAGTTCTAAACGAGTAACAAACGCAGTGTAAAAAAGCGAATTCAGACTTATATCGTTTTCTTTTATGCTATGCTATTCTCTGGATGCCATTGTCAGAACTGTATCTAATTGTAAAGCACCAGCTTTCCTTAAAAAAATAATCAAAATCGGTTCACCCAGTCGGAAAGTCTTAAGGTAACAGACATTTTTTTTTAATAGATGAATTCTAACCTCCTTTTTTAAGTCGGTTAAACTTAATCTGAATCAATCCAAACTAAAAATTATGGCTTATATTAACATGATCATTTACAATAAATGTTTTATTTACTTTTTCATTAAACCTCTAACAATTTTGACAGGTGATAATAAAATGGTACGGCGTCCGCAACGCCCCTGGCACCCAAGACTTGACCCCGGACCAAGAATGGTCCATGTTTTTCAACCTCCTTCTATCCCTTATCGGGTACGATACGGAGCGGCTAAATTCCAAACAAACCGACGACCAGGACCACACGGAAACCGTTTCAAAAAAACAAAGAACATCCAGCGACGGATCTGCAGACGATTGGGAATACTTGCTCAATTCAAAACTGCATAAATGTATTGGAAACAATCTTTCGGAATTGCTTAATCTGCCGACGTTAACGTCGGAGAGCAAACATCGGCATATCAAAGTAGAAGATGATAAACCGATGCAATTTAACCCGAATTCGCTTCTCTCTCCATACATCATGCAAGTACTTTATGGATTCCATTTGTTGTATGAAGAGATTAAGCTAAATACGTTATTGTGGAGCGATTTGAAGCCGCTATCCACCTTCCTGTATCAGTTATCGAAAGACCTGAAATTGGATGGCTACATCAACCACTATTGGTTAGATTTTCCAACGGAGTTTTGTATAGATGTGGAAACGGAGCCGCAGATACCCAACGATGTGGTGAAGAAGCTGTGCGAACCGGCGTACTTTTGTAAGGAGCCGCCGAATATCTTCGCTTATTTTAACGCGATGTTCAAAGACACCGATGTTGGGTACTATCCTTACCTGGCCAATGTTAATAATATGTCGAGGGACCTGATCGAGGTGAGCTTATTTTGTTGTTTTGTTTTGGCTCCACACTTTTGTGTATTTAGCCTGTGTCAAGTAATTGATAATTTCGCAAGTTAATTAATATTATATAGTGTCAAGTCAAGTCACAGTCTAAGTCATCAAGTCTAGTCCATAGTCTAGTCTAGTCAAATCATACTCCTAGTAAAGCAGTGGCAACTTTACCAGAAGCTTCTATGTAGTTTTGGAAACAACAAGAAAAAAAAACGTTTCACCATCATTATACCACTTTCCCACATTCACGCCTGTAATCCAGCACTTAACGAATAAAATGCCACCAATTTTATGCACTAACACAAGTTTTGGAAAAGAATACAATGCGGTGACGCGATCTTTTTCGTTTTCCGCCAAAACGGCATCTGTTCCGTCTATTAAACAATAATAATAAAGTGCGGGGGCCTGGTCAAGTAAGTAAGGGGGGGTGGATCAAGTAAGCGTGTATCCGCAGGTGCTATCCATAGTGGGGTGCGGGCGCGGCGCGGGCGTGCAGCGCGTGGCGCGCGGCGCGCCCGCGGCCAGCACGCCGCGCGCCCGCCGCGACTCCGGCCCGCCGGCGCCGCCGCCGCACTGCCAGGCCGTCGTCGCGCTCTGCGAGAGGGGTGAGTGCTACTTGTGTCCGCGCGGCGCGGGCGTGCAGCGCGTGGCGCGCGGCGCGCCCGCGGCCAGCACGCCGCGCGCCCGCCGCGACTCCGGCCCGCCGGCGCCGCCGCCGCACTGCCAGGCCGTCGTCGCGCTCTGCGAGAGGGGTGAGTGCTACTTGTGTCCGCGCGGCGCGGGCGTGCAGCGCGTGGCGCGCGGCGCGCCCGCGGCCAGCACGCCGCGCGCCCGCCGCGACTCCGGCCCGCCGGCGCCGCCGCCGCACTGCCAGGCCGTCGTCGCGCTCTGCGAGAGGGGTGAGTGCTACTTGTGTCCGCGCGGCGCGGGCGTGCAGCGCGTGGCGCGCGGCGCGCCCGCGGCCAGCACGCCGCGCGCCCGCCGCGACTCCGGCCCGCCGGCGCCGCCGCCGCACTGCCAGGCCGTCGTCGCGCTCTGCGAGAGGGGTGAGTGCTACTTGTGTCCGCGCGGCGCGGGCGTGCAGCGCGTGGCGCGCGGCGCGCCCGCGGCCAGCACGCCGCGCGCCCGCCGCGACTCCGGCCCGCCGGCGCCGCCGCCGCACTGCCAGGCCGTCGTCGCGCTCTGCGAGAGGGGTGAGTGCTACTTGTGTCCGCGCGGCGCGGGCGTGCAGCGCGTGGCGCGCGGCGCGCCCGCGGCCAGCACGCCGCGCGCCCGCCGCGACTCCGGCCCGCCGGCGCCGCCGCCGCACTGCCAGGCCGTCGTCGCGCTCTGCGAGAGGGGTGAGTGCTACTTGTGTCCGCGCGGCGCGGGCGTGCAGCGCGTGGCGCGCGGCGCGCCCGCGGCCAGCACGCCGCGCGCCCGCCGCGACTCCGGCCCGCCGGCGCCGCCGCCGCACTGCCAGGCCGTCGTCGCGCTCTGCGAGAGGGGTGAGTGCTACTTGTGTCCGCGCGGCGCGGGCGTGCAGCGCGTGGCGCGCGGCGCGCCCGCGGCCAGCACGCCGCGACTCCGGCCCGCCGGCGCCGCCGCCGCACTGCCAGGCCGTCGCACAGTGGTCCCATTTTGAAAAAAGGTGGACTTAGGACCGAAAGTCGGAATTTCGGGCTGTTTTTTTTTTATAGAATAGGTCTTAACTATCCTAACAACATCTATTCTATAAAGAAAATCCGTAGGATGCATAGTTTTCGAGAAAAAAAATAATCTTTTTTTTCTTGTATGGAGAAAAACATACTTTATTATTTTTCTCAAGTTGGGTGAAATAGTGACGGCTTTTGTTGATATTTTATGAAAGCCCTAGTGGTATTGTATCCAGAAAAAAATAAAACCAATGCGGTCACCTGCGGCCGCGGGAATAATCAGATGTCAAAAATTGATTAATTTTTTTTGCGTATTTTGCAAACATTGTTCGTTTCTGGCCAATTATTTATGTATTTTAGGTTAGCGCTCCATACTTTAATTCGAACTATTATATAACATTTCAAAAAAATTAATCAAAATCGAGTTTTTTTTTTATAATTGCTGTTTCATTCATGAAAATGCACGCATACATGGTTAATTCAAAATGCAAATCCTATATTACTCAGTATAATGTACAAAATAAACATGCACGTACCTAAAACGTAAAAAAAAAAAAAAATAATATTTTAGTTTTTCGTTTATGCTTACTAAAAGTCACCGGTAATGGTTACCGACATTACTTACCTACCACTGGCGGGCATTATCTGCATAATCGATTTGTTGCTTTGTATTTTCAAAACTGGTTTTGCGACAGCATTTTCACAACCGCGGTTGTTGAATGCGAGGCAGGATATAAACAAACGAGTCACATCTGATACTAGCTATGACTGGTCGCTAGCTGGTCGCTTTGTTCCTGACAAATCCTGACAACAGGATAACTCGTATATGCATGCAAGTAACTACCCCCTAAACATAAAAGTGATATAGCTCATCAATAATAATTGGCGTATGTTATACACCAATAATGTTTGTTATTGGTGTGTGTTTTAATCTTATGTAGTTGTGTACGTATGATTTTCTACCAGAAACATAAGATAAATGTGTAGCCTTGAAAAGGGCTGTTTTATATGTAGTTTTTTAAAGGATAAAATAAATAAAAAATTATAGCATTGGATCTGGTATATTTTCATTTTCTACTCTTCTTCCACGTATACGCACTCCGAGTCTATTTCGAGCAACTGAATTGCCTCAGGAAGCATCTCTAGATGATTAGGCTTTGAAAATTTTGGTCTAAGCCATGATATGTGGGGGTCTGAACTTATTAAAAGCCCGTGTAGTATGTCCTCGTTTGTTTGGATCCTTCCTGTCTTTCTCGTGTTCTTCTCTCTTACGTTCCGGAAGTCTTTATTACGAGCCTCGGAAGCTTCCTCCGACAAGGACCCTAAAAATAATAAAAAATATGCTATAATTATACGTTGAAGTTGACATTGAAACTATTATTTTAGTGTTTATAGATTTACAGTTAGTTAACTGCTTTATATTTCATTTGTCTTGATCTATTATTACTTACCAATAGGCAGAACTGAAAAATGACTGCAAATATCTGCTCCGTGCATCAGAAGTTTGTGGACACTAACAGGCATGTAGTACCACGGATAGAGATGCACATACAGTTCTGCTGTTTCTTTGCAATAACGTCTGAAGTTCGCAATATTGACGTTCTTTCCTGAAGATATAACTTGCAGAATGACAGAAAATCGGAGTAACAAATCTTCATCAACTCCAGTGATTCTCGATGATCTTTTATAATCTCGGAAAAAACGTCTTGCAGTGTTTCCATCGTTAGTTGTTCCAAAGCCCTGCAAAGAAGAAATTAAGTTAGTAGGGCATACAAAAACAGACGAGTATATAATATAAAGGAAGCAAATTAAAGGAAAAATTACCTGTTTTACAATATCGATGAGTATTCCAGTCTGTTCCCGAAACTCTTGTTGTGTGGCATTTTTCTTTGCTTGCTTCAATTCCTTGTGATCGCCACGAGCACTCCAGCGCTGGAAGTCCATATTATAAGATATATGAAGTAGACACTCCATACATCTTATCTTCATATGTAACGATGAAATTCCATATTGGTACAAATCCTGTCGAAGCGGTCTCGTGGCCAAAAGCTCCAAGTTATTCATTTCACTTGGTTTCGCCAAGCAAATGGGGCACGTTGCTGATGAAGGTACATCTGCAATAATATTCGCCACTTTCCCATCGATCATAGTCATGTGCAGTTCGTGGGCTATCTCCACATCACCACAATTTGTTGGTACCAATTTTGTAATTTCACGCTGCATTTCTAAGTGTTCCCCTTTTATGAACTCCGCAGTCTCTGAAGTAAACGTGAATTTCACTGGCCGACAGTAATGTGGTGAGCAAGGATTTGGGTTTTCCCAAATAATCATTTCTCCCCCATCAACTAGTCGGAGTGGGACGATGCTGATCAATACAACAGAGGAATCGTCAAACTCAGGAGCTGAGACTTGTTTGTAATTACTCTGTGACGATGCTCCGTCAAGGCCCCATTTCCATATCAACTTCAGTCCTTCTTTGGTTGAACTTGTGATTGGTCTTAAGTCTAGCAAAATTCTTTCCACTGTGTGGTTAAGAAGTCCTTGCAACCTGAAAAATAAAATAAATTAATAAAAGTAAGCTAATGAAGCTTAAAAATTTTAAAACAACATATAGTATAATTTTATAAATACCTTATGCGAGCTCCCATTTCCGTTACTTCCACGTGTTCTTCAGATGGGTAACATCTCTTTTTAGCGTCAAGTAACTTGTGATAAGACGGAAAGGCAGCTGAACAATTTTCATCCTTCAGAAACATTCTCAAGGATAAGTATTGCCATTTGGATAGGCTAAGGGCTGTGTACAAAGCCAAAGATGTATCCTCTGCTATACTGACTACTTTTTCTTCCTTGAAAAGGAGTTTTGTTACATCTGATACAACTTCGGGAGTCTCGCACAGATATTCCACAATCTTCGCTAAAGCATATTTTCCATTTTCTTTTAACTTGGAAATAAAATAATACTGTAGTTCTTCTTCAGAGTTATCGTTAACAAAGACACTGGAACGTCTTTTCTTTTGTTTGTTGCCCAAATCGGCAAAGGGCACTCTAACTTCTTTTACAGTAGAGGTACCTGCTTCCGCAGTGCAGACAGATGGAATAGCAACCGGCAGTAATTCCGGCTCTTCAACTAAGTCCTCTGGCATTCTCATTGTAGTAACAAGATCAACCGTATTGCAAGTAGGCCAATTAATATTGGTCTCTAACCACTTGCGGTTGTTTTCCCGATTCATAAATGTCTTCAAGTTTCTGCTTGCATCTTTCCACTTCTTAGTTACAAGATTGGTGAATAGCCGACAAAACTCCTTAATTGTTTGATGGTCATCTTCAGATATTTCACATGGTATTTTGGAAACTATAAATTCACACAATTTATTGTAATCCTTAAGATTTCCACTATCTTTAAGAATCAAGAACATATCAAAATATGTGCCTAAGCCAGCCATTGCAAATTCAAAATAGTAATTTTTAGTACTTCACAGTTAGCGATGAATCAATTTAAATTAACATTGCTCTGTATTTAATACGCCATAACAGATAGGTCATTAGTCACTATGTGCAAGAGCAAGGTAATAGTAAACGACCAATCACAGCCATTTATCAAAAATGACTCATTTGTTTGTATAGATAAAGTCCGCCAATGGGAGCTAAGTAACGTGTAATAAGTAATCAGGAATCTGCACAAACAAATGAGTCATTTTTTCTGGTAGAAAATCATACGTATACAGATGACAGAAAGATTAAAACACACCAATAACAAACATTATTGGTGTATAACATACGCCAATTATTATTGATGTAGCTATATCACTTTTATTTTTAGGGGGTAGTTACTTGCATGCATATACGAGTTATCCTGTTGTCAGGATTTGTCAGGAACAAAGCGACCAGCTAGCGACCAGTCACAGCTAGTATCAGATGTGACTCGTTTGTTTATATCCTGCCTCGCATTCAACAACCGCGGTTGTGAAAATGCTGTCGCAAAACCAGTTTTGAAAATACAAAGCAAGAAATCGATTATGCAGATAATGCCCGCCAGTGGTAGGTAAGTAATGTCGGTAACCATTACCGGTGACTTTTAGTAAGCATAAACGAAAAACTAAAATATATTTTTTTTTTTTTTTACGTTTTAGGTACGTGCATGTTTATTTTGTACATTATACTGAGTAATATAGGATTTGCATTTTGAACTAACCATGTATGCGTGCAATTTCATGAGTAAAACAGCAATTATAAAAAAAAATTACTCGATTTTGATTAACTTTTTTGAAATGTTATATAATAGTTCGAATTAAAGTATGGAGCGCTAACCTAAAATACATAAATAATTGGCCAGAAACGAACAATGTTTGCAAAATACGCAAAAAAAATTAATCAATTTTTGACATCTGATTATTCCCGCGGCCGCAGGTGACCGCATTGGTTTTATTTTTTTCTGGATACAATACCACTAGGGCTTTCATAAAATATCAACAAAAGCCGTCACTATTTCACCCAACTTGAGAAAAATAATAAAGTATGTTTTTCTCCATACAAGAAAAAAAAGATTATTTTTTTTCTCGAAAACTATGCATCCTACGGATTTTCTTTATAGAATAGATGTTGTTAGGATAGTTAAGACCTATTCTATAAAAAAAAAACAGCCCGAAATTCCGACTTTCGGTCCTAAGTCCACCTTTTTTCAAAATGGGACCACTGTGCGTCGTCGCGCTCTGCGAGAGGGGTGAGTGCTACTTGTGTACGTAGCCACACGAGACTTGCCCTGATCGTCGTTGCGCAGAACTCAAAAATTAGGTATCACGGGGGGCTAGAGGGACGAAAAGGCGTGTACGTAGCGCCGGTTGGCTGCCGCACTCCGTCCCCTGCCCCATACGACGCTCCGCGGGGTCTAGCAGTGCAGTCGCGTTCTAAGGTGTATTGTTATTTTGTTAAGTTTGAGTTCGTTTGTTATTGTTGGTTTTTTATTAGTGTATTTTTAGTAGATAGTGAATATGCCAAGAAGAAATACTGTTCTGAAAAAATAGGCACGAAAAATGGTGTATGACGTGCATTGTTTCTCCGAGAGATCGAGAGGTCCACTCTTCCAGTAGACGTAATCTTCTCGATCCTCTTATCCCGATAACGGCCCAAGCCTCGCTCCCCAGGGGAACCTCTGAGCTAGTTGCCTCCCACTTTTAACGGATGGGTGCCTTAAGCGCCCGCCCTCCCGCCCGGTGACGCTGTAAAGGTCGGTAGAGACCAACAGCGTTAGCCCGTTCACAAAAATGGACTCATGGTGTGAATATTTTGTTAATTTTTAAACTATTTTCCATATTAAAATTGTTGTTTCTGTATTTTAGTAGCGAGATCGAAAATAAGCTCATCAATAATATATTTCTTCTCAGGAATAACATCCCGTGACATTGACAACCTCCCCCCCGCGCTGTCATTGTTCCTCGTGTCAATATTTTCCCGCTGCAAGGGCGTGGCCTGCGACTGGCCCGCTCCCGCTGCTGCTTATGCCTTGGTCATGCGAGAGGAACTAGCGTTGCAGCAACAAATTGCGGATAATATAAATAACAACACTGAATACATTGAATGTGAGTATTTATTGTTGTTGTTAAATAGTTTGTCTTATATATTATTGGGATTCTATCCCATACACACATTAACAGCTGGAAAATGTCCATTGATGAATACAGGCCTTCAAATAAAACGCCACTTTGGACGCTTATCATAAGGGTGGGTTGGCCATAATCACCGCGCTTGGCCGTGATCGCCAAGATTTTAAGGTACCGAGAAGAAGCTTCCTACCCATTTCCTGTAAATATCCTTGAATACCTTTATCTGGCTTTTAAGGCATCCGCGGGAAGATGTGGGGTGGTCCTTTTCTCTCACCGGGACCACACTGTTCACGATAAAGACTTTAGAAAAGTCTAATTGCCAAAAATGGAACCTTTAGTAACAATTCTTCTCTTTCACAGCTCTATCCTTGGAAGTGCTAGAGAAAGAGACAGCATACTCTGTCCGAAACAAAACCTTGGAGGAAATGCCTTCAAAATGTGAAGATAATGATTCTGCCACTGGCATGGAACATTTGAACACTAGGCTGCTGTCCATGCTTTACCCACAGGATCATCGGTGAGCAATTTCTTTATCTCCTAAATTAGTTTCTATAAATTATATTTTTATATATTATATTCATCTACTAACTCAAGATCCATTAACATTATCTCGTAGTTCCTGGGTCCCTGATACAGGGAATAGTCAGGGTCCAACATCATTTGTATGTGATTGTGGCATTATTATTATAATTCATTTATTTATTCACAATCTTAAATTTTAGTTTTTTACAATATTTATGCTTATGACATTTTCTTTGGCGGGGAGCATTCCATAAGGCAAAAATTGCATCTGAATTTTTTGTTTCTCAAACTTAATAACATTACTGAATAGGTCTCATGCTAACTTCATTAGCTACCTACTACGAGCTTATTTCTTTATATACTAATGTTTCTATAGGTGGAAACTTGTAACTGGCCTAGTTTCTTTTACTGTAAGTTTTTGTTTTTATATGTATTTTGGCTGTAAGTTTTCCTAATATGAATAAATAAATAAATAAATAAATATTTTTTTATAAAAGTAACATTACAAAAATAGAATAAAAAACCTAAACCTAGTGTCCCGCCGGCGGCAAGGCCCAAGCTCCCGGTGGTTAGGGCTGCAGACTGAGGAACCTCCGGACAATACGTGCCGTGTCAAGGAGTACTGCCTACTGAATCTTATTATTATTAATACGAGGACTCTATCTCTTGTAAATCTCTTCTAAATGTTAATAAATGATGATGATAATGACGTCCTTTTTTATGTATTTTTTGGCTGTAAGTTTTCCTAATATGAATAAATAAATTAATAAAATAAACCACAAATCAGTCGTACGTCGAAATCAATTCGGAACGTCGTCGTCATGCAAGGTTGAGAACTTGTATAGCACTCAAAAAGCATATTTTGTCGCGTGAGATTAGTCCTCAGCAAGATGTTGACAGATTTTTGTACGCACGCTTGACTTCGGGAGTAAGCTGGTGAATGCGTCACGAGGCTAACTGAAGTTGAAAGGGAGAAATAAGTTAGAGTTATCAGAGAGAGAGATTCGATTTGTATAGTACTGTACGGGCAAGAGAGGTGGAGCTAAAGAAGTTTTACTTCAGTCGTGTGGTCTAAAGCACACTTGTTTTTTTTTTTATGACAATCTTTATACAACGGTTATGGATAAGAAATGTTGTTGGTTCCAGAATGACGGAAGTGTTCAACCTGCTGCAGTCCTCGCAGCCGGTCACCATAAACCTGACGCAGCGGCCCGAGGTCTCGGACCACGACTTCATAGAGGAACAGGAGAAATACTTGTTTGCTCTGAGCACCAGAACCACGGCGCTACCGATTGCCAGGTAAGATCATATTTATTGTGTATTTTTAATTGGAAAATGATCTTTAATTTGTCTGTAAAATTTTGGTATTATGATTATTTCATTAATGTTTCATGAAGATTTATGTATGTTTCGTGCAGTCTCTGGTACTTAATGTTCAAATAAGCAAGCTTAAATAAATAAGTTTGAAAAAAGTTACTATTACTCTACCGTGCAAGTTATTGTTTATCCCATTGTTTATTTAACGGGGCTAGTTTTAAATTCATTATAAACATTAGATCTTAACTCACATCAGTTAAGCAAATAAGTTTTGTTGCAAGTTTTTATTTTTAACCTTTATATTTTTATATTATAGTTTCATATCATCTGGGAGTGATCACGAAACTATAATTGCAATGCAACAGGAGAAATTTCCACACTAACTATGAATATAAGCTGTGTATTCAAATTGTCAAATCCATACAAATTTGTGTTTCTTTCGGTTGCATTCGAGTTACGTGATCGCCAGACGCTTAAGTTTAAAACGTGACTTAAATTGCAATTAAATCGCACAAAGAGTTTTGGCGGGAAAACAATAAAGATCGCGTCACCGCATTGTATTATTTTTCAAAACTTATGTTATATTCAGTATTAATGCATAAAATTGGTGGAATTTTATTCGTTAAGTGATTACAGGATTACAGGCATGAGTGTGGGAAAGTGGTATAATGATAGTGAAACGTTTCTTTTCGTGTTGTTTCCAAAACTCGTAAAGTTGTCACGAGTATGATTTTGACTAGACTATGACTTGACTTGATGACTTTGACTGTGACTTGATACATATTTGCATGAAATATCATTAACTTGATAAATTATCAATTACTTGACACTGGCTAAATACATAAAAGTGTGGAGCCAAAACATAAAAAAAAAATTTGGAAAATGATCTGCAATTTGTCTGTAAATTTTTTGGTGATATGTGTCATTATGTTTCTTGAAGTTTTTTGTATGTTTCATGCAGTCTCTGGTACTTAATGTTCAAATAAGCAAGCTTAAATAAATAATAAGTTGGAAGTAAGTTACTATTACTCTATTGTGCAAGTTATTGTTTATCCCAGTTAATTGTAATCCTATGGGAACCCGGATAAAACGACCAAGCAAAAATTAATTACTTGACGCTGGCTAAATGCACAAAAGTGTGGAGCCAGAAGCAAAAAAAAGTCGCATAAGTCGCGTCGAGCGCGGTGTGAGTCCTGCCGGTGCGGTGCGCAGGGGCATGGTGACGTTCCGCACGGCGGCCTGCTCGCCGCTGGAGGCGCCCGGCGTGCCGCGCGTGTGCGTGGGCGGGCGGGGCGCGCGCGCCGCCAGCCTGGCGCCGCCGCCGGCCGACGTGGGCCCGCTGGCCTGGCCCGCCTTCCACTCGGGCGCCGCCGCCGGCCTGGCGCAGGTGCCCGCCGCCGGGCCCGCGCTCGACTGCTGCTGGCTGCTGCACACCAGGCCCAAGGTAGCTCTCCGCCGGCCGCGGCAGGAACTATTGTGACAGAAACCAGGCTTAACGGTACAATAATACCGCCCAACGATCACATACGTAGATCCTGGACCCTAATTAGGATTCCCTGTGTCTAGAAACCCAGGAACTACGAGGACCATGGTCCCACAACACCCAGACTCGTATATTCATCAATAAGTAATTTTGTCCAATCTATTTTCATTGCCATATCCTTATATTCTCGCTTTCATCTTCCTGACAGACTTGTAACTAACAATAGCATGAATTACACCTGGAGACTGTGTACTTAACCTATATAAATTCAAGGAATGAGATCAAAAAGGGTTTAACTGTCAAATTGATAGTTTCGAGAAAGTTGACTTTAAACTTCACCGGCTTCGTTTTAATGTAGTTCCACTGTATTCCAGTAATAGAAAATGTTTATGTAAGTTTCAGTTGCTTGATAAAGTATTAATTCTATTTTAAAATACAAAATATAGTACTAATTCATACAATTAATGTAATTAACATAATAATGTTTTTATGCTAAGTGAACTGTATTCCTGTGACAGATAAACCGTTTTTAGACAGACAATCTCGAGATTTAAGTCTCATTTCGGTATTTTGAGAATGTATTATTTTATTTTATTTTCTTCGGAAAACTAACAGCTAAATATAATACAATATATATACACGTAATATACTTATGGCTAATTAAAAGTTTTCACAACTAGGTAACTAAATTCATGATGAACCAAAAACAAATAAAAAAAAAGAACTACCAAAATCATATTAAAAAAAAACTAAATATTTTTAAACAAGGCTGTTTCAGGAGTTAAAAAAACTATTATTTATGCATCGCTTCAGCTTGGACGCTGACATATTAAACAAATCTAAATCTAGGTCTTTCGCCATTGTATTATAACACCTGCATGCTCTAATTAAATAGCTGTTTTGCCTATAATTACGCTTGACTGTGGGAGTAAAAAGAAGATTATGTTTTCTTAACGAGGCCGCGGGGGTTCGAATACCTATCTGCCCGAGCAGCTCGGGACAATCGATCATACCGTTCGCTGTATTGATCAGAAAAGCGAGGTCTGCTACACGTCGCCTCTCATGTAGGGGTAGAAGGTGAAACTTTTTGCAGCGGGAATTATAACCCTTTAGGTATATTTTTGAACGGAATTGTAAATAACGGAGAAATCGTTTTTGGATAGCTTCAATGCGGTTAATATAAATGTTATAGCATGGGTTCCAAACTTGAGATGCATACTCAAGGTGGCTCCGTACATACGCGCAATACAGTATTTTAAAGGTTTTTATGGACTGAAAGTCGAAGGACATTCGTAAGACAAAACCTAACGCTTTCGATGCTTTTTTAATTATATTATTAATATGCTTATCAAATAAAAGTTTTGAGTCAAATATAACTCCTAAATCTGTGACATTGGTGACGTTACATAAAGGTGAATTTTTTATTATATATTTACAAATAATAGGGTGAGGCTTGCGTGTGAATGAGCAGACATAACACTTCGATACATTCAAATCCAATTTATTAAGTGTGCAGTAATTTTGGAACCGGTTTAGATCATCTTGAAGATTCGATGTATCTGCCATAGTTTGAATGGGGCATAGAATTTTCATGTCATCTGCATATAGAAGAATTTTCGAGAAATGAAAGCAGCTGGAAATGTCATAAATAAATAATATAAAAAGGAGTGGACCGAGCAGTGAGCCTTGGGGTATTCCTGAGGGGATGTTCATTGGAGCAGATGTGAAACCATTGAGTACCACTGTTTGACATCTGTTTTGCACGTACGACGAGAACCACCTAAAAAGATTACCTCTTATTGTATATAATTTCACGCTGAATCCAACGATACACATGTCATTTTGTGAAAAAAATCAGTTAAACCCTTCTTGATCTCATCCCTTCAATTGAAAAGGCTCAAATCTTGTTCTCGTGTACACAAATAGGCCTGGTATCAGAAATTTTAAACAAAAAGACAAGAATTTTTTTATTGACTCTCAAATTAACAAGCATGCTTACAAAAAAAGAAAAATACAATGCATTAATAAACTGGAATGTAGCTCTGTTCTATTTGTGAAAACTGTTAAGGCTTGTTTGATAACAAATTTTGTACTGTAATATATTGCTTAAAGCTGTTTGTTTTCCATGAAATAAATAAATAAATACAGCATGTGGGCTTATTCAATCTTGTTAGAGGTGGTTCCTCTTTACTTGGGATTCTAGTGTATTTTAAATAAAACCCAACTACATCTTGATCTCGTAGGCAAATAAATTTGGTTTGTCCACTAACACCTATCAAACAATGCGTCGAATGATACCGTGATTCAGCTTTTTGTATAGCTCGTGTAAAACTTTATGAGCTCTCGGAAGTTAGGCCCGAGTACCAAACTGCGCATGGCACAGTTGAGTGCATTGTTAAAGCGACCATACAATAACTATAACATGCGTACTGCGCAGCCATCCGCGTTAACTTCCGACAGCTCATAAAGTTTTGCGCGAGCTATACCGTTGCGCCTTAAACGAAATCTAGTAGGACACAGTTGAACTTATAAAACAAAAATCAAAGTGACTCCCCAACAATCTATATCAATAAGTTTTAATTTATACTTATACTACGCATAATTTATTGTTGTAATACTACATTGCACTAACGCCTGCCCGCGGCTTCGCCCGCGTGGCCTATAGGAAATGAAGAAGAAATTTTTTCATAGATAATTCAACCAATCATTTCACCCTTTTAGGGATGGAATTTCGAAATACCCTTTCTTAGTGGATACCTACATTTTACAAAAAACACGCCTTCCAAATTTCAAGTCTCTAGGACCAGCGGTTTATGCTGTGCGTTGATATATAAGTCAGTCCGTCAGGACTTTGAATTTTATATGTATAGATGACCAGAACATGTAACATAACATAATGTAATAAAAAAATTTTAACGTCTATTTCTTTTTTTTTAAATGTTTGTGGATGATGTGACGAGCTATTCGTTCACCTGATGATAAGCGACACGGCTGCTCATTACAAGTGTCGCTCGGAACTCTAAAATATAAAGTTTCGCGTCATAATTATTGATGATTTTTGATGATGATTAATGATTTTGATTACATGATTTTCCTCTTATTGTATCAAAATAAAATGTGTACCACAGGGCACTACGGAGATGTCCCCCGAGCACGCCGGCTTCCTGATGGCCCTCGGCCTTAATGGACATTTAAAGGACATGCCGTTTATGAACATGTACGAATACCTCGTCAAGTGCAACGAGATGCTCAGCGTGGGACTGCTCCTGGGCCTCGCCGCTACTTACAGAGGTTGGTTGGATTCCAGAATAACGCCCGCTTGTAATTAAGCTTGACACCTTTCTTTTAAGTTTACTTCTTTTTAATCTTAAGTTTATTTTTTTTTTGTTTTTGTAAGTTTAAGTTTAGTTTTTAAGTTAGCTTTTTTTTTACTTTTCGTTCTAAGTTTGCACTTATCCCTCTATGACATACCTACTGCACAGAGGAATAAGTGGGAACTTAGATGTCAAACTTTAATACAGACGGGCATTACTAAATTGAAGGGTTTAGTAAAAAGGGGTTAACTGTCAAATTGATAGTTTCGAGGAAATTGACTTTAAACTTCAACGGCTTCATTTTGATGTAGAGTGCTTATAAGGTAATAGAAAAGGTTTATGTATGTTTCAGTCGTTTTACAATGCATTTTTTTAAATTAATTTTTTTTTATTGTTAGATGGGTTTGCGTTTGACCACTATCGCACCTTGCGGTCTCGGATGTAACACGCTTGCCTAGAAGATACCTGTTCACTCTCTATTTGAATATTCCAAGGTTGTAGTTTACGGGAAATACGGACGCCGGTAAAGCGTTCCACTCTTTGGCTGAAGTTCGCATGATAAATTTGGAGCCAAATCGCTTTGTCCGCACATGGGGGATATTAACCATGTAACGGTGGCGTTTTTTCGTACATCTGGTTGTCCGATGGTGGAAAAGTGATGGCGGAATTAGGTTATACAACTCCAAAGCGCACTCTCCAAAATACACACGATAGAAAACCGATAAAATGGCAACTTTTTTTTATTATTATTTTTTTTATTTATCTGCATTTCCACAGACACCTGGGTCCGTGCTTTTTGTTAGATTATTTTTTATATTTATGAATTAAGCCTATTATTAACATGAACTTATATATAATACAGGAAGGATAATACAGCCAATAACAAAAACATACATAAACATAAGTATTTAAGTTCTTATTTCTAATTTCTAATTGTGCGTACACCACCGAACAAACCAGCTTCCGCAAGCAGCACCTGTTCACGAGCTTGATGCGTCAGCTTGCGTCAAATGGCAACTTTAAATGGTTGCATATACAGCATAAAAACACCGTCCAGGTACAATGGACGTGCAGGCCACCAAGCTGATGTCGATCCACCTGGAGCCGCTGCTGCCGCCGACGTCCATAGAGCTGGACATCCAGCAGAACATCCTGGTGGCTGCGTTAATGGGAGTAGGCCTTCTCTACCAGGGGACGGCTCACAACCACTACTCGCAGGTCCTGCTCAACGAGATCGGTCAGTGGATTTTGAACCTTATTTACTTAATAGTTGCGCCCCGCAGTTTCACCCGCGGATAAAAAGTATTTTAATTATTTACTAATCCTACGGGAAAATTTCATTTTTCCGGGAAAAAATGTAGCATATCTTGGTACTGAATTTCAACCAAATCCATTCAGCCGTTTGAGCGTGAAGGAGTAACAAACATACACACATACTCACACAAACTTTCGCCTTTATAATATTAGTGTGATGTTCGTCTTATGTCGAGTAATCTTGTTACCAGACTGTGGTGATGTCTCAGGATGATGTGCGCAGTGCAGTGTCACGCGAAACTATGTGTTTTACAGTTCCGAGTGACACTGTTCTGTTATGGGTGGCCGTGCCGCTTAACATCAGGTGAACGGCTAGCTCGTCACATCATTCACTAACAAAAAAAAAATGTTTAAATGACCACTGCGAAACAGTAGCCTCCTCCATAGTGATTCTTTAAATGAATAATAAATAAATTTTCGGATCATACTCAAATTTTCTTAAACCGAACGTCTCTTTTTTATTTGTAGGATTTTTTTTGGTCAGTACAACGTCTGTTGGTTCAGCTAGAATGTATTAAATAGTTTCTGAAATCGATGGCGCTATATAGCTTGAATGTCGCATTTTAAAATTAAACTGCGCTGTGGATGTAGTATGTACTCTTTTGCATTTGATACTGTCTATCTGGAAGAGATCGCTTTCAGCGATAAGACCGCTAGTTTTCCGCGAAGTTTTCTTGATACTTTTATATTTAATTGGTGGAACAATAAAGAGTTCTCTATCTATCTATGTGTTGTGGTTTTGTAAAGTACTAGGCGTAGTTCATCTGTGCGAGTGTAACACCCGGCGTCCCCCAGGCAAGCCCCCGGGGGGCGAGGCGGAGCAGTGCGTGGAGCGCGAGGGGTACGCGCTGGCGGCCGGGCTCGCGCTCGGCATGCTGCAGGCCGGCCGCGGGGACGCCGCGCCGCGCTACCTGGCCCCCGCGCTGCGGGGGTACATGCTGGGCGGTGGGTACCGGGGGGGCCGCGCTCGGCATGCTGCAGGCCGGCCGCGGGGACGCCGCGCCGCGCTACCTGGCCCCCGCGCTGCGGGGGTACATGCTGGGCGGTGGGTACCGGGGGGGCCGCGCTCGGCATGCTGCAGGCCGGCCGCGGGGACGCCGCGCCGCGCTACCTGGCCCCCGCGCTGCGGGGGTACATGCTGGGCGGTGGGTACCGGGGGGGGCCGCGCTCGGCATGCTGCAGGCCGGCCGCGGGGACGCCGCGCCGCGCTACCTGGCCCCCGCGCTGCGGGGGTACATGCTGGGCGGTGGGTACCGGGGGGGCCGCGCTCGGCATGCTGCAGGCCGGCCGCGGGGACGCCGCGCCGCGCTACCTGGCCCCCGCGCTGCGGGGGTACATGCTGGGCGGTGGGTACCGGGGGGGGGCCGCGCTCGGCATGCTGCAGGCCGGCCGCGGGGACGCCGCGCCGCGCTACCTGGCCCCCGCGCTGCGGGGGTACATGCTGGGCGGTGGGTACCGGGGGGGCCGCGCTCGGCATGCTGCAGGCCGGCCGCGGGGACGCCGCGCCGCGCTACCTGGCCCCCGCGCTGCGGGGGTACATGCTGGGCGGTGGGTACCGGGGGGGGCCGCGCTCGGCATGCTGCAGGCCGGCCGCGGGGACGCCGCGCCGCGCTACCTGGCCCCCGCGCTGCGGGGGTACATGCTGGGCGGTGGGTACCGGGGGGGCCGCGCTCGGCATGCTGCAGGCCGGCCGCGGGGACGCCGCGCCGCGCTACCTGGCCCCCGCGCTGCGGGGGTACATGCTGGGCGGTGGGTACCGGGGGGGCCGCGCTCGGCATGCTGCAGGCCGGCCGCGGGGACGCCGCGCCGCGCTACCTGGCCCCCGCGCTGCGGGGGTACATGCTGGGCGGTGGGTACCGGGGGGGGCCGCGCTCGGCATGCTGCAGGCCGGCCGCGGGGACGCCGCGCCGCGCTACCTGGCCCCCGCGCTGCGGGGGTACATGCTGGGCGGTGGGTACCGGGGGGGCCGCGCTCGGCATGCTGCAGGCCGGCCGCGGGGACGCCGCGCCGCGCTACCTGGCCCCCGCGCTGCGGGGGTACATGCTGGGCGGTGGGTACCGGGGGGGGCCGCGCTCGGCATGCTGCAGGCCGGCCGCGGGGACGCCGCGCCGCGCTACCTGGCCCCCGCGCTGCGGGGGTACATGCTGGGCGGTGGGTACCGGGGGGGCCGCGCTCGGCATGCTGCAGGCCGGCCGCGGGGACGCCGCGCCGCGCTACCTGGCCCCCGCGCTGCGGGGGTACATGCTGGGCGGTGGGTACCGGGGGGGCCGCGCTCGGCATGCTGCAGGCCGGCCGCGGGGACGCCGCGCCGCGCTACCTGGCCCCCGCGCTGCGGGGGTACATGCTGGGCGGTGGGTACCGGGGGGGCCGCGCTCGGCATGCTGCAGGCCGGCCGCGGGGACGCCGCGCCGCGCTACCTGGTTGACGACATTGTTTGGAAAAAAATTTACTATGATGAAGATAATAATAATATGTGTGGACATCTCACATAACGCCATCTAGCCCCAAACTAAGCATAGCTTATATTACGGGAACCAGATAACTGATACAATACTTAGATACCTTTTGTTTGTAAATACATACATTGAATACAATATAACACCCACACACAGAACAAACACCTACGTTCATCCTACAAATGTTTGTCCTGGGTGAGAATCGAACCCACAACCCACAGTTCAGCTGAGCTGTCGGGCCAGTTAAATAGCAGATTCTACGCACTTATTTTCAGCAGGAAGACGTCCACTACTGAACATAGGCATCCCCTATTGTAGGTTGATGGCTGTATTTTTTTTTTGTATTGTAATAATGTATATGGAGTAAAGGTAGGTGATAATAAATCAGTTTATGCATGGCACTCGGTAGTCTCAATTCGCTCCCTCGACCCTCATAGTATAAAATGCCACTTTTGACGCTTATACGGCGGGGATTTGCCACATCCACCATGCCTGGCTGCGTCTCTGTGATCGCAGATTTTAATGTACAAAGGTAAATTCATTGTCCATTTTTAGATATTCCCTTAGCCAAAGAGAGCGAGCGATCCTACTCGAAAACCGGAACCACACGGTCTACAGCTAGCAAGAGTTCGGGTCCACCGAGTAGGCAAGTATATTCTACATTGCGGCTGCAGGCGGGCCGGCGGCGCGGCGCGGCGCCAACCTGGACGTGACGGCGCCGGGCGCCACGGCGGCGCTGGGCCTGGTGTTCCTGCGGTCGGGCGCCGCGGGCCCGGCCGGCTGGCTGGCGGCGCCGCGCACGCCCTACGGCCTGGACTTCGTGCGCCCCGACCTGCTCATGCTGCGCATCATCGCGCGCGGTGAACATTTGCTTCCCCCCAACGCACCCAAAGGAAAAATAAACATTGCCAATGACACACACTTCTATACCACAAAATTACAGATTTTAATCCTAACCGGTCTCTCTCACGTTCCGCAAAAAGTATAATATACAAATCCAAATTTGTATATTACATATATTAGTATATATATTCATGTTATTAAAAGGCTAAATTTATAAATATAAAAATAATTTAACAAAAAGCACGGACCCTGGAGTGTGTGGAAATGCAGATTTCTAAAAAAAAAAACAAAGTTTGTATATTATTTTTTTGTCCGGCATATCAATGTATGCCAAAAACAGGTTTTCCTAGTTTGGGTTCCAAAATTTTCCAATCAAGAGTAAACTGTTTGTATTTTTCGTAGACTTGTTTTATGTTTAAACTGATGTTTGTAAACTTTCATGAAGTCACGCCTGATTCTATCAATGTCGTATTTGACCCATCAAAATCAAAGTCAAAAGATTTATTGCAAATAGGCTATTGTTAGCACTTTTACAAGTAAACATTAAATTAGGTACTTAAAATTAAGTTATTATACTAAGCATATAAAATTAAAATTTCACTTTTCCGGGACAAAATGTAGCCTATATGTTAATCCAGTGTATAAGCTATCTTAGTACTGAATTTTATCCATATCCATTCAGCCGTTTGAGCGTGAAGGAGTAAAATTAGTGTGATAATAGTAGTGTGATGATTTTCGGATACATTAAAGGCTAATCCCACCTCTCCAGGCCTCGTCCTCTGGAACGATATAGAAGCGAGCGAGGAATGGATCGAGAGCCAGGTTCCTGACTCCATCAAGCCGTATGTCTTCGTTAAGCCGACCGAGGATAACATTGACTATGAGGCTATGAAGTAAGTCTTAATATAGTTGTCTACACGATGAGACACTGCGAGTTCTATTGCTTGGCGAAATAAAATTGATTGCTTTGCTATTTACTTCTGTTTTAAAATATGCAGAGTACAAAGATTTTGTGTTGAATTTGGAAACGTAGTCTAATGTATGTGAAATTAATAAGGTAGGAAAGTAAAAGTTATGATGGTTTTTATGAAAAATAAATCGAATGCTCTTGAGTTTTGGTAGGCGTTAATAGTAACTTGAATAAAACTATCTGAAAAATTTATTTACTTGGCTAGAATGCTACCTATACCTTCGATCGCATCGTCACTTCCCATCAGGTGAGAGTGTGGTCAAATGCTAGACAAGTTTGAAGTAAAAAAAAGCGGTCAAATGCTGAATCGCGACAATAGTCGTAAATAATGACAGCCTTAATTATGACCGTTGGTTAAACGTAATGTATTATAGTGCCCTGTCTGCTTCTTACCGACGTGAAATGTGACGAGCGAAAGCGAAAGGAAATTTTTAGCATGGATTAAATTTACTGACGTTTATAGGTAAGTTTCGTATAACTGTTATGTTGTGTTATTTGTTCTTTTTGGTTGTATAAATATCCATTTATTTATTCTTGGTCCTAAAGTTCGTTTAATCGTGATGATCGGTGCCGACTGAAAA
Organism: Ennomos fuscantarius; assembly: GCA_905220475.3. Taxonomy (NCBI): domain Eukaryota; kingdom Metazoa; phylum Arthropoda; class Insecta; order Lepidoptera; family Geometridae; genus Ennomos; species Ennomos fuscantarius. The sequence goes on along the minus strand of HG992036.1, from coordinate 14,445,900 downwards.
TCAGCTATTAAGGCTTAGGACTTTGCTTACATGAACAGTTGGCATTAAATCATGACGTCATGCAACATTACATTTTGTATTAATTTATTATTTTATCTACACGTAATGCGTTTTTGTTCGGGAGAAGTACATTACACGGTGGTTCCATGTAAATTCGGTAAGAATCTGATGAAGACAGAATTCTACTTTAATATAAAGTATCGCGTGACTGTCCTATGTTATGGGCGGCCGTGTCACTCAACATCAGGTGAACGCCATGCTCGTTATATCATTTTATAACATGTAAAAATGATAGATAGATAGATAAACTCTTTATTGACACCAAGGTAACAAATACAAAAACAGGAAATAACTAATGAGTAGGTAACAATGGGCGGTCTTTTTTGTTTCTATATTTTTCGTCCCAGTGGTCTGGTTTCGTAGTCGGTAACATCCGCGGCCTGCCCCGCAGCCACGCGTACTGCAACATAATAGCGGGCGCGTGCTTCGCCCTCGGGCTGCGGTTCGCGGGCTCCGGCGACTGCGACGCGCGCGACGCCGCGCTGCACTACTGCCGCCTGTTCCTGGCGCTGCAGGGCCGCGCGCTGGCCGAGCTGGCGGGCCGCAGCACGCTGGAGGCCTGCCTGTGCGTGTGCCTGCTGGCCGCCGGCATGGTGAGTGGGGGGCGGGCCGCCGCACGCTGGAGGCCTGCCTGTGCGTGTGCCTGCTGGCCGCCGGCATGGTGAGTGGGGGGGGGCCGCCGCACGCTGGAGGCCTGCCTGTGCGTGTGCCTGCTGGCCGCCGGCATGGTGAGTGGGGGGGGGCCGCCGCACGCTGGAGGCCTGCCTGTGCGTGTGCCTGCTGGCCGCCGGCATGGTGGGGGGGGGGGGGGCCGCCGCACGCTGGAGGCCTGCCTGTGCGTGTGCCTGCTGGCCGCCGGCATGGTGAGTGGGGGGGGGCCGCCGCACGCTGGAGGCCTGCCTGTGCGTGTGCCTGCTGGCCGCCGGCATGGTGAGTGGGGGGCGGGCCGCCGCACGCTGGAGGCCTGCCTGTGCGTGTGCCTGCTGGCCGCCGGCATGGTGAGTGGGGGGGGGCCGCCGCACGCTGGAGGCCTGCCTGTGCGTGTGCCTGCTGGCCGCCGGCATGGTGAGTGGGGGGGGGGGGGGGGCGCCGCACGCTGGAGGCCTGCCTGTGCGTGTGCCTGCTGGCCGCCGGCATGGTGAGTGGGGGGGGGGCCGCCGCACGCTGGAGGCCTGCCTGTGCGTGTGCCTGCTGGCCGCCGGCATGGTGAGTGGGGGGCGGGCCGCCGCACGCTGGAGGCCTGCCTGTGCGTGTGCCTGCTGGCCGCCGGCATGGTGAGTGGGGGGGGGGGGGCCGCCGCACGCTGGAGGCCTGCCTGTGCGTGTGCCTGCTGGCCGCCGGCATGGTGAGTGGGGGGGGGCCGCAGCACGCTGGAGGCCTGCCTGTGCGTGTGCCTGCTGGCCGCCGGCATGGTGAGTGGGGGGGGGGGGCCGCCGCACGCTGGAGGCCTGCCTGTGCGTGTGCCTGCTGGCCGCCGGTATGGTGAGTGGGGGGCGTGCCGCCGCACGCTGGAGGCCTGCCTGTGCGTGTGCCTGCTGGCCGCCGGCATGGTGAGTGGGGGGGGGGCCGCAGCACGCTGGAGGCCTGCCTGTGCGTGTGCCTGCTGGCCGCCGGCATGGTGAGTGGGGGGGGGCCGCCGCACGCTGGAAGCCTGCCTGTGCGTGTGCCTGCTGGCCGCCGGCATGGTGAGTGGGGGGGGGCCGCCGCACGCTGGAGGCCTGCCTGTGCGTGTGCCTGCTGGCCGCCGGCATGGTGAGTGGGGGGGGGGGGGGGGGGGCGCCGCACGCTGGAGGCCTGCCTGTGCGTGTGCCTGCTGGCCGCCGGCATGGTGAGTGGGGGGGGGGGCCGCCGCACGCTGGAGGCCTGCCTGTGCGTGTGCCTGCTGGCCGCCGGCATGGTGAGTGGGGGGGGGCCGCAGCACGCTGGAGGCCTGCCTGTGCGTGTGCCTGCTGGCCGCCGGCATGGTGAGTGGGGGGGGGGCCGCCGCACGCTGGAGGCCTGCCTGTGCGTGTGCCTGCTGGCCGCCGGCATGGTGAGTGGGGGGGGGCCGCCGCACGCTGGAGGCCTGCCTGTGCGTGTGCCTGCTGGCCGCCGGCATGGTGAGTGGGGGGGGGGGGGGGCGCCGCACGCTGGAGGCCTGCCTGTGCGTGTGCCTGCTGGCCGCCGGCATGGTGAGTGGGGGGGGGGCCGCCGCACGCTGGAGGCCTGCCTGTGCGTGTGCCTGCTGGCCGCCGGCATGGTGAGTGGGGGGCGGGCCGCCGCACGCTGGAGGCCTGCCTGTGCGTGTGCCTGCTGGCCGCCGGCATGGTGAGTGGGGGGGGGGGGCCGCCGCACGCTGGAGGCCTGCCTGTGCGTGTGCCTGCTGGCCGCCGGCATGGTGAGTGGGGGGGGGGGGCCGCCGCACGCTGGAGGCCTGCCTGTGCGTGTGCCTGCTGGCCGCCGGCATGGTGAGTGGGGGGCGGGCCGCCGCACGCTGGAGGCCTGAGTGGGGGTCTGCTCAACTACCACACTAGAATAGAATAGAATAGAAAAACATTTATTCAATACTTGTCTAAAATTAAAATACAAAAACAGGAGACTGTACTATAAAAAACCCAGATATAGCAAAACTGCAAAAATGAGCTCTGGGAAGTTAGCGCGGAGGGCTGCGCAATAGGTACGCATGTTATAGTTATTGTATGCTTTTATAACTCAACTGTGCCATGCGCAGTTTGGTACTCAGGCCTAACTTTCGAGAGCTCATAAAGTTTTGCACGAGCTATACTGGCATTAACCACTCGAAGACTTGCGTTTTACATAGCAATTGATTAACATTTAACAGGTAGTCGGAACATGTAATTTTTTTTTTAAGTAAAACTTCTTTACGCACTTGCGGAGTAAGCTGGTGAATGCGTAATAAGGTAAAAGGAAGTTGAAAGTTGTTAGTTAACGTAGATCTCCATTGTCAACATAACAAAGTAAAATTACTTAAAATTTGTATCACTATGTTGGTATGTCCTGTAAAATGACAGTTTACAATTGTCAAGATGGCGACATTAAATATTATACAAAATTATACTAGCCGATAGATAGAGCTTAACTAAAGAAGTTTTACTGCAATCGTGTCGACTAACGTTCACTCGTTTTTATATGAACGGTTGTGTCCAGATAATGAGCGGGCGCGGCGACCTGGAGGTGCTCCGCCTGTGCCGGCGCCTGCGCGCGCGGACCGCAGCGGCCGCCGCGCCGCCGCACGCGCCGCTCGCGCACGGCGGCCAGGTACCTTGTACCGTCTACTGACAGGCATTCTAATGGATTCACTTCGCTATCGAATACCGTAAAATGTCGCTAGTGTCGCTGTTCTGAATTTCATATATATGTTAAATAGAATTAAAATATAATTATCGTTGATAATGATGACAGGATGAGATCAAAAAGGGTTTAACTGATTTTTCCACAAAATGACTTATGGGTATTATTGGATTCAGCGTTAAATTATCTACAATAATACCGAAATGAGGCTTCAATCTAGAGATTTTAGTCTAAAAACGGTTTATCTGTCACAGGAATACAGTTCGCTTAGCATAAAAACATTATTATATTTTACTATATTTTTACAGTAATTGTACGAATTAGTACTATATTTAGTATTTTAATATAGAATTAATACATTTTCAAGCAACTGAAACTTACATAAACATTTTCAATTACCTTATAAACACTCTACATTAAAATAAAGCCGTTGAAGTTTAAAGTCCATTTTCTGGAAACTATCAATTTGGACAGTAAACCCTTCGGATCCCACCCCTGAGTGACCGCCCGGCCTGCAGATGGCGGTGCACTGCGCGCTGGGCCTGCTGTTCCTGGGCGGCGGGCGCTGCACGCTGGGCACGTCCCCCGCCGCCGTGGCCGCGCTGCTGGCCGCCTTCTTCCCCAAGTTCCCCACGCACAGCGAGGACAACAGGTACCGGGCACGTCCCCCGCCGCCGTGGCCGCGCTGCTGGCCGCCTTCTTCCCCAAGTTCCCCACGCACAGCGAGGACAACAGGTACCGGGCACGTCCCCCGCCGCCGTGGCCGCGCTGCTGGCCGCCTTCTTCCCCAAGTTCCCCACGCACAGTGAGGACAACAGGTACCGGGCACGTCCCCCGCCGCCGTGGCCGCGCTGCTGGCCGCCTTCTTCCCCAAGTTCCCCACGCACAGCGAGGACAACAGGTACCGGGCACGTCCCCCGCCGCCGTGGCCGCGCTGCTGGCCGCCTTCTTCCCCAAGTTCCCCACGCACAGCGAGGACAACAGGTACCGGGCACGTCCCCCGCCGCCGTGGCCGCGCTGCTGGCCGCCTTCTTCCCCAAGTTCCCCACGCACAGCGAGGACAACAGGTACCGGGCACGTCCCCCGCCGCCGTGGCCGCGCTGCTGGCCGCCTTCTTCCCCAAGTTCCCCACGCACAGCGAGGACAACAGGTACCGGGCACGTCCCCCGCCGCCGTGGCCGCGCTGCTGGCCGCCTTCTTCCCCAAGTTCCCCACGCACAGTGAGGACAACAGGTACCGGGCACGTCCCCCGCCGCCGTGGCCGCGCTGCTGGCCGCCTTCTTCCCCAAGTTCCCCACGCACAGCGAGGACAACAGGTACCGGGCACGTCCCCCGCCGCCGTGGCCGCGCTGCTGGCCGCCTTCTTCCCCAAGTTCCCCACGCACAGCGAGGACAACAGGTACCGGGCACGTCCCCCGCTATATGTGGACCCGTCAGCTTCTTCAACTAAAACTTCCAAACGCACGCTTGACTTGGGGAGTAAGCGAGGAAGTTGGTTCACGTACAACTGGCCCGATAGCTTAGTTGATAGTAACCCTGCCCTCTAAACTGTGGGTTGTGTGTTCGATTCCCACCCAGGAAAAACATTTGTGTGATGAACATAGCTGTTTGTTGTGTCTGGGTGTTGTATTGTATTACATGTATATATTTACAAATATAAAGTATCTAAGTATTGTATCAGTTATCTGGTACCCATAGTACTAGCTTTGCTTAGTTTGGGGCTAGATGGCGTTGTGTGAGATGTCCACGCATATTATTTTTATATTATTAATATCTCCATTATCAACATAACAAAGTAAAAAAAAAATACATGTTTGTATCTCCATCAAAATGATAATTAAAATTGTTAAGATGGCGACATTAACATTACACAAAGCAAAAACAAATCCATAGATTCTTTGCTCTGTTATTTCATCTCTCATTCAACCTTGTTCGATTCTCCATGTAGTTTTGTATGCACCAATTTCTAAATGTATTTATGCAATAAATAATAATAATAATAACACCCAACGCTCACATACATAATCTACTATATAAAAATAAGTCAGGTTTTCCTTCCTGACGCTATAACTCCAGAACGCACGAACCGATTTCCACGGTTTTGCATTCGTTGAAAAGGTCTCGGGCTCCGTGAGGTTTATAGCAAAGAAAATTCAGGAAAAATTCAGGACAAACCAACATTTTAAGTAGATGGCGCCGGTGCGTGATACATTGTTTTTCGTATATTATAAAATGTTAAATAAATAAACGTCCACCCGAGCGAAGCCGGGACGCGCCGCTAGTAGTTAATAAATAGTTTTGTGTGAAAGTATCATTTTTATTACAATCCCCAACAGATAATATAACCTTTGTTCCAGATACCATCTGCAAGCATTCCGTCATTTGTACGTGTTGGCTATCGAACCGAGACTCTTCCTGCCGAGAGATCTTACCACAGGGAAATTGTGCTACGCACACTTACAGGTATACTAATAAATAAAATAGAATTGCCGAAGATTTGTATGGTACACTCACACTAAGCTTAATGCCCGTGTTGTGGAGAAAAAACCTAAATATCTCCAAATACTGGGCATTTCTGTGGTTTCATTCCTAATACTCTATCGATGTAATGATAAGAGAAAAAATCAAATTTTATTTTTATGTTAACGTATGATGTGGCGAGCTAACCGTTCGCCTGATGTTAAGCGACACGGCTGCCCATATCAGTTGCAGTATCACTCGGAACTCTATATACAGTTTCGCGTGACACTGCACTGCGCACGTCATCCTGAGACATCAGCACAATCTAGTAATAAGATTACTCGACTGTGAGATCAGATCATAAAGTCTCAATTGCTCAGTAATTTCACTAGCTACAGTGCCCTTCAAACCGGAACACAGTAGTGCTCGCACACTACTGCTTGGCGGCAGAATAACTGGCAAAGTGCCAAAGATTTCTTAGTTTAAGTTGTGTACGGTTATAATTGGACTTTAGGTTTATATAGCTATGTCAATTTTGATTTTGTACTAATGCATGTAATGCCTGGCCTATTGTCTGTTACCGAACCTATTACAATAAAATAAAATAAAATAAAGCGGTGGTACCTAGACGAACTTTGCAGAAAAGTCCTACCACCTAGTAATATTCTTCAAAAGTATATTCTTCATAATCGCTTATCTCCATCACCTCTTATAAAATTGAAACCATGAAAAATTTCCAAATGGAAAAAAATTAAAATTGAAAAGAAAAATACTGAAATCGAACATCAAACCCATGTGAATGAAAATTTGCACATTAATTGAAAAACTATATTTTTCAAAACTGCTTCTCCATGGCTCCTAATAAAAGTGAGTCAGTGAAAAGTGTGTGGGGTTGTGGTTACACACCAAAATGGCTTAACCCATTTGAAGGAAAATTTGCATATAGATAGCTAAATAGCTGATAACTATATTGGCCCTAATGCAACCGATCATTGTTGATTCTTGTTTCTTTTTGTATTCAACGCAAATTTCCGAGGTCAACGTCTGAATAAATTGATTTTGATAGCAATTGTCTTTTGTTTTATTATTTTTGGTTTTATAACTTTTGTGAGGGAGTTTTGGCGGGAAAACGCAAAAGATCGTGTCACCGCATTGCATTATTTTCCAAAACTTGTGTTATTTTCAGTGTTAGTGCATAAAATTGGTGGCATTTTATTCGTTAAGTGCTGGATTACAGGCATGAGTGTGGAAAAGTGGTATAATGATGGTGAAACGTATCTTTTCGTGTTGTTTCCAAAACTCCATAGAAGCTTCTGGTAAAGTGGCCACCACACTTTACTAGGGGTATGACTTGACTAGACTAGACTATGACTTGACTTGATGACTTGGACTTTGACTTGACTTGACTTGACTTGACATACATATATATTACTTAACTCGAAAAATTATCAATTATTTGACACTGGCTAAATACACAAAAGTGTGGAGCCATACCAACAAAAAAAAACTTTTGTGAGTTACAATCAAGTACATTTTAAATGCATTTTAGTACATAAAAACATGATTGTATCGACAAAATAATAATTTAGTAGGGGAGAACAATAGGCCTTATCACCTTTTAGGGATCTCCTCCAGGCAACCTTTATTAGCAACCTAGTTTTAAAATAATCTGACAAAGATATTAAATCACTTTTTCCACCAGATCATCGACCTGTCCGGTGCCGTGAAAGAAATGAAAGCGCCTTGCATCCTACCGGAACTGAGTACCTTGCAAGAGGTTAAGGTCGACGACCCGAGATACTGGCCCATCAGCTTCCAACGGGACCGTAATTGGGAACAGCTTAAGTATGCTTCTTCTTGTAAATCATGGACAGGGTAGCGTTTCACCACAATCCTAATCTTTTGTGATGATATTTGTTACTTGCTGATCCGATGGTTGTAGTCCTGTCTAAATTTGTGAGTTAAGCTCTTGAGTTCGGACAAAAATCCAATGAAAAAAAGACGTTCAGTTTTCCTGATTTTGTAAATTTACTGGACCTTCACAAATGATCTTCGCATAAAAACCTGATTCAAATTTCGAACATTTTCAAACCTATATAGGGTGCTTGCATCATATCGGTGGTCCAACCACCGCGCTTAGGAAGGCACGTTAAGCCTTCGGATTTGGCTGTGGTGGTAATTGTAAGACAATATAATCGTTAAGCCAAGCTATTAGGCTCTGGGCGGCCTAAAAATTGTGACTCTAGGGCTCACCATTTACCTACACAAGAAGAAGTCAAACCTTTAATTTCCGTTTAGCACTGCTGGGCGATTACGTAACTCGATTGCAACCGATAGAAACAAAAATTTGTATGAATTTGACAGTTTGAATACATGTGCAGTTTTTTTGGTCTGGCTTCACACTTTTGTGTAATTAGCCAGTGTCATGTAATTGATAATTTTTCAAGTAAATTAATATGTATATGTGTCAAGTTAAGTCACAGTCCAAGTCATGTCATCTAGTCTAGTCTAGTCAAGTCATACTCCTAGTAAACGTAATTGGTGGCAACTTTACCAGAAGCTTCTATGGAGTTTTGAAACAACACGAAAAGAAACGTTTTACCATCATTATACCACTTTCCCACACTCATGCCTGTATAATCCAGCACTTAATGAATAAAACGCCACCAATTTTATTCACTAAAACTGAAAATAACACAAGTTTTGGAAAATAATACAATGCGGTGACGCGATCTTTTTCGTTTTCCCGCCCCTCCCCCAACTAAAACTCCCCATATGCAGTTTATGTGCATGGTTAGTATGGAAACGTCTCCTGTAGCATTGCAATCAAAGAGTCGCGAGTCCCCCCGGCACAAGGCCTCACGGGCGGCCCGTTGCAGAGTGTTCCTGCAGCAGTCGTGGTGCGTGGACGTGAAGCAGCGCGCGGGCTGGCTGGCGCACGCGGCCGACCCGCGCGGCTTGCTGGCGCTGCTGGCGCGCACGCTCACGGTGCACGCGGCCGACGTCTGGCCGCACCGCCCCGGGAACATACAGCTCTTCACTTACGATGAGAAGATCAACACCTTCGTCGACCACTACTTGAATATGGTGAGGTTATTTCCTATTACTTATTTATTTAGGGTTACAAGTTTCACTATAATTTAAACATGATAAGTAATATATATTTTATGGAAATATTTTCCTATTTATAATTGTCATCTGTAGAGGAACGGAAAGCGTAAAATAAAACGTAACTTCGAAAGTTTTGTGGCGGGAAAACGAAAAAGATTGCTTCACCGTTTTGTATTATTTTCAGTGTTAGTGCATAAAATTGGTGGCATTTTATTCGTTAAGTGCTAGATTACAGGCGTGAGTGTGGGAAAGCGGTATAACGATGGTAAACATTTCTCTTCGTGTTGTTTTCAAAAGCTCCATAGAAGCTTATGCTAAAGTTGCCACCGCTTTACTAGGAGTATATTTTGACTAGACTAGACTATGATTTGACTTGATGACTTAGACTGTGACTTGATGACTTAGACTGTGACTTGACACACACATATTATATTACATTAATTAACTTGAGAATTACCAATTACTTGACACTGGCTAAATACACAAAAGTGTGGAACCAAATAAAAACAAAAAACCTAACCTCTACATGATCTGTGGCGATGGTAATGAATGACAGTGACAAATGGTAGATAGATGACAATAGCAAGTTGAAGAGAATCAAAGGTGACATTGACATTTGACTGACAGACAGATGAATGAATCGGCGAAAACGTGTAAGAGTGAAGGAAGAACATGGACGTATCAAGGATGATACGATCAATGTATGTAAGAAAAACTAGATACGCTTGGTTTTTGTACAATGAACCGCTTGCGTGGTCTACTTAGGTTAGGTAGATTCGATTTCCCACCTGCAGGAAGCGTCCGACAGCCTATAAAACGATATCTTGTAAGTGTAAACCAGTCCTAGTTTACAGTTTTGCAAGCTACTGTCCGATAGGCCGTCGGATACTTCCTGCAGGTGGGAACCCAGTAAGTAGACGCAAGCGGTTCACTGCATGAGAACCATGAGCGTCAGATTTTGTCAGCCACGTCCGTGACACAAAGGCCGGTATCGTCGCAGGAGGAAGGTCCGAGCAGCAAGTTGTGCGGCGACTGCCTGGTGCTGTGGCCCAAGCGCAAGGGGGGGCGCGCGGGCGGCGCGGGGCGCGCGTGCGCCTGCCGCCGCAGCGGGCTCCGCGCGCGCGAGCGGGCCGCCGCGCTCGCCATGGTCGCGCACCGCTGCCTGCGCCGCGACCTGCTGCGCGCGCTGCCCGCCTGGGCCTCCTGCCTGCAGGTGGGTGGGGGGACACGGGGGGGCCGCGGGCGGCGCGGGGCGCGCGTGCGCCTGCCGCCGCAGCGGGCTCCGCGCGCGCGAGCGGGCCGCCGCGCTCGCCATGGTCGCGCACCGCTGCCTGCGCCGCGACCTGCTGCGCGCGCTGCCCGCCTGGGCCTCCTGCCTGCAGGTGGGTGGGGGGACACGGGGGGGCCGCGGGCGGCGCGGGGCGCGCGTGCGCCTGCCGCCGCAGCGGGCTCCGCGCGCGCGAGCGGGCCGCCGCGCTCGCCATGGTCGCGCACCGCTGCCTGCGCCGCGACCTGCTGCGCGCGCTGCCCGCCTGGGCCTCCTGCCTGCAGGTGGGTGGGGGGACACGGGGGGGCCGCGGGCGGCGCGGGGCGCGCGTGCGCCTGCCGCCGCAGCGGGCTCCGCGCGCGCGAGCGGGCCGCCGCGCTCGCCATGGTCGCGCACCGCTGCCTGCGCCGCGACCTGCTGCGCGCGCTGCCCGCCTGGGCCTCCTGCCTGCAGGTGGGTGGGGGGACACGGGGGGGCCGCGGGCGGCGCGGGGCGCGCGTGCGCCTGCCGCCGCAGCGGGCTCCGCGCGCGCGAGCGGGCCGCCGCGCTCGCCATGGTCGCGCACCGCTGCCTGCGCCGCGACCTGCTGCGCGCGCTGCCCGCCTGGGCCTCCTGCCTGCAGGTGGGTGGGGGGACACGGGGGGGCCGCGGGCGGCGCGGGGCGCGCGTGCGCCTGCCGCCGCAGCGGGCTCCGCGCGCGCGAGCGGGCCGCCGCGCTCGCCATGGTCGCGCACCGCTGCCTGCGCCGCGACCTGCTGCGCGCGCTGCCCGCCTGGGCCTCCTGCCTGCAGGTGGGTGGGGGGGGTGTAGTACTACAAGGAGCAACGAATTTTGGCCCGTATCTGGAGCTGAGCTTCATATTTTGTAGGAATTTTGGTGAACTTCATCTTTAATCCCGTTTTTTTTGCAGGATCGAAACGAGGCTGATTATATTTTTGTTATTAATTTCACTTTTAATTTCTTTAACAGCATTGCTTAGAAAATGAATCTTGATGAACACACGTAAGACGGTCAATGTGGACCTTATATAACGGCCGAACCTATGCCACTGTAGATTCGCTGTCATATTCATTCCTTTCTTACATGATCTAAATTCTAAATATTCTAAAGCAAACATTTTGAAATAAATAATCATCTTTTCAGACATTTTTTTCCAATTTCAGAGCAAATACAAGAATGTATCCGGTACATCAATAATGATTAGTATCTTAAAAAGTACAACAAAGCTTCCTAGTGGCAGAAAACAGCCCGCGCTACAAAACACACACATAAGACTTTCTAAATAACTTTAAAAATCTTATATTACGCATTTTAAGATGTTTTTAAGCGGTTTTATTCTGATTATTCTTGTATCTTGAGCCTTAATTTCGTAATAATGATCGAATTATTAGCGTTTCGATTTCATAGTGACAATGGCCCAAATGTATTTCACATTTACACACACATTTTATGTTTCGACATTTGTTTGCTGATCAAGAAAACTGAATGCGTTATCCATATCTTTGATTCATAATTAGATAACCGATCATAACCACTATATCTAATGTTACAATGGGAATGTCAATGAAATTATTGCATTACTGATAGGCTATCAAGTATTATTATTGGCCAACAGAGTTAAACAATATAAATTTAAGATATATATAAATTATATCATATCTATATATAAAAGAAAGTCGTGTTAGTTACACTATTTATAACTTAAGAACGGCTAAACCGAATGGGCTAAAAATTGATAGCGAAGTTTAAAATCAGGAGACGGACGTAAATAGATAGATAGATAGATAGATAAACTCTTTATTGACACCAAGGCAACAAATACAAAAACAGGAAATAAGTAATGAGTAGGTAACAATGGGCGGTCTTATCGCTAAAAAGCGATCTCTTCCAGACAACCTTTGGATGGACAGAGATAGATCAACGAGCAAGGACGGTGGTGCTAAAAAGTTACTGTGTACATACATACTAAGACAAAGACGTAGGATACTTTTTATCCCCTTTGACTGCGTTTTACTAATTCACCCGTGCGAAGCCAAGGCGGGTCAACTAGTATGTAAATAAAATAATCAACAGTATCGGCCGCTTAGCATTACCGTTAGTTTTAGGGTAAAGGAAAAGTTTGTTAAAACACAATTTTTCTTCTCCAGATAATAAGCGCAATGAAGACCGAACCGACGTCGTACCACATGTGGCAGATAAAGATGCTCCTGTCACAGATAGAGCATCACAACAAACGGTCGCAGGACGAGATGACGGTAGACGGGCAAGACGACAACGAACCTCTAATATCGAACGAATTTACGCTCGCCATGAAGCAGAAGGTCTGCTACATCTTCGACAGCTGGGAGCTCAAACTGACCCCATTCTTGAGGAAGTACCTCGGGTTCCCGAGCAGCAGGAAGTTGAACAACTGCGATGACAGCTTGAAGAGGTTTTTGAGCGCGTTTGTCGTGTACCACGATCTGCAGAAGAATGTGCTGAAGGAGTGCGTTAATGAGGATGAATTGTCCGTGCTGCTGAATAAGGAGTGCTTGACTAGTGAAGCTTTAAGTAAAGTAAGTGAATCTAAATCTTCGTTCACTATTAATTATTTTTATTTTTGTTGAGTATTATTTCTATTATTCTTATTATTAGATCAATAATTTGCTTTTTTTGTCATAAACGGCCTATAAATAGGCTATATTATTGACTCCTGTTAAAATTACCAAGTAAATATTAATGGAAAAAATCAGTAAAGTATGTAATAATCGAAAAAAATTAGTAAAATTGGTAAATAAATCACAGAGCTTTTCAAGTTTCTGTAATTTTATAAAAAAAGAAAGAGTTATTACTTGAATGGGTGACTGTTACAAAAAGTGGTATTTACGACTGAGCGCTACCGTGCTTTGGAGAGGACGTTTAGCTGTCGGTCCTACATATTTACTTGACTTCTTACCCACCTACACGAGGGGAAGAAGAACAGCTTATATTTACATTTCGGTAATGAAAAACCGTAGCTACCGTAAGGGTCGGCTAAGGGAAAAATACCAGGGAATGGGCAGCAGCATCTCCTTGGTCTGCATTATAATCTACTGAGGTCACCGATTTCTGCCGAGCGTGAGGATTACGGCACACACCCAGATTGGGGAAAGACCCTGCTCAGCAGTGGAAGCAAAAAAAAGTGATGATGTGAAATCGCTCAGACCGACCTCACTCGTGACCCAGTTCCTAACACACGGGCGTTACCTCTTAGCGCGATTCAAATGAAGACCAAAAGTGAAACACTACCGTACAAGTTATATACTGGCCTGATACCCCAGTTGTTAGTAACCCTGCCTTCAGAACCTTGTGTAATAAATATCGATGTTGGTTCTGTGTCTGGGTGTTATATTGTATTCTATGTATGTATTTACATACAAAAAATCATATAAATATTGTGTCAATTATCTGGTTCCCATAGTACCATCTTTGCTTAGTTTGGGACTAGATGGCGCTGTGTGAAATATCTATACATATTTATTTATTTATATTGTAGATTCACTTTAGTGCTTTAATTGAATCGTGCTATGACATGATGGTAAGGCGCCCGGCGTAGATTGACGCTACGGTCGTTTTTAACCTATCTATTGTTAATCCCTCCAGGTGGAAAGCCTGGTTAGATGATCTCGGTCTCTGGCCTGCGGCTACGTGACCAGGTCCAGGTGCGCGGCGCGCGACTGCGTGCACGACTGGTGCTAGTGCGCGGGGCGGGGCGGGGCGGGGCGGGCGCGGGGCGCGGGCGTACTCGGCCGGGGTCGGTTCATAATAATAACGCCCAACGATCACATACATACATCCTGGACCCTAACTAGGATACCCTGTGGGACTTAGGAATTACGAGGACCATACTCCCACAACACTCAGACTCAGAACAAGTATTTGCGCTTATTTTTTTCTGTGCACAAATACTTGTCCTGCTGCGGAAATCGAACCCGCCGCCTCCGGGTTATGAGCCGACCTACTGACCGACTACATCACAGAGGCTGCCAAAGAAGGGTTGTCACAAGCTTAAACTATGCAAGGATTTATTGAATTGGAACGGACTAAATTAGATATTCACACAGATTAAGCATTGTATTAATAGAATGCCAATAACAAATTAACGGTCATAATCATTCGAGTATTACAAAAAAATATTCTGCATCAACTATATTTACTTATGTTACTCGACAGCCTCCGTGGTGTGATGGTTGAGTAAGTTGGCTCATAACCCGGAGGTGGTGGGTTCGATTTTCGCGGCAGGACAAGTATTTGTGTACAGAAAAAAAAACGCAAATACTTGTTCTGTGTCTGGATGAGTTCAGCCTTGTTTTTCGTATCATAAAACTGTCATAAAAATATTCCGATTACATTACGAATGTTGAAATGTTTAAATTAGAACTAAAGTGAATTTATTTCTGCTCTAATTTAAATATGCCCAAAACAATTAACGAAAATGCTCACCAAGATTTTAAACATGCATAAACATTAAAAAATAACCTTCAATGACGACCCTAGCACAGCATCGAATTTTAGTGACGTGTCCAATGTCCATACTGCCAAGTGTTGCTTCAGGCTTGAAATATCTAAAGTTGAGTTACTGGGATGTTTTATTGATGGATTGCAATGACAGTGAACTATAAAAGTGCAGTGCTAACTACGTTTTATATATTACATGTCTATTCTAAATATTTGTGGATTTCAGAACCTTTAAATAATCTTTTGTTTTTAATACCCAAGTATTGTTCTATGTAAAGATAATAATTCAATATATATAATAATATCAAATATAAACAATATCAAATATATTGACTCGAGCGTTAAATGTTTAAGATAAATAGAGGACTTGCGCTGGTACTTACAATGTGCCGGTTTTCCCATAGAAATTGCATTTTCCTTGATAAAAAAACGTACTTTAGTTTTCGCTCTATAAATATACATACTGCTACTGCGGTAAACAATGCACATCGAGATAAATCTGCTTTGTAAAGCGTCGTCTCTGTCACTCGCAGAGAGATAGTCGCCTCTGTAGAGCGTTGTCTCTTTTGTTCGATGTGAATTATTTCTCTTAGCTATATTGTAGTAAGGATTTTTAAACTAACTTATTATTTTATTTTACAAGTAAAACGAAAAACTGTGTAAGAAGAACCGATTCTCGTATTTGTTTAGACATTCACGACACGGCTAAGGGGTGGGGGCATTGACCTTAAAATCTCAATGCCCTACCTTAAAAATACCAAAAACTAAAATAAATAATTACAATTAAAATGTTTAAAATAAAAAAAAATCTTAGATCCATGCTCATTTTCTGTCACAGAAATTATTTGTCTACGAATAGCAATTTGATACATTTTTTTTACTTCCGCCCTACCTGTAACCAATGCTGCCTTATCTCAAATTCGACTCTAGCTACAGCCAGATTCACGAGCCGGCTGCCTAAATATTCAACTGGTTAAGAAATAACCTACTTCAAATTTGGCTTTATATAAACAGCAATATCATATTAAATATATGCACTAATAGATCATGTTTAGACATCTCACTTGATGTTAAGCGACGACGATAACGACGATAAGGAATAAAATTTAATCGTAAGATAACACTGTTTTACAGTCTAATATATCGGCTAATTTTACGGTACGTGCTATACATTTTGTAAAACGAAATTAAAATATTCCCTTCTTTTTCGTTTCCCTTTTGTCAGAAGAGTTTGGCTATACTTTTTTAGTTTATCTTTTAACGCTGAAACGACAATGTTAACTACCCAATAGATCTTAAACATTCTAAACGCTCGTTAAAAATAACCAGTTCAACATTAAGTCGTAAACTAATAAATTGTTATAAATAATTAAGAAAATAGTTCTAGAATTAATGAAAAAGGGTTCTGTAATTTCTTACATATATTGTATGTCAGTTGTCAGTATTTATATAATATTCTGAATGTCTACCTACTCAACGTATGGATTGAACCAAGGAGCGGTGAGGCCGTTACGCGCGATAGCACACCCACTATCCTTCTCGCTCTGGGAAATGACGATCCTGAGCGATAGAAAAGGGTAGCGCATGAAAAAATACGATTTCGTGCTGCTTGATGTGGTTCAACCCGATATCTACATTATTACATTTACTAATATAAAAATATGTTATATGTGATACCTGTATTTGTATTTGATGTCATAGAATTATGTACCTATAATATAGATAATAGAACTAGTAAATCTGTAGTTTGTGACAGTTTTGGGCAGAACTAAATACTTTAACGTTTCTATTGTATATTTAGGTCGGGGAAGTGTTTTTGAATTATTTTGATTGTTTTGTTTGTACCTGACTGGTTTGGGTACCATTAGAAGAAGGCAATTTAAATTAATTCAATATTAATAAAAAGTAGAAGAAAAAATACATTTCCATACTATTTCCATTTTTCTTTGAAATTGAGTGAAAATAACATTTATAAAATCGATATTAATGTTTCATTTTTTCCAAGAAAAAAACTAGTGGGCTTTAGGCCACACGACTGATTCTTTAGCTCCATCTATCGGCCGGTATAACTTCGTTTATGCTTTGCTTAATGTTAATGTCGCCATCTTGACATTTTTTTATTGTCAATTTACCGGACATACCAAGATAGTAATACCAATTTTAAGTAATTTTAACTTTATTACGTTAAAAATGGAGATCTACTTGAACCAAGAACTTTCAACTTCTGTTCGCTTCGTTACAGCAGCTTACTCCCTAAGTCAAGCGTGTGTAAAGAAGTTAAACTTCAAAAAACACAACTGAGACACAAAAATATGTGTTCCGTTAACGCACTACCTTTTTTGACGCTAAAAAAGCTTGTGTTATACACTATTTTTAACGTCAAAAATGCAGCTATATCCGTACATCCTACAGAGCTCTCGAACAAAATACGAAGAAACTTTTCCCCCGACCTAATATTGACATAAATTGTCACCGATACGAACATGTTTTGTCTACGTACTAGAAAACGTTCAGAAAGTCAAGAATCAAAAACTGTTGCAGTTAACTAAACTGGGGGGTGATCACGAAACTTTGCAATGCAACAGGAGAAATTTCCATACTAACCATGCACATAAACTGCGTATTCAAACTGTCAAATCCATACAAAAATGTGTTTTATTTGTTGCAATCGAGTTACGTGATCGCCCAGCTGGTTACAAAATACAATCGCAGAAACAAAAAAAATATAAATATGATAACAATATTATACGCACTGTATGTATATATACTCACTTTATCTGTTTAAAATGTACTGTTTATTATTACCACAGTAATAATTATAAAATTTGTACCTATTGATATTCTTTATGTATAAACTATCCATCGTTTTAAGTGAAACTCAACACAAGTTTGCGGCGCTGTGATCCATACACTAGACCATAAGTATTATTGTAAACTTGCCTTTTTATTTACCCGCCCGGTGACGCTGTAAAGGTAGGTAGAGGCCAACAGCATTAGCCCGTTAAAAAAGCCTTTTTATTCATAAAATTTGTCGCATAACGTTCTTATAGCTATTGCAATATATTATTCATTGAATGATTTTTTTTTGGACCGGGTGGAGTTGAATGCAAGGAGCAAGCAGCTGCCCAAAGTGGCGCTCTAGTATAGCTCGCGCGAAACTTTATGAGCTCTCGGAAATTAGTGCGAATGGCTGCGCAGTACGCATGTTATAGTTGTATGGCCGCTTTTACAATATTCATAATCCACTCGACTGTACCTACCATGCGCGATTTGGTACTCGCGCTTAACATCCGAGAGCTCATAAAGTTTTGCAGCTATAGACGTCTTCAAGTTAATGATGATTATTGTAGTATTTACTAATGTATAAATGAAACATCGAGCTTGTGATGTAAGAAACAATTGAATTTTTATTACCCACCCACATTATGAATAATATGTTTAAACTACCGTCAAGATCATATAGAACAATCATGATGATTATGTTGAACGTTTTGTGAATACTGGGGCGATATATTTAGTATGAGTGTTTTTCATTACGCCCGTCTGTACTGAAGTTTGATAGCCCATAAGTTCGCACATATCTATAAAATTCAAATTCCTGACTGACTGAATGACTGACTTATATATCAACGCACAGACTAAACCACTGGTCGTAGAGACTTAAAATTTGGAGGGTGTGTTCTTTGTAAAGTGTAGGTATCCACTAAGAAAGTTTTTCGATATTTTACCCCTAAGAGGGTGAAATGGGTGGTTGAATTATCTATGAAAAAATTTCTTCGTTTCCTATACGCGGGCAAATCCGCGGGCAGAAGCTAGTAGAAGGATAAGTGTGAACTTAGGAGCGGTCAAACCTTAATACAGACGGGCATCAGTACTCTTACAAACATCATAACTTTAATTAGTAAAAACATGAAACATAAATTTAAAGGTGAACGCGCATTAGACTGCTGTCCAAAGTCTACAAAAACTATTGTAAACGTGGTTTTCAAGAATTATTTTTTTCCAATCGGTGCAGTCTACTTCGCGTTGATATTTAAAAGTATTTGTACTGATAGGTAGTAACCATAATAATAATTGAAGGGTTGAGAATAAAAAGGGTTTAGCTGTCAAATTGACAGTTTCGAGAATATTGACTTTAAACGTCAACGGCTTCATTTTAATGTAGAGTGCTTATAAGGTAATAGAAAAGGTTTATGTAAGTTTCAGTTGCTTGAAAATGTATGATTTCTATTTCAAAATATAATTCCTAATTCGTAAAATTACTGTAAAAATGTAATATAATAAAATAAATATAATAATGTCTTTATGCTAAGCGAACTGTATTCCTGTGACAGGTAAATCGTTTTTAGACTCAAAATCTAGAGATTCAAGCCTCAGTTGGGTATTTTGAGACTGTATTATTGTACATAATTTCACGCTGAATCCAACGATACCCATAAGTCATTTTGTGAAAAAAATTAGTTAAACTCTTTTTGTTCTCACCCCTTCAATTATGCTTGGAGAACTACTTGTACAACTAAACTGAATTTTTTTCTATAAATCATAAACGAAAGTGTAAATATTATGTAAGTGTATTATTTCCTAGTGAATTATTCGTATTTTAATTTTTTATTATTATTATTTTATTGTTATGCACCGTAGTTAGTTACTCGTAACGTTCATTTACATATATAAGAGGAAAATTAAGTAATAGGCGTTCGGCTACGGCTGAACAGACAAATAATAAAAAAAGGAAAAAAGTTAGTCCAAATTCATCAGGTAATTTTTTTTCTAAACATCGGTCTGTTGGCATTTTACTAATAATTTCGTTGTTATGTCAGCGAATTTGTGTATTAAGCCGTTTTTTCCAAAGGAAAACCTATCCTTTTTACGTATGTACGAATTATAATATTTCCAACTATGTTAGGTACCAGTCAGCGCGATTTCAGCCAACCTGTTGCCTTACCGCGTAAGTCTGGTGGAGATAGTAATCGTGTTCTCTCTTGCTCGCACTCGTGGACTTGTTGATTGGCGCGTGCAGGATGGCAGGCGAAGCCGATTCCCAGAACGGTTACGCGGTAGGGGTGCTGTTGGAGATCGGCGTGTCTATACCGTCGATAGGGAACAATGTGTGCATGACGTGACTAAGCCAGAATCGAACTCGAAGAGGCTCGACGCTCTACATGTTGAAAACTGCACCTTCCATTCTGCAGGACGCGGTACTTGTAATGTAAGTATAGCTCGCGCAAAACTTTATGAGCTCTCGGAAGTTAGGCCCGAGTACCAAACTGCGCATGGTACAGTTGAGTGCATTTTAAAAGCGGCCATACAGTTACTAATGTGCGTATTGCGCAGCCATCCGCGCTAACTTCCGAGAGCTCATAAAGTTTTGCGCGAGCTATACCTCAAAATCAAATCAAACATCTTTAGCCGGAAGACGCATGTACGGCTGAACACAAGTATCCCTTATGAAATGCCAGTTTAGACGCTTTATCATACTCCCATGATTTACCATCGTCACCACGTGGTAGGTAAGCGGCTTAATGAACGCAGAAAAAAATTGCATAAATATAATAAATTATTATTATTATTAATTTAATAATTACTACTTTTAATTTTAGTCTACGTACTGTGAACGTATCTGAGCTGAAAGAAGCAGCCAAAAATCTCTTACATTTAAATAAGCAATACGTTATGAAGTACTAACATAAAAACTAAATTACAATTTTATCGCCAATGGCTGATACCAGCAGATTAAATGAAGACAAAGATTAATTATCAATTTAATTTAAGATTACCGGGGCTTAATAGATAATCTCATTTATATGTGATTGAAATGATTAGTATGTAAATTAGTATCTATATGAATAACTAAATACAATAAAAAAAATTGTGGACATTTCACTCAGCGCCATCTAGCCCCAAACTAAGCAAAGCTCGTACTGTGGGGTACCAGATAACTTATTATTACTTACGATACTTTTAGTTTGTAAGTACATACATAGAATGTAATATAACAACCAGACACAGAACAAACATCGATGTTCATCACACAAATGTTTGTCCTGGATGGGAAACGAACCCACAACCTACAGTTCAAAAGGCAGGGTTACTACCAACTAAGCTATTGGGCCTGTCGAAATAAGTGTGTACTGTGTTTAATACATACCTACATAAATATTTTTATATGGTTAGTTATTATTCACTAATTGATATTAATTATTTGTTAAATTATAATTTTTAAATAATATATTATGCTGTGATTACATTTTCCAATTTAATACAAGGCGGCGCAAAGGCGTTGAAGAATTTAAAAAGAAAGTTTTAAGGTAGTAAGTGTCCCAGGACAAACATTTGTGTGATGAACATCGATGTTTGTTCTGTGTTTAGTGTTATATTGTATTCTATGTATGTATTTACAAACAAAAAGTATCTAAATAGTATATCAGTTATCTGGTTCCCATAGTACAAGCTTTGCATAGTTTGGGGCTAGATGGCGCCGTGTGAAATGTCCATAAATATTATATTATTATTGTATTGGTTTTTTAAGTAGTTAGTAAGTTCATATAGATGTGTAAGTACCTTGGTAGGTATAGTACACGTCCACTTTAGTCCACAAGCCACAATCTAACTGTGCGTTTCCAGCGCGTTTGCGGGGAAATCCAAAATAACACCTAATCCTTTCAAATAATTATCTTCCAAAATAAGCCAATTATCCATTAATGATTATCTAAAAGATATGATTTATTTCGGTATATATACACAAACCTCCGTTAAGTTTTATCCTTTCGGGCAAAAAGTCAAAATGCAATTAAAAGGGGGACTATTCCTCGTAGCTTTTATTATTGGGTGCACAGGTGAGATATTATTATATTTATTTTTCGTTTATGCTCAGACTTAATTTATAATTCAGGATACATTTTGTGATTAGAAGACGACGGCCGTTGAGAAGTGTATACAAGGTGGGGCAAAAGTGATTACCCATAGAAAAACGTTATAACTTTTGCAAGTGGCGTAATATTATTTGTGAAATAAAGAGATACAGAATACCTACACGTTAATAAGTCATGGAACGATATACTCCTAAAGAACGCGGGTAATTGTTTCCATTCCTTTGTTCAATAATTTCGTCTGTGGTATTGGCGCAGCGTGAGTTCCGTTCCTATTACCCGACCGTCCGGAACCAACTGTACATCAAATACAGCGGCGTTTAGCCACTCGCCTTGAAGAAATTGGGAAAATGTGCGACCCACGAAGAGCCATTACGCCCATTCAAAGTTACTGCATGGTATGCTGTTTACGCTGGAGGAAACACTGGCAGTTTTTTTGCGAGAACTCTACGTGTGATCCCCTTATTGTGGACAGAGGGTGCAATAGAACTATGATCAACCACTTTTTACTTTCTCAATTGAATGGATTGGGACTAGAAGACATGTGATTCCAACAGAACGGAGTTACGGTGGACACTACACGAGCCACAATCTATATTCTGAAGGAAGCATTTCTGCATCGTTTAATCTCTCGCTTTGACGATTTGCATTGGCCAGCCAGATCACCCGACCGTTCCAGAATTATTTGTGGAGTGCTTGGAAGTCCTGGGTTTATGCAAACTCAGACTCTTGAAGCCCTTAAAGAGAATATGCGACAGGTACGCGAGAACCTATCGCTAGAAATTCTGACACAAGTAGTTGAAAATGTCATAAAATGAGCCAGTATGAAGCAAAAAAAAAAAACATCAAACAACATCGGGTGATTACTTTTGCCCCACCTTATATTAGTTACTAGTTGCGCCCCGCGGTTTCACCCGCGGATAGAAAGTATTTTAATTATTTGCATTTTTAACATGAAATTTTGTGAAAATGTCTTGTTTCCGGGATAAAATGTAACCTATATGTTAATCCAGTGTATAAGCTATCTTGGTACCGAATTTCATCCAAATCTATTCAGCCGTTTGAGCGTGAAGGAGTAACAAACATACACACAAACACGCATACAAACTTTTGCCTTTATAATATTAGTGTGATGAATTGATGACGCCGCTTATCTTTTTGTCCAACGTGGCGTTTTATGGGAGAGGTCTGAGTACAGCAGTGGACATCTTCCGGCTGATGTGTGAGAAAAAAGAATATTATACTAAATATTCTTGTTTCATTTTGTATTAAAGATGAACTTCCTCGAGGCGACTGACGCCTCCTCCACCAATTATCGAATTCTCTCCCCCGTGGGAGAAAATAACCTACCACGCCTGGTGGACTACAGAACGGCTTTACCGAAGCAGACTAAAACGGATTAGAATCGCAGAAAATCGTGTAATGTAAACGGATTAAGTAATTGCATCACATGTCCGCTAGTTGCGGCGTTTAGAGTTAGATGTATAGGGGAGTTTTGTTCTAGAGGGAAAAACAATATAGGTGCTTGAACCATCGAGAATAAAATGGAGCCCATCGAAGTATAACATCATCATGGAACGATTCACGACATACCGGTCAATCTATACATATTTACATTTAGTGTATATACATCATACATACTAGCTTCTGCCCGCGGCTTCGCCCGCGTAGCCTATATGAAACGAAGAAGAAATTTTTTCATAGATAATTTAACCACCCATTAGGGATTGAATTTCGAAAAACCCTTTCTTAGTGGATACCTACACTTTACAAAGAACACACTCTCCGAATTTCAAGTCTCTGGGATCAGCTGTTTAGGCTGTGCGTTGATATATAAGTCAGTCAGTCGGGACTTTGAATTTTATAACGCTTTAATAATGTGTCAATTATAAATTGTAGTCATATCTAGGATTCATTAATGGACCTAAGATTATGTAAATACTTAGGATTTGTTCATAATGAATAAAATATTAAATTGGATTAAAATATGCCTACCCCTAGGACCTCGTCAGCAGTTTCATCCGTTTTCAGTTGTAGTTACATAGCTTACTTCACAAGGTAGGTATATTTGGTCCAGGGTCAACCATTATTGTAAACTAGGCCAGTTTCCAAACTCTACAAGGTATATCTGATAAGTAAAAAAATACTAAAATAATTACACAATGAAGTATTCTGCAATCACGTGTAACAATTAATGACAAACTTACAACCACTTATCTGATAATCAGCGGAATAAAGCAGTAAGTTAGTAATAATTATGATAACTTCTATTTAAATCAAGGGGTCATCTATAATCATGGGATTATATACATTCATGTTTGGTGGGAAAACCTGAGGAGATATCAAATTAACTGTTTTGTGGGGGTGACGTGTTCGTCTTGCCTTTTTTTTTTTTTGAGGGGGGGAAATGCCCTCGCACTTCCCTGCCACCACGGGGGTGGTGGCAGGGGGTATGTGGGTCTCGAACCCACTAAAACCCCCCCGTGATCCGACCGCCGCCGGGATGGGGCGAGATGGAGACGCACTGCATTAACCATCTCGCCCCGGTGGTAGGCCCTTCCGGGCCTCTGCGCCAGTGGGTGGGCAGCCTTCCACCTCAGTTGCCCACCAGACGTGTGGGGCCATGTAAGTGCAGCGGAGAGTCCCCCGACTCTCCGCCACTGGCCCCACTACGGGGGATGGAGAAAGCGCTCAATGAAGCGCCTCCTCCGTCTCCCCACCCGTCTGCGCCGGAGGGGGTCAGAGTTGGTATTATCCTCCCTGACCCGCTCCGCGGCCTCCTTCTGCGTCATCACCCTCTCGCAGAAGGAGACCGTGGCCTGCCACGCACTCGCTGCCGAGCGTGGTGAAAGCCATGCTGCCGAGCATGGCTTTCACCACGCTCGGCAGCGAGAGGTCCCGGCCAAAATTGCCTCCCATAATTAAGCGTGTTCTTATCTATGGTGCGGATGACTAAGGATAAATACGTCGATTCTGGCTGCTTCCTTCTTTGCACGTCGACTTAATCTTCATAAATTATCTATAGTTTAATCTGGACACCATGCTGTAGTTGCGCTGGTAGATCTTCAGTAGCCGTCGAGGGTCGCAAATCATCGACGGGGAATCGCCTCTTTACCGCGTCACGTTGTAGTTTAACTGATTACGTATACCGACTCGAAATATATATTTATTGGTCACCGTAAGCCCTAGTTTTACTTGGAGTTCCCCGCACCATAGAATAGAACACGCTTGACAATGGAGACCAGACAGAACACGTCGACCCCCCACAGTTTCCACCACTGTCTCTCGAACTAAAAGTAGGTACTAATTACGTACCCGATCGCTTACAGAAAAATGTGCAAGCTTTTGCTATACTGCTTACTTCTGTGGGTACACACTAATTAGATATGAGTGCAATTTTACTGTGAAAGAAGAGTGCATGAAACGCTTCTTCATGAATTGCTCTAAACTGTACCTGGTACTACTGATGAGCAGTTACCAATTAAATAAGTTTCATTTATGAGAAAGTCAAAAAACAAAAAGGCTTTCAAATCCAAAAGTTGCCTTTTCAAAAACATCAAAAATAATCTAATGGATCATCCCTTGCAGCTATCCCCACGCCCGTACAAGAGGATCTCTCTATCTTCTTCGAGCATGTAGACCCTTCAGCTCGCATTATCGGCGGGACAGAGGCGCAAGCCGGCAGCCACCCTCACATGGTGGGTCTCACCAGCGGCTCGGTCATCAGAAGCTTACTTTGCGGAGGTTCCGTCATCAGCAGGAGAACCGTGCTTACCGCGGCCCATTGCATCGCCGCTGTATTCAGCTGGGGTTCACTTAGCAGGTTGGTTTCAACCCATTTGGATACCATATTTTCTTGAGCTTTTCGTTCAAAGATGTTTATAACTAGCGGCCCGTCCCGGCTTCGATTGAGTAGACATTTATTTTTTAAACATTTTGGCATCAAAATATTTTTTTTGCAATTAAAATAGCCTATATTAATTAGTGATAATGTAGCATTCAAATGGTGAAAGAATTTTTAAAATCGGTCCAGTACTTTTTGAACCAATTCGTTACAAACATACGTACATACAAACAACACAATCACAATCTTTCCTCTTTATAATATTAGTACAGAATTGATTCTACGCATAGTGTTTGAACACTTTCGCTTGATATTAAGTGATACTTACTATGGCCATACTAGACTTACGATGGCCATGCATGATAAGAAATCGCCTACTTTTCTTGACTTGGTAATTTTGGACGGACGCCACTACCGCCTACAGTGTAACTATGTAAGCTAAGCTATTCACGCTGTGAAGCTTTTTGCTTCAACTGGTAGCAAAAATGATATGTTTCCTATTGAAAAATTCTCGTTGGCTCTAACCGGAGCCAATAGCTTATTATATTCCTGTCGACCCTCCGAGCTAATAAATCTTCCAAAATTTTGCAGCAATTTACGCGGGGTGGTCGGCACTAACCGCTGGAACCAAGGCGGTCAGTCATATGCCTTCGCTCGCAACGTCACCCACCCAAACTACGTGGCGGCTACCATCAAGAACGATATCGGCCTACTTATTACCAGAAACGATATCTTGGAGAGTGCTCTCGTTCGATTGATCCCTGTGGGCTATGACTTCGTCCCTGGCGGTGTCAACGCTAGAGTGGCCGGATGGGGCAGGATCAGGGTATGTTCTTCTAAAACTAATATTTTCACAGTCATACTTTGCGAAAACAATCTTCTATGGTGTTTTAATAAATTTATGATATTTTAATAAAGCGAACTGAATACCATTCTTTGTAATAATAATGATCTAGAATTGACTGGCCCGATGGCTCAGTTGTTAATACTCTTCCCTTTTGAATTGTGGGTTGTGGGTTCGATTCCCACTCAGGATAAAAATTGGTGTGATGAATACGTGTTTGTTCTGTGTCTGGGTGTTATATTGTATTTACAAACAAAAAAGTATCTAAGTATTGTATCAGTTATACGACTCCCGTTGTACAAGCTTTTTTTAGTTTGGGGCTAGATGGCGCTGTATGAAATGTCCACAATAATTTAAAAAAATATATATGCAGGTGGTCTAATTCTCAAAGTGTTGAAATATATCAATTTTTCAACACATAAAATTTTAAATGAAAACTATGTATCATTTGTTTTTGATCGAGCGTCCCACATCATCAATAGGTAATAAAACTGGAACTCGTCCTGACTTTCGTACACTCGATTTTTTTATGCTCTCTTCGCTTTATTCCAAAACCAACGAGAAAGACTGAGATACAAACTTTTTGTTTGTATTGCTTCGATTCGAACGTTAATGAACATAAAAGTCTAATGATTTGACACGGGGACCTTACTACTTTTAAGTTTACATTTCTTTTCAACTGTTCATTGGTTAACCTCGAGTTTCCTTCGTCACAGGCTGGTGGTGCCTTTGCATCGACTCTCTTAGAGATAACCCTGCCGATCATCGATGGCCAACGTTGCGTCCGCGACGCCGCCCAGGCCTCCATCGTCCTAAACATGCCCGCGCCGCCGGTTGAACCTCACATCGAGATCTGCACCTTCCACTCCGCCGGGCGGGGCACCTGCAACGTAAGTATAAGTGTGTAAAAAGAGGTCAAACCGACTTCAACCTTCTTCATTTCATGCTGATAAATACTTGGATGATGTTATTGTATAACGTATTTTGTCCAGTTATTTTGATTTAAATACCCTACTAATTTTGATCAAATATATGACGGCGGCTACGTCCAGTTATAAACTCTATGCACAGCGATCGAGCACCGTAATTTACCCTGTGGTGGCATTAAATTTATTACAGTGGCAGCACCGGCAACTGTCATGGCGCCCCTACCTGTCTGGCTATATAAAGGGATCGATTGGTGTGCTACGGAGCATTCTTGTTCCAGACACGGCGCGGTGCGGACATGCTGAAGGCCTATAGTTTTATAGGTTGCAACCTACCTACCCGCATAACCCGTTTCTGCCGATATATATATTTTTATATTATTGAATGACATGACGAGCCAGTCGCTCGTCTGATTTTTCCGACACGGCTGCCCATATCAATTTCAGTGTCACTCGGAACACTAAAGTATAGAGTTCCGAGTTTTACGTGACACTGCACTGCCCAGGCCCACGTCATTCTGATGCATCAGCACAGTCTTGTAATAAGATTACTAAACTGTGAGATTAGGTCATAAAGTCTTATTTTCTCAGTCATTTTAATAGCTACACTACAAACTGGAACACAGTAGTGTTCGCACTCTACTGCTTGGTACTAGAATAACTGGCAAAGCGGTGGTACCTACCTAGACGAACTTTGCAGAACTTTACCTGATGGTACCGATTTGCTAGTTATTCTGCCGCTAAGCAGTAGTGTGCGAGCACTAGTTCCGGTTTGAAAGCATTGTAGTGTATCTAGTGAAATTACTGAGAAAATGAGACTTTATGACCTGATCTCAGAGTCTGGTGATCCTATTACGTAGGCTGTGCTAATGCGCATTACCATGTGAAACTTTATATTTTGAGTTCCGAGTGGCACTTTAGATGTATTCATTCGCATAAAAAGTTACAGAATGTTTTTTTTTTTCTTTTGTAGGGTGACTCCGGCAGTGCTTTGGTCCGAGTTGACCGCGGCCAGCAGGTCGGCATCGTGTCCTGGGGCTTCCCTTGCGCCCTCGGAGCCCCCGACATGTTCGTCAGGATTTCTGCCTACCGCAACTGGCTCTTGGAGAACATCGTCTAACCTGCTAATCACACTTGCTACTTAGCGCCATCAGCAAACAAATAAAAAAACGAGTGTGCCACCTTAGACCACACGACTGAAGTAAAACTTCTTTACCTCCATGTATCGGCAGTTATTGCTTTGTTTAATGTTAATGTCGCCATTTTGACAATTGTAAACTGTCATTTTATCGGACATACCAACATAAAAATAATATAAATTTTAAACTTTGTTATGTGGTCAATGTAAATCTTCGCAGATGCCATAATCAAGCAGTCAAGTCAAGACAATAGAGATCTACACGAACCAACCGTTCGCCTCGCTGGCTTACTCCCCAAGTCAAGCGAGCGTAAAGAAGTTTTACTTCAAAAGTATTTAAGTGTGTAAATATTGTTTTTCTCTCTCTCTGTGGTTGCCATAGTATAAGCTTTACTTACTTGGGGCTAGATGGCGCTGTGTACAATGTACACAATCATTTATTTATCTATATTTATTGATTTGTAATGAATGTGATACGGATAAATATTATTTATATTGATAGTATTGTAATACGCGTGCCATTAAAAAGATCTGAAAAGAACAGACATTTCTAATGCTGTCTCACTCCTTAACAAAATGGTGTAAATGGGAAAGCTGTTTTCTTCATTTATTTATCTAGTATTAAAAAATCTCTAACTTTCTTCAGAATCGTTTTCCAATGGTGCGCGTAATACCTGTATCAACTAATGACTGGATAAAGTTTAGTCTCTGAACTTATCTTCTATTTATTTATTCAATTCAAACTGCTAGAAGCCAATGGGTCTGACAAACGTTTTTTTACTTACGTGCCAAATAAATTTTCAAAAAATTATGAGGAAAAACTGTTTTTACTTTTTTCATATATCTTATAAATGGGTACGTTATTAACGATGAAAGTGCGTATTTGCAGCCGAAAGTTTTTGAAAGCACGAGGTGTGACGTCATCGACTAGTAGGGCGCTCACTAGTCGATGACGTCACACCCCCAGTGATTCGGCAGTCGTGTTCTCCTTCGCACGCCGCTGCGCAGTACTAATCAAAATCCGTTGCATTAGGGCCAATATAGGTATTTATTAACGAGTAGATTTTTTTTTAATTTCACCGACTTTAAAACACTCAAATGCGAAAAAGAATTATCGCCATTGACTGACTGACTGATATCAGCAGATAAAATGAAGAAAAAGATTAATTATTAATTTAATGCAAGATTATCGAGGTTTGAAGATTATCTCAATTATTTGTGATTGATATAAAATAAATATTTATTTTATTTATTTACTTGTATCAACATACTAATTATATCAATCATTAATAAAAATAACGCCCAACGATCACATACATAGATCCTGGGCCCTGACTAGGGTTCCCTGTGTCGTTATATACGAATACATACATACATGTGTTAATACTTATATAAGTAAACTAAAATGACTGGATAAAGTTTACTGACGGAACTCATCTGAATTTCAGTTCAATTTATTTATTTAATTCTAACTATTAGAAGCCAATTACATTAATTAACTAAGCCTAATCTAAATAAAATGTTTGGTTATACTATATAGTTTTGATTCCTATTAAGACGCCTCCAAAATAAGTATACCTTATCAAATGGTATAGCAATGTTGTCATTCTGTTCAAAGGTATGTTGCTGTCTCTTTCATATATGTTGAAATGAGAAGGATAGCAATAATAATAATAGTAAATGCCCAACAATTACATACATAGATCCTTTCCCATTCCCTGTATCTAAGGACCCAGGAACTACGAGGACCATGGTCTCACAACTCCCAGACACAGAACAAGTATTTGTCTTACCGCGGGAATCGAACCCACCGTTTCCGGGCTATGAGCCGACTTGCTCAACCACCACACCATAGAGGCTGTCTTCTAATAGTTTTAGGACTGTGTGTCAAATTGTGTCTATGTATGCACAACAGAATTAGCACCTAATTATACCTGTGTCTATTTGAAATTCCTGTAAATAGGTAAGATTAAATACATGACTTTAACTTGCCATTTTATTTTGCTATATTTTTGTTTATAATATAAATAAAAAAAATAAAAATTGATTTTTTTATTTATTTATAATATGCGCTTTAGCAATTATAACATATGATTTACTTATTGAAGTATTTTTTATTATTTTTTTGTTTTGGTTTGGCTCCACACTTTTGTAGCCAGTGTCAAGTAATTGGTAATTTCTCAAGTTAGTTTAATATATATACTTATGTCAATTCAAGTCACAGTCCAAGTCATCAAGTCAAATCATAGTCTAGCTTAGCTAGTCAAGTCATACTCCTAGTAAAGTGGTGGCAACTTTACCAGAAGCTTCTATGGAGTTTTGGAAACAACACGAACAGAAACGTTTCACCATCATTATACCACTTTCCCACACTCATGCCTGTAGTCCTTAGTAGCTACTTAACGAATAAAATACCACCAATTTTATGCACTAACACTGAAAATAACAGATGTTTTGGAAAATAATACAATGCAGTGACGAGATCTTTTACGTTTTACCGCCAAAAAACATTGAAGTATTTATTAGGAACCAAAAACAATTTCACTTAAAACAAATGAGAATCGATGTCACCTGCAGAAGTAAGAGAGTGTGTCGCAGATGTCAACACCCTCCTCCGTAAATAGGACAGTAAAGTTCCAAACTAAAAACAACCTCTGTGGTTTGATAGCTTCAGTGGTGTGGTGGTTGAGCAGGTTGGCTCATAACCCGGAGTTAGCGGGTTCGATTCCCGCGACAGAATAAGTATTTGTCATCAGGAAAAAAAGCGCAAATACTTATTCTGTGTCTGGGTGTTGTGGGACCATGGTCCTCATAGTTTCTGGGTCCCTAGACACAGGGGATCCTAGTTAGGGTCCAGGATCTATGTATGTGATCGATGGGCGTTATTATTATTATTATTTATAATAATGTAACAAATATGATAAAGTTTTAAACAAAGATAACATTTTGAGAAAATTAAAATAACAAATGCTACGTGGGGATATAAGGAAAAAGTACGATTTAGGTTTGGGAAATAGGCAAAAAAAATAGAGAAATGTGAACGTGTGGTGATTGGCGTGTAGTGTGTGATGTGTGATGTGGATGTATGGTGATTGGCTGGTGATGTGTGATGTGTGGTGATTGGCGTGTAGTGTGTGATGTGTGATGTGGATGTATGATGATTGGCTGGTGATGTGTGATGTGTGGTGATTGGCGTGTAGTGTGTGATGTGTGATGTGGATGTATGGTGATTGGCTGGTGATGTGTGGTGATTGGCGTGTGGTGTGTGGTGTGTGGTGTGTGACGTGTGATGTGAGATGTGTGGTGATTGGTGTGTGATGTGTGATGTCTGGTGTGTGGTGTGTGATGTCTGGTGTGTGGTGTGTGATGTGTGGTGATTGGCGTGCAGTGTGTAATTTGTGATGTGTGGTGATTGGCGTGTGATGTGCGATGTGTGGTGTGTGATTTGTGGTGTGTTGTGATAGTGAGTGCTATTTCACAACATAAATATTAAATTGTCTGTTTAGTTTATTGTACCTACAGCATAGCGCTCATATAGTGGTAATGCCGACTCGCTACTGCCGTCCGTCTTTTTTACATGATTTATATAGGAGGAGTAAAATGTACAATACTATGTTGGATATATATACTATATATAATACTCCTATGTAGGAGTAAAACAATAACGACAATGATTAATGAATGAAGGAACTGGTTTTTGTATTAATCTTATCTATGTATACATGAATCTTATCTATATATATATATATATATATATATATATATAAGATACATGCCAAAAACCAGTTGTTTATTGTATTAATTACTAATATCAATAATTATTCTGATAAAGTTTTATGATTAATAAAATGTACACAAACCAATTTCTATACCTACACTAAAATTAGATAGATTTATAGAAACCTATTGTCTCACCAATTAAATATACAAATATAAAAGAAACCTTATAAACAAGTGTTTTAATGGACGGTCTAACAGCTCTTCCAGACAACCTTTGTTTAAAAAATAGTACTAAGCCAGGGGGTAGATTTGTACTACAGTTGGTTGAGAAAAATCTGAACAGTACGCCCTTTTTTCCACTACAGACAAAAGTTAAAACTTGTTAGTGGTAGGCAGAAAGGTGGTTTATAATTCGGAAATACGATGAAAGAGTATCTTCCTACCTAGGATGGGAGAAGCATGTATAGGAAGAAGAATCTTTAGTTTAGCTTCATCTATCGGCCGGTATAACCTTGGTTTAATGTTAATGTCGCCATCTTGACAATTATAAATTGTCATTTTACCGGACATACTAACATAATACAAATTTTTAACTTTGTCATGTTGACAATGGAGATCTACATGAACAAACTTCAACTTCCGTTCGACTCGTATTCACCAGCTTACTTCCCAAGTCAAGCGTGCAAGTTTTACCTAATTCAATAATTATTTTATAAAGGAAATAATGAATAATTAGGTACCAGTGTAGGTATAACGTAAAACAATTCTAAACTAGTGACCAATTACTTAGCAATTTTACCTATCAACTATCCGCGTCATAATCACTGCAATCAATTATTAGAACTTAATCTCAGATAGCTACCGTTCAATTGAAGGATATAAATATCAGTTATAAAGATAATTAAGCCAAATCTGCTTAGGGTGTTGGGGAAGATGGCCGTCAAAATCGCGTTTATCGTGTTTGCCCTCTTCGTTGGGTGCTTGGGTGAGTTTAACTTTTATGTACCTACTAGCTTTTTTATGTTAGTGAATGATGTGACGAGCTAGTCGTTCTCCTGGTGTTAAGCGACACGGCCACCCATAACAGAACAGTGTCACTCGGAACTCTAAAATATAAAGTTTTGCGCGACAACGCACTGCGCACATCATCCTGAGACCAACACAGTCTGGTAATAAGATTACTCGACTGTGAGATCAGATCATAAAGTCTCAATTGCCCAATTATTTCACTAGCTACAGTGCCCTTAAAACCGGAATACGGTAGTGCTTGCACACTACTGCTTGGCGGAAGAATAACTGGCAAAGCGGTGGTACTGACCTAGACGAACTTTGCAGAAAAGCCCTACCACCTAGTGAACCTAGCTGCTGCCATGATGGGTTGCACGTGTGAACTACAGACCCTTAGGATCAATTAACACCGAGGTTGCAGAGCCGGCAGCAGCACGGTATTTCTGTGTAAAATAATTCCAAACTTTATCTTCATTAATTAACATACCAGTATCGCTTAAAAACCTCAAAAGAAGCCACCTCGGTCTTGGTGTGAATCGGTCCTTATAAAGTCCGGTCATAGAAAGCGTAATTCTTCAAAGCATATGGCAGAAAAATATTACTCTAAATGTAAAAGAACATCAGTGCATTAAAGGGAAAATGACAAATAACCGGAACGAAAAGAAATACAGCCAAAAATATGAATCGGGAAATTACCGAAAGCAACTTTGTTGTTGAAATAGAGGATAAATAAAATTGTACAATAATAATTTATTGAATTATTCAGTGAAATAATAGAACTAAAAACATTAATAACATCTGATACATAGTAGTAAAATTTATACCTACCCTAAAAAATAAAGACGAATAGTAACAAGTATGAAAAAAAAAACATAATAAAACATATTCGAACTAAGTGCGTGCATCTCCATACCAAAGCTCAAGCAGATAGTCAAGAATATGTAATATTAGTATCGTGGTTCAATTCAGATCGATCTATGTATTACATATCAGGTATTCTATTTCCAAAAAACAGTATAATTATCATGCGGATACGCCGATATTTTATACAAATACAGTACGGGGACGGCTGGGTCTCAAACCAATTGCTAGATCACAGAATATAAAAAATCCCATCCCTACATTCCTAGATTGAGATATAAACTTAATGGCAACAGTTAAACTAGCTTCACAACTTTGGTAGGCTCATCTGAAAATGCTTCAACAAAATTACTCTAATTCACTGGCAATGAACGTTGATACTTCGACGACAGGACTTTATGTTATCAACTTGTACTCTACAGATTAATAGAATAAAAATAGATGGACCATTATTATTATTAATTAAGATTTTATTGAAGGCTCATAACCCGGAGGCGGTGGGTTCGATTTCCGCGGCAGGACAATTTGTGCACAGAAAATAGAAGTACAAATACTTGTTCTGAGTCTGGGTGTTGTGGGACCATGGCCCTCGTAGTTCCTGGGTCCCTAGACACGGGGAATCCTAGTTAGGGTTCAGGATCTATGTATATGAGCGTTGATAGTTAGTTTTATTATCATTATTTACTATAAAATCGCTGAATATCAATAGACTTATTAATTAAACTTTCGCGAAAAATCAAGCCTTTTGCACAAGGCCGATGAAACAATTGACCATTCTATTACTGATCGAATGCGCGTTTGGTCTAAATAGCTGCAGGAATTTCTATTGCTTGCTTAATACGTCAGACCAAGGAATAGTAATCTCAAAAAAGTATAATTTTACACGGTTAAATAGTAAGTATACTGGATTACAGCCACGCCCACGCCTGAGAAACATGAGCCGGACATGTCAATGTTCTACCAGCACTCGGATCCAGCGGCCCGCATCGTCGGCGGAGTGCAGGCCCCCGCCGGCAGCCACCCGCACATGGTGGCGCTGACCAACGGCCTGCTCGTCAGGAGCTTCTTCTGCGGAGGCTCCCTCATCAGCACTCGGACTGTGCTCACCGCGGCGCATTGCATCGCCTCCGTCTTCAGCTGGGGATCTTTGAGCAAGTAAGCTGTTTTTCTTACCCATTGTTTAGTGAAGAGACAATTATTTTTGAAGTATAACTTCTTTACGCACGCTTGACTTGGGAGTAAACTGAAGAATGCGTGACGAAACGTACGGAAGTTGAAAGTTGTTGGTTCACGTAGATCTCCATTGTCAACATAACAAAGTGAAAAAATACTTTATATTTGTTTATTTATTTATTCATAAACAGAATTAGTAATTTATTTATTTTCCATTAAGTAAATAGCAATCTTATGCTAGTGGCTTATACCTATTAGGTATAGTTTTCAACTAAATATCACATTTTTAAAAGGAAAACATATTTAAAAAAAAAACAGTTGGTAACTATTTAAACATAGGTAGGTAAGTTACATAAGATATCTAAGCACTTTAGCATCCGTACTAGGTTACCCTGTGTTACGTTTGCTAAGCTACCGAATTTTTTTTAGTGACAATATTGTAATTGAGTAGTAATAAAAACTAACTAACATCAAAATTATTTATATAGAATTATAGCATCATTACAGACAAATTTCCAGTGCGATATTATATTAATGTTATATGTTATCTAAGTCTAGGTGTTGTTGGATCATGGTCCTCGTAGTTCCTACTAATCCTAATTAGGCTTAAGATCTATGTATGAGGTAGTCGTTCACCTGATGTTAAGCGACACGGCTGCCCATAACAGAACAGTGTCACTCGGAACTCCAAAATATAAAGTTTCGCGTGACACTGCACTGCGCACATCATCCTGAGACATCAGCACAGTCTGGTAATAAGATTACTCGACTGTGAGATCAGATCATAAAGTCTCATTTGCCCAGTAATTTCACTAGCTACAGTGCCCTTCAAACCGGAACACAGGAGTGCTTGTACACTACTGCTTGGCGGCAGAATAACAAGCAAAACGGCCTAGTACCTAGACGAACTTTGCAGAAAAGTCCTACCACTTAGTAAAATGTGCTCTTAGGGCGTTATTATTATTTCTTTATATTTGTATTGTAATTTTCTCTACATTGTACAGCAATCTCCGCATCACAGTGGGCACCAACCGCTGGAACACCGGCGGACAGACCTACTCCGTGTCCCGCAACGCGACCCACCAGCACTACGTCTCCGCCACCATCAAGAACGACATCGGTATCCTGGTCACGACTACCAATGTCGCCTTGAATGCTCTCGTCAACCCCATTCCTTTGGCCTTCGACAACGTACCCGGGGGCGTAGCTGCAAGGGCGGCCGGGTGGGGCAGGATATCTGTGAGTAGACGAAGCACAGGAATATATTCCGTGTACTCATATCAAAATCGGAGAACTGTTAACCCGCATCCATCCGTCCTTAAAACCGAGACATATTTTACTTAAACCACCGTGATCGCATGTCCAAATTTACCTATCCTTCTCCTCTTAGAATCTAAATTTTTCTTACATTTTTTTTTTATGGTAAGGAATGACGTGACGAGCTAGCCGTTCGCTTGATGTTAAACGACACGGCTGCCCATATCAGCTGCAGTGTCACTCGGAACTGTAAAAGTATAGAGGTTCGCGTGACACTGCACTGTGCACGTCATCCAGAGACATCAGCACAATCTAGTAATAAGATTACTAAACTGTGAGATCAGATCATAAAGTCTCATTTGCCTAGTAATTTCACTAGCTACAGTGCCCTTTAAACCGGAACACAGCAGTGCTTGCGCACTACTGCTTGGCGGCAGAATATCTGGCAAAGCCGTGGTACCTACCTAGACGAACTTTGCAGTAAAGTCCTACCACCTAGTGAAACCACCTAGTGATTTAAAATTAATCTGTTGATTACGATAACCTATACATCATAAAACTTTAATTATATCAACTTTCGGCTTTAATAATAATAATAACGCCCAAATATCACATAAATAGATCCTGGACCCTAACTAGGATTCCCCGTGTCTAGGGACCAAGGAACTACGAGAACCATGGTCCTACAACACCCAGACTCAGAACACAAGTATTTGCGATTTTTTTTCAGTGCACAAATACTTGTCCTGCTGCGGGAATCGAACCTGCCGCCTCCGGGCTATAAACTGACCTGCTTAACCACCACACCACAGCGGCTGTAGTTTAATATTAATTTATTTCTCAAATGATCCAGACATTGGCTTTTGGGATCTGTTTTTCGATGATGATGATGAGCGATGACTATTAATTAATTCATCCCAAACGAGCACCGAAAAAATTAAACGGTGGTATTTTGTGAATTAAAAAACTTTATTAAAATCAATTACAAAAAGTGCTTACGATTTCATAATAATGTACTGATGGCGTTAATTAAAAAACAATCATATTGCGAACTTTGTTTTAAAGATGCAAGAAAGATACATAATATGTGAAAAAGACTAAAGTATTTTATTCCTATTGGTTCCATTGGTAGCATAGCATAATGTACATGTATTGGTGTCAAATAAATAAAAAGATAAAATTGATGATTAATATTTACTTTCATTAATCGTTATGTAATATAAGAATAAGATTTATTTCAGCAAACAATATCAATTGTTTATTATTGTATAATATAATCAATTGTTTACACCACCAACCTCTATCAAATAATTCTTTCCATCCAGAAGATAACTAGAGGCTTTTAGCGATAAGTCCGCCCACTGTAGCTCTAGATTATTTCTATATCTGTTTGTTCCTTATTGTCTGGTGTACAATAAACAATTTTCGTACTGTATTGTAAGTCTTAATGTATCTCCAGGCTGGTGGTGCTCTCTCCGCCGCACTCCTGGAAGTGGACCTGGCGACCATCGAAGGCCAGGACTGCGTGGACAGGGTCGCCCAGGCCGTCATCGACTTCAACACTCGCGCACCCCCCGTAGAGCCACATATTGAGATCTGCACCTATCACAGCCCTGGATTCGGAACGTGCAACGTAAGAAATTTTAATCTATCCGAAGCTTATACAATCTAGCCCCCTTACTTACAAACAGCGGGAAATAATTATTGAAGTAAAACTTCTTTACGCACGCTTGACTTGGGTAGTAAGCGAACGGACGTTACTAAAAGTTGTTGGTTAACGTAGATCTCCATAGTCAATATAACAATGTATGAGATGTAGGACCTCATATAAAAGAAACACAAAAAGTTCACAGGGAAAGAAGTTTATTCCTGAACATAGGTACAGAAAACAAGTTCGTAGGTAACAAATCAAAAAAAAATCATGTATATTTTATTTCAGACAACATGATCCATATAAGTTAAGTTAAATTAAGTTAAAGTTAAAAACAGATTAAATTAGAATTTTTAAAATTATTTCACAATAGTGCTGCATCATCGTGCTACGAGGATCTTAATCTGATAACAAAATTAGGCGCGCGCGTATAAGCAACCAGCGTCAAGAAAGCGTAAAGAAAGGAAACGCGGGCGCACATAGGTGCGAACGGGATGCTTATAGGCGCTAACGCTACTTAAACTAGAAAGCGCGCGGGAATACGGCCGCGAGAGGCACGGTGTGGCAACACCTCAGAACGGTTTACTATAAATGTTAAAAATTTGTATTTTTTTATTATTTGTTTTGGCTCCACACTTTAGTGTATTTAACCAGTGTCAAGTAATTGATAATTCAAATTAATTAATATTATATAGTGTGAAATCAAGTCAAGTCACATTCCAAGTCATCAAGTTAAGTTAATATAGTCTAGTCAAGTCATACTCCTAGTACAGTGGTGGCAACTTTACCAGAAGTTTTTTTTTATTATGTTTTGGCTCCACACCTCCGTGTATTTAGCCAGTGTCAAGTAATTGATAATTTATCAAGTTAATGATGTTTCACGCAAATATGTGTCAAGTCAAAGTCGCAGTCATCAAGTCAAGTCATAGAAAAGTTATAGTCTAGTCAAAGTCATACTCCTAGTAAAGTGGTGGCCACTTTACTTGAAGCTTCTATGGAATTTTGGAAACAACACGAAAATAAACTTTTCACCATAATTATGCCATTTTCCCACCCTCACGCCGCCATCCAGCACTTAACGAATAGAATGCCACCAATTTTATGCATTAACACTGAAAATAACACAAGTTTTGGAAAATAATACAATGCGGTGATCTTTTTCGTTTTCCCGCCAAAACTCCCATGTGTACATTTTAAACAGTGCCATCTAGCCCCAATCTAAGTCAAGCTTGTACAATGGGAACCACAGAGAGAAAAACAATATGTAGTTAGATACTTATGTAATTTTTTCGCGTTCCCGCCAAAACTCTCTTACCAGAAGTTTCTATGTAGTTATGAAAAAAAAATTTATTGTTATGTTGGTATGTCCGGTAAAATTACAATTTACAATTGCCAAGATGGCAACATTAACATTAAACAAAGCAAACAAAGTTATACCGGCCGATAGATGGAGCTAAACTAAAGAAGTTTTATATCAGTCGTGTGGTCTAAAGCACACTCGTTTTTTTAGTGTTTTGTTTCTTTCTATTAAGTTTGAAATTGGCAAAGACAAAACAAGATATAACTCTGAGTTGCTATTCAACCGTTGTTTACCAGTATGTAACTGTGATAGTGTGTGTGTGTGATGGAGGAGTGTGAACGGCATCAAAAAGATACATAATTATAATTAGTGTAGTGATGTACAGTTATACATCATGATCCGGAAGACGACCACTGGTAAACATAAGCTTCCTCCATGATACACCACTTTGCATGCTTATAAGGGGTGAGTTTGCCATAATCACGGCGCATAATCATAATCTTGGCAGGTGGAGTGGTGTTCGCAGAAGATTTTAATGAACCGAAGAAAATGCTGCTGTCCTATTCCTTTTCCTTTTCCATATTCCTTCAGCCGGCTCTTACAGAACCTGCTGCTTTGCATCTGGATGCAGAGAGCAGGTTTTGTAAGAGCATCCCTGGGGATTACCAGCCATTTTCCAGTGAAATGATGTCTATAAATATTATTAATTAATTGATTGTTGTCAGGGTGACTCCGGCAGCGCTCTCGCCCGCGTGTCGGACGGCCGCCAGATCGGCATCGTGTCGTGGGGCTTCCCGTGCGCCCGCGGGGCTCCCGACATGTTCGTCAGGATCAGCGGCTTCACGGACTGGCTCAACCAGAATGTTGTCTAGGCTCTACATAAATAAACTATTATATGACTGACTTGCAAGAGCTGTGTTTGATTTTCAAACATTCAACGTTTTGATTTAAAGTATTTTCAACCGACTTAAAAAAAATGAGGTTCTGAATCATTTCTGAATTTCTTTTTTAAAATTTTTGTTACTTTATATCTCCGTCATTTATGAACCGATTTGGAAAATTCTTTTTTATTTTAAATGACATACTTTCAGACTAGTCCCGTAGTTTGTCGAAATCAGTTTATTCGGTATATTTGGCTTTTCAATCAATCAATCAATCATTTATTTATTTGCAAGAATACACAATATACAATTTGGATACAAGGTCACATAGTATAAGTCGTGGTTACGTGCATTCAGCCTGCATGCAAGCGTGCAAATATTAAAAATAATATTTTTGTTACTAAATTAACATTTGTTATTACCTGTTAAATATTCTTTGACACTATATATTTTAATTCCAAATAACTGAAAAAATACTTAGATGTAAGAAGTTACGAGTTCCAATGCAATGGTAGATTTATCCAGGGCTGGTGCTACGATATTTGAGTAATAATTGAGATAATTCTCAAGAATAAGCTTCAGCCATCCGACCGGTTACTGGACTCGATTTATGTAGGTAGCCTTTAAAAAGTCTTCTTTTATATTCTGGTATCTTAGAGCTTCTTGTAGTGGTCATATTATTGGCTACTCTCGGCGCGTTCCTTATTATGCCAGTTATTTTTGGTGAAACTTCTTTAGGCGCGTTGACCACTTTTGGATGAACAAAAATCATGGAACTAGCGTCATCGTCACCAAACGCTTCCCATGGGCTATATATCACAAGTTACCTCGTTTTCACTACTATCGGCAGTCCTCAAAACTGCCCCGCACATTTTTTCTTTCAATTAAGTTTATCTTTGACTGTACTACAGATTATATATATATTTTTT
This sequence comes from Ennomos fuscantarius, assembly GCA_905220475.3. NCBI lineage: Eukaryota > Metazoa > Arthropoda > Insecta > Lepidoptera > Geometridae > Ennomos > Ennomos fuscantarius. Next base: position 14,404,834 of record HG992036.1, on the reverse strand, counting down.
TTTATGTTACTGAATGATGTGACGAGCTAGTCGTTCACCTGATGTTAAGCTACACGGCTGCCCATAACAGAATAGTGTCACTCGGAACATAAAAATATAAAGTTTCGCGTAACACTGCACTGCGCACATCATCCTGAGACATCAGCACAGTTTGGTAATAAGATTACTCGACTGTGAAATCAGATCATAAAGTCTCATTTGCCCAGTAATTTCACTAGCTACATTGCCCTTCAAACCGGAACACAGCAGTGCTTGCGCGCTACTGCTTGGCGGCAGAATAACTGGCAAAGCGATGGTACCTACCTAGACGAACTTTGCAGAGATAGTAGTAGATAATACATAGCACCAAAGTATCAAAATGTAAAAAATGTGTCAAATCCAAGAAAGTGATTAATAATAAATAGTAGCCAACTAGGGAAAGTGTCGATTTGTTACTGGACCCACCAAATTGCTCTGATAACACAAATGAATCAGCTTTCGGAAACCTGTTCTTCAATACTTGAAAGGAGACCTTTTTTTTTGAACGGGCTAATACTGTTGTTCTCTACCGACCTTTACAGCGCCACCGGGTGGGATTGAAAGGAGAGCGTTTTAGCAGGTCTGAATATCCTAATAACGCCTACATTGGGTAAAAAATTCATCATTCCAAAGATCAAAGGGTCAATAAAAAATAAATAAAATGCATAGTTTTTTTTAATTCATCCCCTCAGTTTTACTTTAGCAACTTTTCACTGTGTAGAAAATTAGTACTATGCCTATATCCAGGTAAAATCCTACCACACGCACAAATTGTATAGAAACTTTTAACCAATTATCTTCTTATCATATATCATAACAGCCTCTGTGATGTGGTGGTTGAGCAGGTCGGCTCATAACCAGAAGGTGGTGGGTTCGATTCCCGCGACAGGACAAGTATTTGTGCACAGACAAAAAAGCAAAAGCACTTGTTTTGTGTCTGGGTGTTGTGGGACCATGGTCCTCGTAGTTCCTCGTAGTTCGTAGTCCTCGTAGACACAGGGAATCCTAGGATTATCCTGGATAGGATAAGATATCCTAGGATATCCTGGATCCTTAGGATCCAGGATCTATGTATGTGATCGTTGGACGTTATTATTATTATTATCTTAAAAATAAAAACTGGCAGTATATTTCGTCTAGGCGTCAAAAGTTTGCGGTCCAGGTTTTTCATTCATGACAGGATGATGTCCCCAAAATTTCCAAAATGAATTCCAAAGCTGCTGTTATACGAGTGAAGACGTCAGGGGCTCCCACGGCGCACGGCACGCCCCATGATACGATACCTCCTATTTTACCAGAGTCTTTTAACACCAAGGCGCTGCCGGAGTCACCCTGGAAAGTATTTATTAGAAGCTTATGAAAAAATCCAATAAAGTCGTTAACAGTTGCTGATGAAGGCGCTCCAAGGATGAACTGTCATGGCATGGACTCTCAATCTACGCATTGATACACAATGTTTTTGAAGTAAAACTTCTTTAAGCACGCTTGACTTGGAGAGTAAACTGGTGAATACCTAACGAAGCGAACGGAAGTTGAAAGGTGTTGGTCAACGTAGATCTCCATTGTCAACATAACAAAGTTAAAAAAATGTTATGTCCCAGTGAAATGACAATTTCACAAGATGGCGACATTAACATTAAATAAAGCACAAACAAAGTTTTACCGGCCGATAGATGGAGCTAAGGAAGTTTTACTTCAGTCTTGTGGTCTAGGGCACACTCGTTTTTTTTAAACATGCACATTGAGGGAAGGAGGGTTAGCCTTAGGTGACGGCATAATGTATTGAAAGTCGCAATCTACTTAAATCTGTACTTTAAAAAACCTTGGAACGAAAGTCACTTTCGTTTTTTATCTTCGCTCTGGTTCTAGGTACTTACATGACACATCCCATGTCCCACTGAATGTAAGGCACAGATCTCGACCTCGGCGATGATAGGTGGTACGATGGCTTGCCAAGAAGGGTACGACTGCATACGGTGCACACACTCCTCGTGGTTCAGGGTGAAGAGATTATTGAGAAGCTGCAGATAGTCAGGAGTGGGCGCTAGTTGCTGAAGAATATGAAAAATCACTTGTTAAATTAAAATGATACAAGAGTGACATTAATTCGTGCTCATTATTATAAGAGAACTTTTTTTTTCAAACTCATATATTGTAATGGGCTTGCTATAATATTATTTTACAACAAGCACTATGTAATTTTATATGCTTAGTAAAATAACTTAATTTTAAGTACCTAATATAATTTTCACTTGTCAAAGTGCTAAAAATATTTGCAATAAATCTTTTGACTTTGACTTTTGACTTTATTAGTAAGGTTCACTGCGTGGTGAACTTAGATGCGTGACCGCTATGGAACTGAGTGCTACTGTTCTTTTGAAAACATGATAAACCGACGGTTAGGTATTGCAGAAGCCTTTGGGGTAGTTATAAATAAGAACAGCTCGAATTCCTTGTCTTATACTATTATTACACTACCTATCGAAAAACAAAAATTTCTTCCTTACCACCATGTCTTCGTCAATCTTCGGCAGAGTCGTGCCCCAGCCAGTCACATATGCCTTCTCGCCACCGCCCACCTTTTCAAAGTTTAGCCCAATTATCGCCACCTGAGCGTCCAACTTCAAGCATTGAGTCAGGGTTAGAACCGCCACGTCATACTTAATGGTGTCTGCATCCCATTGAGGATGTATGAAGTGCTCTTGGAAGTGGATCACGGTACCTCCTGAGTGCCAGATGTTGGAGCCTACACGACCTTGGAATGTCCTAAAACATAACTACATACTTTAACTAAACAAAAAAAAAATCCTTGAAGACTTTTTTGTAATATATTATATTATAACAGCTGTTGTTCATCCAAAAAATACATAAATAAATATTATCAAATTTTGTACCGTATTGCAACGTAGAACCAGATAAATCTATCTAACAGACTAAAGCGATGTGAGGACTTGCTTTCCAGATCTTCCCTTTTTTAATGACGTGAAGGCAACCAGCACCTTTGGTTGAAATATTGGGTAGGTACTTACGGAGTTAATTGATTGTCAGCTGTCACGAAAGGCGTGACGCAGTGGGCTGCTGTCAGGACATGTCTTCTTGAGATAATGGAACCCCCGCACACCATGAGTTTCCAACGGTCACCAGTGAACAAGGCAACCATATGAGGAGCGTGACCTAGAGGAGCGTCCACTCCTCCGTGGATGCGGGAATCGAGGCTCTTGGATTTTGACTCCACTGGGATTCCTGGCAAAATATGAGATTAGAATAGTGTTTAAGTAAAGATGGACATTTCTGCAAAGTTCTGATTAACCGTCTTAGGTATAGACCAATAACCAAGCTAGAAGATGGTTATCAGTTATGAGACTCTAAAGAATGACGAGTCAACGAATAGTCACATAGATATTTAGGGTGTCAAATTGATAAAAGAAACATTGGAATTGTAGGCGGGTATAACTTAGCACTGTGGAAAATACGTAGAACCAAAACTGAAGAATGAGACATTAATGTCATTTATATATCTCAGCCGAGACCTGCTAAGAGAAAATTCAAGCAATGGCCAACGTTTTTATTGGTCTGTTGGTAATGGTGGTGATTATGGCACACCTACCCGGGGGTGTTATCTTCCTGTTGATGATGATGATGATATATCAAATCTCAATGTCTGAATCTTTTCTTTTTGCAGTCAATGTCTGATTTGATAAAAGTTACATTAAACCTACCGTAAGCACCTCCAGTAGCCACGACAAAAACGGCCAATATAAACATAATCATTTTAATTATTACCAAAAAGCAACGACTTTCTACAAGAATGTGTTTGTGTACTCTGTAAAAAATCGGCACAATTGTATTACTTATATCAAAATGGAAATCTGATAACGTTACAGGGATTGTAAGCTGAACCTCAAAATGTAGAGAAAGGTTAAGTTTGTTTTGTTACTTTAATCAGTTCAATGATTTATCAAATAAAATTGACCAAGTCGGAGATTTTTATCAGATAGCACGAAGTCAATGACATATCAGGCGTCATTCAAAAGTAATTAATTAAATTAGTACTAATTACTTCAACGTTAAAACGTTTGCGGACCAACACTCTTCGATTGATGCTATCTTGGATGGATGATATCTTGGAAGAATAAAACACCATCCAAGACAAATAACACTTCGTTACCCTTAAACATATTCGGCCATTTACCGATGTAAAAGTCTTCGTCTTAAATACACACGCTTCGAAATATTTTATGCATTAAGGACCAAAGGGGAAAAGGAATTTTTGCCGACAATTACGACGGTGGGCTGATAACATAACACACGTCGCAGGAAATAACTGGATAAAGTCACGCAAGGACAGGGAGTCATGGAAAAGGATGAAGGAGACCTTTACCCAACTGGGGTCCATATCTCATAAACAACACTAATAAAGCGAAGTTCGATACACTTTTGTTGTAATAGAAGGAGGTCCATAGGTTTGCTGAATTAATGATATGCCGATTGACTTTGTATAAGATATATTAATTAAAAAGATATTTACAAAAACCAAAATGCGGAAAATAAAATTTTCTCTAATATGTAGTCTCTATCAACAACATTCGTTGCCCCTAGCAACTAGCTGGAAAAGTTCTCTATTAAACTGATATGTAAACTTTTTCGTGGGCTAGCACGCCACATCACCCCCCTCCAGAGACCGTCCTACGGGCGATAATATTCTGGAAAACGCACTGTTCGTCCTGATCGAGTGGTGGTCACTGGAGCGTCTCGGGTCTCAGGTGCTGCCACGACGGGAGAATGGTCCAACTCACGAAGTATGTAGGCAGGTTTAATGCGGTCGACTGATACAGTGACTTCTTTGCCTTTTATGCGGAGCTTGAAAACTTTATCCCCTCGTTTTATCACCTCATGTGGGCCTGTATAAGCTGCTTGAAAAGATGGGTGCGAGGTGTCATCTCTTAGAAAGACGTGGGATGCTGTTGCTAAATCTTTGAAAATGAATATGGAGCGGTTATTCCCATGGTGAGAAGTTGGTAATGGCAACAAATTTTTGGCGAATGTGCGCAGTCTTTCAGTGTATACTGTCAAGTCCTCTGTACCATCAGCCGATTGACAAAAAATGTCACCTGGGAGTCGTAGTGTCTCTCCATATACGAGTTCAGCTGGAGTCGCTTGTAAGTCTTCCTTAAATGCCGCCCGGATTCCCAGTAGTACAAGTGGAAGTGTTTCAAGCCAGCTGCTGGTCGCATGACATGTAATAGCGGCTTTAAGCTGTCTGTGGAATCTTTCGACAAGTCCATTGCATGCTGGATGGTAGGCTGTAGTTCGTCTGCGTTGAAATCCGATGATGTGGGACAGATGCTTAAAAAGTTCTGATTCAAACTGTCGACCACGATCAGTGACGATATCTTCAGGGCAGCCGAATCTGGATATCCATCCGTGAACTAAAGCTTTTGCCACTGTTTCAGCTGTTATCTCCTGTAATGGTATAGCCTCGGGCCATCGTGTGAAGCGATCTACACATGTGAGACAGTAACGATACCCCTGTGAAAGAGGTAAAGGTCCGATCAAATCTATGTGGATTTTCATGAATCTGGCTCGAGGTAAGTTGAATGATGCTAATGGAGATGAGACATGACGTGTTATTTTTGATCGTTGGCATGCTAGGCAGGAACGAGTCCACTCTCTACAATCTTTTCGCATACTAGGCCATACATAGCGTTCCGATATCAGTTTCGTCGTCGCATTTATGCCAGGGTGGCTAAAAGAATGCAAGTTTTCGAACACTTGCCGTCGCATGTCTTTGGTCACATAAGGTCTGGCCACATTGCTGCTCTTGTCACAATAGATTTCTGTGTGAGATCCAGGCAGTTTGATTTTTGTCAAGCGTAGAGAAGTATCGCTATCCAAAAGTTGTTCTAGTTCAGGATATGTGCTTTGTGCTTGAGCAAGCTTGGATAGATCGATGGGCTGAGTAATCTCTTCGATGCGTGATAAACTGTCAGCCACAACGTTATCCTTTCCTGAAATATGCCTGATATCTGTAGAAAACTGTGAAATAAAATCCAGATGTCTGAACTGTCTTGGTGAGCACTTTTCTTTTCGTGAATGAAATGCGAAAGTTATGGGCTTATGGTCAGTGTAAATAATAAAGGCTCTCGCCTCCACCATGTGACGAAAGTATTTTATTGCTTCGTAGATGGCGAGAAGTTCCCTGTCATAAGGCGAGTATTTCTGTTGACATGGCGAAAGTTTTCGAGAGAAAAATGCTAAAGGTTCCCACAGGCCGTCTCTATGCTGTTGTAAAGCTGCGCCCATTGCTGTGTCTGAAGCATCAGTGACTATAGCGAGCTTCGCTTGGCAGTCTGGATGAGCAAGTAGTGCTGCTTGGCAGAGACTTTCCTTGCAGGCGATGAATGCTTTAGTAGCTTCTTCTGATAAATGCACGGGATGTGAACCTTTAACTGATCCTGTGAGCAGTGCATTCAGAGGCGCTTGATGCCGCGCTGCATCAGGAATAAACCTTCTGTAAAAGTTCACCATTCCTAGGAATCTTCGCAGTTCTCTGACGGTTTTCGGTGGTGGGTAATTCGCAACCGCTTCTACCTTCGATGGTAATGGTTTAGTCCCAGCTGCTGAGATGCTGTGTCCTAAAAACGTTACCTCTGATACACCGAATATGCACTTGTTCGTGTTGATTACCATGCCGTATTCCTTGAGTCTGTTGAAGAGCAGATGAAGGTGCTTCTTGTGTGATTCCTGATCAGGTGAGAAGATCAAAAAATCGTCCAGAAACGGGAAGCAGAACTCCTCAAGGCCCCTAAGCATCTCGTCCACAAATCGTTGAAACGTTTGACTGGCATTACGTAGTCCGAACGTCATGAACGGAAATTCGTATAAACCAAACGGCGTCGTGATTGCGGTCTTCGGAATATCCTCAGGGCAGACAGGAATTTGATTATAAGCTTTTACGAGATCGATAACCGAGTATACTTGACAGCCGGAGAGACAATGTGCAAAGTCATGTATGTGTCGAATGGGATAGCTGTCTGGTACGGTTCTAGCGTTGAGCATTCTGTAGTCACCGCATGGACGCCAGCCGTTATCTTTTTTAGGCGCAAGATGAAGTGGTGATGACCATGGTGACTTTGAAGGTCTGGCTGTTCCGTTCCTCAACATATCTGCAAATTCGTCTTTTGCGATTTTTAATTTATCCGGTGCTAGTCTTCGTGGTGTGCTGCTTATTGGCGGCCCTGCAGTAGTTTGTATATGATGCATGGTATTATGCTTCGGAACACGGTGGACACCGGAAGGTCTAGTAATCTCAGGGTATTCGCTTAGTATGTTATGATATACGGAATTTCCAGAAATAACTTTTACCGATGAAATGTTCCCAGTTGACTGTGCAGGTGAAGCTGGGGACGTAAGGCTTGTAGTGTTGTCGATTAAACGTTGATTTCGACAATCCACGATGAGGTTGTAAAATGATAAAAAATCTACACCTATTATGGCCTTTGTAACGTCCGCTACGATGAATCGCCAAGTGAAGTCACGGCGCAAGCCTAGGTTCAGCACTAAATGAGCGTAGCCGTAAGTAGAAATGGGTGTACCGTTTGCCGCACACAGCTCATAATTTGTTTTCTCACGACGTTCCATGAGTGCCGATCGGGGGAAGACACATACGTCACTGCCAGTATCGATGAGAAACTGCATCTTCGTAGCGCCGTCCGTGACAAATAGGCGACCGGAAGTTTGGCAATCGGTCGTCGCCATTACCGACTGCTGTTCGCGTTTCCCGCATGGTAGTCGCACGGTTTTACGCACTTACTTGCTTCATTGCCGAACTTATTATGATACCAGCACACAGGAAATTTTCTATAGTTCGACTGTGATCGTGTGGAGCTAGAACGACCGCGCGTTTTCTTGTTTGAACGATTCGGTGCACGTGAATGCCGGTTCACCTGCGCAGTTAGAGCTTGCACTTGTTTGGTAAGTTCAGCAATCTGTTGGTTCATGGCTTCTAAAGAGCTTCCTGGTATGGCACTTGATGTTGATGCTACGTGCGCTGTAGGCGAAACAACGTCATGGATGCGGTCAGCGAGATCTGCGAGCGCTTCCAGTGAAGACATCATCTGCGAAGCGATTATCGTTTGCGTGCTACTTGGTAGGCGACTGGTCCATATAGTACGTAGAAAATCTTCGGGAACTCCAGGTCCAGCCAAATGTTGCAAATGTCTTAGAAACTGAGATGGCTTACGGTCTCCAAGTTCTGCGTGCATAAGTAATTGCTTGACCTTCTTTTCTCGTGACGCGGACAGTCGTTTGATAAGTTCCGACTTCAATTTTTCATACCTGTTGGTGTCGGGCGGGTTGATGATTATATCTTCCACCTCAGAAGCATACTGCGGGTCTAGTTGGCCGATAACGTAGAAAAACTTCGTATTGTCCGTAGTAATGTTCGATATCGCGAATTGGCCCTCGATCTGCGCGAACCAAATGGCCGGCTTTTCAGGCCAAAACGGCGGAATGCGCACGCCCACACGACAAATATCTTCGTTCTTATCGGTTGAGAGCGACATCTTTATGTGAATCAGTATCAGAATTATCGCAATCAGCAACAAAATCAAAATCACACACATTTACTGCAAACGTGGACTTTCGGTTCAAAACAGGTCACCAGTAAAGCGAAGTTCGATACACTTTTGTTGTAATAGAAGGAGGTCCATAGGTTTGCTGAATTAATGATATGCCGATTGACTTTGTATAAGATATATTAATTAAAAAGATATTTACAAAAACCAAAATGCGGAAAATAAAATTTTCCATTAATTTTAAGTTTTCTTTTCTTCATTTTAAACTATACCTTACTAACAACACTGCAATGTACGATGAAAGTGAAGATATGGATAAAATGCCTTTATTATTATTTTATTAATATTAATTAGGATTCATCATAGCTAGGACCAACACTGCACATCACTTCCTCAGTAATATTGTGGTTCACAACTGGAACAGGCTACCAAAAGGTCATTGCTGCCACCTCCGTGAATAACTTCAAGAACAAGCTTGACAACTGGTTACGAACAAATAAACTATCTCTGTTACAAGGATAAACATTAGAAGTGAATCCAACACTGTGGATATAGACACATCAGCAGTCATTCTGCTCGTCTATTAAACAACAACAATAATAATAATAATAATTGTAGGATTGGCAGCATAAGAGTGACGTGAAGAATATGAGTGACGTATTCAATATCATGTATTTCACTGAGTTAGAACAAAGCCTTGACACTGGTAAGAATCTAACGACGGTTAGTTAGTCTTACAAGGCCCGATACCAACGATTATTTCTGCCCCCTAGATGGCTTCGATAACATTGCTACTGTATTTTGTGATTGCATTTGTTAGACTAGACTAGGCTACTTATCGTGATCTGTCATTGAACGATACTAAATATTATAAACAATAATTATAATTTATAAATAAGACAATGTGTCAAATTATTATTCAGATACAACTGTAATTTAATAATGTCGCCTTTGCTTCTCCCGTTATTGTTAATCATTAATTTATCCAATGGTAAGACGATCTGACATTTTTTTAAATGTTTTTTATTAATGACATGACGAGCTAGTCGCTCGCCTGATGTTAAGCAACACGACAGCTCATAGCAGTTGCAGTGACACTTGAAACTCTAAAATATAGTTACACGTGACACTGCACTGCGCACGCTATTCTGAGACATCAGCACAGTCTAGCAATAAAATTACTAGACTGTGAGATTAGGTCATAAAGTCTAATTTTTAATTACTGGTAATTTCACTAGCTACAGTGCCGTTCAAACCGGAACACTATAGTGCTTGCGCACTACTGCTTGGCGGCTGAATAACTGGCAAAGCGATGGTACCTACCTAGACGAACTTTGCAGAAAAGTCCTACCACCTAGTAGATGTTAAATAAAATTTGATGTTCAATACTCCCAACCATACAAAGATCCTGATAATGTACTGTTCCATTTGCTAAAATAAGACTTTTAATTTGAATCCATCGATGTATGTACGGTTTTGGACCAACGTTATTCTACCACCATCTTGAGTTATAACGTCGTCCTCCAATGTTCAGGTGTCCCTCTGGAATCTCCGTCAGAAGACGCATCGCATTTTTTCTCCCGTATCGTGGGTGGTGTAGAAGCCCCTAAAGGCTTCGCCCCGCACATGGCAGCGCTGGTAATCAGTGACGTCATCAAGATGTTCACCTGTGGTGGCTCCATCATCAGCAGCAGGCACGTGCTGACCGCTGCGCATTGTATAGATATGTTTGTTATATCAGGAGAACTTCTACCGTAAGTAGATATTTGTCTTCTACATTTAACACGTTGGCTAATAATTGTTCCTGGTTATCATTTTGACTGGCCCGAATAGCTCAGTTCGTAGTAACCCTGACTTCTGAACTGTGGATTGTAGGCTCGATTCCCATCCAGGACAAACGTTTGTGTGATGAACATCGATGTTTGTTCTGTGTGTGATTATTATATTGTATTCTAAGCAAGCTTCTGCTATATATACCATTAAGTCCGATTTCCATAGACTAAGCACTTAGTAGAGAGCAAGACTTAGTAGAATATTGAAAAAGGGACCTTCACATGGGTATTTCACAGATAGGCACAAACTTAATGACGCGTCTAGCTCATATAAAAGAAAACTTTAACTTCAGTTCACCACTAAAAAAGAAGGTCCTCAGAAATACTTAATAATGCTGTGTCTGGGTGTCATATTGTATTCTATGTATGTATTTACAAACAAAAAGTATTTAAGTATTGTATCAGTTACCTGGTTCCCGTAGTACCGGCTTTGTTTAGTTTGGGGCTAGATGGCGCTGTGTGAAATGTCCACAGATATTTTTTATTATTATTATTAATGCTCATCGTTTCTTTTTTCAGTACCTTCCATGTAATAGTGGGTACAAACGACTGGTACCACAAAGGCATAGAAGCCAGGATTGCTGAGTTCCACATTCACCCACAATGGGACCCTCAACCCATTAAGTATGACATTGGAATATTGGTTCTGAAGAAAGAACTGGAGATGAGTAAGAGAGTGGGGGTAATAGCCCTTAACTTTAACTGGGTTGGTGGGGGAGAGGACAGCTATGTTACTGGATGGGGACGGCTTGAAGTAAGTATGGAATACTTCAAATTTATACGACGTATTAGGTATATAAACATATTTCAGTGCCAGCCATTATCGTTTCGAGCTTTGACCCAATTTAGACCTAACTAGGTAGATACACAACCGGGAAGATGTGACGACGCAAGGGTATCTACATCCCATCATCCACGGAGTCAGTCATTCCATCGGGTCTTTTACTATCGTCACGTACGAAGCCATCGCCTGACGAATTATATCGTTAAGGCTATATAGGGTGCCGAGGAATAACAGTTTACAGAGGATGAGTTGATTCCGAACTTGCTAGCAGAGAGACCCGTCCCAGAGCCTCCGTGAGAAATCTGATTTGGGGATCTGTGTTAAACAGGTTGTTGGGCAGGCTAATAATACAGCGGTGCTGTCCTCACCAAAAAAAAATCTATATTGGCTAGTTTTTATTTTTTTATTGTCGCGGCACACCCCATATATACTAATAGAGAAGAACTGAAGAATGTATGACATCCATTTATAACGTAGTTACTGTTTTATAGCCGTTAATATTTTATATAATTTTTTATATTTTTAGAGTGACAGCCTCTGTGGTGTGGTAGTTAAGCAGGTCGACTCATAGCCTACAGGTGGCGGGTTCGGTTCCCGCGCCAGGAGAAGTATTTGTGCACAGAAACTTGTTCTGAGTCTGGGTGTTGTGGGACAATGGTCCTCGTAGTTCCTGGGTCCCTAGACACAGGGAATCCTAGTTAGGGCCCAGGATCTATGTATGTGATTGTTGTGCGTTATTATTATTATCTTATAATAATAATAACGCACAACAATCTTACGTTTGCATCATAATTCAGTCAAATCAACAAAATTTCCCAGACTTGGGGCATCATTCCGTATAAACTCCAACTCTTGTTCGTGAGGACTCTATCGCAAGAGCAATGCATGAAGCTTTTGCTGACAGAACCAGAAGCAGATACCTTCCCCCCTATCCTGAAGAAGGAGGTTGAAATCTGCGCCTTCCATTCTGATCAACATGGGTTGTGCTACGTAAGTTAAGACTTCTAATTTTATCACTTAAAATTATTGGTACTCTGCTAAACTAATACTTATATAAGTTATATATAGATAATAAAAGATAAAAGTTTTTATAAGTTTTATATAATAAATAAAATAAATATGTGTGGACATTTCACACAGCGCCATCTAGCCCCAAACTAAGCAAAGCTTGTACTATGGGAACCAGATAACTGATACAATACTTAGATACTTTTTGTTTGTAAATACATACATAGAATACAATATAAACACCCAGACACAGAACAAACATCGATGTTCATCACACAAATGTTTGTCCTGGGTGGGAATCGAACCCACGACCTGCAGTTCAGAAGGCAGGGATACTACCAACTGAGCTATCGGGCCAGTCAAATATGATGTATATGACCAGGCCAATAGCTCAGTTGGTAGTAACCCTGCCTTGTGAACTTCCTTAAGTTCCTTACTTCTTTAGTATACCATCTATGATTGACTTAGACTGGCTCGATAGCCCTGCCTTCTAAACTGTAGGTTGTGGTTCCAATTCCCACCCAGGACCAACATTTGTGGGATTAACATCGATATTCATTCTGTGTCTGGGTGATATATTGTATTCTATGTAAGTATGTATTTACAAATAAAAAGTATCTAAGTATTGCATCAGCGGTAGCCATAGCACAAGCTTTGCTTAGTTTGAGGCTAGATGGCGCGGTGTGAAACGTACAAAATTATTTATTTATTTATGTAGAGTTGAATATAGAGTTTTGATTAATTAAATAGAAATAGGTTCCCTTCACTTGAATCCACAGCTCGGCTCCACGTGTGAATCCGCGGATGCTTTTATCTCCTCTTAAATTCACACTGAGCGGATTCAAGAATAAACATCATTTTTTATGGCACTTGGATCAACATACAAGGGGACAAAATTTTTTTGAAGGAAAACTTCTTTGCGCACGCTTGACTTAGGGAGTAAGCTGGCGAGGCGAACGGAAGTTGAAAGTTGTTGGTTAACGTAGATCTCCATTGCCAACATAACAAAGTTAAAAATTTGTATTATTATTGATGTCCGGTAAAATGACAATTTACAATTATTATTGTCAAGATGGCGACATTAACATTAAACAAAGCAAAAACAAAGTTATATTGGCCGATAGATGGAACTAAACTAAAGCAGTTTTACTTCAGTCGTGTCGTCTAAAACACACTCATTTTTTTTTTCCTTGACGTCAAAGCTGGTGGGGTTTCATCATTATCATCACAGTTGGTGGTTTTAATATCCACTAATTTTACTGTTCATTCTCCAGGGTGACTCGGGCAGTGCCCTAGTCCACAAAAAGTTCAACCAGCAGATAGGCATCACATCATGGACGTATCCCTGCGCTCGGGGGTTTCCCGATGTATTCGTGAGGATATCTTCATTTAAAGACTACATCATGTACATACTGAACAAGAAAATTGATTCGTAAACAACATATTTTGGTGTCGCACATTTGTTATTTTATTAAATTGTAATAACAAATCAATAATACCTACTTATTGAATGTCTTCTGGAAGAGATCACTTTAAACAATAAGACCGCCCATTCGTACTATTATCGTCAATATTTTGTATCGTTAGGTACTATCTGTAGTATCGTTTGTATGTATTTCGGTGTGCAATAAAGTATTCTTCTATTCCATTATGTGTCTATGTTATTAAAATTTATACTTAAAAAGTTAAAATAATTACTTGGTTACCTACTTTCACTCATTCAAGACCCAAACCAGTAAGTACAATCAAAGAATAGAATTCCTATAAAATCCCTTTGATTACTCTAAATCTACGTATATTACTTATAGCAACAACACCATGAGCTATATTATATACTGGGCTGGGCTAGCCTACAAGAGCCAAAATCTGTTATTTTGAATTTCCCGCTCTATCCATTTAACAATCTTCCTAACTAAATAATTATCTTACTACTCTATGTTCTCTTATCTCTCAGTGCTGACAAAATTACTGATCTGTGGACACAGGTACCTTCCGCGAGGAGTATAGTGTTCTGTGGGTACCTTGCTGTAAACAAATAAAAATCAAAATATTATAGTGTTTATGTATGTACATACATCCTTTTAGATAAAAACGTAGTACAATACAATAAAAAAAATTGAAGATGTACAATAACTTTAAAACTTAATAATCATTATTATTTCCTCAACCCTTTTCTGTTTCAAGACTTACAACTTAAAATGGAGTCAGTTATAAAAGTTTTAATAAATATGTTTTTTGAGGGTAGCCAGGAATTGTTTTGTGGTCATATACGATTCATACCGCCATGCCATGTTCCTCTTTCTGTCCGGACCACCCTCAACGCACGTGGTAAGTTGCCTTTCTCTTTATTTTTATGTTTATTTTTCCCAATTATTTTTATTTTACCTTCAATTACTTTGATACTCGACAAACACTTTTGTAGTTTACCAGCGTTCATCATGTTTATCCTTTGCTTTTCCAGGGTTAAACACTTAAAATGGCACAGAACAATGTCGTCGTGGATTCTGAGATGGTCTATCCTATGCTATTTATCCCAAAAAAGTGTACTTCACTGGAAACCAACTGCGAAATGACTGATAATGTCTACATTGACTTGAACATAACATCTCCAGACACGGAAGGTAACGAAACTCGCATATATTCAGGGTTTTGTATTGTGAAGCTTGTTGATTCATATGAAGTTAATCTAAATAGTGTGGAGACACCAAATAACCAACACTCTGGTTCATCAGTAGATACCTATGACATAGGTCAGATGCCTGTCATCTTAGCTGAAGCAAATCAGATGTCTTTCCCTACATACAACCAGTCACAGGTATGGATAGATCCTTCTAGAAGTCCACATGTGTACAATCATTATGATTCAGCATCAAAAAAGAGGTATTCCATCCGAGAATCTCGTGGCTGCATTACTGTTGAGCAACATAACACATATATTACTCAAAATGTTTACAATTATAAAGAATCTAATGTCTACAACTACAGAGAGCCTGCAATGCCCACCCATCAGTCTGTGAACAATAATTTTGAACATAAAAAGTTTCGAAAGGTATCAGAAACCATTAATCATCAAGATTCTGGTCCAAATTTATATGAAGATGATGAAGTTGAATGTGGAGAATTTCTGTCTCAACTGCCCAAAGAAATAATTAATAAGAAGGAAAGTCAGGGTCAAGAGGGCAAGTATGTTGATCTTCAAAGTGAGAACAGTGCTCTAAAACAACTAATGTCTACAGATATACAGTCAGTGTCAAAGCAAAGGAAGACAATACTGTTCCTGGGTCATGACTCGGACTCGGGGAGGACAATTCAGAATATATCTTACAATGACTCAATGGTAACCTGTGGGGGGTTAAAAGTGGATAATGAAGTTGTCATTGGTGAGCTTAAAATATTACATTTACTAATTAGGGACAAGCAACATGACTTATAGGTGTTTAATCTTATTTTCTAAACCCCATACATATTTTATCCAGTCTTAAAAATATGCCCAAATCCAGTACTGGATTAAGCAAGCTTGAGGCCCGTGGCAAATTCTTTCAAAGAGCATTTGATCATCTATGGGTTCTTAAGTATAAAGTGGTAAAAAAAACAATTCAGTACTCATAGTTATGGGTTTTCTTGGCCATTTGGAATAATTTTAATAAGAAAGTAACAATTGAAAACTGATATAGTAAACAAATTATTCAAATAAATTTGTATACATATTTCAAAGTTTATATTAAATACAAAGTATTTTAAAATGTTGGGAATAGCTAATGTTACATTTTATCAAAGGTGTATATTAAATAATGTTTATGTTTATTTATCTGTTACTTTTATTATTTTTTAAACTTTATCAAAGTAATTTTTTTAGATTTCATTTGGGTCTTAGTCTCACTCAAAAAGTGCTATGATTTGACCTTAACTAAAATTTTAATAGATAAAAATGAGCATAGTATATATCATAATATAATAAAATTAAATATTAAACCTATGCAAGTCTTTAACTAATAAGCAACATGAACAAAGATTTTTATATTCCTTTTCCAGAAAATGTTTCATCTCTGAATCCAAAAAAGAAGAAATACCAATGTGACAAATGCAAGCAGATCTTTGAGCACATATATGCATTCCGTCAGCATATGGTCGGAAACCATAACTTCAACATCCACCCAGATGACCGAGATGTCAGCTACATGTGCTCTGAATGTGGAAAGAACTTGAAGACCCAACGCAAGTTTGAGATACACTGCCTTGGCCACGGTGATCCAGACTTGGAATGTTCTAAGTGCCACAAAGTATTTGCTTCAAAGTTCACTCTCCGTGCACACAAGAAGATTCACAATCGCAAGTTTCCTTGCTCATACTGTGTTAGGTCCTACATGACTTCCGAAGGCCTAAAGACTCATCTAGAGAAAATTCACTTCATGTTCATGTGTCAGTATACAGATTGCTCATATGTGACTGATAAAGCTACGGAGCTGAACAAACATCATAATAAGCATAATAAAGAACCTAGTGAAACTGATTTCGAATCTTTTTTGGAGGATGTAAGCGAGAAGGAAGATGAAATGGAGATCTTGAATGAGGAAGCTGATTTGAAGAGTGAGGAGTTTCAAGAATATGAGGAGAAAGTTGAAGATGACAGGATCAGGCAAGCTGATTCGGTGATAGCAAAAGTGATGGCCAATAAGATATTTCTGTTGAATTCCAAAAAGGCTAACAAGCACGGGCGATATCATAAGGTAATGATTTAATTTCGTCAGTTCATATAGTAAAAATAGAACCACCCCATCTCTTCCTGCGTAAGAGACGGCTAAGGGAATATCCAGAGAATTTTTAACGGGCTAATGCTGTTAGTCTCTACCGACCTTTACATCGTCACCGGACGGGATTACAGCATCACCGGACAGGAAAATTTAGAAATATTCCTTGGTACATTAATATCTGCGACTGCCAAGACATTGTGGCAATGGCAGGAATGATAATGGTAATTTAGCGAATACGCATATGTTCAACAGTGGACGCAAAAAGGTTTCTTTAACCGACTGCAAAAAAGGTGGAGGTTCTCAATTTGACTGTTTTTTTTAAACTTTCGACTGGGTGAACCGATTTTGGTTATTCTTTTGTGAAGTAAAACTTTTTAACGCACGCTTGACTTGGAGAGTAAGCTGGTGAATGTGAGGCGAACGGAAGTTGAAGTTGGTTCACGTAGACTTACATTGTCAACATGACAAAGTTAAAAATTTGTATTATTATGTTGGTGTGTCCGGTAAAATGACAATTTACAATTTTCAAGATGGTGACAATAACATTAAACAAAGCAAGAGAGTTTTGGCGGGAAAGCGAAAAAGATTGCGTCACCGCATTACATTATTTTCCAAAACTTGTGTTATTTTCAGTGTTAGTGCATAAAATTGGTGGCGTTTTATTCGTTAAGTGCTGGATTACAGGCGTGAGTGTGGGAAAATGGTGTAATGATGGTGAAACGTTTCTTTTCGTGTTGTTTCCAAAACTCCATAAAAGCTTCAAGGAAAGTTGCCACCACTTTACTAGGAGTATGACTTTGACTAGACTATGACTTGACTTGATGACTTCGACTATGACTTGACACATATTTGCGTGAACTATCATTAACTAGATAAATTATCAATTACTTGACACTGGCTAAATACACAAAAGTGTGGAGCCAAAACATTATAAAAAAAAAAAAAAAAAAACAAAGCAAAAACAAAGTTATACCGGCCGATAGATGGAGCTAAACTAAAGAAGTTTTAATTCAGTTGTGTAGCACACTCGTTTTTATTTTATTTGAAAGCTTGTCCCGTGTGATCCTATTTCAATTTGGACCAGTTCTATCTAAAATGAAATTGTAGAGGAAAATTTCGCAGAGGCAATCGCTTTGCCCAATTATTTATTTCGGTCTCATTAATTTTCATGGCGTAATCAGGTGTAATTGAAGCTTCGGATTACGGTGACGGATAGTAATATAAAAAAAATTAAGAGATCAATGTGAGATACATTCCGCCTCTGTAGCGTGGTGGTTGAACAGGTCGGCTCATAACCCGGAGGCGGCGGGTTCGATTCCCGCGGCAGGACAAGTATTTGTGCACAGAAAAAAAGCGCAAATACTTGTTCTAAGTCTGGGTGTTGTGGGACCATGGCCCTCATAGTTCCTGGTAGGGACCCAGGAACTATGACAACCATGGTCCCACAACACCCAGACTGTCTGAGACACAGGGAATACTAGTTAGGGTCCAGGATCTATGTATGTGATCGCTGGGCGTTATTATTATTGTGTATATTGAAAATGGTTTCCGGAGGAAAACAGATAAGTTGGGAATATTATAACTTTCCAGACTTGTGAAGTGTGCTACAAAGCCTTCGACCGGATCGGTGACCTGAAGCGTCACTTGATCGAACACATCATCAGGTCGACGCTCGCCAAGTCTCCGGTCAGCAAGGATGGAACACTCAACATTATATGCGAGGTAATATTTTTACTTCTACAGACACCTGGGTCCGTGTTTTTTGTTAATTAAATTTATTACTTAGCTTATTAGGGCCATTCAGCAGATTTATTACAATTATTTATCCCCCATGCCCCTTGTCAGCTAAACTAAGCAAAGCTCTTACCCCCTCCCCACATGCTTACGTAACAATTTTTAAATTAATGTATTGTTTTTTTAATATTATAATTATAATGTTAAGTGTTTCAAGAAAAGACAATGTGAGGGTTGCTATTCGTATAAAAAGGTAAATAACTACCGATGAGGTAATCATCATTTAGACTCCCCTACCCCCCATGTCATCCAAAATGAGCAAAGCAAAGACGCCCCCCCCCCATAGTGCTTACGTAATACTTGATCATGAACATAAATACAATGCAGGAGGGGCAATACTTTTTTTATAACGTATTTATTTCTGACTGTTCATTCACCACGAGCAGACCAGCTTCCGCATGAGAGGTTCCATGGGATGGGAACATCCATTACCATTATCGTTTCACTAGGTACTAGGACTTTTCTGCAATGTCTAGGTAGGTACCACCGCTTTGCCAGTTATTCTGCCGCTAAGCAGTAGTGTACAAGCACTGTTGCGTTCCGGTTTAAAGGGCAGCGTAGCTAGTGAAATTACTGGACAAATGAAACTTTATGACCTGCTGGGCGATCACGTAACTCGATTGCAAGGACAGAAACACAAATATGTATGGATTTGACTGTTTCAATACGCAGTTTATGTGCATAGTTAGTATGGAAATTTCTCCTGTTGCATTGCAATCAAAGTCACCCCCCTGGTCTTAGTTTAGTAATCTTATTACCAGACTGTGCTGATGTCTCAGGATGACGTGCGCAGTGCAGTGTCACGCGACTATACTTTAGAGTTCCGAGTGAAAAATAATATGGGCAATATTATAAATGAAAATATTCTGCAACTGAACTGACTGGGCAGTCGTGTCGCTTATCATCAAGCGAACGGTTAGCTCATATGTATGTCATACCAACATTAAAAAAAACTATTCTTTCACACTTATAAACTTTTGCAGATATAATATTGTTAGGGGTTCAATTTAAGCAAGGCTGAGACGAGAATGAGCGCCTGGTTTTATCTGATTTCAAGTAAAATAACAAAATACGTACAAATACTGTGGTAATATATAGATAGACAAACGGAAGGACGGATGGACGGATAGAGAGATAGATACATAGAAAAAAAATATTGCACCAACAACGTATTAGATACCTACATAGGCGAACTTAAAATTCTTAGAATTATTTTCCAGTTAGCTCCGGTGTATTATACTTTACTAGTTGCGCCCCGCACTTTTCCCGCTAATAAAAAGTATTTTAATTATTTGCTCATCCCACGGGAACATTTCACTTTTCCGGGATAAAATGTAGTCTATATGTTAATTCAGTGTAAAAGCTATCTTGGTACCGAATTTCATCCAAATCCATTCAGCCGTTTGAGTGTGAAGGAGTAACAAACATACACACATACACACAAACGCACATACAAACTTTCGCCTTTATAATATTAGTGTGATGTGATTAAATGCTTTGTGGTAATATTTAGATTTAACACAAATAATCAGGTATTTTATTATGTTAAGGAATGACGTGACGAGCTAACCGTTCGCCTGATGTTAAGCGACGCGGCTGCCCATATCAGTTGCAGTGTCACTCGGAACTCTAAAGTACCTATATAGTTTCGTGTGACACTGCACTGCGCACATCATCCTGAGACATCAACACAATCTAGTAATAAAATTACTCGACTGTGAGATCAGCAATTGGCCAGTAATTTCACTAGCTACAGTGCCCTTCAAACCGGAACACAGTAGTGCTCGCACACTACTGCTTGGCGGCAGTATAACTGGCAAAGCGGTGGTACCTACCTAGACGAACTTTGCAGAAAAGTTCTACCACCTAGTAAAAGGTAAGTAGGTATAGGTAAAGGTAGGTATTAGAAAGGATTTAAATTTTTACCTTTTTTCTCTCACATATATATGAGCGCCTTGTGTTGTTGTTGTAAAAAAGTATGATTTGTTATATTTAATAATAATAATAATAAACGCCCAACGATCACATTCATAGATCCTGGACCCTAACTAGGATTCCCTGTGTCTAGGGACCCAGGAACCACGAGGACCATGGTCCCTGACTCAGAATAAGTAACTGCGCTTTTTTTATGTGCAAAAATACTTGTCCTAACGCGGGAATCGAACCCGCCACCTCCAGGTAATGAGCCGACCGGCTAAACAACCACACCACAGATACTGAAAAAAAAATGCAAAATATATTTTCCTATATATACTTAGTACTATATCTAAATATTTTTTTTAATGTTTTGGTTCCACACTTTTGTGTATTTAGCCAGTGTCAAGTAATTGATAATTTATGAAGTTAATGATATTTCACGCAAATATGTGTCAAGTCACAGTCGAAGTCATAGGTCAAGTCATAGTCTAGTCAAATTCATACTCCTAGTAAAGTGGTGGCAACTTTACTTGAAGCTTCTATGGAGTTTTGCGAAACAACACGGAAAGAAACGTTTTAACATCATTATACCACTTTCCCACACTCACGCCTGTAATCCAGCACTTAACGAATAGAATTCCCCCAATTTTATGCACTAACACTGAAAATAGCACAAGTTTTGGAAAATAATACAATGCGGTGACGCAATCTTTTTCGCTTTCCCGCCAAAACTCCATATCTAGGTTAGTATTTTCAGACTTCATGATTCGCCTTTATTTAATCGCTTTAAGACAACCTTTTACAAATTTACAAAATTTCAAAGTTTTTAAAGAGCCACATTTTTTACCTTTTCAACAATAAATAGTACTTTAATAAATGCTTTTTTTTTTTAAATGAAATAAACAATATTAGCTTATGGAGCTAAACGCAGCTTCACATTTAAAGAACCGCATAACGCTCGAGAGCTGCAGGTTCCCGCAGCTCTCGATATAACCCAAACGTATAAATGTACCCGTGGTACATACATTCCTTAGCTAGTTATATCTGCAGATTTTTATAGCAGTGAGTCAAACCAACTTTCAAAAACCTTCCCCTTTTGAAACCACCTACAACTTTCCAGATATGCCAAACCGAGATATTTTCCAAGGTGGACAAGTACAAAGCGCACCTCCGCGAGCACGCCAAGCTGACCCTATACAAATGCACCTTTTGCGACAAATCCTTCAGCGATTCCTCCAACTTCTCCAAACATAAGAAAATCCACGGAGTTTCTTACTTCCAATGCGACTTGTGCCAAAGGAAATTCAACTCTAAGAAAATGATCTCACAGCACATGGAGTATCACAATAAGAACAAGCCTGTAAAATGTAGGGACTGCAACAGAATGTTCCACTTTCAGTCAATGCTTAACAAACACATCAAATGCGTTCATACTAAGCAGGCTTCGATGAAGTTCAGATGCAGGTTCTGCGATGTCTTCCTCAAGAGTTTAAAGGACAAGTGGGACCACGAATGGACGGTCCATAACATCAGGAAGATGATAGTGGACTGTTCAATCTGTGGGGCCAAGTTTAGAAAGTATTCCGAACTGAAACGACATTGCATTGACAAACATGAAATAAATATTCTTCCGGCGAAGAAGTTTTTGAAGAAAAGGTATTATTAAATTATTTGGGTTTTTTCGAAGCTGGTCTTCGCCCTTTTTACGTAAATGTAAGTGAATTCAGAAATGTTGTTTACCATGATGTCTGTATAGGATATAAATGATTTTTCAGTTTTTTTTTTATACTATAAGGAATTTACCCTACCTCATGTTTTACAAACATTTAGATGTACTTTGTGATTAATTGTTTTATTGCTTTTTTAATGAAGCAACGTATGTACACTGAATAGGCGTCACCAGTGTAAATGAGACCATATATCAGGTCAATACTGAAATCATTTTATAAAATCACTTTTAAAAGAAACTTTAATCCTTTTTTTATTGTTTAATATATACGTTATGTACTGATTAAAATAATTAGTGTTAAAGGAACAAACTGATAAAAATAAGACTGAACGTAAATTTAAAGGACTGCATAGAGTATATATATACATATATAGATACTGTAGGTAGGTAAATAAAGGCTCATGAAATTTCAAACTAAATATTCATTACTTAAATCTATCTACATTATTTATTTAGTATGAGTCATTTAAATAGTCGTAAGGTACGTTCTTTTGGAGAAATTGTTAAAAAATATATAAAATATTTGTATTTTGTTGATTTTGTAAATAAGTACCTAATTCATGAAATTCCCTTAACTGAGCTGTCACAAGAATTATTCTTGCATTATAGACTTATCAATAAGGTTTTTATAAATTTTTATATATTAAATTTTTACAAGGTAATTTACCTTATTATTATGCAGGTATCCTAAAGTTGAAATTATGAATTTCGGATTCCCTTTTGTATGAAATGCTTAAGATACCTATATACATATTTCCACATATATTCACAATATCAAACAGGTATCCTTATATTGAAATTATGAATTTCGGATCCCCTTGTGTAAGAAAAAGGTACCCATCTATACATATTTCCACATATAATAAATATGTGTGGACATTTCCCACAACGCCACCTAGCCTCAAACTAAGCAAAGCTTGTGCTATGGGAACCAGATACCGATATATACTTAGATACTTTTTCTTTGTAAATACATACATAGAATACAATATAACACCCAGACTCAGAACAAACATCTATGTTCATCACATAAATGTTTGTCCTGGGTGGGAATCGAACCCACAACCCACAGCTCAGAAGGCAGGGTTACTACCAACTGAGCTATGTCAAGAATATATATACATATATTCAATATCATATAAAATTCAGTCTGATAACTTATTGGTCAATGACTCAAACATATTGGTAGGTAGAAAAATAATGTAAAAAAATATTTTCAAAAACAAGTAATTATAATTATTGTGCACCAGTTTGCGTTATTTAAGTCTTATTTATAGTATGCTGTGATTACCGGTGCCAGTTAAAACCATGATCTCATCGTTTACTTGTTTATATTTACATAGTTCCTAGTAAACTAGCTATCAGTATACACTTTACGTTATCGTTAAATTATTAAAATCTTTTATCAAGGATGTTAAAGCAGTTATAGAGGTTTATTTCCTGAAAAGTTACGTTTTTATTTATCTTTATTGTTTTTTTTTTTGTTTTCATATAAACATTCCGTTTTATTCTAAGTTTTTTGCAAAATGTAAATAAACTTCTGTTTATTAATACCTTGTGTTTTTGTTCCTAAGCCCATTGATAGTAGGTAATTACAAATTCTGTCTCTCATTATCTAACAGCCTTATTAAAACGGGTATTAGTCTCGGATTAGTTACTTCAGCTTTTGTCCTTTTTTTGCTACTGGAATATTTAGCTGGATCGAAAGGGACAAAAGATGGTGTAACTAGTCTTAAGCTAGTTCGTGTTTATTAATAAGGCTGTAAATGTTCACTAAACTTAATGTATGTCATTACTCTTCTAATAACGGTGAAATGAAAAAGACGGAGATATTTAAATTTGGTTTAGCTTTAGCGAATGCTGTACAGAATTGACACCAACAGAGTATAATTTAGATTACAATCTAAATATATATAACTCAAAGGTGACTGACTGACTGACAGTGATCTATCAACGCACAGCCCAAACCACTGGACAGATCGGGCTGAAATTTGGCATGCAGGTACATATTTATAGGTTATGACGTAGGCATCCGCTAAGAAAGGATTTTTCGAAATTTCACCCTTAAGAGGGTGAAATGGGTGGTTGAATTATTCCCATAGGCTACGCCGCGGGCAAAGCTGCGGGCAGTAGCTCGTCTTGTATAATATTCAACGATATATAACGGACGTGTAAAATGGATATAAACCTTATCATCTGAACCTAGTTATCGCTATTTAGGTTAGTAGGTGGTTTAGCCTGTAATCAAAGTACCAAGAATCACTGCACTATTGATCGGTAACCTAAACCTAGATAACCACTGTATCATAAATACACCAGCCTGCTCTTTGTCCAAACACTTCGCGTCTGGACAGTGGCGTAGCTAGGTAACAAAGGCCCTGGGGCAATATAAACTCTAGAGCCCCAACTAAACTAAAATCATTTGTTCCGAATTCGATGTACTCCAGTTTTGTTTTCTATGTTAATGAATGATGTGACGAGCTTGTCGTTTACCTGATGTTAAGCGATACGACCGCCCATAACAGAACAGTGTTACTTGGAACTCTAAAATATAAGGCGACACTGCACTGCGCACATCATCCAGAGACATCAGCAGTCTGGCAATAAGATTACGCGACTGTGATATCAGATTATAAAGTCTCATATGCTCAGTAATTTCGTTAGCTACAGTGCCCTGCAAACCGGAACACATTAGTGCTTGCACTGCTTGGCGGCAGAATAACTGTCAAAGCGGTGGTACCTACCTAGACGAACTTTGCAGAAAAGTCCTACCACCTAGTATAGATTATAGATTTGTCGTACTCCAGAGTATATTCACTAGTTCAATTTATAACTTGTAAATCCGAGGGGCCTCGGATCACTGCCCCGTCTAGCCCTTCGGTAGCTACATCACTGCGTCTGGATTCCAACGTCTGCCGTCTGCGTTACCGTAAAACGGGGTGAATAGATACAGTTTTGAACTTAGACTTCATTTTTATACATGTATTCAATAGTCAAGACATCATTCTATTGTGCTTATATCATGTCTCTTAGCTGTTTTAATAGTTTTCATACATCTAAATTGGCATTTATTCCTTAATTGGAGTACAAAATGCAAAAACATGTTTCTTTTCTATTGACCCGCATATGGGTTCAATAGACACGAGGTATGGGGTGAAAAGAAAAAAATGCTAGGGTTGGCAATTTCCAAAGTTTTAGTAGAAACCTAACCAAGTAGCTAACGTAAGTGTAAAAAATAGATAGGTAGAAAGTGTGACCTAATGGTAGAAACAAAACAATAGATAAGCAAATATTATAAAACTTTTTAATCATTAATTCTTATTTATGAGATCAATCATTTATTCTTATATTTGAGATCAATCAGTTGCATCATTTATTAATTGCAAAAAAAAGTTATAATTTTATGTATCAGTCAGTTAAGATAGTTTTCCCTCCTTGTTTTTTCCTCGTTTTGATGCTGTGTCTATAAAGTACAGATTTGTCGATGTCATATTTCTCAGCTATGGCCTTTAAAGACAATTTGCCATTCGCATATGCGGCAACAGCTTCATTTATAATATTTTCATCGTACTTTCTGTACCCCCTAGGATCAGGTTTATATATACGCAGCATAATGATTTGTACCTATAACAGAAGAAAATATTTATGTAGGCCATGAAAATATTTATCTACCTACATAATCAATAACTACAAAAACTGTACGTAAAACTAGGATTTAAACCATAATTTGAAAGTTTGTAATTTAATGATACCTACTAGCTACCTCCAACACTGACCTAGATATTATATATAAATTACTAGACTTAAATCTTTAAACAGTACCTACTTAAATAGATCATCTCATCTATATCGTCTCCGAATCATAGAATTCAAAAATTTCCCAAAAAATAAATTATTCTCTAGGTAGCAGCCCTAATACATATTTTTCTAATCACCTCTTACTCGTTTCTATTGAACTCTTTCACGTGTCTATTGAACCCATACTACGTGTCTATTCACCCCATACTACGTATCTATTCGCCCCTTCCTCGTATCTATTAACCTCAATCACAAATAAAAAATGACTTGACTTACAATTTTACAAATATTTCAAAATTTATATCACAAACGCACTTACCTTTTTATTAATCTGGGTGACAAGGAATCAACGCATACATTAGCAAGTTGTGATGTCACAAAACGCTTCCTTTCACAATGAAAATAGTTAACTTTACAGGACCTCGTTTAACCTGCATTGAAGGGACTCGCTTCAAGACAGTTTTTTATTGTGTTGGCCAAACCTTACGCCACTTCAGTGTTGCTATTTCAAGTAAAATAATACTGCAGTTTTAAAAAATATATATATTCGGAACTTTTTTCTTTCAAAATGTTTAGCTATAGTCTGTAGAAAAACATTTTTAGTTTTGTATCTATTCACCCCTGCGATTATATTCACCCCGTTTTACGGTACATCGAGCGAACGCTTCGGACAACAAGTCGAAGAATAGGAATATTATGTATTGGCCACAGATAAGATAACAGTTACAACTAGATTCGCGTAGCGTAGATTGTGGTAGCAAGATGTATTAGGAATTACTGTAATGTTAACATTCTGTGTGCATTATGCATATTGCAAATTCATCCAAATCAATTTCACGTTTATAATTTCATATTTTTTAAAGTGAAACTGTGTTTTTAGTGTACCTCCAGCTAATTTCAAACTACAAGCGTTAAAATGACGTCATGATTTATGTTAACGTATGGAATGTCTACGTAAACTGTACTCAAGATTAGCTGGTTAATGTGAAGGTTGTGAACTGTGGTTAAAAAACTATTAAATGCCACGAGTAACGCCGAGTATGATATTGCAACACGTGCTAGTTAAACTTCATGGTTAAGGTTCTAATTAAGTATACAGTAACTTCCGAGATTATTGCAGTGCAACCCAGCTGAAGTGCAGTTCTTCGCTAGGGATGCTATTGCTGACTAGGAGAGGATAACAGCTATCTGTGACGCCCCGGTGCTGGGATTGGTGTGGTGGCCACACTGGTGTAAACAGTCTGTGTACACAAGATCGGCGCGGCCGGTGGCGCGCGCATGACCTTGCGCGCATGCGTCTGCGGGCGGCGGCCGGCCCTGTGCCCACAGTCCGCGACCACGCGCCGCGGCGGACACGTCTCTCGTACGAGGCGAACGCGCGTCAAAAACATTAAAAATCAATCGGTCAAAGAAACGTGAAGCAATTTCACTCCTGACCGTACCCTGACTCTACCCTAACTCTGTGTCTGTGTAGTTCCGCTCCCGACGCCGATTGATGCCCCTTCAATAAGGTCGGTATTAATGGCTTTAATCTTTTAAGCCGTCACGTTTCGACAATTCAATGTGCTGATAATACCTAGTTCGAATCCATACAGGGTTTGTTTGTATGTCTTTTTGTTTATACGTAGCAGCGATATGTTGATCGTTAGATTTTATTGCTATCTACTAATGGATCCGTTTTTTACGATGCGTCTCGGATGAGGATTAACACGATGAAACTGAAGCATTTCTTACAAACTGTTCTTTATTTAGTCTACTATGTAGTAGGTAGTAAATAGAGGCACACCCAAGCGGATGTAAACAGAAATAAACCACTCGAACGAGGCAATACATTGCAGAAAATGTTTAGCATCTCTGACGAAACGTCAGATATTAAACAGCTCGAGAGGATTCCTTTTTCGAAAAACGTATAACTTTCTTTTTTATCTGAGCACCATTAAGTATAGGTTCAATATATCATTTAGCACCTGTATCTAAATCGATCGATATGGGGCGATACTAGGTAGTACAGTATAGAACCATGTACTAGGTACCTACCTATTTGTATACATACTTCAATATTGATGATAGAATGCATGTAGCAGTTCGTTGCCGTGGTCGCCATTTATCCACTAGACATAGGTACTCGAATCAGTTGAGCTAAAACAACAACAAATAATAATAATAACGCCCAACGATCACATACATTGGCTGAACCGATAGCTTCGTTGGTAGTAACCCTGCCCTCTGAACTGTGGGTTGTGGGTTCGATTCCCATCCAGGACAATCATTTGTGTGATGAACAGGTGTTTGTTCTACAATCAAGTATTTACAAACAAAAAGTATCTAAGTATTGTATCATTTATCTGGTTCCCATAGTACAAGCTTTGCTTAGTTTGGGGCTAGATGGCGCTATGTGAAATGTCCACACAATTATTATTTTATTTATTTATAGATCCTCGACCCTACCCAGGATTCCCTGTGTCTAGGCACCCAGGAACTACGAGAACCATGATCCCACAACACCCAGACTAGGAACAAGTAATTGCGTTTTTTGTTTAATACTTGTCCTGCCGCGGGAATCGAACCCGCCGCCTCCGGGTTATGAGCCAACCTACTCAACCATCACCACAGAGGCTGTGGTATGTGGCTCTGTGATGAATCACCGAAATACCGGCTAACGGTTTTCATTTTTTCTTTCTTTCTTTTTCTAGGTCTATTTCGTAGCTTGTGATCAAATAGTTGGATAGGTTGGATTGGACCAAAGCCTTCGGATGCTACTATGAGCAACGGCGTAAAGCTTCCATCATACCAACTTACTTAGTTTTATGAGAATACATCTATATCTTCTAAATATATATATAACTCAAAGATAACTGACTGACTGACATAGTGATTTATCAACACACAGCCCAAACCACTGGACGGATCGGGCTGAAATTTGGCATGCAGGTAGGTGTTATGACGAAGGCATCCGCTAAGAAAGGATTTTTCGAAATTCCACCATTAAGAGGGTGAAATGGGTGGTTGAATTATTTTCCCATAGGCCACGCTGCGGGCAGAAGCTCGTTTTGCAGATAATGTCTCTAGGATTACACGAATAAAATACGTCCATCTATTATAGCCCTGAACGTTCCATTCCAACATTTAATTCAGTCCTTAAAATTAAGTACCTACCTTATTTAAATATCACCATAACAAATTAATAACTCTATCAAATCCAACTGGTTTAAGGCTCCAGTCTTAAAACAATGTAAATGCCTCTGAAACAATGTAAATACCTCTTATTAAAGTAATGGCCACTAAAAGCTTTCCCAGTGTAAGTAGGTATCGGGTGACGTCAGAAAAGTCCTCAGGGATAGTTAAATTGTGAGGAACCTTCAGCCAATTGGAATCCTTGATGATGAGGGACAATGAAATGTAAGCTTATTGAAGAGGTGGATTAAATTTGTGCAAAGCGTTTGAAGTGGAAATGGATTGAAATTGAGTAAGGAAGAAAAACATCTTTGGCGCAAATTTTATTGCGGAAGACACTACTATTCTTGTGACACGACGGCAATTAAAATAAATAGATAGAAAATGCTTTATTGTATTAATAACAAATGAGAGACATAAGAGAACTTAATACTAGAAAGCATTATCTTCCAGTTAATCTGAATGTAACGTACATATAAAATTCAAAGTCCTGACTGACTGACTGACTGACTTATATATTCAAGTATATCGACTAAATACGAGTAAATTGCTGGTCCTAGAGACTTGAAATTTGGAGGGTGTGTTCTTTGTAAAGTGTAGCTATACACTAAGAAAGGGTTTTTCAAAATTTCATCGCTAAGAGGGTGAAATGGGTGGTTGAATCATTTATGAAAAATTTTCTCTCAAGACGACAATCGAACCTACTCAGCACCCGCTATCAATATGTGATCACAAAACATGTGCTTACTTCATTACTTAGGTACTTATTTATGCCCGACTACTACAAAAAGGAGGGCTATGTGCCTTCAATTTTCAGTTTTAGGACTTTTAGGCGCAGTAGTATCGATGTGCATTTTGATTAGTTAACATTCATGTCAAATTGAACAGTAACTACACTTCGTTGGTACTTTGACCGTCAAATAAAAACGTTTAGCCGAATCTGTGCATCCGCATAGCACCGGATTCAATGACTAGATAACAGTGTCATTTGCAAAATTGACTATCAGTCGTATCTCCAGCGGATACGGCAGATTTCAGCATGTTATCAACGGTTGCGATGATCGTAATTAAATACTATCGTTATTGGCGGATGAATTTCAGACTTATCATTCGATGCAACACCGTAGGTACTATTATTATAAGTAAAACTTAGTCTTTACACACGCTTGATTTGGGGAGTAAGCTGGTGAATGCGTAGCGACGCGAACGGAAGTTGATTCACGTAGATCGCCATTGTGAACATAACAAAGTTAAGTATTATTATGTTGTTATGTCCGGTAAAATGACAATTTGCAATCGTCAAGATGGCGACATTAACAAAACAAAAACATTATACCGGCCGATAGATGGAGCTGAACTAAAGAAGTTAAACTTTAGTCGTGTGGTCTAAAGCACACTCGTTATTGTGTCTGAAGATCAACTGCCTTGTCGCTTAACATCAAGTAAAATAAGATTGAATCATACGTCCTTAGGGTTCATGTAGTCATATGTATCGATGGTGAAATAGGTAAATACCCGACAAACAGGCAGATTTTCTTCTAAAAGTTGTTCAAAAATGACTCCTAAATTAACTTTGGTTTATAATGTAGGTATACCATGTCGTATTTAGATTACGTAATTGATCAATTCAGAGAAAGGGAAAGGTGCTTACGGCTTATTCAAATGTTCATTTGTTTGTGCCGAAAGGCAGAACCGATTTGTCGGGACTAAACATAAAATAAGAGTTATTTTTTATCCCAGTTCTCAGAAAATTTACATACCTCGCGGAAACTAGGCCAATTTCAGGAGTCTCTAGTAAAACAATCTTATGTAGTTACCCAATCTTTATTACCTGTACGTACAGGTGTTTATAGAAATCTAAACTACAGAATATGTATATAATACATTACAATAACGCCCAATGATCACATACATAGATCCTGGACCTAAACTAGGATTTCCTGTGTCTAGGGATCCAGGAACTACGAGGACCCACAACACTCATACTCAGAACAAGTATTTGCAAAAAAAAAATCTGTTCACAAATAATTCTCCTGCCGTGGGAATCGAACCCGCTGCCTCGGGTTTATGAGCCGACCTGCTCAACCACCACCCCACAAAGGCTGTATAAAGCTTGCGCCCTCTCAAAGATTTAACTTTACAAAAGAACAAAGGTTTGAAGTACCTTGACGGCTCTATAAAGACCCAAATTGAATTTCCCTGAAAATTTAATACTCTTCACATTTCTCGAAGTATGATGACGGAGTTAGCACCTTGTTAATTTGTTTAAATTAAATTCTAAAGGAAGTTGATTCGGAAAATTTGATTCGAGTTCGACCTTCATGATTTAATTATGAACCTATTGATGTACCTGACGAAAGCAATTATGGCATATTTTTATTTTCTATTCATTAGTTTGGTAATGGGTTTAAAGTATTTAGTCCGAGGTTCATACTTTACTGATGGTAGTAGGTAAAATAAAATATTATTAGATAAAATAATATTAAACTTTGTCGAAAAAGAAAGAGGTTCAATATAATAGATATGATATGAGAGGGAAAGAAATGAAATTTTATTTTCTTTTTTTTTCTTTGAATGTAAACTTTCGCCTGAAACTGCACTGCGCACGTCATCCATATCAGCATTGTTTAGGAATAAGATTAATAGACTGTGAGATCAGGTCATAAAGTCTCATTTGCCCAGTATTTTACTAGCTACAGTGCCCTTTAGACCGAAACACAGCAGTGCCTGCACACTACTGCTTGGCGGCAGAATAACGGATAAAGCGGTGGTACCTACCTAGACGAACTTTGCAGAAAAGTCCTACCACCTAGCTAATTGGGCTAAGAGGTGCAGGTATCAAGAATCAGGCCTCAACTTCAAGATATTTTGTTATTACTGGACTTAATATTATAGAAACTGACGTGAGTAGTACTCATAACTACAATACATAACTACATCTAACTACACGGCTAACATTTACGAGATACAGTCGAATAACTCGACCGGTGTTCGGGCAATATAGATGCCCATCCTCATGGAGTACGCGCGGCGGCGGGGCGGCTCGGCTCTGACTCGACTGTATCTTGTGAGTGTTAGCCGTGTAGTTAATACTGCAGGACTTGTTTCACATTCATACAAGATTCTAACCCGTGAGCTACGGATCGCAAGCCTGGCCACCAACTGAGCTGTCCGCCGCTTCACATCATCAGCCGGAAAGCGTCCACTGCTGAACACGGGCCGTCTCCTATAAAACGCCACTTTGGACGCTTATCATAAATGGAGTTTGCCATAATTGACAGCCTCTGTGGTGTGGTGGTTTAGCAGGTCGGCTCATAACCCGGAGGCGGCAAGTAATTGTGCACAGAAAAAAAAGCGCAAATTCTTGTTCTTAGTCTGGGAGTTGTGGGACCATAGTCCTCGTAGTTCCTGGGTCCCTACCACCACCAGGGAATCCTAGTTAGGGTCCAGGATCTATGTATATGATCATTGGGCGTTATTATTATGATAATGACCACGCTTGGCAGGCGTCTTAGTGATGACAGATTTTAATGTACTGAGGAGAATGTTCCTGCCGATTCCCTGGGTATTCCCTAAGCCGTCTCTTACGGCACCCACGGGAAGAGATAAGGTGGTCCTATTCTTAAAACGGAACCACACGTCTACTAACAATCATGAAAAACCTGTGTCAGATACTCCGACCTCAATACTTAATACTCAATTATTTATTGCCAACAAATGTATGTACTTATTTTGTAATACAGGTGTTATTGGTGTGTTTGCGAAACATGACCCCATTAGGGTATAGCAACAGGTCAGGTGAAGACCAGGCCGATCCATTAAATAAACAATATAGGTACCGATATACGAATACTTATTTGTTTTTTTGTTTTTTTACTTCAAACTTGTCTAACACTTGACCACGCTCTCACCTGATGGGAAGTGACGATGCGATCGAAGGTGTAGCATGCTAGCCAAGTAAATACCTATTCACTCTTCTCTTGAACACGCCCGGGTTATATTTCGCCTGAAACAGACGCTGCCAGGGCATTCCACTCCTTAGCCGTTCTAATTAAGAACTTGGAATCAAATCGCTTGGTACGAATGGGTGGTATTTCAACCACGAAAGGATGGTGCTTAGCCGAGCGTCTAGTAGTCCGGTAGTGGAATGATGATGGGGGGAATGAGATTAAGCAGATCTTGTGCGCATTCACCGTGGTGTAATCTGTAACAGCCTTATTAATAAACGGGTATTAGTCTCGGACTAGTTACTTCAGCTTTTGTCCATTTTTTGCTACTGATATATTTAGCTGGATCGAAAGAGACAAAAGATGGTGTAACTAGTCTAAAGTTAGTTCGTGTTTATTAATAAGGCTGTTAAAGATTAATGTAATTGTATATTGACCTCAAACCTTGTGTTCGTGGAAATAGCAGAAGTTACTTTCCGATTTTTCTATTCTTTACCATTTTCATAGGTCTCTAGAGCATGTAAATACTTCATAAACCCACATGACCGGTGACCCGTGGCTACGTGGGTGACTGCAAAGTGGCCAATGATCCACAATGGACACAATCCAATGTACCGTCGGCGTACATATTTATAGAGCAGGGGTTCGCGCGGTAAATTAATCAGCCCCTTTTGCTGGTTGTCCGAGTAGTGAATTGACGTAGGTAGGTTCCATAGACAGCACTGTACAACATAAAGGCCCGTTGTAAAGATAAAACGGGTCTATTCGCGTACAAAAATTATCAAAACATTATTTTGACTAACCTCGACGAGTCCCCTCGTGACCACGGCCAATGTAACTTGGTCGAAACGTCGAGGTTAGTCAAAATAATGTTTTGATAAATTTTGTAGGCGAATAGACCCGTTTTATCTTTACAATATGAGTTCAAGTCGCGAAAGTTAAATAGTGTTATAAATATATATAGGCCCGTATTACAGAACGATGCTCATTGATCGGCACTCAAACTTGAACGAGTGTAGTTCTGTAATACTTAATAATAATATAATAATAACGCCCAACGACCACATACATAGATCCTGGACCTCAACTAGCATTCCCTGTATTTAGAGACCCAGTAACTACGAGGACCATGGTCCCACAACACCCAGACGCAGAACAAGTATTTGCGCCATAGAATAAAATAGAAGAATACTTTATTGCACACCATTATACACAAAAAGTACTACATATCATACCTAACGATACAAAAATATTGAAGATAAGTAGGTATAATGGGCGGTCTTATCATTTAAAGCAACTTCTTCCTGACAACCTTTGGATGAACAACATAGAGGTTGGTGGTGTACAGTAAATATCTAAAACTAAGGAAGGGATATAACACTAAAAGTCAATCACAAAATACATAATGCACATAAAATACATACATACACCAATAGCATACAAATACTTTAGTTATAAATATATGCTATTTATATTATCAACTTTATATGTACTTTTATGCTATGTTAGTCAAAGTCAAAGTCAAAAGATTTATTGCAAATAGGCTAATTTTAGCACTTTTACAAGTCAAAATTATATTAGGTACTTAAAATTAAGTTATTTCACTAAGTATATAAAATTACAAAGTGCTTATTGTCAATTAATATAGCAAGCCCATTACAATATGAGTTTGAAAAAAAAAGCAGTTCTCTTTCTCACTACTGGTGCAAGCAATCCGGCACAATGCAGAATAGAAAACTTTGATCCGAAGCTTCGATTACAACTGTAAAGAAGAAGCTACAAGAAACTTTACAGTGATGTATTTTTTTTCTTCTTTCTACTGTCTTTTACAATGTATATAATTCATTACAATTGAGATAATGAATATGTTACAAAAGTAAGAACCACGTCACACCGGTGCAAGAAAAATACCGTGATTATCTTAATAAACATTACAAGTAGAAACTGAAATTATAGATAGGAATAGGCAATAGGCAAAGTACCTAAGATTTCATACCGTTAAGCTTGGGATATTCAGGCCAAGCTTTTTTGTCCGACACATAATCATTTATTGTGTAATAGGCTTTTTTCATTAAGTTTTACTTTATGAATAATTTAAATTTACATATTGACAATTGTTCGATACCGTCAGGCAACTTGTTATAAAAGCGTACACAGTTTCCCATGAATTAACCATTAACTTTCCGCAGTCTGAATCTTGGAACTTTCAATTTATTTTTGTTCCTAGTATTAAAGTTATGAATGTTGCAATATCTGGGAAAAGAGCTAATGTTTTTGCGAGTGTACATCAAATTTTCGTAAATGTATTGACAAGCCACTGTAAGAATATTTATCTCATTAAATCGTTCCCTGAGAGAGTCGCGGGATTTCATGTTATAAATGGAACGTTTTGCTCTTTTCTGTACGACAAAAATTGATTGTATGTCCGCGGCTTTACCCCACAGTAAGATGCCGTATGACATACTACTGTGGAAGTAACTAAAGTATACTAATCTTGCAGTGGCTTCATCAGTAAATTGTCTGATTTTACGCACAGCATATGCAGCAGAGCTCAATCTACCAGCAATGTTTGATATGTGAGGACCCCACTGTAATTTAGAGTCTATAGTTATGCCAAGGAACGTGACAGATTGTACCAAATCTAATGGCTCACCATTCAGTAATAAATTTGTAGGAGACCCCTTAACATTAGGTAACGTAAACTTAATACATTTAGTTTTCTTACTATTTAACAGTAAATTATTTTTAGTAAACCAGTTCAAAACCAGCGAAATTGCCTTGTTAACGTCGTCAAAATCATTAATAGATCGGTCAACCTTAAAAATAAGAGACGTATCATCTGCGAACAAAACAATATCACATAGGTTCTTTACAAAAAATGGAAGATCGTTAATATAGGCCAAAAATAAGAATGGTCCCAGTATTGTACCTTGCGGGACCCCCATTTTAGTGATAGAACCAGATGATCTTAGTAAGGTGAATTTAATTTAAAAAAATACTTCATTTCTAGACGGTCATCTTAAGTAGCTATAAAGATGACTCCTTTGTAATCAGCACACAAAATTAATCTCCAAATAATCCTTTTAGCATTAATATGAATTTTAAATACAAATGTTGACATATTACGTTACTGAATTAATTATTCGCTAATCGCAACGCAAGCGGCCGCAAACAATGCTGCGTAAACAAGCGTTCTCTGTGAACTTCGTGTTTGTAATGTACACGTGAAATCATACTCGGGTACGTGTGAGGGGAAGTCTGCAGGATACGGCGAGGGGGGCGACTTCCCCCCGTCGCGTAGTTCGCGTAGTTCAAAGTCGTGACTGACTGACTGAATGACTGACTTATATATCAACGCACAGCCTAAACCGCTGGTTTTGCAAGATAAATAACGGCTAAAACTCACGTCAATTAAAAGTCGAAATTACTCCGACTAGATTTCGGACATATTTGAAGTCGTTCTTCTGGGAGCCAGTTACTAACGCAAGCCGCGGCGGCTTTCGCGAGCGTCAGCACGTAACTCAGTTACGTGCTGACGCTCGCGTAGTAACTGGCTCCCAGAAGAAGGACGTCGAATATGTCCGAAACCTGGTCGGAGTAATTTCGATCTTTAATTGACGTGAGTTTTAGCCGTTATTTATCTTACAAAATGTGTCATACTCATGATAGTTTTTAAACCGCTGGTTCTAGAGACTTGAAATTTGGAGGGTCTGTTCTTTGTAAAGTATATATCCAGTAAAAAGAGTTTTTCGATATTCCACCCCTAACAGGGTAAAA
Source organism: Ennomos fuscantarius (assembly GCA_905220475.3). Taxonomy (NCBI): domain Eukaryota; kingdom Metazoa; phylum Arthropoda; class Insecta; order Lepidoptera; family Geometridae; genus Ennomos; species Ennomos fuscantarius. Next base: position 14,367,729 of record HG992036.1, on the reverse strand, counting down.
CGGGTGGTTGAATTATTTTAGTAGCAGTTCTTCATGTAATTGCTTAGCTGCACAACAACAACCGGGACCTAAAACTTGACATCTCCGAAGCGCTGTAATACTCAGTTGTAAATAGCATTTTTGTACCCAAGGGTAAAAAAGCTTCTCGTGGTACTACTGAGCTTGTCGGTTATACTGTTAGAAAGAATTATCTCCCGTGAATGGAACCTATGCGCCGTGAAATTCATACCGCTTACGTTTTGGTCACATAAAAAAGAAAGAAAAATATACTCCTTAAGCGCTCTAGCGCTGCATCTTTTATTGGTTAATATGACTGCATAATTTATGTTTTAGCGTTGCAGCGAACTTTGTTTTAATTCTTACCAGTATTTGGACGTAGTTTTCATGAACGTTCTTGTCGTTCGGTATCTAATGTCAATGTTTGAAGTCTATTCCTGTCAGTAATTTTTTTTTTGTTTGGTTTTGGCTCCACACTTTTGTGTATTTAGCCAGTGTCAAGTAATTGATAATATCTCAAGTTAATTAATATCATATCATGTGTCAAGTCACAGTCCAAGTCATCAAGTTAAGTCATAGTCTAGCCTAGTCAAGTCATACTCCTAGTAAAGTGGTGGCAACTTTATCAGAAGCTTCCATGGAGTTTTGGAAACAACACGAAAAGATACGCTTCACCATCACTATACCACTTTCCCACACTCATGCCTGTAATCCAGCACTTAACGAATAAAATGTCACCAATTTTATGCACTAAGACTGAAAATAACACAAGTTTTGAAAAATAATACAATGTGGTGACACGATCTTTTTCGTTTTCCCGCCAAAACTCGTCAGTAAATTTTTCGTCTGGTTTCATCGATCATTTCCATGGTCGTTGTCAAAGAGGTCGGACGTCACGATTATGTAGTTTGCCCCTTGCCCCACACTTGCATCCTAAGTACGCCCATTTGAGCACAATCTCAAACAAGGCATACAAACAAGGCCCAACTCAAACATTTGACATTGGACTGCTAACTGGACCATTGAGTGGTAAGTACTTACAGAAATTGTTATGAGGTTGACTGAAATCTTGTTCTGAGAGCGCGAGGGTAGTTTTCAAAGTTTCGGGTTCTGAAAAGCCAGTGGCTGAATTAATAGGTAAATATACCTAGTTGCTACGTAATTATTTTTTTTTGTTTGGTTTTGGCTCCACACTTTTGTGTATTTAGCCAGTGTCAAGTAATTGATAGTTTCTCAAGTTAATTAATATCATATAATGCGTCAAGTCAAGTCACAGTCCAAGTCATCAAGTTAAGTCACAGTCTTGTCTAGTCAAGTCATACTCCTAGTAAAGTGGTGGCAACTTTACCAGAAGCTTCTATGGAGTTTTGGAAACAACACAAAAAGAAACGTTTCACCATCATTATACCACTTTCCCACACTCATGCCTGTAATTCAGCACTTAACGAATAAAATGCCACCAGTTTTATGCACTAACACTGAAAATAATACAAGTTTTGGAAAATAATACAATGCGGCGACGCGACCTTTTTCGCATTCCCGCCAAAACTCATAATCCGTAATTTATTTATTACGTAATGGTGAAGTGACCTTGCCTCGTCAATATTTATCTAGTTTTTTGTATACAGTAGGCACATAAAGGCAAACCTTGGAATAACTAGGTACTGCCTAGGTAGTTATTCTAATGCCTGCCTGCACTAAAAGTTGCATTAAGTATGTCATAGAGAGATAAGTGTGAACTTAGGAGCTGTCAAACTTTAGTAACTAGGTGGTAGGACTTTGTTACTAGGTGGTAGGACTTTGTTACTAGGTGGTAGGACTTTGTTACTAGGTGGTAGGACTTTGTTACTAGGTGGTAGGACTTTGTTGCAAAGTTCGTCTAGGTAGGTACCACCGCTTTGCCAGTTATTCTGCCGCCAAGCAGTAGTGCGCAAGCACTACTGTGTTCCGGTTTGAAGGGCACTGTAGCTAGTGAAATTACTGGGCAATTGAGACTTTATGATCTGATCTCACAGTCGAGTAATCTTATTACCAGACTGTGCTGATGTCTCAGGATGATGTGCGCAGTGCAGTGTTGCTCGAAACTCTATTTTGGGGTTCCGATTGACACTGTTCTGTTATGGGCAGCCGTGGCGCTTAACATCAGGTGAACGGCTAGCTCGTCAAATCATTCAGTAACATAAAAAAAAAAAAAAAAAAAGTAAAGGCGGAGATAAGTGGCAAATTATAAATTGTACGAGGACCACAGAATAAACACTAGTACTAGGGCGTGCAGTTTCATAGATTTTCAGTTTCGAAATTGGCGACAAAAAAAAAATATTTCGAATATGAAATTAAGGTCATGACACTAAAACAATTCTGTAGTAAAAATTGCACTTCTTTCTATATCGTTTTGCTCTGAGGATATATTATAATAGTTTTGGAAAAGGGCCATTCAAGAAGTGGACCAAACCGACCAGAGGGCTTTATGCTTAAGTCTTGAATTAAAGTGTAAAAATGTATACACAGGTGTGCCTATTCACTGATGATCAATGATCAAATTGATCATCACATTATCATCGGCCTATATTAATCCACTGCTGGACATAATCTTCTCCCAAGGCACGCCACTGAGCCTAGTCTTCGGCTCTACTCGTCCAGGTACTGCCAGCTACCTTGCGTATGTCATCGCTCTATCTTGCCGTAGGGCGTCCTACACTACGCCTGCCGATTCGCGGTCTCCACTCTAGTCATGTCTACCCCAACGGTTATCGGTTCTTCGGCAGATATGACCAGCTCACTGCCACTTCAGCTTGCTGATTCGCTGATTCGAGCTATGAAGCTAGGAGCTATGAGCTATGTCAAATAGTTTTGTTTCGGATTCAATAGTACCACATGTACTAGTACATATTCCCATAAATAAAAGAAAACTAACGTATGGCAGAGTACACGGTGTATTTTATCATTTATAATGTGAATCTGGCATTATTCATTCCAGCGAAGAGATTAATGACGTAAAATATTAATAAAAAAAATTTTCCCGGGTTTTTCATCTGTAAACAATACGTAATAAAGGTCTCCAACACCATTTTCCCGCCCACGTGAATGCCATGACATTTTTTTTATGTTTTGGCTCTACACTTTTGGTATTTAGCTAGTGTCAGTGCCAGTGTTCTATCTAACGTCAAACTTTTGTAAGATGAAGCAGGAGCAAGTATATGTTTGAGAGATCAAATAAATACGAGTCCTCCATGCTTGTTGTTCGAAGAATATTATAAATGCGAATGTTTGTATGTGTGTTTGTGTGTGGATTAAATTCGTTACCAAGATAGCTTATACACTAGATTAACATATAGGCTACATTTTATCCCGGAAAAGTGAAATTTTCCCGTGGGATGAGTAAATAATTAAAATATTTTTATCCGCGGGTGAAACCGCGGGGCGCAGCTAGTTGATAATAATTTATCAAGTTAATGATATTTCACGCAAATATATGTTAAGTCACCGTCGAAGTCATCAAGTCAAGTCATGGTCTAGTCAGTCATACCTACTCCTAGTAAAGTGGTGGCAACTTTACTAGAAGCTCCTATGGAGTTTTGGAAACAACACGAACAGAAACGTTTCATCATCATTATACCACTTTCCCACACTCACGCCTGTAATACAGACTTAATGAATAGAACGCCAACAATTTTATTCACTAACACTGAAAATAACACAAGTTTTGGAAAATAATACAATGCAGTGAAGCGATCTTTCTCGTTTTCCCGCCAAAACTAAACAAAAACATAAAATATTAATAAAACATTTCTTCCCGGGATTTTCATCTGTAAACAATACGTAATGGCGTCTCCAACACCATTTTCCCGCCCACGTGCACGCCATGACAGTTAAACGCGTTCTAAATTCCAACCGCTGTCAGTTCCATTCTTCTCTATGTATTGTTTTTTTATGCTTTTGCTCCACACTTTTGTGTATTTAGCCAGTGTCAAGTAATTAGTCATTTATCAAGTTAATGATATTTCACGCAAATATGTGTCAAGTCACAGTCGAAGTCATCAAGTCAAGTCACAGTCAAGTCATAGTCTAGTCAAAGTCATACTCCTAGTAAAGTGATGGCAACTTTACTTGAAACTTCTATGGAGTTTTGGAAACAACACGAAAAGAAACGTTTCACCATCATTATACCATTTTCCTACACTCACGCCTGTAATCCAGCACTTAACGAATAGAATGCCACCAATTTTATGCACTAACACTGAAAATAACACAAATTTTGGAAAATAATACGATGCGGTGACGCAATCTTTTTCGCATTCCCGCCAAAAAACCTTGTATTGTCTTATTAAGTACGTAGGTGCCTATTGCTTGAGAAAACCTTTTTGTGTAGCTTTCGTCCTTTATATCAAGAGCGAGAGGCGACGAAAACAATTTGTCCCAACTGCTTGATAAGCTTTTTCAGAGGTGACAAGACGTTTCTTTGTTGATTCCAGTTTTATCATGTGTTTATCAAAGGCCTTAAGGTTGAAGGAAGAAGTTCGTTGACTGTCTTTCCATTTTATTTTGTTTGTCAGAAAAGTCTCCTGAATTTCGTAATGAGAACTTTACGTTCAATGTTTATGTTTGAGTTTTTGCTTTAACGTTGTTTGTCTATGTCATTTCGCTTCCGAAACGCTTGCTGATTTCATGGTGTTCCATTTTGAATGCAGGAAGTTGGTTGGAATGTTTCACAATGGTCCAGGGTTCCGTACTTGTCAATAAATAATAGTAATAATAATATGTTAATTTCCAAAAAAAGTTATATTAGAATGCTATGAAGATAATGATCTACCAGTTATACTGGATGTGCAAGAAAAAAAATGGTAGCTGCGCACTAAAATTGATATTATAATAAAATACGTAAATATAAGAAAAATAATAAAAATATTACATGTGATATAGGTACCTACTTAATTATAAAAATAATATAATATAACTACTGAAAATAAATGAAAACTAAAAATTTAAAATAAACCGTTGGTCGAGGGGAAAGTTACCAGAATGCTGACAGCATTACCACGTTGAATGGCAATGCTTATTTTTTGTGGTATAGTTTAGTTTTTTAGGTCTAGTTTAGTTTTGTATTAACGATTATTGAAATTTCATTACTTATTAGTTTCGCTATACGACTCTTACACCCATATACCTACTTACATATATGTATGTAGGTATATTATATTATTTTTATATTAGGTATGTATAGGTATTGAAGAAAAACTTAACTTCTAAACATGATTTGCTTCTAATACAAAATACTTTTATGCAAAGGACATTTTTTGATATTATTGATCACGTAGCAATATCAGAATTAACCTCGAAGTAACTATTCATAATTCCAGAGGTGTGAATAAATTGAAGGGGTGAGAACAAAACGGGTTTAACTGATTTTTTTCACAAAATGACTTTTATGGGTATCGTTGGATTCAGCGTGAAATTATCTATAATGATACATTCTCAAAATACCGAAATGAGGCTTAAATCTAGAGATTTTGAGTCTAAAAACGGTTTATCTGTCACAGGAATACAGTTTGCTTAGCATAAAAACATTATTATATTTATTTTATTATATTATATTTTTACAGTAATTGTATGAATTAGTACTATATTTAGTATTTTAAAATAGAATTAATACATTTTCAAGCAACTGAAACTTACATAAACCTTTTCTATTACCTTATGAGCACTCTGCATTAAAATGAAGCCGTTGAAGTTTAAAGTCAATTTTCTTGAAACTATCTATTTGACAGTTAAACCCTTTTTATTCTCAACCCTTTCAATTATCATAATGTACAATATTTATGTGTGATATTAGCAATGGGTATTATATATTCTGCTGATTATGTAAGTTGACTTTAGTTTGACAAGGCACTAACTCTTGCCTGTTTTTGCTGAGACACGTTAGAACTGCAATTTGAAGATTTTTGTCACTTGCCAAGTGTTTGCTTTGCGAACGTGTTTTGTGTACGGGCCGTATTATAAACAAATAAATTTGTTTACCTACTCATTAGTAAATACCTATCTAATTACTATGTTGTAAGTGTACAATGTAACTTTTAACCTCTGTTTTGCTCTCCGTCGTGGGCGCTCGAGTCGAGACACGGGCGACTCGGACGATTCTATCACCTTAGTATCGGCGCGGGGGCTGCGCTAGTATAGCTCGCGCAAAACTTTACGAGCTCTCGGAAGTTAGGCCCGAGCTTAGAGGAATAAGGGTATTTCTATGGACCCGAGTGCCAAACTGCACATGGTACAGTTGAGTGCATTGTAAAAGCGGCCATACAATAACTATAATATGCGTACTGCGCAGCCATCCGCGCTAACTTCCGAGAGCTCATAAAGTTTTGCGCGGGCTATATCATTGGCCAGTTTAGCCCTACTGGCTCAGGTATCGTTTTTCACCATAGTACACAATCAGACACCGACCTCGCTGGCGAGGGTTGATAACATCCGTAAGTTAGCTAGAACCACCATAGGGTCAGCGGGTATTATCGAGAAGACTACGTCTATTGGAAGGGTGGACCGTTCTAATAGACGCGGTCTTCTCGATAATTTTCTCCCGGAAACGGTCTAAGCCGAGGCTCACACCGCTTGAGTACCCTTGAGGTAGTTCCTCCCACCAACTCCCACAGCCTACAGGAGGAGGTTTATTGAGTTTGAGACCCTCAAAACATCACGTGTGTGTGCGTCCTAAGCTGCGCTGCCATAGCGGGGATTCATAAATAACGGAACCCTAAAAAAATGCCATAGCGGGGATTCATAAATAACGGAACCCTAAAAAAACGAGTGTGCTTTGACCACACGACTGAAGTATAACTTCTTTAGTTTAGCTCCACCTATCGGCCGGTATAACTTTGTTTTTAATTTGTTTAATGTTAATGTCGCCATCATTACAATTGTAAATTGTGAGTTTTCGCGGGAAAACGAGAAAGATCGCTTCACGCATTGTATTATTTTCCAAATCTTGTGTTATTTTCAGTGTTAGTGCATAAAATTGGTGGCACTCTATTCGTTAAGTGCTGGATTACAGGCGTGAGTGTGGGAAAATGGTATAATGATGGTGAAACGTTTCTTTTCGTGTTGTTTCCAAAACTCCATAGAAGCTTCAAGTAAAGTTGCCACCACTTTACTAGGAGTATGACTTTGACTAGACTATGACTAGATTATGACTTGATTTGATGATTTCGACTGTGACTTGACACATATTTGCGTGAAATATCATTAACTTGATAAATTATCAATTACTTGACACTGGCTAAATACACAAAAATGTGGAGCCAAAAAATTGTAAATTGTCATTTTACCGGACATACCTACATAATAATTTAATTTACTTTATTATGTTGACAATGGAGATCTACGTGAACCAACTTCAACTCCCGTTCGCCTCACATTCACTAGCTTACTCCCCAAGTCAAGCGTGCGTAAAGAAGTTTTACTTCAAAAATCATGATAGATGCTATCATGCTTCCGTTACATTTACGAGGCCAGAAAATTGGCCATCGCACCACGAGGACGGATAATGGCGGGACTATGACAAATTGTATTACAGTAGCTTCATGTAATTCGATTAGCATAATATGAGTGTCGTGCTCGCTTCGATGTAGGGTGTACGCTGCCACACATTCATATAGATTATGAAGGCTTACTTACTAAGATATGAACCAAGCATACTTCGTAGAGATTTTGTTTGTTTTCTCTCTACGGCTTACTACGTGAATAAGGAGAACAATAGGTAGTAGATACCTACCTACTTCTTTTGTTTCCTACTAATATCTTTAATTTGAAAAATATTTCAATTACAATTGATTTTTACATTCCACAATCAGGGGGATAGGTTCGAGTAACTTATCGTTTTAGGGTGTGTCCACTGTTTTGGATAAATCACTGAGTTCTCTTCTGAGGCATTGGAGTGTTCCTTTTATGTAACCTTAGTACCTGTACTTTTAGAAATCAGTGGGAGGAACAAACCAAAATACGGAAAATTTGAAAAAAATTTCGCTTTACTTGTACGCCTAAAAGATAACCTTATGAACTCTTTAAACACACCCTGAAAGGACGGTCTACGAACCAATCTGTATGTTAGAATGATGTTAATAGGTTATTTTTTCTGTTTCTCCTAAACAACTCCGAAGACACAGCTTCCAACTGTCATTGAACACGTATTTTTTGACATATACTTTACAAACGCACCAGACATATATAGGTTCGAATTTTAACGCGTGATAAAGGTGAATTATTGTCTGTTAAGTGTTCGTGAACGTGCACGAGTGTTGGTAAATGTTTCCAAGTTTTTAAACCATGCCTTTTCGAATTCTCTTTAAGGCTTCCTAGGGCCGGATTGTGACAGAACTTGAAAGCGACGTTCTTAGGTCATGTTTTTTCAATGTTTTGGTTCTGTTACAAAATATTTTTTTTCTTTCTTTCCTTCAGTAAAATATCCACCATTTTACAGTGGCAAATAAGATTTTGACATGACATAACCGTACATTCCTTACTTGACATTGGCAGAATTATCGCTAAAAAGCGATAGCAAGCCATTAAACGAAGAAGAAGAAGACATGTATATCATCTAAGAAACGCAACTTAGTTGTGGCACTGCACTAGCGAGACCTATGTGATGTAATTCCGCTCAACTGTATCCACCGCAAGACATTGGTTTAACTAGGTGGTAACTAGGATTTTTCTGAAAATTTCGTCTAGGGTCTAGATAGGTATCACCGCTTTGCCAGTTTAAACACACCCTGAACAACTTTGCCACCACAAAGTAAATTTTCAAAGTTTAGTGTGTTCCGGTTTGAATAGCATTGTAAATAGTGGAATTACTGGGCAATTGAGACTTTATGATGTGATCTCCCAGTCGATTGATCTTATTACTAGACTGTGCTGATGTCTCAAGATGATGTGCGCAGTGCAGTGTCACGCGAAACTTTACATTATAGAGTTCCGAGTTACACTGTTCTATTATGGCCGGCCGTGTCGTTTTCATCTGATGAACGACACGCTCGTCACATCATTCATTAAAATATTTTTCTTAATTGGTCCAGTTTACTGAACCATAACAACTTTATATAGAGTTAGATAGATAGTTTTTTTTTTATGAAAACATCAAATTACAATACTGCGTGCACCGAATCCTACTATCCTACTCCTACTTTATAAATGCGAGGGTTGGTGACTATGGATGTATGTTTGTTACTCTTTCACGCAAAAGCTATTGAACGGATTTGAAAGAAATTTAGAACACAGTTTATAACCTGGATTAACATATAGGACTTTTTATCCCGATAGTATGTTCCCGTGGGACAATCGAACACCACGACGGCGACGCCGCGGGCTGTTTACGCAAAAACTACTGAACGGATTTGGATGAAATTTGGAACACAGATAGTTTATATTAACATCTAAATTAATTACCAAAATCTTTGGAATATAGATCTCTTATATAGTGGATTAACACATAGGCTTCTTTTATCCGCGGGTAAAACCGCGGGGCGCAGCTAGTATAATTATAATTGTACAAGTGTTACAAGAGAAACGGCCGCTACTTAGTACTAGCTACTAGGTGCCTATTTAATACTTACAATATATAATTCACAGCCGGTACTTATTTACTTGACATTTCAATATAAAAAATCCAGTTATAACCCATTATTTTGCTCCCTTGATGTATAGAACAGAAGCTTCCGCGAGTCCAAGGTTACTTAGTTGAATTTATTACATTAAAATCGCGTTATAAATTTCATGGTGCTGTAAATAAACCCGGCCATTCACGCACCTACGCACACTTCACGGCGATTTTGGCAACCTGGAGATTCTTAGCAAGATGCTGTATTGGTACCTCAGATAACCTGTCTGTGGTTGGTACCAATAGCATTGTTGATTTTTTTTCTTGCACGTAGATTACAAATACTATGGTCTTACCTAAATTAGCTTAGAGTATATTTATTTTATACTTAAATTTTATCATTGAGAGTCCATCTATCTATCTAAACAAATAAATGACATAGATTAAATGAAAATTAAAAACTATGCAATAGCAAAACTTAATCTAAGAAGCCGCTACCAGTAGGCAACGTGCCCAACATGCTGGCGGCATTGCCCCGTTGAATGGCAATGCTTAGTCTTTGGGCTAAATAAAAACCAGCATTTTGGTCACGTGTTGCCTCGATCAGTCGTTCTGAAAGATCTTTATAAATTTTGTGGGCACTCGGTCCCCACTATTAGTAGTTTAATAGTTTTTTACTATTAATAGCTTAGAGTTGTTTTTATTTAACTTTTTATATATAATGACGTGACGAGCTTGTTGTTCACGGCTGACCTAGTTCTTTTTTAATATTTCGCACAGCGCCATCTAGCTCCAAACTAAGCAAAGCCTGTACTATGGGTACCAGATAGCTGCCCTAATACTTAGATACTTTTTGTTTGTAAATATATACAATACAATATAACACACAGGCACAGAACAAACATCTATGTTCATCACACAAATATTTGTCCTGGGTGGGAATCGAATCGAAACCGAATCGCGTAAATTGCAGTGGTACTCCGAACTCTAAACCATTATTTCAAGGCTACAACTATTACACGGCTAAAACTCTCGTGAGTTTTAGCCGTGTAATAGTTGTAGTTATGAGTACTACTCACGTCAGTTTCTATAATATTATTATTTCAAGGCACTGAACTATTGCGAAAATCTCATTTGCCTAGTAATTTCACTAGCTACAGCCCTTCAAACCGGAACCGTGGCGATAGAATAACTGGCAAAACAGAGGTTCTTATCCTAAACGAACTCTAGCAGTTTTTTTTTTTTCTTCAAACTTGTCTAGCATTTGACCACGCTCTCACCTGATGGGAAGTGACGATGCGATCGAAGGTGTAGCATGCTAGCCAAGTAAATACCTATTCACTCTTCTCTTGAACACGCCCGGGTCATATTTCGCCGGAAACACAGACGCTGGCAGGGCATTCCATTCCTTAGCCGTTCTAATTAAGAACGTGGAATGAAATCGCTTGGTACGAATAGGTGGTATTTCGACCACGAAAGGATGGAGCCTTTTCTATTTCTACCACCACATCACCTACCTGATGCTGAATATTTAAATTATTAATCCTAATGTCCATGAGTAGCCAGCTTTATAGATTAGCGGTCCTGCTTTGATCTTGTTTATAAAATAATAATCTATCGAGTATGAAATATTAGTGCCCATCTATCTCTAGTGCCAAGGCTGTAATAATAAATGCGTGGAATTAATAATCATCATCAGCCAGGAGAAGTCCAACGCTGAACATAAGTCTCCCGTGGAAACAGCCAGGTCACTACGGTTTTCATATTTGACTGGCCCGATAGCTCAGTGGCTTCTGAACTGTAGGTCGTGGGTTCGATTCCCACCCAGGACAAACATTTGTGTGATGAACATAGGTGTTTGTTCTGTGTCTGGGTGTTATATTGTATTCTATGTATGTATTTACAAACAAAAAGTATCTAAGTATTGTATCAGTTATCTCGTTCCCATAGTACAAGCTTTGCTTAGTTTGGGACTAGATGGCGTTGTGTGAAATGTCCACAGATATTTATTATTATTATTAATAGTATACGGCCCGCGATAATTGTATTTTAATGGTCCAGAAGTATAAAGTAGATTCTACTTGGTAGAACAATAGACGCATAGGTAGGCAATATCATATGTCTCACACGCCTACCATTGCAGGGGCTTCGAATAAAAGTTAAATTGTAATTTTACATTTGTGCAAGTGTGTAATGCTGTAATGTTTTTATATGATTAAAAGTTTCAACAGCATCGGAAAATTCTTGAACTTTCTGGCCTCTCATTAAGAAAGATTGCCCACCACTGAGCTAGGCGATCACGTACGTTGCACCCAATAATATGTTTGGATTCGACAGTTTCAATTAGTCCTGTGATCACACTCCAGGTCTCCAGTACAACTATAAGTGGGGGGCCGGCCTACCTAATATGTTTGGATTCGACAGTTTCAATTAGTCCTGTGATCACACTCCAGGTCTCCAGTACAACTATAAGTGGGGGGCCGGCCTACCTAATATGTTTGGATTCGACAGTTTCAATTAGTCCTGTGATCACACTCCAGGTCTCCAGTACAACTATAAGTGGGGGGCCGGCCTACCTAATCCGTGTTTGCTGATTCTGCGATGTTGCCTTCCCGTGACTTTGTTGTTTCGTCATTGAATCCGTTCAATGCTTTTTGGATCCCATGTCTAATATGGCTCAACGAATTAACGTAGATAAATTCCATTCGACAATATCTACTGGCAGTAGGGTTGCCAACCGTACTATAATATATATTTGTGTATTAGATTTATTATTGTACTATATTTCGGGTTGGAGTACTATATACTGTAGAAAAAAAAATTGTTTACAAAAATACCATATTTTCAACACAGAACAAAATAATAAAGAAAATACCTAACGCGCCTTTACACATTAAATTTTGAGTGAGAAGAGTTTGTGTAACCGATTCCAGACTCCGAACGCATCTACAATCTTTTGTCTCTGGCTCCCACTGATCTCTATACTAACCGGAGGCGCTGGCAGTACGTCAAAGTTGTCAATATCAGATTGACAAAATCTAAAGAATTTTTGGGTCTGTTTTGTTCTGTACAATATTTTTTTAAGAAGTGTAATATACTTTTTTATAGATTATTTTCAAAAATACTGTATTTCCCTGAAAAAATGTTGGCAACCCTAACTGGCAGTGATGCTTGGTGGAGCCGCAGGCCAAAAGTAGTATGTGTTAATCCACTATGTAAGCTATCTATATTCCAAATTTCATCCAAATCCGTTCAACCGTTTGAGCGTGAAAGAGTGACAAACATACACGTACAGGTAGCAAGTTAACTTAGTAGCCTAACACCTAGACTCGTGCCGTTATAATTAAAGAAATATGCCGTAAATGGCAAAAATAGTTCCAACATTCAACAATTGACTATTAGCCTCTACTGACTATTAGTAGTGGTTTGGACGAAGGAATAATTAATTTATTCAATAACAATTTTTACATTGTGTTTGAAATGCATCACTTAAAAGCCTAATCAACTATAATCTTAAAATAAAGAAATGAATCTCTATTTCCCTTGGTCATCGCATCACGGGTTGTTGATAATCAAACACTGAATTAAATTTATACTTTATATTTGGCCAAAACTATGTAAGTGTGGAATGTACATCTTAATTTTATTTTACTTTATTTAATACGAGTAACAGAATACAATTTTCACAGCGGACGACATCTTCTTGCAGAGTACACCATAGATAAAAGAAAAATCCAGGCACTATGATTGCCCGTGGAGAAATAGTAATGTAACTATGAGTATAAAATACAGATAATCTAACACGCCTCCTTACATTAATATTTCTCCATCACAATTGCAAACTTAAACAGTTCTCTACTTTAAATATGATATTTATTTTACACTCTCTAATTTTCTTATACTTTACTAACTTAATTATTACTTTCATTCTTACATGAACAATTTATATAATAGGCACACACTTAACAAAGAAGATAATGTAATTACATACATACTAAACATTTTACTGATTACTTACTTACATTTAATAAAAACTTATAACTTAAAACTTGTGTATTATTTAACTACAATAAACTTAACATACTTCTAAATTTAAGAAATTTAATGTTGCCTAAAGATTTGGTAAAAATGTCAGCAACATTATTTTCAGTTGAAATCTTTACTACATCTATTAATCCGTTTTTAACATTCTCATGTACATAATGATAATGAACTTCAATATGTTTTGAATTTTTTGTAAAGTTGCCATATTTGGCAATAGCCAACGCGCCAGCATTATCCTCATATATTTTTACAGGTTTACATTCTTTTTGAAAACAATCTTTTATTAATAAATTTAGAAAAATTATTTCAGTGACTGCTTCTGATAGTGAAACATACTCGGCAAAAGACGATGATTTAGTAACACAACTTTGTTTCTTTGACCTCCAATAAATTGGGTTTCCAAATAATCTAATTACAAATCCGGTTGTACTTTTCCTACTCACAATATCGCCTGCAAAATCAGAATCTACATAGCAGTCTAACAAATCAACATCAGTTGTTTTACAATAGGTCAGGTTTAGATCTCTAGTTAGGTACAAGTATTTAAGAACTCGCAGAGCATGCTTAAAATGTGTTTCATTATAACAATTTTGGAATCTACTCAAATAGTTTACACTGAAAGATATATCAGGTCTTGTGCCTGAGCTAATATACAATAATGCACCAATTAAATTTCTGTATTTTACATCTTCGTTAATATCACATGGTTCTAATTTAAGATTAATTTCCATTGGTGTTTTAGGCAATCTAGAGTTTTCAATATAATAACGTTTTGCCAATGACTCTATATAGGATTTTTGACTTAATGTCATTGTATTACAATTTTCATAATCATACTTAATATCAATACCAATATAATTCTTTACTTTGCCCAAATCTTTCATACTGAATTTATTCATGAGTTTATTTTTAACATCAGCTATTATTTTATCACTTTTACAACAGATCAACATGTCATCTACAAACAATAATATATATATCGGTAGGTTTTTAATATCTGCTTTAACATATAAACAATAATCATATTTGCTTCTACGAAAACCAAGACTACTCAAAAATTCATTTACACATTCATACCATGCTCTAGGGCTTTCCTTGAGTCCATACAGGGATTTATTTAGTCTGTAAACTCTACTGGTACCATCTTCATAGCCTGGCGGCTGTTGTACATAGACTTCTGATAATACTCTACCATTTAAAAAGGCAGTTTCTACATCCATTTGATTTATATTTAAATTTTCCTGACAACAATAACTTAGCAGTACCTTTAGAGTTTGCATTCCAGCTACTGGTGAATATGTATCATCAACACAATCAGTTTGTTGAAAACCCCTAACCACTAATCTAGCTTTATACTCACTTTCTGATTTCTTTTTATATACCCACTTGACATCGATAACCTTTTTGCTCTGTGGTCTATCTACAAGCACCCATGTATTGTTTTTAACTAGACTGTCCATCTCTCGATCCATTGCCTCTGTCCATTGCTGTGACTCATTACAAGATATCGCCTCCTGAAAATTTTCTGGAATCATAGCATTACAAAAGTTAGCATATACACAATAATACCCATATTCTTCATCAAATCGTGCTGGTCTCCTTGTTTCTCTCTTTGTTCTTCCAGTATTTAAATTCATGTTATTATCATTTTTATTTATTGTATTTTCTTCATTTATACATTTATCCTCTATTTTAATTTCTTCATCATGCTGTTTTTTATCATTTGACTTTGTTTCATCATATTTTTCAGTCCCTTCAACTGCATTTTCTTTTACATAATCGTCGCTGAATCCAATACAATTAACATCTTCTTCTATAATGTCGCAGTGTCTAGCTACAATCACTCTGTTCTGTATTAGTACTCGGTATCCTACATCAGTGTAGCCAAGTAAAATTCCAGGTTCACCTTTTTGTCAAATTTGGATTTTCTTTTCACTTCTGGTACTCTCACAAAAACATTACTACCATACATGCGCAGGTTATCAAATGAAGGTTTTCTTTTGAAGAATATCTCATATGGTGTTTTTCTTTCAATTGTATTTGTTAATGTTCTATTTTTCAAATATGCTGCAGCTTTCACAACTTCTGGCCAGTAATATCGCTCTACTTTGGCTTCTGACAAAAGACATCTTGACATATCCATTATAGTTCTGTTAAACCTTTCCGCAGTTCCGTTTAATTCATGAACATATGCAGGGCATGGTTTCATAATTATTCCTTTTTCTCTAGTAAATTGAAAAGTTCTTGCATTCATGTACTCTTTTCCGTTGTCACATATTAATTCTTTTATCATTTTTCCAGTTAAATTTTGACATTCATTTACATACTGTACTAGGCATTCATAAACTTGATCTTTTGACTGGATGCAGTAAACTTTAGCCAACTTGCTACAATCATCAATGAAACTTAGAAAATATTTTTCTCCTTGGTAACCTGTTACACGATGAGGCTCATTTAAATCAGTATGCACTATTTCCAAAATGTCTTCAGCTCTACGTCGATTATTTTTGAAAGGTAAGTTGTGCATTTTATTTTCAATACATATAGCACACTTCATATACTCTTCTTCTACCTCTTTGGGTATTCCTTCTAATAATTCTTCATTGCACATAATTTTCAAGTTATAGAAGTTTACATGCCCAAGGGTTCGGTGTAATTTCTCTTTAATAGTCATTGCAGCCATGCCTGCTTTTATTGTTTTGTCTGACATAATATAGCTTTTCATCACATACAGTCTATCTCGCTTAACTGCTATAGCTAGTACTTTTCCTTTACAGTTGTATATTTTTGAGAGGTGTCCTTTTGATACAATAGAATGATTGTTGGTTATCTTCGAGTAACTTAGTAAATTTGCTTTCATTTCCTTCACATAAAAAACATTTGTTAATGTAATTTCTGACTTTTTTCCATACACTTGAAAGTTTGTTTTAATGTTACCAACTTTTGAGGCTTCCAGTATTCTTCCATCACCTACTTTAACCTTTATGGGACTTTTCAATATTGTGCAGGATTCAAAATATTCATCG
This sequence comes from Ennomos fuscantarius, assembly GCA_905220475.3. NCBI lineage: Eukaryota > Metazoa > Arthropoda > Insecta > Lepidoptera > Geometridae > Ennomos > Ennomos fuscantarius. The sequence continues at coordinate 14,351,079 of HG992036.1, read as the reverse complement.
CTGTTAATAATATGATCTGTGCAGCCACTGTCTAATAGCCAGGTGATTTCATTCTTATTCGAAGACTTAATCTCACATTCAGTATTATTATTTAATATAGTGGTGGTATGGAAACTATTACCTTGATTGCCATAGTTCGGTCTTGCCTGAAAATTTCCTCGGCCTCTTTGATAGTTGTATGATCCACGGCCACGATTATTGGAAAAACCACGACCACGGCCATAACCATGATAATAATTGTTTCTGTATCGACAATCTTTCTTCATGTGATTTGGTTTACCACAATTGAAACATATTAATTTATTTTGTGTTGGTGGTGTGATTATTTTTGACTCAGCTCTAAAAACATTTGACTTACATGGTTCTTCGTGAGATTTTTCTGGTTTCTCATCAATTGCTTTCAACTTTATTCTACTTTTAAGGTAGTCAACTGTTCTGTCTTTTTCGGGGAGCACATCCACGAGGTCTCCGATGTGGCTGTAGTTTTGCGGCAAAGCTTTTATCATATAATTTAATTTCTCCTGTTCTTTTACGACAGCACCAGCTTGTTTCAATTCATTAATTGCCTTTTCAAAATCGTCGAAAAATAAGCTGACTTCAGAATAGTTTTGCAATTTTATGTTTTCTAGGTTATTTCTGCATACAATTTGAAGTGCGGTCGATTTCTTAAGGTACATCTCATCGAATTTTTGAATTATTTGATAAGTAGATTGCAGATCACTGATGTATTCCAACTGTTTGTTGGTTATTGCACTATAAATGTAATTCGTGGCTTGGATGTCCATTTCATCCCACTTTTCGCTTGTATCGGTACTATTCTTTTGACGTATAGCGACATCTTTGCACTTCTTAAACTGTAGAAATTTTAATATTCTTATTTTCCAATTATTATAGTCCGCCCCGTCGAAAATAGGAATAAGTATATCGCTATTCTTCACAGAACCCGAAGCCGCCATTTCTTTTCTTTCAACCACGTTGCGAACCGCATGCACGTGCACGGAGTAAACTCAAATGTATCTTTTCAAAAACCACGGATCGCTATCATGTTGATAATCAAACACTGAATTTAATTTATACTTTATATTTGGCCAAAACTATGTAAGTGTGGAATGTACATCTTAATTTTATTTTACTTTATTTAATACGAGTAACAGAATACAATTTTCACAGCGGACGACATCTTCTTGCAGAGTACACCATAGATAAAAGAAAAATCCAGGCACTATGATTGCCCGTGGAGAAATAGTAATGTAACTATGAGTATAAAATACAGATAATCTAACACGGGTGAACGGATAGAATATTTTCGCTAAATCTGTTCACAGTTACCGGTGTTGCCACTGTAATAAATGTAAATGCTACCACAGGGTAAATTACGGTACTGCCCGCTGAGCATAGAGTTTACAACTGAACGTTGCCGCCGTCATGCACATATAAAATAAAATAAAATCCTGCGCACCGTGTAGTTCGAATCCCGCTCGGGTCCGCACCGATGGCTATTTCCATGCTATGAACGAAATTACCATTCGCTCTAAACTACAATATTTAGAAGCTATACGTTTAGATTTTTTCCATCCAAAGTTTTTTCAATTAGTCTGTAAGACACCATTCCTGCTTTTTGAAGGTTGAAAATCTATGAATTTAGTGCTGTAAAAACCATGTCAAAAGTTAAGCAGGTTCAGATAAGCTATACCCGCCACTTGCCATTCAAACAACTCTGTGACCTTGTCTCTCGGTATCGGTTATTGACGCGGCATTAGTAGCTAAATTATTATTCTCTACCAACGTATAATGTATTGTAAATAAACACCTACGCTGAGTTATATTTAGAAGATAATTACTGTAACTTATTCGATGTATTTACATAACGTAATACAATAAATAAGAATACTACGTAACAAATGCAAGAAATCTAGATAAGATATATAGGTACTCATATATCATATAGGCTGAATCTTTGACCGCCTCTGTGGTTTGGTGGTTGAGCAGGTCAGCTCAGGAGGAGGAGGGTTCGATTCCCGTAGCAGAACAAATATTTATGCGCAGAAAAGACTTGTTCTGAGTCTGGGTGTTGTGGGACCATGGTCCTTGTAGTTCCTGGGCCCCTGGAATCCTAGTTAGGGTCCAGGATCTATGTATTTCATTGTTGGGCGTTATTATTTCCTTATCCTTATTCTTAGTCATACAAAATACACACGTCTATAAAATTTGCGTCGAGTTTTCAGAGTGCCTGGACTTTACATCGCTAATTCTATAGTTGGAAATAGCTATTGTAAGTCATTTTCTATAGTTGAAAGTATCTTGCGGGAATTAATAAAAAAGCATGAATCGACACAAATGATAATAAACATGCTTTGGCTATATTTACATCATGAACGTGTTTTCCCTGTTATAATTTGTTACAGGAAAAACACAATTTTAATTAATGGCTGGACAAGTTTGACACAAAAAATTTGTCACTTTAGTTGTCTATAATGACTGCAAGAAAAACAAAAAAGAAAGACGTGTAATTTTCACTGTGTCGATGATATAATACAAAAACATTTATGGGTTGATATAGTTTTTTTAGCTGCTTTACTACAGACTCCTGGGTCCTTTTAATACACTACTTACTTCCATATTTGTTAGTTGTGTTAATTTTTTTTTTTAACAAAATCAATACAGGAATCGTATCGTTATGATATCGTTAGACTCCAATAGGGTCTCCTCCACAAAGCTCCAAAAGTTGTACAGAAAACGCCAGCGTTTAACGTTTTTTATATGTTGTTTTTTTTTCTTCGAACTTGTCTTACATTTGACCACGCTCTCACCTGATGGGAAGTGACGATGCGATCGAAGGTGTAGCATGCTAGCCAAGTAAAAACTAAAGTAAATAGTAAAGTGTCTAAAGAAGAGAGTATATCAGGAAGTTACCTATTTATTTTATTTCAGCTCTGTAAATGCAATTAAGATGCTGAGCAGATATTGTTCTTAAACCATTTGAGAGCCTATTGAAAAGACGGTTTACACGCGGCACCGCGACTACATTGGTTACATCTTACATACTTTCTATATACTTATACTACTAAACGATAAAATATTGTTTATTTATTTATTTATTCATTTGGCACACAAAACAGAATATAACCAACAAAAGAACAAAAAAAAGTGTTTACAAACATTTTGAGCTAGGTTACATCCTAAAACATGTGTACACATCATGATTAACAAAACAATAAAATAAGTTAGTAAAAAATTAAATATGTTTTCATGGTATCGATTTGTATCTTAAAATACATACGTAGAATACAATATAACACCCAGACACAGAACAAACAACGTGTTTTTTTTTTTTTTTTTTATTAATCTGCATTTCTACAGACACCTGGGTCCGTGCTTTTTGTTAGATAATTTTTTATATTTATGAATTAAGCCTATTATTAACAAATAACGTGTTCATCACACAAATGTTTGCCCTGGGTGGGAATCGAACCCACAACCTACAGCTCAGAAGGCTACCAACTGAGCTGTCGGGTCTGCCAATATCGATCGACCCGTTTTACTGTTAGTACAAATCGCGTTACGGACGTCCTTCGGTGCAAGTAAACCGGCTCGACTACCGAGATCCGATTAACAACCGGCTTCTAATTCTAATGTCGATGGCATTATAGAAATTAGATTTAGAGATACTTTTTTATGTTTAAGGAATAAGGAGCTAGTCATTCGCCTGATGTTAAACGAAACGGCTGCCCATATCAGTTGCAGTGGAACTCTAAAGTTGTTTATCATCAGATGTCTCAACCAATCAGCGTACAGTATTTAGTATGTTGACTTGACACGCGTTTGAAAAACTGCACTTTTATAAGTGCGGACTTAAGAGCTCAAATATTAGTACAGACGGACATAAGAATCTTAGTTATTGATATAAATTTAATTTCAAGTACGTATTCACATATAAATGGCTTTACAAAATGAATCATACTCTTTATCGTGAACCACAAATTACATATTTTTTATTTCACACAGCGCCATCTAGCCCCAAACTAAGCAAAGCTGGTATGGGAACCAGATAACTGATACAATGGTGTTGATTCTGTGTCGCATACTCTAAAGCTAAACTAAATTAACATATTTCCGTCTTTTTCATTTCCCCTTTATCAGAAGAGTACCGCCGTACCTTAAGTTTTTTTTAGTTTTAGAGAATGCGACACAGAATCGACACCAATACCTAGATACTTTTTGTTTGTAAATATATACAATACAATATAACACCCAGACACAGAACAAACATCTATGTTCATCACAGAAATATTTGTCCTAGGTGGGAATTGAACCCACAACCTGCAGCTCAGAAGGTAGGGTTACTACCAACCAAACTATTGGGCCAGTTCCGGTTGTTTCTATAATACGTAATCAGTACCTTCTACTACCCAGCGGCACAACGCACGTGACAAATCAACGTGCCGCGTGACTGGAGCCTCGGTGAGGCTTCGCACGCATAGACACAATAGAATTGCCGTTAGGTAACTAGTCTATGAATAATAATTGTATTTTATTATTATTTATTTTTATGTACCTAATTGCATTATTATTATATATCTGTTTTTATTTATATATTATTTAAGTATGACTAAGTATATACTAGGTATTCATTTGCACCGCCTTCAAAGCTCATAGTGTCTCATATCTCTGTCCATCCGAAGGTTGTCAGGCAGAGATCGCTCTTAGCGATAAGACCGCCCATTGTACCTATAACGCCTATGCATGTGATCGTTGGGCGTTATTATTATTATTATTATATTGGAAAATCATGCCTAAGAGAAAGATTCCATTACTCTATATCCTTCGTCGCGGTTAAAACGCATTAGCTTGCGGTTCCATAGAAACCGACAACTTTAAAGACAAGTAACTTGACACTTAACGAGTCGGCGAGTGCCTGCGGTCACGCTTAGACCTTCGGCAACCTAAAGCAATATATCCAATTAAACAATCTTAATTTTACATAATTATATCTAAACTAATATTATAAAGAGGAAAGATTTCATTGTTTGCATTGAATAAGCTCTAAAAGTACTGATAGATTTATTTGAAAAATTTGAAAGTGGATTGATTTGAAAAATTCTTTCACCATTAGAATCCTTTTTTTGAGGGGGGGAAATGCCCTAGTATGTGGGACTCGAACCCACTAAAACCCCCCGGGAACCCTCGTCCGCCGTACCGCGGGCGAGAAGGGGTCGCGACTGCAGTCCAGCCAACTCGCCCCCCGTCACCAATAGAATCCTACATTAATCCCTGATGAAGGGCGAAAGAATAATTTCAAAAAATTATATATCGCGTACGCTGCGGAAATTATTGCCAATAGACCAAAGTGACGTTCTACAATTCATACGTAGGTACAATAATAGCCTTTTTTATAATGTAAAAAACTTCTTTATAATGTACTTTTTTCAGTAACACAAACCTATATATTACAACGATGAAGGAAAACATTCTGAGGAAACCGTAAGGAAATTGTCGCTATCTAAAAGCCAAATTACGATATAATACTCGTACAATACAATAAAATACAACACAATACAGTGCAATGCATAATAATGATGTAATAAAATAATGCAATAATATTCTGTTGAACGCCAATATATATAACATAGTTGCGCCCCACGGTTTCACCCGCGGATAAAAAGTATTTTAATTATTGGCTCATCCCACAGGAAAAATTTCACTTTTCTGGGATAAAATGTAGCCTTTATGTTAATCCAGTGTATAAACTATCTTGGTACCGAATTTCATCCAAATCCATTCAGCCGTTTGAGCGTGAAGGAGTAACAAACATACACACATACACACAAACACACATACAAACTTTCGCCTTTATAATATTAGTGTGAAGTGTGATGCACTTTAAAAAACTTAAAAAGTATGGTAGAACAAAGGGCGGCCTTATCGCATTAAGCAATTTCTTCCAGCCTACCTTATGATGGACAGAAATTTGGGAACAAAAATGTATTATTATTAATTTATTTTAGTAGTAGTTATACTTTCTCCATGAGAGATGTCCCAATAGGAGCGTAATGGATTGATGATTCATTTACGTAGGTACCTAATACTATAGAAAGAAGAAGAAAGAGAGAAAATACATTTATTTAAGACATCACACAACATTACATTTTTACAAATAGACAAAACAAAACACACGAAAAAAAGAGAAACTAAAATATATAATGCGCGTGACGTCATGATATAGGTCCCGACTCATGCAATTAAGGTCGTGAGACCTTAATAACTGATTTTCAGTCGGAACCCATATTCATGACATCACGAACCTCAGATATAGAAAGAACAGAAAACAGATTATCCAAAACTTTATCGCAGATATTCGAGAACAGTTGCGTAAACGTAATGGCGTCGTTAACTTTGACCATTGACTTATGACGCCGTGATAAACTGAAGATAACGGAACACATTGTGCATATCCTTGTCGAATCTTACGTAACAACTCATAGGTAACTTTCAACTTTTTGAAATAAAACTTTTTTACGCACGCTTGACTTCGGGAACGGAAGTAGAAGTAGGTTCACGTATCTCCATTGTCAAAATAGCAAAGTTAAAAGTATGTATCATTATGTTGGTATGTCCGGTAAAATGACAGTTTACAATTGTCAAGATGGCGACATTAACATTAAACAAAGCAAAAGCAAAGTTATACCGGCCGATAGATGGAGCTAAACTAAAGAAGTTTTACTTCATGCGTGTGGTCTAAAGCCAAAATTAATATTATACATAGATCCTGGACCCTAAATAGGATTACGTGTGTCTAGAGACGAGGACCATGGTCCCACAACACCCAGACTCGGAACAATTATTTGCCCTTTTTTTGATTTGCATAAATACTTGTCCTGCCGCAAGGATCGAACCCACCGCCTCCAGGTCATGAGCCGACCTGCTCAACTACCACCACAGAGGCTGCCATATGTATGTGATCTTTGGCCGTTATTATTATTATATATATATATATATAACAGGTAGAGTTGATGAGTTGTATGTATGTATAATTTTCGATCTTCTTTTACATGAAGGGTATTTATTGGCCCGACCTCCCATACATTCCGATGAATCCCCACGTGTTATCTTGCCGAAAGGTAAGCCTATGGGGGCCTTGATCGTTGCGGCTAGTTGCCAAGAGATTATTTGATTAAATATCTACAGTAAAGCGAGAGGTAATGTTCAATAGTATAAATGTACCTATGAAAAATCACCGTTTTTAACCAAATTCAAAAAAGGAGGAGGTTCTCAATTAGACTTTTAAAAAAATGTTTTTTACCTCAGAACTTTCGACTAGGTGAAACGATTTTGATAATTCTTTTTTTATTTCACAGCTTGTGCTTCCCGTGTGGTTCCATTTAAATTTGATTAAGATCTGACGAGTAGTTTCTGAGTTATTTTTAATAATGCGTATTTAGATTTCGAGGACATTGATGATGTACTCATTGGGGACATTCTCATCAAGAGGGGAGTAAACAAGTATCTTATAGGCGAATGTGCTACATCATCTACCATATAAGCTTAAGTAAAAGTGCTAAAATTAGCCTATTTGCAATAAATATTTTGACTTTGACTTTAACATCAGAAGTAATGTGGTCAAACGCTATCTAGCTATATCTAGTATAAAAAAGAAAAAAAAAAGATTGTGCTTTAGGCCAAACGACTAAGTAAAACTTCTTTAGTTTAGCTCCATCTATCGGCTGGTATAACTTTGTTTAATGTTAATGTCGCCATCTTGACAATTGTAATTTGTATTTTTACCGGAGATACCAACGTAATAATACAAATTTTTAACTTTGTTATGTTGATAATGGAGATCCACGCGAACCAACTTCAACTTCCGTTCGCCTCGCATTCACCAGCTTACTCCCAAGTTAAGCATGCGTAAAGAAGTTTTACTTGAAAATGTAAAAAAGAAATTGACAGTCTTCTTGATCATCTTGGACTTCTCGTGAATAAGACCACCACCTGTAGATATAGAAATAAAATTAAACAGAGCATTCAAGAGTACACAGGAAAATAAAATACAACAGGAGCTGAACAAAGAATGTCACAATGATCCACAGTTTATAAACATATCAATGAGCATAAATACCTACATACTAACATAGAACCTCTTTTTTTAAAGTCGGTTTTAAATATCAAAATAAGCTTAAAGTTTTCCAAAACGAACAACCAATTTAATTATGCCATATTTCAAGCAAATAAATCTTTAAAGTAATTCGAAAAGCAATCCAATTACAAAACTATCGCAAAATAATATCGTGACCACAGGCTAAACCAATAGCATTATATCCAGTCTGGGTGTTCCAGGGGTGGTAAGTAATTGTAAAACAATGGCCGGGAATGAGTCTCGGTGGTAGGTAGCTGTCTTGACACAGGTCACGCGAGGATGGGGTGGCCAGGATTGAGGTAAAATAATTGGGTACTAGTGGCTCCCCTAGCGGTGAAATTTAGAAACTTTTTTAGAACAAATAAACAATGAAATTTTATATAATAACTGTTTTTATATTATACAAACGAAAGATTACTACCTTTCTGTGCGAATTGAATGATGTGACGAGCTAATCGTTTGCCTCTTGTGTCCATAACTTTTCGGTAAACTATAATTTCAAAGAAGATACTGGTTCTGTCTGTCTTGTTGTGTGTGGGTGTTGTGAGACTATAGTCCTCGTAGTTCCTAGGTCGCTAGATACAGAGAATCCTAGTTAGGATCCAGGTTCTATGTATGTGATCGTATCTATTATTATGCTTGCACCAGTAGTGAGAAAGAAATCTGTTTTTTTATTGTAATGGGTTTGCTATATATTATTTGACAATAAGCACTTTGTAATTTTATATGCTTAGTGAAATAACTTAATTTTAAGTAGGTGCCTAATATAGTTTTGACTTGTAAAAGTGCTAAAAATAGCCTATTTGCAATAAATCTTTTGACTTTGACTTTCTGATAAATCTAAAGTAAAATTCCCAATCTACAATATAAATAGGTTTTCCAGCCAAATAATGCACCAACATTCAGAGTAGCGAAAATATTTGAAGTCTATGTAATTATTATTTATTATTATTATGTATTGCCATCAAAATAGCTGTGACTGGAACTTAAATCCCATTAAAACAAACCAAACAAACAATGGATAAGAAAAATTAATTATACTAAACTTCGTCCATTCCAGTCGTTACCCCTACATTATCCGGTCAACAAAGTTTTAGCACTTCCTCACTCCATAGTCACCCTACGAGTGACCTCAGGGCATCGGCCTGTAGATAAGAGGTCCCTTTTACGATAGGTCTCCGAGTAAATCTTCACTAATTGAACATCTACATACATTCTGGATGGTTTGTCTGGTTTACATTTTAGGTGACTTATGCCCGTATTACAGAACGATGCTCAGTCATCGATCGGGGCTCAAGCAGAGATTTTATTCATAAAATGTTCAATTAGTGAATGAAATCTCTGCTTGAGCAGCGATCGATGACTGAGCATCGTTCTGTAATACCTGAGATTGAATTAATGTTTAATTAAAGGAGGTAAGGTTGTGAATCCTAAGTGTTATATTTAAGTGTAGGTACATACATTTCGTATTAAATTATAAAAGGAAGTATGGTTCGACTTTCCGGATTTTTTAGAATAATAATAATAACGCCCAACCATCACATACATAGATCCTGGACCCTAACTAAGATTCCGTGTCTGGGGACCCAGGAACTACGAGGACCATGGTCTCACAATACCCAGACACCAAGTATTTGCGCTTTTTTTTCTGTGCACAAATACTTATCCTGCCGCGGGAATCGAACCCGCGGCCTCCGGGTTATGAGCTGACCTGCTCAACCACCACACCACCGAGGCTGAGGAGAATGTACCTTCAAAATATGATAATCGAAACGTCGTCTGTACCTATAGTAAATAATAAGGTATAAAACTAGAACACATTAGAATTGAATAGACAGCCTCTGTGGTGTGGAGATTGAGCAGGCTCATAACCCAGAGATGGCGGGTTCGTTTCTCGCGACGGGACAAGTATTTGGGCAAGGAAAATAGGCGCAAATACTTGTTGTGTCTGGGTGTTGTGGGACCATCGTCGTAGTTCCTGGGACCCTAGACACAGGGAATCCTAATTTGGGTCCGAAATCTATGTATGTGATCGTTGGGCGTTATTTTTTTTTTTTCACTAAAATTCAAGAACTGTATCTACTCAAACACACCATCACAAAGCTAAATTAGATTGGATTGAATAACTGAGGAATATTAAAAACACAAATTACTTTCTTAAACCTCGCTTCAGGAATATTAGAAAATTTCTTCGAGGAAATCATACTCAATAGCTCGGGGCGAGGAAATGTTTTAGTACATCTCTTTTGTTGTGAATTTCGCTGTAGCCGGTTTTATGTTGATAATGAGACACGATGACTACGTCTTATGAGGTATCACGTAAGAAAAACGCTAGCCGTTACCTGTGCAATTTTTTTTTCAGGTCTTGCCCTCCTTCGTCCGGTTCGTGGTAGCCCCTCGAGAACTTTCTTCCCCATCGTTTTTTCGGTTCTGCGAGCAATGTCTTGCTAATTCTATTAAAGATAATATGCTAACATTGGTGACTTAAAATCTCCTGCCATATGTGAAATAGATTAACTGGTGAAAGTTGTCTAAAGCTACATTTTCCTCTCCATCCTAAAGATAAGATAAAACATAATTAGTATAAGTTAACCAAGCAAAGTCAAAGTCAAAAGATTAATTGCAAATAGGCTATTATTGTTTTTATTCCTTGGTGTACGTACAATAAAGATATATCTATGTATCCATGATCTCACTCCAGCGGCAGTGAGCAGAAAAGTGAGATGTATAAATGAGCAGAGCGAGCTTTTAAGGGACATTACAGCACATTACATGCCTCCTCGCGCAGCCGTATATCTTGCTCACTTTTGCGGCAATGAGCTGAATAAAAATGAGGGGTTATCGCAGTAGGTGGTTACCATTCGCAGTAGGGGGCTTCCAATTACAGTAGGTGGGAGGGTTCCTGTTCGCAGTAGGGGTTTCCACCATCGCACTAATTTGTTACAGGATGATCACAAAACTTGGATTGCAATGCAACAGGAGACATTTCCATACTAACTATGCACATAAACTGCGTTTTCAAACTGTCAAATCCATACAAATTTGTGTTTCTATAGGTTGTTGTGTAACTATGATTTCTGTTGTCCTCAGAGTTCAGAATGTCTGCCTGAACAGTCTCCGTTGCTGAGGGTGTGGTGCTACAGCTGCCAACATGACGAAGCGATACGAGTTCGACTGGCAGATCCCTGTCCCAGAGCCACTTCTGCAGGTGAAATTTTAATTAATTCGCTTAATAACCAATTTAAGTATACTTAATGAGACTCGACTAGAGAGCATGACTCAACATCTCTACATGCAAATCCCTATATGTATTTTTTGTTTTATATATATAGACAGAACGGGTTGTGCGTAGGTTGCAACCTATATAACTATAGGCCTTCAGCATGTCCACACCGCGCAGTGTCTGGAACAAGAATGCAAGCACAAACTAGATAGAGATACTATGTATCAGACGGACATGTGAGGAACAAAGGTTGCTAGACTTGAGTTCTCATTCCTCATTGGTTGATGCAAAACGATACATGACATTTCTTTTTTTTTTTTTTACTACTAACCCTACAGGCACTGACAAGGTTAAACATAATGCCAAATCTACAATGAATAATAATAATTTCTTCACATAATTTAAATTATAATTTTATGCGCTGGAATGTAGAAAAAAAACTACAGAAAAATCTAAATGACCCTCATTTATTTTTATTCTTCAATTATTTTTTAATTTCGTTAGCGCTATTTTTTCTTTCATATCAGGAAGTATTGCACTTTGCAACCTAATTATATCAGGTCCTTTAAAAATTTTGGTCGGTGTTGCACCAATTATGAATGCACAGCGTCAAAGATAATACTGCAATATTTCTTTTCTTCTGGCCTATGAACCTAAAATCAGAATAATATTATAGATATATTTATTTATTATGCTATATGAAATATGTATAATCTGATATTCAATAGAATGCAAAAAACTATAAAATATGATTTATTCCATATTTTGCCTAGGGATGCTATATAAAATCAAATGTTTATCCGTCAATGAATGAAAATGCAGTTAAATAGATGAAAAAGTCTTCTATTACGTCTTACTCAGACTTTAATGCCCATCATTGTATACTTTAACTAATCGTCTCATGGCGTTTACACAATATCTGAGGCACTGCATAGATTGTCTAGGCAGGGTATGATAAACAATTGATGGAATATTTTATGCAATACTTGAATTATCAACTTTCCCAGTAACATATACACTAACTCAAAAGTTATTTCCGAATATTACATACTTCCTCTTTGATGCGATCAAATATTTGAGGGTCGATGCCAGAATTCATATTTAATTTGGCAACCAACTTTTTTAATGTCGTAAGTGATGGCAAGATAAATATCTTTTGTAAATGGTCCTTGTTTTAAAATTGCCAAGGATATCAGCTTCTTATCTAGAGTGAATCTCCATGCTTTCATCTTTTTAGCGCTTATCTTGACTTACATGTCAAAACTTCAGTTTTGGCGGTAAAGCGAAAAAGATTGCGTCACCGCATTGTATTATTTTCCAAAACTTGTGTTATTTTCAGTGTTAGTGCATAAAATTGGTGGTACTTTATTCGTTAAGTGCTGGATTACAGGCGTGAGTGTGGGAAAATGGTATAATGATGGTGAAACGTTTCTTTTCGTGTTGTTTCCAAAACTCCATAGAAACTTCTGGTAAAGTTGCCACTACTTTACTAGGAGTATGACTTTGACTAGACTGACTTGACTATGACTTGACTTGATGACTTCGACTGTGACTTGACACAAATTTGTGTGAAATATCGATAACTTGATAAATTACCAATTACTTGACACTGGCTAAATACACAGAAGTGTGGAGCCAAAACAAAAAAAAAAAAAAAAATGTCAAAACTTTTCTTGCGTATGGATTCATGCCTGGAACCTTTTCCTCAAAAAATTCTTCTTTTGAAAATTTGGTTGATTTCTTATATTCATTGTAGATTTTTCTGCATTTCGGAGTTAGTGCTTTTACTGTGTTCACAACCTTATGTTTTTTGTAGCCCTGTTTTTGTATTTTTGTCACTTGTGGATCTGAAAATAATATTTTAAGAATGATATTACTTTTCTAATACATAATTGAATTAATTTGATCAATATTATCTTATTATAACTTCACATTTGTATTTCATGGTGATGGTTGTCTTGAGATGAAGACAATTCAAGGGGTGAGATCAAAAAAGGTTTAACTGTCAAATTGATAGTTTCGAGAAAATTGACTTTAAACTTCAATGGCTTCATTTTAATGTAGAGTAATTATTAAGTATTATAAAAGTTTTATGTAAGTTTCAGTTGCTTGAAAATGTATTAATTCTATTTTAAAATACGAAATATTGTACTAATTCATACAAATTAGTGGAAAAATATAATATAATAAAATAAATATGATAATGTTTTTATGCTAAGCGGACTGTATTCCTGTGACAGATAAACTGTTTTTAGATTCAAATCTCGAGATTTAAGCCTCATTTCGGTATTTTGAGAATGTATTATTGTAGATAATTTCACGCTGAATCCAACGATACCTATAAGTCATTTTGTGAAAAAAATCAGTTAAGCACTTTTTGTTCTCACCCCTTCAATTTTCATGTAAAGTAGTAGATTTTAGTAAGTAAAATATGTAAACAGCGATGAGAAGCATTTTTATTGCTTATTTTTTATTAAATCAATGAAAGGATCTATATGTGCAGGCAGTGATGAAACTAAAATGTCTCTTTATTACAGGTTTAAAATATTTTTGAACAAATAGACTATTGTATTCCTCATAAGAGCAGAGCAGCAGAGCAATAATTATTTTATGCAGAAAATAACTGATCATCCAAGACTTTAACATTATTTTATACAGCAATATTTAAAATACTAACCTAACAATTGGACTTCATGAATGTCTTGTGATGAAGATGGCACCGAAGATTATAAAATAAATAATATAAATAATTTAGATTTAATAAGTTTAGTGGTGGTTCTATCTCTCGTATGCACGAGGCTGTCTGGGTTGGTTACCTCTGCTTCAGTTATTCTGCCACAAATCAATATTACGCAAACATTATAATCTTTCAGGTGGACATCACAGTCAGAGAAATTGCTAGATATATGAGACTTAAGAACTACTCTCTCAGGGTAGTGCAGTGCTGTGCTGCACAGGGTTCTTTAAAATAATGTTCTGGGTGGCACTGCAACTGTGGGCATGTTCTGATGTTGCTAACCATCAGGCAAACAAAACACAAGCCCTTATATTATAGCCCTATATAATGCACAGCCTCTGTGGTGTGGTGGTTGAGCAGGTCGGCTATAACCCGGAGGCAGCGGGTTCGATTCCTGCAGCAGGACAAGTATTCCGGGTTCTAGATACACCTATAAAATCCTAAGAATCCTGTTTAGGGTCCAGGATCTATGTATGTGATCGTTGGGTGTTATTCTTATTATTATTACAGTAAAAGCTCTTTATTCGCGGGATATACGTTCTGTAAATATGCCGCGAATACAAAAACTGTGAATATGGAGTGGTTATTTATATGGGATTATAGGGGATACGTTCCTAGGTGACAAAATAAAAAACAAAAGTAACAAAAAAAAGTATATAAGAATGAATTAAATTGAAGTTTTTGACCATATTGATTAATTATTATCTTCAGGCTTAGGCAATGGTTTGGCAAAGGCGGAACCAATACAGCGGCGACATCATTTAACAAAATACTTTAGGCTTAGTTGTAATAAGGACTATTTTAAATTTTTATTAGTTCATTTGACGACGCGGTTACAAAGGATATTCGGTTGAATATCTAGATATTAAAATCCTTTTTATCAATGTGTATGTACCGATTAGATCCGCGAATAAAGAAATCTTTAGCCGCGAATATGGGAAATGGTTTGCATTTTTACATTCCACGAATAGTGAAAACGCGAATGAAGGAAGCGCGAACAGGGAGCTTTTACTGTATTATATTACCAACTATAAAAACTACAGGAAACAAATTTATTAAAGCATTCTTTGCCATTGTTTTTAGACTCCACTTGAGTAGTGAATTCTTTAGGAGGTGCTTTGCAGTATGAGTGGTCAATGTGTTCCTTCTTTGCATATAAATGCTCAGCAACAGGTTTCACATATTCTGCAAGTAATAACATAAATTAATAAGGAAACACTCAAAATAAGATGAAATAGTTATCTACTATAATGACATGTCACATCTTGGTTTGCTTGCTCGGCTTGATTTTATTGGGTCAATTAAGTGATTTAAACATAATCATTGGTTACTTTGGCTCGAAAACTGCAATAATACCACATGTATGTAGAGGCTAGTATATTGACTTTGTTGAGTCATGGACTTTACGACAAAGATCACAAGATGTGACAACGTATATTTTGAAAATCAGACTTCACTTACCAATATTCGGGTTCAGCAAAGTACCACTGCGAATTTCCGATTCCAGAAACAATGATGGACATGCATTTCTAAGAAGACGTGATTTGGGAGTCACATATCGTGCTTCGAAATGCTTGTGACACACTTGAAGCTGAGCAAGCTCAGCAATATTTTTGCTTCGCAAAGGTTCACAGTTGATAGTCGAGCCACTTTTTGAGTATTTTCTCACACAATGGACATTTATGTAAAAAAGCGTCCTATCTCGAATTCAAACAACCCGGTACACAGCATTTAGTATATATCGCACTGAAGGTCTAAATAGTACAGTCATAGCAGTAAATAAGGAATAGAAATAGGCGGAAATTAATCAACGCAAACTACCTCGCTCAACAGAATCACTACAATGCACAGATTAGGTAGAAATACTTCGTATCTATGCTACAGACTGTAACAAATAAAATTGACATGCCATGTGAATCAAAATGGCGATTGCTAATAAGTTAGAAAAAAACAGGTGCATGCGGAGAGACAGAGGGGTTCGGGCGGGTGGTATCTGTCACTTATCGTCTTGCTCAAGGTCATCTCAAGTCAACTTTTTTTTCTGTGAAGATTACTACCCGTGAATGCAAGAATGATCCGTAGTACACTGAGCGGTCCTTTTTTATAGCCAGACGGGTAGGGGCGCCATGGCAGTTGCCGGTGTTGCCACACTTTCACAATTTCAATTTTGTATTGAAATTATTTGTACCATAAGGGAAGACACTGCCCCCTGCTACACAGTGTATACTAAAGCAGGGCAGGGTTGTAACTTATTTCAAGTGTAATGTATGTTGAAACAATAAATAAATTTGAATTTGAATTTGACTACTTGGGAGAGTCCTGTGTCCAGCTGTGGACTAGTGTAGGGTGATAATGATGATAATGATAATGAGCTGACTCACCCTGGTTCCGCACGCATTTGTTATGTAGATTTAAATATATAGATTTAATATATATATTTCTTAAATATGTGTGGACATCTCACACAACGCCATCTAGCCCCAAACTAAGCAAAGCTTGTGCTATGGGAACCAGATAACTGATACAATACTTAGATACTTTTTTGTTTGTAAATACATACATAGAATACAATATGACACCCAGACACAGAAGAAACACCTATGTTCATCACACAAATGTTTGCCCTGAGTGGGAATCGAACCCACGACCCGCAGTTCAGAAGGCAGGGCTACTACCAACTGAGCTATTGGGCCAGTCTTCTGGTGAGGTCTGGTCTCTTATGTAAGCTTGTGGGGAAACGGAATACGTGAACATATAAAGAAAGAGTTTCGTATATTACTGTAGGGGCAAGAGAGATGGAGCTAAAGAAGTTTTACTTCAGTCGTGTGGTCTAAAGCACACTCGTTTTTTTGTTAAACCGATTTTGATGAAACAAATGTCTGCTCAGCGACGACGAGGCAATGACGTGCCGAGTGACAGGCTATCACTATAGTTGAGCTTTTTCTATAGACGGATCAAAGAAGGTCGTTGAAAAGAATCCGATAATGGCGGTTGTGAATTTTAAACTTTTTACCATTACCCGTGTATTTTTGAATTTTAATGTGTAATTAGGGTGGATTATCCGTTAAGTGTTCGTGAACGTGCACTAGTGTTGGCCAATGGTTCCAAATTTTAAAACCAAGCCTTTTCATTTTCTCTTCAAGGCTTCCTAGAGCCTTCTGTAAAATATCCACCATTTTACTGTGGCATTTTGACTGACAAAATAAGACTTTGACAATGACCTAACCGTACAAAATTCCTCACCTGACATTGGCAGAATTATCGCTAAAAAGCGATAGCAAGCCATTAAACGAAGAGAAGACGGATTAAGCTGAAAACAACTAGCTTATAGCACCATAACACAACTGCATTAATCCTGTAAGTGTTTTAATGTCTACCAATAGGTAATATGCAAGGCATAAAAGTCAGACATTCTGGTTATCTTCACGTCACAGGACCATCAATCCGGCGCGAGGTTGCCCACTAGATCATAAATCAGAGAGCGTTGTTTGCGCGGAGTATGCCCGACCACGTTTTTGTGGTCTGACTATTCACTTTGTTTACATAGTAGCTATTATTTAGTCTGTAATATGCTGAAGAATTAGAATTCAGATCTAGAATAGAATCGTCGATTCATTACTGTTTAGTAAACATTACACAAAAAGAGGTAGAAAAAAACGAGTGTGCTTTAGACCACACGACTGAAGTAAAACTTCCTTAGTTAAACTCCATCTATCGGCCGGTATAACTTTGTTGTTGCTTTGTTTAATGTTAATGTCGCCAACCTTACGATTGTAAATTGTCATTTTATTGGACACTAGTTGCGCCCCGCGGTTTCACCCGCGGATAAAAGTTATTTCAATTATTTGCTCATCCCACGAGAAAATTTCACTTTTCCGGGGTAAAATGTAGCCTATATGTTAATCCAGTGTATAAGCTATCTTGGTACCGAATTTCATCCAAAACCATTCAGCCGTTTGAGCGTAAAGGAGTAACAAACATACACACATACACACAAACACCCATACAAACTTTCGCCTTTATAATATTAATGTGAAATATTAGTGTGATAATATTAGTGTGATGTGATGTGATACCATCATAATAATACAAATTTTGGTGCGTAAAGTAGTTTTACTTCAAAAACCGGTGGTTTTATGGGTTATTGTGATTTTTACCAGGCAGCTTTTGGACAGTGTCAAAGGAAGTATTCATATTTATATTTTTTTAAATGAACAACGGCTAAACTCACGACAATTAAAAGTCGAAATTACTCCGACCTTCCGGACATATTCGAGTTCCTTCTTCTAGGAGCCAGTTTTACCTACGCGAGCCGGCTTGCGTTTGTAATATTTATACGTTGTTCGATTGTTCATGTTTCGAACAAGATTGTAACGTAAATCTCTCCTAAAATAGCGTCTCATTCGAAGTATCAAATCATTTCTGTCATGTCGTAAGTCACTGCTGCCGTGCTTACTCGAGCGGGTTTCATGCCGTCTTGTGTGGTCGCAGTGTCAGCGGGGGCTGACTTTGATATTGATGGCAAAGGGCCTTTTGTTCATTAAACTAATCTATCTTAAATATATAAAACTCAAAGGTCACTGACTGACTGACTGACATAGTGATCTATCAACGCAAGGCCCCAACCACTGGACGGATCGGGCTGAAATTTGGCATTTGATGTTATGACGTAGGCATCCGCTAAGAAATGATTTTTTGAAATTCCACCTTTAAGAAGGTGAATTGGGTGGTTGAATTATTTTCCCATAGGCTACGCCGCGGGTGAAGCTGCAGGCAGAAGCTCGTTGATAATAATAATAATAATACCCAACAACCATAATATACATAGATCCTGGACCCTAAATAAGATATCCTGTATCTAGGGACCCAGGAACTACGAGGACCATGGTACTACAACACCCAGACACAGAACATACATGCAAATACAAGCGCTTTTTTTCTGCGAGGAAATACTTATCTTGCCGCGGGAATCGAACGCGCCAACCCCGGGTCATGAGCCGATCTGCTCAACCACCACACCACAGAGGCTGTCAATATAATTACTACAAGCATGCTATAAATACCGCTAAATATACTATGTTCTTATTGTTACCCTATGATATACAAATATACTATGTTCTTATTGTTACCCTATGATATACAAATATACTATGTTCTTATTGTTACCCTATGATATACAAATATACTATGTTCTTATTGTTACCCTATGATATACAAATATACTATGTTCTTATTGTTACCCTATGATATACAAATATACTATGTTCTTATTGTTACCCTATGATATACAAATATACTATGTTCTTATTGTTACCCTATGATATACAAATCATTTGGACTGTATATTGTCCGTGATGACCTGACAGTCCAAATGTTAAAGATTGATAACTAGCGTGCAAAAAACGTCGATAAAAATTCAAAGATATAGGTACAATAAGTGCTTTAATACATCCTTCAACTATATTTTAACAAAATACGTAAAATTAAAAACCACAATCTATTCTTAAAAAATAAATGTAATCTTCTTCTACCTTACAGGTGCTTTTGAACAGCTGGATGCACAAGAAAAAGTTTTATTCAAGTTGTGTGAAAATAACTGTGAACTTTTGTATGTATAGAAATATTATGTATGTATAGAAATATTATGTATGTGTAGAAATTTTATGTATGTGTAGAAATATTAAGTATGTGTAGAAATATCGTGCACGTGTAGAAATATCCGAAGCCGGATATTTCTACTATACATACATTTAACGTAGAATATCTAAGCTACTTGGCCCAAACTTTATTACAATACGCAGAAAATCCAAATAAACCGAACCAAAAATGTTTATGTCGCAGAAAACGCCAATGGATTGACCAAGAATTAAAACGTTGAGCTATATATTTTTTCTAGTTACGCCCCACGGTTTCACCCGCGGATTTTAATTATTTGCTCATCCCACGGGAAAATTTCACTTTTCCGGGATAAAATGTAGCCTATCTGTTAATCCAAGCTATCTTGGTACCGGTATAGCCGTTTGAGAGTAAAGGAGTAACAAACATACACACATACAAACTTTTGCCTTTATAATATTAGTGTGATTCCATATAATTTTATTCCATTTACAAGCTTTAAATTTTAACAAGATTGAAAGAAAGGCTGTAATGTTCAGCATTTGGTATTAATTTCAACAGCCCTTCGCGTTCTCGTGATAACTAGGACCTAGACTTGATAGACGGACTACAAAGTAATCTTATACAGTTTCTATAATTCTAAAAATGGGTACGAAACCTTAAAAACGCTCAACATACGCCTTTATAGCTGTGTATTTTAAATTGTATTAGATTTCACCTCCCAACGATAACATGAAACAAAAACAAATATGAATATAATGCGAACCGCCACGAACAATTCCGTAGTAATTAAAGTAAACAAACAATGCAAGCAATTATATCCGAATCAAAACAAGACCATTATCAAAGCAAAACGTTGATTAAAGTGTTATCAAATGTTTTGTTTACAAACAAAGTGGAGTCGCGAGGTGAGTAACCTTGCCGCTTGTGCTATTACCCGCTATCAGTGATGCCGCGCCCTCGCGGGGTCGCTTGACTTGCTAATGTTGCTGTTCAGAGCACACGGTGTTATTGATTCGATTATCAAAATAATAACATGTACAGATTTTGATTAAACTGGGGATTGACGTGAGGTCCTTGCCGGCGAATGCTCATCTCTTCCCTTAAGTGGTTAGATGAAAACTATTTTTATGACATGAAATAATTCTTTGATCTTAAAAATTGTAAATGAATTTGAATAATAATGTGGATTCTGTAAATTATTATTTTCTGACATTAATTATTGTTTTTTGACACTGATTGATATACCTATTGATTTTATGTAATGTGGCGAATGTGATTATTTTGTATTTTAAAAGGTTTCGGTGAATTTTTATATGATTTTTACGACAATTTGTAGATACATTAATTTTTATAATTATATAAACGGTGGAATTTAATTCACTCTTTTCCTTAAATGTATATATTCAGACAATGCTATAGAATGTTTGTACGAGGGCCAATAAAAAAAATAGGTTTTATTTTAGTATTTAGTGCCTCCTAAAATAACTGGATGACAGTCGAAATGTCTATTTAACGGTAGACACACCGCGGGCACCAGCTGAGTGCTTTGTAAATGTTTCGTAGGCAATAAAACGCCTGCTTTGTTCAATGTCACAAGGCTTTTCTTTAGAATTTAAATTTGATAATACTTAAATTTAAGTTTTATTTCATAAGTATTTTTTTTATTTAGTTATATGGGAGCATTATATAGCATGGACTGAATACATACATTAAATGAAAAGAACGAATTAAATTCCACCTTGTATATTGTATTTAACTGAATTTTTGTAAGCCAGTTTCTGGTGAAAGATGCTGAACTATTTTCTTCTATAATTGTAATTACATTGTACCATATTTCGTGCAATTAAATAATTTTCATTTTCATTAACTGTATAGAAAAGCTACGGATCATACAATAATTGTAGGCTGTTATAGGCACTTACACATTACTACTCCGTAATTCCGTGCCAAAGCCCAAAAACAAACGAATTCGCCAGCTGTATAATCGAGCAGCGATGGAGCGACGCTATGTAACAAAGGATAATTTTTTTTTTTTTATATAATTAGATATGTTTATGACTAATGCGTGTTAGGATTAATATATGATACTAGCTGCGCCCCGCGGTGTTACCAGTGTAGTGATGAGAATGTTTATTTTATAAGAACCCTCTCTTGACAATAATAAACACAACAAATAAATTATTAGCGAATATGTTCCATCCGTTCACGCGTGATGAAGGACCAAATGAAATAGAGATTAATTTTTAAATAAGCAGTTTTTCTTTTATGTTAATGGATGATGCGACGAGCTAGTCGTTCGCCTGATGTTAAGCAACGCGGCCGCCCATAACAGAAGTGTCACATGGAACTCTAAAATATAGAACTTCGCGCGACACTGCACGGCGTATATCATCCTGAGACATAAGCACAGTCTGGTAATAAGATCACTCTACTGCGAGATCAGATCATAGAGTCTCAATTGCCCAGTAATTTCACGAGCTACAATGCACTTCAAACAGGAACACAGTAGAGAATAACTGGCAAAATGGTGGTACCACTTAGTTTTCTTAAACATTTGTAATGTTCTGCCGACGTTACTTTAATGCGCAAAATGTCATAATGAATACATCAGTTCTCATCATTCGCCTACACGATAATATGGGCGGTGGCTAGTAAATAAATGCGAACTGCTCGTAAATGTGTTTCATGATAATTAAGCCCGCAATATATGGATCACGAATGTACAGAATATTGGCGATCCCATAAAGTGCCAATTATTGCCTACAATTTGTAGGAAATACCTACCTCGTAAGAAGTATTCAATAAGGTTTTCAATAGCCATTAATTATTTCAAACACCGAAAGGTAATAAAAAACGAGTGTGCTTTAGATGACACGACTGAAGTAAAACTTCTTTAGTTCAGCTCCATCTATCGGCCGGTATAACTTTATTTTTGCTTTGTTTAATGTTAATGTCGCCATCTTGATAATTGTAAATTGTCATTTTATCGGACATACCAACATAATAATACAAATTTTTAACTTTGTTATGTTAGCAATGGCGATCTACTTGAACCAACAACTTTCAACTTCCGTTCGTTTCGTCACGCATTCATTAGTTTACTCCCCAAGTCAAGCGTGCGTTAAGATTTCCTTCAAAAACGATCATTTTATTATCTATATCAGTATGTAACGTTGGAGCTTCGACGTAAACTATTATTCATTATACATTACTGCCTATTGATGCGTAACGAGGTAGACAATCCTTCAGTGTTAAGCAGATTACACTACTTTGTACCGCAAAACTACATCCGCGCGGGTCAAAGACGTCGCCACCAGCTGTTTGCTGCGCCTCCTGCCTCACGCACGTGGCACGCTCATAATGCTCCAACGGCAAGGGCTGTAGCTGTTATCAACCGCTTCTTAAGCGAAGTCCAAGATGCTGACCCCATTAGTCGGCTTTATAAATATATATTACTTAGTCCATATAAGAACTGAGTATAACAATGTGAATGTTTTGGCGTAGCTGTAAGTTCACAGTGTATTTTACAAATAAATAAATAAATAAATCAGCAGCCAACATAATAATACAAATTTTACGTAACTTTTAATTTTGTGATGTTAACAATGGAAATCTAAGTTAACCAACAACTTTACTCACAACAGCTTACTCCCCAAGTCGAGCGTGCGTAAAGAAGTATTACTTCAATAAAAAAGCCGCATTATATCAATAACAATCAGCTAATACAAAGTAGATTTAATTTTAATATTTCATTTTAAATAAATTATACTATTAATTACCAACCACTCGATTATTATTGTCAGACGGTTTCACAAGAGTTGTGTGTTGATAACGAAATGTTGGCCGTCCATTAACATAATGAGACAAGGGAGTGCAATCAGATAGCGGCACTCGATCACACGGCACGTGCGTCGCTACATCCTGCTATCAGCTATGTACATGAACAATGTGACTGGCCTGGCTCAGTTGGTATAGGTCCCATCACGTAAGAAGAACGCTAGCCGTTACCTGCGCAATGAGCGGTTTCTTAATTTCTGCTTTTTATAAAGTACTAAACTGTCTGGCACAGTACCTTCTTTTAGTGAATGATGTGACGAGCTATTCGTTAACCTGATGTTAAGCGACATGGCTGCCCATTACAGAACAGTGTCACTCGGAACAAAACTTTAAGTTTCGCGTGACACTGCACTGCGCACATCTTCCTGTGACATCAGCGCAGTCTGGTAATAAGATTACTCGACTGTGATATCAGATCATAAAGTCTCAAATGCCCAGTAATTTCACTAGCTACAGTGCCCTTCAAAGCGAAAGTGCTTCTGAAACTTCAAAGTGCTTGCACACTACTGCTTGGCAGCAGCGGTAACTGGCAAAGCGGTGGTACTAGACGAACTTTGCAGAAAAGTCCTTCCGTCTAGTAAGAAGTACCTGATTATGTATAACAATTAAACAATTACTGTGGAATCATATTACGTACTTTACTAGCTACTCGGTACTTTTAAACAACTGGAATTAAACATATCCGTCGGAGTTTTGGCGGGAAAGCGAAAAAGATTGCGTCACCGCATTGTATTATTTTCCAAAACTTTTTTTTTATGCTAAGGAATGACGTGACGAGCTAGCCGTTCGCCTGATATTTAATATCAGGCGACACAGCTGCCCATATCAGCTGCAGTGTCACTCGGAACTCTAAAGTATAGAGGTTCGCGTGACACTGCACTGAGCACGTCATCCAGAGACATCAGCACAATCTAGTAATAAGATTACTAAACTGTGAGATCAGATCATAAAGTCTCATTTGCCCAGTAATTTCACTAGCTACAGTGCCCTTCAAACCGGAACACAGCAGTGCTTGCGCACTACTGCTTGGCGGCAGAATAACTGGCAAAGCGGTGGTACCTACCTAGACAAACTTTGCAACAAAGTCCTACCACCTTGTGTTATTTTCAGTGTTAGTGCATAAAATTAGTGGCATTCTATTCGTTAAGTGCTGGATTACAGGCGTGAGTGTGGGAAAATTGTACAATGATGGTGAAACGTTTCGTGTTACAGGGTAAATTACGGTACTGCCCGCTGCGCATAGAGTTAACAACTAGACGTTGCCGCCGTCAAATACATTAATCTGTCAATCAAGTAAATAGAAAAAAAAATACAGAGATATGGTTTTCCATGATTTCCATAACAAACGTTTTTGTGATCAACAACGGATGTTTTTATAAATTATCTGGTTCCCAATAAATAGTGCAAGCTTTGCTTAGTTTGAGGCTAGATGGCGTTGTGTGAAATGTTCACAAATATTTATTTAGTGTATCTCCAGTATTCCGCAAAACATAAAATAATAATAAAGTTATCGTGAGCAACATAATTATGTACCTAAATTTTAATTGTTATGTTTGTAGGACATGATTGCCTAATTAGGTTTAGTACAAAGACATGATTGTGAACTTAATTATGATAACGCAACCCCCCGGGGCGCGTCTGATTTAACAACCCTTGCTTGTTACATTTATCTAATCTAACAATAGCTCCATAATAAGGCCGGTCCATATTATTTATTATCAAATATTTATATTAATACCTATAATAATAATAATA
Organism: Ennomos fuscantarius; assembly: GCA_905220475.3. NCBI lineage: Eukaryota > Metazoa > Arthropoda > Insecta > Lepidoptera > Geometridae > Ennomos > Ennomos fuscantarius. The sequence goes on along the minus strand of HG992036.1, from coordinate 14,325,774 downwards.
TGTGTGGACATCTCACACAACGCCATCTAGCCCCAAACTAAGCAAAGCTTGTACTATGGGAACCAGATAACTGATACAATACTTAGATACTTTTTTTGTTTGTAAATACATACATAGAATACAATACAACACCCAGACACAAAACAAACACCTATGTTCATCACACAAATGTTTGTCCTGGGTGGGAATCGAACCCACAAGCCACAGTTCAGAAGGCCTATTTTATAGTTTCGCGCAAAAGTTTACATGGAAAAAATATATTATACGACATCTATCTCGTTTAAGTGAAAAAAATTGATGTTATGGACATTCAATATATGGCATGCCTTGTTGGTAGAGTTAATCGGCCTTAATTAATAATGACTTAAGATTTTTCTTTGTAAAATGATTTCTAGATTTTTCTAAGTATGAAATTTGAGTTTGAGCTATCAAGGTACTATGTAAGTCAGAAACATAAGTGTATTTATTTATTTGGCTCTTTTAAAATTTGGCCCGGGACAGTTTATGTTACGTTTCTGTATAGCTAAGTTACAATAATGACAAAACACTTTTTACTAAGGTGCTAGAGATTTAAAAGACATTTAAACTCATTCAGCCTTATTAATAAACACGAACTAGCTTTAGACTACTTACACCATCTTTTGTCTCTTTCGATCCAGCTAAATATTCCAGTAACAAAAAAAGGACAAAATCTGAAGTAACTAATCCGAGACTAATACCCGTTTATTAATAAGGCTGATTATGAATAAGGCTGGCTGATTCTCTGATAAATACAACTCAGCAGATAGACGCAGAATGGAAAGACAGACACGCGGACGAGTTGTTGACATAAGCCGAGTTGATTCTTCATGCCACCAAAATGTAGAAAAAAGTCGTTACTATGTTTAAGGAATAACATTATAAATATTCATTGAACGTATTCAATTTAAATGTAATAAGTATTGTTTTTTCCTCATATTACGAAATTTTTGCGACAAAGTTACTTTGTCAGTTACAGGTTGCGTATCTTGACGTCATTTAAAGCAGCCAATGACGTCATAATGAGATTAACATTGAGACATAAGGATATACAATTACCATTTTAGGTTAAACAGATTTTAAATTGTTGATTTCGTTAATTTTATTACTGTTGAGTGATGAGAAGAGTGCATAATAAGAACGGTAGAAAATGGTAGAATTCAAAGGTAACATTACCTATGTTCAGATGTGGGTGATTTCCGGCTGCTGATATAGAGTATATAATAAAATAATAGTTTATGAATTAAAACTTCTTTACGCATGCTTGACTTGGGGAGTAAGCTGGTGAATTCATGACGTGGCGAACGGAAGTTGCAAGTTATTGGTTGACATAGATCTTTCCATTGTCAACATAACAAAGATAAAAATTACTTCTAATTTGTATTATTATGTTAGTATGTCCAATTTACAATTGTCAAGATGGCTACATGAACATTATACAAAGCTAAAACAAAGTTATACCGGCTGATAGATGGAGCTAAACTCGTGTCGTTTAAAGCACACTCGTATTTTTATATAATTTTGTTGTTTTGTCCCCAGGGGGCAACATTCGACAGATGGACCGAAGAGAAAGACAACACTGAGTTCGAACAGAACTGCCTGTTCAAAGTCGACGAGTACGGATTCTTTATCTACTGGAAGAGCGACGGCAAGGTAAGAAAGAACAAGACAAACTTTACTTTTTTCTAAAAGTTTCGTTAAAATAAAGTCAAAGTCATAAAGCTTATTAACTACAATAGGTGAGTTTGAAAAACCAACGAAGTTCTATTACCTACTACTGGTGCAAGCAATCCGGCACAATGCAGAAAAAGAAACTCCGATCCGAAGCTTCGATTACACCTGTAAAGAAGAAGCTACGAGAAACTTTACAGTGATGTCGTTTTTCTTTGATTTTCTGCTATGTTTTACGATTCCGTTAAAGAATTCAATTGAACAGTATGTTTCAAATATAGAAAAGAGCGCAAGGCGTTTATTTCATGACGATCGACAGCCACAAGTTGCGATATTGCATTGCATTTACTAGTAAATAGCTATCTACATTTTTTGCTTGACAGTTGGATGGTATAGGAACAGATTCCAAATTCATTATTTAATATATAAATAAATGACGTTACAAGCGAGTCGTTCACATAATGTTGAGAACCATAACTGCCCATAACAGTTGTAAACCCACTCGAACCTCTAACTCACAAATTGTATGCATAGACACTGCACTGCGCACGTGATCCTTGCCATCAGCACAGTTTAGTGACAAGATAGAGATTACTTAAGATTATAAGATCTAGTAATCAGCGTTCTTTGAACCGGAGCACATTAGTGCTTACACATTGCTTACTGACAGAATATCTGGCAAAGCATTGGCACCTACCTAAACGAGCTCTTACAAATCAGTCTATCCACTTAGAAAAAAATATATGCATTTCATTTGGTCAAGTTATCAGACTTAACATCAGTACTCAGGTGAAGTGCAGTCAACGCTAACTCGTCTGATAAAAAAATAGGTACCCATTTTGAACTAAAAAAAAAAAAATAAGATAGCTGACTAGCGCCCTTAGGTAATTTTGATTTTGGACGGCCATGGCTTATGTATGTTCATAATAATTTATATTTGTGTCACGATAAATAATAAATTACTACGAATATAATTATCATTTTCGTAGCAACCTCTACGAACCACCTCGAAATCTCCACTAAACCCGCCTTTGACTCTACATAAACTATTCATCAAACCATAACGACACACCTATGAACCCTATTTACGAGTAACGATAATGTTCAATCCCTAAGCCGCAAGAGCCTCAGTCCCTAGGGTAAAAGGAAATGTCCAGGAAAACCAGGCGGCATATTTTGTAAGCTGGGCGACCTTTTGAATAAATTAACAGGTTATTTCGGAGAACGCTAAAAACTAGATTCACGGCATATTTCATATGGAAAGCTTAGGTTTGGGTAGTGTTGTGTGGGAAGTGGGCTTGGCGTAATATTTTGGAAGAAATTATGGTTGAATTAAGCCAGACAGTCTCATATATGATAGTAGAAGGTAGGTTAGAAGTAGGTAGTAGGTTTAGAAGCGGGTGGCTATAGTTACCATCATGCACACTTTCCTCATCTATGAGAGGGCGCTCTTGCCATCTTAAAAAAAACTGACTATGAGGTCGAAGGTGGAGCACGCTTACCCAGAAATAACCTACTTACTCTTGACTTAAAGACACCCAAGTTGTATGTGGATGGAAACACCGACGACGGGAGTGAGTTCCATTCCCTAGCCGTACGCACAATAAATCTGCAAAGCGTTTCGTATGAACAAAAGGTAAATCAACAACGTAGGGATGGTAACTCTGTCCTCGCCGTGAGGTCCTGTAGTGGAATGGAGACGGTGGGTGGATGATGTTATACAGATTGAACCGAGATTAGAATGTTATTATGTCCAGTTAAAGTTAAGCTTAAGCAGTATAAGCTTAAGTTTTATATTTCGTTGTGAGTTTCATATAGGTATGTATGTATGTTAAGAGCTGTAAATTTTGTTAAAGAGAGTAAGAAATAAAATGACCATAAACTCTGGGCTGGGCATATGCGTAGCAAAAAGAAAAGAACTCTCATGCTACACATTGTGCAATATCGTTACCCCAAAAACTCTTGCACTTCTCCTGGCACTGAGTCCCTATTTTCATTAAAATCATTGCTTTGAGGACAACTTCACGAGCTCATAACTCTCGTTTCGACGTCGTTATGCAATATGAATAATACGCCTTCCCGCGGGAAATAAACCGCCCGTATTAATACTGCCGCGTCTGGGTTAAAAAAACTACCTTTTCGCAGTCATAAAATTGTATCGTTTGTGTATTGGTTTTGCATTTTTAATTTTTATTCAAAGAGATCGGCTTCTTTCCAGAATTGTATCAATTTTATTGACCTATTATTTTATACGATACTAGCTTCTGTCCGCGACTTCACCCGCGTGGCCTATAAGAAACAGAAGAAGAAAAACCAAATAAATCAACCACCCAAATCACCCTCTTAGAGGTGGAATTTCGAAAAACCCATTCTTAGTAACTAGTAGTTTCGAAAAACCCTTTCTTAGTTAAAACACCCTCCAAATTACAAGTCTCTAGGACCAGTTCAGACCTCGGTTTAGGCTGTGCGTTGATACATAAATAAATTGATACATAAGTCAGTCAGTCAGTCAGGACTTTGAATTTTATATTTATAGATAAAGTTGGCTTATTACAGGTCATCATCATCATCGCCACCATCATCATCATAATCAGCCTGTAGACGTCCACTGCTGAACAGAGAGACCTAACCGACCTCTCCAATAGAGCGCCACTTTGAGCGACTACTTGCCTCTTGTATCCAACTGCTCCCTGCAGTTTTGACTAGGTCCGCCTAGTAAAGTCAAAGTCAAAGTCAAAGTCAAAAGATTTATTGCAAATAGGCTAATTTTAGCACTTTTACAAGTCAAAATTATACTACGTACTTAAAATTAAGTTATTTCACTAAGCATATAAAATTACAAAGTGCTTATTGTCAAATAATATAGCAAGCCCATTACAATATATGAGTCTGAAAAAAAAAAGCAGTTCTCTTTCTCACTACTGGTGCAAGCAATCCGGCACAATGCAGAATTGAAAACTTTGATCCGAAGCTTCGATTACAACTGTAAAGAAGAAGCTACAAGAAACTTTACAGTGATGTATTTTTTTTTGTCTTCTTTCTACTGTCTTTTACAATGTATATAATTCATTACAGTTGAGATAATGAATATGTTACAAAAATAACCACCACGTCACACCGGTGCAAGAAAAATACCGTGATTATCTTATTATAAACATTACAAATAGAAACTGAATTTATAGATAGGAATAGGCAATAGGCAAAGTACCTAAGATTTCATACCGTTAAGCTTGGGATATTCAGGCCAAGCTTTTTTGTCCGACACATAATCATTTATTGTGTAATAGGCTTTTTTCATTAAGTTTGACTTTATGAATAATTTAAATTTACGCATTGACAATTGTTCGATACCGTCGGGCAACTTGTTATAAAAGCGTATACAGTTTCCCATAAATGAACCATTAACTTTCTGCAGTCTGAATCTTGGAACTTTCAATTTATTTTTGTTCCTAGTATTAAAGTTATGAATATCGCAATATCTGGGAAAAGAGCTAATGTTTTTGCGAGTGTACATCAAATTGTCGTAAATGTATTGACAAGCCACTGTAAGAATATTTATCTCCTTAAATCGTTCCCTGAGAGAGTCGCGGGATTTCATGTTATAAATGGAACGAATTGCTCTTTTCTGTAAGACAAAAATTGATTGTATGTCCGCGGCTTTACCCCACAGTAAGATGCCGTATGACATAATACTGTGGAAGTAACTAAAGTATACTAATCTTGCAGTGGCTTCATCAGTAAACTGTCTGATTTTACGCACAGCATATGCAGCAGAGCTCAATCTACCAGCAATGTTTGATATGTGAGGACCCCACTGTAATTTAGAGTCTATAGTTATGCCAAGGAACGTGACAGATTGTACTAAATCTAATGGCTCACCATTCAGTAATAAGTTTGTAGGAGACCCCCTAACATTAGGTAACGAAAACTTAATACATTTAGTTTTCTTACTATTTAACAGTAGATTGTTTTTAGTAAACCAGTTCAAAACCAGTGAAATTGCCTTGTTAACGTCGTCAAAATCATTAATAGATCGGTCAACCTTAAAAATAAGAGACGTATCATCTGCGAACAAAACAATATCACATAGGTTCTTTACAAAAAATGGAAGATCGTTAATATAGGCCAAAAATAAGAATGGTCCTAGTATTGAACCCTGCGGGACCCCCATTTTAGTGATAGAACCAGATGATCTTGCTCCATTAACTTCAACTGTCTGAATTCTATTACCAAGATAAGAAGAGACAAGATCAAGAGCTTTCCCACAAACCCCGTAATGCTTTAATTTAAAAATTAAGGTTTCGTGACATACGCAATCAAATGCTTTGGATAAGTCACAAAAAATACCTATGGCATCCTGTGACTTCTCCCAAGCACCAAGTATATGTATAAAGAGTTCTACGCCTGCATCTGTAGTTGATCGTCCTTTTGTAAAGCCAAACTGTTGACTGTGAAACAGTCCGTTAAGGTTAAAAAATGTTAACAACTGATTAAGAATTTCTTTTTCAAAAATTTTACTTATTGCAGGTAACACAGAAATTGGCCTATAGTTCGATGGATCATTCTTATTTCCAGACTTAAATAATGGAATCAATTTACTATTTTTCATTACGTTGGGAAAAACTCCTTCGTCTACACATTTATTAAATACTTCTGCTAAATATGGTGCAATTAATGTGACAATGCCACTTAAAACCCTGGTAGACATTCCCCAAAGATCCTCAGTATTCTTTATTTTAAGTGACCTAAAGGTCTTAACAATTATAGCCGAATTAATATGTCTAAATCTAAAAACTACTTCACATTTATCAACACACTCTGCAAGAATTGCACAAGACTCACTAGTCGATGAATTTAATGACTGAGTGGTAACTACAGGTATATTTACGAAAAAATCCTCAAATGCACCAGCAACTTCACTGTCTTTAGATATTAATCTGTTATTAATACTAAGAGTGAGTTTTCGGTGCCGAGGTTTAGTTTTGCCGGTCTCGGTATTAATTATTTTCCAGGTTGCTTTAATTTTGTCGTCCGCTCTATTGATTTTCTTACTCAAGTACAGAGACTTAGCTGTCTGGCAAACGCGTTTAAAAATTTTTGAATAAGATTTTAAATACTCAGTAAATTTACTGTCATAAATATTATCTGATTTCTGAGAATATAAATCATACAGCCTGTTTCTACTTTTATAAATGCCAGGTGAAGCCCAGTCACTCAATTCTGCTTTAACACCTCCTCTACACGTCTTTAACTTGAATATCTTGTTAAACTCTTTATCCATAACATCAAACAACACATTACAAAGATCATTAGGGTCATCAGTGAGTGGTAATAACACAAGTTTGTCATCTAGATTTTGAGCAAACTGTTCCAAGCGGTTGGTTGTAATAGGTCTGTAAGTAAACTCATAAGATTTTTTTTTCAGTATGCATGGAAATACAGCACTTTGACCACAATGATCTGAGCTAAGTTTATCAATAACTGACTTGCTTTGTGGTTCACAGTCACAGAATATATTGTCTAAGCAAGTAGCAGATGAGCTAGTAATTCTGGTTGGCTGATTGTAAAGATTTTTCAAGTTGAAGCACATAAACAAATTTAGTAAACTGTCAGTTAGCGAAGATTGGTCAAGAATATTCACATTAAAATCGCCACATACAATGAGATGTTTTGCGCTGTTTGAGATTTTTGTTAAAACTTCTTCCATAATAGACTCGAACACCTTAAAATCAGCCGAGGGAGGCCTGTATACGCAAACAATTATATGTTGCTCCAACTCTACACACGATAGTTCAACAACACGTTCAACAGATAATGCAACAATATCTTTCCTTTCTTTAAATTTACAATTATTAGATATACATATTAAAGAGCCACCGTGATTGGCTTTTTGCCTTTTGAATGAACTGGCCAATGCATAATTTTTAAATACAGGAAACAACATATCCTTCTTACACCAATGCTCAGTTAGGCACAATACATCAGCTTTTTCAAATTCTAAAAAAAGCTCTAATTGTAAAGCTTTGCTGGAAAGGCCCTGAATATTTTGATGTACAATATTTAGTTTACCAGGCCTCTCCATTGTCGTAGGATTCAGTTTAAATCAGCTGAAGATGACACCATACCTAAACCCTGGTTAGAAGTGTTACTACCCAGGGCCGAGTCAGAGTGACCTGTTATACTGTTGATAACAGGGTCATGTATAGTAGGTCGGCCTATCCGGTTCCTTTTTGTTCTGTCGAATAGCTCTATATACTTCACCTAAACAATCCACTGACTGGAGTGTATGATTTTACTAAAATCAACCTTACTAGCGGTCCGTCCCGGCTCCGCACGGGTGGACATTTATTTTTTACACATTTTTTTCTTGCAATTAAAATAGCCTATATTAGTTAGTGATATATGGTGAAAGAATTTTTTTAATCAGTCCATTACTTTTTGAGTCAATTCGTTACAAACATACTTACATACAAATCTTTCCTCTTTATAATTGGGCAAATGAGACTTTATGATTCAGATCATAAAGTCTCATTTGCCCAATTAGAGACTACTAGACTGAGACTGAGAGAGACTTAGATTACTAGACTGAGACTGAGATCAGTCTCAGTCTAGTAATCTTATTACAGGACTGAGCCGATGTCTCAGGATGATATGCGCAGTTTAGTGTCTCGCGAAACTTTATATTTTGGAGTTCCGAGTGACACTGTTCTGATATAGGTGGCCGTGCCGCTTAACATCAGGCGAACGACTAGCTCGTCACATCATCCACTAACATAAAAAAACCTAAACAATCCAGACTGGGGTGAATGATTTTATTAAAATCAGCTTTATTCACTTTAACTTTATTCATATTGATAAGGATTAATATGAAAACCACACAAACAATCCAGCACAGTACTAACAATAGGTTTGTAACATTTGGAAATCATTGATAGTACTTAATGTATTCGAAACTATAGCGATTTTATTTAGACATGAATTCCTGCTAAATAAGTCCGATTCAATCAGCTGTGACTCTCGCAAAGATCAAAGTGACTTCTCGTCAACAACCTCGCTGTAAACATAATTGAGAAGTGATTGTTTAAATAAAACGATGGTTTACGTGCCATTCGCTATAACAGTTTACTGTTCGTGTAGTGGAACTGTGATTTCATGGCCCCTTGTACATTGAAACGATGCATTTTTAAGTGTGTCTCGCTTGCACTTCGCAGAAGCTCTAGAACGGTTAAAGTTCTGATTGCTTTGGCAGGTCACTAGATAAATCATGTGGTTTGAAATCATTGAAATATATACACCTCTACCATATGCGTATTTATTACACATATGCCTTTAACACACTGTAATAAGACTGACACTGTAAGAAGAGTATTATTATAATCGATATGCCTAAGCGCTTGTGGACTATGAGAAAGCTTTCGATTTAATCGACATTTGAGCGGTGCGGTCCTTACAGCGATCCCAAGTTGACTACGGGTATATCTAAGTGTTAAAGTGTTTACAGCAAAGCCACATTGTAAGTCTGGTTTTGTAGTCAGACTAACATAGTGGCTCTGGTCACCAAACGGAACAAATCCCGTTGCATAGAGGCGTGAGACAAGGTGACGTTATTTCTCCGAAACTGTTCACAAACGCACTGGAGCGGGTCTGGCAGCAAAAAAAAATGGTAATTGTACATTACTAACCTTCGTTTTGCCTATGATTTAGTCATAATATAAGGTAGAGTCACTTGAAGACCTTGGCCTAATGTTCAACGACCTCAGTAGTCTCCCAACAGGCTGGTCTTAAGATGAACATGGACAAGACGAAAATCATGTTTAAAACTCATATTCCACCTAATTGTAGGAAACGATAATCTATAGCAACGTATTCGAAACTGTACTATTTTGATTTATTCATGAATTCCTGTTAATGTCCGACTTAATCAGCTGTAACTGTCGCAAATATCAAAGTTGTAGAATGTCTACTTAGGACAGACTGTCCAATCAGGTAGGTACAACTTCGACATAGAGGTCACACGAAGAATCCAACTCGCCTGGGCACCTTTCGAGAGGCTTCGACCTATCTTTTTGTCCAAAATAGGGCAGAGCCTGAAAACAAAGGTAACACAATTCCGTCTTATTACAAAACGTAGACTAAGCGTATAAGTTTACCATTTGGTATTTAGTAGAACAAAAACTAAATATCAAATGGTAAACTAATTGTGTATCCTGCAATGGCACGGGCGCAACAGATTTTGAAAAAGTTTCAGGTCTTTTAATGACTCTACCATCTAATCTTTGACAGTATCTCCAATAAAGTTTTCGGTCTACTACATAAACAAGCATAATTTAGACTATGACTTGACACATATTTGCGTGAAATATCATTAACTTGATAAATTATCAATTACTTGAAACTGGCTAAATACACAAAAGTGTGGAGCCAAAACATTAAAAAATAATAATAATAAGCATAATTTATTTTATCGGACTGATGCTGTTTTTTATAGCTTCACCGAGCGGGACTATCAATATTTCATTACAATTGCATATATAAATGCATAAAAATAATGCGGTAGTTACTTATAAATAATGAGCGAAAGTTTATGGTTAAGCTGAAGGTGAAACCATGAAAAGCTTATAGCATATTTCCTTGAAAAAAAAAACGGTATTGACGTAGCAAAACCAAACAGACAATTTTCGACTTATTCACATAACTAGACAGTTGACAATTTCTCAAGTGTAAATAATGAGGGTAGAGGGATGACAGGTTATTATTTTAACCCTAACCCTAAAAAAATATTCACTTTATCCAAAGCGAGTTTGCAAAGGAAAATGCCAAAACGGTGAATCTACCTAGTGAAATTTTTGTCGTGAAAACAATATGTATTTATTCAGGGAATTTCGGTGATGTTAGAGGCTGGAGGGAATAAGGGTAGGTAGGTGAGGGTGTACTAAGTAGTACCTATACACTCACGATTGTTTTGGCGGACATTACATTATTATAGACAGATTATTTGGTTTACGATTTTGCCCGTCTAATAATTATACTTATTTATACTTGTATGTAACATTCATTAGCCGTTGTAGCTCGTGAACGGGCGCTGCTTGCGGGAGCTGGTCTACTCGTGGTGTATACGCAAATAGAAATAAAGTTATTGATATTCCCGATATTGATATAGTATCCAAAAATGTAAGAAAAAAGAAAAAAACATATATGACGGCGGCTACGTCCAGTTATAAACTCTATACGCAGCGGGCAGTACCTAATTTACCCTATGGTGGCATTTAAATTTATTACAGTGGCAACATCGGCAACTATCATTGCTCCTCCAACCATCTGGCTATAAAAAGGGACCGCTCGGTGTACTACGGATCATTCTTGCTCCGGACGCGGCGCGGTGTGGACGTGCTGAAGGCCTATAGTTATATAGGTTGCAACCTATGCAGAACCCGTTCCTCCTACATATATATAAGTCCCTCCTGTATTGATTTTGTTAAAAAAAAATAATACCTTTTTTTTGTTTTAGTTTTATCTCCACACTTTCGTGTATTTAGCCAGTGTCAAGTAATTGATAATTTTTAAAATTAAAAGGTATAGGTATATGTGTCAAGTCAAGTCACAGTCCAAGTCATCAAAAATACATAATACAAAATCATTTATTGACATAAACATCAAGTCAAGTCTTAATCTAGTCTAGTCTAGTCAAGTCATACTCATAGCAAAGTGGTGGCAACTTTACCAGAAGCTTCTATGGATTTTTGGAAACAACACGAAAAGAAACGTTTTACCATCATTATACCACTTTCCCACACTCATGCCTGTAATCCAGCACTTAACGAATAAAATGCCACCAATTTTATGCACTAACACTGAAAATAACACAAATTTTGGAAAATAATACAATGCGGTGACGCAGTCTTTTTCGCGTTCCCGCCAAAACCCCTTAATAATACTTTAATAGATAATAATACTTTTTTTAATAGGACTTTTCTGCTAATTTCGTCTAGGTAGGTACCACCGCTTTGCCAGTTATTCTGCCGCCAAGCAGTAGTGTGCAAGCACTACTGTGTTCCGGTTTAAAGGGCACTGTAGCTAGTAAGATTACTGGGCAATTAAGACTTTATGATCTGATCTCACAGTCGAGTAATCTTATTACCAGACTGTGCTAATGTCTCAGGATGTGCGCAGTGCAGTGTCACTTAACTTTATATTTTGGAATTCCAAGTGACATTGTTATGTTATGGGCGGTCGTGTCGCTTAACATCAGGTGATCGACTAGCTCGTCACATCAATCAGTAACAAAAAAAATCTTAATAGATTAATTAAAAGACACGTTTTGATGTCTTCTCATAACAAAAAGCACTTAATTGCTTAATCAGGGAGTCCAGGTTTCGAAGCCAAGTGCGGCGCCAAGAGTCGGAGTGGTACTTCTCAAAGGAAGGTCAAGAGACACTTCAGCATCTGTGCTTGTTAGGGCAAATGTTTGAAGGTATACGGCACCATAAGCATTTGAGGTTGTAAAGGTTTGAACAACCTCTTTTGCTAACTCTCCATTGTCAGACATATGTATAAATAAATACATAAGGGTTTGGCGGGAACGCGAAAAAGACTGCGTCACCGCATTGTATTATTTTCCAAAACTTGTGTTATTTTCAGTGTTAGTGCATAAAATTGGTGGCATTCTATTCGTTACGTGATGGACTACTGGCATGAGTATGGGAAAGTGGTATAATGATGGCGAAACATTTCTTTTCGCGTTGTTTCCAAAACTACATAGCAGCTTCTAGTAAAGTTGCCATCACTTTACTAGGAGTATGACTTGACTTAGACTTGACACATACCTGCGTGAAATATCATTAACATGATAAATTATCAATTACTTGACACTGGCTAAATATACAAAAGTGGAGCCAATACACAAAAAAGTAAAAAAAAGTGTCGCCTTTTGACAATTATACTATTGTAAATTGAAGGGGTGAGAATAAAAAGGATTTAACTGATTTTTTTGACAAAATGACTTATGGGTATCGTTGGATTCAGCGTGAAATTATCTTCAATAATACATACTCAAAATACCAAAATGAGGCTTAAATCTCGAGATTTTGAGTCTAAAAATGGTTTATCTGTCACAGGAATACAGTTTGCTTAGCATAAAAACATTACTATATTTATTTTATTATATTATATTTTTACAGTAATTGTACGAATTAGTACTATATTTAGTAATTTTAAATAGAATTAAAACATTTTCAAGCAACTGAAACTTACATAAACCTTTCTATTACCTTATAAGCACTCTACATTAAAATGACGCCGTTGACGTGTAAAGTCAATGTTCTCGAAACTGTCAATTTGACAGTTAAACCCTTTTTATTCTCAACCCTTCAATTAGAACCATAGAATGTTAAATACTCTGCATGGCTAACAGCGTTTTAACTATAGCCTTCAGTTTAACTGGCAAATCTTGGGTAATTTTACTAAAGTTACCGTTAAATTATGAAGGCATTTTAACAACCTGTGACGGCTAAAATTAATGGTGGACAACATTTCCGCTTAGCTACAGTTTTCACTGCAAAGTAGTTTAAAGTGAAATGCAGATGGTGCAATTCAGCCCCAGCCCTCATTTTACCACAAAATAAAATAAATAGATAATAGTCTTTACTAATAATATATGTGTGGCCATCTCACACAACGCCATCTAGCCCCAAACTAAGCAGAGCTTGTATTATGGGAACCAGATAACTGATACAATACTTAGAATACTTTTTGTTTGTAAATACATACATAGAATACAATATAACACCCAGACACAGAACGAACATCGATGTTCATCACAAATGTTTCTCCTGGGTGGGACTTATATTAATTTAACAGACAATTGTTATTTCATAAAATCTACTAGTATTCGCATGTGTTATATTTTTATTTTGAAACATACAACATAATATTATTAAATAAACATAAAACAATAAAAAGGGAACTTAATCAAACAAACCACTACCAGTAGGCAACGTGCGCCCATTACGCTGGCAGCATTGCCACGTTGAATGGCAATGCTCAATTTTTGGCCGAAGTAGAGGCCAGCATTTTGGTCACGCGTGGCTTCAACCAGACGTTTCGAAAGGTCTTTAAAAATTAATGATTTCGCATGTTGGCACTTGGCAGTATTGTCCCGTTAAATTGCAGTTCCAAATTCAAATTAATTACACCGTAAACGTAGGTATTAGAATATTCAGACAGCCTCTGTGGTGTGGGGGTTTAGCAGGTTGGCTAACCCAGCGATGGTGGGTTTGATTACCGCGACAGGACTAGTGTATGTGCACAGAAAAAAAAGCTCAAATACTTGTTCTGTGTTCGGTGTTGTGGGATCTCGTAGTTCCTAGATCCCTAGACACAGATAATCCTAGTTAGGGTCCAGTATCTGTGTATGTGATCGTTGGGCGTTATTATTATTATTATTCAATGTACCCTACCTACATCTTATTCACGTATATAGTAATGTTCTCAAACTCATGGCAATATCCATAGCTTTTATTATCGCCGAACCGAAAATATGCAAATATGCCATAATCCCAGCTGGTTCTTCACACCATCCCTCAACCACTTGAGAGTAAAGGGTGCTTTATGACCAAGGCAAAGGGTCCAGTTCTGAGTGGCAAGTCGTTAGTCACAAGGTCGAGAGAGTGTTGAGCGTGGCTGTGTTTGAATAGGCGAGTGGGTGGGTGAGTGGGTAAGTGAAAGGGTTAGGATTATTAATTAGAGTTATGGTGATGTATGGTGATCAAAAATGCACAACCATAATGCGAATGTTTGTCTGTTAATGTGTGTGTGTGTGTGTGTGTGTGTGTGTGTGTTTTTATGTGTGTTTATGTGTTTTGGTTGGGCGAGTGTTTGTGTGTGTGTATGTGTGTGGGTGTGCGTGTGTGTGTTAACTGTTACTTCGCCTCGCAAAAGCTGAATAATTTGGAATATTTGAAACGTACAGAGAAAATAAAATGCATTAATAAATGGATAAATGCATTGGATAATTTTTATTTAGGAAAAGTGTACCAACCTAGATAACACGGGAGACAGTAAACACTTCAGTGCCGAGCTACGTGCTTACACTAAAAAGTTACTATTTTCATATAATTCAAAATTCAACTCAGTCACAGTTCAAGTCATCAAGCCAGGTCATAATCAATCAAAATAACACAAGATTTGGAAAATAATACAATGCGTTTTTCCGCCTAACTCCGAAACGATAGTTTTACAGAAAGATTGCAGATAACGATTAAGAGAGAGAACTAAAGTAAGAACTGTGAGAAATTCTTGAGGTTTTAAACTAGAAAGCAGATAAAGAAATAAAATATATAATATTAGTGAAACACTTATAAAAAATAAAAAAAAAACAGAAAAAAATACAGATTTAAAATTTTTAATTCCGGTCATTTTAGACAAAATTTTATATTCTCTGGACCATGAAACTATACAACCTGGAGCAGTTAGAACTATCTTGATGTAAACACGGCACCTCATACAGTGTCGCTAAGGTCGCGTGCGGCTTCCGTAACGAGGACAATGTTCTGATGAGTTTTGGCGGAAAAACCGAAAATGCGCAGATGTTGATTTTGTACTTTACAAAAGTCGAGCGAGTGCTAATATGTAAGTTAATTTAAAATTGTTCGTGAACGTTCTCGAGTTTATGAAAGTTTGACCATTCTACGAATCGTCTGCTACCCCTTCATCCCCAATTCGCCAGTTGCGAACGTTCCACAAATAATAATAATAACGATCACATACATAGATCCTGGACCCTAACTAGGATTCCCTATGTTTAAGGACCCAGGAACTACGCGGAGAATGGTCCCACAACACCCATACTCAGAACAAGTATTGCCCGGCCGCGGGCATCGAACCCGCCGCCGCCGGTCTATGAGCCGTCCTGCTCAACTACCACACTAAAAAAGCTGTCTCACAAATCGTGTTAGGCCCAGGTAGTTACTACCTAAAGGTACCTGGACCTAGCTCTGGACCTAGCTAGTTAGCCTTAGTTAGTTATATAGCGCTCGGTGAAGTTCAGCATAACGATGGTTTAAGTAGAGATCTCACGTTTCAAACTTATAATATTTTTGAAGTGAAAATTCTTTAGGCGCTTTAAGCACTTTTTGGGTGAACAAAAATCGTGTAACTCGTCACCGCACGCTTAAGATGAGCAATATGTCACAAGTTACTTACTTAGTTTTCACTTCAATCGACAGTCACCAAAGACTGTCCGCACATTTTTTATATATTGTGGGTAATCAATTAATTTACTTACTTCAGAATCAGAAACGAGCTGTATTCTAGAAAGTCCTTGCTTTGCGCAAATGAACATTTACAGCACCGATAGCAACTAAAGCACAACACTCATTCAGACAAGCATAAACGGTAAAGATGACGGCGACAATTGTGCTTCCGCTCCGCTTCGCATCGCTCCGCTCGCATCCGCTCTCATCGCTTTTCCGCTCACGGCCGCTTCCGCGCCAGGTCTATTGTGCGTCCTATCTGGAGTAAAAGGGCTGGTTGGTTACAGTTATGACTGTTGTTGGTGTTGTAACAGGTGTTAGGTAGATAATGTGGTCGATTATTTGGTGTAAATTGCGAACTAAAATTATTTTGACAGTTCTAAAAATGTTGCCGTCCTTTTCATAAAAGTCGAAATGACAAGGACCGCAATAGTTTTACGAATTACAAATTAAGTTCAGTTTAAGTTTTTGTCCAAATTACTACAGCCTTATTAATAAACACGAACTAGCCTTAGACTAGTTACACCATCTTTTGTCTCTTTCGATCCAGCTAAATATTCCAGTAGCCAAAAAAGGACAAAAGCTGAAGTAACTATTCCGAGACTAATACCCGTTTATTAATAAGGCTGCTACAACCTTATTAATAAACACGAACTAGCGTTAGACTAGTTACACCATCTTTTGACTCTTTCGATCCAGCTAAATATTCCAGTAGCAAAAAAAGGACAAAAGCTGAAGTAACTATTCCGAGACTAATACCCGTTTATTAATAAGGCTGCTACAACCTTATTAATAAACACGAACTAGCGTTAGACTAGTTACACCATCTTTTGACTCTTTCGATCCAGCTAAATATTCCAGTAGCAAAAAAAGGACAAAAGCTGAAGTAACTAATCCGAGACTAATACCCGTTTATTAATAAGGCTGCTAAAGTTTTGTGGCATTGTAAGGACACATGTAGAATGCACGAATCGCTTGTCAGCAGTTTTGGTGTGCAAGCGAGATGTATGACAGGCGGTCGTCCAGTTACTGCGCACTGGCTGACCGGGGACACGATTTAGTTTTGGGGCCTTTAAGTAATAAATTTAGTAACTCCAATTTTGGAAATTAATCGTTTTATTCAATGCCAGTAACTCCCGGTGAAAGATTGGACCCTTATATACTATTACTTCCCTTTCCCTGAAGGTGGCTATCCCTTTCTTTGATTAGTTAGTGAACACGCATCTGAAGGTGGCTATCCCTTTCTTTGATTAGTTAGTGAACAGGCATCTGAAGGTGGCTATCCCTTTCTTTGATTAGTTAGTGAACAGGCATCTGAAGGTGGCTATCCCTTTCTTTGATTAGTTAGTGAACACGCATCTGAAGGTGACTATCCCTTTCTTTGATTAGTTAGTGAACAGGCATCTGAAGGTGGCTATCCCTTTCTTTGATTAGTTTGTGAACACGCATCTGAAGGTGGCTATCCCTTTCTTTGATTAGTTAGTGAACACGCATCTGAAGGTGGCTATCCCTTTCTTTGATTAGTTAGTGAACACGCATCTGAAGGTGGCTATCCCTTTCTTTGATTAGTTAGTGAACACGCATCTGAAGGTGGCTATCCCTTTCTTTGATTAGTTAGTGAACACGCATCTGAAGGTGGCTATCCCTTTCTTTGATTAGTTTGTGAACAGGCATCTGAAGGTGGCTATCCCTTTCTTTGATTAGTTTGTGAACAGGCATCTGAAGGTGGCTATCCCTTTCTTTGATTAGTTAGTGAACACGCATCTGAAGGTGGCTATCCCTTTCTTTGATTAGTTAGTGAACACGCATCTGAAGGTGGCTATCCTTTTCTTTGATTAGTTAGTGAACAGGCATCTGAAGGTGGCTATCCCTTTCTTTGATTAGTTAGTGAACACGCATCTGAAGGTGGCTATCCCTTTCTTTGATTAGTTAGTGAACACGCATCTGAAGGTGGCTATCCCTTTCTTTGATTAGTTAGTGAACACGCATCTGAAGGTGGCTATCCCTTTCTTTGATTAGTTAGTGAACACGCATCTGAAGGTGGCTATCCCTTTCTTTGATTAGTTAGTGAACACGCATCTGAAGGTGGCTATCCCTTTCTTTGATTAGTTTGTGAACAGGCATCTGAAGGTGGCTATCCCTTTCTTTGATTAGTTTGTGAACAGGCATCTGAAGGTGGCTATCCCTTTCTTTGATTAGTTAGTGAACAGGCATCTGAAGGTGGCTATCCCTTTCTTTGATTAGTTAGTGAACACGCATCTGAAGGTGGCTATCCCTTTCTTTGATTAGTTTGTGAACACGCATCTGAAGGTGGCTATCCCTTTCTTTGATTAGTTTGTGAACAGGCATCTGAAGGTGACTATCCCTTTCTTTGATTAGTTTGTGAACAGGCATCTGAAGGTGGCTATCCCTTTCTTTGATTAGTTAGTGAACACGCATCTGAAGGTGGCTATCCCTTTCTTTGATTAGTTTGTGAACAGGCATCTGAAGGTGGCTATCCCTTTCTTTGATTAGTTTGTGAACACGCATCTGAAGGTGGCTATCCCTTTCTTTGATTAGTTTGTGAACAGGCATCTGAAGGTGGCTATCCCTTTCTTTGATTAGTTAGTGAACAGGCATCTGAAGGTGGCTATCCCTTTCTTTGATTAGTTAGTGAACACGCATCTGAAGGTGGCTATCCCTTTCTTTGATTAGTTAGTGAACAGGCATCTGAAGGTGGCTATCCCTTTCTTTGATTAGTTAGTGAACACGCATCTGAAGGTGGCTATCCCTTTCTTTGATTAGTTAGTGAACAGGCATCTGAAGGTGGCTATCCCTTTCTTTGATTAGTTAGTGAACACGCATCTGAAGGTGGCTATCCCTTTCTTTGATTAGTTAGTGAACACGCATCTGAAGGTGGCTATCCCTTTCTTTGATTAGTTAGTGAACAGGCATCTGAAGGTGGCTATCCCTTTCTTTGATTAGTTAGTGAACACGCATCTGAAGGTGGCTATCCCTTTCTTTGATTAGTTAGTGAACACGCATCTGAAGGTGGCTATCCCTTTCTTTGATTAGTTAGTGAACAGGCATCTGAAGGTGGCTATCCCTTTCTTTGATTAGTTAGTGAACACGCATCTGAAGGTGGCTATCCCTTTCTTTGATTAGTTAGTGAACACGCATCTGAAGGTGGCTATCCCTTTCTTTTATCACACTTCACATCACACTAATATTATAAAGGCAAAAGTTTGTATGTGTATATGTGTGTATGTTTGTTACTTCTTCACGCTGAAACGGCTGAATGAATTTGGATGAAATTCGGTACCAAGATAGCTTATACTCTAGATTAACATATAGGCTATATTGTATCCCGAAAAAGTGAAATTTTCCCGTGGGATGAGTAAATAATTAAAATACTTTTTATCCGTGGGTGAAACCGCGGGGCGCAACTAGTCTTGACGTAAAGTAAGTATGCATATCTGATAAGTCAAAGTCAAAACTTAATGCAAATAGACTATTTTCTAGCTTTAACAAGTCAAAATATATTAGGTACTTAAGTTATTGTACTAAGCATATTACATTACAAAGTGCTTATTGTCAAACACTATAATAGCAAGCCCATTACAATATATGAGATTTAAAAAAAAGAAGTTCTCTTTTTCACTACTGGTGCAAGCAATCCGGCACAATGCAGAACAGAAAACTCCGATACGAAGGTTCGATTACACCTGTAAAGAAGAAGCTACAAGAAACTTTACAGTGATGTATCTTTTTATATGTTTTTCTATTGAATTTTTCCATTCTTATATTTTATCACAGTTGAAATAATGAATATATTACAAAGTTACACCCACAAGTTACACCGGTGCAAGAAGAATATTGAGATGGTCTTAATAAACATTACAAATAGAAACTGAAATTATATAGCAACAGGCAAGGTACCTAAGATTTCATAACATTGAGCTTGGGACATTAAGGCCAAGCTTTTTTGTGATATCTTACTTAAAGCATCATATATTTTAAAATGTTCTCGGCAACAGCAAAATAAAACTAACAAGAAATTTCCACAACGTCAACACAGCTTGTGACGACAGCTGCCATTGACGGCACGTCTGTACCACGCAGGGTGACATACTTGTAGGTACGGCCCGCGACGGGCAGCCACGTCAGATGCAAGCATGGTGCCGATAACTGATTGTTATATAGCGTGGGTTGGAATCTGGTCGTTGGCAGCTTGTCACTCATCTGCTAGTCGATCGATGGCAGACCTAGTCATGATGGAAATATTATACTACAGTACACTAGCTGTGACTATACGCAACTAAGAATTTCTTTAAAACATTTTATGGCATTCGATAGCGAGTAAACATGTGAATTAAAGACTAATTACCTTTAGATTAA
Source organism: Ennomos fuscantarius (assembly GCA_905220475.3). NCBI lineage: Eukaryota > Metazoa > Arthropoda > Insecta > Lepidoptera > Geometridae > Ennomos > Ennomos fuscantarius. The sequence continues at coordinate 14,305,459 of HG992036.1, read as the reverse complement.
TCGGGTTTTAGTTTGCAGGATTTTAGCAACAAAAAAAAATAGTAAAAGGAAAAGCAAAGCTTCATTCCAGCACTGTCATGCCAATTGACGGGCATTTAAATTGATATTTGCAATCTGGCAACGTGCCAGCTTCTGAGCCTTTGAATTAGAGCACTCTCAAAGGAAAAATAAAAGCAAAAGAATCACGATAGGTATACCTTCTCTAAATATATTACAAATAGGATTTAAGGATCAATTATTGATGAAGAGAGTCCGCCAACGTGACTTTTTTGACGTGAATTCCGAACCCCATTAGTATTTAATAGAAACGTTTTGTGAGTTTACTTAGAGTTGTTTAGTAACGTCAAATCTGACATCATGTAAGTACTCGGTTCTTTCAATGTAATTCATGAATAAATCCAAAACCAAAACCAATTCACCTTTCTTTCCATTTTGGGATTTTTATACGGGAAAATGTGCCTTTAACGTAACTACTGCTACTAGGACTGTCTATCATGTAGTCATGATATGAATGCCAAATTCAAATAATTGCCAGCATTTTTGTGTCCCGTCGCATCTCCAAAAAATTAAATATGTAACAACTAACGAGATTACTATACTTGCACCGTTTCAGCTACTCAGCAGTTGTTTGGATGTTTTAGAAGACATCGGGGCTCGTCCACTAATGCAGGTCTCATGGCAAAATGTTCATCACAACGGCTCAGGAACTGCCAATGTCGCCTTTCTTTTACCGGAGCGTTTATTATGTATTCTTAAATTTAGTTAGTTATATTTTACTAAATTAATTTATTATTTTCTACTATCGAACTTCAAGAGTATTATCGTTGAGCTGTACCTATACACATATATACTCTACCTATTCTACCCTACCTAAGATCTTTTGTTATAAGTTTCTGGAGGCTTCCTTACTAAGTAGACTCAGGTATTCAACTTTGTCGGCGAGTAAAGTACCTAATAAGTATAAGATCTTTTGAAGTTTAAAGCTGCAAAGCTGGGCTTCACTCAAGTTAGTCAGTAATTGTTTCTTTGTCAGCACTTCTTATATTCCGACAGATTTCTTGCCGTTCCTTAAAAAATAAATTGACAAATCGATGATACTTGAATAGTCTATTACGCTTCATAATAGACTGCTTTAGTAGAGGGTATTTATTTAACCTTATTACAGACTTCATTATCAGCCCGAAGACGACCATTGCTGAAGGATGGCCTCTCCTATAGAGCTTATAGCGAGACATTTGAGCGGCTGCTGGCCTCCTGCATCTCGATAGATGCAGGAGGCCAGCAGCCGCTCAACAAACAAAACAACAAAATCGCGAAGAGTCGATACTCTCCGCGATTTTGTGCAGGTCGTCAGTTCATCTCTAGAACCCTGGTTTACGTTGCATATTCCGGTACCGGGTCATCGCCATCAGCTCTGAGATGTGACTTGCCTACTGCTGTTACAAATTGTTAATTCTAAGAGCTGTATCGGTGACTTGATCTCTTGCAGGTCTCTTCATTTCGGATCTTATCCTGTAAGGAAAAGGATCATATCAGTCCATTGCTTGTTGCGCGACTTTGAGCTTACTAATGAGGCAGTAAGAGACCACGTCTCAGTCATAAGTCATCACTGACAACACATAACTACAGACTATGTATCAATTAAGTAGCGTAACTACCCATATGTTCACCATCTGACATAGCAATTTTGTTGCGACACACTCAAAATGTGCAGTTTTCGTAACATCCGTTTCTAAAATAGTGGCACGTGCTAGTAATCTCCTCAATTTGCTATAATACCAGTAATATCCAGCGCAGGTCAGGACATCCTCGTGAGGAAGGACTCATTTCCCATCGACTAGCGCTTCCTTTGGAAGATTGCACTAGTGATGTTTTATCCTCCAACTTGGAGGAATTGAATTCGTTGGATAAGACATTTTGTTAAATGGTATATTTGCAGCGGATTTGGTGGAAAGTGGAGTTTAAAGCGCCAATTCATAATCCGCCTACGCTTACGTCATTGTGGGGTCGGAAACCTGCACGGCAAAGATAATAAAGTCCAGGATTTATAGTCAATGCTGCACGGCCGGCCGCGAGATGCCATAGATAGTGTGGCAGGTCGAGTGATAGGCCACGCCAATGTGTAGCAACCTTGACGCTAATCTTCAGGATTTTTTTTGTCCAGAACTTGAACACCACTGAAGTACTTTATGGTATTCTGTGTAGTACCCATGATTTTAATCGGCTCCTAATAACGGATAAAAACGGAGCAGTTCTGATCTACACTGCAAATAAGTCTTGTACAATACTAGCAGCGCCTCGCGGCTTCACCCGCGGATTAAAAGTGTTTTGTTAACCCATCATATGAGCCATATCCTTTCCAAATTTCATTTAAATGCGTTAAGCTGTTACGCATGAGAAGGGAACACACACATACACACACACGCGCGCGCAAAGAAACACACACACTTTCGCATTTATAGTATTTGTGTGTGTTATATGGGTGATTAACAAGTATTTATTTCTTTTGTTACAGGATGGTGACGTAATAGAGTTGTGCCAAGTCAGTGATGTCCGATCTGGGGGTGTGCCAAAGGTATGCTTAAATGTTATAGCATCATTTGATTTTTCAATAAATAATATACATACAAATATGATGCTAATGCCCATCTGTATTAAAGTTTAACAGCTCTTAAGTTCGCACTTAAGCTAGCAGCCAGTTTGTCGTGTCAACACGTGAACCGAATTTAACACGCACGCACACACGCATACACAAACACACACACAAACACACACACACACATACGCACTTTCGCATTTATAATAATACTAGCGGTGCCTTGCGGTTTCACCCATGTGGTGAAAACTTTCTAATTTTCCGCTCAACTTTCTTAATTTTTTCTTTAGAAATAGAGATTCATTCTAAGGATGTAGTATAGGTATTTTCATTGAGAGAGCTACTATTATATGATGGATATAGATCGTCTTTGGTTAATTATTGTTAATTATTATCATTGTTATCAATTAGGTAAAGTAATTCAGCGTAAAAAGTTTACGTTCCTCTTGATATATCCTCTCCATCTCCAGGACTCGAAGCTCAGCATGAACCTGGTGAACAAGCACGGAGACAACCTCGAGGACAAGTCGCTTACCATCTGCAGCGGGACTGACTACATCAACATTAATTACCAGCACGTGGTGTGCCCGGATGCAGCCACTGCGAAGGTCAGTGTATCCTTACTTTTGACAGCCTCTGTTGTGTGGTGGTTGAGCAGGTTGGCTCATAACCTGTAGGTTGCGGGTTCGATCGGCAGGACAAGTATTTGTGCACAGGAAAAAATACGCAAATACGTATTCTGTCTCTACGTTGTGGGACCATGGTCCTCGAAGTTCCTGGGTTTCTAGATACAGAGAATAGTTAAGATCCAGGGTCTATGTAGGTTATCGTTGGGCATTTATATTATTGTTTACTTTTTACCTAGGTACTTCCAAAAAGATCTATTTCTAATTTTACTTTATACTTTTTATTTTTAAAATATAAAAAAAATAATAACAAAAAGCATGGACCCAGGTGTCTGTGGAAATGCAGATTTAAAAAATAAAATAAAAAAAACCTTCGGAAATGATGAAGAAATATCATATTTGCATGTTGTTCAGAGTTCACTTTAGCAGTCTGCCTGCACATTTAATACATAGTCATTGTCACAGAATTACGCCCGCAGTATTTTCAAGCTGCCACAGGAAGGCTACCTGAGGTTAAAACCCTGTCTTTATTAGAACAATGGTTAAAACATTAAAAATTACGAGAAAAGAGTGAACTATTTTAGGTAATAGATTTTCAATATAGAGACCTATAGAATCGATGTAAATTTTAATTTGACCTCAATTTTAAGTAATTTCAAGGGGTTTTAATGGATTTTCACTTGCATTTTGCAAGTGAATTAAACATTCTTGTGAAACTAAAACAATAATTACAGAAAAATTAATCCTTTTTTATTCCTTATTTTTTGTCACAGAATACATTATTAATATTAACATTACAATAAAGCGTAGAGGCTCTACGTCATTGTAGCACTGCTACGTAATTTCGTAGCACACATGGCGCTATATTGTATTCGTATTAACTTTTGAAATAGTATGGACAAATTGGACATGCTATTGCTTAGATAGTGCTGTCTGTGTTTAGAAGTGTATTATTTATTCCAAGAGATTTTGAACAAATCTCTAACTCTCTAGGGAAAATAATATTGAGAAACACTAAGAGGCTTTAGAGCTCGATTTTAGAGGAATAATACACGAAATTTTAAGCCCAGTTATTATAATCATTTATCTAGATTAAAGTAATAATTAAGTAGTATTAAAGTAGTCAGTATTTATTTTTAGCATCACCCTGTAAGATTAATGAGTCTGAAAGAAAAAGAATTCGAAATAATACAATTCGTATTTATTACACATGAAATAATAGGAAAAAAATATTTCCCTGCATATAAAAAATGTCATGAAAGTAATTCCGTCAGTAAACAAAGTGTTTTCAAATAAAGGTATGGTTGCGAGGGCTGCGGAAAATCACTCACAACGTGAAGGCGAACAATGTCTGTCCGATGACGTGTCTGAAGAAGCAGTAAGTCTGTGGCATGTGGTGCGGTGGCGGTGTTCATAAAACTCGCTTTTTATGTCTTTTTACGTGCATTTTACAAGTTTTATGTGCTTTTTCAGGGTTATTTTATAAACACTGCGCTACGAGTAAAATCTCGTTTTTTTCATTACGCGTTGCGAGGCTTAAATTTATTAAATATCCACAAGTACCTCTCTCAGAAACTGTACATCAATTGTTTTCTTATCCATTCTCGACTAAACCGTTTTTTTAATAAAAAAAATATTATGAACACGATTAGAATAACGGGAGATTTTGATTTGTGGTGCAGTGGTAGAATTAATTTTTTTTAATTACTCATTATTAAATCATAAAAACACTAAGTAATCGATCTTTATTTTGAGTTGCAACTATGTTGTATTTTTATCTTATACGACTTGTGACCTCACTTTGAATAACTCTTTAATAAGAATATAATGTAAAATTTACACTGACTAAATAATTGATCACATGGAAACAAAGCTTAAAAAAAATATTAGTTGATTTTTATTTTCTGTAATCTGTGTGTGTGACACAGCAAATTAATCTTTAGATTATTGCTATAACAATACTTTTTTGTTTTTTATTCTTACCTCTTTCGAGTAATAGATGGCGTGGGGCAGCATCGGTTACCTAATTTAGCTACTTACACAAAAATAAAAAAATCTATTGAATCACAACTAAAACTATACTTATGTAAAGTAAAACCGAAGTGACGTCACAGGTCGAGCACGTTTATCACAAGCATGCTGTTGAGTTAGTCTGTGCTTTTTGCCGAAGGTGTGGAAGGAGAGCTTACGCGAAGTGACGCATAACAACAAGATCAACAATGTGTGTGTGCGGACCAACCTCATGAAACAGTACGTATGGGGGTTAGATGCGTTACTGTTAGTATGTACCTTACTACATGAATCAAAGAATATTTAATTATTGCTAAAAATCTTTGATTTCACGTCAGCATTGATTAAATTTAAGTCATATTTATTATTAAGACTGTACTTGTTTCAACTTTTCAAGTGAAATAAGGGCGTTGCTATACGCGGCGTAGTTATTTGCTTTTATTTTATTTTTCCTGTTATTTAATTGAGAATAACATTTTTTGGTTGCTTTTCATACATAGTAAGTATTTGTTTGTAGAGATTGTTATTGCTAATACATAATGTAGACAGCCTCAGCTGGTGGAGCGTGGACTGTATTAGTTATCTTTCGAGAGTAGTATTGGAGGAACAAAACACTTTGTGGAGCGGTTTAACTGACTTATTGTCAGGAAAGCTGAATTATAAAAGGGGACCGAACCAAAACCACACGTCTTGGTCCGGAAGCCAACTTGTCTACAATATTGCCCGTACATCTCTCAACAATTACTACCTATCTATGTTGTGTTGCCAACACATAAAACGTATCACAACTAAAACCTGGAATTAGTTTTGCGCATGCTTTATTATCTGTAATAACTGTAAAATCATTATTTCCTAACTAGTAAGTAACTAATAATATAAATGTACTTACCCGAAAATATTTTATTAGTAAGTTTACATACCTGTTCCTACTCACTTTCAATAAGTTAGGTTTTTAACCAACTCATTTCTAATGAGGTTGTAGTTACGCAAAATTGTCTCATCTAAAAAAGATCAGAGGCTGTTTGGACCACTTTTTCGATTAAAAACCTGCCTAACAACTCTCCCTAACATACCTGAGATATCTGTGATTTAATATGCATATTTACTGTACGTGTTATTTACCTATTCATTGGCTAGAATACAATACAAATATCTATTTAAAAAAATATTTAAAGAAATTAAGGTAGGCAACGCATTGGCAGCGCCCCGTGTTGCGAGTGTCTATAGGCGACGGTAGCTGCTTACCATCAGGTCGCTACCTTGTTTGTCTTTATTATAAAAAATATATCTATATCTATACGTAGATTAAATATGTCAGCAAGTCTCACAATGAAAATTCCATTACAAAACACCGCCATACTCCTGAAAGTTGCTGATATTAAATAACAACACGTTGCTGGAACTTGTCTAATATCACGATGACAAAAGTAGTTTCTGACAGCCTTGTATCAAGTTGCTTGGCGGACTGCCAACAGGCTTTGTACGGCCAGTTTTATTTGGTGGAAAGTGTCTAGATATGAAATAGAAAGAGCAAATAGAACGTTCATGGGTATGACCGTAAATATAGGACCTAGGTAATATTATTTTTAAAGATCATGGCCCCACAATTATTTTTTTTTTCCTTTGTGATGGTTGACAGATCGGCAAATAACCTAAAAGCTGTGTGTTTGATTTCCGCGACAGGACAAGTATTAGGTACACTGAAAAAGGCTCAAATTATAGCAAATATACTATGTTTAGAACTTTTACAAGCCAAAATCAGAATATTAAAATATCTTTTTATTGTAGTATGTACTGAGCATATAAAATCACAAAGTGCTTAGTGTCAATGTACACAAGGCTATTAAAATAAATGAGTTCGTAAAAAAGTTCTGTCTCTTACTACAAGTCAGGTGCAATAAACTCAAAAGAAAACTCCGAACCGGAGCTTCAATTACACCGATAAAAAAGCATCAAGAAACTTTACTGAGTTTTGAGTGACATCATTTCTATATTTTCTTATAAAAAAAATCGAAATATAACCCTGCCAAATAATCAGCTTATTCAGACTTTAGTGAAGCTATCGGCTTTATAGAGGCCACGGAGTGTTTATTTATTGCTCTTTGTCCGGTGTCCGCCCGTAAACTAGGACACTCCGTATACAGGGTTAGCACTCACCATTATGATTTTCTATCTAATTATAAAAAAGTAACTCCTTACTTTTTGATAAAAGTGAATTCAATTTTATTTATATTTTGTTGAGATAATGATGATAAGGATGATGATGTTAAGGAATGACATGACGAGCTAACCGTTCAGTTCAGTTGCAGTGTCACTCGAAACTATAAAGTATTCTTAAACCGCCCGATGCCTTCTGACTTGGTTTAACGACGGTTGTCTTACGACAACAACTGGGAGCAATAGCCCACAGCGCTGACATTCAATTAAGTAAAAAGAAGCTGCAATTGAGTCAAAAAGGCTGATACTGCGACTAAGACAGAATGGACATATGGATGGACGATCGTACAGTTTCTGTATAGTTTCGACACAAATAAGCATACGTTCAACCTGACAGGCTGATCATATCCTATGGCCAACACTAGTCGTGTCACTAATGAGTGGCTCACCCTGTAATACTGGACCTCTTTTTAACAAAGTAATAGTATGGTTTTTGGCGGGAACACGAAAAAGATCGTGTCATCGCATTGTATTATTTTCAGTGTTAGTGCATAAAATTGGTGGCATTATATTCGTTAAGTGCTGGATTACAAGCACGAGTGTGGGAAAGTGGTATAATGATGGTGAAACGTTTCTTTTCGTGTTGTTTCCAAAACTCCATAGAAGCTTCTGGTAAAGTTTCCACCACTTTACTAGGAGTATGACTTGACTAGACTAGACTATGACTTGACTTGATGACTTGGACTGTGACTTGACTTGACACATACGACATACATACATATGTATATTATAAATTAACTTGAAAAATTTATTACTGGACACTGGCTAAGTACACAAAAGTGTGGAGCCAAAACAAAAAAAAAAGTAATAGTGTCCTGTGTCTAAAAACTCTGTGCTGTAAAAAAAAGTATGTAAATTATTCTGAAAAAGTTTAATTAATCCCAACGAAGCTTTTCAGCGGATTATTAAGTTACAATTACAACGGAAATTCGCCGGGAATATAATTAGGAGACATCTTAGTGTTCATTATCCACCCTCTGGCTACGGCACCCTTAAGTACTGGGCGAGGGGTGCTTTATTGCGTTAAGGCTTTTGATGTTACTGGGCAGCTTTTGAGACGTTTTTTTAACAAGGATTTTGAAGAGCAAAATTTTAGTATCTAAGTACTCACACTTCAAGGGCCGCTAAAATAATAATCAATCAAAATAAACAAAAACTTTATTCTTAGTAGTCCTACTACCTATTTACGTAGTAATATATTTAGTAAACTGTGCTATTTAGTACGACTAATTTATAAGTCTACTGGGAACGGCCTAATGTGGTATTTAGTGCTTTTTTGTTTATTTGCGGAATGATCATAATTTTAACGTTTAGAAAAAATATGAGGCATTGCATCCTACGCTACCTATAGTCTGCTTTATCGTACTGAAACTGGCAAATGTATTAATCCATAAATAATTCAAACCTAACCTAATCGCTAATCGCTCTACTAACACGAAATTTAGGTACAACCTGTAGAGTTCTTTTGATGTACTAGCTACCAGTAGATACCTACCTAATGTCTATGACGATTATCAAAAAATACTCCACTAATCACCCCCTTCCGTCCTTCCAGTTGGATGCGGCTTTGCTTCCTCACCGACCCTCGGGGAAAAGTTCCCGTAAAGGTGGTTGCCCGAACATTTGCGTCTGGAAAGACAGAGAAGCTGGTCTACCAATGCTTGTCCGAACTGGGTTTGCCGTCGGGGAAGAACGAGGCGATGGAAAAAGAGGCCTTCACCTTTGACAAATTCTACGCGCTTTATCATAAGATCTGTCCGAGGAATGATATTGAAGAGCTGTTCAGGTCGATGTGAGTAAACCATAACAGAACCTTCTGAACTGTAACGGCTCGACAACACCTTACAGCGAGAATTCTATCTAATGTCTACTATATAAAAATAAGTTAGGTTTTCCTTCCTGACGCTATAACTCCAGAACGCACGAACCGATTTCCACGGTTTTGCATTCGTTGGAAAGGTCTCGGGCTCCGTGAGGTTTATAGCAAAGAAAATTCAGGACAAACCAACATTTTAAGTAGATGGCGCCGGTGCGTGATACATTGTTTTTCGTATATTATAAAATGTTTAGTAAATAAACGTCCACCCGAGCGAAGCCGGGACGGGCCGCTAGTTCTAAATAAAACGAATGTGAATTTTTGCGAACTCCGTGAGCGGCTGGTTCTTAGAATTGAAGTGATAATTATAGATTTAAAAAAAATTTTTGTTATTGGCCGCTATCGGTCTGCCGAACCACTTGCCGTACCTAGGTACCATTAAGTTTCCTGTGGTTAAAACTAAAGACTACTTTGCTACTTTTAATTGTTATGTTCGGTATAAATTTTGTTGTAGGTAAATCACGAACGTCAGAACAGAGTAGTTTCAGTTTTAAAGTTTTTTTTACGGGTAATTTAATTCTATTTTAAATTTGTATTATTTTTTTAAGTATATAAGATGAAAGTTTCTGATGTAAGGCAAATCTATCGACTTAAAGATCGTATACTTATCCAACTCATTGTTTCGCGTTGGATCCTGTTAAACAAGCACTTTTATCCAAAGGCACTCTACAATCTTTTTGTGAAATGTCCAAACGTATTTATTATTATTTATTTTTAATCTAGGCAGTAAAGAATATCTGAAATGGCAGCCATATACACTGGTTGTACCTTAAGTGGGTAAAAAGTGTTGTCACTAGGAAAATTCCATAGTGGGGAGAAAAGCCATAATTTTTTTCACCACCACCACCAGTTTTTGTCTCAAAAGTGGGGGAAAAGGGAATATCCCAATGTCTACCTGTCTCGTTTTAACTTAAGAAATACCACAGCACCAAAACATATTCACCTACTCTTAAATTTCAGCACCCAAGGCAAATCGGACCGCATAAACCTGGAACAGTTTGTGAACTTCTTGAACGAGAAGCAGCGAGATCCTCGGCTGAACGAGATCCTCTATCCGCTGTACGATGAGAAGCGAGCTTTGGAGATCATCACCACTTATGAGCTAAGCGAAGAAGCAAAAGTTGACAGTAAGTTTTTTAAAATTGTTTGATAGGTTTGCGTTTGACTGCTATTTCACCTGATGGTAAGTGACGATGTGGTCTAGGAACACGCTTGCCTAGAAGATACCTGTTCACTCTCTATTTGAAGAATCCAAGGTTGAAATAATACGGCCACCGGTAAAGCGTTTCACTCTTTGGCTATTCGCATGATAAACGTGGAGCGAGAGTGTCCGTAGCACTAGCAATATGGATAATAGAAAATATGACTGAAAAATCCAAATGATATGTAGGTATATATGTATCCGCTACCGAAATTACTATATTTGCGCCGTTTTAGCTTTTCAGCCAAATTAGCTTTTTAGCGGTTACATATTTGAGCTGTTTGGTGTTGAGACCCTGGGTCTTTGGGGGCGGGAGCTCATCGCGTTTTCAAAAGTTCATCAGAGCTCCTGGTCGATGCTACGCGTGACCAAAATGCTCGCACTTATTTGGCACAACGAATAAGCATTGCAATTCAACGGGGCAATGCTGCCAGCATGTTGGGTACGCTACCTACGGGTAGTGGGCTGGAGCATTTGGACTGTCTATAGCTCATCGCGGTCAGTATAGAGTCCAAATGTTTTTTGTAGGTACTGATTAGTATTAGTTATTATATCATTGTAGTATTTAGTTTGAAAAAAAAAGTAGGTATATTAACTTTTTAATCCTTCAATGCACGTTCACCTTCCAGAATGCCTCACCAAAGACGGTCTCATCCGTTACCTAATGTCAGACGAGAACGCCCCGGTGTTCCTCGACCGGCTGGAGTTCTACATGGACATGGACCAGCCTCTCGCTCACTACTACATCAACTCCTCGCATAACACCTACCTATCTGGGCGACAGTTCGGAGGGAAGAGCTCTGTTGAGATGTACAGGCAGGTGCTGCTGGCTGGGTGCAGGTGAGATTTGTACCTATATTATAGTGTCAATGCCGGTTCATTCCTGACATCTACACCATGCTCTCCAAATTAATGATTAGGTTCCAGGAGCTTAAGAGTTATCCGATTTTCTCTACCAGTAGTTTCAGTGTGGCATATCGCACCGAGGTAACCAAAAAACTAGGCTTATCTCCATATGTGAAGGAGTTTCGATACTTTACATTACTGTTTGATTAAGTCTCGATTTTTTTGTACCTACCTACCAGTTAGATTTGCGTTTGGCCACATTTCGCCTGACGTTAATTGACGATGTAGCGTAGCATTTTCGCTTAGAAGAAACGTGTTGTTTCAACTTTAGAAAACACTTATGTTTATGTATGACGTGACGAACTAGTTGTTCACGTGAAGTTAAGCGAGACCACTGCCCATAACTAAAAAATTTAAAAACTAGAAAAAACGAAAAAAAAAACCAAAACTTTACTACTTAACTGTAAACTTATGTAAAATTTTACGTGACATAATATATTCCTGAAACATCAGCAATCTAGTCAATATTACTAGACAGAGATCAAATCATAAAGTCTACAGTGCCCTTCAAACCGGAACACCGTAATGCTCCCACACTACTGCTTGGCGGCAGAATAACTGGCAAAGCGGTGGTACCTATACGAAGTCCTACCACCTACTAACTAGACGTCTCGATTCTTTAATCGAGACGTTTCCAGCCATTCGGAAGCACAGACGCTTCGAGATCTTCTATTCCTTACCTATTTGCATTGTTTGGCTAGCATGCTACATCTTCGATCGCATCGTCACTTCCCATCAGGTGAGAGCGCGGTCAAATGCTAGTCAAGTTTGAAGTAAAAAAAAATAATTGTTTGTTTTAATTTTAATATGTGAAATGCATGTCCTCATATATATTTCAGGGATCATATGTATTTAAAATGTCTTCACAGATGCGTAGAACTCGACTGCTGGGATGGGAAAGGAGAAGACGAGGAGCCAATCATAACCCACGGCATGGCGATGTGCACCGACATCCTGTTCAAAGATGTCATCTACGCACTGAGAGATACGGCCTTCGTGACGTCAGATTACCCGGTCATCTTGTCGTTTGAGAACCATTGTTGCAAGGCACAGCAGTACAAGCTGGCTAAATACTGCGATGAGATCTTGGGGGATTTGCTTTTGAAGGAACCTTTGCCGGAGCATCCAGTAAGTTTCATTTTACATTATTATGTTGTTTCTTGAAGTAAGTTACGTAGGTATTGTGCGAGGGGAAAGTTTTAATTTGCGAAGCTTCCCTTTCTTGTAAAGTTTAATTAGTTCTTGAGCAGTCTTATCTCCCAATAGTTTTATGCTTACTAGAAAAAGGGCCGATTGCCTAGATCCCTTCTTCCGCTTCGTACGGTGTCGCAGCAAGTTGCAGACAGTTGCGGGAAGCCATTGAATGCAAAGTTACAAATCAATAACAATGAGCTCAGCTAATATTCAATGGTATCAGAAATGATTACAATATAAGTACTTACTATTAAAATATTTAATGTACGTACTTTGTGAAATCTTGATAAGTCACATGTCAAATCAATATGAACAATTGTAACAATAAAACCCTATGGTCAGAATAATCTAACCAATCTGACAACTTAGAAACACTGCTTTTTTGAAGTATAACTTCTGTACGTAGATCACGTAGATCTCTATTTTTAACATAACAAAGACAAAAGTTTGTATTATTACGTTGGTATGTCCGGTAAAATGTCAATTTACAATTCTCAAGATGGCGATATTAACATTAAACAAAGTTATACCGGCCGATAGATGGAGCTAAACTTAATATGTTTTACTTCGGTCGTGTGGTCTAAACATAAATGTATTTTTTTTGTAGAATTCTGTTCTAAGTAAGTAGGATCAATATATATATATATAGGTATATATTGTTGATTTGAGAAGTCTTGCTGATATAATCGTCATTATATTCTCCGGCATTTATAGATCTCTTTGTAACGTTTTCATAACCGTGCCTTTCAGCTGGAACCTGGTCAGCCACTGCCTCCACCATCAGCTTTAAAACGGAAGATCCTCATCAAGAACAAGCGGCTGAAGCCGGAGGTGGAGAAACAGGAATTGGAGCTATTCCGGCAGGGTCAGTTCGTGATAGAGGACGAAGAGAAAGAGGATGCTTCTGCTGTCGCTATACCGGATAAAAAGGTATTTTAGTACTGTTTGATCTCTTTGCAGTCGTGCATGACTTCTAAGACATCGTCCAGATGAAAAAACAATAAATTGTCATCCCATCCCACACCAAAAAATCAGTCACTGTTTAATCAAATATGAAAATTGCGTTTGGCAACAATTGCATTGTATATTTTCCAAAACGTGTGTTATTTTCAGTGTTAGTGCATAAAATTGATGGCGTTTTATTCGTTAAGTGCTGGATTACAGGCATGAGTGTGGGAAAATGGTATAATGATGGTGAGACGTTTCTTTTCGTGTTGTTTCTAATACTCCATAGAAGCTTCTGGTAAAATTTCCACCATTTTACTAGGAGTATGACTTGACTAGACTATGACTTAGCTTGATGACTGTGACTTGACTTTTCACTTGAAAAATTATCAAATATTTGACACTGGGTAAATATACATAAGTGTGGAGCCAAAACAAAAACAGAAAACTACAGGGTCACCTATTAAAAACAAAATGGCGATATTATGGCCGATGGTGGCAACATTCTTCTATTCAGCACATACCGAATTTAAACTTTCCTAAACTTACTCAATGCAACTAGGTCTAATACTCACATACGCTTATCAAAAACAGCAACACCACCATTCACAGCTACTGCTTATTCCTCGATTCCAGCCCGAGGAGATAGTAGCAGAAGCAGCATCAGCGAGCGATGACGCGCCTCCCCCAGTGGCTTACACCGGCTCCACCACGAATGTGCACCCGTGGCTCTCCTCTATGGTCAACTACGCGCAGCCTATCAAGTTCCAGGGCTTCGAGGAGGCTGACAGTAAGTTCAATCAAGTTTGATGAGGCTGACAGTAAGTTCAATCAAGTTTGATGAGGCTGGCAGTAAGTTCAATCAAGTCTGATGAGGCTGGCAGCAACTTCAATCAAGTTTGATGAGGCTGACAGTAAATTCAATCAAGTTTTATGAGGCTGGCAATAACTTCAATCAAGTTTGATGAGGCTGACTGTAAGTTACATCAAATTTGATGATGCTAAGCTGACAGATGGTTCCATCAACTTTCAAGATTTCACGGCTCAGCTTCTTTCTTGCCATGCTATAATGTAAAATATGTTCAAATTGTATTTGTGCCTAATCATAAAATGGGCTATAAATCAATGGCGTCAAGCCAAGAAATCGCAATACAAAGCTACGGAGATTTAAGCTCTGTTAATAACGTACCTATTTTCAGAGAAAAACATCTACCACAACATGTCATCGTTCGCTGAGACGACCGGAATGAACTACCTCAAGCAACAAGCTATTGATTTCGTCAACTACAACAAGCGCCAGATGTCCAGGATCTACCCTAAAGGCACCAGGGCTGACTCTTCCAATTACATGCCTCAGGTATGTACCGTTGCTATACCTGTGGCCTCTATGGGCTAGCCCTATGTAAGACGAGCGGGAAAGCTACTTCAGAATTTCAGAAATATGCGCGACCTGTGATTAAAGTTTTTAGGAGTTCTTACGGTTTTACGTGCGTTGATAACCTCACTACTGGATGGGATAAATAAAAGTTTTATTGTTGCTTTTCACCACATATATTGTTCTCACGGACCGAACACATAATTCACAAAATACTTATAAAGTGAGTAAGCCCGGGATGTGTGAGGACACGTATCTCCAAAGGCTACTCTTATGCAACTCTTTTATTATTAAATCACGCGCCCTTTATATAGGTCGGCGCTGGCGTCGTCAAGAAAATAAACAAACGTGTGTCCCTACATGGTTTTGTGACGTTTTCTCGTACGTCTTGGTGATCGCAGTAGATTACAATGTAGAACGAGGAGAATGCTGCTGAATTCCTTGGATATTTATTTCCTTAGCCGGCTTTTACGGCACTCATGGGAAGAGGTGAGGTGTTCCTACACCAGCATTGACCACGGAGCTTTGATTGCAATGCAACACAAGAAATTTTTAAATTAAAAATTCCAATAGTAACTATGCACATAAACTGCGTATTTAAACTGTCAAATCCATATAAATTTGTGTTTCTATTGGTTGCAATCAAATTACGTGATCGCTTAGCAGGACCGAACAGCAAGAAAGGCGGGATTGCTATATACCACAACATAATTTCACTGGTCTCACCAACCACAAACCTCCCCAGGTATTCTGGAACGCCGGCTGCCAAATGGTGTCCCTAAACTTCCAAACGTCAGACCTGCCGATGCAGCTGAACCAGGGCAAGTTCGAGTACAACGGTAACTGCGGGTACCTACTGAAGCCGGACTTCATGCGGCGCGCCGATCGCAGTTTCGATCCTTTCGCAGATGCGCCGGTAGATGGCGTCATCGCCGCCCAGTGTTCTGTGCAGGTGAGGGTTTAAATTAGTTTAATCTAATACGTCATCGTTATTGGCCCAATACGTTTCTACTACTGACACACGAGTTTGACAGAAACAGAGACTTTGACAGAGAGTGTTGCAGACTGATTGAGTGCGAGTTGGTGAATGAGACATGTCTTCCAATTGTGATACTCGAAAATGCAGGCTTCTTCACAATGTCATCCTTCACCGCATTTATTATGACAGCAATAGTAGTATATTGACAGCCTCTGTGGTGTGGTGGTTGAGCAGATGGCTGATAACCCGGAGGTGGCGGGTTCGATTCCAGCGACAGACAACTATTTGTGCACAGGAAAAAAGCGCAAATACTTGTTGTGTCTGGGTGTTGTGGCACCATCGTCATAGTTCCTGGGTCCCTAGATACGGGGAATCCTAGTTAGGGTCCAGGAGCTATGTATGTGATCATTGGGCGTTATTATTATTATTTATTTATTTATCATGAGCAAATGCAAATCCATAACATAACTTGAAAGTCATCGGTGCAGTGCCAAGTGCGATTTGAACCAGGATGCGTCACTTTGAAAGTCTTAGTCAAAACTAAGCGGGCTTGCCATACTATTGTAAACTTTACCGATAGCTCAGTTGGTAGTAACCCTGCCTTCTGAACTGTGGGTTGTGGGTTCGATTCCCACCCAGGACAAACATTTGTGTGATGAACATAGGTGTTTGTTCTGTGTCTGGGTGTTATATTGTATTATATGTATATATTTACAAACAAAAAGTATTTAAGTATTGTATCAGTTATCTGGTACCCATAATACGAGCGTTGCTTAGTTTGGGGCTAGATGGCGTTGTGTGAGATGTCCGCACATATTATTATTATTATTATATGTATTTCCCCAGGTGATAGCCGGCCAGTTCTTATCGGACAAGAAGATCGGGACGTACGTGGAGGTGGACATGTACGGCCTCCCGTCCGATACTATCCGGAAAGAGTTCCGGACGCGGATGGTGCCCGCTAACGGCCTGAACCCGGTTTATAATGAGGAGCCGTTTTTATTCAGAAAGGTGAGATGACCCGTCATCAGGAATTCAGTTCTACTGAAGTTTATTTCACTACCATCACCTATCGGTCATTTACAAGCCGATATTACCTTTATTTGACCTTATAAATTACACAACTTTTATCAAGACCTGTCTCCTGGAAAACCTTTAGCTGTGATTTAGGAGGCAGTTCACCCTCAATATAAAGTCTAAAACAAACTGCGTCTGATCATTTACTATGGGAATTTCGTTTTAGTTGATCGGTGATAATCATGATCGAAAATTTCTCTCAAAGATAACAATCACATCGTCATCTGATGAGATAATAATCATCTGTGATATGATCAGAAGTGATCAGATGCAACCTGGTCATGGGACCATGGGGTGTGATGAGATGAATTAACACTTCCAAGAGCGTCCATTAATTGGAACGCTTAGGGGAAAGGGTTAATTAAAATCTCACTGAATCTCACGGGTGGGAAGAGCAAATATCACTTTTTTTTCGCACGAAACGGTATAAAATTTCGAGAAAACGTGTTAATGGATTAAAATTTGCCTAACCCCTATACAATAGTATCTGTATAGCCCTTTGGATTGTTGCTGTTACTGGCCAGTTAAATCTCACGTGCTTATTTGGGGCTTCGTGTCAAATATCACAACATCTCACCAAGTGTGAGTGGATCGAAAAATCGCCAAAATTCCCTCACGCAATAACGACCGCCCCTTTATCGTTCTGTAACGGTCGCAGGTGGTCCTCCCCGACTTGGCGGTGCTCCGGCTGGGGGTGTACGACGAGAACGGCAAGCTGCTCGGGCAGCGCATCCTGCCGCTGGACGGGCTGCAGGCCGGGTACAGGCACATCTCACTGCGGACCGAGGCCAACTTCCCCATGTCGCTGCCCATGCTCTTCTGCAACATCGAGCTCAAGATCTACGTCCCTGATGGGTTCGAAGGTCAGTTTTATCGAAATATTTCCAAACAGATGTCATATAATATTTGGAAATTTTTTGCGAGTCGTACTAGTTTGTTTAGATGATATCTTTAGATCGAATTGCATTTTTTATTTTTGTAGGCTCGAATTCATGTATTCAAAACCAATTGCACCCCGCGGTTTCACCCGCGGATAAAAAGTATTTTAATTATTTGCACATCCCATGTGAACATTTCACTTTTACGGGATAAAATATAGCCCATATGTTAATCCAGTGTATAAGCTATTTTAGTACCGAATTTCATCCAAATCCATTCAGCCGACAGCCGTTTGAGCGTGAAGGAGTAACAAACATACACACATACAAACATTTGCCTTTACAATATTAGTGTGATAAGACGTCTTGAAGATTTTAAAAGTTAATCGGCTCCGTGGATTGCGGCATTTTCTTTAGTTGATATATATCCAATGTATTTTTGAGCTAAATTATATAGGTCCCCAATTGTCTATACCCATGATGTTCACTAATATAGAATCTATGTGCCTGATTGGTCTGAAGCTCAGTTTCCTTGACACTCTCCTTTTAATATTGATGGTCTGAGTAAAATTTCCTGCGTTAATCCCGCCACTTAATAGTTTTATTTACTGCTATAATTGATTTGAAAATCGTATTCTCTAATAAAAACACTTTATAGGTTTGAACATAGTTTTTGTTTAATCTGATTAGTGACTTTTTTAGATCACTCTTACCATCCCAATTTCGTAAAAGGAGAAAGAGACGAAAGTATAAGAGTTCTTATATTTGTTTCTAATGTGGCAACAAAACAATCAAATTCGATAAATATAACATGATTGTTCCACAGGACAGCTCCCACGATAAATCAAATGCTCTCTCCCCAGATTTCATGGCCGCTCTGTCTGACCCGCGAGCATTCATGGGCGCGGCGAAAGAGCGCACCGACAAAATGAACGAGATGGGAATAGAAGAGAGTGGACCCGAGAAGAAGGTGCAGATCGAGGAAAAGAAAATAGGTCAGTTCTCAGCAACCTACCCATTTCATATGCGTTACTTACTTTAATGATGCACATGCCTTTAAGCTTTTTGTTGTTTTCTATCTCCTGCCGTAATTCAAATTAAATATAAATTTCTGTGAATTTCTATCCAATTTGAAAATTCTACAGGCTGGTTTAGTACTAAATAGAACAATACGTATGTTGTTTTATACATAAATCTATCAACATATGTTCTAAAGCTGCCAAAAATGTTTTCAAATAACCTTGTATAATTTGAAATCTGGCTTGTTATTAACTGAAAATTAATAACCCGAGTGGGCCAGCGCACTTCTGCAAATAGCACGGCAGTAACCCGCTGTGTTTACCGTACATTGGTCTGTCTGTGCTGAGATGAGTGGTATTTTTGTATCCTGTGGCGTGGTTTAAGCAATGAGATGAAAGCGACAACTATTATAATAAATAAATAAATAAATATCTGTGGACATTTCACACAGCGCCATCTAGTCCCAAACTAAGCAAAGCTTGTACTATGGGATCCAGATAACTGATACAATACTTACCTATATAGATACTTTTTTTTGTTTGTAAATACATACATAGAATACAAGATGTTCATCACACAAATGTTTCTCCTGGGTTGGGATCGAACCCACAACCCACAGTTCAGAAGGCTGGTTTACTACCAACTGAGCTATCTGGCCAGTCATATTTTGAGAGTTAAAAATTATGACAGTTGTTTCCTAAGAAACTTATAATGATTTAGCGTAGGCCATGGCTTAGGACTCGCAAGTTTCAATGAATCCTAGTTTCTGAAACCGCGTCATTCATACCCGTTATATTAATGTACGAATTGTAGCTCGTTGTTATCATTAATGCATGTAGGTACGTTGTACGTGTTAATTTCTATTTTAAGCGCCACTTGTGCTTGCCCGGTGTTGGATAATAATTAAAGTAAGAACTAATCTAAGCGCACGGAGCTCGGAGTGCACCCGGCCTAGTTCTCGCATACTTTTATCTCGTGAGCTTGAAGCAAAAGGAATAGAAAAGGCTGATGATTTATAATTTAGCCCAGTGCTGATTTTATGGAATGCTCCGTTTTGTTTTTAAGATACTTATATAAAATCTGTTTTCAGTTCGCTTGGATACGCTTGTTGGCTGAACGTTTATACAAACGTCCCGCTCTTGCTCACAACTTGTACCATATTTCATCCCGACTAATTCACTTTATAATGATCCAAGGTACAAATTGAGATGCTCCAGCGAGAATCTAAACTAGCTTCATTACATTTACACTTCACTCTCCAGTATTGCGTTCGAGTTTGTCGGGAAAACACATTTTCTGATTTCCGTTTAAAATATAAACTGTTTTGATGGATCCTAAACCTTCTGTACGAATTTGTTTAGGTTAGTGTCTTATTTTTTTGTTTGTGATTACTTTCGCCTACCTTCTTAGTCAAAACTAGATCTGACCTATTATAAATGTTGACGGAAACAATCTTCTGCAACTTTGTCTTCCACGAGCTTCTGCCCGCAGCTTCGCCCGCGGCGTGGCTTATGAGAAATTAATTCAACCACCCATTTCACTATCTTAAAGCTGGAATTTCGAAAAATCTTTTCTTAACGGATGCCTAAGTCATAACATCTACCTGCATGCCAAATTTTAGCCCGATCCGTCCAGTGGTTTGGGCTGTGCGTTGATAGATCACTATGTCAGTCAGTCACTTTTGAGTTTTATATATACAGAAGAAGAAGATGTCATTTATCTAAAATAACTTATCATCAGACTGGAAATCTTAGTTTCAATTGTACCGTACCTTCCAGAGCCTCTCGTGTTCGAGCCCATAACGGTAGAGTCCCTTCGCCAAGAGAAGGGATTCGCAAAAACCAGTAAGAAGCAGCAGAAAGAACTGGACATCATGCGCAAGCGGCACGCCAAGGAGAAGATGGCGTTGCAGAAGTCTCAGTGTACTGCGCTTGAGAAGATGATCAAGGGGAAGAAGTAAGATTGTCATTTTTTTTAAAGATTCAAATCTATTTGTTTAACAGTCGTTAGTATTATGAATATGTAAGTATTATGGTTACATCATCAGAGAACAGCGCAAAAAAATGTCAGAAGCAAATGTAATAAATAATGGTGTGTCAAGTTAAACTATAACTTGACACACCATTATTTATTAAACTGTAATATTTATTACCCTTATTACCCTTTTATTATAAAAAGGAGTTAATAACGATCGCTTCCATTTCATGTTGACAAATACTAGGATGATTTCAACCGGCTTCAAAGAGAATGTTGTTATTTCGGTTGTATTAAAAAAAAATCCTCATAAAGCCGTCATTTATAAACCGATTTGGATTTTATTTTATTTGTAAGGAACTTGTTATCATCTATGTGCTATATCTACTCTTTTATTTTCCTTATTAAATACTTCTAACTAGGTACTGTTTATATTTAATTGTATTCTCTTGTTGTATGTATATTCTTGTATGTTCTTGTAAATTTTATTTTATTTTTGTAAGTGAGTGTTGAATAAATGTTTTTCTTTCTTTCTATGTACTTTTTTTCAGTTATTTATATTTAAAAGCCAAACTTATGAACCGATTTTGATTAAACTTCTATGGGACCAATCTGAAAGTATATCCTTTCAAATAAAATAAAATTTAAATCGGGGTATAAATTACGGCTATATGAGGAAGCATTTTTTTTAATACAACCGAAATAGCAAGCTCCTCTTTGAAGCCGGTTGAAAACTATTTAATAATCAAATGCGACTGTACAAATTTGGATAATGACTCAATTTTCCTGTCAACCTGAGTGCGCGTAATTATTTCAACTATTATCATTATATACAACTAACATTACATTACAACAATTATTATCATTATATCAACTCTATCACTTATTACCAATCTCCAACTCCAGCAAAGACCAGCTCAGCAACGACGCGTCGTTCCGCAAGCTGGTGAACGAGCAGTCCGCCGCGTGGAGCGAGCTGGTCGCCAAGCACCGCATCGAGGAGTGGAGCAGCGCGCGCAGCCGGCTCAACGAGCAGCGGGAACTGCTCAAGAAGATGATGGAAGCCACGCAGCAGGGACAGGTCAAGCAGCTCGAGGCCAAACATGAGAGGTAAGAACTTACAAACCAAGGCATCTATTTCAGAAACTGAGTGATGTGACGAGCTAGTCGTTCACCCTGATGTTAAGCGCCACGGCCTCCCATAACAGAACAATGTCATTCGGAACCCCAAAACAGAGTTACGAGTACTGCACAGCGCACATCATCCTGAGACATCAGCACAGCCTGGTAATAAGATTACTTGACTGTGAGATCAGGTCATAAAGTCTCAATTGCCCAGTAATTTCACTAGCTACAGTGCCCTTCAAACCGGAACACAGTAGTGCTTGCACACTACTGCTTGGCGGCAGAATAATTGGCAATGCGGTGGTACCTACCTAGACGAACTTTGCAACAAAGTACTACCACCTAGTAAACCAAGGTATTTACTTAAGAAAATTGAATGACAGGTAAGAAAAAGACTAAAGGATCTGCTGAAGGAAACTGGATGACGTAAGAAAGGAAAGTCGTGTCTGTGAAGAACGTGATATAGGTAACTCGGAAGGGGTAGGTCAGGTAGCTCAAAGTAAGAGGTAAGACGCCAAAGGGATCTCCTGAAGAAAATGATGGAAACGTGCTTTGCTTATGCCTTAACAGCCTTATTAATAAACGGGTATTAGTCTCGGATTAGTTACTTCAGCTTTTGTCCTTTTTTTGCTACTGGAATATTTAGTTGGATCGAAAGAGACAAAAGATGGTGTAACTAGTCTAAAGCTAGTTCGTGTTTATTAATAAGGCTGTAAAAGTTTAAGAATGGGTGAGGAAAAAAGAAAAGAATCCTTAACCAAGAGTTTTGATGAAGAAATTGATGGAAATATCTAATTAGGTACACATTTAAGTAGATGGACGACCAAAATTATTCGGTTAACACTTCAACAGTCCGCATGTAGAGGCTGAAATTGTTCCGTGGAGTCCCAATTTTTTTCCGTCAGTGTATCATATTTCGGAACTATATTTGTGTTAGTTGAATTTTTATGAATTGTCTCGTCGGTCGGTCGGAACCCTCAAGTGATACCCGGGACTGTGAAAGTGTTAACTATGAAATAAACAAACATTTTAAAATTTTAACTAAAATCCCGTTCATTCCAGGGAGTTGAAAGAAATGAATGCGCGGCAAGCCAAGATCAGCATGGAAACAAGTAAAGAAGTCGCCAACGACAAAACGTTGAAGACCAAGCAGGAGAAAGATCGTCGGCTGCGAGAGAAGAAGCAAAATAACACCAAGAAATTTATGGACGAACGCAAGGTACGTAACTAAATACTATAAAATAGATACGTCACATCAGTCCGTTTGACCAGATTTAACTCAAAAAGTAATGGACATATTTTGACACCGTTTTCTCCAACGGATAGTCTGATTATCGGAATAGATTTACGGGTATAATTTTTCAAGTGCGTTGTGTGTTTGTCTTCCGAATCCCATTAGATTTAAATTTAAATTTAATTTCAATTTTACACCTTCGATCGCATCGTCACTTCCCATCAGGTGAGAGCGTGGTCAAATGCTAAACAAGTTTGAAGTAAAAAAAAAAAGATTTGAGTGAATCATAAACTTATTCGTTTCAGACTCAAACCATCAAGCAGAACCGCGAGAAGGAAAAGCTAAAGGTTACACATGACAAGCAAATGGAAGAGCTTTCCAAGGATGTGGACAACGTAAGTACTTAATATTCAGCTATAGCCGACACAAGTAGTCTTATCCAAATTTTCCATATGAAATTCCCATAGAATAAGGTTAGGTCTTAAAAACTTTCCGCGATAATGTTTATCACACTAACATTATAAAGGTGAAACTTTGTATGTGTGTATGTTTGTTACTCCTTCACGCTCAATCGGATGAATGGATTTGGATGAAATTCGGTACTAAGGTAGCTTATACCCTGGATTAACATATAGACTACATTTTATCCCGGAAAAGCGAAATTTTCCCGTGGGATGAGCAAATAAATAAAATACTTTTTATCCGCGGGTGAAACCGCGGGACGCAACTAGTCTTTCATAAAAGCCTTATTTGGACTATTAAAATTATCATAACAACAACAACTCAACCAATGTAGGATTTTTTTTTATTTATATAGATTATTCAGTGGAAGTTTTTTTCTTTCAGCTGATCGAGATGTACAAGATGGAAGAGTCCGAATTCGACATGACGAGTAAAACGGAGTTCTTTGCATGAAAGTATCCTGACATAGCTCCTCTGTTGGAGCGAATGACTTCTAAAGTGAGTGATTAGTGATCTCTTAACGTGATAAGTGTAATTAATATGGATTCTAAAATAATTAGTATAATTACACGGATTCTAGAAGAGTTAGTATAATTACACGGATTCTAAAAGTGATAAGTATAATTAGGTAAATTAATTAAAAGGATTTTAGGGAAAGTATAAATTACTTTGATTCTTAAAGTGATGAGTGTAATTTATATGGATTCTTAAATTGATTAAGTAAATATTACGTGGATTCTAAAAGCGATAATTATAATTTACATGGGTTTTAAATAGCTCGGTCGAACAGAAATAGCGTTACAGTGATAAGTGTACGATTGCAAAGGAATTATTTTCAGGGAAACACACAACTATCTCTTTTTTTTTAACATGACAAATGGACTATAAAGGTAATAAATATAATAATTAATTATTAAATAGTATCTATTTTAGGTAAACATAAGATTGGGCGTAGAAGTAGTTTGGGCCACATCATAAAAATCGTGGCTTGAATTTATACTGTAGAAACAAATTACAAACATTACCTTTTAAACTTGCAACACATTCAACATGCAGCATGCAGGTTTCGAAACCTTTTTAGTGCTATATTAACCTTTTATTCATTGGTACGTTTTTGGCGGGAAAACGAAAAAGATCGTGTCACCGCATTGTATTATTTTCCAAAACTTGTGTTATTTTCAGTGTTAGTGTATAAAATTGGTGGAATTTTATTCATTAAGTGCTGGATTACAGGCATGAGTGTGGGAAAGTGGTATAATGATGGTGAAACGTTTCTTTTCGTGTTGTTTCCAAAACTCCATAGAAGCTTCTGGTAAAGCTGCCACCACTTTACTAGGAGTATAACTTGACTAGACTAGACTATGACTTGACTTGATGACTTGGACTGTGACTTGACTTGACACATACAACATACATTATGTATAATATAAAATAACTTGAAAAAATTATTACTTGACACAGGCTAAAGACACAAAAGTGTAGAGCCAAAACAAAAAAAAATTAAATTAATTCATTGGTACAGATAAAATTGTGTGTAAACTACACAATATAATATTTACATTTTATATTATAATTAGGTACCTAATTAAATTATATTCGAATATTATAAAACATATTTCAAATTATTAAGGTTAAGGTGTTATTAAAAACTCGAATGTTAATGTAGTAAATCAACTTCTTTTAATTTGTACCTGTTTTATCATTTATTATTATATAAGTAAGTAAGTATTATATAAGTCTTTTCATCATAACTTTTATTTTTTCAGTGCTAACTTCATATTAGGTATTATCTTAAATTTAAATAAAATAAAATGATTGTTCGACCATCGTGAAATTGTATATAGAAAGGAGAAGATGTCGAGTGTAATTACACCAAATTAATAATAACTAGTGATATTGGACATATATTTTAAATAATATTGTCCTGTTGACGGGTTTTGGGCCAAAACATTATTTTTATTATAAGTAATTGTAGTAACCATTATTACCTTGGATGCCAAATATTATCAGGCATGTGATTAATGATCATTATAAAACTTAAAAATATCGTGAATTTCTGCACTTTTTATATTAAAATTGAACGAATACTTAATATAAAATATGTTATTCAATTGAAAAATCGTCGGTACTTTTTTATGCCTAATAAGTGTCTATCTTTTTGCGCATTTTAAATGTTATTATTAAACTAGTAGTTTATAATAATAAGTATAAAAAGATGATGATCGTGGGATGGTATCAGGGAATTCACAATGATAGTTTGGCCGAGACTAAAGTATCCTCAAAAGGCCTTTAGTTAGTATTTAAAATAAGTGCGTAATAAGGGTAAAAAAATGCATACCTATAATAATTATAATAAATGATAATGATAGTTGTACTATTTTGTGGTGTGGTATAAATAAATAATATTAAATACATCGAGCCATATGCTCGTGTGAATTCATGGTTATAAATTATGTAGGTATATTAGGGTACTAGCAAAATCGAATTAGAAAATTATTCAACTAAGTACATAAATATATATGTCTTCTTTTATAGGATACATTCATATTATTTGATTTGATGAATTTGATACATTTAATTATGTTAATAATTGAATGGTGTATTGTCCTTGTGAGTACCCTTACGAAGTCTATGCCCTAACAGCGTTATACTGATTCTCGTTTCGGGAAAAAATGAGAAACACGAGAAAGCGTAAGCGAAACTCACTCATTCAGATTTAATATTATAATCCTTCATAATCCGGAGACGGCGGGTTCGATTCCCGCGGCTGGACAAGTATTTGTGCACAGAAAAAAAAAACGCAAATACTTGTTCTGAGTCCGGGTGTTGTGGGACCATGGTCCTCGTAGTTCCTGGGTCCCTAGACACAGGGAATCCTAGTTAGGGTCCGGTATCTATGTATGTTATCGTTGGGCGTTATTATTATTATTATTAAAATATCTTAATGGTTTTACACAATTAGCTTCTGATGAAAATTACCATAATTATAAGTTTGGATATCAATTATGATTTTTTGACATTAAGACAATAAAATCGCGAAAACATTATCAGGATCTATCTAGACAGATAATATATAACTATTAATAATATAAGTTTGAAAAAAATGTTTTACCATCAACTTTTAACTATTGCTTTTAAATTTTTCATTTTGTTTATATAAATGTAGCTGAGTCGCTATCAGAATATTACCGTAGCCATTGTAGTGTACATTTAAAAGTACCATATACACTAAATAAATATAATATATATCAATATTGAATAACATCTCATCTCTCATGCAAAAACCTGCTACTTAAAGCAGTTGTGCATAGTAACTTATTTAAAAACAGTTTATATAATTATAAACAAGAATTAGTATGTACATTTATCTATAATCTATTCATTTCAATTTATAGAGTAATTTTTATAATTATTGAATAAATTAGAATAAAACGTGTACATAAAAACATCCAGGCAGTGGGATCAATAATTATCAACCATATTTTTAAAAATGCGTGTGTTGATACATTATGTAGAGGTTTTTTTTATTTTCCATCATTATTACGCACTTATTTCATTTTAAACTTAGTGTACTTATGTATAACAATATATATAAAATAATTTACTTTTTTTGTGGCTTGAGTCCCGGGATATACATAACACAAATATTGGGAAAAATCTTGTTTTTCCCAATATTTGTGTTATATATATCCCGTTGGCAGCGGACCAATCCTAATTATGTTCTTTATTTAATTATATTGTTTCTTAAACCGAAATAAAAACTGAGCACTTTTAAGTGCAAAAATAAATTGAATACATTGTTTAGATTTAAAATACTGTGTCGGTACAACAGATCGGTATTTGAATTTTTGTTTAAATTTATTAACGACTAAAATAGTTTTATATTAGTGGTTAAATATTAGATATTAAATGAATTATAATCTCACTTGTTAGATTAGATATTTATTGTCCCAATTTATGTGTATTTATTAATTAAAGTGTCTTTAATTGTGTGAGTGTAACTACACACTAAAGCTAGAGATCAAAATATAATAATAAAATTCATAGGTAAGTAATATATTTTCTTAGGTGGCTAAGGACTTCGTTGCATTCTAGTCAATTTAATTAAAATCATTAATATTATAATTTGTCACAGTATTAGAATTTAAGATACCTGTAAAAATATTTTCTTGAATTTCAACACGTGATTTTAAAAAATTATAATGATATTGTGCTACTTTCTTTGTTCTTTCTATTTAGTTTCTTGCTGCAGTACCCTATTACAATAAAATATTCAAGAACTCCTCCAGTTTCATAATAATATGGAAAAATTGTTAAATGTTTTATTGTAATTCAAGAAGTAGGTACTGGAGTTAAGAATATGTATAATAAATATAATTAAATAAAATATGGCAGTTGAGGATTAAATAATATTATTATTGTAATATATAAACATTGCATTCACTGTTAATTTAAGTACCTGCTTATTCTACTTTCCTGTATTTATTTTCTAAAACTGTTATGTATTATTTAACGCTATTAGAACATAGATCACTTGTGCCGTTTAAAAAATGTTTCTGAAAAGTTAACTGAGTAGCATTGTAATTTTCTCGCCTACAGCACTATTACCAAGAGTATGGTCAGAGCGAGAAAACAATACAAAAACAAACTGAACAGAAATACTTTTCAGAACTTTTTTGGCATGTGTTGGTATTCAATGCATATTTATTGAATTTCTAAAATGTAATTAATATGCCTTAATCCTTACATATTACATAGATAGATGTTGTGTTTAAACAAAAATTATAGTGAGAGTAAAAAATTAAGATTTTTCATAAGTACATATTTAAATTTAAAAAAAATACATTCTGACTAATATTGTTTCAAAGAATTAGGATTTTAATCTAATTATACTATTGAAATTGCACTTTATTAAGTGGAATAATCAAATTATTCTATATATTTTCTTGTATATTGTAAAAAATTTGTTGAAAAATGAACGAAAATAAAATATTACCCATATTTTAGTCTTTGGGAATGTGATATGACAAGACGACCGTTCTTCTGAATTGGCCTATGTAGACGGTCTCTCAAACATATTTATATAAATGTATTTCTAATTTTTAATTTGAGTTTGTGTAATTATGATTACCTTGATACTTATTTCTCTGTAGCACTTTTAGCACATTATTTCCGATTGAATATGGCACTTATTGGCGTTTTTAGTAATATAAATTATAATATTTTTGAATTTGAAATTCGCATACTGTTTTATCGGATTTTAGTATTAAGAATACGAAGATGTAAAGCATATATTCTAAAGTGATTGTATTTGAACATAATTTAGACACATTGCTCTTTATATTTAACCAAAATTTGTGTAGCATTTTGTAATAGTCTGTACTTAATGGGAATAAAGGACAATGGTCATTTAGAACCCGGATTCAACTGACAATAGGTACACACCGAAGCACTTATAAATAAATCTTTAAACATGGTAACATACCTATTAATTAACTTCCTAAATTAATCTATTGTGATAGTCAACTTAAATAAATATTGGAATATACAATGTAGTTATTAACATTCTTAGAATACCTATGTAATGTTTTGCTTTGCCATTGCTTATTCCAAGAACGAATAATTTTATTTAAATTCATGAGTGAATATTATTCCAACCTACCTGCCTAATAAATTATAGTTAGTACATAATGATACATTATTAATATCAATATTAATTACATTAGTGTTGATGTTAGATTCCTTACGTCAGTAATGTACTATTATAAAAATACATAAAATATTCCAAGTCAAAGTCAAATAAAATATTGCTAATAGGCTATTTTACCACTTTTTCAAGTCAAATCCAGAATACTAATGTTCTACGAAAAATTACAATATAGCAACCATTTAACGGATAGATTTATTTATTAATGACTTCTACATTTCCAAACAAGAGAAGCCTTTGACAGTTTTATAAACTCATTCTCCTCGCCCGCAGTCAGTGTATGCGTAAATGCCGTGAGCATGTAGTAGTGCAACTTAATAAGTATTCACCGCACCCATTCCTTTCCCCTCCAATTTTCCTCTTCCCTTGGACAGGGTTAGTGCGTAAAAATATTAAATAAAGTCCAAAACTGCATGCATTTATATAATAAATGTATAAATATAAAAATATATTCAAGTCATAAATACCTAACAGTAATTGTTAGCATTAAAGACTTCCTATTTAGACATTATTGTGCATTTACACTATATTACACCAAATCAAAAGTGGGTTTATATTATACCTCAATGTGCATACCCTTGGAGTAACACTATTCTATGTGCATACCTCACTATGGATGACCATTGTCCTTATTGTAATACGAGTAGCTATGGGTAATTGTGAAAAACATTGTATCCAAAGGTTTGTTTATTGTTTAAATTACAATGACTAAATTATAAAGTTTCAAAACTTTATTGTATTTTATTTCAATTTATTTAATATCTAAAAAATAATCATAGCACAGAAAAAGCCATATTTACCATAAAGCGGAATAACTGTAATAGGGTGCATTCTGAGTTTGAAGCATTATAATATAACCAAAGTAATTTAGAGAATGAAAAACTTTTTTAGGGTTATTATAATAATAATGAATGCATAATGAAGATAATTTTTATTTTTCTAAGTAACCTAAACATTTTAAATAAAACACTAAAAATAAAAATATAACATAACTTTAAAAGCAATATTACTTATTTAGATTTCATACTTCTGATCTTTTTTCTTTCTCTGTAAAGACTTTCATGTTGAACTGAAACAAAAACATTGTTATTATTATTAAGTAATAAATAAAAAACAAAACAATAAAAAATAATTTTAATCCAAAAACCACTACCAGCAGGCAACATTCCCAATGTGCTGGCAGCACTGCCACATTAAATGAAAAAATAATAATTTATTAGTAATATATAAACTTCTCAGTAATTTTTGAGCATTCTTCACATTGGATATTATTATCCACTGCAATCACCAAGATGCCTGCCAAACATGGTGATAATGGCAGCCTACAGTCAATGAGGCTGGATGTTCAGCTGTGGACGTTTTCCAGCTTATGAAGTGAAAGGAAAACTGCAAGTACAGGCTATGTATGTGATCGTTGGGCATTATTATTATGTAATTATATTACAAGATTACAATATTTCATCAAGAAGAACTGCAATATTTCATTTTCCTTTTTTTTCTGTCTAAAAATACTAACATCTCAGTCGGTAAGTACTTGTTTTAGAACAAACCTACATTTCTTTTTATTTAGGGGTAAGGCATTTAAGATGCAATGTAAAAATTGTTTAATGAATTAAATTGAATTCAATATTCTTACATATTCTTAATTTAATATATCAAATAAAATAAAAAAAGAGTTTCTTCTGACTGCAATTTATAAGCATTGCCTTTAGACACTGAGACTGTAAAAATTTGTTATTACCAGCATCATTAGACTTGTAGCCTAACTCAGGAGTGGCCCACTAGGCTAAAAAGTAATAACTAATTGAAATTGTAGTGGAACATCATATTCTCTCGCTTGCTATGCAGGGTGAGTCATCCAGGCATGAAGTCATTACATCAATAATTAAATAATAATAATAATTAAAAAGTGTGAAAATCATCACACAGATAAAATGATATAAATGACTAATTTTTCAAGATATTGAAAAGAATCATTTACATTTGTTAATTGCTTTTTAGTTTTATAAATCATATACCAAAAAAACGTGCATAATAATCTATTAGACTTACTTTAGATTGGATAAACACTTAGCCATTTTTTTTAAATTTATGGATTCTAAATATTATCCTGAAAATTTTGATACAACTTGGTAAAGTTTATTCAAAACCCGTTCAGTAGTTTCAGCGTTATGCATGTTAAAGGAACAGATAGACAAACAAAAATAAAATTATTTGTACATCAATGCAATACAATCAAGACACAATAAATTTGATGACTGATTCAGCTCATTGTCAGTTTATTTGTGTAGATTGCTGGCATGACGGTATCGTTAGAACGTTTGGGTTATATGGAATTATAATTTCGAACGCAAACTTTAAGTTTGGCCACCCCTGGCCTACCATATAAAATCCAAACAATGGTAGAGGTTATAAACTTACTGTAGGGATCGAATAGTTTTAACTCCAGTTTTTCTCCGAGTCGTTCCCTTATCCTTGTTACATGATGACCAGATACTACACTCTCCATAAGAACCATAATTTGCCTGATTAAAAACAATAAATAGATAATAATGTTATGATAAATTGGCTGAGAGCAATAAGTCAATAATTATGATAAACTTACTTGCTTTTAGCTTTTTTTAACAAGGTATTTGTAATAAACATAACTGAAAGTAATACTTGTAGCAATGTAAAAAAAAGAAAGTTAAAATAAAATTGAAACGTGAAAGCGAAAATTGAGTCAAACTCTGAAGTATGGTGCACAACACAGACCAAGCACAGACCAAGTAGAGGGACCAAGTAGAGGATACAACCAAAGAGCATATAATATAACCACCACAAACTTTTTTTTATTATTATGTTTTGGCTCCACACCTCCGTGTGCCAGTGCCGTGTTTAGCCAGTGTCAAGTAATTGATAATTTATCAAGTTAATGATATTTCACGCAAATATGTGTCAAGTCACAGTCGAAGCCATCCAGTCAAGTCAAAGTCACACTCCTAGTAAAGTGGTGGCAACTTTACTTGAAGCTTCTATAGAGTTTTGGAAACAACACGAAAAGAAACGTTTCGACATCATTATAGCATTTTCCCACACTCACGCCTGTAATCCAGCACGAATAGAATGCCACCAATTTTATGCACTAACACTGAAAATAACACAAGTTTTGGAAAATAATACAACGCAGAAACGCAATATTTTTCACGTTCCCGCCAAAACTCCCCACCACAAACTAGACAGAGATACTAACCATTACGTTTTAATGGTACGGTGTCTGATAATAAGAGTGAGTAATTATATTCTTTGATAATAAGTTAGAGTTACTCTATGCTCAGAGTATGTAACGCTACGCTAACTATGCTATGGTGCCCGTCAGTTTTACGCGGGAAAAAGAAAAAAAAAGCGCGTCACCGCGTTGTATTATTTTCCAAAACTTGTGTTATTTTCAGTGTTAGTGCATAAAATGGTGGTATTTTAT
Organism: Ennomos fuscantarius; assembly: GCA_905220475.3. Lineage (NCBI taxonomy): Eukaryota > Metazoa > Arthropoda > Insecta > Lepidoptera > Geometridae > Ennomos > Ennomos fuscantarius. The sequence continues at coordinate 14,272,597 of HG992036.1, read as the reverse complement.
TCGTTAAGAGCTGGATTACGTGCATGAGTGTAGAAAAGTGGTATAATGATGTCAAAACGTTTCTTTTCGTGTTGTTTCCAAAACTCCATAGAAGCTTCTGGTAAAGTTGCCACCACTTTACTAGGAGTATGACTTGACTAGACTAGACTATGACTTGACTATGACTTGACTTGATGACTTGGACTGTGACTTGACGCAATATATATTAATTAACTTGAGAAATTATCAATAACTTGACACTGGCTAAATACACGAAAGTGTGGAGTTAAAACCAAACCAAAAAAAAAATATATTGCCCGTCAAAGATAATGTAATACGTGCCTGTGCGATATAAACAAATTATAGGTCCCTATTACAAAACGATACTCAGTTAGCGATCGGTGCTCAAGCAGAGATGTCATTCATAAAGTGATCAATTAATGAATACAAACTGAAATCTCTGCTTGAGCACAGATCGATCACTGTCACTGAGCATCATTCTGTAATACGGACCATCGAACGTAAAGATTTTCAGACTAGTGTTGCATTCCACTTGGACAGAATTATCGTTTTGTTCGTTAGTTTCGATCACAACAGGCGTTCTAGTTGGAGTGATAATGATCACTGATGATTTTTGGCACTCTTCTCCCCTGTTCCACTTGAAGTAGAAATGCTAAGACCGATACCGAATTTTGTCACTTTTTACCCACCCAAGGCGATGGCACAGATTACTTATTTGTTAGCTTTGACAGTACATTCATGTTCACTTTGGTACTTTGATAATCGATCTGTAGAAGATAGCAGCCGGGCACCGGACAGACATACGAACTCATTTTTGGCCAAGCTGAAACGGAGACCATTAGCTCGCGCTTCGCACTAGCTTGGTCAATTGTGAGATATTTGTCCAAACGAGATGACAGTATGTCAGCCCACGTAACAATCGTTCACTCAAACGCCAATATACAATAACTGACGATCCGTCGCCATTTGCAAGTTTTGGTCGCTCTAACACCCTTTGAGTTTGCCTAAATGGCGGAAAATTGCGTGACATGGTAGCACTCTTCTATCGTCTTACGCGAAAAAAAAGCAGAAAAACTATACTATATATAACTACGTTTTGGCGAGAAAACGAAAAAGTTCGCATCACCGCATTGTATTATTTAAAAAAAAATATTTTTATTGCAACAGAGAAAGCACTACTAGCTATGCTAATAATGTTCGATTCTCACAAAATTTAGGTGATTCATTTTATGGAAAGGTTGCACGTAAACTTTTCACAGTTTAATAATAATATCTAAACTAAATCATGGGCTAAAAATGGAATATCGAATCTTCTTAACACATTAAATAAAAAATATGTTTAAAAACTATGAAAGAGAGGGCTCTATAATAGTTGGAATTGTACGGTTTTTTGCCTCTCTACCTATTTTTGCCATAGACAAAAACAAATTGCCACGCGAACAAAAATTCGAAAAATATATTTTCATACAATTTGACAGCAAGTGAGCAAGCAAATAACGTTAACGTAGCACGTGCAAAATATTCCTAAAACCAGCAAAAATTAGTTAATAAACGGATATAAATAAAGTGAAATGTGATATTTAGTCAAATAATCGCTTCTCGCAGCTGCAAAAGAAAAGGACGAAACCTGGTAACATTCCGAAAACAAACTCGTCCAAGTGATGATGAACTTGTGAACCGGCGTCGCTGTGGCGTTTTCGGGTGGCTGCAATTTTTGTGTTCGTTCTTTGTTCATTATTTATATCGCAAATGAAGTAACAAACTTCGTATAGTGTTCGTTTTATTAGTATTTTGTTTACTGTAGTGTAGTTTCCAACTGACTTATGATAAAAAACGAAATGGAGTTAATGGAGAATGGCGGCGGCGACGCTAACACTAATGTGTCACCGACCAAACTCATGGTCAATTACATACCCGAGCTGATGACGCGCGACATGATGTACGCACTGTTCTCCGCCATGGGCAAGATCGAAAGCTGCAAGCTCATCGCGAACCGTGGCTACGGTTTCGTGGAGTATGAGAAACACGAGGACGCGGAGAAGGCGCGAGCCGCCTTCAACGGCCTGCTCATGCAGGGCAAGACGCTCAAAGTGTCGTTCGCGCTGCTAAACCCCGAACACAAGGTGAGCCACAAGCCGGATACAGAGTCCAACCTGTACATCAGTAACCTGCCGCCTGACATGACTCTGGAGCGACTTAATGCGTTGTTCGGTCAGTTCGGCGCCATCACCAACAGTCGTGTGTCGCAGGGCATCGGCTTCGTGTGCTACGAGGCGCGACACCAGGCGGAAGAGGCCATTAAACACCTGAACGGACAGACACCAATCCCTGGCGCGGGACCAGTCGTCGTCAAGTTTGCCAACAAGCCAAACATGAATAAGAATGCGCCACGGCCGTCGGCGAGGCTGGGCGTTGGAACTTCTCCGTTAGCATATAATGGTGCCGCTATGTTTAACGGCGCGCCAGCATCGCCCTTTAACGGCAGCTTGACGCCGTTTGGTGCGCGGCCAGCCGCTTTCGCGCCGGGCTTCCCGCAGGCGTCGCCGCCGCCGCTGCTGCCGTCGCCTGGTAAGGCGCTGCCGTTCATCAACAAGGGGCATCAGCGATTCAACCCGATGGCTGCGTCTAACCACTCGCCGTTACCGCTACTGGGCGCACCCGCCAGTCCCGTGCCAATCCTGGGCGCCGCGCCCGCGCATCAGACCACAGTGTATGTATACAACATTGGTGAGGAGACCGAGGAGCTTGCATTGTGGCAACTCTTTGGTCCATATGGTGCAATTGATTCTATTAAAGTGATCAAGGATCCGGAGACTAAGAAAAACAAGGGTTTTGCTTTTGTGAATATGAGGGAGTATGATGAAGCCGCTATGGCTATCCAGGCGCTCAACGGGTACACGCTCAATGGACAGGTTCTATCAGTTAGCTTTAAGACTCATAAGAGAAGCGCTTGATGTGTACGGACGTTAAAAACGCCGTCTTTTGTGATTGTTCCGGGCCGAAAGCTTAAAAAGATTTTCATTCCAATCTCAATATTTTTGTAGTCGAGGAGGGGATCCTACTCGTATGTGCATTTCAGATTAGTCACATAAGTATTTTTGTAAGATTTAACATAGTTTTATATTCGCGAGAGCGCGACATGACTATTTTTGTGAGTTTAGTTGGCTTGACAGTATCATATATGTGTACCGTTTTTTTTTTATCATATAATATGGTATATTATATTATTGGACTATGTATGGACCTGTCGCACTATGTATATCCAGTGGAAGAGGCCTGCACTGCATGCGGTTGCAGCCCTTTTCTGCTAAACCCTCCAGATATTTTATTTTGTGTAAAAGAAACTTCTGTATGTTTTTTATCTTTAATAAATTTCATGTTTAAATAGAATTTATTGTATATTTCTCTATTTTTATTTTCTATATTCTTATCCCCACCCTATTGTTGTCCTTATTTACTTACATAATATAAGTACATATAATTATTATTTGTGGCAGTAGTTAACAAGTAATGTATCGTTATTGTGCGCGGCAGGTCTGCTGTGTATATGCTTCAATATTGCATGTTGTGTAGTGAGTGAGCAAAAATAATTTTTATTTGTTTATGTTACCTCAGGTTTATGTCTCTAGTTATTGTTTTTTTCCGTCGTAAGATATTTTTTATTATTTTTGGCGCAAGTCAGGCCTTCTAATCAAAAGATTCAAATATACCTTTACATTTATTTGAGGCCGTCATAGACGCCCTGAGCTTTAATTACTTACATTAAGGTTTCAAGTCCATTAGAATAGTTGGTGGACTGAACCAATGTTTGTAGAAACGCGATGTAATTATTTTAGATAACTGACAATATCTGTCGCGTCCATAGGAAACCGATAAGATAATGCGGACGACAAGTGGTCTGAATAATACCCAAGTACTGCCACAGGTATACCAATCACTCTCGGACAATTATTCCGAAGTACAGTTGGTTTTAGGAGTGAAAGTAGAAAGTATACTCCACTCGTGACATCTAGATGGTGAGTAAATGAGTTTTATTTTTCTTTTTCGAGTAATTGCTGGTATGTAGTCTATTTTGGGGTATGCTAGCGTGAAACGTAAATTGTGCATAATTTTGGTATGAAATTGAACATATTTCTAGTTATCAGACACAGTGTTGGAAAACTAATCACATAAAGCCATAAAATTGACTCATACCGATTCTTACGATAAGTCGTAAAGCAAAAATACTTTCCGACACGCGCCAACCGATGCTGTACATACTACACACCCAAATATACTCACAGTATGTTTGTATAGGTGTATGAATATTAGGTGTATAATAATGATTAAACATAGGCGATATCGCGGTCCAATGGTGTGATAAATTAAGGTTTAGGTGCTTCAATCAAATAGGTACTTAGCCATGGCAACCAGCTGATACCAACTACGTATGTATTGTTCCTGTAATGTGGTGTTTCAATAAAGAGTTTTATCTATCTATGTATGTATGTAAGGCAACGTCCGTTGTCTCTTTTTGTCCTTGTAGCCTTGGATTGTGTTCTACATTGTCTAGATGTCATTTTATTTTCACCATTCCGTTTTTTTCTCTAAAAATATATAAAATCAGCAGTTAATTATAATTTATAATTATAATTTACAGTTGTTTCTCAAAAGGGCCATTGCATTTCAATAGCCGACACCCACTCAGTCTTACACGCCAACATTTCGTGCGAAGCCATAGTAAAAATACAACGTACGAAATGTATTGAGCTAACAAATAGCTCGGTCGAACGCTTTAGGACACTCCGTCCTTCCCAAGGGCATGCTATAATGTATGTGTAGGCATTGTACTCGGGGATTCAACGACCTTTCCATCCCGTCTCATGTCTGTCTGTCTACTTATATAGCAACTAACGACTCAGCTCGGCGCCTTTGATATACCTACGTAAAAGTACGTGCGATTTTAATGTCAAAATCAAGTTAAACTTTCCAAAAGCTTCGGGAACCCTTATGAATCTACATACGCGGCGGGTCGTCTACCTGTCTCGGTCGTCTCCCCTCTCCCCTGTCCCCTCTCGATATACCCAGCTTAGCGTTCCTTCTAAAAATAATAACTTGGAGGGACTGACGAGCAATGATTTCCGAATTGAAACATCAATAATTACAATCATTCAAACAATGTACCTAGGTACGTATTTTCGCATATATTGTTACATAATGAAACTGTCACATTTTAGTAGCAGTATGTAGTTGATATAAATAATTGGAAATAGCTAACCTACCGACGTTACTTGGAAGAATTATAGAACATCTCAAACAATAACTAAACTAAAATAAACGTTGTCTATTGTAAAATGTATTATATAAAAAAATGTTTGAATAATCATTCTCTAAACTTAATATTATATGTGCAAAAATTCTTCGCGCAAACACCTGTTCACCACGATTAGATTTTATTATCCTCAAAACTTGATTCCATTTTAAGGTGAAGCTAGGTACAGTGGAACACGTCGTGTCGGTAACGCGTGGCTTAACATCTTGGGAATTTTTTAAATTTAACCAACATCACCCAACTAAACAAAAGATAATTACAATTAGTCGTAACGCGACGATTTCTATGATTTTTTCATTGTAATAATAAAATAAAAACGATATACTTTTTCTTAGCAATGACTTAACTTACGAGCTATCATAAAAACCTGTCTCCTTTCACAAAATTACAGAGCACATTAAATATTGAACTTTAATATTATAAATCTTACGTCACCGCATAAATTTATTCCATTTGTGTGGCAAGAAATTAAAAAGATAAAATAAACTGATCTCGGTGCTAAAATGTTTGATATGCAAAGGCCAAGGTCGTATCTCGAAAGCAGAATGCTCATGAAATATTTTTCAGTGACGTTGGATAAGTAAAGCATAACTTTATAAGTACCGTCATAATTTATGTAGGTTATGTAAAAGTAACAACTTGATTCTTTAAATTCATATAGCAAGCAACTCAATAAACCTTAAAATGTATATAAAATAAGTACATAATAGTTACAAAGCATTGAATAACTGGCATGTAAATATGCTTGAAAAGTTTACTAGAGACAGCAGATTCACGGGTGTGACGACTTCAGATTTTCAGCCATTATAAACATTGAAAGTATACAAATGTATAGAAAGAAATTACTAGTAGGTAGGTGGTAAGTATACAAAGGAAAAATATATCTAGTCGTTAAACTACAATACAGATGTAAAAATAAAACTCTCATTGATATTCCGAAACTGTAATGTAAGCAACATTCGTTGTTTCTCTAAAACCGCGTGTGTTTAAATGTTGGGCTGTATCTTGTTAATGAGACAATAGCAGTTGGTTGTTCGTTCCGTCGCTATTACCTTCAAATATTTTTATTGGATTTTGAATCTTGATTAGATTTGTCAGATTCGTTATTTTGTCGAAATGTTTTGTTTTGTAGGTATTGTCATCAGCTTTATTTACTTGATGGTTTATCATGGTTTTTAAGTAGTACCCAGCTACCGACTTCTGATTATTCTAATAATAATGTCATTTAGGTAACATACGAAGTTAAGATGTTTTCGATGTTCCCTTTTGACTATATTTGAAACCATTCGACTTATTTCCCGTCCTTGGTCGCTCATATCATCATATCCAAACGGGAAGTTAGACTTCTGAAAAGTAAAATTGGCGAGAAATGGGTCCCAACACAAATCTATCGCATGAGCTTGAGGTCAATTCTCATATCATATGTATAACTTATCAGTATTTTTGACAGTTTCACCGGAAATCGGTTAAAGATTTTCCGCTTTGATGGTCTGCCAGAAGTGATGACATCAATTTTTATTGGCTCTTTGCCACACCTTATTAGAAATGACGTTTATGGCGGCAATTTCTATAAACTGAACGTTGATTGTACATTTTAACACGAAAAGACGACAAGTCTGCTGTTACTAAGAATCTGAAGAGAGAAGATATAGTTTTAATTGATTTGAAGGAGAAGGTGTGAGTTAAAATTACCCTTGTTGTGAGCAACATAAATCCAGCACAGTCCCAGCCATCAAAGCATGACTATGTCTGCTCTCAAATGCAATGCATGTTTACCACTAGTGACGTAGTGACTGGCCTGATAGCTCAGTTGATAGTAACCCTGCCTTCTGAACTGCGCGTTGTGGGTTCGATTCCAAGACAAACATTTGTGTGATGAACGGTGTTTGTTCTGTGTCTGGGTGTTATATTGTATTCTATGTATGTATTTACAAACAAAAAGTATCTAAGTATAGTATCAGTTATCTGGTTCCACTACAAGCTTTGCTTAGTTTGGGGCTAGATGGCACTGTGTGAGATGTCCACACATGTTATTATTAGTGACTTACTAGGGGTATTGCTTCAGTGATCAAGGTGTAAAGCAACGCGCGTATACGATGATTAAGTTAACTTTGCATTATTTAAATTTGGTACCGTTTCTTATTAGATTTGTGCAGATTTCACACGCTCGTGTAAACTATTATTAAAGATAATTGCTTCCTAATGACGAAGATCAACTGGAGGCAAGCGCGTTATGCTGCGAGGTCACGAATTAGCGTAGTAATTTTCACGTTTTAGAGAATTTTATTAACCTGTCAACTTTTTAGCCTCCTATTGTGCTATATTTTGTCATATAAAAGAAATATTTAGTGTAAGAAGTTCTGTATTCTTTTTTCAAGTATCGTCAGCACTTTGTCTATATACCTGGAAACAAGACCTTATCACCATTTGCATCTACCTTGAACGGCTTATCTGTAGTTAGTTACTTATCCATCCCAACAATCTACAATATTCAGTAATAGCCGCAAAATAATTTCTATAAAACTGATTTTTTCAATAGTTTACCTGCGCAACAATAACCTAGAAAAGAACACAAATCCAAGTTTGTGAAATTTATAAAAAATACTAGTTCTTTCCTCATGCCTAATTGTAACAAGTGGTCAGTAGTTAACTTGTAATTTATCAAGTATTTATACAAAACAGCGGTATTTTTCATAGATAATGATAATTTCTTATAACTGGTAGGTAAATTCATTGGCTGCATGCAGCATCACCCTATAAATTAGTATTCATTACTTTTTTCCATATGAATTATGTGCTTCCGCGAGCACAACACAAAAAACACGAAATATCTACCTACGTTACGTGGCTTACATTACAGAGCTGACAACCGTTAACCCTTGGACATGAACTTATCATCCTCTGATAGGTCCATGCCATTGGACTATGTATGTGAAGGAAGGACGAGGAAATGATGGCTCCTGACGAAATGGATTGACGATCGAAGCATACTTACTTCAATAACGGAGCTTTATAACATTTCACAATTAATTTCGTTGCCTTGTGCCTCTACCGCTTCGTTTTATGTAGGCCTATGTAACGTGGACGGCTTACTGCTACTGATAAAAGCTTATCTTGAATGACTCAAATTGAAATAACTAATACAAATGTATTGCTGCTATTTTTTATATATTCGATCCCGCATCGTCCTAAATATCAAAATATACAACAGAATTATATCTGCAAAGTAAGACTTTGAGACAGTACCTACTTAATACTATAATCAATTTATGAGAAATGATAAAACAGTTGGGTTCATAGAACTACTGTTAAGAGGTAAGTGTAATCTGTAAAAGATACAATCGATATACATATATTTAATTCAGACAGTTATCAAACCTGCCAGTAGTTAATACTTAGAACCTAGGTCGTCCTTACTGAAAAGTTGGCGTTACTTAGATGTCTACTTTTATATAAGACTATCATCGTCTTGTCTTAACTAATATAAGGGTAACCTACTTTAACTATAGTTCAAATTAACTGTAACCATAACTACCATAACCATAAAGTTTATATTCGTCATAGCAATTCGACGTTCTCTTCAAAGTTTAGTTCTTTTACCACAAACCAATCGTACCTAGTAAAATTTTGGCGTTCATATCAAATCTAATCTGAAAATTACTATCGAAAACTCGTTTACGTAGGTACCTATTAGATTTTTATCCTATCTGGAGTTGATCTAGGGGTCATCAATGATCGTATCTTTGATTAAAATATATTTTGTTGACGAATGAATGGGGATAAGGGATAGAGACATATATTTATCTCAAGTTACATATACTAGCTTTTATCTATTGTTCTGCTTAGTAGTTAGTAGGTAGCATATATAATTATTTATAGGTCTGTATTCTATATGTTTTAATTATGTTGCATGATTGTGCAAGCTTTTATGAATTTTTATATACTAAGTAAGTACCTACTAAGTTAATCAACTACTTATTTAATATATATTCATTTAATTGTCTATTCACTGGTTCGTGAGGTTCATGTCTTATTATTTCGTTCTGAAATAGGACTAATAAATACACTACTAGTCAATAAAATTAATTACAGGCTGCACACTTCCATGTAGGTAATGTAAGATATTATTCTAGACTAGAGTATTTAGGTCCCTAGTGGTTCCGTCTATTTAGACACTGGTTTTAAACCTTAATTAATAAAAAGTAGAAAAAAGATTAGAATGTGGTGGGTTTTGATACAAGACAAATTTAATGAAATTTTGAACATTTTACTTTTTTTCGAGTGTGAATAAGAAACTTTGTACCCTGTGATGAATTTATGTAATTATAATTGGAAACTGAACATGGTTCTGTGTAGTTTTAGATGTAAGTAATTTTTAGTATTTTTTGATTTGAAGGAAATGTTTTATTTTAGATTCTGAGCCTTGTGAGATGTAGTAAGTATACTGCATTTTTTGATTTTATAAAGAAGTTTTTGTTTAAATTCGGAGCCTTGTGAGATATAGTAAGTATTGTGCAATTTTAAGTGCGCTCCGTAGACGCTATATATATTTTTTAAAAATAATACATTTTTCAAAGATCTGAACCGTTAATGCAAAAATAATTATACTGAAGCCAAGATAAAAGAAAACAATTAGCGGGGCATTAAACTTCGTGTGACGAGTTGCAGCGAGCGACGGTTCATCTGTCAAAAGTTCATTGACTAGAAGTGGCCGCCACTAAAAGTCGTGGCGTACATACCATTATACCTACCTAGTTGTAAGTATCATTTACCGATTGGAACAAAATTAATATTAACACTGGCTAAGCAATGCAAGGAAAGCAGGACCAGTAAAAATTGGTTGTAGAAACAGCTTCGTTTCTGTTTTTATCTTTTGTAATTTGGACAGAGTTCAATCGTAGCCCGTTGTGTGAAATAAGCCCACCTAATCCGTACAAAAACATGCTGTGGCGACCGCTAAGTGTAATTATTATTTTTTTTAACTATAAATCACCTATTTTTAAACTTGATCTAAAATATTGAATGCAATTAATGTAAATATTAGTTTTAAGGACATATACTAAAGTAATATTTTACACGGCACAGAAATAGTATTTTACTTAATCCAAATTAAATAAATTGTTTCTAAGAATTTTGATTTTGCTTTTCATTCTTTGAACAAGGAAATTTGTACTAAAATATGCTGGGAACCTGTTCAGGAATATAAAAGTTCTATGATTTATAGATGGAAAGCATTTTGCGGTGTCTCCGTGGAAACCTCCAACCAATCTCCAGTTGTAAGTTGAAGCTCTCCCATACCTGTGATCTGATTTTGGCGAGACTAAAATAAAGCCACATCCTTAACATATAAGCCAGGTGGGACAGCTGAGAATGAACTGTCCTCCATGCCAGTATACACATATTATTGTTAGGCGTATCTGACGTACCTACTCGTACATTAGTACACTGGCTGTGTAGTGCCTAGTGCCACAGAATAAATAATAAAATAATACTTAGAAACTAGACAAAATGTGCGATGGTGTAACCGCGTCAAAACTGCAGAGCTACTCCAAGCCTCTGCACATTTTTGTTTAACTAGAGGCTTGGAATACTGATACAACCATCAATACCAAAATGGTTGTGGGACCATTAGTCTGTGGTTAGCATTCATTTAATTTTATTTGTGAAGGAAGGAATAATAAGACTTCATAAAAAGCTTATTCTAGTTTTTATTTGTCGATTTAACATAGACGTAAGGCATCCTCCCACCTCCTGTTATATTGGCACACAATACCTTCACTTCCAAATAATATCACTTCCGAACAAATGGAATGTTGAACAAAACAATGGAATGCCCAAAAAATTACAAATTATTTTTTTACAATCGGTGTACTTTTCGCCAGTCGTTCGTTACCATGCGAATACTAGTCAGATAAAATTAAATAAAATCAGGACTAGAGTTTTAAGTATCGCGCCGTGAATTATAATTTCGGTTATTTACATCGAAGTTTCGTCTAAATCGTTGACTTTATATTTGTGACTTTTGTCTTAATTTGAGAAAATTAAAGATACATAGAAGGTTTAGAGTAACCCAGCTGTAATATCTATTTGTATGAGAGATTCTTAATTAATTTGGTAGTGTTTTGGTTCATGTACAAAACTGAGAAACTAAAACACTGGGACGACATTGGCACTGATTCGAAGTTAACACAATAATTTATGAACTACGCACATAATTACAACCGTAGATATCTTCTTTCGAATGCACAATATCACGAATACTGTATAAAATACTGTTATAATTTACGATTTTTTTTATAAATAAATTAAAATATAATAAAATTAAAAATGGACGCAAAATAATTTCACATATTGCACATGAGGAATATAAATAAAATTTCAAAACAAAATAAAGAAATTACTGGCCATCATTGCATCTGAAAGTGGCTCTTTCCATGGCATAATCTCAACCGTTCTGCAAATCTTAGGCACTGGTTCAGGCTAATAATATCAAAGCTAATTTCGATATACACCTTAAATTTAATTTACAAACTAATTTATTTGATAATTTTAAGCTTTCTTTTGGTGTATAGGCCATCCTTCTTACTGAAAGTGGCTCGTTAAATTTCGATTCGTTCGACGTAATTTTGTCCTTCATTCGCCGTCGACACACGTTCCAGTGTTTCGTAAGAAAGCTAGTATCGATTACAAATATCTCAGCTGGATATGCAAATAGATTTTTATGCAAATCTCCGACTAGTAGTTATTTTATTACCTAATTAATTAATATAGGGGTTGATAATGGAACACAGTTTCTACAGAAACTATCAACATTTGTATGAACGCTTCCATATATGCCTACTTTAAAAGATTGGCTACCCTTTTATAAACTAGTTGCGCCCCGCGGTTTCACCCGCTGATAAAAAGTATTTCAATTATTTGCTCATCCCATGGGAAAATTTCACTTTTCCTGGATAAAATGTAGCCTATATGTTAATCCAAGCTATCTTGGTACTGAATTTCATACAAATCCATTCAGCCGTTTGAGCGTGAAGGAGTAACAAACATACACACATACAAATTTTCGCCTTTATAATATGGGTGTGATTATCAATCATATGTTAGTCTTTTAGCTATCTATTTTGTTCATATACCTGAAAAACTCTATAATAAAGTGAGTTCCATTATCTACCACCTTACGTAGATACCGTGGATTACAAAAGCTGCTCACTCAATCAACTATAGTCCACTTTAAAGTCCGATGACAGCCGTCGAGGTACAGTATGGCCAAATCTATCCTTTAAATTCTCCACCATCTTTTACTAATGAGGTGGTTTCCTGCATTATTAAAGAGAATTTGTACTGAAAAGGTGATGGTGCCACTGTAACAGCATCAGTTATAGGCCATTTCATTTCTCTCTTACATTCCACATTAATTTTGGAATCTGAGGGATAGACGAAAATACCGAATAGAGAATCGTGCTCAGTGATATACCTATAATTATATTTAAGACATTCTCCTTGCTTATTCTACAAGCTGTCATCCAACTTTTTAAATGGGCTAGCTTTGTTATGGATACTCTTTAGTAAAAATTAACCGAAATTTGATCTTTTTTGTACAAAATTCATACAACTTACTCTACTTTGATACACAGTTAAATATTACCTTAAATTGTTAGTTCAAAATATACAAGACACGGTTACGTGGAATTAAAAATATTTTCTTATCATTATACAAATTCATATCCGCATTTCATTTCTTAAAAATATATTTGTACTATTTATAAAATTTAAACGAAGTAAACAATGTTTCGCCTGAGTAAATAACAAAAAATAAATGCCTGATTCATATGTTAAAAATAGTTCAAAACATTTTCTGTATTTACAATTTGTACACAAGGTTTCTATGGATTTTATGTTCCTTTACATTATGGTTTAATATTGAATTAATATATGTACTTGTACAACATATTTTAATACACTAAAACAAACTAATATTACACAGAACTTCATAGGCCCAATATAAAAAACCCAACTTTATTGATGATAAGTTCACACTCAATAATTACGTTTTATGATACAAAATGTACAATTCGATCTACGAATATATTAAATAATGAACACAATCGCATTTTTACATTAGCTTGTTGCAATAAGCCCATCACGGCTGTGAGTTCAGATGTCGCTACATGAACCGAGTGATGTTTCAACGAACTACGTATCTATGGGAATAAAATTAATCGCAGATGGCGCCATCGTCGCTGGTGTTGCCAGTTCATATCATAGTCAAAGCTCCCTATTGCTAAAAAACATAAACATCAGTGCTGCAAATCGCTAAATAATTTAACCGTCACAACACTCGTAATATCAAAAGAACTCTGTCTTAACGGACTTATGAACACATAACTGCCTCGGTCACTAATATCAAAAGAGTCGATAAAAAGCTGCCGCGTCCCCTCACTACCCGCAAGCGAATGCACCCCGGATCAACCGATTAAACAAGGTAGTGGTTGAACTTTTTGAGCCTTTGCTACGTATGTTTGGAAGGCCTCCGTTCGGTGACGCCTTCCATCGTCTCCGGGCTAAATCTCACTCTAGATTGAGACCCGCTCGACGCGTCCCTAGCTGACACATACGAGCTGTCCGTTTCACTTGTCAAACTGTCGGGGGGTGTTGGATTAGTCGGGGTTCCACCCCCGGAACTCCCGCCTGAAGCGGTCGATTTCTTATTGTATTTCTTCAAGCTGGAACGCAACTTCGTCGTCCCCAACTCGAGCCCCAAATTAGCTGGTCGCTCCAACTCCTCCTGGGATTCCTGCCTGTAAAAGTCTCTCGGTAACGAGTAATCGGTCGATTTCCTCGGGTACTCCGTCTTAGCTCTGTATTCCAGTTTTTCTTTACTTCGAAACTGTCTCGAAGGGGAAAACTCTTCTGGATGGGAGTTGGAAGCGGAAGAATTTGAGGGTGTTCTTCTGTGAGTCAAAAATTGTGGTCTGTAATCTGGGGTCGCTTCTCTGTACTCGAAGGAGCATTCATCGTACCCGTAATAAGGGTGCTTCACGACATAGTCCGCGGTGCGATCATACGGATGCAACGATTCGTTTCTGTAGAAGTAGTCTCTGTCTTGTGACGGTTGAAAATTCTCCCTGTAATTATGGTAGAGGTCTGCGAGATGGTCCGATGTTGTGGATGACGTCCTTCTAGGGGAAGGCGTGGGTTGTGTAGAAGTGTAATTAGTCCCAAGACCTGAGGTCCCGGAAAGTGGTTGCGCGGAATGCCCATACCCTGATGAAGAGGATGCGTGAGCGTAATGGGTTGGAGAGTCGGTGAACCGCATGGGTTTCTGTTCTTCTGCTTGTAAGCTTGTTATCTGGAAATTACCAAAGAGATTTTATCGAAAGCCGAGAACTGCCGGGAGAATACAACGGATTATATAATGAAAGGAATGGTATCGAGCAATAAAACGCACTATGGTTGAATATCCGTTGACCTGTCAGGCGTTCCCTTCGGAATTATGAGACATCTCTTGAACTACAAGTATCTGCATAGAGTGACATGCCCAATTTAGGAAAATTTGCTTTACTATAAAAATTAGATCAAATCGCAGATATTATATTTTTAATAAAGATTATGCTGAAACTAATTAAAATATGACTTTAGTTTTAGATTGGTTTCATTATAAATATTTTTAATAATTTTAATAGTAATAGTAACTTATTTGCCAATATTTAAATAACAATATTATGCTAGTGGCTTAATTTAGATATAGTTTCCTGCTAAATATCTTGTTGTTTTAATGAAAAAAAAAAATAAAAAAAAACAGTTCAGTTGGTAACTATTTAAACATAGGTAGGTAAATTACAAACATAAGATATCTAAGCACTTTAGTATCCAAACTAGGTCACCTTATGTTTGTTTACCTTTGCTAAGCTTCCGAATTTTTTTTAAATATTTTGTTTGTGAATATAGCTTCTTTTCTTATTTAAGAGATTCATAACCGACATTCATTACCCACATGTACCAAAATTTCTCACTGAAGAATCTACGTTTGATGTGCTATCATTCTACGTGACATTGACAAAATTGTGGTCACCACTCCACAAAGGCCATTAACCAAGAGTTGAAGTAAGTATATATCTGGAGTAAACTGACTCGAGTCACTCATCACCTGGCAATAAACTGTTCTCGTTCATCACCAATAGCAACAAATAAGATTCTTGTCCTATTTATTAAGGACAAAGCCAGTGGTGCAAGTTGTAAATTCATGAACATTCATTAGGTGGTAGGACTTTTATGCAAATTTCGTCCAGGTAGGTAACACCGCTTTGCCAGTTATTCTGCCGCCAAGCAGTAGCGCGCAAGCACTGTGTTCCGGTTTGAAGGGCAATGTAGCTAGTGAAATTACTGGGAAAATGAGACTTTATGATCTGATCTCAGTCTAGTAATCTTATTACCAAACTGTGCTGATGTCTCAGGATGATGTGAGCAGTGCAGTGTCACGCGAAACTTATTTTGGAGTTCCGAGTGACAGCTATGGGCAGCCGCTTCACTTACGATCGGGTGAACGACTAGCTCGTCACATCATTCACTAACATAAACAACCTTGGACAAACGTTTTCTCCTCTGTTTTATCCATAATTATGGTTAAAGAATTTTATTTCTCATAAGAATTTACAAAATTAATAATTTGTTCCGCGGAAGTGATAAAACGAGGGATAAAAGTTTCCGTGCCAGCCGTGTAGGTGTAATATAGATCCCTACTCACAGGGGAGCCCGTGATAGCGTTGAGCGGCGCCCGCAGGTGCCTCGTGGGTCCGTGGTAAGTGTTGTGAGCTCCGAAACCGAAACTTTCGTAAACCGACGAACTCATCGGCTCCGGTTCTATCTCTGTTCTGTAAAAATATGATTAACGACTTTCAAAAATAGTACGGGCTTTTACTAGGTAGGTACTGCCGCTTTGCCAGTTCTTCTGCTGCCAAACAGTAGTGTGCAAGCACTGCTGTATTCCGGTTTGAAGGGCACTGTAGCTAGTGAAATTATCTGCACAGTCCGACTGCACAGTTAAAACTGAAAGCGTGTAGCGGGCTTAACTAATTATTTTTTTACATATTTTCTGTAATTTTCGTTAAGGGAGCAATTTTTGAAGTAAAGCTTCTTTGCGCACAATTAGGGGAGAAGCTGGTTATTGTGAGATGAACGGAAGTCGAAGTTGGTTCACGTAGATCTCCATTGTCTAAATAACAAAATTGACAATTTGTATTATTATGTTGGTATGTCCGGTAAAATTACAATTTACAATTGTCAAGAAGGCGTCATTAGCATTAAAGAAAGCAAAAACAAAGTTATACCGGCCGATAGATGGAGCTAAACTAAAGAAGTTTTACTTCAGTCGCGCGGTCTAAAGCACACTCGTTTTTTTGTAATGTGTCACAATCGACAATGTATGTTAACTTTTGAATCTCTAGATATTTTGCTTACCTATGTGGCTGTAGTGTGGGGTGCAACGGGCTAACATTGGACACTCTGACGTCATATCCGGCCGCGACGCCCCCGAGCAGAGCTGCCATATTGTACAAAACCAATTCTATTATACTTGGCTTCTTGAATTTGTAGCCTGGAAAGAATGTGCGGTGTATGCTTTGAATGACATACAGTGGAACAAAAGTATTAAAACTTAACCTTTTCAAACGACTTCACAAATGAGGTTCTCAATTCGATGTTATTGAACTCTGTCAACAACCGATTTAGATTTTTTTTTTAAATTGAGAGGACATACTTTTATGTCCCATAGAAATTTCATCAAAATCGTTACAGTACTTTGGTTTATAAAACTTACTTACTTAAGTGAAAAAATAAGTATTATAATATAATCCAAGTGTTTCTCATTATTAAATTAGGGCAGTCGGTGTGACCCCTTTTAAAAAAAGAGTAACAGGGCTTTTTTGAAGGATGTTTTTACCAATAAAATATAGATACAATAAATTTTGGACTTAATCTCTTATTTTGCTAAAAGTTTGTTGCGAAAATGATATGATTAAATTATTTTCATAACAGATAAATGGAAGATCTCTAAGCAGTCTCATCAGTTAAGCGTATTATAGTTTAAGTAAAGGAACAATCAGTAATTAGAACTCACCTTCGCTATTATAAAGGGTCGGCATAGGTATATACCTCGATGACGTGCTACTGAGGGGAAACTCCGGTCCCCACTCATCAGGGCTGTAGTCTGTGTAAGGGAGAAAACAACCTATGTGAATAGAAACATAGGCGTTAGTGTATATGTGCGTGCATGTGACATGTGACAGCTCTGATATTGTACACTTTCACCCCTTTATGTACTAGTGAAAAACTAAGTGACATGAATTCTTGTGTATATACTATAATGACCATTATTTCTTGTTATATTTATTAGGTACTTCAGCAACATGCTACAAAGCGTTGTGTATGGTATTGTTGTATACTATCAGTATGAAAACTGTATTAACAAGTGCAAATCTGTGAGAGTGTGGAGCTCGAAGGACCAATATTCTGTATCAAATTAATGCATTAATTGAATAAATCTAGTCTAATCTTTATTAATTATTTGTTTATTCTGAACATCTCTAAAGTTAAGATAAAAAATCAACATATTATAGATTTCAATTGGTCAATCTTATGTTACATAGTTCTCATGTAAGTGAAATATTTTCTTATGAGAAATAAATATCTTTAACCACAATCTCTTATTGAGCAACTTACGGCATGAAAAGCTAAAAGACTCAACAAGTTTTTTGTGAAATAATTATTGGGACATTCAGGCCTAAATTTTTAGGTGAAATCTGTTAAACAGAATGAAAAGTGTCTTGGTATCAAAGCTGTCGAGTAAAAAACATGTATGAAAAATTATGGCAGATGTTACACACTAAGAACATTAGCGATGAAATTCAAATTCTAACTTGTTATAATCTAATATAGAAATAATCAATCGTTAATCAATATTTGTCCCATAACTACCAGAACAAAGTTATCATTTAATATAATAACAAGATAAATGCGTTTAAATATTACAAAATGAACGAAAATAATAAAAATTAGAGGAATAACAAGAGCTTGTAACAATTTCCTCTAATTTTTGATTATATCAAAATGAGTACATGCATAACGCATTTCACAGTTTTCGACTACACATGCCAAACAGTTCATTCAATAACTTAATCAAAGCAATAGACAAACGTGAATAATAATTTAAACTATAATACTTACATGTGCATATATAGCTTCAGATAAACACTTAACTGTTGTCGTTTTTGTTAATATCGAAATGTTACTTTTATATTTTTGCCTTTCCCGAAGTAGATAGCCATAGTGAGAAGCGTAAGCGAGTTTTTTTTAATTTTCTTTTTCACCGTCACCGTTTTTCATTGTCCTACTCTATGGTTTATAAGTCTATCTTTAATTATCTATGGCTCTTTAATAATATTCGCTATTTGTTAAAAGGTTCGGTTAGTAACTAACGTATTAGTACTCCCATGTTAAAAAAAATACACCAATTTCGATTTTATGGTAAAGGTTTATTTGATATATAAAAAGGTCTATTACTATAAAAGAACCAGATCACCGAAGAGTTTCGTTTTTTTAACAAATTTAGAGAATCTGGATTGTTTTATCTATATTAAAAACTAGACTTTTGAACCCGCGATTTTTATCGGGATAAATATAGACTTTGGCAATGGGAAATCATTTTCCGAGAGTCAAAGAGATGCGAAATCTGTCCAGAAGTGTCTGACGCTTGTAAGTACCACAAACTGTCTCACATTTTTGTCTATAGTTTGTGTAGATATTTAATCTAAGCCTCTGTTCTATAGGTTTTCTTACTAGTCCACCACCATTCAGGAACATTGTTATGGCCAGGTTACAGCGGATACTACTGTATTTTATACTATACAGCGTTTCAACTACGTATCAACGTGTTTTGGAAGTTTATATGACGGTTTCAAATGTAGGGTGCAGCGACTTACCCGGTCCTACGCGTGGAATTAGTGGAGCATAATTGATGACTGTGGTTGGAGTAATTACATGAACATTGTGAACATGTAATTGTGAAAACGTTTATGTGAAAAAAGTTTTCAAAAAATTGGAAAGCATAAGTTGAAAAAAAAAAGAAATTTGGCATATGTCGTAATAGCTTAATAATATACCAGCATATTTTTGAAAAGTTTGCAAAATTTTGTAAGGAAATCAATAAATCTACATGATGTTTATGAGATTAGCTCTTCCAATTTCTATTTTAAAGAAAATGAATAATATACCTTTAATAGTTGTTATTTTTCCCGATTTTAAGCCGATGGAATGTCAGCGCGCTGTATAGCAATGGATTATGAATGGAACCTGTGCACCCGACACGTCTAGATCTATCATTAAAACGTCCAGAATATTGAAATCATATAAACTTCCAAACAGGTCATTTAGCCAGATATACTGTCATTGTAAACATTTGAAAGCGTGCCATAATGACATGGTGAAAAAAAGCAAGATCATACAAACTAACAAATAAGTAAGTACAACAAATACATATAATAATTATAAATGACTTAACTGAATCGTATATAGCATTTATGAACTGCTAAGCATGCATAGCTCTAACTATAAATTTGGCTGGAAGCAAACAAATGCTTACAATTCACAAAATAATAAAAATAAAACAAATGTCAAACAATAATTAAAAAATACAGCATATAAAATAAAAATTACAAAAATAACTAAATAAAAACACGCACAATTCATAAGTATCACACGACAAAAAAAACAATATTTTTCTTTTATTCTTTACAGTACAATTCCATACATTACACAATCTACATCTTAAAACTAATATGCCCTTATTGTCTGCCATATAATAAAAATGCATTCAAGAATAGGATATGTTTGTGACAAAAAAGACACGTTAATTGAATAGTGCAGCTTAAAGTGTGATATCAAAATTTAAAGTAAATTTTGGATTTAAACGATATCTGTCTTTAACACAAGTAAAATTAAGTTAAAATTGGCACAGGGAAGAAAAACTATTAAAACGTGTCTATTTAACATAGGATCCAAAGCGGAGCGGAGAAATAAAGACATTGGGTAACAGAACCGAACAATTATAAATATGTCAGAGAATATCGCATAAGTCCTCTCTTCTCCGCTCTGGCTCAATCCTCGGCGCATAACGCACAGAACTATACTCACAAGGGTACAGCAAGTTGTCCTGAGAGGTTCCTTTTTTGCAGCGTAAACAAAATGGCTGACGTTACGTTTTTTTCAACAGATTCAACACATTCAACTACAATTTTTACAACAAAAAGTCACAGCAACGTTTTTTTGTCAATTTTTATTTTTGTTTTTACTCATGACTTGTTCGTTGTAAAAATATAATACAATTTGGCAAGATCCTAAAGGTTTGTCAGTCGGTGAAGAATTTTAATTCCAAGTCTTTTATTAAAAATACAATAATAAAACTAACAATTTTACTATTTAAACTATCTAGATTAAATTATGGTATTTACCTAACAATTTTTTTTTATCATTTGAATACTTAATTTTTCCAATGTGAAATTTACAACGATATTTTTTTGAGAAATATGAAAGAAAATCTTTCATGAAAAAGCACCAAAAATAATATCAGAGAAATACTGAAGTTTTCAACAATTCAGAGTTAAAAAGTTCATAAACGAAGTAGAAACATCATTGTTTTATTTTGAGTTGATTGTAGACACCATGATTTCAACGCGCATTTATAAATGAAATGTAAAACTTTACAACTACAGTAAAATTGTGATATCTATAATATTGCTTTATCGACAAATTCAGTAAGAAAATTATTTCCAAAAATACAATGGATACAAAATAGTGTGTAAACTTGCGTTATTTTACGAATAATTATTGATTTACGTAAACAAATATGGAACACTGGTATAAAACAATACTATTAAAAATTAAACCAAAAAATAAGTCTTTTAATTCGTTACATACTAAGCTAAACTTACTAGCTAACTTCAAATCCTTGGAACTATAAAATATTATTCATTACCCTATTTACAAGATTAACATGAGATTTTTGACGAAATCGGATTTATTTGTCGAAAGGTCGTAGGCTTCGATTTCGATTTTTGTCGCATTTCTTAAATTTTTACTACACTGTTGCTTCTACGTGGTGATCCCAATAATTCATTATACTTGTTACCTAACAAACTGTAAAAATATCCAATATATTAATAAGTTGGTATAAATAAATAAATAACGCCATACATATACATAGATCCTGGACCCTAACTAGGGTTCCCTGTATCTAGGGACCCAGGAACTACGCGGACCATGGTCTCGCATTATGCAGGTAAGAAAATCTACTGACAAAAGTTTTTTTATAATGTTGTCAGCTGTCTTGATTTTTTCTTATTTCTATAAAGATACATTTCATTTAAGAATAAAATGCATAATTTTTTTTTAGAGTTCTCAACTTAAAGCAACAATTATTATCAGGACCCCATCTCGACGTGGTACAACAAGTAGTTTGAGATAAACTTTGTCACAGAAACAAATGCACATTATTGTAGGAATGTGTTAGTAGAAAATGATATGTATTTAATATGGCAACACTTTTGTACATCGTCCACAAGTTTTTTATGGCAACAAACAGCTCGGGCTGGAAACTACTTGAAATCGAGCTATTACGAACACAGGGCATCCTTCCCGATAGGTAAGCAAATATTTGGGGAAAAGATTTCTGGAAATCTTTTTCAAATACTTAACCAAAGCTTTGTTACATCATCGGGGCTAGGGTCACCATTCAGAAAATTTAAAAGTCCAAAAAAGTGAATAACTGAAGTGAACATCCTTATCAAAAAAAATAATAATTTGTAATTATTTCAGAAAGAATATAAACTGACATGTTTCATATTTAAAAAAATAGTATGGTACTATTTATTGAAAACAAAACATTTATTTTTGACGATTCATACTTTTACAATATCATTATTTAAAAAAAATGTGTGGACAAAATCTGTCCGAATGGCAACCCTAATCGGAGCTAACGTTTACCCACTAATCGACAGTACAAAATTCATCTCAAATTAGTCATCTTGCAACAGCGCCGTCGTTTCCGAACTAACAACACCGGTCAACCGTCCAGCTACCAGACTATTAGACCGGATACTCTTCAAGAAACTCCTCTTAACCTCACCGTGACTACCCTTACGCCGTCCCTGATCAATCGGGACATCGAACACCGTATCGTACGTATGAATATCCGTAGTCGAAGTAAAAATCGGGCAGAGGAATCGATTTCGCCTCGGCTCGGCGTTTTCGTTCAGGAGATCGTCGTGCGAGCCGCTGCGTTTCCTGGCGAGGTCGGGTTTCGGTCGTCGGGTTTGGGATTTGGAGGGTCGGGGTTTGGGTTTGAGGGGAGGGTGGGGTTTCGATGAGGAGTGGTTTTGGTTACCTGCGTTGCGGGTGGCGGGGGGTAGGTCCGGCGCGGAGGAGCTGAAGCGGGCGGCGCGCGGGCGCGGCGCGAGCGGCGGCGGCGGCGACATGCACGCCAGCGGCAGGTGCGACCGCGACCGCTGGTGCACCGTGCTGGGGCCCCAAGTCTTGCCCTTCACTCCGTCCGCTGGCACTGGAATGGAATGCCATTACATTGGTTTACGTTCATTTTTAACAACAATTACACCTATTATTAAAGTCATTACATGCAATATTAAGTAGGCATGAAAAAACATTTATAATAATAATAGGAAGTATAATAAGTTAATCATTAAGCAATCAAAAGTAAATTGTACAAATATAAAATAATTAAACAGCCATAACAATAACATAAGAAAATTACAGATCATAAACTTTCACAAAATGATAATAATAATTTAAAAATACACTGACATTTATCACAAAAAAAAACGAGTGTGCTTTAAACCATACAACTGAAGTAAAACTTCTTTAGTTTAGCTCCATCTATCGGTTGGTATAACTTTTTGCTTGGTTTTTGCTTTGTTTAATGTTAATGTCGTCATCTTGACAATTATAAATTGTTATTTTACCGGACATACCAACATAATAATACCAATTTTAACTTAGTTATGTTGACAATGGATCTACGTGAACCAACTTCTATAGGACCAATCTGAAAGCATGCCCTAATAAAAATAAAAAAAATCAAACCCAAACCGATGTCTTCTGTGAATCTTGTATGTCAATTTTTTCCTCAAGATGTTTTCCCTTACTTAATTTATATTCATCAATACTGCGCAAGATTTGTACATGGAATAACTTAATTCTAAATAGAATAATCTCTAGAAAGCTTTAGACCAATGAACGATTACGCGGATCACGTCATAAAACATTTCGTGAATTTTTATTGGTCGAACGCTCTGCTGAGAGATATTTCGACTATTAGTTTATAACTGTGGAACATTTTGTTAAATCTATTTTGTTCTTGATATAAACTTACATGCAATAGCCCTCATGATGGCAGGCGAGCCTGGAGGGGTGTCCTTAGCAACCGCTACCAACTGCTTGACGCTGGACTCGTCCTCCGAAGGTCGGACAGTCAGCGTGTGCCGGAAGTCGAGGGGCGAGGATATCGTGTCTTTCTTTAGGAGCTTCATCTTGCTGAATTTGCCTGGAACAAGGAATCGTGGTAATGTGGAAAACTCCCAGATTCAACCCTAACGATCTACTACGCTTTCTAGATGCATTGGCTAACATTTCGCCAATTGAAAAACCTGTGTACCAACCAAATTTGTAAAAAAGAAATGACTGGACAACTTAGTAACAAAATAAGATACAATTTACGAGATCTTATGATAGAGTCTTAGGACTTAGGCAATCTATACATTAAGATTCAAAGTCATGACTGACTGACTTATATATCAACGCACAGCTTAAACCGCTGGTCCTAGAGACTTTAAATTTGGAGAGTGTGTTTTTGTAAAGATTAGGTATGCACTGAGAAAGGGTTTTTCGAAATTCCACCCCTAAGAGGGTGAAATGAGTGGTTGAATTATCTATAAAAAAATATCTTCTTCAAAAAAAAAATATTTCCTATACCCAAGCCGGCTTTTCGATATATTTGAAGTGAATAAAAATCAGCTTTATATACGTAATGCTCAAGCTTCATTATCAAAGTCCCGACCTTATATAATTGCATCACGTGTTTTGAAAACAAGTGCAGGTGCGTTTTAGATGTGAACTATGAACATGCGTAGTCCATAATAATAACAATTTAATAATAATAATTGGCCCTTTATTATCCCACAGTCGTGCGCTACATATTACTATAATCGTGTTTACAAAACACTCCATAATAATAATAATAATAACGTCCAACGATCACATACATAGATCCTGGACCCTAACTAGGATTCCCAGTGTCTAGGGACCCAGGAACTACGAGGACCACCGACCGAGGACCCAGGTCCTCGTAGTTGCATGTTGTTGCATCGCATGGGACTCAGAACAAGTATTCGGGCTTTTTTTATTATTATTATCTCATTTATTAAGTTTGGATATTTTAATTTATGCGCTTTTTTCTGTGCGCAAATACTTGTCCTGTCGCGGGAATCGAGCCCGCCACCTCCGGGTTATGAGCCGACCTGCGCAACCACCACACCACAGAGTTTGTCAATGTGTAATGATTGATGATGATGATAATTATTTCTAGCCCTTATCGGTTATGGCCACCTTTCCCGTTCTTCAGTTACAGGTTCGATGGGTCCTCACATGGCTAATGTAACCAATGTTAGCAGTGAATGTGCTATATTCATTTATTCTTCCGAATACCTTACAGTTTTCTACCGACCTTCACTATCGGCCAGCGCGTGAGAAGAGGCAAGAGATGAAGAAGATAGGCTATAGAAAGAGACGCAACTTTGTTTTTTAGGGTAGCAGATATAAATTGATCTTTATTGTGTTGTAGCGAAAGCCGTTATTTATAAAACAACGTCTTTGCAAAGTTATCCTTCTGTACGATAGAGGTACGATTATTATTATTATGCAGCAAATACAAAATAACGAAATACAAATTAACAAAAAAGACAATGTCGGTGCTTCAAAGATATGGGGAAGGGTAATCAGATATAACTCTACAATATAAATATGGTCAATTTTGGACTTAGGTTACAAGGTACTCGTAGTAGAATTTCTCTTCCCAGTTCGTCTACGTAGGTACCACCGCTTTGCCAGTTATTCTGTGGCGAAGCAGTAGCGTGCAAGCACTACTGTGATCTAATTTGAAGGTCACTGTAGCTAGTGTAATTACTGGGCTACTGAGACTATGAGCTGACCTCACAGTCTATTAATTTTATTGCTAGACTGTCCTGATGTCTCCGGATGACGTGCGCAGTGCAGTGTCATATGCGAAGCTTTATATTTTTAAGGTTCCGAATGGCAATGCAAGAGTTACACACACTAAACATCCGCTAAACGACTAACTCGTCAAGACATTAATTAGCATAAAAAATAAGTAATGTTAGGTCTTTGCTATAAATATTACAATCTCACCTTTACGTTTGTTAGGCATTGGCGGCTGATTGGCGGACATGTTGCTAGCGAAGATGAGGATATGAAGTTCCCTTGCCACCAGGTCAAACTCTCGCATCTCCAACTCTCTCTCCTTCTGCAGCAGACTCTGTTCCACGAGCCTCTGTTCCAGCTGCGCTCTTGTCAGCTCCTCTTCACGGCATCTTAGCTCCTGAGGAAGAGGTAGGAGGGTTAGAAGATAGACTATATTTAGATGGGAGTTCATACAAAACGCGAAAAAGTTTGAAGCCTGCGCAGACGACTTTAGTCAATAAAAAACACGTGCGCGACTCAACGTTAACTATGTACAATCCTTTGTGCTTAGTATTTACGGTAATAGCGATCCGTTTATTTCATTAATTCGTACAAAAACTTAGTATATGCAAGTAGCTCAGTAATGTTTACTATTAAGCACTTTTTTCTATGATTGTACAATTGGCGAAGTCTGTAGGATAACGCGAAGATGATGGGAAACCATGGGTTTGTATATATCTCCATGGGACATTAAGTAAGTACAACGATAAAAGCTGATACCTATTTAGATATCAATAAATTAAAACGTGTTTCCAAATCTAGCCAAACCGAGAAATTAGGTCTGAAACTGCGCTAAGCGGGCCCCGTAATGGCCACCCGTAGCGTGTCAACGCGCGTGGGTGTACCCTAAATCCCTGTATTCATAAAGAGATCCTTAGCCAAACAAAATATTAGTCATTTAAGCCTAAAAAATTAAATCCCTAAAAGTGGAATCACTGGTTACCGCTGGCGGGAACCGCGCATGCCCCCGTCGCAACTCCCCTCCGCGAACCACTTTAGTATGGAACCGCGCGGGCGCCCTCGTAACGCAATTTCAGCCTTTATAGTCATAAAACACGTTCAGCGGCATTCTATAAAATATAAATTTGCTAGATCGGATTTTCATGTTACATTTTCACCCTAACGGGTGAAACTTCAGACCGATGGCATAATAAATACTCTTTGCAGTACATAAGTAACAACATTCAACTAAATACCAAGACAACATACACGTAAAAGCATTCGTCAGCTCAAATTAAACGTAACGTATAGTCGGCGATCTTTTGACCGGTGTGAATTGGCATCGAAATCGATCTGTCACTTTTTAATTCTATAAATACATAAAGATAGTGAAGTAAGTTGAAAATTATACTTGTCTCATTCGTACTTCGCACTACTCTATCAAAATTGAAGGGTTGAGAATAAAAAGGGTTTAATTGTCAAATTGATAGGTTCGAAAAAATTGACTTTAAACTTCATCGGCTTCATTTTAATGTAGAGTGCTTATAAGGAAAAAAAATAGAAAAGGTTTATGTAAGTTTCAGTTGCTTAAAAATGTATTAATTATATTTTAAAATACTAAATATAGTACTAATTCATACAATTACTGTAAAATTATATTATAATAAAATAATAATAATAATGTTTTTATGCTAAGCGAACTGTATTCCTGTGACAGATAAACTGTTTTTAGACTCAAAATCTCGATATTTGAGCCTCATTTCGGTATGTTGAGAATGTATTATTGAAGATAATTTCACGCTGAATCCAACGATACCCTTAAGTCATTTTGTGAAAAAAATCAGTTAAACCCTTTTTGTTCTCACCCCTTCAATTGTGAGTGAGAAAGCAATGGAAGACAATCTTATATTTTTTGAACATTGCTTTAAAGGTGCGTACGAGAGGGATACTTTAAAATTCATGGACGACGACGAAGTCAATTCACGCTACGGTTATATAGATTGTCTATGACTAAAATAAATAAGCTACGACATCAATGGTTGCCACTAACCTCTTCTATGGTTTTGTATTCCTATCCGTATGAAGCATTACGAATAAAATGCCTTTATTAGTAACCACACAACTCTGATTGCAAACATTATTCCATTGCAAATGTGGCTTTAAAAAGATACTAGGTACAAGTAATGATAACTCTTAAATTGTTTCATTTCTACATTATTTTAAAATGCCATTATTGCCGTAAATAAAATAATTGGATTGGAGGAATTGTGAAGATTTTCAATTTGTTAACTTGCCTCTTCATATGAAAGGGCAAATGGCATGTAAATGAAATATGTTTAGATACCACGCTAGGGTGTATAAAAACTTAAATTAGCACATAGATTGTTATCGTCGACACCATTTCTTTTTACGACAAATACCCACCCTACAGCATTCAGAGATAAGGTCGGAATAAGTAAAGACTGTTCGGTGTTGTAATGTAATAATATATTAACAATTCATGTTATTTCACGAATACCTATCAATGGAAAGGAATTAGGGCAAATACGCGCGGCGAATATTCTAAGAGCGGGTAGTAATGGGTACTTATCGAGGATCGAGCATAGTCAAGAAGCGAAACTTTTTGCTAGAATGTTTTGGATTATCTGGCTATCTTTAAAAAAGTAGAACATACAATTACATACGCTGCATATTAGAAGGAACGCAGCACAGATCCGATGATCAGATGATGGATCATAGACAAGCATTTATTTCAGAAGAACATTTAGGTGTAGTGATTATTTTCTCACCACGAACAAATCATGTCAGTCTGCTGACTGATGTGAGCATTTTCTACATGTGAATATTTACATCGAGTTTCCAATTTAAAGGCGTAATATTGTATTGAGCTGTATCATCACCCAACAAACGTAGATAATAAGATATTATAAATATTAGGTTAATATTCTAATATCAAGTAATGTGTTTAAATTAATACCAGTAGTCGATAATGGACATCATCCAAAAAGTTGAATGCTTTACCTTCTCTTTTCGACGCAGGTCTCGCAACACCTCTTCGATTTCAAGCCGCCACCCGTCCTGCATAGTGTGGAAAGATTCATGCGGCCCTCGGGTGAACTCCGACTGCCGTATTCGCTCCAGCTGTTCC
This sequence comes from Ennomos fuscantarius, assembly GCA_905220475.3. Lineage (NCBI taxonomy): Eukaryota > Metazoa > Arthropoda > Insecta > Lepidoptera > Geometridae > Ennomos > Ennomos fuscantarius. The sequence continues at coordinate 14,243,879 of HG992036.1, read as the reverse complement.
AGAATCGCGGGGAACAGAGGCCTCTCGCGAGGATTAGAATGCCAACACGCTGTGGGGAAGGTTAAAAGAGATTTTAACTGTGATTGATAAAAGAAAAATTGAGACAGTGCTCACCACATCAGCACTTTGGCAGCTCATAAACCCAGCATACGCTGGCAACTCTAATATAAATAGTTCTGCGTCCCAACAAAGTCAATGCATGGGTTGTGTGCATTCTAATTTTTTTTTATGTTAAAGGGAGCAAACAAGCATACGGCCCACCTGATGGGAAGTGGTCACCGTAGCCTATGGACATCTGTAACACCGGAGGAGATGTCACCAATGCATTGCTTACCCTGTAGGACTCTTTAATTTTTTTTATTCTAAAATTTTGGCCAGTTAGCAAAAAACCAGGATCCATTAGATATTGTGGTTATTGAGGTTGTTGTTTTTATTGTGACTTGGCCGCTTGTAGGAATAGTGTTTACTCCTTGTGATAAATTGGTGACGTAAGATGTAAGTACACTGTGGATATCTACGACATTGCTTTAAATGTGCGTCATAGCACTTGGATGTTGGTTGCTACGCCAGTATAACATAGGTTTACTACTGCTAGAGTTATTTTAATATCAATAAACTTTGGCCCAGTCTCTTCATAAAAACTAAATGCAAACATACGGAGCAGGCATATTGCATAGAAAATATACCATCATAGATAGTTTCCATATTAGAAAGTATCTGGAGGACTTAAATATATCAGATTGACTTGTTACATCGCGTCCTACCTTCCATGAGCACTCTCCAGGGTTCAGGACAGGTGCTAGGTATGGGCAGCGTGAGCTTGTTGACGGCTACTCCGTAGGCCACCGCCAGCGCGTCTATTCCTTTGTACGGTGTCTCTCCAGTGAGCAGTTCCCAGAGCAAGACGCCGTATGACCACACGTCAGATGCGTGGGAGAATGTCGAGTGTTTTATGACCTGGAGGAGGACTGCAGTTAAGAAATATATTTTTCAATATGTACACTGAATTCGTACAAGGTAAAAGTGAATAATTATGGAACGTCTACACTATTATTCTATATATTAAACGAACATTTCTATTTCAAAGAACGCTGAATAATTTAAATTATATATGGACTTGAAGGATTTTTTTACACACATACAGAGTTCCAACGTATGCCATACGTTATAATCTTGTATGTCAAAAAATATATGGCCCACACGAAAACCGGCCATGAACTAAATTATAAATTAGCATTAGCGGATTAATAGCCGACAAAAAGCCGGTATAATAGCCACGTATCGGTGGCGAATGGCCATCAATCAATCGGCAGTTACGAATAGTTACAACAGTCAACAGAGATCGGACAAGTAGCTATTAAATAAATGCAGAAAAAACTTGATGTTGAATTAATCGGGCAAGTAATAAAGTCCATCGCGAGGACAACGTAATCCCACGGTTTTTTTATAGCCAGGATATTACAGATTCTATAGGCAAGTCTCACATCTTTTACAGAATACACATACACACCTTTTAATAGGTGGTAGGACTTTTCTGCAAAGTTCGTCTAGGTAGGTACCACCTCTTTGCCAGTCTGCCGCCAAGCAGTAGTGCGCAAGCACTACTATGTCCCGGTTTGAAGGGCACTGTAGATAGTGAAATTACTGGGCAAATGCGACTTTATCACCTAATCTCACAGTCTGTGCTGATGTCTCAGAATGACGTGCGCAGTGCAGTTTCATGCAGTTTCATTTCGTAACATAGTAAAAAACATAGTTGGCTTTTACAAATACATCTTACGCTGACTGTTTATTATGGTGTTAGCCTAAAGACACGATGAGCTTGCGAGTGAAAGTATCACATTCCTCCACTAAAAGTTACTTTATGAGGTATCTCATAAATACTTACTTCCGGTGGCATCCACGCGTAGGTTCCGGCGGCGGACATTCTGGTAGTCTTGTAAACCTCTCGCGCCAGTCCAAAGTCCGTGATCTTGAGAGTCTTGTTCTCTAAGGTGTCGTCAGAAAGTATCGCCTCGCTGAGCAAAACTGAAACAGAAGGTAATATTGCTTTTCAGAAACGAATAGCAAGAAACCTAAGAATAGTATCTTCAAAACAGTGACGAGCCCCCGGCATCAGCCTTCCCTGCCACAAACTATCTTGATGTTTTCAAAACAAGAATAAATAGATATCTTCTCGGCAAGTTTTTTACTAGGTTGGTAGGACTTTGTTGCAAAGTTCGTCTAGGTAGGTACCACCGCTTTGCCAGTTATTCTGCCGCCAAGCAGTAGTGTGCAAGCACTACTGTGTTCCGGTTTGAAGGGCACTGTAGCTAGTGAAATTACTGGGCAATTGAGACTTTATGATCTGATCTCACAGTCAAGTAATCTTATTACCAGACTGTGCTGATGTCTCAGGATGATGTGCGCAGTGCAGTGTCGCTTGAAACTCTATGTTTTAGGGTTCCGAGTGACACTGTTCTGTTATGGGCGGTCGTGGCGCTTAACATCAGGTGAACGACTAGCTCGTCACATCATTCAATAACATAAAAAAAAGTGTGATTCATCGTCAACCTCGTCTTCACTTTCCATCCGCCGAAATGTAGTCAAACGCAAATCCATTATAAGTAAAAAAAAACTAAGATATTGCAGGTCACAGTGGGGTTTAGAAAAGCAATTATACATTACGTCTGAGCGCAATCTTACCATCAAAGCACTAACATAAGTTAATAGCGTATATCTAGATGGAATTGCTATTGAATTCTTCAAATAAATCGCTTGGCGATTAGAAATTGTTCCAAGCACTACTTTTTCTTCGGTTACATAACAAACATTCAGACATTCCTAGTAAAGTTCTAAGTGGAATGGCCGCGTTCATAGCAAAAGGTTCCCAATCGATATTCATTATTCGGGTCAGCATCAGCACGGGGCCTTTTAGTGAAATGAACCCAAATATAGCTTATGTTTAAAGTTCACGTGAAAGGGGTTTTTAAAGGTTACACAAATTAGGTCATTTTTATGGGAATGATACACACGATATGTTAATGCACCTTTCAGTTTATTAAAGTAAATTATAGAAACGACTTTATTACGTTTATAAATATTATTAATCAGTCAAATAAACTGCCTACAACATCTCATTTTATAAAAGTTGATTAGTCTTTTGGAATCATGGAAGATAATGTTGTTAATATAGGTTTTTGAAGTAAAACTCCTTTAATAATAATTAAATTTTAATTTAATAATACTTTTATAATTTGTTATTGGAATTTCAGGTTTCTATTGGTTATATTTATAAAATCCATATCATTATTACCTACAATACTCCTTTGCAGCCGCCCCAATATAGCATCTTATTATTTGTTTTAGCGGAATCACACTAGATATTCTTATAGGTATTATTTGAATTTGACTTCTTTACGCACGCTTGATTTGGGGAGTAAGGTGGTGAGGCGAACGGAAGTTGAGAGGGAGATATACTTATATGTAACAAAAATATAACTTTACTTATATCTCCCTCTATACGCGCAGATAGAGAGAGAGAGAGAGAGAAAGAGAGAGAGAGTTTCATATACTTACTGTGCAAGCAGTAATGGGCAAGAGAGATGGAGCTAAAGAAGTTTTACTTGAGTCGTGTGGTCGTTTTTTAGCGACACACATACTTATCAAACAATTGTACCACATTTACTATCGCAGTCGTCCATAAAAAAGGACCTTGTCAATTCTAATCATTCATGCATACTATGACAGCCCCAATATCCTGCCTCGAAACCCTCGACAAGAGCACCCAGTAAAGGCCGACCTTCGAGGCAGCCGCAGCGTGTTTCCCATCCACAGCCTGACGTGACCTGATCACATAAACACCTTTACGACCATCCCTGCTACATGCTCATTGAAAATTGAGAGCTCGGTCAATGGAGCCGCATTTATTTTATATGTTACTTAGTTCGGAAGTCGACGGCTGGAAAAATACAGGTGTTGTCTATAAAAACGTACGTTTCTATGTTTCGGTATTGAAATTCCCATTCCCAGCAGATGTTTATGACTTTGTTTATTATAATGCTGCACCGAATGAAACTTTAAAGTAAATCAATCAACATTGCGTAATTTAATCAAACAAACAAACCGAATCTTGATGGATTTCAATAAATATTTTGTAAAGGAACGTTAACATTGATAGGTGGTTGTTTATTTTACGAAAACAATTTACATTTTGAACTGGTTTGATACTATGAGGAACGTGTTTGATACTTTAGGCGGAAGGAATTTTTGCATAAGTCTCGATCAATGCAGCTTTATTATATTATGTTCAGAAGTAGCGAGACATGCATCTCTCAAGTCCCTATTAGTGTCGTCATCGCATGAAAATTATATTTTAACTGCATTTCATAACAGCTTGCTTATTGCATCGTCAGTTAATTATAGATTGCCCATTCGTCTGCGAGCCTTAATGACATTTATTGATACTCATGGTGTAATGTCATCTTTCACTGTCCCCATTTCGATATTATCTGTACAATCAAGAAACCTCGTCTCGAGGAGGGTTTAATTGCCATGTTGGAGTTAACTAGATTTCTCCGCGTGTTGGTAGTTAAAACAGCAGTTTTTAATAAAACTATAATTAATGAATATCAAGTCACAGTATCAGGACTTGGCAGTAGATTTAAATATTTATATTCGCATTCCAGTAGCGAAGCAGCACCGTTATATTGTTAAAATACTCGCAATGGTTACAGCTTTAACTTTCTTGTAAAATATTTTATATGGAATTCTGCCATTGCTTCAAACACCAATAGCCTACAGGACAATCAGCAAATAAAATCCTCAACAACAACTTTCTGCTCCATCAAATCGACAGTGACAACACGAAATCGGCGCACATTATTTCTTACAATGTGCTGAATATGATCGGCACAAGCAGCGTACATTCGACACGTCCAAAACGGGTCCTGGTTCTGTCACCCATTCAGACGTCGATCACGAGCGCACAAAGGGACAGCCTGCTGACTGACACGACGCCCGATTGTAATCCGTCAGGCTTAATGAGGATTAACCAGATATTTTGATGTACGAATTGTGAGAGTTGACAAATAAGGCTGGTTTGCCCCGGATCAAAATATCATTTAAACAAGCTGTAGCGTAATTTGACGATTGGAATGAATTTTCAAAATATACCTTGTATACTGCGTAACTGTTTATTGGAGTTGATCTGTAGACCACTGATTAGTTCATTTATAGTTTGTGCTAGAGACGTAAAAAAACAAGACAAACATTTCCTCAAATAATACAAACAGCCTAATAAATCATGAATTCAAACCAAACCCCTGATGTGATCGTTCTGCGAAACCAATTTCACCGCATTATATCGATTCGACCTCAGCAGTTGTAGAATCAGAGCACCAATACTATTTAGCAGTCACGCAACTGAATCATGATATCGCAAACTATAGGAACTGTGAAGTGATAATTTACAAAAAAAACCCTTACCGCGTAAGTCTGCTGGAGATGGTAATCGTGTTTTCTCTTGCTCAGCAAGAGCAAGCCGATTCCCAGAACAGTTACGCGGTAGGGGTGCTGATCCTTCTTCAGGATGAACGGTGGAGTGACAGGCCCAAAGCATCCTAAGTGCTGCAGCTTCCGAATCAAAGACCCATGCATGTTCTCACTATTCTGAGTCAGGTTTAAGGCGATGATATCACCATTACAGGAGGCGTTTCATCGAATGTTATTTGATGATTTCAATGATTGTTTTTTCTGATTAATGACTTTATAATTAGACAGTAAAATGATTTCTACGATTGTGATTATATATATATCTCTGATAGATCAGGGATTACTAATAAAAAAAGATTTATAAAGAGCATATAGAGCAATTTTGCCTGCTTAGCGTATTTAAAAGATTATTTTTAATTGAACAAAAATATTCTGTTAGTCAAACGAAATTGTTTGCGAATAGTAAATAATAATCAAGTGGAAACCGAGAAACGTTTTCATCACAGACTACTTGGAACTTTACAGCTAATAATGAAATCACATAAATCAGCTAGTCCCTGAGTCAGGTTCAAGTGCCTGATGTCACGCAATCCTTGGAACCGATCTTGCTGAATGGGCTCCAATCCAATTTACATCCATTGGCTCGGGCCAGCCGGTGCGTACGCGCACGCGTCTTTGACCGCGCGACATGAATTATTCAGGCATACGGGAAGTAGTATTATTATAACCGGATACAGATCCTGTTCCCGTGTAGCTTGAAGTTGAGAACAATGAGTGAATCTTGTGCTCTCTCTACACACGATCTTGAGAGGAGCTCGTTTTTTTTGGGCGTTTGTTTTTTGTATTTATCCGATTTAGTCGTTTGGTGTAACTTTCTCTTCTCTTTCCGAGTACTCAAACATCCAATCAAATCTGTAGTTTTGAACATTGTCAGAAACTTTACATAAATTAGATCTATATAAAAAATTTATTCATATATAATACGTCCTCATTTTTCTGAGTAGTATAATTATGTGTTTCTCTTGGCTGAATACCAGGTAATGTCAAAATAACTGTAATTTATATTGTAATTACATTGAAATAAAAAAATCATGCTAAGAAAATCAATTAATTACATCAAATAAAATACAGCAAACGCTACTCACTCCAGGCTGGCCATTAAAGGCATTATTTATTTTATTAATAGAAAACTAGCTAATGATTCCGTACACGTGGAAAGCGGCACAGGTTTCGAGCAAACGGCAGGAATACAAAATGTACTTGTTTCATTCGGTTTGAATACATAAGCGGAATAACGACAAAAACTAGGGTTGCCAACATTACAACTATAAATAACAAGACTCGAGAGCACGACCATTATTGGTCATAATTATCATAATAGAGAAACAACGTAGTTTGTAAAAAAAATGTAGCTAGTGAAATTACTCGACAATTGGCACTTTATGATCGGATCTCACAGTCGAGTAATCTTATTACCAGACTGTACATCAGTCATCATCTCAGGATGATGCGCGCAGTGCTGTGAAATGTCATGTGAAACTTTATGTTTTAGACGTACGAGTGACACTCTGATATGGGCGGCCGTGTCGCTTAACAGGCGTGAAGCGAGAACCTTCGGGAGCGAAGTTAAGCGGGATTTATGTTAGACAACATTCTTTAGTCTGGGTTATCTCATTGATGGTCAAAGGCCTCCTTCACGCGTCTTGGTCTTGGGTTATTAAGAACCAGTAGCCATCAAGAGACGAGCTCACCATCTCCGACGTGATCTGCCTCGGCGGCGGTTAAGACTAAAACTCAAGATAATTGTATCATCCTTCCTGTTCAATACCGTAGCTTTTATTTAATTTTCTCACTAGCATGTTTATTTTCTATTTCAGGTCTTCCGCTCGAATTTAAAAAGAAATTGGTTTAGGTCTAAAGTAAGACTCGACACGACAACCCTAAATCCAGCATATATACGATTCCAAGAAGTTACAAAACCATAGAAAATGTGTAGAAACGGGTTTTATTTCGCTAATTTACGTTCTATTGTTGCACGAAATGCGTAATTGGTCGCTCGTGTCCAATATTTATATTTTCGAGGAAAAATTCTTCAAATGCTAATAAATAAGGCTGTTCGAAGATGTAGTACCTAATTCTATGCCGAATAATGATTTTACTGACAAATAGACGTTAAGCACTTAGCGGTCATGAATAATCTGGCTAAACACCTTATCTCTGGTCTTTTAAATATAGCTCGATATAATTTGAAATCAAATTGTACTGATAGCTCAGTTTGTAGTAGTTCTACCTTCTGAACTGGTTGGGGGTTCGATTCCCACCCAGGACAAACATTTGTGTGATGAACATCGATGTTTGTTGTGTGTAAGGGTGTTATATTGTATTCTATGTATGTATTTACAAACAAAAAGTATATAAGTATTGTATCAGTTATCTGGTTCCCATACAAGCTTTGATTAGTTTGGGAATATTTATTATTAAAAAATAATAAAAATAGAAACCTTTACATACAGACCCGGAACATATACACAGAATTATGCTCAAGGGACACACTAGCATGTTTCAAACTTCCAATTTCAAGAATTCCACAATGTCAGTATAATCTTGAAAATAAAAGCATTTTCTCAGAAAGTGAAATGAAGGGGACATGGAATTTACTTTGATCGAATGAAAACATACTCTAACGCAAGGAACTGAGAGTAGCGGAACGGGAAAGGCAAAGTCTCTCTATGGGGGGTGAAACATTGTGGGGATGTTATCTTTCTCGTTGTGTACGCAGGGACAGTTTTATGCGTCGGAAGGGTAGATATGGAAAGTAAGGTGCCGTTAAACACGTCTGGATATTCGGAATTAAACCGCCCGGCACCGACAATGGAGATTGCAAAAGAATCCAAGTTTATTCGATTCCATTTCACTAACATCTAAAAAAAGCATTAAAGTTCAATTTCGCGAGAACCTCAAAGTCATTACTAACGTGAATAACATCAAAAAGTTCGCCCCAAAATGTTTGTGTCACGCCAAAGGGTTATTTTTTAG